>CM028367.1:10345619-11610711 GCA_016624345.1 Platycodon grandiflorus | reverse complement strand
TACTCCCTCCGTCCCTAAATTATTGTTTTCTTTTTCTTTTTCGTCCGTTTTAAAACAATTGTCTTGTTAATAACTTTCCTTTTTAGAAAAATATTTTTACCATTTTGCCCTTACAATTTCTACTCTTTAATTTATGAGACTCACAATGGGACCCACCCCTAAGCTATTACACGTACTTCAAATTTTAAAATTATTGGAGGGAAATCTAATAATCATGATTCCAAATTTCAAAAAGTAACTTTTTCTTAGGGGCAAAAATAGAAAATCACACAATTACCAATATTAATAATCTGGTCAAATGTATTTTTCTTAATCGGTGTGCTGGGTCAACCCAGATAATAATTTAGGGACGGAGGGAGTATTAATTTTAATTTATTCAACAGTTATAATTATTTCATAATTCGCCTAATACAACTTTAAAAATGATCCCTGTATTTTTTAAATAAAAATAACTATATTACCCTTAAGAGAAAACACATGTCAGGCACGTGTCCAAATTTAATGCAAAAAATGGACGGAATTGAATTGGACCAATCCCAATAATGGGTTAGCACGAGTACCTTAAAGGAATAATCGCAAATGGGGATAAAGTATAGCGACAAATTGTAGAGTTCGCCCTATTTGCTTCGGCAACAGGTAACTAATGATTAGGTCGGTCGAGGTAGATCATTGAGTCATTGCTATAGCCTTCCAGTTTCTAATATTAACAATAATAACAACCCCAAGCCCAACGTACCAATTTCGTGATGCTTCAAGTTTGCAAGACCAGGACAGCTCTTTTTGGTTTGGAGCTCTCAAATCTCTCTTCTCTTATCACAACGAAGCTAATCTACAACCCACACCCACACCCATCTCTCTGTTATTGATTCCTTCCTCTGTTATCTCTTCAACACACACACACAGATATATATATATATATATATATATATTTATATGTAGGAGCTGAGGTAGGGTTAACAAAATTGGAGGAGAGATAAGCTAGAGATGGAAAGGTATGAAATAGTTAAAGATATAGGATCTGGAAACTTTGGTGTAGCCAAGCTTGCCAAAGATAAATGGTCCGGTGAGCTTTTCGCTGTCAAATATATCGAACGAGGCAAAAAGGTCTCTTTCCTCCTTCTTCTTCCTCTTCTCCTCTGTTTTTCTCTCTTCTCATTTCAATCACTTTGTGTGCTGTTGTTTTCTTGGTTATTTGTTTGGATTGTCGCATTTCTTTGATGGGTTTTGGGTTTTACATATTGATGAACATTTCTTATTTATGTCTCTCTCTCTTTCTCTCTCTTGATTTTAATCTCTTTTGTGTTTGTGTTCTTCAATTTTTGAATGGATTGTGGGCATTTCGTATCAGGGTTTTTGCTTTTTTTTTTGTTGGAATAATTTGGGGTTTTATTTTATGTACAGATTGATGAGCATGTACAAAGGGAGATAATGAACCACAGGTCATTGAAGCACCCCAATATAATTAGATTCAAGGAGGTATTCTTAATTAAGAATCATTTCCCCTTTTCTCAATTCCACTTATTTTCTGTTTGCAAATTAATTTGTGATAAACCATTGGAATTTATTAGACTTTTTTTTACTTTTTATTTTAGTAGCAGAAAACAACTTTTTAAATTTTTTTAATTATAATTTGATTGATACCCCAAGTGCGACACCTAAACTATTTGAGGATCAATTAATTCAAAAATTGAATACTGAACTTATTAATTAATTGACATTTCAATTCATGAGGTGAACTTATTAATTAGCCTCCGTTTGTTTCACGGAAAATAATTTCTGGAAAATGTTTTCCTTATTTTTCGGTGTTTGGTAACATTTGAAAAATGTAGTCAATGTAAAATATTTTACGAGTCAACGGAAAATGAAGCATTGTTTTCAAAAAATTGACTTACGGACTTCATTTCTGTAAGTCATTTTTCAAAATTTGTTCATTCTAATATTTTCCTAGTATCACATTTGCACATTTGGATGTGCTATAATCATAATATTTTACTGTAATCTTTTGAAGTGGTTTTATGAACAATTTATATATATATATATATATATAGCATTTTGCTAATATTGTCAAGATTTATAAAAAAAAAATTTATAACATTAAAAAATAATATTCTTGTTCGTCCCAAAATAAATGTCAATTTTATTTATGATCACGAATAAAAGTAAATATTCATATGGAAACAAGAAAGTAACAATAATACTACATAATTAAGTCTTTAGTCAGTTGATTTAAAAATTTAAACTATTTTCTTAATATCTTAATTTTTAAATATAATATTACACAGAATAAAATCTTTGGTTGAAGAGTACATAAAACTTCTAGTATAATGTTTGAGATCATAGAATTTTTAGTTTGAAGATAGAATTGGAGCCTAATATTACCTTTGCACTAATCAATTTTAATAAACACTTCCTCTATCCTAAGATAAGTGTCCATTATTTTATTTTGGAACGTTTCAACAATTGTCTTTTTTATTTTTTGAAACATTTTTCAAGTCAATTATCAATTATGTCATTCTTATTTGCAAGAATGAAAAGTAGATTGATCCTATTAAAATGACACTACTAGTAATAAATTGGGATTACTAAAGAAAAATTATTTAAAGTCAAACAGTTTCTTAAAATCATTGCATATTCAATACGTGACACTAATTTTCAGACGGAGGGAGTATAACTTTTTGTATGTATTCATTCCGTAACATTTTTAATGTGTTTGCCAAACACCTGAAAATGTTTTCTTCATATTTTTAAAAGATTTGCTAAACACTTGAAAATAAAAACTTTTCATTTTTCAGAAGCTATTTTTTAAAAATTATTTTCCAAAAGCTGTTTTCCTTGAAACAAACGGAGTTAATTGACATTTCAATTCATGAGGTGACGTACTTAAGGAAACCAAGTTAATGTTAAAGCTAGTTATATACCTAGTTAGTTGATACTCCCTCGGTCCTTAAATTATTGTGCTGTTTGACTTAGCACATAAATTAAGAAAAAATAATTAACTTGATTATTAATATAGATATATTATTTAATTTATTTTAATGTCCATGTGTATGTGGCCCATAATGAAAGTAGAGAGAAAAAATATAGGTAAAATAGTAAATGTAATGTTCTAAAAATGAAAGTTTTAAATAAGACAATTATTTAGGAACATAAAAAAAAAAATAAGACGATAATTTAGGGACGGAGGGAGTATTTCTTTTCTATCATTTTCATTCTTTTGTTTTTGATACCCCTATCCAACTTGGGGATTCATAAGCCTTATTGCAAGAACTTATGAAAATCATATTATTCGTACATAAGATTGAAAAAAGAGAGGAGGAATTCACATAACTTAAAATCCTATCACACTTGTTCATTTTAGACGATTTGATTTTTGAGTATATTTTTGAGCTTCTCCCTGCAATCATTTATTTAGTAAGAAATGTTACATATGCAGGAAAGATAGATTTTCTTAATGTTAGATATGTAGGAAATATATATTTTCTAAAAAAAATTAAAAAAAAAAAAAAAAACTTGTCCAATACAAACCTATTATGTTGGGGTGGAGATAATGTAATATTTAGTTGGAAATATATTATATACTTGCCATCTACTTTAGAGGATGACCTAGAGGATGTTTTTCATCCACGTCGTCAGTTTTCTTTTATTTTTTACTACCAATCAGTTATGATTTACCATTAATTTTCTTTTATTTTTTACTGTCAATCAGTTACGGTTTGAAGTAATTTTAATTTTTTTGTAACTAATTATAAAAATTGTGTGTACGTTTCGAAAGAGGACTATTTATCTTTTAAATTTTTTGTCACATACGAAAGAGGTCTTCTTATTTAAGTATATCACGTAGAAAAAACTAGATGATAGCATTGGTGATGCTCTTAATATAGTAAAATAGATTAAAAATTAGAAAAAAAATGAGTTGACAATTGAGTAATTTTTGTTCCCAATTTAATTTTCATCGATGATTATCTTTTAAATAAAGTGCCTTTACATGGCCAAAAAAAAAAGGACGATATCCATTTGCCCTCGTGCAGCGGTTTAATTTTCATCGATGATTATCTTTTACGTCCCTCCAATATTGAGATAATCTAAAAATCATAATCCTTAACATAAAACACAGGGCACTCTACTTCAAATAAGGAGATTTAAGTAATAGTAGGTTTACTGTGAGATTGTCTTACGGATCTGTAAGACGGAGTCCCACTATCTCACAACGTAGCCCACCAACACACAATAAGTCGAGTTAAGGAGATCCGTCTTACGAAAAATATCCGTAAGACGGCATTTTCTAATTTTTTGCCTTTAAGTAATAGGGTCTCTTTGATAAAAAATATAAAATAATAATAGTAATAATAATGGCCAGTGGGGTTAAATATTTCACTATGCAGGTCTTGTTAACACCAGATCATCTGGCCATAGTCATGGAATATGCTGCTGGAGGTGAACTCTTTGAGAAAATTTGCACTGCTGGTAGATTCAGTGAAGATGAGGTAATTCCTCATTTCCTCAAACCTGAAAAAGGAAGTGTTACTAATTTCTATATGAATAAGTAAATTGCTGATTATATATATTTTCTTCCCTTGATCTGATCAAAATTGATACTCAAAAATAGTAAGTAAACAAGTCTTATTAGTTCTAAAAGAAATTAAACATGATGGCAAAAATTATACAAGAGATTTGAAAATGAAAAACAGCAAATAGTTACGAAAATGAAAAGAAAAAGACTTGTACATGTTGGGTTGTTTTCTTAGTGCTTCTTTCTCATATACCTATCCATTTCAGGCAAGATTTTACTTCCAGCAATTGATATCGGGAGTCAGTTACTGCCACTCGATGGTATTCATCCTTAACAATATGAATAAAATTGATCATTAGAATTTTTCAAAGTAGAAGTTTACAAAATTTTTTAAAGTTTTACTATGTTTAAAGATGATCAACACTTTACTGCAGCAAATTTGCCATAGAGATCTCAAGCTGGAAAATACGCTCTTAGATGGGAGCCCTACACCAAGGCTTAAAATATGTGACTTTGGCTATTCCAAGGCAAATCCTACTGCACTTCATTACAATTTTTTTTTTTTAATTTTAATGTTTTTTGATTTTTGGTAAGAAAAATTAAGTCTTGAGTTCTAAATGAATGAAATGATAATTCAAAATACTAACTTGCTTTTGTAAATTTAGTCAGCTGTATTGCATTCCCAACCAAAATCTACAGTCGGAACACCTGCCTACATACCACCAGAAATTCTATCAAGAAAAGAGTATGATGGAAAGGTAATAGTCACTATCTTCATCATGTCGTAACAATGTACAACCATTCATGCACAAAGTACAACCCTCAAATGTGTTGCACCTGATCGATCTCCAATCACACAAATATACAAAATAGAGTCAGATCAGTTACAAGTTAAGTTTCAAGTGAATCATAAGTAGGGCCTTGATCATTCTCGATGTGTGTGCCACTCGGGTAGAAATTCATCGACATTATCATTACCCCTTTTCCTTTCTTAATTATTATTCCATTGGGGATTAGATTGGTGACCTAAACTCTATTATTGATATATAAACATGGTATAGATTGCAGATGTTTGGTCATGTGGGGTTACACTATATGTGATGCTGGTTGGTGCTTATCCATTTGAAGACACTGATGATCCCAAAAATTTCAAAAAAACTATCACTGTGAGTCCTACCAAAATTTTAAAATTATTTTAATCACTTTTCCTCAGTTTTTTTATTTATTTCTATTTTGATTAAGTTTGATAATTTCCGTTGAAACTTTATGTGACGTTAATGGCTAATGGCAGAGCATACTAAGTGTCCAATACTCAATCCCAGACTATGTCCGAGTTTCCATGGAGTGTAGGCATCTTCTTTCCCAGATCTTCGTAGCTAATCCAGAAAAGGTTATAATTCAATTTATTTTCCGAGTAATGCAATACAAATTACAAGATTAATTACACAAACTACCAGCATAATGCATGTCTTAGATAGTTTTTTTTTTTTTTTAATGGTTATATGGCCTGCACATATGTTAGAAGTAGAGCACTTAATTGATATTTCATCTCCATATATATGTTGTTTGTTGCGCTTATTCGTGAAAGTTTATTATTGTATCGTAGAGAATCAACATTCCAGAAATAAAGAAGCATCCATGGTTCTTGAAGAACTTGCCGGTTGAATTCATGGAAGGGGAAGAATCGAGCTTGGAAACGGACAACGGGGACAATCCACAGCAAAGTGTAGACGAAGTGGTGGCCATAATTCAGGAATATGAAACTGAAAAATGATATGTATTTCCAACTTCCATTAATAGTTCACAACCCAGGTCATTCCCAGTAGTCGAAAAGAGAGCTTATTTTATACTCCTTTTACTTAACGACATACTAAGTAACAACATTTGTAGGGTCCTTCCTTTAACTAGGATCTATATTCCTTCTGTTTATAGGAATAAGTAAGGTCTAATAATGACACTTAATCACAGGAAAAACTGTTTTGTGTTGTGAAGTACGGCAGTTTGATAATAAAACAATTAAAGTCGAGTCTATTGAGTTTGCACAGCGGAAAATATATTTGCAAGAGTGTTTTAAGTGTTCAAAATAAGTTATGATCTTATTTTGTTACAGAAACAACTAGGAGTTTATATGAAAATGTGTTCGAGTTTAGAATCCATCCAATCAATCATTGATTATTTTCTTTTTCGTAAATTAATATTAATTTGATTGATTGACTAATTAGTTTTGTCTTTCTTGGTTAAATTCTTGATTAATCAAAAAGATAGTGATTGATTCAATCTCGACTACTTAGTATATTTAGTAAAATTTGAGACCAATCAATCAAGATTGATTGATGGTACGTATGGTATATCTTGATTGATTAGATAACTATGAGATGATTTACATATATGTGGGAATTATTATTTCTAACCAATAATATTCTTTTGTATAGTGTATTTCCTTATTTTGTAGGTCTCTCGGCTGCTATATAAATTGGAGTTCGTGCTCTGTCATTTGACATCCAAGAAAACCAAGTGTTAGGTCTCAAGGTGCTCAAATAAGCTAGAAGGGTGTGTTGAATAGTCTATGTCCTATTTTAAAAATTTTATAAAGATTACTTCACACAAGAGTTTAGAAAATAGTTTGCAACGGAATAGAGTGAAGTATAGGACAAGTTTAAGATGGCTGATCTTGATAAGACAAGACCAGCTATTCTATGAGCTGTTGGAATTTCTGGAAATAAACAAGCAATAACAAATCACAAATGCAGGAAATAGATAGACAAGAGATTTAATATGGATCACACTTATAAATAAGTGTTACGTCCACAACCAAAGTGGTCAACTTTGAATTTGAAAAACGTGTACTAAGTTTTTCACTAGAATCTGTACAAGATTTATCCTTAATGGATTGTGTACATAAAATAGTTGACCAAGTGTTTGTGGGAGAATTGATATCTACAAAGATATAATTCTCGTGTGCTTTGAATACTAAGGATTGCAATCAATGAAGAGCAATAAAGACTATGCGTCTAAGTTTGGAGCTCTTCAAAGAATGATTGACAGAATTGGCTTTTAAGCTTTGAATACACTAGTTGTGATGAAGATGAAGATTTCAAAGTTGTAGTTGTTGAGCACTGTCCAATGCTTCAAAGGAGTCTTCAATTTATACTCAGGGGAGTTCTTGGAGCTGTTGGAGATCTTCAACTTGAATTTGATTTGAATTAGGTGCATTTAATGCAGAAAAAATGTGCATTAAATACCCTATGTCGTGCTGTCAAATTTCCAGAAGAGCATCTGATTTGTCCAACTAGTCTCAGTCCTTTTTCTACAGTATTACCAAAAATAGGTAGACAAGTACTGCGTGCAGGATGTCCTTCTCTGAGATGTATGCCTAAAATGGAATGAACCATTAAATGATACTTGCAAGTTATCGTTATGTCAAAGTCAAGGAGGGACTTTGCTGATAACTGAGGCATATCTTCAGACAAGTCTTGATCAGACGATCTACAGGTCTTCAACATTGCTGATGAAGCTTGGCTGGAACGAACTTGGCTGATGACATGATGGACATGGCTGATACGAAGATGGCTTATATAAAACAGGTCATCTTCTGAAGACTAAGCTAAGTACAAAAAGCAATCCTAAGCTATTACAAGCAGATGTCTAAGTACAAGTTGTCACTCTAACAGACACGCAGGCCCATTAGTCACCTTGGCTTAGACTTAGGTTATGGAAACAAGAAAATTTATACAAATACAACACCAAGAGAGATCACTAGTTTTAGAGAGAAAAAACACACAAGTCTGAACAGAGTTGAATGTTGTCATTAATGCCATGACATTGTCTACCACATCCAGTGAATAACAGTGCTATTTTTGAATCTCTTTTTCATCCATTGTTTCTCTGTTATAAAAGATTCATACAGTGTCTTTGTATGGACCAGTTGTAATACATGTTCTAGATATACTCATATGGAGTTTTCGTGAGTTTTTTACTAGGTAATTCATTTTAATCATTATAACAAGTTACAAGTTTTGCCATATTGACACATCTACAAGCATTGCTTGTAGATAAAGGTTACAAATAAGTTTTCTTTTACTAATATTTTCGCTAGCTTATACTAGGTGTCATAGTATATGTGATCACATTCATTGATCACATTTACAATCTGCCTAAAACACTTGATTTCTCCTAGCTACAAAACTTTTAATTGGTATCAGAGCCATCACTTGACGACACTAAGTGTTGATCCAGTGCGTAGTCATCTGGAAACTAAAATTGTTTTGTATTTTTGCCCTCGTATTCTTGATGGAACCAACTATTCCATTTGGAAGGTTAAAACGCGGTCCTACATCAAATCAATTGATGAAAGGGCTTGGCGTGCTGTACTCATTGGATGGAGTCTACCTAAACTCATTGATATTGATGATGATTATCAAAAAAAGTCTGAGATTAGTTGGACACATGATGAGATTACTTTAACAAATTATAACTCTAAGGCAATTCAAGTCATCTTTGGGGGCAGTTGATATGAACTTATTTAAGATCATATCCAATCATACTTCTACCAAAGATGCTTGGTAAGTTCTTCAAAAACATTGTGAAGATATTGCCTGAAATGTGATCCCATCTGTCAAATCGTATGTGTCAAACCTAACATTTCTCAACTCTTCCATAGTTGGTTACATTGAGGTTCAAACTGATGTTGAATCTGAATCAAACGATTTGGATATACTTGAAAGTTATAAGGCACTATATGATGATTAGATAAAAAAGGAAGAGAAAATGAATTGTCTTGTAGAAATGAATGAACGTCTCATTAAAGAGAATGATGACTAGAAAGCTTCCATAGCTCGAATGGAAGTCATGCTCACCAAGAATGATGTTGATTTTGAAAAAACCAATTAAAGTTGAACTTGAAAAAGCAAATGAGACTTTGTCTTGATTAAACTCGGGCAATGCAATGCTTGATGAAATCTTGACTCTAGATCAAGAAAGCAAGGTTGGATTGGGTTTCAAACCCACTGTGTTTGTCAAAGAAGGTGAGAAAATTTGAAACTCTTCACACAAAAATTCTTTTGTGAAAAATTCTAGACCAAGGAAGCGCCAGTATATTTGCCATTACTGTTTTGCTCCTAGTCATATTAGACCTTTCTGTCACAAAATGAAAGCTGATTTATCAAAAAACTGTTATGGGAAATAAACATCATTTCAGATGTCATACAAAATGTCGCCACATCTAAACCACGACATTCGAAAAATTCTATAATCGTTTGGGTCCGAAAGTCTGAAATAAAATGTAATGTCACATATACTCTCTGAAATCCAATGGTTCAGGTTCATAGTTCTTTGACAGTGGTTGTTCACATCACATGACAGGAACAAATTGTTACTTGTCTGATATATTATTCGAACTTTAAAGGAGGTAATATGACATTCGGAGGTGGTGCTCATGGTAAGATCGTTGGTAAGGGTACTCTAAATGTTGAGGGGTAGCCTAAACTTCATAATGTACTTCATGTTGATAGGTTTGAGGCTAATCTCATTAGCATAAGTCAACTGTGTGATGATGACTTATATGTGAAGTTTGATAAAAATGCATGTAAAGTTTATGATGAATCTAACAAATGCATTCTTGCAGGAACAAGATCCTTTGATAATTTTTTTTATGTATGGCAATAATATGTTGTCACGACACTCGCATTGATGATAGGACCCTTTGGCACGAAAAGTTAGGGCATGCAAGCTTTCAAAAATAAATGAAATTGTGTAATATGATACGAGGGTTACCAAGGATAGACACAAAATCTACTAGTGTGTGTGGACCTTGTCAAAGGTAAAACAGACTAATGTCCCTCATTCCAAAGTTTAACGATGTGCTTCTAAACATTGTCTTGAATTTATTCATACGGATCTTATGGGCTCAATTGAGGTGAAACTTTGGGAAGGAAAAAGTATTTCCTTCGTTTATGTTGACAATTTTTCTAGATATACTTGGGTTATTTTCTTGAGAGAGAAATCAAACACATTTGAAGCTTTTAAAAATTGGTGCAAAAAGCTTCGTAATCTGTATGATTTGAAAGTCAATAGGATTAGGTCAGATTATGGAATTGAATATGAAAATTCCTCCTTCTCCACATATTGCAATTCAAAGGGAATCACTCATGAGTATTCTGCTCCCAAAACTCTGCAACAAAATGGAGTGGCGGAGAGAAAGAATTGCACATTGCAAGAAATGGCTTGTGTCATGTTGAGCTTTAAAAACTTGTCCAAACATTTTTGGACAGAAGCTTTAAACACTGCATATCACATTAGCAATCGGGTCTACTTGAGATCCGGTAGCACCATGACTCCCTATGAAATTATATTAGGGAAAAAGCCAAACCTCAAATACTTCCATGTGTTCGGGTGTTTGTGCTACATTTTGGATGATTGTGAACATCTCTCTAAGTTTAATTCCAAAAGTGACAAGTGTGTGTTCATGGGTTATTCTTCAAATAGTCGTGCATATAGAGTCTTCAATCTTAATTAGGACAAAGACTATTATGGAATCTGTTAATATTGTGTTTGATGATCTTTCTGACCATGGCCAGAAAACTGTTGAAGATGACATTTCAGATCTGACGGATATAGTTGTTGTTCCACAATATGAACAGGATGATATTCCAAATGTAGTCCAGGATGTGCCCACGTCTGCGATTCTTCCAATGGCAGATGATTTTGTAAATGTCATCATATCTACACATTTGAATCTGCAGAAAATGAAAGAATTTCAGAAGTTGAACAAACTAAACAGAATGACGATGGGGAGGTGGTTATTTATCAAAGCAGGAATATCCCTAGTAGGATTCAAAAGAACCATCCAATCTCCCAGGTCATTGGTGATGTGAATGATGGCATAAGAACAAGGAGAAAAGATGAGGTAAACTACGAGAAATAGTGAGATTGGCATGCATGTCAACTGAATGCATGGAGGTAAGGACTTGTTGCTTTGTTTCCAATGTTGAGTCTAATTAAAAATGAGGTTAAGAATTACGATTTACACAGTGGTATATTAACTATGTATAATGATAACTCTAGTGTGATTAATATATTAACTATGTATAATGATCAAAGAAGGAATATCTCTAGGGTTATGTGTCATTTGATTGTCCCACAAAATGTGATTACACATGTGATCACATTTGTTGTTGTAAAAAAAAAAAATTTTCGTATTTTTATTTTTCTGCACAACTTGTTCAGTATGATTCACACATTTTTAAGTGTTTCCCTTCTCTTGAAATACTACCGAAATATAATATGTGAGTCATTCTTCAAAATATTAAAATTTGAATCTTCCAATGGTTGTAAATTTTGATAGGAAAAACCTTTGAGGAAACAGCTACCTAGCTAATGTTGTATGGAGCCATTAATTTGTGACCATTCTTTCCTTACGAAAATGTTTGTGAAATTTTTGGTGTGACCATTTGGAAAAGGGTTGTCCTTGGAATAGAGTGAAAGCTACCTGCTGGTAAAATTCCTTCAAAACAATATATATATATATATATATATATATATATCAACATTCAAGGCTGGAAGAAAAGAAGTTTGACTCATTGAATCTAAAATTTCAAATGTGTTTCTAAATGTGGCAACATTGTTTTCATGACATCTGCTTAACTAAGTCCTTCACATGTGTACGCATTGATTTATTTTCTCATATATCATGTTTCAGGCATAAAATCATCGGAATGCATTATTGGTAAAAATATCACTTTCTTTTGATTAAATTTTCCAGTGTTCTATTTGAGAATGGATGTGAATCTCTTCTCCTCTGAATATCTTGATTTGTGTTTTGAATTATTGGATACGGATGAATTGAGACAATCTTGCGCAAGGCTTATCAAGATATTATGGTCAATACAAATCTTTGTGCTTTCTAATTAATCTTGATTTATTTTTGGTATCTTCGTTCTGATTGGAAATCATGCGATTAAAGACCTAATTGATTTTGGACTTCTTCTCCTATTCAGAGTAAGTAGAGGTGATTGGTAAATTTTGTCCTCCTTCCACTTCTGGTCAAAAAGGGGGAGACGTGTGTACTTCAGGGGGAGAGAATGTTTTGTTGGAGTTATATGTATATCATTAACCTCTCATGTTCTGATCAAAAAGGGGGAGAAGTGAGTGATGTAGAAGGAGACAATACAATTGACGAATATTTGTTGCAAAAGTATTGACATTTGGTTATCATCAAATTTAGGAAAAGTATTGATCTTTAATTATTGTTTTGCCCTAATGTGTGTTTTGACCAGAAAGGCAAAAAGGGGGAGATTGTTGAATTTTAGAATACACACAATCAATCATTGATTTTTTTTTTTATTTAGTAAATTGATATTTGATTGATTGACTAATTAGTTTTGTCTTTCTTGGTGAGGTTTTTGATTAATCAAAAAGTTAGTGATTGATTCAATCTCAACTATACTTAGTATATATGGTAAGATTTGAGATCAATCAATCAAGATTGATTGATGGTATGTATGGTATATCTTGATTGATTAGATAACTATAGGATGATTTAAGTATATATGGTAGTTATTATTTCTAACCAATAACATTCTTTTGTATAGTGTTTCCTTATTTTATAGGTCTCTCGTCTGCTATATAAATAAGAGTTCATGCTCTATCATTTGACATCTAAGAAAATCAAGAGAGATCAGTTTTAGAGAGAAAAAACACACAAGTTTGAACAGAGCTGAATGAGGTCATTAAAGTCACGACATCATCTACCACATCCAGGGAATAAAATTGCTATTTTTTGAATTTTTTTTCATCCATTGTTTCTGTGTTATACAAGAAAGTCATACATTATCTTTGTATAGATGAGTTGTAATACATGTTCTAGATATACTCATAGGGAGCTTTTGTGAGTTTTTCACTAGGTAATTCGTTTTAATCATTGTAACAAGTTACAAGTTTGTTCTAATGTCATATTGGCAAATCTACAAGTATTGCTTGTAGATAAAGGTTACAACTAAGTGTTTTTTTATTAATATTTCCACTGCTTATACTAAATGTCATTGTATATGTGATCACATTCATTGATCACATTTACAAACTGTCTAAAACACTTGAGTTCTCCTAGTTAAAAAACTTTCAAAAGGGTTAGTTGTTTTGAAGATAATCAGTAAAGCATTCACAGATAAACAACTAACTAATATGCAGTGAAAATAATGAGTAAGGGATACAATAGAGAAATCAACACAATGATTTATGGTAGTTCGGATCCCAAATCATATATACACTGTCCTCACAACCCTTTGGCTCGATGAGGCAATGATTCACTATAATTCTCTTAATTATACAGATTATTGATGAGACAAGTCCTTGACTTTTTTCTACTAGTTGGCTTTCCAACTAGGAAACTTTATACAAGGTAAACACATAAAAGTAAAAGAAAAGCTTATATGAAATGACTATGGCTAGTCGAATAGAAGCAATTTGTTGATCCTTGACATCTTGATTCTTTGAGCACTTGTTTGAATGCTTGAGTAGACTTGAAGTGATTGTCTTCTTTGAGTGCCATGAGTATATTGAATATGAGTGATACTCAGTGTCTATGAGACTTTAAAGGAGTATGTGTATGTGTTAGAGTTACTTGTGTATTTGCTGTATATATGTAAATTGTATATTTTCTTCATTTAGATGTCCTTTATATAGGCAGTAGATTGAATTGACTAGCTGTTGCTCAATGGTTGGATTTGCAATACTTGTATCATCCAGTTGTTCTGATAATGTGCAGTTTCCAGCTTGAGATGTTCGTTGTCTCACAGCTTCTTGGTATTGCCCTAATTAGGGTTTCTTCTGCGTAGTAGCATCCTTGAAAGTCTTTATTGCCCTTGAATTTGACCGTTGTATGCTAAACATTTAGCAGGTCAATCATAATTGTTATGTATATGAGAAATAGTTATGTTTATTTGTTCTAGCTGTTTCCGTTCTGTGAAACAGCCAAACAACGATGACCAATTATTTTGATATAAAACTCTTTTTACATTTTTGGGCGGTTCGATTTCGATTCGAACCGCCGATTCCGAACCGTTTGTACATGTCTAAGAACAGTGGTGCCCTATATAATTTTCTGTAACTTGTTAGTTGTCGAATTCCTAATATACCCACGAGTAATGCTATGGGTAGCTAAAGAGTACCAATTTTTTTGTACCAAATGATGTGTTAGCTGATGTGGCAGCTAATGTGATACAAAGAAACAAAATTAAAAATCATAATTAATGCATCACATCAGCTACTACATCAGTTGACACATTATTTGGTGCAAAAAAATTGATAGTTTTTAGGCACCTATAGCATTACTTTATACCCACAGATGGCCGAGAAGAACAAGTCCAGGATAGCCCAGAGCCAATAACTATGCCAAAAGTATTGGGACATTGTGGCGAGGGATCCACTTTTGGATGTCTTTGGAATTGCGATTTAGTAAGTTAATTTTAAGATATTGGATTTTTGTCTGTGATGAATAAAAAAAAAGTAAGAAATCCACAGATAGATAACTGGTGGAATCAAAGAGAAAAAAAAATTCAAAAGAATCAAATCACTAAATTGCACAAAGAGAATAGACCGTAGGGCTTTCGATATTATATACTCCCTCCGTTCCAGGTAAAGAGTTCACTTTTAACTTTTATTTGTTAACTTAGGGCCTGTTTGTTAAAACTGAAAATTAAGCTCTGAAAACTGATGTCTGAAAAAGTAGAGCTTAAAATATTAAGACATCATCTTTTGACTTAAAATTTTGGCTATTTTTAAGAGATACTTAATTTATTAAGTGATATAATATTGCATTATCAAACAATCTTATTTTTAATATCACTTAAAACTTTCCTAATTAAGCTCTTAATAGGGTTACCAAACATACCCTTAGTTAAAGTTTGACCGATAATTTACATAAATTTATTTATTTTTACAAAGTTATGAAAGTTATAATTTATAGTATTGTTAATGTAGTTTTTAATTAATGAAATTTTATTTACTAAAATATAAATAAAGTATGTAAAATTTGATTTGATTTAGTCACATGTTGACTTTTAAAAATAAAAAATTAATTTTTTGCCTGGAACGATGGGAGTATTTGCTTAAACCCAAAAAAAGCAGCCCTAGCTACTCACTCAATTTCGGTAAACACCTGCATGTTTCAACAAGAGTAACTGCAAAACGACACCCATCCTGTTCAGTCAAGTGATCCCGAGTTCATTTCATAGTATAGATTTTTCTGTAGGAAGTTGAATTGCCAAATGCCAAACCCCAGTTTGAAACAGCTTCCAAATGCATAGTGTGGGGGAGTTTATACTATTCATGGAGCCAACCTCATTGAAGAATACAGGAAGCTCATCGGAAACCATGTAAAATGCAGAATTAGGCACATATACAGAGAGTCAGTAGGATACGGTGTTGCTATGCTTCTGGTTTAATGGTGGTCCTCTTGAACCCAGAATGGTTAGTTAGGTTGCAGTGCCCCTTTGTTGTCCGTAATGGCTCTAAACAGCAATCCGCATCTCTTAATTACTGCCTCGCGAGCGAGCATAGGGGTCTCGTCTTACTCGAGTGCCATTGTCCCTGCGAATCATTTCACTATACAGAATTCAAATTTAAATCGGAGTATTATTATGATAGAGTACATTTGAAAAAAAAAAAACTGACGTGTGTTCGTCCTATAATGAAATTTCGCTTTGTTGGGATTTCCAGCTTTCTAATACCCGATTTTCATTTTTAGCCACCTTCAGATTTGTTACATCTACCCAGCAGCATGAGGTCCGGCTCGCAATAAGACCTAACTACTTTGCGCAAGGCTTGGATTTCCTCCTAATTTGTCAAAACATGTGATTTCCCCCCTAATCCGTCAAAACATACATGATTTTGTTTCTATACGACTACGAAACCATTTTATCGCGATGATGTGACACACCAACCATTTTATCACGATGATGTGATGCAACCAACCAAATGTTGACAAAAGGTCGTTTGGAAATCACAATGTTTGAGTTGGACATCCCAAAACATGTAGCCAAATTCGTAATAATGAAAACCTATGCAATGGATGAGATCTTAATTCGATTCAAACTCAAGAAAATAGTCAAGAGTAACTTGAAAATATGAGAGAATTCAATGTTTTTCTGTTTTATATATTTGTCACAAGAATATACATGAATTTATACTATACAATGAGGAGACCAAGAATAGAAACACCAAATTCCTAGCTTTAAGTCAGGGATCTAATTCCTAATTCCTAAAAGTCAGTGATCTGATAGACTCTATATTAGGAAAATAAATATCTTCAATTTGTACAGAAAATATTTCAACACTCCCCCTCAAGTTGGTGCATAGATATTACACATGCCCAACTTGCCAAGACATTTTGAGAAAGCACGTTTTGATACAGCCTTGGTAAGGATGTCTGCTAACTGATCTTCAGACCGAATCTTGGGCAGCTCCAAAATTTTGTTCTCTAACTTCTCTTTAATGAAGAATCTGTCAACCTCAACATGCTTAGTACGATCATGCTGGATAGGATTATGAGCTATATCCCATGCAGCCTTGTTATCACAATATAATTGAATTGGTTGCTGTGGTGGGTAACCCAAATCTTGCAAAAGAAACCGTAGCCACAAAGCTTCACACAGCCCAAGTGCAATACCTCTAAACTCAGTTCTGCACTTGATCGAGCAACAACATTTTGTTTTTTGCTTCTCCAAGTAACAAGATTACCTCCCACAAATGTGAGTAACCAGAAGTTGATCTTCTATCATCAACTGCTCCAACCCAATCAGCATCGGTATAGCAACTAATATCTTGCCAATTTGTATTTTTAGTAAACAAAATTCCTTTCCCAGGAGCATATTTCAAGTATCTCAAGATTCGCATCACTGCATTCATGTGTTGTTCACCAGGATTATGCATGAATTGACTAACAATACTCAATGCATAAGCAAGGTCAGGTCTTGTGTGAGCTAAATACATTAGCCTTCCCACGAGCCTTTGATATCTTCCTTTGTCAATGGGTGCTTGGCTTGCTTCTATACATAATTTCAGCCCTTCCTCAACTGGTGTATCAGCTGGTTGACAACCCAACATACATGTTTCTCGCAATAAGTCCAAAGTGTATTTTCTTTGGGATAGAAAGATTCCCCCTTTTGATCTTGAAACTTCGATCCCAAGAAAATATTTCAAGCAGCCCATGTCTTTCATTTCGAATTCTTTGGACAAATGTTCTTGCAAAGCCTTCATTTCTTCTGGATTATTTCTTGTTACTACCATGACATCTACATATACAATAAGAGCAGTGATCTTACCATGTTCCCTTTTCAAAAACAAAGTGTGATCTGAATTGCTTTGGCGGTATCCAAAAGCTATCATAGACTTTGTAAATCTTCCAAACCATGCTCTTGGAGACTGCTTCAGTCCATACAGTGATTTTTTTAACTTGCGCACTTTTTCACTCTGCCCTTTTGATGCCATACATCCTGGTGGAAGCTCCATATAGATTTCTTCAGATAACTCCCCATGTAAGAAGGCATTTTTTACATCAAACTGCTGCAATGGCCAATCAAAGTTAGCGGCTAATGACAACAATACTCTAACAGTATTCATTTTAGCTACAGGTGCAAATGTTTCCGTGTAATCCACTCCATAGGTTTGTGTGTATCCCTTTGCCCCCAATCTTGCTTTAAATCGTTCAATTGTGCCATCTGCATTATACTTTACAGTATAAACCCATCGACATCCTACTGGTTTCATTTTTGGTGGGCACTCAACAAGTTCCCATGTGTCATTCTTTTGCAAGGATTTCATTTCTTCATTCATCGCAGTTCTCCATCTTAGATCGGCTAAAGCTTCCTGCACACTGTTAAGAACAATCACAGTAGATAATTGATTCATAAATGACTTATTTGATTCTGACAGATTTTGATTTGATACATAACGGTTCATGGGATATTTGGCTTTGCCTGAAATTTCAGGTTCGTAAGTAGGTTTAGGAATACCTCTAGTGAGACGCTCGGGTAATTGTTTTCTAGGTGGTTCAGGTTCCAAAGTAGGAGCATCCTCAGTAGACGATTGATGAGGTATATTATTTAGGGATTCAGATTCTTCAATCACCTCTACATTCACCACTTCATTTTCACCCGATGGACTCTCAAACATTCGTTCATAATCCAATTGATTTCCTTCATTATCCAATTGATTTTCCACACTTTTCTCACCATGCTCCAATGAGTCATTACTGCCACCATGCTCCATGGAGTCATTACTGTCCTTCAATTCATCAGTATAATTGTTATCAAGAAGTTGATACTCCCCCTGAAATTCATCATTACTGCCACCATGCTCCAAGGAGTCATTACTGTCCTTCAATTCATCAGTATAATCGTTATCAAGAAGTTGATACTCCCCCTGAAATGCATGCTCCCCATAAAGCTCATAAAATAGTGTCTGGACTTCCTTGTGATGTTTCTCCCTCTGAAGTTCAGACTCAGAAGAAAAATACATTGAATGTTCATGAAATACTACATCCATTGTTATGAACATCCGCTTAGATGGAGGATGATAACACCTGTAGCCTTTCTTATTTGTAGCATACCCAAGAAACACACACGGCAAGGCTCGTGCAGCTAACTTGTGTCGTTGTGGTTTATGAATATGTACAAAGGCTACACATCCAAATACACGAGGAGGGAGATTCGATACTGGTGGAGAAGTTAAAGTCTTGGTCAATACTTGAAGTGGCATTTGGAAGTCAATGGTGCGTGAAGGAGTTCTATTGATTAGATATACTGCAGCGGAAAGAGCTTCCCCCCAATAAGACAATGGCATATGAGCCTGAATTGGTGAAGCACGAACCACTTCAAGTAAATGCCGATTTTTTCTCACGGCTACCCCGTTTTGCTGAGGTGTATCAACACAAGTGGCTTGATTAAGAATTCTTTGTGCTTCCAAATAATCTCTCAATTCAGAATTCTGATATTCTCCACCATTGTCACTATGAAGAACTCGAATATGTGCATTATATTGAGTTTTGATGATTTTGTGAAATTTTTGAAATAGTAAATTCACTTCATTTTTTGATTTCATTAGCCACAACCATGTCATTCTGGTGCAATCATCAATGAATATAACAAACCAACGAGATCCACCCAAAGTTGGAAATTTAGATGGCCCCCATACGTCAGAGTGAACAACCATAAAAGGCAAAGGACTTTTATTTAATGTTAATGGAAATGAAGTTCGATGACTTTTTGCAAGTTCACATACATCACAATGAAAACTAGAGACATCAATTCTCTCAAACAAACTCAAGAATAACCTTTTTAGATACCCAAAAGATGCATGTCCCAACCGTCGGTGTTGCAACCAGATTTCTGCTTTGTTCTTTTCCATACTAGAGTCATTCACTGCCAAGGCTTGATTCAACTTGTCTGAAGTTTCTGACTTCATGTCTAAGTAGTACAGATTCCCTTGCTTAATACCACAACCAATCGTCTGTTTTGTTTAGATGTCCTTAAAGAGACAAAAGTTAGGCCAAAAAATTTAACACAAGATAAGACTGTTGTAATTTGGGAGACGGATAAGAGATTGTAGCCTAAGGAAGGAACAACTAAAACAGAATCCAAATTCAAAGTATCATCAAGAGTTAAAGACCCTTCTCCAATAATTGGGGCCTTATTACCATTTGCGGTGGTGACAAATTTTTGTAGAGATGGTTTAATCTTAGTGACTTGCTTAGAATCAAATGTCATATGATTTGTAGCGCCTGAATCAATTATCCATGTATTATTACTAACAGGTGTAGAAACATAAAAGCTCTTACCTTCATTACCTGCCGTAGCTATCATTGCTAATGTTGTCTCGATAACATCATCTTTTGTGTTTGTTTCAGCAACAGCAACAGTAGGTTGAGTCTTCTTTGTATTTCTCCTTCGAGGTGCTCGATTATGATCCCACCAATCTGGATATCCCACCAGTTCATAGCAACGCTCCTTAGTATGTCTAGACTGATTGCAATGAGTACATTTGTAGGCAGCCTTTTCAGCACCACCGCTTATTTTTGACTTATTTCGAGTCAACATTGCTACAGCTTCAGAGTTTTCAGACTCTCCTTTGAATGTAACACGACGATTGGCCTCTCGTCGGATTAAAGCATAACATTCTTCCAGATTTGGGATTGTTTCTTTGCGTAGAATATCCGTACGGACCTGTTCAAAGCAATCATCAAGTCCAGCAAGAAATATATACACTCTCAGCCTTTCAATAGACTTTTGGTGTGCTTCAACATCATCCGGATCCTTCATGACCACTTAGTCTCGATGGTCTAATTCCTGGAAGATTTCAATTAATTCACCATAGTATTCAAAGAAGGATTTTCCATTCTGTTTGGCAGCGAATGCCCTTTGATTCAAGGCAAAGATTTGCAATTCGTCACTTCCATCATAAAAGGCTTTTGACAAAGCAATCCAGATTGCATGAGTAGTAGGTAGGTGTACATACCTTTTCATAATTTCTGGTGTCATGGACATCAACAACCACCTCTTAACCTTTTGATTCTCTGCATACCACTTTTCGTACCCTTCTTCTGATTCTGCAGGTGGCTTCGGTTTGCCCCGAATATAGGAAAGCTTTTCCCTTTCAGCAATGTGCATCTCCATTAGTTGTGACCAAACATCATAATTTGATTCAGTGAGAATAATGCTTGCATTAAAAGCATTTTCAGACTGAACCACAACCGGGATGGGAATGTTTTTTGAGGATTCACTGTTATCACTCATGGTTTATAACATCAGATTCAAGAGAACCTGATGCTCTGAAACCAACTTGAAAATATGAGAGAATTCAATGCTTTTTTGTTTTATATATTTGTCACAAGAATATTCATGAATTTATACTATACAATGAGGAGACCAAGAATAGAAACACCAAATTCCTAGCTTTAAGTCAGGAATCTAATTCCTAATTCCTAAAAGTCAGTGATCTGATAGACTCTATATTAGGAAACTAAATATCTTCAATTTGTACAGAAAATATTTCAACGAAGTATAATGATCTGATTAAGAAAAAGCAGATTTTATTCTATTGAATCGTGTCTACATTCTATTTCTTTACATTCCCTCTAAACATTTTGTCCAACTTTTTTCATTTCTTTTTCAGTCAATTGGTCTAATCAATGACATGATTTTCCTTTCCCTCAATCCTCCTATCAATACATCAGCAGCCACCGGCCGGCTACTAACCACCCTACAGTTCCTCCTGATCTCCCCCGGCTGGCCGGATTGCAAGTCACCCATCTTTATCATTCCCTCAACAAAGTCATTAAAGAATTCACTTTGATCAACGCTGTACTTCTGAACATATCCCCGTGTTTGGGGGAAAGTAAATAGTGTTTCATCCGAATTCAGAAATCCTTTTCCGCGTACTAGGTCCTTGAAATACTGATTATCAAACGCTTGTGGTGTTGCATCTAAATCCCCAGTGACATTCCCGTCTCCACTGAGGGGACAAAGTTTGTCTAACTTTTCTCTGAACTTGGGGTCAATGGTGGGATCAGGATGGCCTGAGCCTGATTGGTTGTATAGGCGGAAGACAATGGAAAAACACCGACCTTTGCCAATGGAGTGAGACCCTGAAAGGGCAACTAAATCTCGTACCGAGAGGTTGAATTTGCTGAAGAGATCAATGAGGTAGCTTGCATTTGCTCGAGGACTCGGCATTATGTTGTCCGAGTGTTCTTGGCTTGCTGTTAAGCTATCTTGCCTTCCCAACTTCACCTCCCAATTCGGACCTCCACTCTTGTTTAAACCAAGACCAACAAGGAAATCAATATTAATTTAAATCCCAAAGTTCGGAAAATGCAAGGGAAAGGAAAGGAAAATGAAAAAGAAACAAGAAGCATCGCTACAAAAGAAAATCATTCGTACTTTACAAAACTCCATATCAAGTAGTATAATGTGAAAATCGAGTGTGATAAACCTATGCCAAACTTACATAGGTTTTTATCGTTTCCTCTCCTTTAAGTTTTCTGAGATCCAAACGGATCGAACAGAATGACTTCTGCTTTGGGTACTTTGTGTGCTAGGGATTCAAAAACTTCACTATGTTCACAACTTACAACATTATGTAATGCAATACACAGACAGAATTCATTATCATGCTACCAAGATAAGGATTGAGATTGACAAGTCAAAAGGTGCTCATCCATAGCGCTTTTCATCGACTCCACTAATATTATGCTAAGATTATGCGTTACGCGTTTTCAAAAGAACTTGCTATTTGTAATCCAACTTTTCAAAAAATCTTTTACACAGTGATAAAAATTTTCAGAAAGGATTTCACAGATCATCTAATGTTCATACTTTAGCGGCCAGATTTTCCATTATGAATTTTCGAGAAAAATTACCACTGTATATTAATACATGGGATTTGCTAGGAAAATCATAAGACAGGAAATCTCTGAGTAAAAAATTGTTCAAATATTGTTAGTACCATGAAAAGAAACAAGAAAAATGAAAGTGTAAAACTGATTTTTTTCTTCTACTGAGCTACCAGCTTTCTTTTGGGTTCATTTTGCAGGATAACCCCGAAAATGTTACCATAATTCCTGGTTATTTTCCTTCACCAAATCAATAAAGCCGATCAGCTTTATTTGAATGTCGGAAAGTGAAAAGGGAAAAGAAAATGCCGGAAAATGAAAATTTTAAATAAAGTATTTAAGCTTTGATAATGATTTACTATCTGGAGTAACTTGTTTCTAGAATTTTGCAATTACATTTCTTTTAGCTCGAACTTTCATATATTCAAACACCGCGAAAAAACAAAATTCAAGAGGAAAATGAAAAGATTTACCAGAACAACAGCATCTCTGGAAGCCATGATTATGATATCAGCGCATGAAACAATGCCAGGGCAGGCCTCCTCTAAGGCTTCCTTAATTTCGTCAATTACTTCATAAGACCTCAAAGAATTTATATTTGACAAAGAAAGTTTCTCCCCAAGCATTGTTGGCGTATCATCAAGCAGCAAAGACCCATCACAACCCTGTAAATATAATCCAAAAAACAAAACGAATTAAATTACCCACAAAAAATTTGAAGTTTAAATTTACAAAATTATCAAAATAAAAAATTGATGGGTGATAGTGAATTGGTAGTGTTACATCAACGAAGCAATCATGAAATTGGAGTCTCATAATAGAAGCACCACTTCTGGGTTCTCTAATCATGGCGTTTCTCATCACATCTCTGACTATGAATTCAGCTTTGGGGCAGGTTTTGGAGTAAAACCCTTGCCGGAGTGCCGGTGGTGGAGCGGCGGCAATGATGGATAATTGGAGGAGAGAGAAGAAGAGGAAAAGGGGAGAGGACATTTTTGGTTTTGGAATGTAATGGAAAGGTTTAAAAACACAGGGGTTTGGCAGTGGGTTTTATAATATGTTTGGATGTTTGTATGGGGTGGGAATATAGATGTCTAATGAGGATGGAGGTTAGGCATGGACCACTTACATAGGGTGCAAACCAGCCAAACTAAGCTAGAGTTTAGTGGAAAGGCAGCAAAGGTGAAAGTGATTCGGTTTGGTTTGGTTTGATTTGATTTAAATTAAAATTATGTATCAAACTTGACCCTATCGGTTTCATCTTTTGGAGCCGAGATTGAACTGTCTTAGATTAAAATTGAACCAAACTACACAGTTTGGTTTGGTTCAATTTGGCTGTTTGACCTTACACCCTTAAGGGTAATTAACTATTTGTTTTTTAGATCGGTTGGTTTGAATAAATATGTACTTTTCAAAAAAAAAATTTGTTCTCAAATTATTGTTATATTTGACTTTTTTGAGTCAAATTGATTGTATTTTAAGCAAAATAATGACGTATATTATTTTTAAAAAAATTATAAAACACATAATTCGTCTAAAAACTACTACTACGAAATTACATGATACTATTTAAATATATATATATATATGCACGTCAAATTTTCATTTAAATAACGATCACTTACAGCGGAATTATTTTTTGAAAAAACATATATATTGCTTCGAACAACTGTAAGTACATTTTTGTAAACGAAAAAACAAAAATACAGTTATTATGCATCACTTATTGTTCCCAAATAGTGCAAATAATTGGTGCCAAAAACACTTAGGTGTCATTTCCAACTTTAGAGCATTTTCAATACCAATGTGAATGTGAAAAAAAATGGGAGCCACCTAAGATTAACATTTCTTTGGAAAAAATATATTTTTAATGCAAATATGAAGAAGCCTTATGAATATGACATGGCAACAAAAATTTTCACATTGTGGATGAGAATGTGAATTTTTCACATTTTAATTGAGGGTGTGAAGACATCACAATCATTTTTAAATTAAAAAATAACTAAATTTCATCTCTCTCTTCACTTTAGTTGTGGGACTCATGCTACATGGAATCAAATTTACATTTGCATTGAAGAGGTCTCTTCTAATTGAATGTAAAAGAAGAGATAAAAAATGAGGGTGTTAATTACCCACAGCGTTAGATCAAATTTGCGGTTCCATTGGTGATGCTCTTAGTATGTTCGGTTCAGCTTATTTCCCCTTTCCACCAAAGCAAGGCTCGACCTTGTCACCAGCTTTATAACCCTTGTTTGCGAGCTTGCACCCATTTTGACAAACTTGAGCGTGGCTCGACTCGGTTTGTTACACTTTGCCTCACATAATCAAACTTGTACTAAATTAACATGAAATAGAATGACTATTATTGTTTATTGCAACGAATGGACACAAATTTGGCGAAAATTTTCTTTTCTTTTAGTTCGTTAGGTAAGGTGGTCCATTCGAACCAGCTTACGTACACGTCAATTTAGTTCATTTTAAGATGATTCATTTGAGTTAGCTTGCGTACATAACAAATTCCATTTTTGAAGACAAATTTAAGGACAAAACCCCCGCACTCGACCTATGCCTTTGGAAACGAGTTTATAGTCGAGAACAAATCAAACTACCACTCGGCACTCGCACAAACTCATCATGCGGTTAAAAATTATAGGCATATTTCTAGGAGATGGTTTAAATACTTCTTGGATTTATTGATATTTCATAATTCATACATTCGTACGTGAGACACTCTTTTCTCTAAGTCTCTAAATAATTAAATATGGATTATCCTCACTCAACAGGGAAAACCTAAAGAATAAATGAGTTAATCCTATTTTTTAGTATCACCTTTGCAATTATATATATAAATATAAATATATTTTAAAATATTACTGAAGCTTTTTTTCTATATAATAAGAGAAATATCATGTTATGGGGAAAAAAAAACAAATTTGGAATGTTATGAGTTTCATAGCTTAAACTTGGAAATCAAATAATTTTTATGTTTGGAAAAGTACGACTATAGTACGAAGGGAATACGTAATTTAAGTGATATAGAAATTTTAGAGCGTCACCAATACAAATATTAATGTGAAAAAAATTGAGTATCACTTAGAATCACACATTCTTTGAAGGAAAAAAACTCTTCAATACAGTTGTCGAGGAGGGTTGTGGACATGACATGTTAACTAATTTTTTCACATTCTCAACCAGACTCGATTTTTTGACATTCGAATTGAAGATGTAAATACATCCTAGTCAATATTTTTTTATTAACTATTTTTGTGATAGGATCCACGTCACATAAGATCAAATTTGTTGCATTGTAGAAGCCTCTTTTAATTGAATGTGAAAGAAGAAATAACAACTGACACATGTAATTGAAAATGTTAATTACTCACATCCACATGAAATCAAATCTACGATTACATTGTTGATGCTCTTAATGTTGTATAATATATCAAAATAAGAAAACAAAAACAAAAAAACTACGGAAATTGATATGATTAAATCCCTTCCAAAATTAAGAAAACTTATTGAAAACTTAAAGAATATATAATAGGGGTGAGCAGATTTTTTCAAAAACCAAACCTAACCAAAAAAAAAGTGGACCGAACCAATACTTTTGGTTTGGTTCTGATTTTTAATAAAATCGATCATTTGGTTTGATCCCGATTTTAATAATTATAGATTGGTTCTGAATCGACGGTGTCAATATATATTACATATATAATATAATTATATAATCTATATATATTAATAAATTAAGGTTTAAAAATATAATTGATATTTTCTAACCCTAGGTATAAAATAATACTTAGTATTTTTTTTCTTTGCCATTTACACACAAACACAGATTTGATGTTGCCGAACCTATTTGTTTCTTATTTTAGTTTATGTTACATTAATTGAATTGTAATATATGGCTCAAACCTTATTAATTATTGAATGATCAATGTACTATCTTTCTTTTTTTCTTTTGTGATCTTGTTTGTATTTTTAACGTTTTATCATCATTAAATATTTTATAATTATCGTATGAAATATTAGATTTTATTATTTGTTTGTCAGCTTAAAAAATAAAAAAGGTTTATTCCCTCAGAACCGAAAAATGTGCATGACCGAATCAATTAGAACCAGACCAACATATTGATTCTCATACATTTTGGTTTGGTTCTGGTTCCGAATTTTTTAAGAACCGAAGTATTAGTGTGGTTCTCTATTTTTTTGGCAAGAAATGAACCAAATCGGATGTGATCACCCCTAATATATAAGGCCAAAAATTTTTAGTATCCCAATATTTCCGCCATATCCCAAAGTGCAACCCCAACTTAAATTCCGTGCCAGAGTCATACCTAATGTTACATTTTGTCCCGCTTCACCTCCTGGCTGTGATGAGTGTTGGAAAATTAACGTTTTCTATCACATGCCTTGCACGAGAGGGGGTAATTGGGTATTTTCTCCATTTATGTAAAATACCAATAATGAGACACTAAATGAAAGGGGTCAAAGTGTAAACCCACCTTAACTTACCAAATTCAAATATCAAATCAGGCCAAGTGTCAACACATGGAGAACCTATTTTTGGGTACGCTTTGAAGCGGAGACGCCGACTATGTCTTTCAATTGGTCGCTTTTAGGAGCTTTCCGAGCTTGGCCGCGACGAAGGCGGCGGTGGAGCCAGTACCGAGGCCAAGAACCATGCCACTACGGACATATTCGAGGACTTTATCGGCGGCGAGTTTATTGAGGTCATCTTGGGATGTTTCAAGACTTTTGGTATATCTATTCTCTATCATTATTTCTAATATATCCTTAAAGCTTCATTTAATATAACACATCATAAAGAAATTTAATTATTTAAAATAGTTGAACTCAATTAATGTTCATGAATATTATGGTTAGAACATATTTTACAGCACATTATTAATTATATTTTTTAATTATTGTGTTTTATACACTAAAAACATTTATCCGGGACGGAAGGAATACGATTTAACAAGTAACATGCATCTCTAGAACATGAATATTATGGTTAGTACATGATGTATATATGTATGCATATATGGATTGGATGAATAAGGGGAATATGAGACTGTATTTGGAATCTTGTCACCAATTATTTGGGCTATGTTCTGACATGGGAGACCAAATTATTATTTTCTGGTGAGATTTTGTTCCTCTCGAAAAGTACAGATTTCGTTGAGGGTAGAAATCATCCTTCAATGCTTTCACTTTACTAACTTATGGTTTACATGCTCTTGCACCTTTTTGCATATAAAGGTCCAAAATTATAGTTTCCACGAACTTGTGAATCAAAAGGGAGTTTTTGTTTATTTTTTGGATGGAAATAGTCATGTACCGCCTATATAGAGATGTTAAAAGAGTAACGGTCCGTAGGATTGACCCGTTTAAATCGAAAAAAATAAGGTTAGGATTCAATTTTTTTGGCCCGTCTAAAATCAAGGCTTTTGGCCCGATTCGTTTAACCCGTAGTTCGTTAGGGCTGGCCCGTCAAGTTTCAGGGTTGGCCCACTGGCTCGAGTAATATTAATTAGGCCGTAAAAGTTTAGGAGATACATAAAACAACCACCATGAGAATAAAACCAACAATCTTCTAATCCAAAGTTAAACACATTTATTCTTTGCACTACAAGTCTTTTTTGTGTACTTGTGAATAAATACTGAAATATAAACAATTTTTTTTGGAAAGAACTGCTAATTAGAGTTATTACAATATTTATTTTGAGAAAAACAAGTTAAAAATTATAACATAGTTATGTAAAAAAATATCCAGTTTATATTTCTTATGAAAAACATAAGAAACTATCTAAGTTATGGGTGGTTTATCGATTCACTATTTCAAAATTTTGTTATATTATATCTTTAGTCGTGGTCCGTTTAGCCCGAAGTCCGCTAGGGTTAGGATTAGGTCCGTAATATTAGTAGCCCCAAAAAACTGAACCGTTTAGCCTGCGGCCCATTAAGGCCACAACCCGTTAGTAATAACCCGAAATCGCTAGAGTTAGCCCGTTTAACATCTCTAGACCTATGTACCAACTTTTAAAGGCAAGTTTGTCATCTACATTAGAAAATTGGATTTCTAATTTCATGCTAATTAGGTAATACATAGTCATGTGCCCCTAATTACTCGTACTATCAACTAATTGAATTCCTAATTTTCTACTTAAAAAGGCAAATACTATTACGAGCTCGAATTTTGGGTATATTACAACTTTAGTGTTAGAGTTGTTGGATGGTTAAATGTTGTTAAATTGATAATGATTTGGAATGTCCATGTCATTACTTAGAAAATGACAAATTTAATCTGACGGTGTAGAGATCTAAGTAAATTTGATCTAATGACACTAACACGAAAGCTTATAATAATACCATAAGTTCGAGCTCGTAAAACATACCTCACTTAAAAATAGAACTCCCAGGGTCTTTTTCAGAACTTCTAAAACTGGGTGAATTTGGATTAAAACTAACTTAGATAACTAGCACATTTGAGAACAGAGTTTCATGTGAACTTATCCAATTTAGAACCTAGTTTGGTGAAAATACTGCAAATTCATGTTTATTATTAGAGCAAACTACACAAATAGTCTCTGTGCTCTACCCCTTTTTTGGGACCAGTCCTTGAACTAAAATTTGAAAAAATTAAGTCCCTGTACTGAAATTTTTTACGCAATTGGTCCTTCCGTCCAACTCCGTTAATTTTTTTCCGTTAAATGCACTCACGTGCCTCTCACACGACTTTGGTCAGGGGTAAATTTGTACATGTATTTTTTTGGTTTGAATAGACAAAAATACCCATAATTTTTTTATTTGTTAAAACTTGTAACAAGGGTGTTAGTGTAAGTACACAAATTACAATACACCGATTTCTTCATTACCAATTCTTTTTGGAAACTCACCACTATCTCTCTCTCTAACGCCCTCCACCCCCTCTTCTCTCTCCTCTTCTATAACACCACCCAACTGCCACCTCCCCAACTTCTTCTCCACCGTCGTCCCGGCCCCTTCCTCCGACCCCGCACCTACATACAAACACACAATCTCTCTCTCTCTCTCTCTCTCTCTCTCTCTCTCTCTCTCTCTCTCTCTCTCTCTCCAAACCCATCAATCTCTCTCTTTCTCTTCCAACCTCTTCAATGTCACCACTTAAAGTTACTGGAGCCATGGCAACATTGGGGACTCGAGAATATTCCGATGAGATCTTTTTTGGGCAAGACCAAAATAAAAAATAAATTTGCGGGAAGAGATTCAATTTTGTGCTTGTTGTGAACTTCTTCTCCACCATCGTCCCCCCCTTCCCCAACGGCGCCGCCCCAGATCCAATCTCCCTCAATAACGAAGTATCGTACTTCGCCACCACCTCCTTCTGCTTCACCAACGCCATCACCACCGGCGATACAACGTACAAATGCGTCACTCCACACCTCTCAATTACCTTCAACAACTTGTCCAGCTTGAATTTTGCCATCACCACCACAGCATTCCCTCTCTGCAGCCGTGCGTAGACGATCACCGACAAACCCAGTATATGAATATAGCAAATCTCAAATCTCAAATCTTTGACTAACCTAGCAAATCTAACTTTTCCCCTTATTTATCTCTCTAATTTTTCCCCATTTTTTCTATCCAATTAACCTAGCAAATCTTCCAATCAAAGCTTAAAATTGAAGGCGTCTGGGCAATGGGTATTTTGAATCAAGATAGTGGAGTATGTCTTGAGCAAGTAATGGGTATTTTGAAGATTTGCTGAGGGTAGCGATGTAGTCGCTGTCGAAATTGGTTGTTCTGGTTTGCCATTATGTTGGTTGCCTTCATAAATAGGCTTGTTGAGGTGGTCCCAAGATAGGTTCAAATTGCTTTGGTTCAGTAAAGAGAAATCACAAGATAAGCCATGGAAAAGGGCCATTCTTTTTCGATTCTGTTGGTGATGAGCAGTAGCCATGGAAAGAGGAAAAAATGGTCCTTGTACTTTTTTTTTGAAATGACTATTTTATCCCTTGTAGAAATCACGTGAGTTGTACATGTCTATATTTAACGGCAAGAATTTAACGGAAGGACCAATGGTATAAGTCACCCCACTACAGGGATCACTGGCGTTGAGTAAAGACCAATCCCAAAAAAGGGGTAGAGCACAGGGACTATTTGTGTAGTTTGCTCTTATTATTTTATGTTTCTTTAGAAAATTTGATAAAGGTAGGTGGAGATAAAAGTTTTTTTTTTTTATCGAAATCAATTATTTCTTCAGTGAGACCAAAAGGAATTTAATAAGAAATATTAGAAAATTTACCAGGAAATCCCTAAATATATTATGGGATCAAAGAAGAAAATCTCAAAGAGATGAGGAATATAGGTAATAGGGTAAATAAAATAGTACTTGACTATGCTTAGGACTAAGGGTGATACACAAACTGTACGGCTCGAGCTCAGCTCGTTAGAACTCGAGTATTCATAGTCGAGCTTAAACACCAAAGTCGTTCGTCAAATTCTTGAGTCGAACATGACGCGACTCATATGTTCACGAGTTGTGGTTGCGAACAGCTAAAGTGTGGCTCGATCGTGTGTTCGCATATGGCTCAACTTGTACATTCAATAAGATGTGCATTATACTACTTATCAATTTAACACTTTCGCAGGTCTTGTCTCATTAATCTTCGGACCAAGTAAAACACTGAGAGAATGACGATAGGAAGTGATGAATCGCTGAGAAAGCTAGGGCACAATTTTGAAATCAGGATCAACCTTTAGACTTGCAATCAAATATAAAGGCAAAAACTTATCCGTCTTACGGGTATTTTCTGTAAAATAGATCTCCCTGACCCAACCTACCATGTGTTGGTGGACTGAGATATGAGAGAGTGAGATTTCGTCTTACGAATTAGGATCCGTAAGATGGTTTTACATTACACATACTCAATGATAAATTGGGTCGTGTACTACTCTGCCTATGAATAAACTAGGTTCTGAAGTTAATTATTAACAAGTACAGATTCAGGACTCACCTCATCAAATCCAGAAGCATGCACTACAAATAACACAGAAAAGTCTAAATCCTCAAAATGATTATCACTGTAGTTCCATTAACTTGGTACAACCTAGTACATAACAAGTTGAACAAGTTTCAACAAATGAAGGAAACATCAATGATCATCCATATCTACCAAGACAAATTAAGGAGAATTCTCAGAAGTCACCTAGTAGAGAAAATCATTGGTGATTCAAATGGAAGTGTTTAAACAAGAACAGCTACTCAAAATGAAGTCCTATACTCAAGCTTTTATCACAAATAGAAACCAAGAAGATTGATAAAGCTAATGCAAATGGAAGCAATGCAGAAAGCACTAAATCATCTCAAAAGGAACAAAGTTTGAACTTTAGCTCTTAGACCATCAAACCATCCAGTTACATCCACAAAATGGGTGTTTAGAAACAAGATGGATGAAGCATATATTGTATCTAAAAACAAGGTTGTATTGGTTGCTCAAGGTTATTCACATGAAGAAGGCATTGATTATGATGAGACCTTTGCATCATGGTTAAACTAGAAACCATTAGAATCTTTCTTGAATATTCTGCATTCCTGAACTTTAAAGTCTTTGGATCTTACGAGTACTCTAAGAAGGAAGAGCCAATTCATAATTTCTTTTCTCTTACATTCCTTAATGGAACATTGCTAGAGGGAGTTTGTGTTGAACATCCTCCAGGATTTAGAGACTTCTTAAAGCTAGATCATGTGTATAAGTTGTCTAAAGCTCTCTTTATGTCTCAAGCTAGCACCAAGAGCTTGTTATGACAATTTATCAACTTTTCTCTTAGAAAAAAGGGTTTACTAAAGGCCAAGTAGACAGAACTCTCTTCACTAGAACCCATAATTAAGATCATAGGCTTTTAGTTCAAATATATGTTGTTAACATTATCTTTGGTTCTATTGATGTGAAAATATGTAAAAGATTTGGCAAGCTGATGCAAGAAAATTTTAAAATGAGCATAATGGGAGAACTCAACTTCTTCCTTGAACTATCATTCAAGCAATCCAAAGATGGCATTTAATTTTCTCAACCAATCAAAGTACATAAAGGATATGCTCAAAAAGTTTGGCATGGAGAATGCTTCCTCAATGAAAACTTCAATGAGTACTTCAATTGGAAAAATTAGATGAGTGGAATATCAATTGATATCACCCACTATAGAGGAATAATTAGATCATTACTCTATCACACTGCATGTAGACTTGACATCGTGTGGACATTATATACGTATTTGTGCAAGATTTTAATCAAATCCAAAAGAATCTCATGTGCTAGCAGTTAAAAGGATATTCAAATATCTCAAGGCATTCAACATCTAGGTCTTTAGTATACCAAGAACACTACATTTAATTTAATTAGATATTTTGGTGCTAATTTTGTAGGTTTTAAAGTGGATAAAAAAGGTACTAGTGGTACTTGTCAATTCTTGGGAAATAGGCTGGTCTTTTTAGTTTTGCAAGAAGCAAAATTCTATTTCAACTTCCACTAGAGAGGCTGAATACATTACTACATGGAGTTGTTGTGCTTAATTGTTATTGATCACGCCAAAAAGTGCTCTAGTGATCTGTCGATATCCACGTATGCAGTTAGTCTGTAGGTAGGATGCCCCGGCTCTCAACAGGCACAAATGTTGGTGGGACTTGTCCTCCGGTAAATACCTGAGATGAAAGGAAGCACCATTAGGAAGCTGGACGTTGGTCCAGCTAAAGCCCTCCGGTGAGAGAATCAGTATATGGTGAGGTTAATGGTCTCCGGTGAGGATTCAGGCTGCTCTTTAAGAGTAAATGCACTGAATGCTTTGGAGATTTGGTAGTCGTGAAAGTTAATTTGAACTTAGGTCATAAATGAAGGCCATCACCTTATATTTATACTGGGAGAATGCTGGTTTGAGACAAGTAGGACTGCCAGGTGTCGACCTGGGTGAGCAGCCATGTGCCCATTTATGGCAGTCGTAATCTGCATTGATGAGCTTTAATGAGGAAGTGACCTGTATTGATGTAGAAGATAGAACTTCTCTAGAAGTGACATTGATCTTCTAGATGCAGCTTTACTTAGAGAGCAAGCCACTCTTTCATCCAATGAGGTGCTGGTTGGTGGCCCCGGGATGACGTAGTGGCATGTGGGCATTGAATGCGGCAGCTTTTGTTGACTATCTTTACTTCTCGGGGTGGATACCTCGGGGTCCTAGTGTTGTAGCCCGAGATAAGGACCTCACGAGCTCTTCATGTTCGAAGTGGAAGGCGTCTCTGGCAATCTCGAGCTCCTCGGGGAGGTCGGGACGAGATGGAGGGTATACGTACTCGGGCTCCGAGCTATAATCCAAGCTCAAGGTCGTGAATTCTCTTCTTCCGAGCTCCAGCTAAACTTGGCCATGTGTCCCGCTAGTGCCAAGTGGAGGCTGGATATTTTAGTATCTTCAGTAGCCCCCGACTTCCCGAGGTAAGGATTCATCCTTTAAGTTGGGAAGTTTTAACTCGCTCGTGCTTGGGCGGTAGGTGGTAACTTTACTAACACACCTCTTCTTGGAATTTGTGTCGAATCATTGGCGCGAAACATTCTGATGGCTTCATTAAATGCGCGTCCTTTCAGTTTGAAATTGCAACCGTCGTTTTGGGTTCAAATGATGCCGTTTTGCGGGCTGGAGGAAGAAAACACGCGGACTATACATTTGGTGCCGGGTCATAATTCGGGTCCTCCGTACAAGCGGCGTCATTTTTGAAAGGTATAAGTAGGGTTTTAGCACTGTTGATCTTCACTTTGCATCAAAACCCTAGATTTTCCAAAACCCTCTCCGGCGAACTGCGATTTCCGGCGGCTTTTTCTCCAAATAACCTTCGAGCTCTCTCGCCGTTTCCTGCGTCATTTGTTGTTTCCATTCCATAGGTTAGTGTCGTTTGGACCTACTTTATCTTTATATCCACTTTTTTAGGTCATTTCTGCCCCTGTTTGGCATATATCTGTGCGTTGTTTTTGTTTCAGCGATCGCCATTCATTCTGGTGCTAATCTCCGGCATCACGTGCCTCTCAGGTGACTTTCGTACTCTGAGATCCGAGCTTCCATCTTGATTCAGGTATTTCGACCTCTTTATACACGCTTTGATTCTCTCCTGTCCTTTCAATATGTTTGCGGGTAGGAGGAGTGTTAGTATTAGGGTTTCAGAGTGTAGCTCGTCGTCGGACTTATCCTCGTCGTCGGGATATTCCCCGAGCTTGGATGGTTCTAGTCCATTATTACCCCATGCTCCTATAAACTTAGGTGATTCTCCATCCCAATCTGTGTTTGCCCGCTCGCCCACAGGTAAGAATATATATAGGTTAGCCGAAGACCATTGGGAGGTCGTAGTTTTGAGTGAAGCTCGGGATATCTTAGGGCGATGGGGAGTCGACTTCTTGGATCGATTAGTTTCCGATGAGCCCCACTGGGTTCCCCCATTTCCATTTGCTACTCAAATGAAAGTTTTAGACGATAAAAACCAAATCGTTACTGCCTTGATATGTAAATATTTTTCAATGAACCGATACTTGCAGAACCTCCGAGCTGAGCGAACTCACCGACTTTGCGAAAAAACAGCTGTTGATAGATTACGGGCACAGGCAGAGAGTTTTGACAAAATGAGCGATCTATCTACCTCTAGAAGGGCTGAAGGCTCTCAAGCTCAGGAGCCTTCTTCGGCTGAGAAAGCTAACCAGCCCGCAATCGCGGCTTTGCCACGTAACTTGAGGAATAAGATCTCCTCAGCCGACCTTGCGACCTGGGAGGCAATCAAACATACCCCCGATTTTCGTACTTCAATCCCGGGTGCTGATAAGAACTAGGTGGAGCTGAAGGCCCTTCGCGAAAAGGTGGGTTTCTACCTCAGTTTCTTCACGCTCGGCGGGCTCTATCTTCCCCTAGATCCTCTTATCTGCGAGTTTCTTGAGGAGTCATCCGCAATGCCCCTCGATCTCTCACTAGGTCTGGTGAGGACCTTAGTATGTTTTACGGCGTGTGTCTGAGCTCTGGGCTGCGAGCCGTCTCTTCCTCTCTTCCGTTACTATTTTTAGACGTGGGTTTCTACCCATCGTCTTCAATGCAAAGCCTACAACAACTGGATCAGGCTTTTCACCCCTTTTCCAGGGAAGGTTGATGGCTGGGCTGATAAAATAGTCCTTGTCCAGCCATCAACCATCTGCAAGGGATGGAACTTTAACATTCCCTCGGGGAGGCCCCACGGTCTGAAATGCTTGAAGAAGCTGGGGGATTATGACAGCATAGCTCAGCGCGTGGTGGAGGCCCCTCTATATTCGGGTGAAGAACAAGTCCATCTATATGCTTGGGAGGCGATCCTCGGGGATGAACCTTTCCTCTCTCTTACCGGGCTTTCGAGGAGGACTTTTGCTGGGGTTCATCCAAGGTGCACCATGCCGGATATTGAATCCGCCCCTAGCTGGTACAAGCACCTTGATGATAAATTTTGCGTTCTGTGTGAACAATGCCGGGGAGCTGAGGAGAGCAACTGCTGGTCTTCTCCCGAGGGTTGTACTGCTTTAATATATTCTATTTTTATTTCCAAGTGTTTCTTCCCCCGTATCCATACTGACAATTGCCTTTTGTAGATATGGTAAATCTTGCCAGTGCCTTCCGTGCTCGGAGCAACACTGCCTCAGGAGCTCGAAAAGACGAGCTGAGGCAATCTCAAGCTGCTGCGGGGGGTGACACAGCTATCTTTCCCCCGATGAAGCCAGTAGGGGTAGAGGGCATGGTACACGCGGTACCTATCTCTGTAGCCCCCCCCCCAACGATTAAGCGAACATCGGTAAGTGAAGAGGCCGGTGCTCGTAAAAAACAGAAATCGGTGCCTGCTGCAGAGGTACTATTCACCATTCTGACCGAGGACCCCCTTGTCCACAAGCCTTCAAAGGGGAAGGAGAAGATAGCTTCCGAGGAGGATGTCGAGGTAATAGCCTGGCTCGGCCCCCACGAAGCTATAGAGTTCAAAAATATCAACGCTTATGCCGACTCTCCTCGAATGGTGAAGCTTCTGCAACAAACCTCGGACCATGCTTTAAAGTCAATGGCTTGCACGCTGGTGGAGGTTCGTGACTTTCAACACATTATTTTTGAATTTCTTCTCATTCCTTTATACTGAGATTATTGTTTGCAGATGGGTCATTATGCTAAATTCTTCGATCTCCGACTGACTGAGGCCGACAAGCTGAAGTCCGAGCTGGTCCAGCAGGTGAAGGAGGACACCGCTGAGCTATCCAGACTTCGCAATCAACTCAGAGTAAAAGATAAGGAGCTGAAAGCAAAGGACTTGGAGTTTGAGAAGACCAAGACCTCCCTATTCGCCGCGGTGACTACCTAATCCAAAGCCGAAGAGGCCCTGATGCTCACCGGGAAAGAGGCAAAGAGGATTGAGAAATTCTTTACGGAGAAGAGCTCTGAGCATGGTGCATCCATCCACTTGTTGGATGAGAGGATGCAGAAGCTCACCCTGGAATGTCAAGATATCCGGGCACGGTATCCTATCAGCGAGGCCTCCGTCATTGCACAATACAAGGAATCTGATTCGTTTATGGAAGATATCACTCCTTATATGATGAAGGGAAGTTATCAGATCCTCCGAGCTGCTGCAGGTGACGGGGTGCCTCTTGAGAAACTCGTTGAGTGGGGGGCCTCCAACCTTTATGATGATTTAAATCGGAAAGGTGTCGTGCTCGTGCCTTTTGATTCTGAGGGCATGGAGGCAATAGATACTGAAGATGTCCAGGCTAGGAAGCCCACTTGGGAGCATCCGGTGATCCTTCAACAGCATGTAGAAATGTTGGTCGATGCTCGGCTAGATCAGATGGCCCTTGAGACTGCTGGAGGCGGTGATGCTCAAGAGAATGTCGAGCTCGGCCAAATCGCGGATCAGCTTTTGAAGGATGCTGAGGGCACAATGACTAATCGGGCTAAAAATGAGCGCGACGTTCTGGCCTCGGAGGGTCTTGAGGATTGACATTCGACCTGTAATGTTGGTATTTTTGTATAATCTTTTGATTGAGTCTGCGAGCTCATAATTTTTGTAATATGAACAAGTATTTTTAGCTAGGGAATGTAAATCATACACAATATATATATATATATATATATTGACTTGCTTGAATGTGTTTGAATGTAAATCATTTTGAATCCTTGGTTTGTGGAATGTGTAGATTTTAATCTTTTTAGAATTATTGCAAAGTGGCCATAGCCGTCCTTAGGCAATAATTGAACTGTTACGAAGTGGCCTTTGCCGACCTCAAATAACAGTTTAAAACCATCACTGAGTGGCCTTTGCCGACCTCGAGTGACGATTGATTACCAGCACTGAGTGATTTTTATCGACCTCGAGTGAGGTTTTTGAGACTACTCGGACTGGTCCGATACCGATCTCCAAGTAGTGGTTCTTATACTTAAGGGGCCTGCTGCCGGCTATAAGTATTTTTATCATACTTCGAGTGGTTTGCTACCGACTCTAGGTATTTTTATTAATAATGTGATTTCGAACCCCGAGGAGACAATTTTTTGGTTTCTCAGAAAATTCAAGCTTTCATATATTTACTCCAATTACAAAAGTTGAGTTACATTCACATATAATACTTCTTCAGATGATAAGCATGCCACGGGTTCCTTAGGAGTGTCCCGTCTTGTTCGGCCAACCGGTAGGTTCCTTCTCAGATGATCGTTGTAACTCGGAACGGGCCTTCCCAATTAGGGGATAATTTGTTTATTTGAGTATTTCTGCCCGTAGCTTCAATCTTCCTGAGGACCCAATCCCCGACTGAGAATGTTCTAGGCTTTACTCTTCGGTCGTGATGACCCTTCGCGAGTTGTTTATAGTTCATCATTCTTAGTTGGGCTTCCAGCCTTCGCTCCTCCAATAAGTCGAGGTCAAGCCCCCGAGCTTCTAAATTTTTCCCTTCATCGAAGTGTAGAACTCGAGCTGTAGGGAGGGCCATTTCAACTGGAGCCATCGCTTCTGATCCATAAGTCAAAGTAACTAGTGTCTCTCCCGTCGGACCTCGGACAGATGTCCTGATGCTCCAAAGGACTGCGGGTAGCTCTTCTAGCCATCTTCCTTTCTTCTTGTCTAAGCTCCTCTTGAGAGAGTATAGGATCTTCTTATTCCCGGCCTTTGTCTAAGCACCGTTAGGGAGCTGGACGTTGGTCCAGCTAAAGCCCTACGGTGAGAGAATCAGTATATGGTGAGGTTAATGGTCTCCGGTGAGGATTCAGGATGCTCTTTGAGAGTAAATGCACTGAATGCTTTGGAGATTTGGTAGTCGTGAGAGTTAATTTAAACTTAGTTCATAAATGAAGGCCATCACCTTGTATTTATACTGGGAGAATGCTGGTTTGAGACAAGTGGGATTACCAGGTGTCGACCTGGGGTGAGCAGCCATATGCCCATTTATGGCAGCCGTAATCTGCATTGATGAGCTTTAATGAGAAAGTGACCTGCATTGATGTAGAAGATAGAACTTCTCTGGAAGTGACATTGATATTCTAGATGCAGCTTTACTTAGAGAGCAAGCCATTCTTTCATCCAATGAGGTGCTGGTTGGTGGCCCCGGGATGACGTAGTGGCATGTGGGCATTGAATGCGGCAGCTTTTGTTGACTATCTTTACTTCTCGGGGTGGATACCTCGGGGTCCCAGTGTTGTAGCCCGGGATAAGGACCTCGCGAGCTCTTCATGTTTGAAGTGGAAGGCGTCTCTGGCAATCTCGAGCTCCTCGGGGAGGTCGGGACGAGATGGAGGGTATACGTACCCGAGCTCCGAGCTATAATCCAAGCTCGGGGTCTTGAATTCCCTTCTTCCGAGCTCCAGCTAAACTCGGCCACATGTCCCGCTAGTGCCACGTGGAGGCTGGATATTTTAGTATCTTCAGTTATGGATGAAACAACACAAAGACTATGGATTTAAGTCATATTCCTATTAACTGTGACAATACTAGCGTCATTGATTACTCAGAATCATGTTTTACTTTCTAGAACCAGGTATATAGACATAAGACATCTATTTATTAGAGATCATGTGAAACAAAAAAATTATGATTCAACATGTTCCCACAGAATAACAACTTACTCACATATTCACCAAAGTAAATCTAATCAATACAATTACTGATCTTAATCAACTCTCAAAGTAAATGTAATTAAATAGTTGTTTATGAATCAGTTATGTTTGTCGTTTCAGCCAAACCGTTAAGTTAACAGGTTTGTGAAAATCAAGAGTTGTTCATGGCGAAAATATGTTTTAATCAGTGATATTCCAAAACAAGTTATGATTTTTTTTTATTGTTTGGCTTAGTTAGAAGTTTGACTTAAAAGAGACGTTAGCTCTTTGTAATAAAAAATAGAGAAATAAACAATTAAGATATGCAAGAACTAAATAAAGAGTTTAAGGGATAGAAAAATTGACATAAATAATTTAAGGTGGTTCAGATCTCTTAGCCAATATCTACCCCGCACAGCCCTCTGACTCTATGAGACAATAATCTGCTATATTTCAACAAATACACAAATTTTTAAAGGAAAATCTCTACTAGTTGGAAACGCAACTAGGATGGTTTACAAAACACACAAAGTTGAATGTGCTTCCTTGGGATGACGACAAATAGTTTGATGGAAGCTCTGTTGTAGATTTCTTCTCTATCCTTGCTCTTGTGATCGGGACTTTCTTTTGTGATGATGTTAAGCTTGTTTCTTTATGATTTCTTGATGATCTTTGCCGTTGTATGTTGTAGTTGCAGTAATTATAGGAACAAAACTTTGATATTTGTTTCTTTTCTTTCATAAACAGTTAAAACTATTTTTCTTCTGAATATGACAGTTTTGATTCTCTACGTTCTTTGTATTATTGTTATATGTATTTTTATTTATCTATATCTCATATGCATCACCCTTGTCTCACTGTGTTTATTGTGAAGAGAGCTTTATCCTTTTTATAAGCTCTGTAAACTAGCTGTTAGAAAATAGTTGTTGGATAACAGCTATTAGGTACAACTTGTATATCCAACTTATAATTGTTAGTCCACTTGCTGTGACAGTTCTACTTGCTTTGTCAGTCAACTTGCTATCTATGTTTAGGGTTTATAACTGTTATATTCTTAACAATGATTGTGTCTCTAATTATCATTGATTTTTTTGTAATGATTTGTGCTGACGTGGTTGTTGGACCTTAGTTGTTTGAGATTCATAGATGTTTCTCTGCCTTAGTTGTTTCAGGTAGTTGTTTATGTCTTTACATTTCTTTTGTCATAGTTGTTTGAAAATAGTTGTTTATAGCTAACGCTTGTTAGCTCTTCTGTAGCAAGTCTGGTCTCTTTGAAGCTTGTTTTTTTAACAGATATGTGATAATTGTTTCTATGTTTTGAGACTTTTTGTTGACAAAACTCCTTTTACAAGATTCTTAACAATTTGTTTTATGGGAAATAAAATAAATAAGATTGCAACATCAAAACTTAATCAATACATGGTCCTAACAGAATGAATAAAGGGAAGATAGTAATTGATTTAAATTATCAAACAACAAAAAAAAAAAATAGTAAAGGAACCAATGAAAATGTTCATATAGTATGAGATAAATTGTAGTTATCATAAATTAAGAAATTAAGGGAATCAAAAAGGAAAAAAAAAATCAAATTTACTTTAATAACATAAATATATAGATTGTTATAAGAAACAATGAAAAATTGACTTCTAATTATCTATTAAAATTTTAACTTATTTTTTAAAATCATTTTGTTTCTTGTTCTTTCACTCTCCTCTATCTGCTCTTTCTTCTTTCTCTTTTTGTTTTTCCCCTTTCCATATCCCTATAATTTATTCTCATTCCTTTATCTCTATTTTCGCTCACGCTATGTTCAGTTTTCCTTATTCCTTTTCCTTTTTGGATATTTTGTCACATGCACTTTTTCAAACAAAGTTATGTATATGAAAATCTATTTGATTTGGCTTTTTACTATTTTAGGATGAATGTATGATTTATGACTTATAATAAGTTGTCTTTTGATTGTTTGATTTGAATTAGAGTGGGGCTATTAACACCTCCACTCTCACTTAATACACTAATTCTCCTAATATACCCTATATAAAAATTTCACACCAACCTAATTTCTTAATACACCACTCATATATTTCTTACTTTACCCTTTTCTAAGTTACTCATCTTTCTTTTTTTAATCTTTCTAACCCTAACCCTAACCCGCCCCCAAAGCACGACAGTGGAGTCTCTCCCTTACCTCCGTCAATATAAGTCTTCCCTTTCTTCCGCTTCCCTTTTTTTTTTTCTTTCCTTTCCCTCTCTCCATCAATCTGTGCTCCCCTCCCTCATTTTTTTTCTTTCTTTTTTTTTCTTCTCCCACCTCTTCTTTGAAAACCCTTTGAAAAATTTCAGAAATCTCTTGTTCGGTCATGGTTGACCGAACAACCGATTGTTGTTCGACCACAGTTATGTTCGGTTAGGGCTAGCTGAACAACACTTGTTTGTTCAGTCAACCATGGCCGAACGAGAAATTTTCAAAATTTTTTATAGGAAGCTGGTGGGTTTGGCAATGAGATCTCAAAGGGAAAAAGGAGAGGAGAGGGGTGGGAAAGAAGGAAAAACAGTGGCAAGGAGAGAAGGGAGAGGGTGACGACGGAGAGGGAGAGAAAAAAGAAGTGAAAAAATTAGGATTTTGGAAGGGATAAGAATATCATAATCTTTTTACTGAATTGACATTTTTGTAAGTAAAATTAGAGGGATGTATTTAGAGAGAGTGGTGTGAGCTTATAAGTCATATGCACAAGGTCGGGTGTTTATTTCCGATTCTCAAAAAACAAAAGAGTAGGCACAAATCAAATTTTCAAAATTTCAACATTACCCCTTTTGCTTAAACTAGGATCTTTTTATTTCTTCTGTATCCTAAGTCTTAAAATAGGATTTCTCTAGGCCAAAATATAAAAAACCTCCCAAAGTATCCACCAAATCCCACTTTGCAACCTAATTTAAAATTTGCGTCTAAGTCACACTCTACGTTCCAATTTGTCCCACATAACACCCCAACTATGATCAACGCTAAAAATATTAATGGAAGCCATCACATGCCTTGCACGAGGGGGCAATTGGGTATTTTCTCATTGTCTTCTTCCCCAAATTACAGTTGGCTCCTAAGATGAAGACTAACCAGAGGAAGCCAAGGACAGATGATAAAGATGGAAATTCTTTCTCAAGGTCAAACAATGAAGATTCAACACTAGTAGTTCTTTCTCAAGGTTGCCACCACCATTGGAAGATGGAAGATTAAGGATTGAAAGAGTCAATGCTCGAAGCATATCGTCGGTGACGTCGACGATAAAAGCGAAAAAATGGCCAGTGAAGCTTAAATAATGAAGATGATGGCGAATTGAACGATGGCGTACTTCGTCGTCGTTGACAACTTAGATCTGACGATTGGGGAAATAAAAAACTAGGGTTTATGAAGCTACCGTCGCCCACCCATAAGAAGCTCAAATCCCAACCCTCTTCCTTGATAAACCATCAATTAAAGAGTTCATGGACGGAAGCTCAAATTAAGGTGACGAATTTGACCAGGTCAGAATTGCTGTCTATGTTCACGGTACCTCAATTTCCTTTAATGAGTTGTTCGATAAATTGGAGGACTTTAAGTGCCAACTCAAAAGATCCGACACCACCAACCCATCCCTCACTCTAGCAACAGTGAACTACGTGAACCTTCATTCCAAAGCTTCAATCATTCTACCTGGAACACCCAAAATCAAAACCAAACCTCGATCCTCTAACAATGGTTCTAATTGGAACTCCTCGCTGCAAAACACAGATCGATTTTCTAATTTGAATGCCTCCGTTTCAACAAATGAGTGCCACAAGCTGGCCCAATTTTTCAAGAATTATAATGTGCACAGCCGTTCCTCCCAGCAAGTTCAAAAATCTCCGCCTGTAGCCAACTCAGCGTCTCTCAACAGGCCTGCTCCTGTAGAATGGTTCTTTGATTCCGGGGCCTCGCATCATGTTATTGGAGATGTGAATAATTAACAAAAAATAGAGAACATTTGACCGTCAAGACAAGTATTTCCCCAGGACAAGACATTTAATATTAGGATAATTATCCAAGTGTAATTTGGGGAAGAATACAATGAGAAAAAGACCCAATGGCCCCCCTCGTGCAAGGCATGTGATGGTTTCCATTAATATTTTTAACGTTGATCACAGTCGGGGTGTTATGTGGGACAAATTGGAATGTTAAGTGTGACTTAGTCGCAAATTTCAAATTAGGTTGCAAAGTGAGATTTGGTGGATACTTTGAGGAATTTTTTTATATTTTGGCCATTTCTCTATGTCTCTCACAACAGCCATCTAAAGATTCTAAACAAACAATCAAACAGGCCTTGAGTATGAATTGATCTTTACGCTTGATGGATTAAAAAGATAATAATGGTTGTAGAGAATAATAATTCTTATAAATAATGGCATAGCCTTTTTCATTGATTGGAACACATATTTATAGGGTTTACAAGTTAACCTAATACAATAAGGATTAGGAGAAGAGTTACAATACAAGATTAACTAGGAGACCTAACTAATAGGGAAGAATATACTAAATATAATTACACATATATGGTAACAAAGATACAACAATATGGAAGGGATATTATTCCCTTATATGCCCCCGCATGTTGGACCTTCGAGAGGAGAGGCCAATCTTGAGTAGAAGATGGTGAAAGCGAGCGCGAGGAAGCGGTTTGGTGAGGGCATCTGCGAGCTGGTCAGCCGAGGAGACATGAGATACCCGTAAGATACCGTCTTGAACTTGCTGACGGATGAAATGATAGCCGAGGGCAACATGTTTCATGCTAGAATGAAACATTGGGTTGGAGCAGAGATTTGTAGTGCCGACATTATCACAGTAGATAACGGGTTGGTGCGAGGAGGTTACACCGAGCTCACCTAGAAGAGAGGTAACCCAGCGGACTTCAACAACTGTTGCGGCAACAGCTCGGTACTCAGCCTCTGTTGAGGAGCGAGCAACTATTCTTTGCTTTTTAGAGCTCTAAGAGATGGGGTTCCGGCCAAGATACACGATGTAAGCACTTGTGGAGGTAAAATTATCCTTATTTCCCGCCCAGTCGGCATCAATGAAAGCACGAAGATCAAGAGGCGACTAGCGATGAAGAAGGATACCATGATCAATAGTGCCATTGAGATAGCGAAGTAGGCGCTTGGTGGTGAGCCAGTGATCCGAGGTGGCTCGATGCATAAATTGAGAGAGCTTGTTGACGACATAGGCAATGTCCGGGCGGGTAAGAGATAGATATTGAAGACTCCTCATTACTGCTCAAAACTCGGTAGGGTCAGTCAGTGTCGTGCCAGACTGAAGGGTGAGCACTGGCGAGGTCGCTAAGGGTGTTGCCACTGGGCGAGCTTCAGACATACCAGTACGAGCAAAGAGGTAGGCTATATAACCTCGTTGGGAGAAGAGAAGCCCAGTAGATTGAAAAACCACTTCCACACCAAGGAAGTAGTGAAGGTCGCTGAGGTCTTTGAGCGAGAACCGAGCAGCAAGGTCGGTGATGAAGGCCTGGACTGTCTTGGTATTGTTGTCGGTGATGATGATATTATCAACATAGATGAGCAACAGAAGAGTGATGCCACCCTCACTGAAGATAAATAGGGAAGTATCAGCCACTGAGTTCGTGAAGCGAGCATCGAGGAGAAACTGGCGAAGTTCATTGTACCATGCTCGGGGAGCCTGCTTGAGACCATAGATTGCCTTTCGGAGGCGACACACATGTTGCGGGTGATCAGTGTTGACGAAGCCCTAAGGTTGAGTCATAAAGACGTTCTTGGTAAAGGTTCCCTGCAAGAAGACATTGTTGACGTCGAGCTGACGAAGATCCCATCCCCGGCTGATCGCTAGGGAGAGGATGAGGTGAACTGTAGTGGTTTGACCACCGGGCTGAAGGTCTCATGGTAGTCAACTCCTGGGCGCTGATGGAATCCCTTAGTGACCAGGCGAGCTTTGTACCTGTCAATTTTGCCATCAGCAGATCATTTAATACGAAATATCCATTTGCAGCCAATAATATTAGGGACCCCTGTGGGAGGTACCAGTTCCCATGTGCCATTTTTGAGAAGGGCATCATATTCCTCAAACATGGCTTTTCGCTACCTGCTATCTTTGAGGGCCTGAGCAACACATGTTGGTTCAAGGTCGGTGTTTAGTTCGGCGGAGAGGCAAAGTTTGTTAATTGGTTTGTGGATGTTGTTTCGGGAGCGAGTGATAATGTGTGAGGTACGAGCTGCGGCCTCGGGTATAGGCTGATAAGGAAGGTTGGTGTTTGGTGGGGCAACCTGGGAGGACTCAGCAAGGTCGGGGTTAGCCGTGCTGGGCTTTAAGGGTGATTGAGACGAGGTCGCGGGAGGAACATCAGTCAGATCGCTACAAGGACTAGCTGCCGATGGTGTGTATGAAGCCGCGAGGATGTCATGAGGTGGTAACTAGGAAGTGTGGGTGGACTCGTTAGGTCGCTAAAGATTCAGCTCAATTTGAGACATGGGAAACTCAGACTCAACAAACCGAACATGGCGAGAGACAAAGAGCTTTGCGCTGGTCGGGTCGTAACAGATATATGCACTCTGAGTGAGGGAGTATCCGAGGAAGACACAGGGAGTCGAGCGAGGATCGAGCTTGTGAGTGGTATATAGTCGCAGCCAGGGATAACAGAGACATTCAAATGCTCGAAGCTTTAAGTAATTGGGGGCTGACCCAAAGAGTTTGTGGTAGGGAGAGAGCATCTGGAGTATGGGAGTGGGAAGGTGATTTATAAGATAGGTGGCTATGAGGAAGGCATACGACCAGAAGGTGAGGGGAAGAGCAGCTTTGGATAGTAGAGATAGACCTGTTTCGACAATGTGACGATGACGTCGTTCAGAGAAGCCATTGTGCTCGGGCGTGTGGAGGTGCGAGGTGAGGTGCGAGATGCCATTAGTGGCGAGGTATGTAGCCAGGCCGGTCATTTTGGCGAGACCAGTATACTCGCCACCATTATCCGAGTATAGGGTGACAATTTTTTGTTTAAAGTGGTTTTCGACAAGGGCTTTGAAGCGAGGAAAGATGGATGCAACATCGATTTTTTTTTGAGAGGGTAGATCCAGATGTAATGTGTGTAGTGATCGACGAAGATCACATAGTATTTGAAGCCATTAAACAAGTGAATAGGCGAAGTCCAAACATTAGAATAAACTAGTTTTACATCCGTGCGTTTAACGCACGAACATGTATCTTTTTCAACTAAATAACACTCGAGCAAAATAAAGAGGAAAATCAAAATAAAAAGAATAAATGGAGGTAAAGTAATTTTGGAGGCAACTAATTAAATAGAAATACAATGATATATCGATAATATTATAGTTTCTGAAAAAATTTCTTATACACAAAATTTGTTGTTTTATTTCTTGGTTTTCCCTCTTTATCACATATTTTTTAATTAAATTATTTATGAATAGTATAATTTACTTTTCCTTAAATTATATTACATAAATTGAAAAAAAATAAAAATAATTATAGTGAAATTTATAAAATAATTATAAGACTTGGTTGTCATTGTATAATTTCAGGTAATTACATAAATTGAAAAAAAAGAAAAAATGTTCTATTTTAATTTTCCTCTTTGTTTTTATTAATGTAATACTCTATAACATCTTTATAGAGTATAATTTAATTTTCCTTAGTTTATTCATTGTATTTTGTTTTTCCTCTTTGTTTCAAAAATTAATGATTAATATTTCGTATATTCGAAATTTACATAATTAATAATTAATATTTCAATTTAAAATTACATAAATTTGAAAAAAAATAAAAAAAATTAAAAGATATTGTTTTCATTGACAACGATTCAATTGAAAATATTGTCAAATGAAAAACAATACGAAAGGGAAGGGAAGGAGGCCGGAGAGAGAGAGAGAGAGAGGCGGACTTTGTCTGCCACTTTTTTCAATGTCACTCTGTCCAACTCATAGTTTGGATGTATATTCATATTAAATGCTATATAAAAATGTTCTATTTTTTGCAAGGAATTTTTTGCGAATTTTACTATTTTAAGACTTGCTTGTCTATATATATATATATATATATATATATATATATATATAGAGAGAGAGAGAGAGAGAGAGAGAGAGAGAGAGAGAGAGAGAGAGAGAGAGAGAGAGAGAGAGAGAGAGAGAGAAAATGTGAGAGAGAGTGTGTGAGTAAGTCTGCCACTTTTTTCAATGCACTTTTTTTAATGTCACTTTTTTCACCTCATAGTGAGTGAGTCTGTCACTTTTTTCAACTCATAGTTTGGATGTAATCATAATCTTTTATCATTATCCTCTACTTGTGTTGTAATCATCTTGGTTGTGCTCTAAGTATTTTTGTAATTATGACAAATTTTAATAATACTAATATATCTCTTAATAATTAAACTTTTCAAACGTTGACTTTTTGGTGGATCGGAGAAGTATTATACTTTTGATTTAAATTTTGCTTAGTTGATGGCTTTGTAGTTTGCTGCTGAATTCAATGTCATTGTTGTTCCTACTTTTTCAATCATGTACTCATGTGAGTCATGTGCCAATTACATGGCCTCTTTTCTATTTGTGTTTGGATGGAAAATTGGACGGAATGAGTGAAGTGTGTTGTTTGAGAAGGTTTACTATCTGGTGGTGTAATATTTTAAATTAAGGGGTGATATGTTAACATGATATAAATAGGGGGCTTTCTGTAATTTGGCGCAAAGAACGGGCACACTTCATAGGTGTGCAGCTAGGTGTAATTTCCTAGGTGCAATTTGAGAGAATTGATTTATTTTATATTTAAAGATTGTGTTATTATACTATATTTATGATTTTGTATTTTCGAGAAAATTTTAAAATGTTTAATCAGTTTTAGGTATATTAAGAAGACTTTCTATTTTTGGTATGGCAATTTTGGCGGGATATTTCCTTATTTAGACTTATTAGGTTTTATAAATATATAGATAATTTGGAGGGGGTGGGTGAACACAATAGTAGATAAAATAAAAGGAAGATTGTGACTTTTATTGCTTAAACATGCATTACAAAAGGATGACTTATCTCGAGAATGCTCGAGAGCAAACCTAGACTCTATATGACTCTGAATTTGGGCAGAAGGATAACCAAGGCGATGATGCCAGTCTGGAGCAGACACTTTCGAGCTCGAGAAGGCAATGGGGTGACACAGAGGGATTGAGCTCGGCCATTCATACACACCATCTTTAGATTGTCCTTTCAGCAGCGAGGTCCTTGTCTGTAGATCCTTCACACGAAAGGAAGTGGGTAAGAATTCAATAGATGCATTATTAGATGTGCAGAATTGAGAGATAGAGATGATGTTTCTTTTTATGCTAGGTACAAACAGAACATTATGTAATTGAAAGGTGTGTGAGGGTGTATGGAAAGAGGTAGAACCAATATTGGCAATGTGTAATCCAGTGCCATCACTAATAACCATGTCATTAGGGCCCGAGTACGGAGTATGGAGAGAAAGATTGCCGAGGTCAGCGGTGACATGGTAGGAAGCACCACTGTTGAGGAGCCAGCTCGGAGTTGTGTTGCCCGAGTTCGTGGCAATGTGTACTCGCGGTTGCCATTTGTTGCCTGCAGACGAGGAGTGAGGGTGAGCTGGATGGCGAGGCCAGAACATGTTGAAAGCTGGGGCACTAAGCGACCGTATGACCTTGTTGTCGGCAGCCTTGACATTTGTCAAGGTAAGGTCGCTGCTGGCGAGGACCATTGTTGCCTGACTGTGGATGCCGATGAGGATGTGCGTGCTACTGGTGGCGAGGATACTGAGGCTGAGGAGACCCTTGTTACCTGTTCGTCACAGTATTAGCCGTGACGGGGTGGAGAGTGGAGGCGGGGTGGGATTGCTTCAGTACCAGCTCGCGGTTGATGAGCTTTTCATGAAGTTCATCAAAGGGAATAGGAGTGTCCCGTCCTTCAACAGCATCGGCGACATGTCGATAGTCATCATCCAGGTCCACCAAACACTGTTTCTATGAGGTCCTCATGGTCGAGGGGTTTGCCAAGGGCAGCGAGCTCATCGAATTTGCTCTTGATGAACTGCATGTACTCCGAGATCGACTGGGAGCCTTTGATAGCTCGCTTGAGCTGGTCTTTAATTTGTTTAATATGCCCGCGAGTAGGGCGAGCATATGTGTTGGCCAGGATGACCCAAGCCTCCCGAGCTGTAGTTGCTTGCTGAATAAGTGGAACTAAGCTTGTGGAGAGGAAGCCGACAAGGGCGCCAAACAGAAGTTTGTCTTGTCGTATCCATAGGAGGTAGTCTGGGTTGGGTGCTTGGACGTTGTTGACGGTGAGGGTGGCTGGCGGGCAGACCGAGGTGCCATCAACAAACCTGTGAAGATCATAACCAACGAGCGCGGATTCAACCTGAAGTTTCCATGCGAGGTAGGTGGTGGGGGTGAGCTTAGTGATATTCTGGTTGGAGATGTTGATGAGTTGATAGGTTTTGGAGGAGTCTGTGGGATCTTGGACGATGATCATGTTGGAAGCCATGGCCCATGGGCGCTTAGAGGAAGAAGGAGGTGGTGGGCGGTGGTGTTTGGGGTTACGGAAGTTTGGTGGTTTTTAGGGTTTGTGGAATCAAAGCTCTGATACTATGTAGAGAATAATAATTCTTATGAATAATGGCATAGCCTTTTTCATTGATTGGAACACATATTTATAGGGTTTACAAGTTAACCTAATACAATAAGGATTAGGAGAAGAGTTACAATACAAGGTTAACTAGGAGACCTAACTAATAGGGAAGAATATACCAAATATAATTACACATATATGATAACAAAGATACAACAATATGGAAGGGATATTATTCCCTTATAATGGCAGTTATCTTACATTAGGAAGATTATGGCAATCCAGAAAGAAAGACATTCATTGACTTATAATTAATAACATAAGAAAATTGTAATATGAACTAATGAAAGTTGTATTCTAATATGAGATAATTATGGGTCAATTATCATAAATTAAAAAGTTTAAATTGTCAAATGAGACTATTTTTTGAGACAGACGGCTTATTTGGAAAATACCTTATCTTAATATGGGATTCCATATATTTCGAGCCCATTTGGTGCAGCGTTTTCAAAACCCAGCTTTTTTAAAACGCAGCGTATTTAAAACGCAGCTATTCAAAACGAAACTTTTTTTCTTATAAATGCGTTTGGGATACCATTTCAAAATGATATTTTCATAAATTGAGTAGTTGTCAAAATGATGATTTTACCCTTTTATAAACAATATATTTTGCTTCTAATTTAATACATATAGCTTTAAATATATAGTAATAGAAGTACTTCTTGAGTAACATTAAATTTAAATTTAAAATATCAAGTATAATTTTTTTATTATAGAATTTCAAAATAAATATTTTAAACATATTTATCTAGTCCAAAATAAATATTTAAAATAAAATAAAGTCTAAATTGTTCAATAAATTCAAACTAGTATAAAACAAGAGTTATCTAAATTAACTCACATAGTTATACTATCTCAAATCAAGTCCAATGAGAACTATCACAAATAGATTCTAACAAGCTACTTCAAAAAACATCCATCATATGATGTTCTTTCCTACGATTGCTCGATTCATGGACTTCGGGCTCTCCTTCTGAGTTGTGATTTACATGTAGCTTATCATCGCTATCGCGTGGACAATTTTTCAAATTTTCATAGCGACGAAACATCTCATCATCAAGTTGGGTTTTATGTCAAATGAAGTTGTGTATTGTCCTAATTGCAACCACAATAAATGTTATAAATTTGAAATCTCTAATATTTCTTTACCCTGCACTTTTTAGAAAGTCAAAGATTAATGTTTCTGTTCTTAAAAAGTTTGACTTTTGGAATGCAATTCTATTTTTAGAAGAAAGTCAAAATAGTAAATTTATAAATTCTCCAGTTCTTGCATGGGTAGACTTCTAGTATGGATATAAAATCTATTCTTATATATTGTGCTTGTCTCCATCCTTATAGCTAAACCTCTTTGTCTTAAACCCTTTTCATTACACCCAAATAAAAATGTCATCCACCCTCTTCCTCTTACTCTCTCTTCTCCAATTATCCATCGCCGCCGCTGCCGCCGCAGTACCACTACCACTCCAACAAGGATTCTATTCAGGAACTTGCCCAAAAGCTGAATTCATCGTCAGAGATGTCATGAAAAAAGCCATGACTAGGGAACCCAGAAGTGTTGCATCTATCATGAGATTGCAATTCCATGACTGTTTTGTTGATGTAACACTACAATTCAATTACCGCCACGGACTCCGTTCCCAAAAAAGTGTCATGTTTTCTTTTCTGATCCGTTCAAAAAATGTTTTTCATTTCTTCTTTTTTTTACTTTTTTTTTTAAAAATATGTTACTATTTTACCCTTCATTTGATTCTAATTTTAATTTATGGACCCCACTCTCACAAGGATATTCTTTGAAAACACGTATTATCCTACTAATTATAATAAAGTCAATTTTTTTTCTTAATCTGTATGTCGGGTCAAACATAACACTCTTTTGGGAACGAAAAAAGTACTTTTTCTATAATTCTATAAGTTGGATTCAATATATTTATTTTTTATTGCTGATACTATAATTTGGTTATTTCTTGTACAGGGTTGTGATGGGTCTGTGTTGCTCGATGATACTCCAACTATACTAGGGGAAAAAAACTCTTTACCAAATATAGGTTCTTTAAGGTCTTTTGAAGTTATTGATGAAATTAAGCAAGCCTTAGAAGAGGCCTGTCCTGGCATTGTTTCTTGCGCTGACATCATAATTATGGCTTCCAGAGATGCTATTGTTCTGGTAAAATCTTTTATCTTCATCTTAATTATTAGGCTCTGTTTGAGAACTGCTCAAAAAATGATAAAATGCCAAAAAGACAAATATTATACTTTCTGCTCTCCGTTTCAGGCAAAGAGTTCACTATTCTAATGTAAGATGTTTCACATAGAGAGTCTACTTAAAAAAACTATACCTACAAATTTCATAAATATTTTAACTTTACCCTCCACATATGATATAAACATATTGACTATACTCAAATATTTTTGTAATTATGACCAACTCTAATCTTATTTTTATAACCCTTAATTATTAAACTTTTCAAACGTAGACCAATGGTGGAATGGAGGGAGTATTAATTTGACGAGGATTTATCACTGACTTTTCAAAAAGTCAAAAAATAATTTTTGGTAATTAATATGTATTAATTTTAATTTCTCTTTCTGGTTGGTCTTAAGTAGACTGGAGGTCCAAGTTGGGAAGTGAAGTTGGGAAGGAAGGATAGCTTAACAGCAAGCCAACAACATGCAGACAACATAATACCAAGTCCTAATGGATCAAATGCAACCTCTCTCATTGATCTCTTCAGACAATTCAACCTCTCCGTAAAGGATTTAGTAGCCCTTTCTGGGTCTCACTCCATTGGCAAAGCTCGATGCTTTTCCATTACAGACAGACTATACAACCAATCAGGCACGGGTCAACCCGATCCTACCATGGATCCAGAATTCAGAGAGAAGATGGACAAACTTTGTCCCCTTGGTGGAGACGAAAATGTGACCGCAGGTTTAGATGCCACTGATCAAGTGTTTGATAACCAGTATTTCAAGGACTTGATCGGAGGAAAAGGATTTCTCCATTCGGATGAGATATTGTTTGGTTTCCCGGATACGAGGGAATTTGTTATCAAGTATAGCAATAATCAAAGTGAGTTTTTTAACGACTTTGTTGAGGGAATGATAAAGATGGGTGATTTGCAGTCTACTCGGCCTGGAGAGATTCGAAGGAATTGTAGGGTGGTTAATAGTTGAAAAGCTGAAGATTGAGGTAATTAGAGTAAAATCATGTCATGTTGTTGCACCACTTGGTTGAAAAATAAAAGAAAAGTTGGGATGAACACAAATTCTCAAATCACTATAAATTACTTTTACCTTTTTCTATCTTTTTGTGTGGGTGTGTACCGCATATACTCCTTCCGTTTCAGGTAAAGAGTTCACTTTTCTTTTATAGAAGTCAACGTAAGACTAAATCAAATAAAAAATTTACATATTTTACTTATGTTTTAAGAAATAAAATTTCATTAATTAAAAACTATCTTAATAATATTATGGATTATAACTTTAATAACTTTGTAAAAACCACTAGATTTATGTTAATTATTGGTCAAACTTTAGCTTAGTTGACCAAAAAAGTTAAAAGTGAACTCTTTGCCTAAAACGGAAGGAGTACTTCCTTAATGGTTATTGCTAAGCTAGTTGTACAAGTTGATTTTCTTGAGAATTGGTTAGATCTTTCCTACTATGAGAAATATAAGATAGTTTTTCAAAATTACGATTCAAATTCATACATTGAAATCTTCAAACACAGGCTAAATCAAAATTTAAATTTGTAATTTTTCTGGAAATGGTTTAACTTAAAATGGTTGTACCGAATCTGGAAATAAGTGAGAAAAGGTAGTTGGCGTGCACGATGATTTTTACAATGATCACGCAGAAATAGTAATCTCGCAGGAATGCTACAAATTAGTGGTGGATGATGGTGGAGATATAATTATTATCCTTTATCAAGTCTTATGAACTTGATTAAATAACATGTTATTTTAAAGTTCTTTTTGAATATTTTTTCTAATCATTAAATTATTTTAAGCTAAATTGTTAGTTTGACGAATTATCCGTGGATATTCCTCGATTAATCGTTACCTGTGGGGAATGGATATGGGACATAAAATTAAATTAGAAAATGGGAGTCATATTATGCATAATCGCCGCCGTACCGCTCCATTGCCATCCCTATACATGGGCATGGTGTTGAATGACTTACCCCACTAACTCACGGGTTGTGTCGAATCTTGTCTCTATTATGCGAGTCGTCTAGCTCGAGCGGCTTAGCTCGTATGTCGGTGCTAGATATCTTTGCCAACTCCTGTTCTGTCCAGGTCGACTGGTCGAACATATTGGCCTCTTAGAGTTCAATCATTAGGTAAAATTGTCCACAAGGTCGGTTCTTGGGTGTGATCCACATCGGGTGCCCGGATGACTAGGACAAATTATGTTGGATCCCATCATACATAATCATCAACCAATCAAATAATATCGTATAGTATTTTCTTATCATTTGATTGTTGAACTTTTAGAACATTAGATCTCTTTAAACTTGTCTGGATAACTTTTATGGATAACATTTTCTGATTAGTAATAACATGGTTTTGGGTGTGCTATGTGGACTGATTTGTGATTTTTCATTTTTTCCCTCTTTGTTTCACCATATTTTTTTCTATATTTCTCTCTTACTTTTTTTTTTCTTAATTTATAACAAAATTAATACCAAAAACAAATCACATATTTGAATGCACTAATGGTCTCTTTAAATTATTTTTTTTCACTATTCTGACTCTCCTTCCACTATTCGATTCTCTTCCCATGTGCTCCATTCCCTTTCTTACTTTTTTTTCCTTAAATATCTCTTGACTTAAATAATAATTTCATCACTCTACTTTCACTAAATAAGTAAATATTCAATATGTTCACTTTATCTTTTATTTTTCCTTCAATTTAATCATTCCATTTTGACTTTCATATCACGTTTAGATGAATAGCTTAAAATTTTTACGAAAATTTGACAATACCCTTACTAATAGCCGTGCTAGTCACACTACATGGCTTAAATAGAAATTTGGTCATTGTACTTTGACTAATTATTTCACAAGGTCATCCTCCAATTATTTTTGTCTATTTCATCACTTTTGCAGTCACGTTAGTCACTCATCTACTTCTATCAATAATTTCGAATTAAATTATTCTAAGAAGCTTTAAATCCCAAAAATGCCCAGCTAGAGACCACTTAAAGAGTTTTCATTCATTTTCCTTATCTCTTTCACTTAAACCGTCTTCTTCCTCACCCAGCTGGGCAACACTCTCATCATCACCGAGTGAGGGCCGATGATCCCAGGAAGAGAGAATCCAAAAAATCTCATTCACAACCACCATTATCAACCCTTTATTGTGCCAACAAAATTATTATAGATCTATCGTGTGTAAATATATATCTATATATATATATATGGGGGAGTATTTAATGGTTACTTTTTTATTTAACCATCAATGTTTACTCTCATTATCAACTATTGGATCAAAAAAAAAAATATATATATATATAGAGAGAGAGAGAGAAACAAAGACAACGATAAAGAACTTGTGTCGATTTCATACACGATTGGGCTTGTTCTGTGGCAACATGGCTGCTACATTTTAGGTAATTAAAATTAAGGTTTTGATTCTCCAATTCTATGGTCGTGCTTCAATTGGACATAAAGAAGAAGCTGCAGGAGAAAGAGAGAAGAATAAAGATTCAGATCTAGGGCACTTCGTATTACATTTGAGATTAGGATTGGTTGTCAGTTTTGATTTTTTTTTTTTTTGGTTTAAAAAATATTTCTTTATCCTTTTTTAAGTTGATAGTCATTCAAATGCAAATGCAAGATTGAATGTACAAGTATATATAAGTTTGTTTGAAGATAGGGCATATGTATAAAAACGGACCCATGTATGTATAGATTTGTTTGTAAATTGTATTTATTAATAAAAATAAAAATGGTTGGTCAATTGTTTTTAGATATTTCTTTCGGTCATCATATTTATAGATTTATTTGTTATAGAACCCGTGCTTTGCACGGGTGTAATTTAATTTATGTGTTTAATTGATACATTTTATATAAAATTATCATTATTAGAAATAGGCGTGATCGTTTAGTGTAGTATTTTCGTTTCAAAATAAATATTTTTTATTGGCGGTCAATATATGTATTTTTATTTTTATACATTTTTGTTGGATTGCTTTTCTTTTGCTTTGTTTTTTCTTTTGTTTTTATCTTGCACTTAATAAAGATATTTTGGACATATATTTGAAAATTTTGATAAAAATTAAAAATAAACTTAGGGAAGGTGCCCACATACTAGTCATCCCGTTCCTAGCCCAAGGCCTCATGCTGCCACTTCTTGACTTCACCCACTAAAGAGGAATCTAATTTGACCAAATTGGGTGTGTTGAGCAGATTTGCGAATTGGGGTTAAGCTGAACCAACATTTGAATCAAGGTCGTTGATCTTAAGATGATAGGTCCGTCCACTTCGATGATAGATCCACACAGATTTGGTGTATTTCTTAAGGTTGAAAATGACCTTATTTTTTAATTGGCAGAATAACCCCTTATATTTTGAACGTTTTGAAAAGTCAACCCATAAGTAACTTCTTAAGGGTACTTTTGGTATTTTCAAAAATTTTAGAGAAATGCTAATGATTAGAATGGCATTGGAGTGCTGCCAGAGTTAAGCCACCGGCCAACACTTAATATCGGGGGTTGGGCCATTTAATTTTACTAGGAAGAAGAAAAGCTCACCAACCCATCAAAGTCCATCTGGCCAAAAAGCCCTTGTTGGAAAAATAAATAAACTAAAAGGAACAATGGTGATGCCAATTACCAAATTAAATTCTAAGTTACTTACTAAATAAAAGCAATACTATGATTTATTGTTTGTCCTAACTGCTAACTACTAATGGTAAAATAATACAATCACCGTATCAAACATTAATTAAAATGAAAATAAATATGATACTAGAATAGTCCATGGCTTTAATTATTTAAGAAGTTAACTTTATTGGTCAGTTAAAGCAATAATTAAACAATAAAACAATAATCAAATTGGAACATATTTCTTCAATGTCTGAGATTGCATTACAGCACGTATAAATCATAGTATCAAACAATAAAACTAACTGAATCATTCTAATTATCTTTAAAATAGAATAAACTTTAATTATTGCTTTAATTATTTAAGAAGTTAGAATTATTTTTTGAGTGAAAATAAATAAATAATAATAAAATAGTGCTGGCTTGGCCTAGCCCAAAAAACCTCAGACTTTTTTTATGCAAGCCCAATTGAATCGTCGGGCCTAATGGACCGGGCCAAAAAGGCCTGCGTTTTTTTGGCCTCGAAAAATAAAACTTTAACCCATGCAAACATCGGGCTGACTGAGCCGGTCCATTGGGATGGACTAATTTTGCCAGCTCTACTAACGATAACACATGAGGGAAAATCCTACCAAGAAACGCAATATTTAGGATAAATGAATATGATTTGAAATGATCAAACAATTATATTGGTGAAAGTTGAGGGACTAAAAAATTATTTAAATCAATTATTTATCGTGACAATTAATTACCAAATTTTGAATTTGTTACTACTAAGTTGGGCCCTTTCGAACAGCATAATATCAATCACGCTCGAATTATCAGCCCTTTATTAGTGCTAGTGGGCCTGTCACTCTTCAACAAAACCCCTTTCCTTATACCCTTGTCGAAGTCTCTCTCCCCCATTCCCTCCCCCTCTCCAGCAGCAGTTGCCGCACTACTGTGTGTTTTGTGTGTGTGGAGAGGAGAGAGAAAATGGGAGGCAGAGGAAGGTCTCGTACACAGAGAAAGCACTTCCGCGACGGCCGTGAGAACGTTTGGAAGCGCAGCAAATCCGATTCTCAACAACAAGAACAACAAGACAACAATTCCGGCAACGGCAACAAACCTACGCCAACTCATTGGCAGCCATTCGAAACGCAAAATGCTGCCTTTGATGATTATTACAAAGTAAAATCTTATTTTCCTAAATTTAATTCTACTGTTCTAGTACCATTTCTCTGTACACTTGTATTTGTAGCTTAATTTTCACTAATTGAACCATGACTTGTTTTTATGGAACATAAGGAGTAGTTTATTTATGTGTTATACACTTGCATTTGTAACTGAGTGGTATCGGTTTTCACTAATTATATCTAATTGTAGGAGCAAGGGTTAGTTGCTCCGGATGAGTGGGATAGTTTTATCGGGTTTCTTCGGAAACCACTTCCGGCTGCTTTCAGGATCAATTCCAGGTAAACCTTTTTCCTGTTTTTGAAATTTTGAACTGTAACTTCGTTTGATTTTTGAATTTTTTATTCCAGAGAATGTATAGTGTAAATGCAGTTTTTATACGGTTCAATTCACAGTATATTTTTGTAGATCAATTGAATTAAATGGCTATGCCATGTAAGGTATTTCTAAGTATTGCATTTGGATTAGAAATGCCAAGTATTGAGACCGTCGTTGACTAAATACTTCTATAGAACCATTTTGTTATTGCTTCATTGAAGACAGGATTTACCCGATAAAACACTACACTTACGTTGCTTAATTTGGAAAGAGTAATGATCGGGAAACACACATTTTGCTCAATTTAGAGTATCTCATGAAGCTTGTGAGAGAATGCCTAAGACAATTCCAGTAACTAGTGGGGCCACACATAATTTTGGCTGGTTACATGTTAGTCGTATATCTTGCTCCCTGTGCTTATAAAACAATTTGTGGTGATTATCCTGGCTCCCTGCTTAAAATGTGTATATATAGTATTATTCTGCACCATTATGACTTATTGGAAGAAATTGACGAGATGAGAGGACAAGAAGCCCACATAAAAAAAGAAAGTGGTAGCCAATACAACTTGTTGTAGAATCTCCCTGGTCTCTATGTCCCATGCCATGTAGTTGCAGTGGATGATTTCAATGACAAACACCAACAAATATCAGGAACACCAACATACCCCTTCTAGTTATAAGAAGGTCAACGTCGGTGTCTTTTGAAATGTCTAATGGCTTGAACAACTATTGGTCACTTCAATTTTTGTTATATGAATCACTCATAGATGGGGTTTATAATGATGTTCATTTTTACATGTATGATATATATGATCAATATCATAAAACTTTTTTCTTTGTCTTTCTATCTCTACGTCTCTCATTGCTGGTACTTCGTTCAGTTTACCAGTTAAAATGGGTAAATATTTAGAGGGGGGGGGGTTCAAATTACTATTAGCCACTCGAATAATTTATGGTTGGTTTGGTTGGACTAATCAAGAAATCTTAGACAAACGCGAAATAAGAAGGAACTTGAAAGCAGCAGGTCCTTTTGTTATTCTCTCCCCTCCCAGCAGGGATAATATAGAAGATACCATTCTGTCAGTAACAAGTTAGACCTGCCCTGCTGTTTAAGGCTGGAGCACCAAGGCACAAAGGTCTTGAGGAGCCTGCACATTTGTAAACAAATTTTAATCTTTTACCAGGACTTGACAAAGTCCCGGACTCAAATGGAGCAGTGTGTCCACCGACTGTACAATGATAATGAATTACCTGAGAACTGATCAATGAGTTCAATTTTGAGCCAAATTAGAATCTTACATGTAATAATTAGAACAGAGAAACAAGAGTGTTACAAAGGTGGGACAGAAGAAGAATAAGAAGGAAAGAAAGAAGAAGCAAGCATAACAGCTTAAGGAAAAATGGGCAGAGCTGCTTCTCAGAAGAAGAAGGATGGCACAGGTGGAGTCGTTGATTAACTTGAGACGCCTAGAGGGTTTAGAGTTATGATCTGTTTTGTCTTGGTTCATTAATATATCACGAAATGTCTTCCATTTTATTGACTCAAAATAGAGAAACAAAATGCATTCAAGCCTGGCACCACATGACCTTAACTGGAAGTTGCAGAAACAGTTGTGCACCTCAAGGCCCTAATCTGAAGTAAAGCCAAGCCAGGTGCCTCGCGTGGTCGCATTTCCTTGCACTTTCTAACAAAATTGGACCCGTCCTTTTGGTTGGAAGTTTCAAATTATCCTGTTCAAATGATTTGGTTACCAGCTATATTACTTGAGACTCGAACCATCTTTCTGTGTATCTTAATCTTCTTCTCTAATATATTCTTCTTTCTTTTATAATTCTGCAGTAGCCAGTTCTGTTCTGACATCAGGTCTCAGCTAGAGAATGACTTTATGAAATCTCTTCAGGCTGAGGTTGGATCAGTTGCATTCCTTTTATCATCAACTATGATAAATTTCTGCTTCTGATATAGCTTCTAAAAGATGCTTAAATTTTTAGTTGATTTACTTTTAATTAATCTTGTCCAGGGTACTGATGGGGATGAAGTGGAGGGAATAAAACCTTTGCCTTGGTACCCTGAAAATCTTGCCTGGCAGTCCAGTTTTTCTCGGATGCAGCTGAGGAAAAACCAAACTCTCGAGAGGTAAAATAATTAAGTTGACATCTATATTTTCCACTTGAAACTAACTGAATGACATAAACTAGGATTTCCTAGATGGAAAGGGAGAGAGACAAACAAAAGGAAACTGGCATCTGTAGTGCTGTTGAATACAAACTCGAGCTTCAATTTTTAAGGTTGATATTAGTAAAAGTTTCATGTGCATCCTTCGGGTTCGTGCTATGCATATGCATCAGAAAAGACAGGCCAGTCTTTGAATCATTCACCTCCGGGCACATAGTTATGGCAGTTTGCTAATAGTTTATGCACCCAAAGAAGCAGCGGACTTTCACTTCTTACTAGTTTATGTGACCTGGCCACTAACTTCTTAGTTAACGCTGAATATTTTCTACACCTTCGTTCATTGTCATCTTGTACTGTGACTGATCTTTCCTGTATAGAAGGTGACCAGATTTTTGGCAACCGAATTAACCCTAAAAGTCATCTAGCTACATGGCAGGCAGGCTTTTTAAGACAAAATCAGAATGATGTCAAAACATCTTCAGGAAGTTAAGGTTAGTGCTATTGCCGGTGTCACAACTGAACACCAGTTCTGCCCCCTCCCATCCAAAGACACGTACGCACGCAATGAAGGCTATATAAGGCTCTAGTTGATCACTCAATGATGTACTCCTTTTGTCCCCCCTCCCCCTTTTCCACTGCCTTTCTTTCTCTTTTGTGAGGAATGTGTAAAGAGTTCCTTCCTTGACCTTTACTTTGTTTTCATTTACTAAAGAAGGGAAAAACAAGAGAATTGTTTGCCATCAGCCATTATGCATCCACATTTTCTTTGGAAATGGGTTTTATCATTTTAAATATATATTATTATTATTATTATTTGCTATAATCTACATCCTCTGACCAAAAATAAGTTTGTGCACAAGTTTTTCTCTTGTTCCAAAACGAATGTAACTTTTAATGAGTGTGGGTGGGAACAGATGGACTCTATGGGACCACCTAGACGCACTTGGTACTTCTGGAGGTATTCTACTAATGTGGGATGGTAGAGTTGTGTCCAGATTAGGGACAAGGTTAGGTAATTTTTGTCTCATGCTTATTTCAGGGATTAATTGATGATTCGAGGTGGGTCTTTTCGGGGGTCTACGGGCCTTGTATGGATGCATTGCGAAAGGGGTTGTGGGATGAGCTCAAGTTAGTACCCCAGTTGTGGAGAGTTCCTTGGTGTGTAGGTGGGGATTTTAATGTTATCAAGTTCTCTCATGAAAGGGTTGGAGCTAGGGTGTTCTCGCAGGCTATAGTGGATTGTAATGATTTTATCAACGAGGTGGAACCTGTGGATTTGCCTTTAATAGGGTCAGTTCACTTGGTTGAGGAATAGTGACATGCAGCAATGTTCAAGGATTGATAGCTTCAGGGTGTCGGCAGACTTTAGAGTGCTTTAGTGGTTCTTCCCAATCCTTTCTTTCGAGGGTGATCTCGGTTCATGTCCCTCTTCGGCTAGAATGTGGTGGGTTGGTAAAATGGAAATCTCTGTTTTGGTTTGAGAATATGTGGCTGAAGGAGCCGGGTTTTGTGGACTAAATTAAGGAGAAGTGGCGATCCTATGTGGTGGATGGTAACCTTTGTTTTAGCTTTGTAAAGAAGTTGAAGTTGCTCAAAAAAGATCTTAAAGTGTGGAACATGACATTAATTTGAGATCGAATGAATTGCTTAAAGAAGTAAGATTTTGGGATGAGAAAGAAGGGGTGGGGGCATTGAGGCTATTTGTGAGCAAGGAAATTTGTTGGAGACAAAAAGCTAGAGTGTAGTGGTTGAAGGACGAGGACAAAATTACGAAGTTTTTTCAAGGAGGGGGACAGAAATACGAAGTTTTTTTAATCGATGGCAAATGCTCATAAGAGAGCCAACACATTAATTAGGTGATTATTAATGGTGTTCTTTTTGAAGAGATTATGAAAGTCTTTTTGAAGAGAACAGAGGAGCATGTCCTAAACTGGAAGGGGTTTCGTTTAAATCCCTAAATTTGGAAGATAAGGATTCTTCAAAGTTTAAGTTTTCGAAAGAGGAGGTCGTGTCAGTTGTTAGTGTTAGAGGTACGAGTGCAGGTCCGACGGATTTCCTATGTCCTTTTATCAAAATTGTTGGGAGGTGATTAAGGATGACCTTACGGAGGTATTTCACCATTTCTTCATTCATAAGCGTTTTGAGAGGAGTTTTAATGCCTCTTTTATTGCGCTAATTCCGAAGGGAATAGTAGTGGAGGAAATTAGGGATTTGAGGCCAATTGTTAGAGGGGTTTATAAGATTATCACTAAGGTGCTTTCGATCCGTTTGAGAATGGTTATTGGGAAGGTGGTTTCAACATTTCAACATGCTTTTGTGAAAGGGCGTTGATTACCGAAGCGGTTTTGATTGCAAATGAAATAGTCGATGTGAGAATTAGAAGTGGGGTGCTAGGCTTGCTTTGTAAACTTGATATTGAGAAAGCATACGACCATCTTAGTTGGGTGTTTCCAATGTATTTGTATTCCATGATGGGTTTTGAGGATAGGTGGAGAGACCGATCCTGTTTTGTATCTCTTTGGTGAAATTCTCTGTCTTGATCAATGGAGAGGCCGGAGGGTTTTTTTCTAGTTCGAGAGGATCTCTGTTACCCTTTCTTTTATTATTGTTATGGAAGCGTTTAGCAGGATTGTGGATGCCTTAGTAATGGGTAGATTTATTCGAGGTTTTTGTGTGGGTAGGGATAGGCTATCCGAGAGAATCTCATTTGTTGTTTGCAAACGACACTCATTTTCTGTGAGGCGGAGGCCTCTCAGCTCAGATATCTTCGATTAGGGCTTCTTTACTTTCAAGCTGTTTTAGGTTTGAGGATTAACATTCATAAAGTTAGATCTTTCCAGTCGGGAGGGTGGACAACATTGACTCTCTGGCCGTCTTTTTTGGGTGTAAGGTTGTAATATTCCTACGTCTTATCTCGGTCTACCTCTCGGGGCTGGAACAAACAATATTTATTGAAGGTGGGTAGGCTCACTTTGATAAAGAGTACTCTTTCTTGCTTACCTACTTACTTTATGATAGTGTTTACTCTTCCTATTTTTGTGGCTAAGAGGTTAGAGAAGCTTGAAAGGGATTTTCTATGGGAAGGGCAGTCGGAAGACCAGAAATTTCGTCTTGTCAAGTGGGATTCAATTTGTAGTAATGTGAGAGGTGGAGGGTTAGATATTAAAAAGCTTAGGTCATTCAATTCCGCTTTGATGGGGAAATGACTTGGGATGTTTATGGTTGAGAAAGATGCTTTCTGGAGGAGGGTGGTGGTGGGTAAGTATGAGGAAAGAAATAATGAGTGGGCTCTGGGTGAGGTCCTCACGACTTACGGTCTGTGTGTGGAAAGAGATTCGTAAAGGGTAGGACCAGTTTAGGAGATTTATTTTGTTTGGTATTGGAAACAAAGATTTGGCTAGATTTTAGGAAGATAAGTGGTGCGGGGATATGGAGCTTAGGAGAGCTTTTCCCATATTATTTAATATTGCAGTCGATAAGGAAGAAATAGTTAGTTTTGTCTTGCACACCACTAGAGATGTTGTTTCATGGAACCCTTCTTTTAGAAGAAATGTGCAGGACATGATCCTCTCCAATGTTTCTTTGAGCTGCTGTATGCTCAAAAGGTGGAGGGCAATATATAGGATACAATTTTGTGGGACGGAGAAAAGAGCAGAATATTTAGTAAAATCGTATTATTAGAAGGTAAGGATCAGTAACAACTTATTCCCTTGGAAGGCGGTGTGGAAAACTAAGGCCCCAGCAAGAGTATCTTTCTTGCTTTGGAGTCAGTTTGGAAATCGCATGCCCCTAGTAGAGTAGCATTTTTTGCTTGGGAGGCTAGCTTAGAAATCATTCTCACCGGAGATAATTTAAGAAGGCGTCGGAAATCATTCTCACCGGAGATAATTTAAGAAGGCGTCGGAAAGTATATGTTGACTGCTGTTTCTTGTGCAAGAAAAGCGGGGAAAGTGTAAATCCTTTGCTTCTTCATTGCCCTGTGGCGATGGCCTTGTGGAATTTAATCTTTGGGATGTTTGGAATATCTTGGGTGATGCCCAGTTCGGTTAGAGAACTTCTTTTGAGTTGGTCGCTGTATAAACGGAGAAGAAAAAGTCCAATTTGGGAGCCAGCGCCTTTGGGAGTTTGTTGGTGTCTTTGGAAGGAAAGGAATAGAAGGGCTTTTGAAAATGTAGAAGATCAGCTGAAAACAAGTCTTCTCCGCACCTTTTTCCATTGGTGTTCAGAGATTACGGATATTTACACCCCTTCTAGTTATTCTTTTGTTGATTTTGTAAATAGCTTCAACCTTGAGTAGGTCGGGTTGAGTATACATCTAGTGTACAAAGGATGCATACGCTTGAGCTAATATATTCATACTTATAAAAAAAAGAGAGTATCTTTCTTCATGTAGGAAGCTGCAAATGGAGCAATCTTGACAGGCGACAATTTGCGGGCCAAATTTTTTAATTTTTTAAATGTAAATTGGTGTTATATGTGAAAGGGAGATGGGAAAGCGTTAATCATCTTTTATTGCATTGCCCAGTTGCAAAGGAGATATGGGACTTCATTTTCAGCTTGTTCTGGCTGTCTTGGGTGATGCCAAGTTCTGTCAAGGAGCTTCTTCTTAGTTTGTCGTTGTACAAAAGGAGGAATAGCTTTTGGGATGCTGCTTCATTGGTAGTGGCTTGGACTGTTTGGTAGGAAAGGAATCATAGAGTTGTCGAGAATGTAGAGATGAGTGTTAATGGTTTAGAAGAGTTATCTTTTCAAACTCTTTTCTTTTGGTGTGGGGAGTTGAGTACGACAGGTGTGAATCTTTCTGTAGAGTTACTGGACAGGATTTCTACTTGTTAGATTGATGGGTTTTTTTGTATACTTCCTGTGTACATACGACGTGCCACCTGTTTTGATGCTAGTCTATATATTTTTACTTATAAAAAAAAGTTCATTCTATCATCGTACCTCCTAAATATCCTCGTGTTCAAGCGAGAATGTTTTTGGTTATAGGTGGTATTGGTTACGACTTGCTTGGTTCTATCCTCGGTGTCCAACTGATGAGGTGAAGGTTTATATGATATTTCAGTAAAACTACGATGATATTTGGTGAATGTATTGCAAGGTTCTGATTTTTAATTAATAAAGCATGGATCAGCATGTGGCAGCTTGACTCCATTTGTATCAGATTTGAGGGAAAGGAAAAGTTGAATGAATGTTCTAAACTCTAGAATAGATCTTTTTTTGTGCAAATTTAAATATGACAAGGATAACTGCATATTATGATTAGATATGAGGAGTCTGACATGATTATATAGTTTTACCATTCTTCGGGAAGGGAGCTGGGGTGTGGAGTGACAAATTATTAATCACCATTTTAACTCTATTCCTCTTGGTTTGAATATCATATTGATAATTTTTGTGCATACACGTTTCTTTTTGTATTGTTATGTTTAGAGAAGTTAATTATCTTAGATATCGTCAGTAAATTTAGAAACTATACTCTCGATGTAGATATGCAGACTGTGATTTATTGCGTTTGAATTATTTGATGTACTTGGCTCATCAGAGAAGTCCATGAAGATAAGGATAGATCAATGCTCACATAAATGTATTCTCAAAAAGTTTACAAAATGATTCGTTTGACCTACAATACTGGCGAATCACGAGTTAAAAACTTCATGTGAACTCCTTTTCATATGCATGGGCGCATAGCATTGCCATTAGGATGGAAAGAGTTATTAAATGCCTTTTATCCAAGACTTGCTCATTGATGTTCATATATAAGTAGATAGTATGTACTTCTTTCGTTCCTAAATTATTGTCCTGTATGACTTGGCACACACATATTAAGAAAAACTGATTGACTATTATAAATATTGATACAATTTGTAGTTTCCCTTAAAGCCCGTGTGTATATGGTCATCATTAAAGTAGAAAGAAAAAGTAAGGGTAAACTGGTAAAAATGTTTTCCTAAAAAGGAAAATTTAGAAACAAGACAATTTTTTTGGAACGGACGAAAAAGGAAAGCAGGACAATAATTTGGGAACGGAGGGAGTCTATTGTACAACTAGCAAACCATGACTTAAGTGATATGCAATCCATACCGAAAGCGTAGTGTAAAGTTCATATTTACGTGTCAATTCAAGGTTCTGATCCAAAGAATTTCAGGTTCCACCAGTTCTTAAAGCAAGAAAATGAAATTGGAAATATTACTAGACAGGAGGCTGTCAGCATGGTGAGTAACCTTTCATTTGTTCTTTCTCTCGGATTATTTAGTTTGATTCAGTTGAAATATCACGCAAGTTGTAACCCCACCCAAAATATAATACTACTAGTAATAAGAATAAATGAAAGAAGAGAATGATTTATTTTTTTTTATTTTGGCTTACTCACTTCTCTGTTCTGACTGTTTCATTCAGGTTCCTCCACTATTCCTGGGTGTACGTCCAGATCACTTTGTTCTTGATAGTAAGCTATATCATATTAATTTAGTGCTCTTGAAGCTTTTTCACATTTTTTGACCTTATAAATTCACATATATACCAATGCTTCCACCTATGTAGGCCATCTTGCACTGCCTTGAAATCATATATTCATAAATTCTCAAGAGGTTTCGACACCTACAAATGTAACACACACACACACACACATATATCCTTATTAAAATTGATGGATAATTTGATTATATCCTTCTCTGTTCAGTGTGCGCTGCTCCAGGTTCAAAAACATTTCAGCTGCTGGAGATGATACACCGGGCAACAGGCACCGGATCATTACCGAGTGGAATGGTTTGATTTATTCCCATGTGTAACTGTTTGATCTCTTTTTAGTTTAATTAACAGCACTGCCACTTGGTATAGGGAAATTCTTGTCTGCATTCCTTCCTCATAAAATTCAAGTTCTTTTTCTTAGTGGATGTAGACTTCCAGCATCCATTAATATGTTGGTCATCGTTCTTTTCTTGGTCCAGGTTATTGCAAATGATGTTGATGTCCAAAGATGCAATCTTCTTATTCACCAAACAAAGAGAATGTGCACTGCCAACTTGATTGTCACAAATCATGAAGCCCAGCACTTCCCTAGCTGTCACATAAAGAAAGACCATGCTAATGCTTCTGAGACGGGTATCAACCAACTTTTATTTGACCGTGTATTGTGTGATGTTCCATGCAGTGGAGATGGAACTCTTCGCAAGGCTCCTGATATCTGGAGGAAATGGTAATTTCCTCTGTAATGGTTAGTTTAATCCAACTTGTTTTGTGCTTTCTAACACTTTCGTTGTCTTTTTATTCTCCTTTCCATTGCAGGAGTGTAGGAATGGGCAACGGTCTGCATTGTCTACAGATTCAGATTGCACTGCGAGGTTTCTTTACTTACTAATTTTCCTTCTCAAACAAGTTCATGGTCACCCTAACATAATGTTAAAAGATTGTTCAGCTGTTTGTGCCTTCTCCACGTGTATATATCAACTTATCATGCTGAGAGCTTATTATACTAACTAGATCCTCTCTAACAAGCATTTTCCATTTCCTGAAGTTAGGACTCTTCACAGAGTATGGGGTGTGGGAGCCTCATGCTCTAGGTGACCCTGATGCATGTGCAATTAGTTTGTACATTCAGGTTTTACTCCCTCCGTCCCTCAATTATTGTCTTCCTTTCATTTTTCGTCCGTCTCTAAATAATTGTCTTGTTTGAAACTTTCCTTTTTAGAACATCACTTTTACTATTTTACCCTTACCTTTTCTTCCTACTTTAATTATGGGCCACATACACATGGACATTAAAGGAAACAACACACTATTTCAATACTATTCCAATATTAATAATCAAGTCAATTGAGTTTTCTTAATCCGTGTGCCGGGTCAACCCAGACAATAATTTAGGGACGGAGGGAGTAGTATTTTAGAAATGTAAATTGATGTAATTTGTTCACTGTAAGGACGTTTTGGAATAAAAGTATTCTGGTTTTCTGTGGTTGGATTCCCTTCGTGGTGAGTAGATTGCTTACTTTATTGAGTATGGATCTCAGTAGTTCTTGCCAAACAATATTGAGTGTGGATCTTGTAGGCAGTCCTCTATCAAGTTTCAAGTTGTATCAGAACGAAAGCTGAATTCCTTCTTATCTCTTCTTTTTGTCCCTGCCATTCACTATCGATCTTCTCCATCCATTGTACATTTTATCGGGGAAAAAAAAAAAGAACTAGGAAAGAGAAAACCAGACAGTCCCTCACAAGCTGCCTGTCCTAGTTCGAATCAGGCGAAAGTCAATCCTCAAACAACAGAAATAACCTCCTATACTGTCTTCGTCAAAACCGCAGCCATGATGAACTGTTACCCCACGGCATCTTGACCGATCATTTTCAAGAAATCTCGTCATTCAAATCCTCTTTGCTGTAGGAATGTTTTCCTTGCTGTGTCAACTATTGCCAGAACCCTAGTTAGAGTTTTACAGCTGTCATCCTCTCCAAGCCTTGTGGCCTGCCCACTTGCTAGTTTGATTCCGGAATCCTAGTTTGGTTTTGTCAATGATCCAGATTTGCTCTTATTTTGATCCAACTGAGGTGAAGATCTGACCATGTTAAGACCAGACCCAAGTTTTGAATGGGAACCTGACACACGCCAGCTGATTGAAAAACTCTCAGCCCAGAAATTGAATAGAAATTAAAAAATCCTAGGCTTTTCTCCCATAATCCAGTATGCTACTGAAAGTTCATTGCCAAAGCTCCCCAAGGATGATGATAGGAAGCCAGATAACTTCTATTCATATTTTTGCCTTGGGGAAAAAGTTTGCAAGACTATTATTGATTATGAATGGTCTCTCAACGCTATCTCAACACGGACAATTGAAAGATGAAAGCTTATAGAAGAACCACTTCCCCAACCATTTGTAGTAAGGGGGTTGGTAATACTTCTCTATTTGTTGCAAAGGTGCTTGGTTTCATTTGATATTGGTGACTCATGGAATGTGAGGTGTGATGTTTCTAACCAATAAATGCTAAAATACTAATTTTTGAACCATGGCTTCTAGATTTTGATGATTTGAGTTAAGGATATTATAATAATACCTATGCATAATATGCCTTCTGTTGATTCCATAATTCCTGATGACTCTTTTGATTTGTTTGCTAACTCGAGTTTGTTTGTCATGTCTTGTCGTTGGCCAAAGTTTAGCGACATGCGATAATGTCTCAAGCTTTCTACCACATGGATTCTCATCCTTCCTTACATCGAAACTCGGTTCTAAGCCATTGGGTAGAATGAGTTGGTGCACACCACCAACTCCAACATAAAAGTTTGTGGTTGAACTTTCCGCTGACCCTGGAACATCAATGCAGGAGCAATCAGGAATAGTTAATTTATATCATTTATGTATTTTGCTTAGTTTATATTTTAATTGGGTAGGGCTATTTTGGTGAACTCGTACTAGTAGTTTAGCATCTTAGAATTATAAATTGACATAATATTCATCATTGTAAGGAGGTTCTTAGAATAAAAGTCTTTTTGGTTTTCTGGTGGTCGATTCCTTCGGTTGCATGTGGATGTCAATAACTTCTGCTGAATGATCTTTAGTGTGGATCTCATAGGTTGTGCTGACAACAAATGGAAAAAGTCTTTCTTAGTGTATTCTTGGGTTCCTTTTTCCCTCTTGAAGAATTAAGGTTGCTATTCTCAAACGAAGGACTTCTCTTATGGGATGTGTTACTAGGGAAATCCAATTGGTATCTTTTGTCTCCTCTTTCCGTATATGCTAATGTGGAAGACAACCTACCAAGTGCCACCATTCCATTGGTCATTTTATTCAAATCTATTATGTGGCAATTTTTTTCATTTATTTTGTTATACTTTTTAGAATTGAGGATGATCATTGTTTTAATGTAAATTTAATGCTAGTCTTGACTTACGCTGAAAAGTTGAATAGTTAAATTGGCTGGGATAAGAATTCTACTTGAACTGTAAGCGGAAGTATATTTCAATCAGCATGGTAACAATATCCTTTTTATTCTATTGTTCCTTGCAGGTCTGTCTTTGCTCAAAATTGGCGGAAGGATGGTTTACTCAACCTGCTCAATGAATCCGGTGGAGAATGAGGCTGTAGTTGCTGAGGTGAGTTATGCTAACGGATTGCTTTAACCTTTGAAAAACCAGAGAAACACATATAGTACAGCTTGTACTAATGAGTGTGTGTGTGTGTGTGTGTGAGAGAGAGAGAGAGAGAGAGAGAGAGAGAGAGAGAGAGTTTCCGTAGAAGCCACCATTACTCGGAGTTAATCTTTAAACAGTAACCATCCTTTATTCTATTACCTTTTGCCATAGAAATCCCGTCTTCACCCACTGTTTCTGTGATCAAGCCAGAGAAGAAAGACCAAGATGAAAAAAATGAAGAGAGAACTAATTTGACAGAAATGAAAAAGAACAGAAACTAGTTTTGGCTTTAAGGTTAGAAGTGTCCTTTCTAAGTGTGAGGGGCACTGAGAATATTTGTTGACATATAACTAAACCCCAATTTGGGTTGCTTTGACTCTACTATACTACCTCCGTCCCAAAATAATTGTTGTTTTAATAATGTTTTTTTGTCCCAAAACAATTGTCGTTATAGGATTTCAAGAAACATTTATCCATATTTTACCAAAACTGCCCTTATTTACTACCCTTATTAAAGAGGGTTGTTAAGAGAAAAGAAAAAAAGAATACTCTTCAACTTATCTACAATAAATGAACTTAAATTATGGTACATCAGTTTTTATGTAAGCTTCCTTAATCTGTGTGCAAATTGCTAAAACGACAATTATTTTGGGACGGAGGTAGTATTATTTAAATATGACTAATTGCTAATTATTTTATCTTTGACTGAATAATTACATAAAACCCTTCTTATTATCTAAAATTAAGAGGCTTCAGCTGAGTTTATGCCTGTGGTTCCTAAGATATCAAAGTTATCAGAATCTTAAAATGTGACTGTGACCTCTCTAGTAATCATGTGTTGATCCACCATGAGGAATATGAAGTTAGATGATGGTTTTGAGTCTTTTGACTTGATTGATTGTTTAAATCTTGGATAGAATTGGTGACATTTATACCCTGTCTGGATTGCCACGTAAAGTGGGATGGAGATGGCATGTTAAAGTGTCTAAGAAATGTCTTAGCACTGTGGATTCGACTCACTAGTTGTGAACTTGCTAGAGCCAGGACACCCCATGCATAAGAGTTTAAATCTTGGATAGAATTGGTGACATTTATACCCCTATCTGGATTGCCACGTAAGGTGGGATGGGGATGGCATGTTAAACAGTGTCTAAGAAATGTCTTAGCACTGTCGATTTGACTCACTAGATGTGAACTTGCTAGTGCCAGGACACCCCATGCATAAGAGTTTACTGAAAACAATAGTTTCAATCTCATAACTATTACAAACAACTTTACCTGACTGTACCTGAATGTTATCATCAACTCCGTTCTTTTTCAACCATGGTGAACTGCTTGAGTATGACAATCCTTTCATATGTGTACTGTTGTCCGAAAAAGATTATCAGCTTTGGCGTGTTACTATTGTACCGAGAACATTTATCAACTTTCATGACCATTACCATCACGAACTGCTTGAATATGTGAGTCCTATCAGTTACCTGGATATGGTATGGAGTTCTCTTAAGCCTGATATAGTTTTGTTTTGCTTTGTTTTGTTTAGACTGACAGTGGATTAATTATATGGTGTTAACCTATTTAAATGTGTGGAGATGTATTTATCATGTCTCTGGCTACTGATATAGTATCCGTATAGACATGGTTATTCTCCGTCGTATTCTGTTTACTTTGTCACCCACCTCTGTTGGTCCATAATGTCTTATTAATTTCAGATTCTGCGAAGGTGTGGAGAGTCTGTTGAACTTCTTGATGTCTCCACTGAGCTCCCTCAGCTTGTTCGTAGGCCAGGTCTTAAGAAATGGAAGGTTCGTTGTGAATTCTAATAATTTCTTTCTTGCGTATATTCGGTAATTTAAAGACTTCTAGCTTCTAACCATCTCACCATTTGCTCTAGGCATGCCAACCCTGGAACACAATCCAATGATTCTCTTTAGCTAAAACTTTTTGTGATTCAGAATTGAATGGTTAGATGGGTCCTTCCCTTGAATGCATGATTTAGCCTGAAATGTCCACTCAAGTCTGATGTGTAAAATGTTAATCTCATCCGATTCTGGTGCAGTATGTCAATAAGCCCTTCAACTATTTCTGGTCATAAAAATATCATTCACTTGGTTATCATGCAGGTTCGAGACAAGGGCACGTGGTTAGCTTCTTACAAAGATGTCCGTAAATTTCGCAGAACTGTGATTGTTCCCAGCATGTTTCCATCTGGTGAAAACTGTGTGGATCCAACTGACATTGACCAAAAAGCAGCATTGGGAGAAGTCTGTGACAATGGTAGTGATGGAAATTCTGCAAATGTGTCAGAACTGCCAGAAGAAGATCAGGTGGCCCAGACTGATACTCTGGTGGCGGAAGTTTCAGCTCTTCCATTAGAACGTTGCATGCGGATAGTGCCTCATGATCAGAATACAGGAGCCTTCTTTATTGCTGTGTTTCAAAAGCTTTCTCCTTTGCCTGGTAATTATTAGGATTTTTTTTTCAGTTATTGCACAATTTTGAAGGATCTAGGGCTCCTGTCAATGGATCTAGAAAATCTAACAATAGTTTGCTTTTGGTATTTGGGATTATATCCATCTGACTAGGCGTAACATGGCTAAATGATTGCATGGGAAATATGCAATTATTCCTTATTTCGACAATTTGGAGTTGCAGAGGATGATATTGAATCATCCAGTTACAATATTTTAGAAAGCCAAACTTTCTGAGCTTGAGACTGTTATTTGTGTTTGGGGTTTTCCAACTATTGATTTCCTGCATAAGGAAACTGGTGTGGAAAAGATTACAGTGGTTGCATTGCCTATATTTTTTCTCTGACGCTACATTTTTCTTAAATAATTTTTTTATCAGAATAAATTAATAAATCATTGTCAAAGAATTACATTCTTGCTGGCACTTCTTGAGGAGAATTCGTCTTATTTGTCCTTGTGCAGCCTCACAGTTGAAACCTGTCAAACTCCGTTGGCAATTGGATCTTAGTAATGATGACAAAACTGAGGATTTGGAAGATGAGGTGAAAGAGCATACAAATGGTATGGAAGTTGATCCAGCAGATGTTACTGATGAGCCATTTCCAGAAGCAATTGCTACTGCTGATGTTACTGATGAGCCATTACCAGAAGCAACTGCTAATGATGTTTTACTTGGTAATGAATCTGAAGAGGCTATCTTGGACACCGATCCAAGTAAGAAGCCCGAGGGAACTGAATCACAGGACGTCAAAGCCGCTGATAATGCAGAAACTGGTGGTGAGAAGGGCAGAGGAAAGAGAAAGTTGCAGACTCAAGGCAAGTGGAAAGGGGTTGACCCTGTTGTGTTTTTTAAGGATGATGCTATTCTGGCTGGGATAAAGTCATTCTACGGGATTGAGGACTCTTTTCCGTTCTATCATCACCTTGTTACAAGAAACAGTGATACGAATCATGTGAAAAGAATCTACTATATATCTAAATCAGTAAAGGATGTTCTGGAACTGAATTTCCTGGGTGGGCAGCAACTCAAGATAACTTCCATTGGTCTCAAGATGTTTGTAAGTTTTCAATTTCTTATCCCGTGAATTTCTCATACTTAACTGAATTGTTATACGGCATTGACCGTACATTTTGCTTCGTATATGAAGTCAACAAGAAAAGAGAATTATTTGACTAATCAATTTCAGAAAAAAAGACATAAATCTCTTTACCTATCTGCTTTCACTGAAGTTAGAGCCTGACTTTTAGGAAAGAACCTTGATCTTGTCAACTGTCAAATGAGCATGATTTACTTTCTGATCCAGGAACGTCAAACATCGAGGGAAGGAACCGATTCATCTTGTGCCTTCAGAATATCATCTGAAGGGTTGCCATTGCTTCTTCGATATTTAACCAAACAGATTCTTTTTGCTTCTCCTGTGGACTTCAAGCATCTTCTGCAATACAAAATTATCAAATTTGCAGATTTTGTTGATACTGAATTTGGTGAAAAGGCTTCAAAGCTTAATATGGGCTGCTGTGCAGTGGTTTTAAAGAAAGGTTTGTGCTGTGTCATTGAAAAGGTGCATGAAGATGGCCATTTCCATACATTCTCTTTATGAAGTTTGTTATCCATTTTCTGCAGGTGGGCAGACCTTGTCAGATCCTCTCAAATTGGATTCATCAGCAATTGCTATTGGCTGCTGGAGAGGTAGGACCAATGTTGCAGTAATGGTGACAGCAATTGACTGCCAGGAACTGCTTGAAAGGCTATTGGTCCGCATGGAGGCCGAAAAGGACTCTTCATTGCCGGAAGACAAGCCGTCAGGGAACTACGAGGCAGATGAGGCGTTAAAAATGATGGATACAGAAGTAAAAGAAGATACTGAAACCATTACGCCAGCAACTGTTGATTAAACTAACAAACTTTATAGGTTCTTTACTTGTATTGTATTTGCAAGTTACACTTAAAACTAGGTTAAGATTTTGTAGTCTTTTGGTTTCAAATGAGGTAATTTTTGTTCTCAGAGACAATCTGCTCTACTCTGTTGGTTTAAGTTCTGGAATTTTTGTACTTGTACTCCTAAATTTTAATGATATTTGTAATCCTTCATGGTGAAACAGGCATATCAATTGCAATTCGATTTACTTAGCACTATGTACATTGGTTTCCAATTAAATGTAAGGGTGTTATGTCAACCTTCGTATCATCTTCTCCAACCTGACTCACGACCAACAAATCCTCAGCTTCAAGAGTTTTCACTTATCTTTGTCTTCAAGAGTTTTCACTCATCTTTGTTCCTTCAGGTTAATATTACTACTTTCGTTTCAAAATAAGTGTTTCTTATTAACTTTTTAAAGTCAATTTGACCAAAGAAAGATATTTAATATATTTTTATTTAATTATTGATAATAAAGTTATTACTTGAAAGTACACAAAAAGTACTACAAATTACCAATTTGATAGTTTTGAAAAATAAAAATAAGAAAATATATATATATTAAATTTTTATTTAAAAAATTTAATTTGATTTCAAAAAGCAACACTTACTTTTGGACGAAAATAGTACAATTTACCTCTAATATATCATTGCGTCTCGTACCTCAGTTAAAAAGTAAAACAATTTAAAAAATTTAAATTTAATCATCAATAATTACTGTTATATCAACTATTAAATAAAAATAATTAATTACATTAAATGACTCATTTACTTGCATTAATTATATTTTTAAACTAACCATTAAATCTTAGCTATTAATTTTTAATTAAATGAATAATAATAATAGTAATTATTGATTTTTAGAAAGATGTAACTATTATATATATATATATATATATATATATATATATATAGAGAGAGAGAGAGAGAGAGAGAGAGAGAGAGAGAAGGGATGTGCAAAGTTCATAAGTTGCTCATTTTTCCACCTCAGTGAACCATGTAATCAATTTAAGTTTCTCCTCAGACTACCCTATAGCAATGGGAAAATATACACCATAAAAAATAATACACACCAGGCGTCTCGGAAAAAAAATACTATTAGCAACATGGATGGCATAAGAGAAAATAGATCCTCAAAAAACTCAAAAAGCCAAACATATTATGAAGATGTACAACACATCCCCCTCTTAGCTGGGATTACTTGTGCAGGGCCCGGGACGAGAATCTTCTTGCCAGCCAGGGACGCTGGGTTACCATTACCTTGTTCTTCACCTGCAACAAGATTCTTCTTATTCACGATTCTGAAGATCTCTGTCAACACAGTCAAAAACGCATCCTCCACATTTGTAGCTTCCAATGCCGAGGTCTCTAAGAAGAATAATCCTTCCTTTTGAGCAAATTCTTTGGCATCCTCAGTGGGGACAGCTCGCTGGTCCTCCAGATCACTTTTGTTCCCGATCAAAATGATGACAATATTCTTGTCAGCATGACCCCTCAACTCTTCCAGCCAACGCGGTATGTGGTCAAATGTCTGTCGTTTGGTGATGTCATAGACCAACATTGCCCCGACAGCGCCTCTGTAGTATGCACTTGTAACGGCTCTATACCTGCTCAAATACCAAAAATGCTGACTAATAAGCTAAATGTTTCTCTGTTCTCCTTCTCTTTACAAGTGTAAATGCACATGGCTAAATGCTAACAAATTGATTGCCATGAACACCATACAGTAATTCATCGGAGGATAGCTCAAGCATGGTGCTGTCAAGGACAAGACAAGATAGAGAAATATAGTCCTAAGCAGCCATGGAGGGTTTTAGGTTTTAGAATCTATTTTATTTAAGTTCCGTAAGCTAGGTACCCATGGAGGGTTTTCTAGTCAGCTGCTTAGGCCCTAGGCTCTTAACCAAGGTATAGCTAATCATCTTTTAGATCCCATATTGGCTTAAATACCAATTTGGTCACTTTACTTTCACCCAAAATTCATATACTTCTTTGTTTCACAATTTGATATCTCTACTTGATCAATGAGCTTCCAATAACCTCACTCAATCAAGGAGCTTATTGATTGGAAAAGTGCAAGTAGAGTAATTAAAGTGTAAAAAATATAAGTAAAATGAGCTTATTGAATTTTTGGTAAAAGTAGAGTAACGAAATTGGTATTTAAGCCTCCCATATTTATAAATTTAATCATTAATGGCAATATTGCAACTGCCTTTGGTCTGTAACTGTGGGATGCAAGAATAGGATATTTGATTTAAGCTTTTATTGGTAATCGTCCTTCAAATCCATTTGACGGTCAAGAAACCTAGGTGTGACCCGAAAGTCTTTCTTTCTTGCTTGCTGCTTCTTCCACCATCTATTTATTTTCCCCGCACTTTAAATCCTTTTACACTTCCCAATTATGACTTCGCCCTAGCAACCAAGATCCCACGAAATTCCATTGTTATACGAACACTCCACTGCTCAAGAGCCCCAAGTGTGATGCCTAGGTCTTTCTACCAACCTCTTCTTCTTTTCATTCACCTATTTATTTTCCTGTACCTTAAATCCTGAAATTCAGACTTGATTACGTCTCCTTACAATCTTAGAAGTCATCATAGACTCCCTAATTATTCCTTCGTCCAAACCACCAACACCCTAGGAAATTCCATTGTTACCTTTCATGAACACTCTGCTCCCAGAAAAGTTACCTGGATTCCCCCTTTGTTTGCAAGCCCAAATAAGCCTCAAATCTTTTTCTTTTCTAGGTCCGTTGATACATCAACCAAAGTATTTCTACTGCTCCTGTGACCCAAAAAAATTCCTACATCAACAAACATGCTACCTTCCAGACTCTGATGCCTTGGTACAGAATCTGCAGGAAAGGTCTGAAATTATTGTAGTCCTGGTGCATATGGAAGGGAATAAACTTGTGGACAGTGGATCATTATACCAAATATGAGGATCCACCACCAAATCCACAGTTTAGCAGACATGTGTAATAGGGAGGTTAAGTAAAACAAATGTTATAGATGCAAATGCAATGCAGTTGTTGGGGATTCAAAACAGAATGGGACCATACTCCAAACACAGCTTAAGGTGAAAGACCTAGGCATCACTAAAGCAGTGGAAACCCATAAATATGACACTTTGACTAGGGGCCCTAACTTTGACTACAGAATAAATAACCTAAAACTCATTAGTCGGATCATTACAAATAAAAGCTCAAATCTAATATCCTGATATGGCAGCCCAAATACAAATTTATGGAACTGTTCTTAGTGATGAAGTTTATATATAACGGTTGTAGGCCTTAAAAGATAAAGAAGACTGTACGATACACTCAACAGACTTCAAATCCTCCAAGGGAATGCTCCTTGAGACTGAACTGCAATACACACAAATCGTGTCTGACTAGTTCTTCTCCTGACGACATCACTTCATACATGTTTCTAGACTCGATATGTACTTCTTTATGGGGATTTTCAGACGAGGGTCGGCAAAATGCACATTTACTTGTAGGCTTAGTAGCTTACTCGTGTTCTATGAATGAGTTTATCAAGTACAACATAGGTAATGACTGAAAATTAACAAAGCTACTAATTTGTATCATTTATTTCCAAGTATTTTCCATACATTTAGGAGGACAATAAATACAACCTGTCCAAAACCCTAAATTACTGTAACTTAATCCTCATTTATCACAATCAATCATACATACACCCAACTATATCATTGCTTGCTCTTGCCTCAGTGTCAACAAAACAACAAAATACATTTTCAATGTTTCCAAAACACCAACAACATAAAATTGCATAATCTTCTAAAACATGGGAAAAAGACAAAGCTAACCTTCTGATAGTATATGAGTATATGACAACAATATTCTCGTAAAAGCAAGAATCATGAAAATAATATTCTCCTCTCCTTGTATGATATTCATTCCAAAATCTCTCACAGATAATCAAAGTCCCTCTCCACCTGTTTTGGAACAAACTCACTTACGGACTTTTCATATAAATTCAGAAAAAAAATACTCCCCCCATCCCTAAATTATTGTCTTCCTTTCATTTTTTGTCCGTCCCAAAATAATTGTCATTGTTTGAAAACTTTCATTTTTAGGACATTACTTTTACCATTTTACCCTAACTTTTTCTCCTACTTTAATTATCGGCCGCATACACATGGACATTAAAGAAAATTACACATTATACCAATATTAATAATCAAGTCAATTGTTTTTTCTTAATCCGTGTGCCGGGTCAAACAAGACAATAATTAAGGGACAGAGGGAGTATCATACAAGAAGAGGAGAAATTTGTTTTCAGCAATCTTAATTTTAGGAGAATACTTTTGTCATTTACAGTGTAAAGGTTAACTTTGTTTTATTCCCTGTTTTAGATGTGCTTTCTTGTGTAGTTGGGGTTCTGGAAATATTCAATATAGTTGGATACATGTGTTGATTGTTTGTAATAAATGACCCTTTTTAATGCTTCCTTCTTTGTGCTGAGAGGTATGATTTTCTCAGGAGTGAATACAGGTCATGGCCGAAACCTGAATGTATGCGTTTGTTGCTGAAAGGTTACACCACACTGAGGCCGGAGCAGGGGGAGACTCAATATAATAATTTCCACCATGCACCTTTAGGACTCAGACTTTCCCTTGGCGTTGCTTTTAGATAGGCTTGTTTCTCTGTCTTCCTTTTGACATCCTAGGTGACCTTCCGATTTGCGTAGCCATCAGAGAGAGAACTACACAGAAGATCCCCCTTCATTCTTCACCTTCTTTACTTGCCGTTCTCCACTTCTCTATCGTTGTTATGGACTTCTAGTTTAATACTTTACATATATTTCTTTCTTTGTTAATAAATTTTATTTCTACATCAAGAAAAGAAGTACAACCCCGTCGATACATACTTTACATTCTTGCAATACTATTGACTCAAACTTAATTTCATAAACCTCAAGTCATACTTTTTCTAAGATGAACCAATCATGTCGTAAAAATGTAGTGTATGTAAAGAACTACTTGCACTAAATTCATCTCCCCTAACTTATTGCCCATACCACTTTGTTACTGGTGAGCTATGACAAACATTTGAGCATTGTTAGGAAACCAACTAATCTAAAAGCTTAATATGAGAAAGAGGACCTGAAACTGTATACTATGCTTTACACACCCCCCTCATGTTGTGAGCCTGCTTGCACAAGGAGGGATAAACCAAGTCGCATCACAAACCAACAAGAATAACACTTGCACACTTATGGTACAGGACTGAACTCTACGAAATAGAGTCGATTTACATGTAAACTTATAAAAGGATCCATAAACATTTGAATACATGCTGCAACAAATATTTCTGTGTAAAGGGGTGAGTTCTACTCCAACACCTTTGTTCTCTAATTATTTTCATATTGCAACTTGTTGATCCCAAAAGATAGAACACCACTTCCCATATCAAATGATAGTAATTATTATTCCACAAGTTTACAAACCGTTCAAGTCCAACTACATTTTTCTTTATTTATTTCCACTATTGCAACATGTTGATCTCAAAAAGTATAACATCCATTCCCTTATGGGTCTACAAGATAGTTATTAATATTCAATAACTTTACAACCTCTTTTAGTCAATAACTGTCCCAGGCCCTAGCCTTGTTTCGAGGTGGATAAGTGTTGATCTGTTGCATCATAATTTGTATATATCTGTCAAATCACCAAATAAAATACTCCCTCCGTCCCTTAATTATTGTCTTGTTTGACCCGGCACACGGATTAAAAAAAAATAATTGACTTGATTATTAATATTGGTATAATGTGTAATTTTCTTTAATGTCTACGTGTATGTGGCCCATAATTAAAGTAAGGAAAAAAGTAAGGGTAAAATGGTAAAAGTGATGTCCTAAAAAAGAAAGTTTTCAAACAAGACAATTATTTTGGGACGGAGAAAAAAGAAAAGGAAGACAATAATTTAGGGACGGAGGGAGTAGGTAAGTTGGACCATTGTCCTTGTTTAATGGATATAACTCAAAATTCCACTCCCCGATTCCCTTGGTGGCCACTAAACTATTTTGTGCTTGGACTTGCCCGGTGTGCGTATCTTGCAGGTGGTGCACATGCCTAGGGTTAATGTTGTGGCCCTCAGTCTACGTGTGGTATCGGTAGTTCCTTGTCATACTCCCAAAACATAATCAATTTAATAAATCAGCAAGCTGTTCTGGTTCACAAGTTTCTAAGACCTTAAACCTAGTTCCTTATTATTCCCCTTTAACATTCATTTCTCATTCATGATCATCCCTTATTATCTTCAATTTGAGGTCCTTCCATTACTTTCCCTCCAAATGGAGTAATGCATGCTCCACGAACCAATCAAAACACAATGGAATTCAAGTTCTTTCTTTCCTACGCTAAAGTGATATTCTCTGCAATAGATAGACCAACTCTTTTGTCTTTTGAAGGGAAAGAAGAGAGGTAAAACGAAGACAACACATCACAGCAAGCGAGATAGAATTCTATAGTATGGGGAGGAACCATCCCAAGCATGCATCAAGATTAGATGGAACATCACCCTACAAGACGCATACACCAAGCAAATCTAAACATAAACTGATATAGGTGGCCAACTGCAAGGGTTAAGTTATAAAGCTGATATATGTAGATATGTGAATAAACACAGAAACCTACAAGGAGAACTCTCAATTTTGTGCATGTGGAGGCATAAACTACCAGAAACTAAGAAAGCAAAGGACCAAGGAGAATACTTAATACGGAACACTTGTTACCAAGAAGAGAAGGAATGTCCCAAGTCCACTTGCCAAACTCTTTCCCCCTCCATCTCAAAATGAGTTTCCTTTTTTAATATTTTCTTGTCGCACAATGAGTCTCCATTAATATTATAAACTACTAAATTCACCTTTGTGAACTATCATGTCCAAGTGTGCACTTGCAATGCTATAATTCGTATAGTAAGGGAATTCCTGTAAGTCCAGGAAAAACTGAAAAAGTCAACTTCCTAAATTTTCGTGAAAAAGTAAGAAAGTGACATTCATTTTAGTGGAGGATGTACGACATTTGTTGACCACATTAAACAAAGTTGAAATTCAAGAGTGGTATAGCCACAAGGAAGTTTCTGTTCTTGGTAATTAAAGAGTTTCTAAATAGACAATTTGTCTCTCTTCCTTCCTTTCCTTAGTTATGTTGTAATTCTTGGTATATCTAAGGATGAAACACCAAAACCGAACATGAAAGTTGGGCTTGTGGATGCAATGTTAACTGGGATTTGAGTGCCACGCTCCAAAATACATACACCAATCAAATCTACACAGAAGAGCGCCCATTTTAAAATGATTAAATAAACAACTCTACAAGGAGTACTTTCAATTTTTTACATGTGCATGTATATAGCCTTAATAACTAAGAAAGAAAGGGGCCAAAGGAGGAAAATTAAATAAGAAACACTTATTACTTGGAAGAGAGTGAATTTTCCCTTCTTTAAGCCTCTAACTTGTCAAACTCTTACTAGATTCGTTAACACATAATAGAGTAAATAAATTCTTATGAACATCATTAATACTAACGGACTAGTGATTAGAATGGAATTAAGATATATTTCAGGAGAAGCCCAATACTTTTGGAAATATGATTTCATCTTTTCACAATCGCAATTGTAAGCAATTAATTTCAAATGAAAACTAGAGAACCTACCAATAAACATGATAGACATACTGGCATGATGTGAATGTCTTACGTGATACTCAGAAAACTTTTAACTGTTTGCACGACCGTTTAGCTTCCAGAAAACCGACAACTTACTTATATATGCATGTACAGTTGTATTTATGACGATTGTGAACTCGTATTCAATTACCAATTTTGTCAAGCAACGCCAGAGTGCCACGATTAGGGAAACAAGACCAAGTAAACATGAAGATCGAGTAAAGCTGCCCCCGAGTTTTCTAAAGAGTCACATTTCTGTTCAGACTTACATACACTAGATTCTCTCTAGAATTCTGCACATGCTAGGTTGTTGAGGCAGTGCCCCGTTTTTATCAACTCTTGCAGGAACCAACAGTTTAGTTCTTTCTGTACTTCTATCCATAAAAAGCTAGAGAAGTCACTGGAAAAGGAAGTTTCTTGGAAGGAACCAATTCATTTCGTGGTCTTTGTTTTTTCATTCTTATTTGCATACTAGATTTATCATATAATGCTCCTCACACACACACACACATGCATGAAGACTGAGCATTTCTCTTGATGCTAAAAGAAAGGAAAAGGAAATACTCCACCCACTATAATTTTCTTGTAAATCGTGCACAAGATGTCATTTGATGGAATCTTTAACCACACATAGAAGGCAAATTAAATTGCGAAAAGCCACATATGTCTACAAACTAAGGAAAATTAAACTGTGAATTTCAAAAATGACAACAAAAAGGTTGATATAATAGGGAAATGAATCCAGAATAATATTCAAAGAAGGAAAATAATATATCAACCGCCCCCATCCACAGAATGCATCAACTGCATGTACCCTTTGTGGAAGGTACAACCCCTAATGCATGCGGTTGATGCATTCCGTGGATGGGGCGGTTGATGTAGCATTACTCTTCAAAGAAATTAAACCCAAATAGCGCTTGAGCTATAATTGTCAAATCACGGATACCGAAACAGAAATCGAAACAAGCAACACTAAAGATCTCACTACAATTGCACCAAAGAGCAAATTAAAAACACCCAATTCGAACTCCAATTAGTTACTCCAACATAATCATCAGCAAATAAAGACTTCATAATCAACAACAAAAATTCAAAAATAAAAAAGCAATTAAGTATAAGCAAAGTAGATATACCGTTCTTGACCGGCGGTGTCCCAGATCTGAGCTTTGACAGACTTGTGCTGGATGACAAGAGTTCTTGTTTGGAATTCAACCCCAATTGTTGCTTTAGAGTCCAAGCTGAACTCGTTCCTCGCAAACCGTGCCAGTATTTGTGACTTGCCGACCGCCGAGTCGCCGATCAGTACTATCTTGAACACATAGTCGATCTTCTGGCTCGCGTCGCCATACCCACCTCCACTTGCCATTTCTTTTTCTGTTTTTTTATTCTTCTCAATGCTCTGCTTGTTTCTCTCTCTAGAAATGGAAGTGGGGAGAGAGAGAGAGAGAGAGGGATACACAGATCTTGAGGGAATTTGACAAGAAAACGATGGTAAAAAGGAGTTTGAAAAGTAAAGGAACTAAGTTTAGTTTTGTGTTAATGGAGAGGGCAAAGGGATGTTAAATGTGCGGATGTTTCGGGTGGGTTGTCTGAAATTTGTTTTTCTTGGGAACTGATTCTGAGGTTTGGTTTTCAAGAGAGAGTCTAGTGCACGTTTTGCAATTTTCGGCTTTATAAATTTGGCAAATAGTTATGTATATCTACAAAATTTATTTTATTTTTACTTTTGTCATACTTTTAAGTTTTAATTATTGTTTCATCGGTAAACTTGTTAGTACGATGTATTTTTGTCATACTTTTAAGTTTTATTGTTTCATCGGTAAATTTGTTAGTACCATGTTTTAAAACATGAAACTTTCACTGTCCCTAAATTATTGTTTTTTTTTTTTGTGCATTTCTATATAATCATTTTGTTTAAATTTTTTTTAGAACATTATTTTTATCAATTTATCCTTACTTTTTCTCTCAACTTTAATTATGTGCCACATGCATGAGCATTAATAGAAACAACAAATTATACCAATATTAATAATCAAGTCAATTATCTTGAAGTTCCTCATTTCGCGAAGGGCAATAAAGAAGTTCCCAAAATGGATCGTCTCACTCGTCTTCAAAGAGCTAAACTCTCCTCTTTGTCTCTCCCGTCAGATTTTCATGGAGCTTAAGGCCCTCTTTTGGAATATTAAAGGGATTGGTAATGATCCTTCCATTGCAAGGCTGAAGTATCTTATTAGAGCTCATAATATTTCTGTTATTTCTATCTTTGAACATATGATAGATCCTTTCAATATTGATTTTATTGCTCGTCGTCTCAAGTTCAAATTTTGTTTTAAGAACTCTAACGGCTCAGTATGGGTCTTTTTTAAGGCAGCTTTTACATGTCAGGTTATTCACAGTTCTTCTCAGCAGATCACCATTAGAGTGCATCATTACTCCTGGCCAGCTTGCTCTTATTTCACTAGTGTTTATGCCAAATGTGATTTGGAAGAACGTCGATTATTATGGGCAGATTTAATTGATCTAGGAGGGCAGATTCGGGACTCTCCTTGGCTTGTCGGGGGATTTTAATATTATTCTTCACCCTTCTGAAAAATCTGGTGGTAATGGTTGGGACCGCAGTGGTGCTTTGGACTTTCATGCTTGCTTAGCGGCCTCGGGTTTGGTTGACCTTGGTTTCTCTGGTTCTGATTTCACATGGTGGAATAAAAGAGAAGGCTCTTGTACTATCCATCAACGCATTGACAGGCTTCTTGGTAATCCTGGTTGGCTTGACAGATTTGCTTCGTCTACTGTTCTCCATCTTCCTCGTACTTGCTCGGATCATTCTCCTTTGCTGCTCACTTACGGTTGGGCTACTTCCTCTCATGTGACTTCTTTCAGATTCCTTAATGTGTGGACTATTCATTCCACATTCTTGGATGCTATTAAAACTGCTTGGGATCTCCCTGTTACTGGTTGGCCTCTTTATGCTTTTTCTTGCAAGCTTCGTAACGTCAAAGCTGCGCTTAAAATTTGGAATAAAGAGACTTTTGGTAATATTTTCTCTGCTCTAAAAGTGTCTGAGGAAGATGTCCTTGAAAAAGAACTTTTATTCGAGCTAAACCCTTCTAATTCTAATCGGTCTTCGTTGCTTGAATCACAAGCTAATCATCGTATTATGCTTCGAAGGGAAGAAGCTTTTTGGGCTCAGAAATCTCGTATTTCTTGGTTAAAGGAAGGCCAAGGTAATACTAAGCTCTTTCGCGCCTCTGTCCGTCAAGCCTATCACAAGCTTCATATTCATTCTATCTTGGCTGAGGATGGATCCTTGCTCACTTCGGAAGATTCTATCAAACAAGTTGGTATTGCCTATTTCCAGTCTCAATTGACAGCTGATGGCATGGGTGATAATTCTCTCCTTGATGTTATTCCGTCCTTGGTAACTGCTGATTGGAATTCTGAGCTTATTGCTCTTCCTACTTTGGAGGAGATTAAGGGAACCGTTTTTGCAATGAGTAGTGATAGTGCATCGGGGCCAGACAATTTTTTGGTAAGTTTTACACTTTTTGCTGGGATATCATTAGTAATGACTTACTTCTTGCCATTTCAGATTTCTTCGCAGGATTCTCTATGCCCAGGTCTTGGTCTAGTACTTTAATTGTCCTTATTCCCAAAGTTGAAAATCCCAGTTCATTTAAGGATTTTCGGCCGATTAGTCTCTGCAATTCCTGTAACAAGGTCATCTCCAAGCTCTTGGCTTCTCGATTGGCAAGGATCCTCCCCCATATTATTTCTCCTAATCAAAGTGCTTTTACTAAAGGTCGAGACATTCATGATAATATCCTCCTTGCCCAGGAGCTTATGAGTTATCTGAAGAAAAAAGTGACGGGTTCCAATATGGTTATCAAGCTTGATAAGGCTAAGGCTTTTGATAGGTTCTCTTGGCTCTTCTTGATAAAAGTGCTTCGACGCTTTGGTTTTCATGAGGTGTTCGTTGACTTTGTTTGGCGTATCGTCTCGGATAATTGGTTTTCTATTCTCATTAATGGTGCGCCTTCGGGATTTTTCTCTTCGTCTCGTGGTCTTCATCAGGGAGACCCTTTATCTCCGAGTCTTTTCATTATTGCGGCTGAAGTCTTGAGTCGAAGTTTGATTAAGCTCCATCTTGAAGACCCTTTGACTGTTTTCTCTACTGCTAGTGGCTACCCAATTGTCTCTCATCTTTCTTTCGCCGATGATGTTGTTATTTTCTGTAATGGGCATTCGCGATCTCTTCAAAAGCATGTTAAACTTCTCTTCGACTATGAGCGCTCTTCGGGTCAGCTTGTTAATGGCTCTAAAAGCAGTTTTTTTGTTGATCCCTCCTTGGATGCCAATCGGGTGAATTCTATCGCTTCCCTCTTGGGCTATCACATTGGTTCTTTTCCCATTATTTACTTGGGTTTCCCTCTTTACATGGGTCGTAAAAAGAAGATTTATTTTGACTCTATTGTTGCTAAGCTGCGTGATCGCATCGGTACTTGGATAGGTTCTTTTCTTTCTCAATCGCAGGCTAATTCTAATTAAACATGTTCTTCAATCTATGACTTCCTACCTCCTTGCTGCCTTGGATCCTCAGACGTCAGTCCTTCGCTCTATAGACAGATTATTTGCAAAAATTTTTTGGGGAAGTATCGAAGGAAATCAGAAAGCCCACTGGATCTCTTGGTCTTCCCGTTGCCGTCCTATTTTGGAGGGTGGGATTGGGGTTCCCTCTATCTTGAATTTAGTTTCAGCTTTTTCTATTAAGCTTTGGTGGAGATTCCGTACCCAAAAGAGCATATGGGTGGACTTTTTGCGTTCTCGATATTGTCTATCAAACCATCCTGTGGTGGCCACAAGTAAAGGATCTCATGTTTGGCATCGGCTTCTTAAATCTCGCCCTATTGCGGAACCTTTCATTCAATGGAACGTTCGAAGAGGGGACTGCTCTCTTCGGCATGATAAATGGTTATCTATTTTTCCTATTTTGGCCAAGGATGATGCACCTTTAGTTACTGTCAGCGACCTGTTCCAGTCTGCTCCATCTCCATCTCTCTCCCCTCTGGCCATGTCTTCGCTGCTTCCTAAAGCAGCCCACAGTATCATTGATCAACAGATTCAATTAAATGGCGAAGATGACATCCCTTGCTGGACAGCTTCTATATCGGGCAAGTTCTCCCTTAAAACAGCTTCTGTTATTTCCCGTGAGGCTGGGCCTTCTCTTTTATCTTCAAAATTTTTTTGGCATCGATGTCTTCCCAGCAACATAAGCATCTTCATGTGGCGTATGCTTCTCTCTCGTCTTCCAATCGATGAAGTTGTTATTAAGAGGGGTTTTTGTATGGCTTCGAAGTGTAGTTGCTGTGTTTCTAACCCGGTTGGTGAATCTTTTTCTCATGTCTTCTTGACAAGCAATCTGGCCACTTCCGTCTGGCAGTTATTCCACTCCTTGTTTGGTTTGGGTGCTCCTTCTTCTGTCTCGATCCAGCAGCATTGTATGAAGTGGTGGTATCATGCTGGCTCGTTTCTTTACACCATTGTCCCTTCTGTGGTTCTTTGGCACTTATGGAAAGCTCGTAATAGGGCTGTTTTTTAAGGAACTCAGTCATCCTCTCGCGGTATTATTATTGCTATCCAAAGTGAGATCAATCTTATTCTCAAGGCTAAAAATTTCTTGGTTATAGATTGGTCAAGGCTCTGTTTCAAGATTCGTCAGCCCAAGAAGGTTACTATTCAAGCTGTTTCTTGGCTTAAGCCTCCGTTGGGTATTGTTAAACTTAACACTGATGGTGGTAGTAGGGACAACCCTAGTTTTGGAGGAGGCGGGGGTGTGATCCGGGACTCCGAGGGTCGTTTTATTTATGGCTTCTCTTCATTTTATGGAGTTTGCTCAAACTCCGTTGCCGAAATCAGAGCTCTCTTCCAAGGGATTAGCTGGCTTGTTTCTCAAGGTTTCCAAAATTCTGTGGTGGAGATTGACTCGAAGTTTCTTTTCGGTTGCATCACTAAAGGTCATTCCCCCCCCCCTTGGTCTTCATTCTATTACATTAGTGCTATTATTTCTATGAAAACATTGGGTAACTATTTTTTTCGGCATTGCTTTCGAGAAGCAAATTCGGTGGCTGATGGCTTAGCAAACCTTGTTATGGATTCTCAATTGGATGCTAATTTTTCCACCTTTTCCCATCTTCCAAATTCTATAAGAGGTGCCCTTCTGATGGACGCTCAAGGGATTTCTCGGGTTCGTATTTCCTAGTTAGGTTTTTAATTCTTTTGGTCTGTATTTTCCTTTTCGAGGTCAGGCTCCTTTGTCCTCCCAGTTATAAGGGTCAGGTTGGTTGTCCCCTTCAAGTTTGTATCTCCTTTTTTATTTTAATAAAATTTAGCAGAGTACCGCCCCTGTTTCTCTAAAAAAAAAAAAATACCCACTAGAATTAGCACCCTCAGTCACCATGTTGACTTGAGGTCCACCAGCATGAGCCTTGGCCTTCTTGTTCGGACAAGTCTTAGCCCAATGCCCCATCTGTCCACAATTCTAGCACGGTTTGTTTGTCTTGGGTTTCTTTGCAATTTTTGATTTGGCTTTTAGGGGATCAAGATTATTATGAACAGCTGGTTGTTTGTTTTTAAGTTCTCCTATAACTTTTCCTCCAGTTACCACATGTGCCTTCGGTTGATACTCAACATGCACTTGACCACCCTCTTTCCTATGCTCTTTCTGTACTGTAATGGAATGCATCAAACTTTTTAAAGTGATTTTTTTCATTTTATGTTTGAGAGTCATCCCGAAATCTTCCCATGACTTCGGGAACTTCTCTATTATGGCCATCACTTTAAACTTTTCAGGCAATTTCATTTCAGCTTCTCGAAAAGAATGCAAGATGAGTTCTAACTCTTAAGTCTGTTCTAGTACTGATTTACCCTCTTTCATTTCGAATTTCAAGAACTTGGAAACAAAATATTTTTCAAGACTATTGTCATCAGTATTATATTTCTTGTCCAATTCATCCCAGAGATCTTTGGCATTGCCTAGAAAGGTGCAATAGACATCGAATAACGTGTTAGAGAAGCCCAACAGTATCAATCCTTTGCCTATCTCATCTTTCTCACGCCATACCGCGGATCGTTGCACACTATTGGGATCATTTTCGACAACAGGAGGACCCACAGACAAAACTACCGAGAGTAAGCCCTTGGTGATTAACCAAATCTTCATGCGTTGTTGCCAACGCTTGAAGAAATGCCCAGAGAATTTCTCCGGCATTCTAGTTAGATCGACCATTTGCGAACCAACAGCAGCATGGTCATCTACAGGCTTAGACCCAGACCCAATTTCAATTATAGTAACATTTTCAATATTTTCGGTATTGCCAAAACCCGCCATGCTAAATAATTTGTTTAAAACAAAATTCAGTAATCTCCTTCAAGATTGTAAGAAACACAAAAAAAAAAAAAAATGTTTATACGCACGGCAGTGGATTCACACCAGTTTAAAAGTGAAGAAATAATCAAGTCAGATTGTTAATTAAGAATGATACACGACAGATTTAGAGTGATTAAAAAAATGTAGGTTAATATATGCAAAGATACAATCATAATATATATATATATTAAAAATATATATATGTATATATATATATATATATATTAAAAATTAGTTCATCCGCCCAGCAATGGCAGGCTGGCAACACACCAGTTTGATAAGTGATGAAGTAATTATTAAAATAGATTGCCAATCAAGAATTATGTTAATGTATTCAAAGATATAAAATATATATATATATATATATATATATATATATATATATATATATATTGCAAAGATCCATCATAGGCAAAACAAAGGCCAGGCGGAGATTGTAAAATAAAAGAAAACAAACATTAGATCTAGATACAGTAATGAAGAACGGAAAAGAAGACTTATCGATGAATTGTCCGAATACTCGAACCGGTCTTGAAGGAGATTAATGTACGCTATACATTACACTTGTAATGCATTAAAAGTATATCACGATGCATAAAACAATATTAATGCACAATATTACACTTGCGATTTATTAAAAGTGTGCATCGCAATGCACAAAATTGTACTAAAAAGTTTTATTTTTGTGCATCGCAATGCACAACATTACACTTGCAATGCATCAAAAGTGTGCATCGCGATGGATAAAATTGTACTAAAAAGTACTATTTTTGTGCATTGCGATGCATCAAAAGTATGTCGCGATGCACAAAATTGTACTAAAAAAGTATTGTTTACATGCATCGCGATAGACAACTTTGATTTCCAATGTACAATATGTTGTGAATATTAGGGAATTAAGATTAAATGAACTCTCCTAGACACTTATAAAAGGTTGTCACTTTCGTTTGAATTTTCACATCGAGATGAGACTGAAATTCGTTTCCCTTGTCGAGCCAACAAAAAGGTCGATCCCGTTTCGTTGTGCCAACATTCAGCAATTGCAAAAAATATTGATAAAAGAAAGACATTAAGAATTAAAATAAATTTGAAAATTATATTGATTTTGTCTTTTTATTATGAACTGAACATGGAAAGAAAATGAGAGAGGGAAAGATGAAACTGTAGCAAAAATAAAAGAAAACAATACTAGAAATGTTTTTTAAGTTGTTATAGGGGTAGTTTTGAAAAAAAATGACAAATTTATCATTTAAAATTGACTTAAGTGGTTGAAAACAGTCCATTATAATTGTTTCAAACCGAAAAATAATATTTTTGTTGTGAAATATTATTTATACCCTTAAAAATACGGAACAAAGTGCTATGTATCGCGATGCACAAATTTTGTACATCGGCGATGCACAAATTGATGCATCGCATGCACAAATTTTGTCGAAATCAACAAAATCAACCGCCCAGAAAAGAAGAAGAAGAAAAAGAAGATGGGTAAACTTTCGTTCCTGCTCTTCTTTCACATGGAAGTTATAGGATAGGCTTATTTACTTTCTCCTACTGATTTAGGCAGTACTTTAGCCTTGCCAATGGAAAGAAGATGAATTTTTACCTTCTGCTAACTGTACTCACATTCATCTTTCATTCTTATTCTGGAAGGCATTTTCGCAAAGAAGATCTGCTTGTCTGGAATAGGGCTATGGGGCTAGCTCTCATAAAAAAAGATGTACTTCGGAGAGGTTCTCACAAGTAAGTGCATTGGGTAGCAAGCCTGGGCATAAAGCTTGCTCCATCAGCGGAATATGAATACGAATGACAAACCGGGGTAAAAGCTTAGTTTCAACGGAATAAGAGCTGCTAATATGAAATGGAAATGAGGGATTGAGCTTGGAAATGAGGAATCACATAGCCCAGATCAATTCACTCTATAGAACGAGACCTTTGATATCCCTTTTTTTTGGGAAGTGAAGGGAGTGATTATAGTGTAGGAGAGATGAATTAGATTTTTTGAAAAGTGATGGGGTGATTGTAGTTTTGAAAAGATGAATTGAGTTTCTTGGAAAGTGAAGACGGCAGTTTTGAAACAAATATGTAATTTATCACTTAAAATGAACTTAAGCGATTGAAAACAAATATTATGAACTTTAGCGGTTGAAAATTTCACAAAAGGTACCACAATTTTTCCTTGTTTTTAACACCAATGGGCGTCCAGGCTATTGGGCTGATGGACTGTCTTCTTGGGCTTGTACTCTTGCTGTTGCTTTGCCTTGACTCCTTTTCCTTTTACTTCAGTCCAATGTTTTTAATTCTTTGTTGAAGCTTCAGCTTAAGATCCTAGAGAAGCTTTTCTTCTTCTTCTTATTAATTTTTATTTTTCCTTTTTCAATTTTTAAAACGAAAATCTTTTTTTTAAAAGCTAAAAGAGCTAATAAAAATTCATTTTCTTTTGAAAACTAAATGTGTATCATTTTTTTTATTTTTTTGTAAATAATTTCAAACTTCGCTTCAGAAGTTTAAAATTATTGTTTGTCAAAAAAAAAAAAAAAAAGAAGTATAAAATTACTTTATATTTTCTTTTGGACTTTTGAATTTTTAATTTCTCGAAAGTCTAGAAGAACTTTTAAACATCCAATAGAATTCACAAAATATATAAAAGATTAAGGTTAAGAAGGCTGACCTACAAAAATAGGATATGTCAAAGATAATACTCCCTTCGTATAATTCACGTTTAAGAAGTTTAATATTTAAGAGATATATATTTATTATTAAAATTATTCATAATTATAAAAATGCTTGAGTATAGTCAAAGATAAATTTATATGATATGTAGCGGATAAAGCTAAATTATGGAGATTATAAATATAATCCTTAAAAGTAAACTCTCCAAATAGAATATTACGGAATACAAAATAAAATAACAAATTTTTTGGCATGAAATTGTGTATTACAAGGTAGTATTGGATTTTCTTAGAACAATTAATCCGTAGAGTGCTTTTTGGCATGGGTAATCACGATCCGGTTTGGTCCAGTTTATTAAAAAAAAAAAAAATTAAAACCAAACCAATACTTTGGTTTTATTAAAAAGTATCAATGGTATTAAATTGTGTATTTCAGTTTTTTTAACTGGTCTTCTTTTTTTCTATTCCACTACAAACAAATAATAAAATTTAATACCATTAATACTTTTGAACAAGATTGTGTTTGACTGTCGTTAAATTTGAGTCTTGACGACAGAAATAGTGATATACCACTATAAATATACATTATATAATTATATTGGTTCAATGTTCAAAACCGTTTTATAAATTTTAGAGCTGTCAATATGGGTTGAACCCGTCGGGTCAGCTCAACCCGCCACTAAAATGGGTTGGGTTAGGTTGATACATTTTGATCCCGCCTAGGAGGCGGGTCAAACGGGTTGAACCTGCCGGACCAGCGGGTTGAAGCGGGTTGGGTTGGGTTGGGCTAACCCGTCAAATTGCTTGACTATATAAATTTAGTTTGACTCTTTGATTTTTAAGAAGTGTAGTTATATTCCCCTAACTTTTTTTGCTTTAATTTGTTAGATTGTTTTTTGGCCTTTTGTTTGAATTTTTATTTCATTAATTAAAAATTAAAAATAGTTGTGATATATATATTTTTTTACTTTAATTTGTTAGACATTGAGTTTATTTAAGATTTTTTTTTTGCGGACTGACCCGCCCCAACCCGTAGCCCATGACGGGTTGGGTTGGGTTGAGATATTTCAGCCCGCTCATTTGGCGGGTCAGCCCAACCCAACCCGCCACTAGCCCGCTCATTTGGCGGGTCAGCCCAACCCAACCCGCCACTAGCTGTGGCGGGTTGCAGGTCAGCCCAACCCACTGGCCCGTTTTGACAGCTCTAATAAATTTTAAGGATAAATTACAAATAACCCCCTCAATTATGAGTTGAGTTTGAATTGCCCCTTTAACTACCAATTAAAGCAATATATATCTCTCAACTATAGCATTTTTATTAATCGTAGCTTCTGTTCAGGCACTGCCAATTGAGTTGAAATAAAATGCCCATGTAAGATTCATGTGACCATCTTCAGGCATTCTTTTTAACCATAGTACCCTTTTGGTATTTTAATTGATTATATTACCCTTATTGTTTTAAAACATTCTTTGTATATAAAGATGGTCATTAAAATAATTTTTTATTTTTATTTTGAATATTATGGTAAATATCATACGTACATATGGTGATGTGAGTGTTTGGTGGACAAATTTTGTGAATTCAAACCGCGGTGTCTAAATAAAATATACAATTTAAGAAAATGTTATAACTGAGGGGTATACTGCTTCAATTGTAACTGAGGAAGACAAATCAAACTTAACCCATATTTGAGAAGGATTATTTGTAATTTACCCAATTTTAAAATTAGGACCGAAGCCAAATGATCGCAAAACCGTAACCAAATCAAAAGTATTGCATAAGTTTGACCAGGAATTAAAAGATTAGTCCCATGTTTTTAATGCTTTGATCCTACGACTTACTCCTTTGTGTTCATAAAATTAGTTTTCATAAAAAATATTGATTCGGTCCATTCTATTAACCCAGTTTGATACATACCACAAAAGGATTCTTCACCCCTGCCCCGTGCCCACCTACCAACCCGACAGTTATTAATGCTCCTGTTTCAATTTTGCATAGGTTTGACCAGGAATTAAAAGATAAGTCCTTTGTTTTTAATGCTTTGGTTCTATGACGTACTCCTTAGTGTTCATATAATTAGTCTTCGGCAAATAGTAAAGTAAAATATTCCTTCAGACTCCAGCACACACACACGCACAAAGGGATCTTGAAGTTGCAAATTTTTTTTTTTTTTTCAGTGTCTCCAATGCTATTATTAAATTTTTTATACGTAACATGTTTAAATAAGAATATCTCTTTTATATGTGACAAAAAATTTAAAATATAAAGAGTCATCTTTCTAAAAATACTTCAATGCAAGATTTCTTTTAGAACATTCTTTTAATTACTTATACTGTAATTGATTGAGGGTAAAAAATAAAAATAAAAATAACGGTAAATGAGTGGATGAAAAGACATCATCTAAGTGAAGCAGAGGATCACGTAGAGGATGTCTTCTCAACTAAATGTCAACTCATCTCACCTCAGCATAAGAGGTTTGCATTGAAAAAGATTTTTTTTTTTTGAAATCTATCTTTCCTATGTGTTTAATATTTTTTACTAGATAGATGATTACATTGGAGAAAGTCTTTGAATTGGACTTCAGGAGGATTCTTAGATGCCTAAATTAGTATTTATATACAGCAAAACCTTTATAAATTAATAATGTTATACCCATGAAAGTTTATTAATTTAGACACATATTATAAAATTTTAATTTATTAAGGTAGAATAGCATAAACCTCGCCTGACTTATGCCTCGTGGGTCATGTTTGTCCCTGTTATACAAGAATGCTCGTAATCACTCCAATTTTTTTAACAAGTTAGACAAGTTAATCCTGTCATTGTCAATTTGGACGAAAATATGTTCGTGCGGTTCACGTGCACAATTTTTTGAGAGAAATTAGTCCGTTCAATAGTCAAAAACAGCACATACATAACATGTGCACTAGTTTGTAAGATTTCGTTATTTTATGACTTTGACCCAAAGATAAAAAGAATTAAAAACTAAAATTTCTCTTATTTAATCAATTGTTGATTCCAAATTTCTAATGTATCTTCTTTGATTGAATTAAAAAATTACTTCATCCGTTCCAGGCAAATAGTCTACTATATTATTTTGGGATGTTTCACGTAATGAGTCAACTTTTAAAAACTTATGCTTATAATTTTCATAATCTTTCATCTTTACTCTCCACTTGTGTTGTAATCATTAGTTGTGCTTAAGTATTTTTGTAATTATGATCAAATCCAATAACACAAATATATCTTTTAATAATTAGACTTTTCAAACGTGGACTCTTTGGGTGGAACGGAGGAGTAAATATTATCCTAATAAATTGATTTTTATATTTTAGCTTAGTTAAAGATAGAATAATGGTTAGCCACATTTAATTACAAATTTAAAAAAATTATCTCTCTCCTATCCAAAAGGGAAAGAAAATATAATTTTCACAGAAATATAATTTTTAATTGGTTGCTTAACATCACCACTAAAGTATGCTAATTTTACTAAAATAAAGTTTAGAATAAGTAAACAACCAAAGTAATATGAGTGACTAAAAGTTTACAATACCATTCATAATATACTCCTAAAATTGTTTTCTTATCCCCAAGGAATCTTTTCAATATTCTCCTCAAGTCTAGCTTTGAGAGTGTTTTTTTTGCTTTTATTTGACTTTGAATTTCCAAATGAACAATTTTTTTCTTTTATACTTTAAATTTCATTTATTGACGTTTAAAGTTCAATAAATTATTGTTCAAATGAAAATTTAATCTTTTTTTTTTTCCAGTTCTTTTAAACTACAAAACACGTAAGTTGTAGATACTTTTTGCATACTACTTTTAAAACATAAAATAAATTAATTTAACTTTAAAAGTCAATCCAAGACAATTATTGAGGAATAGAGAGAGTACTATATTACTCCACAACAGTCACACCTTATATCACCCTCTATACAACTCGTTACTCTAAAAAAGAATCTATCCAAATAAGCACCCTTTATACAACCCAAGTAGATCATGCTACAACAAAAGAAGGAGAAAGACGAAATGAAGAAGGCTTGAAGTGACTCACTACCCGGTCTGACTTGACATGCGATCGGAACATAGGGCAGTGGCCAGCAAACCTTTTCCCGCCCGGGCACACATCCCGCCCATCCATATTTGGCTAAACTCAGTCAATATCTGGCACCGCAGATGAGAAAATGGCTCTCACTAACCTTGATTTATAAAATTATAATATTTAAAACCCTAGATCTTGAACTTCATGATGATCACAATAACAATATACAAATAATCATAAGTAAAATACCTGAAGACAAGATGTTTGATTCTTGTAACTTGATGTAGATCCGAAATCTACAGTAAAATAGCCAAAGAAGACGAATACGATTTCTCCCTTTTGGCCCAAACCCTAATGAGTTGATTTTCGTAATGTGTATTGCGTCTCTTCATATAGGCAAATGGAGGACCGGATTCCTATTAGGATTAGGATTTAATCTCAACCGTCCATCGACGTAGAGTTTAATTTGAAAACTAACTCCTTTTACAAACCAGTATTTAATATGATTTAGTAATCTTAAATCAACCGTGATTCTCACTATTGATCACATAAGAAAATTTCTTGACCTGTAAGAAATTAATCTTACAGTCTCCCACTTGGTCAAAGTGATAATCATGTAATGGTTAATTTTAGAAACATAAGACGCACATAATAACTAAATGAATAACTTAATGGTTAACATAATACCTTCACAAACCAAGTTATCCATGAGAGTTATAGCAATTCCTTATTATCAGGTTTTCAATATGGTTCCTTCCATGTACTACATCATAACTAACTTAATACACTAGACCTTAAGCAGAGTATAAATAAAGATCCTATAATGTTCTTTCTTCAAGAACAATTTATGTTATCAATTATCCATTCACATAATGTATACAAAATATGAACAAAAAAATAAAATTCAGAATATCAAAAATAAGATCTCAATAGAAGTTTAATGTATAAGTACAACAAAACATAAATCAATAATCAGTAATTCTTTCTAGACCCATACTTAACGTATGTTCATGAAAAGTCTTGAGAGGTAACCCCTTCGTAAGTGCATTTGCAACCATAAGTGTTGCGCTTATACGCTCAATGAACAACTGTTTCTTCTGAATTGCTTGCTTCACATATAGATACTTAAGGTCCATGTGTGTTTGTCTCTTTGGAATATCTATCATGCTTAGAGAAAAACATTGCTGCGACATTATCACAACAAAGTTTCAGAAGTGCAGAGACAAAATTCAAGTCTCTGAATCTTGAGATGAAATTTCATAGCCATAAGCAATGATTTGTAACTTCAAAGCAAGCTACAAATTCAGCCTCCATCGTGGAATTAGCAATGATAGACTCTTTTGCACTTTTCCATGAGATTGCTCCTCCAGCTAGTAGAAAAACATAACCAAAAGTTCTTTTTCAAGTATCTACACATCCACCATAATCGGAATCTGAATAGCCTAACCAACTCTAATTGATCTAACTTCTTGAATGTAAGACAATAATCCTTCGTACCTTGTAAGTATCTTAAAATTTTCTTTGCAGCTTTCCAATGATCTATTCCTGGATTTATTTGGTATCTTCCCAACATGCTGACAACAAAACTAATGTCTGGCCTTGTGCAAACTTGTGTATACATCAAGCTTCATACTAAAGAAGCATAGGGAATGTTTTCCATTTGCTTACATTCCAATTCATTTTTAGGACATTGATAGAGATCGAATTTGTCTCCCTTCTGAATTGGATCAACGATTGCAGTAGATGTTGCCATTGCAAATCTTTCCAAAACTTTTTCGATATATGTTTTCTGGGGGAGTCCAATTAATTCACGTGATCTTTCAAGGAATATTTATATCCCAATTACGTAGGAAGCCTCACCCATATCCTTCATCTCAAAATTCTTAAGAAAGATATGCGTTGCTTTCATGCAATAAGCAAAGATCACTACTTGTCAATAATATGTCATCAACATACAGAACCGAAAAAATGAACTTACTCCCACTGATCTTGAGGTATATGCATGGATCTACAATATTTTTTTCAAAACCAAAAGCATTAATGGTTTCGTTGAATTTTAGATTCCATTGTCGGGAGGCTTGCTTAAGTCCATAAATAGATTTCTTAAGTTTGCAGACCATGTCTTCCTGTGCTTCTAAGGTAAAACCTTCAGGTTGACACATGTAAACTCCTTCTTGCAGCTCACCATTAAGAAATGCTATTTTTACATCCATTTGATGTAATTCTAAGTCATAATGAGCTACTAAGGCTATAATAATTCTGAGAGAATCTTTCTTTGATACGGGAGAAAAAATCTCTTTTGTGGCGCCCCGACCGGACCTCTATACGAAATCCCAAGGTCGAGTCGCCAAAACAACAACACAATGACACCCAAACAGGAAAAGCACGTGGCGTAACCACCCGTACTAACGAAAAAACACAACTGATAAATCTGATTATATAAAAACAAGTCTTCGGCGAAACTACAGCCGAAACCCAACAAATAAAACCACAAGTCTAGGACTTGGGAAACAACTAACGACAACAACCTCCACGGCCACAACATGCCGGAGAAATAAACATAGACAACGAGCCACAACATGCTCTGGAAAGAAACTAAATTAACAACAAGTTAATATACACAAGCACGACATACATATGTCGGCTACCAAAAGAAAATAAGGTTTACAACACTAACAAATACTCCCCAAGTAAAGTTTACATAACTTTACACAACCGTCGTCCTTACCAAAAGAAATACTATTAAACAACATCAAGCTCCAAGAGCTACTAAACCAAAATACAACCTTCAAGCTAAACGGAGTCTCACCGACCTCACCGTGAACCGCTAGGCTGGCTCGGATCTAAGGAAAAACATATAAACAACAAATGGGGTGAGTCAAAACTCAATAAGTTACTAAATGCAACTACATGGCATGGCATAGTGCTCAAGCTGTAAACATAACATGGTAATAACATTTATATACCACAACGGAACATATATCATCATCATTGATATACAAATCACATATCTCACATAGCACCTTGATATTCACATAAGTGCTCGTAAATAAACCACATTACAAAGGATATCATTTCTCTTTCTCCATCTTTGTGTTACTCCTGCAATACACAAAACAACCAACGTGTATCGATACTCGTGTGTGATGTATCGACTTTACCGGCAAAATCCACCGGGTCCTCCGACAAAATCCATCGGGTTCTTCTAGCAAGCCAAAGTCATGTGTATTGCTACAACAATAGGGCTACATCCCACCTATGGCCAATAGGTGAGGGTGTGTGAACTCCGGTACAGCGACTTATAGCGATTACAAAACAAATTCGTAAAGACTATAGGTCGTCCCACCTTGATTAAATAACAAATGCCAGCTAGACTCAATGCAATGCACAAGTTGGTATAATACTCATCTTATGCAAATAACTATCAAGTTTAAAAGTAGTGAACTTGATAAATGTCAAGTAGATTATATTATTCTACCAAGAATTCTCATCAAACATAATGTTTCGAAAACTTTAAACAATCACTTTAGAGCTGATTACAAGTCTCTAATTTTACCAATATCATATACTCGGAAGACCAAAATCCATATCAAATGAACTCTAGTTTTCATAGTAATTTAACTTGTGATTTAGGGGATTATAATCTTCCCAAAAATCCATTCTTGGGGTCATTTCTTAAAGTTCATAAAATTTGGTATAATTGCTATATGCAATTTATGTATTGTTTATCATCCTAGACTTATTAATTGATGAAACCATGCTAAAATCATCATTTTTGAGTATGTTTGACCATGTTGACTTGTTAAATTTGTGGTTGACTTTTTGGATATGTTTGGAGACTTGTTTCTACATGTTAGAAATGTAAAGTATGATTAGTAATTGTTAAGTTTACGGTATAAATGATTCGCGTAAACTCGAACTCATTAGAAACCAAAAATGACTCTAACGGAGTCCGTTAGGATTTCATAATTTATGAGACCACGTGTGTGATTTGGGAATTCTTTGACGATTCGAGTGATTCATTTGGAAATTTGGTTACACCGGTTGTGTGTATTAATATTACGTTAATTGTCGTAATTTTTACAAGTTGGTTATGTGTTGTATGGGATTATTATAACTCACTTGAGACATTCGTATTATTTGTTGAATGTTGAGCCATTGTTGATGTGCTCGAACAAGAATCCATATTAACTCAACACTGTGTGAACCATAACCAATACTTCGATGTACACCTCCGACCAAACCAATACTTCCAAACAAGTTACAAAGTATTGGTTTGGTCGGAGGTGTACCTCGATGCCGTATCCTTTGTGACTTGTTTATTTATAACTTTTATGTGCTTCATGTATAAGCGAATGTTGGTCACGGTTTCCAACCGGTATGGGACGGTTGGCGATCGTTGAGCCTCTCGTGTAGTATGGGGTTGTTTGGCTATATGCTATACTTGTTACTCTTGTCTTGTAAAGAAATTATGTTGTGATGACATGAATACTTGTTATAATTACTGTCTTGCATCTAGCATGCCATATTGTTGCATTAGTAGCTTATTGAGTTTCGACTCACCCTGTTTCGTGTTTATTTGTTTTCCTTAGATCAAGGGTCGGCGAGGAATCCTTAGTTTGCTCAGGTTCAGTTCCAGCTGCTCGTCCGTTCTTTTGGTAGTTGCACCTTGTGCCTTGTATTTTCTTTTGGTGAGGCCGAGTGTATACATGTGGTAGGCTTAGTCGCACGCCCACTAAATTAGACCTAAACTCGGCCACTAATAATGTAATTAGGGTAAGTCAGGGTCGATCCACGAAGAACAGTGATTATTTGCGAAAAGTCACTTGACCAGATTGGGGGTTTAAATTGAGTTCTTGATTAATTCCTACAACGGGAAAATTAAACTAAGTGTTTAAAACAATAATTTAAAGGAACTTCAGATTTGATACTGTCACCGAATTTTAATTCTAATATCATTGATAATTCTTTTTCACCATAATACTTATTCACTTGATTACGAGATATATTTCAATCTCTGTCTCTTCTTTCGTTTAGTTTATAGCTGGCACACTCACTATAAACCCTAATTAAAATTAAACCTAAACCGGCACAAAAGGTCTAAAGATTAATTGATGTTGTTTTAAGAGACTAAAATCAAGAACGCTTTCTAAAGTTAATTAGATAAACGTCTAATCTTGCCTACTTCCGAATTGCTATGGCACATTTACAATTCGTGAAGACGCTACAATGAAAACTCTAATTCGGCACGTAAGCGAGTAATCTAGCAAAGATTAATAAAGAGGACAAGTGAATTGGCCAAATCCACAAACCTAGAAATCAATCTAAATTAATACAAGCAAGATTATGAACAAGAATTAATTAAGAGAAAGAAATACCTCAATAGAATTAAGAATCCGGATCAAGATTTCAAATCCAAAGTTATGGAGTTTAGTTCTCCATAGAAATTCAAAGCTTGAGTTTTTGATTCTAGGAAAACTCTCCAAAGTAGATGATAACCCTAAAACTAATAAAAGAAATAGTATTTATATTTCCTTCCTAAAACCTAGGTAAAAAAAAGAAAAATAAAATAAACTCAAAATAATAAAAACTGCCAAAAATACAAAAACCACGAATCTAGTCTCGTCAGGGGACGACTCGTCCCGTACTTTAGCCTTTCTGAACCTGTCGTCCCTTTGATGGGGAATAATTGGGCAAAATGGGGACGACTCGTCCCCTGGGCAAAATTGCAGTTTTCTTCTTTTCTTTCACTTGACTCCTTAGCTTGCTTCCGATCTTCTTCGAATGAGCTTGACTTGACTTCCATGGGTGAAGAACTTGATGAACTTGAGCTACTTTTTGAGGACCAAATGTAGGTGTTAGTGCCCTAGGCCTATAGAGATAGACTTATTTGTAATGTCATTATTCATTTATATAAGAGATTGTTTCTTTGATTATTATATATGTTTGCATGTTTGCTTTAATAATCGTGTCCCTAGTACTTATGAAGCACTAGTATGAAGTCTAATGGATAATCATATGATGATTATATGCATAGAGATGCACATTAGATTCATGAGTACTTGTTAGAGAACAAGGTACTGGACTTGACCCATTATGAGATTTATGTCATGGTCATATGTCATAAATAAATCTCATATAGTTATATCATTGATATCCTTTGACCTGAGATTATCATCGTCTTCCACTCGATGAATATTATGTTTGATATAGTTTAACGTTGTCTTTAACCGGATAACAATAAGGGCTATTATTGGCATGATATGATTCTTGTTGGGAAGAATGATAAGTCAAGATGGAAATTTGTCCCTCGTAAAGAGAGATGTTTGCTAGGCCACTCGTAAGTAAGATTGATGTAGTGCATGGCCATGCCCGAATGAATTAATGTGATTAATATCATTCGATTAATCAATTTACTTAGTAACGAGAAAGCATTGAACAATATGAGTTGACTTGGACCATGACTCATGTTCAATATAACATCGTGTGACAAAGGGATTGTGATATGTTCAATGTAGGAAATCGAACTTGATATTATATTATTTGGGTAGGCATGATGGCTTGCTAGAGTCCGCTCATGTCTTATGAGGATCGATGTGATCGAACTCATTGCCAACATAATATAGTCCTATGGGGTCACACGCATCGAACGAATTGTCAAAAATGAAGAATATGGAGTTTTTGTTCTCAGGGGACGACTCGTCCCCAGGAGAACCAACTATTCCCTTGGCCTGGGACGAGAGAATCAGTGAGAGAGTCCTGAGGGACGACTCGTCCCCCAGTCGTCCCGTCGGCGCTGGACTGACGCGAAATTGACTTAAATTAGGGTTTTCGCAAAGGGGATATTTTTATAACGTATAAATAAAAACCCTTGGTTGCCCTAGCCGTCACTCTCATGCCTTTGGGTTTAGAGAAACACAAAAGGAGAGATTTCAATTGAGAATTGAAAACAAAAACTCAATCCAAATCCATATTTCTTCATCGATTGAAAAGAGTTTCAATCAAGGATCTAGCAATCCGTCTAGAATTGTTCTAGGGTTCGTTCAACGCGTGGATACACATAGAGGATCTTCGCTATTCAAGATCTTTCGTTCGTGATTAAAGAATCGTTCATCGAAGATTCGCTAGTTCTTCAATCTGGAGTTAGAACGCGTTTATCAACGACAAAAGCACACAAGGTTAGTAATTCTAAATCATTCTTCTTAATTAATCATCTAGAACGGATCCTAGGGCTCCGGGTTTTCGAGTTATTTGCAATCTTCCGCTGCGCATGGACCCTCGAAACCCAACACCAAAAACAATTACATCAAAAATCTCTCTAAAATTCCATAGTTTCTCTCAATATTCTCACAATACATAAAATCGCTCAAAGTACATCAAACCTAACTAAATACATGAAAATCACGAAAAATAAGACCGAAAAACATAGGAATTACATAGTACAAGTCCGCCCTATCAAATTCCCCCACGCTTAGACCATTACTCGTCCCTGAGTAATATCCTAAACTCCAATCTAACACCGGTCTAAAACAGATGCATGAAGGGTAAATGACTCCTAACCTCCTCTAATCCGCCAACACACGTCCATCAAAAGTCACAAACAGAGTACAAGAAGCTCTGTCTCCTTATATCACCAATAAGTATCAACAGTAAGAACAAAGACCTTAACTTGATACCAACTCCAGATAAAAACGGTATCCAAGCTACGGTCCACACACAAAAGCCAAGGGGAACTAAATATGACCTATGTTTCCCCCACGCTTGGCTCACACTACATCATCCCTCAAAATAAAAAGTTGCTCGGGTGTTAATCCCTCACAACTACCTCATGGAAAACTCCTACGCCCCCTTATTACTCCAAAACGAATGAGGATTTCTAGCCTAACTCCACTAAACCCATCCTCCTACTCCAATGCAAGAACCTACCCGAACTCCGAATCCTCCCTTATGACTCCACACCGGTGATAACAAATGATATTAAAAACTCAATCCTCACCTTTTGCCTAAGTGCCCTTCCGGGTTTTCACTTAGCCACTCAGATTTTTTTTTTTTTAGTTTCTTTTCTTTTCTCATTTTTTTTTCTTTTCTTTTTTTTTTCAACATTTTTTTTTCTTTCATCATTTTTTTTTAACAAAGCAATAAAAAAGTACCATGTAAAGATAGAAAATGTACAGATAAACAAATCCCCCCCCCACGCTTAAACTTCACAATGTCCTCAATGTGTGAAATAAAGATTAAGTGCGATGAAAACGTAAAAGGAAAAGATAGGGAGGTACCATCACTGATGGGAACTAGAGGCCCCACCAAACTGGGCCCGCCGAGCAGCTGTCTCTCCTCCGGGCAGCTCTCCCGCACGCTGTTCTCAATAAAAGCCTCGTCGGCTCCCAAAATCGCGGATCGCCGTGCATCCACAGCCTGTGTCATCCGCTGATCCAGGAAAGCTATGCTATCCTCCATAGCCTCCATGCGATCTCTATCCTCCGCCCTCTCTCGATCCTCATAAGCATGACGGTTCTGCTCACGCACAATCCTCTGCCTCTCCTGTTCTTCTAAGAACGCCCTCATCTGGGCCCACTGATCCAAAGAACCCTACTGGTTCTGATTAAGCTCATCACCCTGATCACCTTGGTTTTGCTCTTGACCTTCCTCCTCATCGGCCGGCTCCATAACATCCTCAATACCGGGCATACGCCAATGCCTGGCCCGTGCACCACTCGGAAACGTGGCCCCTACCGTCCAAGAAACCGTCCTTCGGGGAGTACCATATTCAAATAATAAGGACATGTTGTCTCCTGCCTTCTGGTTTCTCACAAACTTGTCATACTGCACGAGCCAGTCTCTAGAATAGAAACTCGTGCCCCCCATCAACTTTACCGCCTCGGGATTTAGATCCCCCAAACATGTTGTAGCAACCAATGTGATCATTCCCCCTATTGAAATATTTCCCTTTTTAGTAAGGGCAAATGCTTCACATCTTCTAACAAAAATATCCACCCAGTCAGGAACCACCGAAACACTCCTTAACCCCGTTCTCAAGAGGTTAACCATGGCCACAGTTAACTGAGCAGGTTCTCCGTTGGCCATCCAAGTCATAGAGAGCCCTCTATAAAACAATTTCCAAGTCGGGTGAGAAAAAGAGGAAGCCCTAAGGTATTGCTTCTTGCATGGGAATCCCGTGAGTTCCGTAAAGAAGAAACAGCTCACCCCATCACCCTCCAACCAGCTTCCTCTCGGTTGGTCAACCCCGAAGACCCCCCTCAATTCATCATAAGACACTCGATAAGCCTCATCATTCAGGTTAAACCGAATAGTATTGGCTTGCGCTCCCTTACCTACCTCCAAGGTTGAAAGGAACTCAAGTGTATATCTCAAATATGTATCGGCCCTCTTTCCCAAGAAGTTACCCAACCCGGCTCGTCCCTTGGGCAAAATTACAGTTTTCTTCTTTTCTTTCACTTGACTCCTTAGCTTGCTTCCGATCTTCTTCGAATGAGCTTGACTTGACTTCCATGGGTGAAGAACTTGATGAACTTGAGCTACTTTTTGAGGACCAAAAACAATTACATCAAAAATCTCTCTAAAATTCCATAGTTTCTCTCAATATTCTTACAATACATAAAATCGCTCAAAGTACATCAAACCTAACTAAATACATGAAAATCACGAAAAATAAGACCAAAAAACATAGGAATTACATAGTACAAGTCCGCCCTATCAACTGTTATATCAATAATGTATTGTTGGGTAGTTGCCTCGCTTGTTACTTGTTTTATTCTTTTGTTGTGCCGGCATGGTTGCCGTGCTTTTGTAAATATTAACTTTCATTTTCCGCGCACTCTGAAATAGTTTCTGTATGTACCGAGCCTGTTAGCTCGTGGTATTTGTGGCTAGCTAATGTTTTGTTTCTCCGGCTTGTTGTTTCGCCGTTGAGGTTTGGTTTTGTTTTAAAGATCTTGTTGTTTTAAAGAAAACTTGCACGTGCATTATAGGGTTTTCACATGACTTTGCATTCTTTTTAAAAGGAATTTTTGGAATGCTATTTTTCGTGTTCTCGTCATCGCGCACCGAACGAGATTCCACATCGGATTTCGGGTTAGGTCGCGACATCTTTGTAATCTATTCCATCCTTTCGAGTAAAACCTTTGGCTACAAGTCTAGCTTTATATCATTCAATATTACCATGACAGTCACGTTTGGTCTTAAAGACCCAATTTACACCCCAACTGTTTTGTGTCCTTTCGGCAAATGAGTGAGTTCCCTAACTTGATTGTCGGCCATTGATTTTAACTCATCTTTCATGGTGTCAATCCATTTATCAGAATTATTACTCGTAATGATTTGTGTCAAAATCAAATTCTTGTAGATAATCAACATAATCATCAGGAATAACACTTTGTTTTTCTCGTTGAGATCTTCTTAATGCTTGTTCCTTGTGTTTGTTCCAATATTTCTTCATTGGCAGTGATTTCATTAGGGGGTTGTGGCAGATGTGGTGGTAGCTCTTCATTATTTATCAGTTTATCGATAAGTGGAGCCATAGGTGGTCCTTCGATGACGATTCAATGATGGAAGGATTCACCTTGTCTACTTGTTTTTTAGGTAATGAGATTGTTACCCTAATTTCGTGAACAGACTTATCCTTCACAAATGTACTCCCACTAATCATGTCATCCTCAATGAATTTGACATTTTTAGTTTCCACAATTCATAGCTTATGATTAGGACAGTAAATTATATACCCTTTGGATTATTCAGGAAAACCAATGAAATACCCACTTACGGTTTCAAATCCAATTTGTTTGCTTGATGGTTATATACCTTCGTTTCAACTGGACATCCCCAAACTTGCAGATGTTTTAAACTAGGTTTCCAGCCTTTCCATAGCTCAAAAGGGGTCTTTGGAACTGCTTTACTAGGAACCCTATTTAAAATATATACAGCTATGCGAAGAGCATATGTCCACAACGTAATGGGAAAATTGGCATGACTCATCATACTTTTAACCATTTCCAAAAGCGTTCGATTTTGCCTTTCAACTACACCATTCTGCCAAGGAGACTCTAGCATTGTGTATTGAGCTACAATTTCATGTTTTTCGAGGAATTTGGCAAAAGGTCCAGGATGTTGTCCTGTTTTATCATACCTGCCATAAAATTTTCCACCTGTATCAGACTTATGATTTTTACTTTTCTCTCTAATTTGGTTATAAATACTTGCACAGCATTCACAGATTGAGATTTGTTATGCAATAGATAGAGATAACAAAAACGTGAATAATCATCAATAAAGGTGATGAAGTAGTTTTCTCCCCCAAATGTTGGAACATATGTAAACACCCAGAATTCGTACACCATTATACGAATTGTCCAATAAACAATTGTTTATTTACAAATGGACTAACACTTGTTTCTATGATTATTTCAGGAAACAACATACATAACAGACTGTCAACGTCCAACAAATACAACAAGCTTCGGTTAGATCAATATCAAGGGTCAAACTCAAAGATACAACAGGACTAACGACGTCCAACACACAAAGAACCTTCAGTTAGATCAACATCAAGGGTCCATACTAAAGACACACAGCTTAGAAGGGCCAAAGTGCAGGACACAAAGCTTGGAAAAGACAAAAAACATGGTTTGGTGCGCTGAAGCCTTGCTGAGTGCGCTAATACCATAAAACATGGTTTGGTGTATGGGAACCATGCCAGGTGCGCCGCGCACCAAACCCTGCAATGCCCCAAAAGTCAAGCCGCCTGGCTGCTGAAGACTTTGAAGGCTGGAGGAACCTTCCTCCTTGTTTGGCCCCGAGAGTAACATCAAATATCTCTCCCAGGCTCCCCTATATAAGAGCTCCCAGCTCTCCCACAACAACAAGATTGAACTCCTTCCCACTGCTCACACACACACACACACACAACTCTCTCTCTATCAAGCCTCTTTTTGAGGAAGAAAAGAGAGAAAAAGAAGAGAAAAGAGTATTGACTCTCTCTCAACACACACAAAACATAAGTCTTCCTTTCCTCGATTGGTAGCAGTGGAAGCACAATGGTCAGGCTAAGAGCAAGCTTGATCCGGTATAACACAACGGTCTAGAACTTGGCCCGAGTTCTGTAAAAAACGACAGAAGGTAACCCCTTCCGTTCGTTAGTTCATTTAATATGTAAATAAATTTTTTGTTTGAAGAATGTATATTATTTCAATACATTTTAAAATACATGTATATAGTATAAAATAAACAAACTTGCAATATTTAAATACGAGCATGCAAATATGTAGAGACCGAAAGGGCGAGTTGGGTGCATAAAACCTTCCCAACTCGTAACTTGGCCCCTGAACCCATAATCTAAAGTTTTTCTCCCGTTTACTTTATAAATGAGAGTGGCGACTCTGTTTTCAAATGTAAACGTGTTTTTTATGTTTATCGAACCATAAAATCAAATAAAGAAAAACTACAAGATAAGAGCGAAAAAGGCCCGAAGGGACCGACTCCCAAGTCGGATCCGGGGCGCTCATAGTGGCGACTCTGCTGGGGATATTTGTTTTTAAATAAATAAAAAACAGAGCCAGGCTTATTTTTATATACATGATTGCATGCTTACATGTTTAAATATCGCAAATTTGTTTGATTTGTATATAACATGACTAAAATGTTATTTGTGTAGTATATACTACTCTGTCCATATTTCACCCCTGCAGGTACAAATATTTTTTCTTTATTTGTACATATATTCGGGCATCAACGCCCATCATTAAATTGTACATTCATTTATATCTTTTTCATTTTGGGAAATAGGACACAAATGTAATAATTAGAAATAGGATAGAATTCCCATTTTTTCCGTTTCTTTTCTTCTCTTTCCTCGAGGTTTTAAACCCTCAATCTGTGGATGTCTTTCCTTTCCTGCTATTTTCAACTGCTAACAAAACACAACTCATATCACATGAATTAGTAAAAATGGATGTCTTTCCTCTCATTTTCATTTGAATTAAAAAGAGTCTCTTAGACACTGCGACACACGCGCACTCATTTATTCCGAACTGTTACCAAGCTTAAAACCCAAGTATAGCCACGTTGAAGTGAGACTAGGTAAGTCATGCGCCCAACATTCCTTCAGCCGACTCTATCCCTTTCCGTGCGATTACTAATCGTCCCCCGGGAAGTAAGCCATTCTAACCCTGCATAGCCACACGTAACTTATATAGATTTCTAGGACACTTCAAAGACCGGTTGGTTCTTATTGTCACAAACATACTTTGTCATTCCTGTGCCAAAAAGAGTCGTCGACCGACAAAAGAGTCAGATTGATCACAGCAAAAAGAAAAAAGTTGAGAAATAAACACCAAAGAAATACAAAAAAAGAGTCATACTCTCTCAAAAGAAATCATAGTGATCAAAAGGTCGACAAGCAAAGTCCTCATGCATAGGATTAACAAAGAAGTCAATGACATATGCCTAGACAATTCGGATGGTGGATCCTAAAGAGGATATAGTCCCTTCGCCTGAGATCTGTCCAATCTTGGGAAGTCGAAATACAGGTGGAATACGAAGGTCCTATATTCTAGCAATAGAATCCATTGTTCCAGGAATGGATCACAAAGTCAAAACAAAGCATTGCCGCTTGTCCAACCATTTTAAGGTGAGTCGTGTCAAAAGGAAAAGAGGAACAATAAAATTATGTTGTACCCAGAAACACTTCCAGAACCTAACTCCTACTCATATCCCAATCTTTCATAAACCTGGCTTTGAATTGGAGGACTAGCACTGGGAGATTGGCAAGAGTTTCAAGCTTGGATTCAGAATAAAGTATAGAAATTCTGCATTGGAATCAGATGACCGATCAGGAAGATAACACTTCTGCAGGACATGACATAGGAGCTCCAGGATACACTCCAACCCCAGCGATGCAACAATGGATGGATCAGAACATAGAAGCCATGATCAATAGATTTTCAGCCCTTATCCAAGGTCAAGGGGATGATAACAAGACCGTACCCCAATCTAGAGGAACTGTTGGCCCATCACCCTCAAGCGTGAATGCAAGTCTACCCAATCCAAACACCTATCCCACATACCTACTCTCCATATTCATATCCCCCATATCTAAACACTTACCCATCTTACCCTAATACATTCCCTCCTCAGCCAAATGTCAATCCGAACATCCATCACCAGTTGCAGACTACCACAATCCCAATCCCAAACACTACTACACCTCCTACAACTCGCATCACATCTCTGTCTACCAATATTTCTTTCCCTAATCCAAATGCATTCCCATTCTACATGACCAATCCAATCCAAGATAGTCCATATCTAAACCCAAACAGTTACACATCCCTCAGCCTTCAGCTAAACCAATATATCCATTTGCTGGCTATGCACCACCTTACCTAGTTCCTCCAGTAGGGCAATTTTTGGGCACAATTATGGTTGATACCAACGATACTGAACTTGCAAGCAAAGGAAAATCGAGAACTGAAGGACATAATTCTGAAAGTCTTGAACAAAGGAGAATTCACCATCCGAGCAATGACACTGCAGCCTACTGCCATTTTACCACCAAAATTCAAAATGCATGATATCGAGAAAGTCGATGGGACAGGATGCCCTATTTCCCAATCTTAGGTCTTACGCCCATGCTATGCAGCAAAGAGGAGCAAGTTTCGAAGCAATGACCTTCAATTTTTACTTTACTTTAATTGGGACTGCCAAGCAATGGTTGATGTCTGTGGACAACACTGTGATTGCTACATGGGATAAACTCACAGATGAGTTTCAAAAAAGATATAAAGATAACAATAATTGGGAAAAGCATAGGAGAGATCTTGATTCATGCACCCAAATAGAGAAAGAGACATTTTCTGAGTACGCCGAAAGGTGGAGAAAGAAGATTGTCCAAACCCTGGACAGGCCTGACCTAGCTGAACAAGTTAGGCTCTTCTTGAGAAACCTTCAGCTAATTTATCTGGATCGTATGCGTTACCTTCCTTATGCTGATTTTTCGCAATCTTAGATGTTGGATTTCGCATTAACACGGAGATCCGTATGGACAAATCAAGGTCGATCCCCCTCCAAGCTCATTTCGATACACCAAAGGAAAGGCGGCAGCAATGTCTGCACCTGTTGTAAATATGTTAGGGAATGTTCCGACTATGGCCTTGCCAATTGTACCATCTGCTCAAAATTATAGAAATATACCTTTTAATTATTCACCTGATAGGTTTGTAAATGCATTGGGAAACAACAATAACAGAGGTGCAAGAAATAATTTCCGCAGAAATGATAGACAATTTGATGAATTGCACGCTCCTATGTCATTGATTTTTCGGGGGCTGAAAGCACAAGGAGTCCTCAAACCTATCGAAGGTTACAGACCTCCTAACCCATTGCCTGCCACATAGGACCATGCAAAATATTATGAATATCATCAGTCCAGTGGACATCTCACTGACAAATGTTCCGTGCTCCAGCGAGCAATCCAAAATCTGATCCATGACAAAATCATTGAGAAACCACACCCCATGCCTAATGTGGTGAACAATCCTCTGCCAGCTAACCATGTCAATACCATCCAGTTCGAAACAGAGGAGGTGAGCTCCCTCGTCAGATTTGAACTCAGCAATGATCCATTATCGTACCTCTTAATCCCTTTGTCTTCAAAAGAGGAGAATTTCGAATGCAACATGCTTTCTTGGAGTGACATTTTGTCTAGTGCCTAGGATACTTCCCAAGCAGAAGTGAACAACATCGAGAAAGCCTCTTAGATAGGAGGCGATGTCTCTCATCTCACTCGATCTGGTCGAGCATACCAAGCAGCTCAAGATATAGGTGGTCCATCAGGGAAAGATAAAGAAGTTGACATCAGTACCAAGGATACTGGGGCTAATGACATTGAAGACGCTCTCCTCACTCAGATGAAGAAGACCCAGGTCAATGTCTCTATTTTGGGTCTTCTCTGTTCCTCCAAGACCCACCGTGACAGCCTTGCCAAATCATTAAGTCAAGCTATCATTCCAATCGGGACCTCGCCCGACGAGTTGACTCAAATGATTGGAAACATCCACTTTGGGAATGTTCTCATGTTCACTGACCTTGATTTACTAAAAGGAGGTGTCGACCATGTTGATGCATTGAATATTACTGTCGGTGTCCAAGAGAAGAGGGTACAGAAAGTTCTAATAGATAACGGTTCATCCCTGAATGTCTGTCCAACAACAACTCTAGCCAAGCTGGGAACGAAGATCTCGGACCTAGCTCCATCATCGCATTTAGTGCGAGCTTATGGTAACACCAGTCGATGCGTGCTTAGGGTGGTAACGCTTATGCTAATCATTGGCCCGTTGGAAATGCCCGTCGAGTTCCAAGTATTGGATATCCCTTCTACTTTCAGTCTACTGTTAGGTTGTCCGTGGATTCATGGCATAAAAGGAGTAGTTTCATCACTCCATCAATGTATGAAGTTTATCCACGAGGATCATATAGTCATTATTTTGGTAGACAAACTCATGGAATCAAAAGAGAAAGGGGTATATAGTCATTATTTTGGTAGACAAACTCATGGAATCAAAAGAGAAAGGGAATGTTCCTATTCTCAAAATTGAGCATGATGACACTGGCATCTTTTTGAGCAAATTCGAAGTAATCCCTCAGGCAAGGGTAAATGCGATCCAGTACACAGGAAAAACTGACATCAGTGATAAGAAAGCTGTGTAACCTAGAGAGATAGTCCCTTATTGCATGATCCACAATATAGGCTACATGCCAGGACTAGGGCTGGGCAAGAGCCAGCAAGGAAGAATCAACCTGATACAAGACGACATCAATAAATGCATACCACCTTTTGGGCTGGGATATAATCCAACACTTACAGAAGTAGCGACAGTAATGGAAGAGAAGCGCAAGAGAAACAGAGCAGTTCAGAGAAACCAGCCGTATATGGCACCTCCCATGAACCCATATAGGAAAACCCTGAATGGATACTTTGTCAAGCATGGAGAAACCATGACTTATCTCATGTTCCCTGAGCCGTGGATGGACAACAGCAGAAAGATGCACCCGGATGGGAAATCTTCAACGACATCAGCCTTATAGTAGAAGAAATAGAAAAAGTGATTATCGGCCCTCGTAACACCTCTTACAAGGTGGTGACGGTTGAGAATACGTGAACTATTGATCAAAAATATTCTGCCCTGGCCCTATTTGTAGAAGACTTTATAGGAGATAGTTTTTTGGGACTGATCGACGAAGTAGCAGACATCACAGAGGATTCAGTAGCAGAGTTTGAGACAGTGGCATATAATCTGCTTCAAAACTGGTACACAACTACAGGATTGCTAAAGGCCGAGGACTTGGTGGAGCACTTTGGATACACCTTACCCCCTCCTTCCCCTTTTGTTAAGAACTGGTCATCATTTAGTTCTATTCCCGATGCCAAAATCGAGGATCTCACCTATAAGGACCTCGATGAGGTGGTCAAACTTATAACCATTCCTTTCATTAATGAATGCAAGTGTTTCTGTGTACTCCTTGGTTGCTAATGTGTTAAAAGATGAATTAACTGAAAACATGATAAATCACCATGTTAATAATGAATCAATTAATAATCGGGATCCAGAAGATAAAGACTTTTTATTTAAATTAGCTAAAATGATCAAACAACGAGGGGAGCGTCGATTCGAAGCTCTACAAGAAGACTTATCCACCATCAATCTAGGTCTGAATGATAAAGTTAGAAAGGTCAAGATTGGAAGCTACATGTAGGATGAAGAAAGAGCAGCATTGATCAGCTTGTTGATAAAATTTCAGGATGTGTTTGCATGGTCTTACGAAGATATGCTTAGGTTGGATCCAGCGATCGTTGAACATAGGATTCCGCTGTACCCCGACGCCAAGCTGGTGAAGCAGAAGCTCCGCAGAATCAAGCCCGAATGGTCCCTGCAAGTCAAAGAAGAAATCATCAAGCAGTTGAAAGTCCAGTTCATCAAAGTAGTTGAATACCCGATATGGTTATCCAACATCGTGATTGTGTCGAAGCCGAACAGTAAGGTTTGGATTTGTGTGGATTTTCAAGAGCTCAATAGAGCATCCTCGAAAGATGACTTTCCCCTACCCAACATTGATATTTTGGTAGACGCAGTAGCTTCACATAAGATACGGTCTTTTGGGGATAAAATACTCGGTTATAATCAAATCAAGATGGTGGAAGAAGCTCAGGAAAAAACTTCCTTCATCACCCCTGGGGAACCTACTGTTATGCGGTCATGCCCTTTGGATTGAAAAATGTTGGGGCTACATACGAAAGAGCTGCTACCACGCTCTTTCATGACATGATTCACAAAGAAGTAGAGGTGTACGTGGATGATATGATTAGTCATTCAGTAGACACAGACGGTGCTCATTTGAGAGATCTCACATGTTCTTTGAGAGATTGCGCAAGTACCAGATGAAGCTCAACCCCACCAAGTGTACATTCGGGGTCACCCGAGGAAAAGTCTTGGGACTCATAGTAACCGACAATAGAATTAAGGTAGATTCTGCAAAGGTCAAAGCCATCAGAGATATGCCACGGCCGATAACTCTGAGTAAATTCAAAGGCTTTTTGGGTAGATTACAGTACATCAGCCATTTTTTTTAGCAGTTGACATCCATGTGTGAACCTCTGTTCAAGCTTCTCAAAAAGGACACAGATACAGAATGGGATGAAGAGTGCCAGCAAGCATTTGAAAAGGTCAAGGAGTACCTAGCTAGTCCGTAAGTTCTAGCTCCTCCTCATAAACTGAAGCGCTTATTGTTATACCTAACCATCACGGACACCACAGTTGGAGCCATGTTGGCACAAGAAAAGGAAAACTCTCACGCTGAGAACGCCATCTACTTTGTCAGTAGAAAGTTGCAGGGCAGCGAGTTGAATTACTCCGCACTTGAGAAGAGTTGCATAGGTCTGGTATGGCCAACACAGAGACTCAAGATTTATTTGCAAACATTGCCCGTAAATGTTTTTTCCAAGATGGATCCGATCGAATACATACTCGAAAAGCCATCACTTTCGAGCAGGCTTGCTAAGTGGTCTTTCTTGCTGAATGAGTTCGATATAACTTATGCAAGGGGAAAGTCAATCAAAAGAAGTATAATAACCGATCAGTTAGCAGACCCGCCGATAGAAGCAGAAGAATTTGAAGAACCAGATTTTTCTGATGAATGGGTTCTTGAAATTAAGGACAGCACATGCAAATGGCAACTCTTTTTCGATGGAGCCGCCAACATGAGAGGTTACGATATAGGAATACTGTTGATCGATCCCGTGGATACACATACACCCTTAGCCATCCGATTAAAATTTGAATGTTCCAACAATACCACCGAGTATGAAGCTTGTATAGCGGGCTTGGAGAAAGCCTTGAAAATGGGCGCCGAAGAATTGAAAGTATACGGTGATTTTGCTTTGATCATAAATCAGGTTGAAAGACAATGGAAGATGCAGGATGCTAGACTGCAGTTGTATCATGCCTGCTTGACAGTATTGGTAGAGAAATTTAAGTTCATATTATTTCAGTATCTCCCCGAGATAGAAATTGCTTCGCGGACGCTCTAGCAACTTTGGCATCAATAGTTGAGATCCCCGCTGAGTTCAATGTCTAACCCTTCATCATTGGGACGAAGCATACACCAGTATTTTGTTTTGCCATTGAAAAGGACCAAGAAAGAGATGGATGTTTGGAATTTGCTAAAGAATGGTAAGTATCCGCCTAGCACTGAGAGGAAAGGTAGGATTGCCTTGCGAAGATGGGTTTCCCAATTTGTAATCAGTGGTGACAATCTATACAAAAGGCATTATCAAGGACTTAACCTCCTCTGCATCAATCGAGCGAAAGCCGAGCAAGTCATGGATCAATTGCACGACTGTACTTGTGGTCCCCACATGAATGTGCACATGCTCTCGAAGAAAGTAATCCGGCAAGGTTATTACTGAAGTATAATGGAAACTGATTGCATCAGATAGGTACATCATTGCGATAAGTGTCAGAGGTTTACCAACTTGCAACATCTGCCTCCTCACATGTTATACAATTTCGGCGCACCTTGGACTTTCTTAACATGGGAAATTGACGTCATAAGATAAGTACACCCGAAAGGATCGAACGACCATGAGTATGTTCGTCGAGCCACTTTCCTTTCTTCTCGTCTAGATTTTTTTTAAGGCATGGAGGATTTTGTTGTTCCCTGCTTTGGCCTGACCGTTTCCTTGCGAATAAGCAACTGAGTACTTCCAATGCTTGATATTCATCTGCTCGCATCTCTCAGTAAACTTGGTGGAGAACTGGGTGCCATGGTCGGACACAATGGCTCGAGGTAGGCCAAACCGACACCAAATGTAATCATGTATGAAACTGATTGCCTTCTCCTCGGTTATGGTAGCCAATGGTTTTGCTGCTACCCATTTTGTGAAATAATTTACTGCCACTATCAGGAACTCGCAGCCTCCCTTGGCCTTTGGGAAGGGCCCTATGAGGTCAACCTCCCACATGTCAAATGGCCAAGCTGTGACCACTGGTGTTTGAGGAACTGTCGGCAATCTTGGGATATTAGCTAATCTCTGGCACTTGTTACACTTTTGCACATAGGTCTCTGCATCTTTCCGCAAGGTCGGCCAGTAATAGCCATGGAAGATAATCCTGTCTGCTAAAGATCTCGCATCTGAATGGCCCCCACATACTCCTTCATGGACATTAGCGAGGAGGTCTTCCACTGTCTCTGGTTGGACACATCTGAGTAGCGGTTTGGTGAATGATCTTCTGTATAGTACTCTAGCAATCACTGTGTAGCGAGCTGCTTTTTTCCTTAGTAGCTGGGCCAAGTCCTTTTCACCAGGTAGTATTCCTTGTTCAATATAATCTTGTATTTCATCTATCCATCATCTTTCGGTGGAGTTGATGGGCATGGCTTCCTCCCTGCTCACTGATGGTGTCTCAAGGGTTTTCAACCATACATCTGGAAGGAGTCGCTGACTTCAGATGATGTAATCTTGGATAGGTGATCAGCTCGCATGTTCTCTGTCTTGTCTACCCGTTTTAGCTCCCAGTATTCAAAATTTCTTAATAGGCGCTTTGCAAGCTCGCAGTATTTTGACAATGTGGGGGTGATTAGCCCCATACTTCCCCCAAACTTGCTTCACGACGAGCTGTGAGTCGCTGAAGATGACGACGTGGCTGGCCCCAAGTTCCAGTGCGAGCTCTAGCCCTACTATTAGGGCTTCGTATTCTGCCTGGTTGTTGGATGCTTGGAACTTGAACCGTAGTGCCTTGCTAATTTCTCCCCCCTCTGGTGGGTGTAGGGACAAGCCTGCACCGCTTCCGACCTTGCTTGACGAGCTGTCAACATAGAGGGTCCAATGGTGAGGTGGCCGAGGACGTGACGAGCTGACCATTTTTATTTGTTTGGGCAGGCTGGGGGGGGTTTGTCGAAGAGCTCAGCTCGGCCAGCGTGGTGGTTGGGCTTTGATCTTTTTTGACAAATGAGATTTCAGCGATGAAGTCCGCAAGTACTTGGGCTTTTACTGCTTTATGTTGCTCATATGAAATGTTGTATCCTAAGAGCTCGACTGACCACTTTAACATTCTTCCAGCCACATCCGGTTTGTGAAGGATTTGCCTGAACGGGAGGTCGGGGTACACTGTTAGAGCATGAGCCTGGAAGTAATGAGTCGCCTTTGCGCCACCATTATTAGGGCTAGTACTACTTTCTCCAAGTTTAGATATCTTGTCTCTACATCCGTGAGTGCGTGGGAGACGTAGTATATTGGCTTCTGGACTGCGTTTCTTTCACTGAGTAGGACTGCGACGACAACCGTATCTGAGGCGGCGGGGTAGACGTAGAGGTGCTCTCCTGGTGCCGGGCTTGTCAGTAGTGGCGGGCTGCCCAGATAAGCTTTCAGCTCGAAAAAGGCTTTGTCACATTCTTCATTCCAGGCGAACCTCTTGCATCCTCTCAGTGTCTTGAAGAATGGAAGGCTCTTTTCTGCTGACTTTGCTATAAATCTCCCCAGTACTGTGATTCTTCCATTCAGCTGATGTACCTCTCTGGTCGAGCTGGGAGCTTTCATGTCGACAAGGGTTTGGATCTTTTCCGGGTTGGCCTCTATACCTCGCTCATTCACCATGTATCTTAGGAATTTGCCTGCCTTCACTCCGAAAGCACATTTTGCTGGATTGAGCTTCATCTTATTTTTCCTGAGATTTGAGAAGGTTTCTTTCAGGTCGTCGACGTGGTTGGCTTACTTTATTTTGATGACCATGTCATCGATGTAGGCCTTCACGTTTCTTCCTAGTTGGTCTCCAAAGACCTTATTCACCATCTGCTGGTAAGTAGCCCCTGCGTTTTTGAGCCCGAAGGGTATCATTTTGTATCAATAGAAGGCTCCCGCTGCTCGAAAGGCTGTCAACTCCTGGTCGGCTAGGCACATGCATATCTGATGGTACCCCGAGTATGCGTCAAAAAGCTGAGTATTTTGTGGCATGCGATTGCATCCACAAGTTGATCTATCCTCGGTAGTGGGTACCAATCTTTGGGGCAAGCTTTGTTCAGGTCTGTGAAGTCGACGCACATTCTCCACTTTCCACTGGTCTTCTTGACCATTACCACATTCGCGATCCAGGTCGAATAGAAGACTTCTTTAATGATGTTTGCTTTGAGTAACTTGTCAACTTCTGCCTTTATCGCTGCTTGCTTTTCGAGGGAGAATATTCTAGGTCGTTGTTGGACAGGAGTTATGGTTGGATCAACATTTAGCTTGTGTACAGCGACCTCTTCGCTGATTCCGTCCATGTCCTCTGTCCTCCATGCAAACACGTCTTTATTCTCCCGGAGGAATGTAATTATTGCTCCCCTTTCATCTTTTTCAATTTTCAGCCCGACCTTAATTTTTTGTTCTGGGAAGTCGAAGTTGATGACTACCTCGTCAAGATCTTCATGGGGCTGGATCTCTGGCTGACCCCTTAGATCTAAGCTCTCTACCATAACAAATTTGTTAGGCTTCTTTGCATCCCTGTTGGCAGCCAGGTGTGAGTCAGCCTGCTCAGTGTCCGAGGTGGGCACGTCGGGCAGGTCGTCATCCAGGCTTTCATCGATGTGCGAGGTAGAAAGAACCTTTTGCTTGAGCGTTTGGGTGGTCGGGAGCGAGTCGGTGTGCTCGGCATCCGTTCTGGACACGTCGGGCACATCGTCGTCTCCGTTGACCTCTGTTTGTGGGCTGGAGGGGTCCGCCCGCCCTGATTGCTATGCTTGGTCTTCCGAGGGGTTCGTCTCCGAGCTTTCCTTGGTTATTATCGACTTCGGCCTCTTGTCATAGTTGTCTACGTGGTGGACCTCTTCATGGATCGAAGTCACTTTCCTTTTTCCCTTAAGCCGAGCTTCCTCTGCCTTCTTTTCTTCGAGGAGGTGGTTCAGGGTGCTTCTTGGATCATTCTTCACCTCCCCGACCCCATTGGCTGTGGGGAATTTGATTTTCTGGTGAGCTGGGGAAATCACCATATCGAACTTTGTTTGGACTGGCAGGCCCAAAATGGCATTGTATGGGAAAGAGAGGTTAAAGACTAGAAAGGTAACGATCTCGGTGCGAGAGTTATCTTTGGCGCCGAGGACTACCTTTAGGTCGACTGTGCCCTTAACAGCGACCTTGTGTCCAGTGAAGCCTTCCAGCTTGATTCCACTCAGAGTCAGATGCGAGCTTCCTAGTCCTATCGCCTGGAAGCACTTGTAAAAGAGGATGTCCTTCCCTGCTCCGGTGCCGATAAGTGCTCTTTTCACCCTTCCTCTACCAATTTTTGCCTCGATGGTCAGAGCATGCCCCTTGGCAGCGGGGTTGGAAGCCAGCTCACTGGATAGGAATGAGATCCCTTTTTTTCCCCGGACTTGAAGCGGGCAGACAGTATGGTTGAGGTTGTTGATTGTTGTCTTTAGCTTTGTGATGCTCGACCATTCTTCCATGATAGTGTTGACCAAGTCCTCGTCCTCGTCGGCATTCGTCCTCGGGGCTTCCCTTGGCCTTTCGTTGTTTCCTCCTCCTCGCTACTCGTACCTTCTAAGCTCCCCCTATCAATCAGCTTCTGGATCTCCTTCTTAAGCTGAATGCAGTCTTTGGTTGTGTGCCCGATGCCATTGTAGTAGGCGCACCTTTTGTTAGGGTTGCGAGGATAAAGAGTCTCTCTCTGAGATGGAGGTCGGCCAATCCTGTTTTCCTGCAGAAGTACATTCATAATCTGCTCCCTAGTCGTGTTTAATGGGGTATATAATTCTTCTTTCTTAGCCCATTTGTTCTTCCCCTTTCCTTTGCCATGTCCATTGCTACTCCCCTCCTTCTTCTGGTCCCTAGACTTGTCCTCCTTTTTCTGTTTCTGAGCCCCCGAGGAAATTTTGGTCCTCCTTTTCTTGATCTGCCAAGGTTTTCTCGACGTTCCCAATATTTTGTGCGGCGGTATACATTTCTGCACTAGTAGTGGGTGGTCGCATGCCAATTTCAAATAGGAGCTTGGCAGATTGACATCCGGCTTGGAAGAAGGCCATTATAGTTTTATCGGGGACATTTAGCAATTTTTCAGCGACACACTTGAATCTGTCCAGGTAGCTCTCCAGGGATTCTCCAGCTCGCTGTTTGATTCCATAGAGATCAAATTTCTTTTTGGGGAGGTCGCCTGCTGATGAGTATTTTTTCAGAAAGGCCTTCTTCAAGTCGTACCAATCTCTGATGGAGCCTTCTTCAAGCTCTTCGAACCAATTGAGGACGACCTCCTCGAACGTGCTGACAAATACCACACACCATAGGTCTAGATCTCTGGTGCACACTCCCATTTTTGCCTCGAAGCTCGACACATGGCTCTTGGCATTTGTGTTTCCTGCGTAGCTCTTCAGGGATGGCAGCTTCAGGCGGTGATTTGGAGGAGTATCCCTAATCCTTCTACAGAATGCTGCTGTCACGTTCCTTGATAGCTTTCCCTCTTTTCCACTTTCGAGGGCCTCTAGTTTTTCCTTCATTTTACGCAGTACCTCGTCTTCCAAGTCGCTGCTCCTGTCCCTCCTTTTAGATCGACGATCGTGGCCGTCGATCTTGGAGTATTTGTGTGATGATGCATCGCTGCTGGAGGTACTGTGCTAGATCGACTTGCGTTTCGACCTATGGCTGCAGGTTTCTTCCAGCCTCCGTGGTCGCTCCTCGTCGCGCTCGATTCGGGAGGATTTGTAAGACTTGGCTGGACTGGGATCTCGAGCTCTGGTTCCCATCCTTGAGTGTACGCTGCCTCTAGGTCATTCTCTGTCTAAGGTTCCCAAGCGATCCTTGACGCTTGGCCTATGGTTTTCTTCCACTCTCTGACGAAGTCGATTTTTAGCACTCACCCTAGGAGCGTCAGCCTTGGACCTTCCGTGGTGACTGTCAGCCCGCAGACCCCTGACCTCCTTCCTACCAGGTCGACCATCGTGGTTATCGGCTAGGTAAAGGTTGGAGCTCGGGGTTGGTAGCTGAGTTGCTTGGGCGGTTAGTTTTCGAGATAGCTCATACTCGTGTATCTCCAGCTCTCTCTGTTTCTTCAAGAAAGCTTTCTCCTTCCTTATGTGCTCTAGCTCGGTGAGATCAACCTCTTGTTGTGTGAGAGGCAGCCTATCTCCTATCATGACGAGGTCATCTCTGTTTCCAGAGCCCTCGTTATCTGAGGAGGTTGGGCTCGCTTTCTGTCCCTCCTGGTTCGATCTAACCGGTCCTTTAGCAGGCTGGGTCGGCCGTTTTCCCATCACCTTTTTTCTTATTGCCCGAGCTAGTTTCTTGGCTCAGGTATTTTGATAAAGCGGGAGGCCTGATGAGGGCACTGCAAGTGACTCCTTCTCAGTTTGCTTAAGAGGATGGCTGATGGGCGGAGCGGTTGTAGGCATGGCCGGGGCCGTCGCTGGGGCCGCTTGCTTGGAGACTTGCTTGGAGGTTGTCATGGTTGATCACAAACAAACTTCTAGGTCCCAGCAACGGAACCAAATTGATCACGCAAAAAAGGTTGTAAGTGACCGCGTCTGATCCACGTGTGTAGTCTAGTAGGATTCCGGCTTGCGTTGTAGGGACTGCCCTTGAAGTGTAGGTAGCTTGAGAACTTGTGATCAACAAAGGACACTGTAAGGGGGGCTGGGTTGTCCCAGCGATAACCCTCAAGCGTGAGAATTAGTAATACTTCAGAGGAGATGTAAAGCTAAGAGAGAATATTATAAGCAAGTAATTTTCATGTACCTTATCATGCCCGTGAAGGTGCTATTTATATGGAGATAACTCATATTAATCCTAGTTAATTTTGGAATGGGAGAGATATGATCAATTCTCATGTCTTTCGGATTACGTTTCTTTGTCTGTTTAGGACTGATGTATATAGAGTTGTAGTAGGACTCTTCCCGGCGAGAGGTGTTTCCATAAAGAACTCTGTTTTGCCAAGCTGAGAGGGGTAACATCGAGGTCGGCCTGGTATGTATCCAGGTCGCTCGATGTTGATGCGGTCGACCTGGGACGTCCCCAGGTCGCACTGTGGGTCCCTGTGGTCAGCGTGCTGAGAGAGTATACTGGTGAAGCAAGCGACCTGACTTGGTACGACTACCAGGTCGTCATATTGACAGGAGGGTATGCCACCTCGGAACATGTCCAACTGGAGCCTATGAAGTCGCGATGTCCGCCACGTGTCCAGCTGAGGGCTGAGGCCGTTCAGGTAAATAAGATGGGTAAGCTTTTTTTAAGATACCCACGATTGTACATGCTCTTAAGATCATGTACAACGTAGGAGTATTGAAGTAGCTTAGTGAGATTCTCCCTTCCAACGGAGTAGCTAAGTGAGATTCTCATTATTAATGGAGTAACATTACGGTTACTTATTAAGCAAATAGGTATTGGGGTAGCAAAATAAGCTACCGGAGCTTAACAGGAACGAAGCATCAAAACGATGTCGTATAAGCTTTTAAACCATTAAAACGACGTCGTTTTGCCGGGTGGTTTAGTAAAAAAAAAAAAAATCAAATACGCTGAAAGGCCGCTGACACAAACCTGCCAGCACTTTTCATGTATCGCCTTGCTATGGTTTGACACTTTTTTTTTACCTTCTCCCATTTTTGGTTATTTTTTACCCAAAATTTTTTTTTTTTTTTCCGTTGAAATAAAGTACACATTTTTCTCTATAAATAGACATTTGGTTTGTTTCATTTGAACATTGGATTAAATTTTTATAATTTTTTTTGAAATAAAGTATACATTATTGTTTAATATAAATAATTAAATTATTAAAGATAACCACTCTCCTGCATATTTTTCCTATCATTCACTTTGGCCCCTTCATCCAATTTTTCGCCTTTACTACAGCAAAATGACCAACAAACTGACATGTTCAAGGAATCAAACATCAACCTCAATCATATAAAGGTTAAAGTGATGATAATATTAAATTAATAAAGATTTCTTAGTGTGCTCCAAACTTTATTCTGCTTTTGGAATACTGGTTGTGTAGGACACCGTCTGTCTTTCCAACTTTTCCTTTTCCGTACTTTTCGTCTTTCCAAACTTGGGAAGAGCCAATAATTGTAAGTGTGAAATTCAAACGAAATGGAAAGTGAATTGTAAAAATCTGTTCTGAAAAGGGGAAACTCTCCCGAGAGCCCCCACACTCCAGTTCATGAGAATGTGAGAGGAAAAATTACGGTGACTCAACAATTAAGTAGCTAGGAGAACCTGTGCCTAGTACCTACAAGGAGCCACCCCCACACTGCATAAATTGTAAAAATCTGGAGTCACCCCTTGTTGTTTGGTCAGAATTCATTGTCCAACCATAGACCGAGTGAAAAATTAAAGGGGCTGTTCGACCTTAATCATATGTATCGATTTTGGGCTATGAGAATATAATTATGTTAAATAAATTGGGAGAATTTTACCGTCCCTGTGGTCTTAATCTAAGGGCATGTTTATTAACCAATTAAAAGTTTAAATAAGGAAATTTTAAGTGAGATTAAAAATAAAATTGTTTAATAATTTAATATTATATCACTTAATAAATTAAGTATCTTTTAAAAATAGATAAAATTTTAACGCAAAAAAAGATATCTTAATGTTTTCAGCTCTACTTTTTTAAACATTAGTTTTCAGAGTTTAATTTTCAGTTTTAACAAACAGATCCTAATGGATTGTTAACAACTTCTTGGCAGAAATTTACCTGCCGTTTTGATCCTGAACAGCTTGAATGATTAGTTTTGAACCTACGTGCCTGAGGATACATTTAGAAATCAATTTTTTTAAAATCTCACTGTGTACTTTTATTATTATTTTTTTTTACAGGAAAAAACACCACAGTTTAATTTCTATACCGTTGACCCGTTTTTGTTAATTTTTGTTAAAATTTGAGCAAATTACAAATAGTACCCCCAAACTATTACATGTTTCCACAGAACCATGCGTCCAAACAGAAACACAAACACTATTACGGATCGAGCCACTAATGGCTAAACGGCTAAACCACCGTCCTCACATTGTTTCCTCTGATCTCCAAGCTTTTCATTGAGCCTACAGCCAATGCCTAGGCCGATCTCAAATTTAGAAAGATAACCCAAAATATCCAAATAACAAATTTAATTTAGGAGCATGTTTCAATATCTTTTAAGGTCATAATGACTCCGATATATATATATATAACCATCAATGGTTACTATCATATCAATCATTGAATTGAAAATCAATGGCTAAGATGAAATGCATTAAATGACTCACCTACTTGCATTAATTGACTCACCTACTTGCATTAATTACATTCTCCAACTACCCATTTCATCTTAGCCATTGATTTTCAATCCAATGGTTGATATGATAGTAACCATTGATGGTTATATTTTTGAAGTAACCATTGAATACTCCCCATATATATATATATATATATATATATATATATATATATATATATATATATATGGGAGAGTATCTAATGATTACTTTTTTTTTAACCATCAATGGTTACTCTCATTATCAATTATTGTATCAAAAATCAAAGGTTGAGATTTAATGGTTAGTTGGAAAATGCAATTAATGCAAGTAGGTAAGTCATTTAATCCATTAAATCTCAACCTTTGATTTTTGATCCAATGGTTGATAATGAGAGTAACCATAGATAATTAAAAAAAAAGTAATCATTAAATACTCCCCTATATATATATAGTGTATATCGAGTTAATTACAAAAAAAAAATCTTACACTAGTCCACGAATTACAAAATTAACCCCGTGTTCTTTTATCGTCTTATTAAACCTTCTATAAATTATGTTTTTGCAATTAAAATCTTCTGTCATATGACTGTTAGATACACTAACGGGATGATGATTTGACTACCAACGTGGCGCTCGCGTGGCGCTGACGTGGCAAATGACAGAAACCTTCCTAATTCTCTCCAAAATAATTGTAAAAAAAAATATTGTCCTAGTTTCATATTGCATAAAAAACCTTTTCTGCCAAAAAAATAGAATTTTTAGTATTTAAACTCATTTAAGGTAAAACTGAGTAGCTCTTTCAAAGAAAATGCAAAAAATAGTAGATTCTTTAAAAATAAATTTGTAAAGTGTGAATTTAATGCTTCTATTTCATTTTATGTCACACTTCCTGTCCTGTTGAATCTTAGACCAACATGTGTCATTCTCTGTCACAATTAATGCCCTATTGAATCTTACCTCTACATGTGTCATTGTTATTTTACCCGGCCTTCTTTTTACAAAAGTAAATAAAGACACGAGTAAAACAAAGATTAAATGGGACAAGAAGTGTGATAGAGACTGAGATAAAATATTGGAAGCCTGAATTTACTAGATAAAATTCCATTAAATCTAAAAGTGATGTGCGATAATAATAATCATATATAGAATATCTAATTATATATATATATATATATATAATGATAATAATGATAATATGATAATAATAATAATAATAATAATAATAATAATAATAATAATAATTTTAAATAATAATAATAATAATAATAATATTATTATTATTATTATTATTTATTATATATATTAATAATAAGATATTCAATATATGATTATTATTATTGCAGCTCAGTTTTAGATTTAATAGATTTTTATCTAGTAAATTTAGGCTTCAAATATTTTATCTCACTCTCTGTCACACTTCTTGTCCCATTTTATTTTAGTCTTACTCGTGTCTTTATCAGTTCTTGTAAAAAGAAGGCCGAGTAAACTAACAAGAATACATGTAGAGCTAGATTCAATAGGGCATTGAGTGTGACAGAGAATGATACATGTTGGTCTAAAATTCAATAGGACATGAAGTGTGACATAGAATGAGATAGAAGATTTAAATTCGCACTTTACAAATTTCCTTTTAACAATCTATTATTTTTTGCATTTTCTTTGAAATAGTCAATTTTGCCTTAAATGGGTTTAAATACCCAAAATTTTATTTTTTGGTAAAAAGATTTTTATAGAATATAAAACTAGAACAAGGTTTTTTTGCAATTATTTTGGAAGGAATTAGGAAGGTTTCCAGTCATTTGTCACATCAGCGCCACACGAGCGCCACATTGGACGTCAAATCCTCGTTTCATTAGTGTATCTAATCGCCATATGACGAAAGGTTTTAATTGTGAAAACAAAATTTATAGAAAGTTTAATAAGGTGATAAAAAAAGTCAAGGTTAATTTTTCAATTCATGAACTAGTACAATGTTTTTTTATTTTTTTATTTTGCAATGAACTCTATGTATATCAGTTTAGATGAAAACACCAATGTGTTTTGATTCGATCCGGAGTTTTCCATTTACACGATATGAAAATCTCATAGTGAAGTAATCACTGAATACTTTGATTCATGCACAGCCTAATTCTGATCAATCCTTCACGGGCTTGTGATAGGTAAGCGCAGTTAGATGATAAGAAGTTTCATCTATAACCGATAAATTATGAGTTCGAGTCAATAAGGGGGCAAGCGAAAAACCACTATTGATCCTCTTATAATAATAACTTTAAAAAAAAACACCTTCACGACCCTGTAGGTCGGCTTGACAATATCACACTCGCTTGGATCATGAATATTCTCATAGTAAATGTTATCTTCCGTTAGTTTGTTAGTAGGCTTTAGCGTCTTCAATGCAATCATTTATTATGTAAAATACATAAGACACGTAGGATAGATTGAGATAGAGGTGATGTGAAATTTATAGAGGTAATGTGACATTTAATTGGGAATCACGTCATTTAAAAATAATGAAAAGTTAATTTTTTTTATAACTTACAATTGACGTATTATCAAAATTAAATAAAAATTAAAAACTTGGCCTTTTGGTAATGCGACGGACTTCTTTCATTTTTATCGCCAATTATGACATTAATAAAATAAAATATTAATTTTTATTTTTTTATTATTTGTATTATTTTAAAAAAATTGACATGTTTATAAAAATATTCTAAGTAGAGTCTTGTATTGGAGCACGTTTATAAATTGAGTTACATACACATAAATATTAAAAAAAAACTACATATTATATTAATATTAATAATTAAATTAATAATTTTTTTAATTTGTATAAAAATCAAACAAAATAATAATTTAAAAAATGAGGAAATGCTCACGTCACATTAAGTGTAAACAACGTAATTGAATGCGACGTGTATACTTGCCTTCAACTAATATTGATTAAAATTGTATAATTATTATTTTACCCCTATAGGCAATAGAAGAGGGATAGTTTTTTGAGACCACAAGCCTAACTTAGATAATTATCATTTTACCCCTATATATTAGGGACAGTTTTTTGAACACATTTAGAAGGAAGACTTTCAATATTTAATATTTCTTGCTACATAGAAAAGAAGTTTTTTTTTTTAAAAAACTTTTAAAAATTGCATCAGAAAACACTGGTTGTAATAAATACCTTTTTCTTTAATGTAAGCATATAAATTAAGGATTGTCCTAAGAGTGTTAGGAAAACACTGGTTGTAATAAATATTTTACATTAGAAAAAAAAAAAACCAATATATTATTTGAAACTTTGATGAACTAGTAATTGTTCCTCATGCAAATTATGTCAATTGCTACCCTAAAACAATCTATCCGTCGAAAAAAATAGCATTTCACAAATAAAATTTTAATATAGTACTAGCACTTTTGATTCTTTATATTTTCTTAAAATATAATAAATTTAAATATAAATATATTGTTATAACACATTTAATATTATCAAATAATGTACAAAAATTAAAAATATAGAGATTAAAAGTTTAAATTTTAGAAATACGATTACCTTTTTTAATTATTAGGTCAATAAAAGTAAAGGTGTGACACTTTGGAAGGGAGTATTTTGGCAAGTCGGCATTTCACTTTCAGAATGATAAACGTACGAGACGATTGGCCAGTTTTTTCTTTTTTGTAGTGGAGACCGGAGACTACAGTACTACACTTCTTTTCATGTCAATAAATATCAAACTAGCATTTGCTTTAAAGAAATTATTCATTGCTAAGTCATTATATTTTATCATCATGTCTTGCAAAGACATCGTCCCTCTGGAGTCTCCAATTAAGGTTCCAAGATGGACATCTAATAACCCTAGCCCAGCCAGAAAGCTTCACAAGCAGCAAATGGCAGGGGAGAGAGAAAACTTTATTTCTTCGCCGCCTGCGGAAGCCGTAGTTGTTGGTTCAGAGATGTTCACGACGTCTCCAAGCCACAGTGAGATGGAAAAAGTGGGAGGCGTTACGGGGAAAGAGTATGTGGCTTACTTTAGTACAGACATGTTCAGGACATCTCCTAGCCATAGGGAGATGGAAAATGTGGGAGGCCTTAAGGGGAAAGATCATGTGGATTTGAGAATGGGTGATGACGGGGTATACGTGGCGTGGAAGGATTTGTGGGTGTCAGTGCCGGAGAAGAAGAAAGGAGGTGGTGGATGGCGGCCGATATTGGAGGGGTTGACGGGGTACGTCGAGCCGGGTGAGGTGTTGGCAATTATGGGTCCTTCTGGATCTGGAAAGTCGACACTTCTTGATGCTTTGGCAGGTAAAATTTGATTGAGTTCTATTTACTACTTGAAAAGTGAATAGGCCTAAGCGTTCGTTAGGGTGATAACAATACATTTGTGAAGTGTATCCTACTGTGTTTGAGTTAGATGCGATGGTTCAATATATTCAAAGGTGCTAAATGACACCTCCTTTTATGTTAAATGACACTCTCTTGTGGTAAAATTATTATTATGCCCTTAATAATTAGAAAAATTTATATTTATAATTTTAACCTTTATGTTTCATTAATTATTATAAACCACCCCTTATGTATAATTTTTTTTTCACACTTTCATTTCAAAATTCTCTTTCTAAATTTTCTCTCTAAATTCTCTCAATCTCTCTCTAGAGATATAGCACCTCTCTATACTTTTTTTCATTATTTGGGATGTTCGTTTTACTGTTCAATGTGAGCGCTTTAACATATTGGACTACTTAAAGTACAAACATGAACTACATAGAATTTTATATTGGACTAATGAAACAACAACCTTAAGCTTGAAAAAAAACATATTGAGTGTGTTTTTCTGGAGTGATTTAGTTTTTGTTTTCCTTGCGTGATTTAGTGATTTGGTATATAGTTCAAGACTTTCTCTCTCTTTAGCACTATCATCTTTCATACTCCATATGTTCTTAAATTATTGTCTTCTTTTCCTTTTTAGTCCGTCTCCGAATAATTGTCTTATTTGAAAACTTTTCTTTTTAGTACATCACTTTTACCATTTTACTTTTATTTTTTTCTCTACTATAGTTATAGACCACATACACATAAACATTAAAAAAATTACACATTATATTAATATTAATAATTAAATTAATTATTTTTTCTTAATTCATTTATCGGATCAAACAAAATAATAATTAAAAAACGGAGGAAACTACTACATTACTCGTACTTTTTTTAATCATTATAAGCAAAAACCCAAAACCTTAAAACCATGTCTTTAAAACACAGTGCCAAATGCACCCTTAGTAGTCAAGACATGTTAAAATTTATTTAAGATTTAAACTTATTTTTATTTTATAACTATAGTTTCAAGAATTAAAAAACTTTTGGTAATCTTTAAAAAACTTTTTTTTTTTTTTTTAATTAATAATTGAATGATGAATAAAATAATATTTTTTTTAAAGAAAATGTTATATTTAGTATTTTTGAGGTATTGTATTTAGTACTTATATTTTGAAATAAAACACTTTAGATGAATTAATTATACTACCAGACAACTAAAATAATGGAGTACTATATTGCGTGAACACAGGGAACAAAAAACAAGGTTTTCACATGTATATCGCTTTCTTCAAACGGTGACATTACATATAGATATGTCGTCGTCATTCATTCGTCTTGGTCGGTATAATAACCCACAAGTTATTTTAGATATTTGTCGGTAATATCTAAAACGACGATATAGATAAAGTAGAGACTATTTTCACTTCAATTTTTGTTAATTTATTATATTAAATAAATATATATTTAAATAAAATTACCCTTTAATTAATTATTTATCATTTGAAGTGAATTAATATATATAATTTTAAAATTACCTTTTAATTTTTAACATATCAATAAATGAGGTAGTTTGCTTTTTCTATTTATATTTAATTTTAATAAATATATTTTCTCAATTATTCTTATGACCTATTTCATGTTTCATTATAAAAAAAAGTTAAGAACATTTATCGATCAAAATTTTAGAAAGTATGTGATATTTTGTTGCTAAAATAAAAAACTTTAATTTAATTAAAAAAATAAATTTAATAATAGCAATATGTTAGGTATTGAATTGATTGTCGGTTTCAATAAATTTAAAATTTAGAATTAATTATTATAGTTAGGCAAAATGTATTAAAACTTTATGATACTATGTAACAATATGATTCTACTATTGGATTAATTTTTGATAATTAAATCTTTTAAATCTAACTGTGAATTTTTTATTTCAATAAACAAAGATTACATGTTTTTCTAAAGTTCGATTGATAAAAAATATCCTTATAATATTAGTTTTTCTATAATGAAATGTGACTCTAGTCTTGAGCTTAATTAATTACACATTTAAAATAGATAAAAATAAAAAAAGAATAATAATGTCATTCATGTAAACTCTAATTAAAGATAATTTAATATGTTTTGATTAGAAAATAATATTGAAAGATAATTAGAAAAGTACCTTTGTTAGGTAACTAAATATGTGCAAGTAATTAAGGGCAATTGTGTCAAAATATGTAGTTATTTAATGTAATAATTAATAATGTAGTAGATTAACAAAAATTGTAGTGGAAATAGCTTATTCTTATAGATAATTGTCATTACATATAGATAATTCATTCGTTTTAGCAATTTGTACACATATTAAGGAACTAAGGAAGCTTTCAAAAAAATAATCTACCTTTATTCAAGTTTAATTATTGTATGTAAGTTGTAGGAGCATTTTTCTCTTTCTTTTTACCAACTCTCTTTAATAGGAGTAATAAATAAAAACAAATTTGACAAAATATGAACAAATATTTTTTAAAATAATATAACGATAATTATTTTAGACAAAATTTTTTTGCTTAAACGATAATTTTTTTGGACGGAGGTAATATGGGATCAATGGCGGATTGTGGGACATTAGGTCTTATATAAATAAAATAAAAATAAATAAATAAAATGTTAGTGGTGGCCTTTTATATAGAAAAATCTTTAGTGGATTAGCTTTTTAGTTATTAATGATTAATACTTAGGCATTATTACTCTTCAAGTTTGACCAAATTCCAATCCCTTTTTTGAAAGAATAATACTCCCACCGCCTCTAAATTATTATTATTTTTTGGTTCATCTCAAAATAATTATTTTATTTAAAAGTTTTTTTAAGGACATCACTTTTATCATTTTACTCTTACTTTTTTCCTTACTTTAATTATGGGTCACATACATATTAGCATTAAAGAAAATTATATATTATATCAATATTAATAATCAAGTCAATTATTTTTTATTAATCCATATACTGGGTCAAACAAGATAATAATTAAGAGACGGAAGGAGTAAATACTAAAGCAACAGAATCTGTTTACAGATTTGGTTCACAATAAATTTTAAAATATTATATTGTGCAATACTTTAACGTTTGCTGTAAATCAAATATGTAAACAAATTGTTTTCGCTCTATCATTTTCCTTTTTGAAATTTTAATTTATTTGAGTGCTCAACTTTATGGGGTTATGATTAATTACTAACGTTGGTAAATAGAAAAGTGTTCACTGAGACCAAATTCAAAATATAACTATAAGTCTCACGTTCCCAAAATCTTTCTGAATAACATTGTTTATTGCACTAAAAACTTGTACATGTTGTAGCGGAAATATCTACACATGTACAATTTGCATGAATAACCGTTCCTAAGAAAGTTAGTGTTGACCTTTCTTTTTTTTTTTTTTGGAAACACTCGGGCAAAGCTCCAACTTTATCACTGTACCACTGTTAATATGGACAAAGTTAGTGTTGATTGATGGCCAGAGCACTGGGACACCACAATGGAGGTCCTGGGTTCGAATCCCCCAGTGGTTAGAGTGGATGATTATTCCCCCCTAATTAATATTAGGCGCCTCTGGGGGTGGGGATTTTAGGGGAATTTCAGAGAATTTGAGGGACTTGTTAGTAAAAATTGACTTACAATGGGGCTTGTCTCGAGATGGGTGAGCCTAAAAAAAAAAAAAAGTTAGTGTTGATTAATAATACTCCCTCCGTGTTTAAATTATTATTTTTTTATCCGGTACATAAATTAAGAAAAAATAATTAATTTAATTATTAATATTGATATAATGTGTAGTTTTTTTTAATGCCCGTGTATATGTGACCCATAATTAAAGTAAGTAGAAAAAGTAAGAATAAAATGATAAAAGTGAGGATAAAATGATAAAAGTGATGTATTAAAAAGAAAAATTTCAAATAAGATAATTATTTAGGGAAGGATTAAAAAGAAAAATAAGGCAATAATTTAGGGATTGAGGGAGTACTATTAATCAAATAAAAAAAATCAAAAAAGTATATTAAAATTTGAAAAGTTAGTTGGAAAATATTGAAAAGCTAGTGTTCACTCTTGAAAGTACTCTGCCGCACGTGTGTACTCAAAATTAGAGTATTTAGATGGTAATTTCACCCCCTAATATTTGCCTCTATTATTTTTGATAAAATGTACTCCTACATTATGGCATTTAAAACGTGCGCTACTTCCGTATCGAAGATGCTTTAAACGGAGGGCCGGCCGGAGATGGAGAACATGATAACGAAAGTATAAGGTGCTTTAACGTAATAATACTGTTATTCATTATCCTATCCGATTCGAAGGATTAATTTTACACTTTCAAACTTGGGACGCCTTTAGAGTTTATTTTTTAAATAAATTGTACAATAATCTTATAGCACAGGGATGTTTGGTGCATTTTGTCCAATTATATTTCTCCGATAAATTGCAAAAATTTTGGTGGTGTCACGGCCTCCCAAATCTTATGTTCAAAGTTTTGTTTTCTCAAGTGACAAAAAAAAAAAAAAAAATCATTTTGTTTCAAGAGAAATTTTTTAAATGCTAACATATTACTTTTTTATCACATATTAATCATTCCTAAGTTTCGTAGACATAAAATATTGATAATGAGAGTTAGATTACGTTTTTTTCTTTGAGGCATTTGAATGGTCAATATTATGTTTTTTTAAGATAATTATACACATGATTTTAGATAACTATCCACATAACCTCTGTGCCTGAAAAGTAAGTTAAATACTAACTTTGTTCTTAAATTATTCTTCTATTTGACCTTTTTTTTTTTTTTTTTTTTGAGTAAAATTGACTGTTTTCCGAATGAAAATTTAACGTATATATTTTTTCAAAATCTTAAGCCACGAGTTACGTGTTTTATAATTTTGAAAAATATAAAAAATATTACGTCAAATTTTTATTTAAAAAATAGTCAGCTTGATTTAAAAAAGTCAAACATAATTATAATTTAGGAGCGGAGGGAGTATTAGCTACGATCATATAAGAATCATCAACTAAGTTTTTGACTGAATAAAAGTTTGATAATATACTTCTGCTTATTATTACTCCCTCCGTCCCGGATAAATGTTAGTTGATAAAACACATGAATTAAGAAATATAATTAATGATGTGCTGTAAATGTGTTTTGACGATAATACCCATAAACATTAAGTTTAACTATTCTAAATAATTTGGTTTCTTTGGGATGTATTATATTAAATGAAGCTTTAAAGGCATATTAGGAAGAATAATAGAGAATAGGTAGATCAAAAGTTTTAGGAATATTAGTTGGGAGACCTCAAAATAAAAGTATAAATATTTATCCGGGATGGAGGGAATATTTACACAAGACAATTTTTCAAAATTGAAGTATATTAAATAACCGTAATAAATTAATATTCACAGGAAGATTGGGTTCAAACACACGGCAGACCGGAGATATCCTAATCAATGGCCGCAAGCAGACTCTAGCTTTTGGCACATCGGTAAGTGAAATGAACCATATCCTTGTTCGCTTCAATTTGGAGTTTTTTCTTGAATTCGTCTATTTTAAACTGACAGATACAAAAACGTCACTATTTGAACCGATTTACCAGAAACATTTATAAGAAAAAAAAAATCGTGTCCTTAAAAAGTTACGTTTCAAAACGACTGCAATCAAATGAAAAAATCGTTGTTTGTTGTATTTACGTTGTTTGTTGGACTTTCGTTTAATGAAGTTTAAATGGATTAGACACTATTTACATACTAAAGGATCTCTTGGATGTTTCACTCTATAGGCCTATGTTACTCAAGATGATGTACTGATGACCACACTAACCGTAAAAGAGGCCGTTTACTACTCAGCTCAGCTACAATTGCCGGACTCCATGACCAAATCTGAAAAGAAGGAAAGAGCTGAAGCAACCATAAGAGAAATGGGGTTGCAAGATGCCATGAACACGAGAATCGGAGGGTGGAGCGAGAAAGGCCTTAGCGGCGGTCAAAAGAGAAGAGTGAGCATTTGCCTTGAAATCTTAACGCGCCCTAAGCTCCTCTTCCTGGACGAGCCGACTAGTGGGCTAGATAGTGCAACTTCTTACCATGTTATGAATCATATCATCAAACTTACTCAACGCGATCAAAGGACTGTCATCGCATCTATTCATCAACCGAGTAGTGAAGTTTTTGAGCTTTTTCACAATCTATGCCTTTTATCCTCAGGTAGAACTGTCTATTTCGGTTCTACTTCTGCTGCTAGTGAGGTAATATGTAAGAAAGTCCGTACTTACAAATTTTTTTTTTAGTAAACAGATAGGAAAACTTTACACTTGATATATATAGGGAAAATGACCAAAGTAACTAGCTAACTTTCATGTTTTTGTAATTTGTACACCCTCCGTCTCAAAATAAGTGTTTTAATTTATGATGTCCCAAAATAAGTGTTGCTTTCCATATTTAGAAAGATTCATCAAGTCAATTGGTTATTATACCCTTATTAATTGTGAATGAAAAAAAGAAAAGAACTCCATTGATTTGATACCAATAAGAGATCGACACTTTGACTGTGTTAAAGGAAAACTATATAAAGTCTACTACTCTTTTAAAACTCGAGTAAAGTCAATAAAAAGTACTTATTTTGAGACGGAAAGAGTACATATTAATATGTATACTTTCAATCTTTGTTTTTCAAATTTTCCCAAAAGTTTAACGTTGTCTATATCCGAGGACAATAGCATGAAAAATGAACGTACTTTAGCATTTATAATTTTTTTTTTTTTTTTTACGATTAGGCTCGTAAAATATGTTTTAATGTTCGACCCACTTAGAACTTATCATTCTCTTAGTTAGGAATATAGATACAGCTTTTTTTTTCTTTTTTTTTTGAATTTTGAAAATAAATTTGAAATTATGCATGTCAATTGGTTCATCGCACAGTACAAATAACAATATTCAAAAGTACCCTAGTCAATTTGGTCATTTTCTCGTACTTTTACATGTATAGATATAGATAGATATTGGTTCATTTCATGAATTTGTATAGGAGTTATTAATAATCTTACACATGATTTTGATGCAGTTTTTTAGAATAAATGGCTTCCCCTGCCCATCTATGAGGAATCCATCTGATCACTTCTTGAGGACAGTCAATAAGGATTTCGATTCAGTAAGAAACCATACAATTCTTTGAAGTTAATTACTTGTTTCATCAAACTAACAGGTTTTTGGCAGAATCTGAGATACATTTTGGCCATTGAAATGAATTAGGATATTGAAGATGGACCGACGACCACTTTAAAAGCAATTAACACTCTTGTTCAGTCCTACAAGTCATCGGAGGTTTTCCGGCAAGTCGAACAACGGGTATCTGAGATATGCCGCCGGGTAAGAAATTAATTATTCCCTTCGTTCCTTAAAACGAGTCAATTATTTCTTTTTAGGCCGTTTTGAAAGAAGTTCCAAATTTCCCATCGACCCGTTTTGGGTTGTTACTTTTACCATCTTGCTCTTACTTTACATGCGACTTTAACTCTCTTTTAGGAACATCTATCTAGTTTGCATGTTTATATCAATTGGTTATGACTCCTCAAACCCAAAGAATTATATATTTCCCTCTTGCAGAAAGGGGCAAAACTCGAGAGGAAGGGAAGGCATGCAGGCTTCATCACTCAATGCCTAGTTCTTACAAAGAGATCTTTTATTAACATGTCTCGTGATCTTGGTTATTACTGGTTTCGCCTTGCAATTTATATTGGCCTGGGCTTGTGCATTGGGACCTTATATTATGACATTGGCCATAGCTATGGCTCAATTCAGGTGAGTACATGAGCAATGTAATTAACATCTAATTACCTAGTACATACCCCGGAGCGGAACCTCTCAAAGTTCCTCTCAATTTTGGAATCTGAAGGTGTAGAACGTGTCAAGATATTAATGAGCTTAATCCAATGGTCCAAAAAAGAAAAAATTACAAATTATTGGCCAGTTTTAAAATCAGCCAGCTTTGAACCTCGCTGATCATTTCATGGCCGCTAGATCATTTTTTCAACAAATCTGAATCTTCGGATGGGCCGAATTGAGGAAATTGAGAGGATTCTCAAATTGAGAGGTTCGGGATCTGTTTATAACACTACCTTTTTTTTTTTTTTTAATAGAAATGTAGTCAATGGTTTAAACTGATCACAGGCTAGAGGTTCAATGCTCATGTTCATCGCAGGATTCTTGACTTTTATGGCTATTGGTGGCTTCCCTTCTTTTCTAGAAGACATGAAGGTAACTTGTCATTCATCTTTGTCTAATTATTTTTATAAAATTTTGAATTATAGCCGTTTCTATCAATCTTTCTTTTCTTGAAAATCAGATTTTTACTCGAGAAAGATTGAATGGGCATTATGGTGTAGCAGCATTTGTTGTGGGGAATACTTTTTCTTCCATTCCTTATTTGGTGATGGTCTCTGTACTACCCGGAGCTACGGCTTACTACCTAGTTGGCCTTCAAAAGGGAGTTGATCACTTTCTCTATTTTTGTTTGCTCCTCTTCACAAGCTTGATGCTAGTTGAAAGCCTAATGATGATTGTAGCTAGTATCGTACCTGACTTTCTCACGGGAATCATAATCGGTGCTGGAATTCAAGGTTTAATGTTATTGAATGCTGGATTTTTCCGATTGCCAGATGATCTCCCAAGCCCATTTTGGAAATACCCAATGTATTATATTGCATTTCATAAGTATGCAATTCAAGGATTTTATAAAAATGAGTTTGAAGGATTGAGTTTCCCTAATGAAAACATTCGAGGGCCTCCCACAATAACCGGTGATGTGATCTTGAAAAGTGTTTGGGAAATGGAGAGTTATTCCAAGTGGGTCGATGTCAGCATTCTGTTCGGGATGATAATTCTTTACCGACTATTGTTCTTGGGAATTATAAAGACCATAGAGAAGGTAAAGCCGATGATTCAAGCATGCGTGGCCAAACCTCTAAAGCATTCAAAATATGGTGAGATCAATGAGCAATATAGGTCTCAAGTATTGTCGTTATTGGATGGAAAGTTGGAGTCGCAAAAGGCAGAGATGGAAGCCGAGTTTTTGAGACGTTTAGCTTCTCAAAGAGAGGCTCAAAAGGTAGAAATAGAAGCCGAGTTTGCAAGACGTCTAAATGAGGAGAAAGAGGCTCTATGGTTAGAGAAGGAGGCAGCAAAGTTGGAGATGGAGGCCGAGTTTTCAAGGCGTCTAGCTGCACAAAGGTCGGAGATGGAAGCTTTTCAGAGTAACCTTTTACAACAAATTCAGGCAAGCGGCGTTGTGCTTCAGATACAGTAACCATCTCAGATAGGGAATGTTTTCGATATGATTTATTAGCTCATGCTTAACCTATTTAGGGGGCCGTATGATTTGGCGTTTGAGGATGTCATGTGTTTATAACTTATAACTTATCATAAGTTAGGAGTTATTTTTTAAGTGTTTGATTTGACTTATTAAGTCATAAGTCATGTATAAAACATTAAAAGCACAGTTAAGGCCATAAATTGTAGACACTAGGCCTCGTGCTTATTTATATTTATTTTAAAAGAAAATGCTACATCCACAAATTTTATTTAAAAAAATGCATTTACAGCATGATTTAAAGTGTTGTACATTGGTTAGAATGTACAACAAGTAAAGCATGATGTAAATGAAATATGTGGATGAATTATGTATATGTAACATTGCTTTTTTTTAAAAACACGGAAGCCTTCTTCTTTAATGAAAATTTATATATTCTACGATTACTCTTATTTGCAAACTGAAATTCATTTCATTCTTTCCATGTCCAAATTATCCTTATTTACACTAACTTAAGACAATTTATCGGTACTTCGAAAAAGCTAAATCAAATAACATTAGTTCATTAGCCCATCAGTCTTAAGTTATCCATTATAAGTTATCGATCATAAGTCAGATCAACTATAAATTTCAACTAAATTAAACAAGCCCTTTCTATATATGTGTTGTTTCAATATATGGCTTACAACATTGGTTTTGGTATCTGTATGCAATGGTAAGTCAGGATTTTATGAGAACGGGGTCAAATTTATCTGAGTAAAAGCGTTACTATATTATCCACATTTCTCTAAATTGGTGGCTAGAATTATACTTCCATCCATTCCAGGTAAAAAATCCACTATACTATTTTGAGATGTTTCAATTAAAAAGTCCACTTTAAAAAATTAAGTCTACAATCTTTATAATACTTTAAACTTTACTCTCCATATGTGGTACAAACATACTCCCTTAGTTCCAGGTCAAAAATTCACTATACTATTTTGAGATGTTTCACTTAAAAAGTCAATTTTTAAAAAAATATTCTTACAATTTTAATAATCTTTCATCTTTACCCTCCCCTTGTATTATAATCATCTTGGTTGTGTTTAAGTATTTTTATAATTATGACCAAATCCAATAACATTAATATATCCCTTAGTAATTAAAATTTTCAAACGGGGACTTTTTGGGTGGAACGAATACTTGTGTTGTAATCATCTTGGTTGTGTTTAAATATTTTTGTAATTATGACTAAACCCAATAACATTAATATATCTCTTAATAATTAGACTTTTCAAACGTGGACTCTTTGGGTGAAACGGATGAAATATCAACTATACTAAAATTATTTTATAATTATGACAAACTTCAATACTACGGGCTGTTTGATTTGGCCCCTCCACTTTTTCTCTTTCCATTTCCCTCCCAACAACACTACAACTTTCACACTACCCAATAACCCACTAGTCCAAAAAAAAAAAAACAATCACAAAAAGCATCTACTAAAATGGCGCCAATAGGGGTGTAAATGGTTCGCTTTGGTTCGGTTTATGACAAAACCATGAACCGAACCGCCTCCTAACGGTTTCATTTTTTTAAAACCGAACCGAACCGCATGAAGCTTGAAACCGAACTGAACCGAACCATTCGGTTTGGTTCGGTTTTATGGTTTAAAGTAATTTATTTTTCAAATATTGAAAAAGAAGAAGACAAGGTCAATTTTCAAATATTGAAAAAGAAAAAGAAAGTTGAGACTAATTTTGTAAGGTCGAGAGAGATTTTACGATGGTTGAGTGAAAATTTTAGTTCTGTGAGGTGTGAGAAAAAATGTCAGAAAGGTGAAAGAGAGAGGCGCTGGCGGGGTGAGAGGGACAACGGTGGACTAATGGTGAGGCGCGATATTGCGTTGAGGTGAGAGAAAAAGAGAGAGAGTTGAGAGACCAAGGCATGCGATTACCATCTTTACTCTTAGATTTTTCTAGATCTCGGTATAAAATTTTCAAGACAAATCAATGACTATTAATAATAAAAATATTATATATATATATATATAACGGTTCGGTTTGGTTCGGTTTGACCCCTATAACCACAAACCAAACCGAACCGATTGGTTTATAAAATTTCAAAACCGTGACCGAACCACCCTAATCTAAAACCAAACCAAACCGCTTGGTTTGGTTTGGTTCGATTCGGTTTCGCGGTTCGACGGTTTATATTTACACCCCTAGGCGCCAATAGGTAAAAAAAATTGGAAATTAATTAAGGCTGGGGAATTTGAACGGATGGAATTCAGGATTTCTTCGACTTTTTACCCTTTTGTGGGATTTAAGTCAAAATCAGACCCTGAAATTCTTCCCACTGAAGGTTTGACCGAATTGCCAATAAGCTGGGACAATGTTCCATGAGGTGGAAGTGCGACGATCACTTGTGACCGAATGAAAGTATTTGTCCGACCAAAACAGCGTTCATTGCGATTGCCCGATTACGGCTTATGGTCATCCACTCAGTCTTTGAGCCTTTCACGCTCACCTTCACGATATCTCCTGCACCCGCGACGTTGCTGATCAGAACCAAGTTGAAGTAACGGAAACCGTTGATTGTGAACCTAATCCCGGCATGCTTTTTTTTTCTTTTTTTTTTTTTCAAGGAGTTGTTCCTCTAAGAGCCCGTTTGGTGTAGCGTTTTGAAAACGCAGTGTTTTAAAAACGTAGCGTTTCTAAAACGCGGCTTTTTTCTTTATAAATGCGTTTGAGATATTATGTCAAAACGCTGCTTTTTATTCCCTACTGCGTTTTAAAATTTGCGTTTTGGGAAAAAGCTAAGAATTCCAGCGTTTTAAAACGCAGCTGCGTTTTGAAAACGCAGCGTTTTCTACCGCAGCATTGAAACGCTAAGTTAAGGAATAAGCTGCGTTTTAACCCTGCATTTTGGCCAAAACGCGGGAACAAACGGGCTCTAAATTTATTAATGAAGAAAGAAATAAAAGTGGGGGGCTTAAAATTTAACCACTTCGAGTGCCTTTAGACTATAACCATGAAGACATAAAAATTATCTGAATAAGGAAATACCTCTTAGACTAAACTAGAGATAAAATTTAATAATAAAAACGAAATACAGACTTTTTTAGCGATGACACCCTGCATAAAATACAAACAAAGCCCAATGTCAATCTCGTCATTTATGAATAGATAAAGAGGAGCCGAGTCATTATGGTCATTTACTGTGTGGTAGAAGTGGTTAGCGTGGATCGCGGGGTGTGAATTACGGACAGGGATGCAGTACGGTGGGGTATTTTCACTTTGATGAACGGGTTTCAAACGTTGGAAAGTATGGGTTGATCAAGCTAAACAGAAATGCTGACTTGCTTTGAAAAATGCTTGTGATTTTAGAATTTCATTTTGATAACAATTGTAATATGTGAGAGTTATTATACTAACTTTGATAATATAATTAGAACGTAAAATGATTGTGGGTTTAATTAATCCAAATACAATACAATGCTTGCATTAACATTTGTTGTACCAGTGCAAATTAGAAATATATCCTAGAAACTGTCCATGGTTAAATGATTTAACCACCCCCCATCCATGTGCACTTCTTCAAATTGTGCACTGTCCATGGTTAAATAATTTAACCCCCCACCCCCATCCAGTCTAACAACCCCTCTTAAAAAAATCTAAATGTTATCATAGGGACCATGAGTTCTGGCATTACTTTATGCTTTTAATATTACAAATTTTTCCTTTTGCATGCTCGTTGTCACAAATGCGATCTGGATGCAGAAGTTATCAAACATGTCAGCGAAGCTTATTCGAAAGGCAATCAGTTCAGTTTACTGTATTAATGGAAATGATGTGGAAGAACCAGGATCGATTTTTGAGCTTGTTGTAGTGATTTCAGATGTTCAACATAGCTCGCAGAATTTCTGGTTTGTTAGTGTAACTACAAGGGACTTCAATATATGCTTTCTTTTACCATAACATGCTCTTCATTGTCTTTCCTTTGAGAATATATAATCATGTGGTGTATTTGCTTAATATCTGGCTCAGACTTCTTTTTTCCCTTTTGAGTGGTTAATTTATCATCATGTAAACTATATCCTATTAGTAGTAAATTGAAGGTGGTAGTGTGAATGTAAGATACTGATAAACGTAATTAATGATAGATCGCAATATGCTCAATATTTAGAGGATAGTACCTGAGGCAGAAATTGGGTAAATTCTGTTAGAATTATATTTGAGTTTCTTTTTCTTTTCTTGATTGGTGTACATGGGCATGATGATAAATATGCACTTACTTCTTCAGTATAGTTTTGTCGGGTGATGTGGAATACATATGAAATGTTCGAAATCATTAAATATGATAAGGTTATTTTGACTAAGGTTGGTACACCAGTGTCATAGGATGATGTAATATTATCCTCTACCTGGTACTGGCGTCGTCTTATTTAAAACCATGCTAATGCACCAGGATCTTGCTCTTGGAATCTTGAAGGGTCTATAATGTGTAATGTACACAGCCTATTGTATTAAGAACATCAACTGTCTTTGCTTTATTTAACATCTTCATACCTAACTTCATAATATGACTGATGCATTTACTCTTGAGTCAGACGCTTGTTTGAGCAGCAAAATATTTACAAATCTATCAGGTTTACTACCCGTGTTGCATTTTATTTGATTAACTTGGCATGATTTTGCAATTTTTAGTCTGCATTTACCTGTATTTGCACCATTACAACTTTCACATATTTTGTTAACCACTTAACAGTTAACATATTTTCAACTTTTCTAATATTTTTGTTCTTGTTCAGGTTCATCACGTTCATCCTAATGCTGCCCCTTATAGGTCAAAAATTGTTAATGATAATTGGGAAGACATTTGCCAATTGTTCGCTCAATACCGTGCTAATAGTGAAGGTGCTTAAACAGCAGCACAAGCAAAATTAGAAATGGAAGTGAACCAAGAGTCGTTTGACTTAGAGGAGACCATTGGGACCACCGATGGAGACAGGAGAGGCTTAGAAGAAAATTCTATGTGTCCACTCGGAGGGGAAAGTAGACAAGGCAAGTCCAATGCCTCATCTTCATCTATCTCTCATCCCAAAATGCGTAAGCATAGTGGCTTACAAGCATTGCATGATGTACTCTCTCGTACGTCAAATTCTCTTGACCGCATCACGAACTCTGAAGCTCCTAAAGCTACAACACAAACGGTATTGGAAAAGTTTTCTAAAGTGAAAGACATGGATAGACGATGCTTTGAAAGCAGATGATGCATTTATGAATGATCAAAGGAAATTTGAAACATTGGTAGGCCATTCAAATTAGCTAAAAGCATAGTATGTTTTGATGCAACTTGGTCTTGTGTAGTGGTTTCGGATAGTTCTTTAGAATTATGTGTTGCTTTGTTTTCATGATTGCTTAAACTTGTTGATTGTAATAACTTTAGTTGTTTTGAGGATAATTTAATATTAAACTGTGTTGATTTTATGATTTTTCATTGTAGTTGGTTGTGATCAATTTCCTTATTATTTGAAATATAGTTAATGTGTAGTAATTGTATTTTATGCTTTATTATAAGAAATACAAAAGGAAAAGTATATATTAAAGTGGCAAATTCATTTCCATGAAACTAGTTGAATATCCAAACAATAGAATTGAAATTATAAATCAATTCTAATGGAATTTTACATATTAGCCATACAATAGAATTGAAGCTTTATAGAATTCGAGAATTCGAATATGTTGAAATCCAATTCTTCAAAATTGTGATTCAAATTCAATTCCAAATCTGTGTATCCAAACGGGCCGTTAAAAAACAACTTACGATAAGTTATAATTAGTCATAAACACATCCCAAAACCCCAAACCATACAGGCCGTAAATAGGTCAAGCATGAGCAAGTAAACCATATCAAAAGCTTTCCCAGTCTGAGATGGTTACTGATTACTGAATCTGAAGCACTAGGCCGCTTGCCTGAATTTGTTGTAAAAGGTTACTCTGAAAAGCTTCCATCTGCGACCTTTGTGCAGCTAGACGCCTTGAAAGCTCGGCCTCCATCTCCAACTTTGCTGCCTCCTTCTCTAACCTTAGAGCCTCTTTCTCCTCATTTAGACGTCTTGCAAACTCGGCTTCTATTTCTACCTTTTGAGCCTCTCTTTGAGAAGCTAAACGTCTCAAAAACTCAGCTTCCATCTCTGCCTTTTGCGACGACAATACTTGAGACCTATATTGCTCATTGATCTCACCATATTTTGAATGCTTTGGAAGTTTGGCCACGCATGCTTGAATCATCGGCTTTACCTTCTCTATGGTCTTTATAATTCCCAAGAACAATAGTCGGTAAAGAATTATCATCCCGAACAGAATGCCAACATCGACCCACTTGGAATAACTCTCCATTTCCCAAACACTTTTCAAGATCACATCACCGGTTATTGTGGGAGGCCCTCGAATGTTTTCATTAGGGAAACTCAATCCTTCAAACTCATTTTTATAAAATCCTTGAATTGCATACTTATGAAATGCAATATAATACATTGGGTATTTCCAAAATGGGCTTGGGAGATCATCTGGCAATCGGAAAAATCCAGCATTCAATAACATTAAACCTTGAATTCCAGCACCGATTATGATTCCCGTGAGAAAGTCAGGTACGATACTAGCTACAATCATCATTAGGCTTTCAACTAGCATCAAGCTTGTGAAGAGGAGCAAACAAAAATAGAGAAAGTGATCAACTCCCTTTTGAAGGCCAACTAGGTAGTAAGCCGTAGCTCCGGGTAGTACAGAGACCATCACCAAATAAGGAATGGAAGAAAAAGTATTCCCCACAACAAATGCTGCTACACCATAATGCCCATTCAATCTTTCTCGAGTAAAAATCTGATTTTCAAGAAAAGAAAGATTGATAGAAACGGCTATAATTCAAAAATTTATAAAATAATTAGACAAAGATGAATGACAAGTTACCTTCATGTCTTCTAGAAAAGAAGGGAAGCCACCAATAGCCATAAAAGTCAAGAATCCTACGATGAACATGAGCATTGAACTTCTAGCCTGTGATCAGTTTAAACCCTTGACTACATTTCTATTTAAAAACAAAAAAGTAGTCTTATGAACAGATCCGGAACCTCTCAATTTGAGAATCCTCTCAATTTCCTCAATTCGGCCCATCCGAAGATTCAGATTTGTTGAAAAAATGATCTAGCGGCCATGAAATGATCAGCAAGGTTCAAAGCTGGCTGGTTTTAAAACTCGCTGATAATTTGTAATTTTCTTTTGGGCCATTGGATTAAGCTCATTAATATCTTGAAATGTTCTACACCTTCAGATGCCGAAATTGAGAGGTACTTTGAGAGGTTCCGCTCCAGGGTATGTACTAGGTAATTAGATGTTAATTACATTGCTCATGTACTCACCTGAATTGAGCCATAGCTATGGCCAATGTCATAATATAAGGTCCCAGTGCACAAGCTCAGGGCAATATAAATTGCAAGGCGAAACCAGTAATAACCAAGATCACGAGACATGTTAATAAACGATCTCTTTGTAAGAACTAGGCATTGAGTGATGAAGCCTGCATGCCTTCCCTTCCTCTCGAGTTTTGCCCCTTTCTGCAAGAGGGAAATATATAGTTCTTTGGGTTTGATTAGTTATAACCAATTTATACAAACATGCAAACTAGATGGATGTTCCTAAAAGAGAGTTAAAGTCGCATGTAAAGTAAGAGCAAGACGTTAAAAGTAACAACCCAAAACGGGTCGATGGAAAATTTGGAACTACTTTCAAAACGGCCTAAAAAGAAATAATTGACTCGTTTTAAGGAACGAAGGGAATAATTAATTTCTTACCTGGCGGCATATCTCAGATACCCGTTGTTCGACTTGCCGGAAAACCTCCGATGACTTGTACGACTGAACAAGAGTGTTAATTGCTTTTAAAGTGGTCGTCGGTCCATCTTCAATATCCTAATTCATTTCAATGGCCAAAATGTATCTCAGATTCTGCCAAAAGCCTGTTAGTTTGATGAAACAAGTAATTAACTTCAAAGAATTGTATGGTTTCTTACTGAATCGAAATCCTTATTGACTGTCCTCAAGAAGTGATCAGATGGATTCCTCATAGATGGGCAGGGGAAGCCATTTATTCTAAAAAACTGCAACAAAATCATGTGTAAGATTATTAATAACTCCTATACAAATTCATGAAACGAAACAATATCTATCTATATCTATACATGTAAAAGTACGAGAAAATGACCAAATTGATTAGCGTACTTTTGAATACTGTGCGATGAACCAATTGACATGCATAATTTCAAATTTATTTTCAAAATTCCAAAAAAAAAAAAAAAGAAACAAGCGTTATCTATATTCCTAACTAAAAGAATGATAAGTTCTAAGTGGGTCGAACATTAAAACATACTTTGCGAGCCTAATCGTAAAAATAAAAAAAAAAATTAAAAAAAAACTAAAGTACGTTCATTTTTATTGGGCTTAATTATCAATTTGGTCACTGTAGTTTGTAACTTTTTTCAGTAAGCTCACTCTAGTTACTTTTTCTCCTAATTAATCATTGTACTTGGCATTTCGAGTGAAGTTCATCATTCCGTCCAATTTCGTGGATGGAATTCTCAATTTTTTTCTAAGAATCCGAAAACGCCCTTATTCAAGTCATGCGCTGCACGCGTGACCATCCAGTGGTGACCCTATTGAATAGTTGTACAAAAAAAAAAATTTTAAATTGTAGTATAATATTCTATCAAATTAATGAAGATACTATTCATCATAATTATTTTATCAAACATATTTTTTATACAACTAAGAACGCATAGTCCACGCAAGCAGTCATTTATGCGAGATAGGGGTCCACATACTCCACGTTAGCAGCCCCGTTAAAAAATAATTGAATGATCTTCAAAAATTATTTTTAAAATATAATTATATTCAATCCTTAAACAATTCTCCTTTGATCAGAAAAAATATATCATTCTTCAATATGTCCCAAAATAATTATTTTATTTTTAATTTTATTAAAAATCTTCAAATATATGTCTAAAATATCTTTATTGAGTGCAAGATGGAAAAAAAAAACAAAAACAAAAAACAAATAATTTGATATCATTAAAGGATACTTACAAATTAAAAAAAATTATTAGAAACAAAAATACATATATTGACCACCAATAAAAAATACTTATTCTGAAATGAAAATATTATAATAAACGACCACTAATTTGTATATATTGACAATACTTAACTTTTGTCAGACATTAAGTCAACAAACACCGATATTGAATAATGATAATTTTCTCAAAAATATTCTTAATATGTATCAATTAATTTCATAATCAAATTAAATTCATGCGGAGCACGGGCTCAATAACTAGTTGTTTTTAATGAATAGATACAAGGACTAGCGTTGCATGTTGACAATACGACTTGGTAAAAATAGTCTTACAAAAGCATTAATATTAATTAATATTTTTAAAATATTAAATTTACGTACGTACACATAATTATCTTCTCACAAACAAATATTGATCTTGACAAAAGTTTGAAAATAGACAGCTTGAAATGAAATGGACGGTATCTAGTCTTTTATATACATGCATATAAAAAACAAAAAGTTTCTACTTTTGTTTAATTATGTGCATGCTTAGGAAGATTATAAAAGTGAATGAAACATTTATGAATAACGCACAAAAAGTTTAGAGTAGTGCTAATTAAGTCTTTTTATTATTTTAAGTTAATTTGTTTGCTAATTTGTAAATATATAAAATAATCTATTTTATTTGTTTATGTTATTTGTATGCATGCTTTTTTTATATTTGTATTTTAAATCTGTATGCATGTTTTTTTAAATATATTTGCATTTAAAAAAATCTGTATTTATGTTTTTTTTCTTAATATTTGTATGCATAGTTTTAAGTTAATTTGTATTATTTTAGGATTAAGTTTGTATGCTATTAAGTTTACATGTTAGGGGCAGTAATTCATAAGTTTTGATTAACATGAGCCTGAGAATTATCTTAGGGGCAGTAATGTCTTTTCACGCAATTCCGTCCACGGAATTAACGGCAGTTAGCCTGGGTGACCCTTTTGACTCGAAATGCCAAGTACAGTGATTAATTAGGAAAAAAAGTAAGTAGAGTGAGCTTACTGAAAAAAGTTGCAAAGTACAGTGACTAAATTGATAATTAAGCTTTTTTATTGACTTTAAACTTTTGGGAAAATTTGAAAAACAAAGATTGAAACTTGAAAGTATACATGCTAATATGTACTCTTTCCGTCTTAAAATAAGTAATTTTTATTGACTTTACATGAGTTTTAAAATAGTAGTAGACTTTATATAGTTTTCCTTTAACACCGTCAAAGTGTCGATCCCTTATTGGAATCAAATCAATGGAGTTCTGTTCTTTTTTCTTTCACAATTGGTAAGGGTATAATAACCATTGACTTTATGAATCTTTCTAAATATGGAAAGCAACACTTATTTTGGAACGTCATAAATTAAAACACTTATTTTGAGACGGAGGGAGCACAAAAACGTGAAAGTAAGCTAGTTACTTTGGTCATTTTCCCTAAATATATCGTGTAAAGTTTTCCTATCTGTTTACTTAAAAAAAAAAATATTGTAAGTACGGTCATTCATATATATTACCTCACTAGCAGCAGAAGTAGAACCGAAATAGACAGTTCTACCGGAGGATAAAAGGCATAGATTGTGAAAAAGCTCAAAAACTTCGCTACTCGGTTGATGAATAGATGCGATGACAGTCCTTTGATCGCGTTGAGTAAGTTTGATGATATGATTCATAACATGGTAAGAAGTTGCACTATCTAGCCCACTAGTCGGCTCGTCCAAGAAGAGGAGCTTAGGGCGCGTTAAGATTTCAAGGCAAATGCTCACTCTTCTCTTTTGACCGCCGCTAAGGCCTTTCTCGCTCCACCCTCCAATTCTCGTGTTCATGGCATCTTGCAACCCCATTTCTCTTATGGTTGCTTCAGCTCTTTCCTTCTTTTCAGATTTGGTCATGGAGTCCGGCAATTGTAGCTGAGCTGAGTAGTAAACGGCCTCTTTTACGGTTAGTGTGGTCATAAGTACATCATCTTGAGTAACATAGGCCTATAGAGTGAAACATCCACGAGATCCTTAGTATGTAAATAGTGTCTAATCCGTTTAATATTAAACGAAAGTCCCAGAATCCAACAAACAACGTAAATAGAACTAATTTAAGGATAGGAATTTTTCTTTTGATTGCAGTCATTTTGAAACGTAACTTTTTTTGAATACGATTTTTTTTTCCTTATAAATGTTTTTGGTAAATCAGTTCAAATAGTGACGTTTTTGTTTTTGTCAGTTTAAAATAGACGAATTGAAGAAAAAACTCCAAATTGAAGCGAACGAGGATATGGTTTATTTCACTTACCGATGTGCCAAAAGCTAGAGTCTGCTTGCGGCCATTGATTAGGATATCTCCGGTCTGCCGTGTGTTTGAACCCAATCTTCCTGTGAATATTAATTTATTAGGGTTATTTAATATACTCAATTTTGAAAAATTGTGGGTGTAAATACTCCTTTCCGTCCCGAATAAATGTTTATACTTTTATTTTGAGATCTTTCAACTAATGTTCCTAAAGATTTTTTATCTACATATTCTGTGTCATTCTTTCTAATATACCCTTAAATCTTCATTTAATATAATACATCTCAAAGAAACCCAATTATTTAGAATAGTTGAACTCAATTAATGTTCATGGGTATTATCGTCAGAACACATTTTACAGCACATCATTAATTATGTTTCTTAATTAATGTGTTTTATCAACTAGAAACATTTATCCGGGATGGAGGATGTAATAATCAGCAGAAGTATATTATCAAACTTTTATTCAGTCAAAAACTTAGTTGATGATTCTTATATGATCGTAGCTAATACTCCCTCCGCTCCTAAATTATTATTATGTTTGACTTTTTTGAATTAAGCTGACTATTTATTAAATAAAAATTTTACGTATATTTTTTTATAATTTTCAAAATCATAAAACACGTAACTCGTGTCTTAGGATTTTGAAAAAAAATATACGTTAAATTTTCATTCGGAAAACAGTCAATTTTACTCAAAAAAAAAAGTCAAATAGAAGAATAATTTAATAACAAAGTTAGTATTTAACTTACTTTTCAGGCACAAGGTTATGTGCATAGTTATCTAAAATCATGTATATAATTATCTAAAAAAACATAATATTGACCAATCAAACGCCTCAAATTAAGAAAAAACTTAATCTAACTCTCATTATCAATAATTTATGTCTACAAAACTTAGGAATGATTAATATGTGATAAAAAAGTAATATGTTAGCATTTAAAAAATTTCTCATGAAACAAAATGATTTTTTTTGTTTTGTTTTTGTCACTTGTGAAAACAATACTTTGAACATAAGATTTGGGAGGCCATGACACCACCAAAAATTTTGCAATTTATCGGAGAAATATAATTGGACAAAATGCACCAAACATCCCTATGCTATAAGATTATTGTACAATTTATTTTTAAAAAAAATTTCAAAGGTGTCCCAAGTTTGAAAGTATAAGACTAATCATTCGAGCCGGGTAGGACAATGAATAACAGTATTATTAATCACATTCTCCATCTCCGGCCGGCCCTCCGTTTAAAGCATCTTCGATACGGAAGTAGTGCACGTTTTAAATGCCATAATGTAGGAGTACATTTTATCAAAAATATTTGTGGCAAATATTAGGGGGTGAAATTACCATCTAAATACTCTAATTTTGAGTACACACGTGCGGCAGAGTACTTTCAAGAGTGAACACTAGCTTTTCAATATTTTCCAACTAACTTTTCAAATTTTAATATACTTTTATGATTTTTTTTATTTGATTAATATTATTAATCAAATTTAATTTTATTTGATTTTTTCTTAAGGGTGACCAGTAATAAAGTTGGGCTTTGCAGAGTGTTTCGTGAGACTTATAGTTCTATTTTGAATTTGGTCTCAGTGAACACTTTTATATTTACCAACGTTAGTAATTAATCATAACCCCATAAAGTTGAGCACTCAAATAAATTAAAATTTTAAAATGGAAAATTAATCAATTCAATACCTAACATATTGCTATTATTGAATTTATTTTTTTAATTACATCAAAGTTTTTTATTTTAGCAATAAAATATCACATACTTTCTAAAATTTTGATCGATAAATGTTCTTAATTTTTTTTTTTATAATGAAACGTGAAACGGGTCATAAGAATAATTGAGAAAACATATTTATTAAAATTAAATATAAATAGAAAAAAGCAAACTACCTCATTTATTGATATGTTAGGAATTAAAAGGTAATTTGAAAATAAGAAATATATTAATCCACTTCAAATGACAAATAATTAATTAAGGGGTAGTTTTGTCTAAATATGTATTTATTTAATATAATAATTAATAATGTAGTGAATTAGCAAAAATTGGAGTGAAAATAGCAACCTTATCTATACTGTCGTTTTAGATATTGCCGACAATCTATATATCTATATAATAACAACCGTGATCTTAGCCCTGTTAAATAAGGAAATTTCTCGCCTAAAACAGCTTTCTAATTCTAAAAATAAAAACTCGAATCTAACTAATACATACATGCATTGGAAGCTGAAACAGTTCACATGTTACTACTTCTCAAGATTTTATACTACACATTTAATAATTTGGTTTAAAAATTAAAAAATATTTCAGCAATTCTATAAACTTGGAATTCTAGAACAAAACACCAACAAAAGAGATCCAGTGCACCGACTGATGGAATTCACCAGCCCCTTGAGTTTCCTATCACCACAATATATATAGTCTTTTTTGTATACGATCCTAAACTTTGAATAATTGGGAGCAAGTAGATTTTGAAAGAATTGGATGATTTGCAGAATGTATTTGAAGGTTTTGAAAACCATTAATTGCGAAATTGAGATACTTGAAAGCGAGGGAAAATGTGTATTTATCATGTATTTTCTTAATCAATCACAATACTATAAGAGAATAATATCTCTTCCATATTGTTGTATCTCTATTACCATATATATGTAATTATATTTGATATATTCTCTTCTATTAGTTAGGTCTCCTAGTTGCCTTGTATTGTAACTCTTTTCCTAGACCTTATTGTATTAGGATAACTTGTAACCTAAGTATTGTAACCCTATAAATATGTACTCCAATCAATGGAAAAGGCTATGCCATTATTCACAAGAATTATTATTCTCTACATGGTATCAGAGCTTTGATTCCATAAACTCTAAAACCACTAAACTTCCGCAACCCTCAAAACACCACCGCCTATCACCCTTCCCCTCAAACAGCAGTCATGGCTTCCAACACAATCACCATCCAAGATCCCACAGACTCTACCAAAACCTATCAACTCATCAACATCTCCAACCACAATATCACCAAGCTCACTCCCACCACATACCTCGACAGGAAACTCCAGGTTGAGTCCACGCTCATTGGCTTTGATCTCTACAAATTTGTAGACGGCACCTTCGTTTGCCCGCCAGCCACCATCATAGTCAATGCTGCACAAGCACCCAACCCAGCCTACCTACCATGGATCCGGCAAGACAAACTTCTGTTTGGCGCCCTTGTTGGCTTCCTCTCCACAAGCCTAGTTCCGTTTATTCAACAAGCGGCTATAACTCGGGAGGCTTGGGTCATACTGGCAAACACATATGCTCACCCTACCCGCGGGCATATCAAACAAATCAAGGATCAGCTCAAGCGAGCTACAAAAGCTCCCAGTCGATCTCCGTGAACATGCAGTTCATTAAAAGCAAATTTGATGAGCTCGCAGCCCTCGGTAAACCCCTCGATCATGAAGACCTTATCGAAACAGTACTTGGTGGTCTGGATGATGACTATCGTCATGTCGTTGATGCAGTTGAAGGACGGGACACCCCACCCTGCCACGGCTAATACCGTGACGACCAGGCAACATGGATCTCCTCAGCCTCAGTATCCTCACCACCAGCAGCCTGCACAGCCTCCTCGGCATCCACAGTCGGGCAACACTGGTCCTCGCCAACAGCGGCCTTACCTCGACAAATGTCAAGGCTACTGACAACAAGGTCATACAGTCGCTCAGTGCCCCAGCTTTCAGCTTGTTCCGGCCTTGCCATCCAGCTCGCCTCACTCCTCGCCTGCGGGTAACAAATGGCAACCGCGAGCACACATAGCCACAACCTCGAGCAACGCCACTCCTAGCTGGTTTCTCGACAGCGGTGCTTCCTACCATGTCACCTCTGACCTCGGCAATCTCTCTCTCCATACTCCGTACTCGGGCCCTGACGACATAGTTATTGGTGATGGCATTGGGTTACACATTGCCAATACTAGTTCTACCTCTCTCCACACACCCTCACACACCTTTCAATTGCATAATGTTCTATTTTTACCTAGCATGAAAAGAAACCTCATTCTATCTCTCAATTCTGCACATCTAATAATGCATCTATTGAATTCTTACCCACTTCTTTTCGTGTAAAAGATCTACAGACAGGGACCTCGCTGCTGGAAGGACAATCTAAAGATGGTGTGTTTGAATGGCCGAGCTCAATCCCTCCATGTCACCCCACTTCCTTTGCGAGCTCGAAAGTGTCTGTTCCGGACTGGCATCATCGCCTTGGTCATCCCTCTACCCAAATTCAAAGTCACATAGAGTCTAGTTTTACCATCGAGCATTCTCGAGACAAGACATCCTTTTGTAATGCTTGTTTAAGCAATAAAAGTCACAAACTTCCTTTTACTTTATCTATTATTGTGTCTACCCACCCCCTTCAAATTATTTATTCTGATGTTTGGACCTCGCCTATTCACTCATTTGATGGCTTCAATTACTATGTGAACTTCGTCGATCACTACACACATTACATCTGGCTATATCCTTTCAAAAAGAAATCCGATGTTGCAACTATCTTTCCTCGCTTTAAAGCGCCCTGGTCGAAAACCACTTCAACCACAAGATCATTACCCTATACTCGGACAATGGTGGCGAGTATACTGGTCTCGCCAAAACTACCAGCCTGGCCACATACCTTGCCACTAATGGCATCTCTCACCTCACCTCGCCCCCCCACACGCCCGAGCACAATGGCTTCTCTGAACACCGCCATCGACACATAGTCAAAACAGGTCTATCTTTACTATCCAAAGCCGCTCTTCCCCTCACCCTCTGGTCGTATGCCTTCCTCACAGCCATCTATCTCGTAAATCGCCCTCCCACTCCCACACTCCAAATGCTCTCTCTTTACCAAAAACTCTTCTGGTCAGCCCCCAAATACTTAAAACTTTGAGCATTTGGATGTCTCTGCTATCCCTGGCTGCAACCATACACCGTTCACAAGCTCGACTCCCTGTGTCTTCCTCGGGTACTCCCTCACCCAGAGTGCCTATATATGTTAAGACCCGACCAGCGCAAAACTCTTCGTCTCCCGCCATGTTCGGTTTGTCGAGTATAAGTTTCCTATGTCTCAGGTCGAGCTGGGTCTTCCCCGACCTGACGAGTCAACCCGCATTACCTGGTTCCCACCTTATGATATCCTTGCGGCTTCATACACACCATTGGCAGATAGTCCTCTCCGCGACCTGCCTGATGCTCCTCTCGCGACCTCGCCTCAACCAACCTCAGCGCCTGACCCACCTAACACAGACTTTGCCGAGTTCCCCCAAGTCGCCCTACCTCACACCGACCTTCCTCCTCAGCCTATACCCTAAGCCGCAGCTCGCACCTCCCCTTTCATTACTGTGATAACCTGAAATTTTCATGCCTTATATGCTTGCATTGTTTGTGTTACTATGCTTAATATAATTATTTGATATCATGTATAAACATGATCAATATGGGTTTTGCTTATTCACATACACTTGAAGATGCTATGATGGTATACATGTTAATGCATTAGCTTGATTTGAATGCTTATGATTTCTCTTAAGTTGAGGTGATTTTTGTTAGCATTGCTACATGTTGTTGGGAATGAGTTTTGGGTGTGTTTCTAGCATGATTTGAAGTTGTTATCACCTTAGGGTGACTTGGGTACATTGTAGTATCATTTTGGAGTGTTTAGAAGTCACTTAAACCTGAAACAGACCCAAATGATCAAACATTCTGGATTCCATGCGGCTGCATGAGGCGACCGCATGACCCCCTAAGCGACCGCATGATGCTAAGCAACTTTCACGCACCAACTTTCTGTCTTGTAAGCGGCCGCGCGAGGGGACCGCATGGGACCTATGCGACCGCATGGGGCGGCCGCATAATGTCGATTTTCAGCTTAATTGTTGACTGATTTTTAAGTGAAGTTGACCCTCCAAGATTGATCCAATGGCTGAGAATTAAGCCTGATTTTGACTTGTTGACCATATATAAACTCACTATCCTTGTGAGAGAGAGAGGAGACTCTCACTTGCTTACAAGAAATCATCCATGGTAGCTTAGAGGCAAGTGTGGGAGATAAAGGTGTAACTAGTGTGTGTGCTCTACATCTTCAAATCCAACCATCCAAAGTGTGATCAAAGACCATCAAATTGTAGAGGCTGACTTGGAGACCAACATAGTAGGCTCAAAATTGTAATCTCTTGGTTTAATTTCCATCTTACATGTAAGTTGCTAAACCCCCTTTGTATGCTTAGAAAGTGATACATGCTTGCTCTTAATCTCACATGCATGACTTGAATACATGGTGTTTCCATGTTTAAATGATAGGTTGATATATATTACATGTCTAAGTGTTGTTGGGTTGGATGATGTTGCATGTTAGTTTAAAGAGCTCAACTTTGGATTGTACTAAAGAACATGTTAGAAACCTTTAAAGGGTGAAAATTGCATATAACAATTATACCCGAATTTATGAACTTCATGAACTAACACCAAAAATGGATTTTTGGGAAGATTATAATTCTCCGAATCATTTGTTAAAGTACTACAGAAATTTGGATTCATTTGGTATGGAATATGGTCCTCCGAGTATTTGATACTAGTATGTTAGAGACTTGTAAAGTAGCTCTAAATTTGTGGTTTGTGGCTTTAAACAATATGTTTGATAATTATATGTCGTAGAAAATATAATCTACTTGATGTTTGTCAAGTTCACTACTTTTGAACTTGACGGTTAATTGCATAAGTTGAGTAAGTTACCTACTTGTGTGAGTTGTGTAAGTCCAGCTGGCGTCGTTGTTGTTATTGTCATGGTGGGACGACCTATAGTCTTTACGAATTGGATTCGTAATCGCTATAAGTCGCCGTACCGGAGTGCACACACCCCTCTTCTGTTGGCCACAGTTGAGAAGTAGCCCCACTGTTATAGCAATACGCATGACTTTGGCTTGCTAGTAGAACTCGATGGGATCGGGGACGTCGATACCACGCACACGGGTATCGAGGCACGTTTGGTTGTTTGTGTAATGCAGGAGCTACACAAGGTTGAAAAATATAATATCCTTCTCTAACGTGGTTTATGTTCAAGCACTTACGTGTTTATCAAAGTGCTATGTGAGTTGAATGATGGTATATCAAGTAAGATGAGATATGATATGTTATGGTATATAAATGTTGATACCATGTTATGTTTATTGCTTGAGCATCATGCCATGCCATTTAGTTGCATTAGTAACTTACTGTGTCATTATGACTCACCCCGTTATGTGTTTAGTTGTTTTTCCTTAGATCCAAGCCAACCCGAAAGTTCTCGGTGAGGCCGAAAGTGGTTCGTTAGCTCGCGTGTCGCCTACGTTGGGAGTTCGAGGATCCCTATCTTAGTTATCTGTTTTCATTTTGGTAAGGACGATGGATATGTAAAGTTATATAAACTTTACTTGGGCTTTATTGTGGTATTGTAAACTTATTCTTTTGGTAGCCGACGTATGTATGTCGTGCTCTTGTATAGTTGCGTTGTTGAGACTAGTTCTTTCCCGAGCATGTTTTAGCTCGCGGTTATGTTTGGTTTCGGCATGTTGTGGCCGATGTTATGTAGTAGTTGTTTTCTTTTCCCGAGTTATAACTCGTGGTCGTTGATAGTTATTTTCCGGCCTTATTATCGCCGAAGATTGTTCATATACTTGTGTTTATCAGGTGATTAGTTATGTTCTGTCTTAAGTACGGGCGGCTACGCCACGTGCTTTTCTTGTTGTCGTTTTGTATTGGCAACCTGACCTTGGGATTTTGTATAGAGATCCGGGTCGGGGCGTCACAATTACTCGCTTTCGTAACAACATCCACAAACCCATTAACAAACTCTGCCTCTCAGCCCAACTAAACACTAACCTTGAACCAACATGTATAACTCAGGCCCTCAAAGATGGCAGGTGGCGACAGACTATGTCTGAGGAATATGATGCTATCCTAAAAAATGGCACTTGGGAACTGGTACCTCCCACAGGTGTCCCTAATATTATTGGCTGTAAATGGATATTTCGGATTAAACGATCTGCTGATGACAAAATTGACAGGTACAAAGCTCGCTTGGTCGCCAAAGGATTCCATCAATGCCCAGGTGTTGACTACCCTGAGACCTTCAGCCCAGTGATCAAACCCACCACAGTTCGCCTCATCCTCTCCCTTGCGATTAGCCGGGGATGGGATCTTCGTCAGCTCGATGTCAACAATGCCTTCTTGCAGGGCACTCTCTCCGAGGAAGTCTTCATGTCTCAACCTAAGGGCTTCATCGACACTTATCACCCACAGCATGTGTGTCGCCTCCGTAAGGCTATCTATTGTCTCAAGCAGGCACCCCAAGCATGGTATAATAAACTTCGCCAATTCCTCCTCGTTGGTCATTTCACGAACTCAATGGCTAACACCTCCTTATTCATCTTTAACGAGACTGGCATCACCCTTCTATTGCTCGTCTATGTTGATTACATCATCATCACTAGCAACAATACTAAGGCAATACAGGACTTCATCACTGTTCTCGCTGCTCGGTTCTCGCACAAAGACCTCGGCGACCTTCATTACTTCCTCGATCTACTGGGTTTCTTCTCTCCCAACGCGGATACATAGCCGACCTCCTTGCTCGCACTGGTATATCACATGCTCGCAACACCTTTCGCGACCTCACCAATTCTCACACTTCAGTCGGGCACGGCTCTGACAGACCCCACCGAGTTTCGTGCGGTGGTCGGGAGTCTTCAGTATCTCTCTCTCACCCACCTGGACATTGCATATGTCGTCAACAAGCTCTCTCAGTGTATGCACAGACCCTCCTCAGATCACTGGCTCGCCACCAACTTCGCTACCTTAGTGGTACCATTGATCATGGCATCTTTCTTCATCGCCAGTCGCCTCTCGACCTTCATGCATTCACTGATACTGACTGGGCAAGTAACAAAGATAATTTTACCTCTATGAGTGCTTACATAGTGTAACACCCTGACCTTACTTCCTTCCTAGTTAACTCATAATCACTTTGTGTTGACCTTGAAACCCTAAGAGTTTGAGATGCCACGCTTGTTCAGCGTGACGCGTTATGTCGTGAACCATGTTCGACACGTGATTAAACTCATGGTGAGTCATACCTTGTTTCTATACTCGTTCGAGACTATTATCGATATCGATTATCATTTGTATACCTTGTATATTTCCCACGTTTAAGGGACCTAACCTTGGTTTAGATTCACCCGGCCCTCGAAGAACAAGCATGTTATTCTTATCATTAAACCATAAGTCGAGTGGATTCGTGTGTCGTTTCGCATGTTTATCTTCGCGTGCGAGCGAGACTTGTGTTGTTCATCCTTCAAGCCTCCTTGGGGAATGATTTGGTTGAGTTTTGAGTATGTTTTGACCTTTTTATTTTATGTTAGAATCAACCTAGGATCACTTCGGGACATTTCGGGATCCATTGAGGACATTTTCGGAAAAATCGCCTATTGCTTTTATTCTATGCGGCCGCACTATGCTAGATCGCATAGAAAACCCAACCTTTCTGGAATCTATGCGGCCGCACTATGCCTTGGCATAGGTGCCTATGTGGCCGCACTATGCGTCCGCATAGCCGCGATCTCTGTTTTGTCGATTTTCGATCTTTCTTGGTTTTTAATATTTTTAAGTGGTTTAAAATGCTCAAACAAGCCTGGGATTGGACCAAACACTTACCCATGGTATTAATAACATAAACCAACCATTTTTCTCCTCATTTTCCTTCCTCCAAACCCAAATTTTAGAGAGAGAAATAAGATCAGAGAGAGAGAGGAGAGAGAGTAGAGAGTATAATCGCGATATCTTGAGCTTCGTTGGTCGGATGGACGATCCGTCTTTGTTGGAGTGTAGCTAGCGACGAGGGGAAGGATTTTAACCAAAGAGATTCCCTGATCTATTGAGGAATCACCACCCCACATCTTTTCCCACGTTTTAGAGTGAGAAAGTGAAGTTTTGAGGGAGAGAAAGCTTGATTCGAACTTGGATGGAGCTTGGGATCGACAATTGGATCCCGTAGCAGTGTTGAGGTCGTGGAGGAGTACATTTCCACCTGAAGCCCCTTGGATTTCGTGGAGGATTTGCATTGTGTAGTAAGTTACTAATCTCTTTCTTAGATTTTGAGCATCGTAGTGTAATATTGCGATGATTACATGTTATACATGTTGTATATGAACTCCCTACATGCTATACTTGTTCAATGTGATATTCTAGCATGTTAAATAATGGGTATTGATGAATTGTTGTTAATTTTATGGTCTCCAAATATTAGAGACTTGTGGAGTTCGTTGTTGTACACGTTGTTGTTGTTATTGTGATGGTTGTTGTCTCCGTGTATTAGAGACTCCTCGAGATTTTGTTGTGATTATTGTTGTTGTTTTCCAAGTTGTAGACTTGTGGGTTTGTTTATTAGTTGGGTTCCGGCAGTAAAGTCGCCGATGACTTATTTTAGTTCTATCGAGCATTGTAGCTCATTGAGATTATAATCGTTAATATTCTCGCGATGACTCGTGAGATTTACATGGGTAGTATTTACCCCGAACGTTGGATATTGTGATTGACACGGTTAATTAAGGACGATACTACGGTTTGTTCCGAGGTTTAATTTGTAGATGACTAACTCCAGCGGAGTTATATAGGACGTAAAGAATATACGTCGTGTGATATGGTAACAAGCAATATAAACCGATGTAGGTTATATCTTAGTCTCCTACGGTGTGGGATGATGAATTGTTGAGATCGTGGCCCAATAGAACTCGACTTGGGTTGACTTAGTCAAACATTAGTTGACTATAAGTACGTTGAATTGTTGACTTAAACCTTATGCCTTAGCAAGGGTTAATTATCCATATTAGTCTTTCCATAAGTGTTATCGAATAGTCATACCTCTTAGTGCACGACATTTCACATGAGACGTATAGTCTCAACCGTCGGATGATGAGTTGGTCGTATTCTAATTAAGTAGTTAATTACACACCTTGAGTATTGTTCCAATACGGACGATGTGACTTGTAGGAAGTCGTGATATATATAATACACGACAGTAATGAAATGGAACATATATATATATATATATATATATATATACATGAAATGGAATGTATTGTGATCTTAGGATACGGTAGACATCCTAAGTTGAGCGTGTTGGTGACGCCTTAAATTATGATTGTAAGTACGAGTAGACTTACGAATGTTGCGATTGTGAAGTCTAGCGATTGCAGACTTGGATGATGTGTGGTATTTATGATTGTTCTAGTAAGAATTAGGACAATCATCCTACTTTGATGATTGATTGTGTGTTTAGTAATTACAAGAACATTATGTTGATTTGGTATATGATTCAATAGAACACATCATGTTTGATTTCGTTAAGTTGTGATTCAATAGAACACGATTGATTAGTTTAGCATGAGTAAACATCTACTTGTGCGTTTCATCGAGTCTAGCTGGCATATATGTATTGGAGGTGTATTGACGCTCGGTTATTGCGGGAGCAGGGGCTTCGTAATAGCCGAAGGCCAATACACTGGGCTTCTCCCTACCGTTGGCCACGATATGTGTTTTCTCTAGCCCCACAGTTGAACGGAATAAACGGCGAATGTGTATTGTCGACATTGTTTTGTATGCATTGGGATACGGACACCGGTCCCTTGTGATACCTATAAGTGGCTAGAGCCGTATTTGTCTCAGGTCATAGGGGATCGAGCAATACATCGACGTGGATACAGGAAATGGTCCACAACGGGTACTTGTAGATCGTGCTTGACACGGTCGGGTACATTTATTTGTCGGGTACTTGTAGATCGTGCTTGACGCGGTTGGGTACATTTATTTGTCGGGTACTTGTAGATCGTGCTTGACGCGATCAGGTACATACATATATTTGTTTTGGGATACGAGCACCGGTCCCTCTGTGATTTGTGTACGGCAGCAATAGCACAATCATCTATTTCTGTTCGTTGGTCGATATTGGGAAGTGTGTCCATCATCAGCGGCACAGTTGTTTTATTATGGTTCTCTGAAGCAGAAGCGCAGGAATCTATTATTGTTATTATCTTGTTGGATTGCAGCAGAGGCATCCTTTATAGTTCTGTGGAGCAGCAGTATAATCATTTACTACGGCTTCATGGAGCCCTAAGGTCGGAAGTGTTCCAAGGGATTTCAGAGGTGTACCTCGTATCCACCGTATCCACCTTTATGTGTTTACTTACACTTTATGTGCTTCCTATACGATCGAATGTTGGTCGTGGTCTCCAACCAATGCATGACGGTTGGTGGCTACTGAGCCTCTCGTGAATATAGGGTTAATGCCTTACGTGCGATTACCTGTTTATTATCCTGTTATATAAATGTGCATAATGCCATGCCATATTGTTACATTAGTAACTTACTGGGTCTTCGACTCATCCCTTCCATATTTGTTTTTCTTAGTTTGCAGGATGCATTCCAGCGCAGTGAGGCTTCAGTTCGGAGTAGTACTTAGATTATTAATTTATTTCTACCCCTTGTATTTATGAGATCATGGGTTAAACTGAGTTATGTGAACTTAGTATGTCGGGTAGAGATACTTGTATTTTGGAGACTTGTATTTGGTGCCGACTTGTGGAGTCGTGCCGATTGTACTATTTTATATCTTTGTTTTCATGGTTAGTGTGGCCTTGTGCCCGCCGGTAATTTCATTGAGGGTTTTCCCGAGCGTGTTGTCTCGTGGTGTTATATTTGTTAGTTGTTCTCCGGCACTTGTTTAGCCGTGGAGGTTTTATATTGTTGATGAGATTTTGTCATTTGAGTTTTTGAAACTCCTATTTTATTTAGTTATTCCGCTGCTTGTTTTTGGTTAGAGCTTTTGTGGCTCGCTTTATTAATTCTTTCAGCTGTTCTTTTCTAGTTTGGCGCTCCGAGTTGGGGTTCAACTTTGAATCTCGGACTCGGGTCGTCACACATAGTATATCTTGGTCGGAACCCCATCTCATGGAGCTCGAAAAAGCAGCGTACCGTTGCTTGCTCCTGGACTGAAGCCGAGTACCGCGCTGTTACAGCCACAGCTGCCAAAGTCCACTGGGTCACCTCTCTTCTCGGTGAGCTCGGCGTCACCTTCTCGCACCAACCAGTCATTTATTGTGATAATGTTGGTGCCACGAATCTCTGCTCCAACCCGGTGTTTCATTCTCGCATGAAACATGTGGCCCTCGACTATCATTTTATCTGTTAACAAGTCCAAGACGGTCTCTTACGGGTATCTCACGTCTCCTCGACCGACCAGCTCGCTGATGCCCTTACCAAGCCGCTTCCTCACGCTCGCTTTCACCATCTTCTGCTCAAGATTGGCCTCTCCTCTCGGGGGTCCAACTTGCTGGGGCATATAAGAGAATAATATCTCTTCCATATTGTTGTATCTCTATTACCATATGTATGTAATTATATTTGGTATATTCTCCTCTATTAGTTAGGTCTCCCAGTTGCCTTGTATTGTAACTCTTTTCCTAAACCTTATTGTATTAGGATAACGTATAACCCAAGTATTGTAACCCTATAAATATGTACTTCAATCAATGGAAAAGACTATGTCATTATTCACAAGAATTATTATTCTCTGCAAGTACAATCTTAAAGAGTATATATACAAACTACAGAGATCGACTTACAACAAACTCTCCAACTTGCTCTAACTGATTCTGAGTTCATTCGAGATGATGATCTCTTTGTGACATTAAGAAACTAACTCAGTTGTAGCCTCTACAACTTGCACCATTTCCATATCTCTTATTTGCACTTGACACCCTTGGACTTTATTTCTGAGCCTTGACACTTTTCACTCTCAACTTCTTGGCCAGCCTCCTTATACACTAATAGAAACGACGTAGTTTATTAAGTCAGTTTGGCTCGGTTTTTATATCGGTTAGTTTTTTAACACTAACTAAAAACCACATACTATGGCCTGAGTCGGGCCATTATTCGGACTCGGTTATTCGGGCTTTTTCGAGTTTCGGGGTTTCTTGGCTCACCCCTAACTTTAGTTTCACAAATCTTGAACATACAAGTATCTAAAGTTTAAATCAATAACCAATAATTTTTTTATTTATATGATACTTTATTATTAGTTTTATTTTTTTTACATTTTGATTAGGTGTTTAATTTTTATACATCAAACTCATAATTTTTACATTCTAATTATTTGTTTAATTTATTAACATTAAAACTTTTAAATTATTTGTTATTTAATGGCTGAAATAGGGTAATTAAGAACATGTCATGCTCAAATTTTATTTATTATTAATTTTTTTTTGTCTTTTATTGATTGGTTCAACGACTAATGTTGTATTTAAAAATAAATATTCTAAAATATATATTTATTTTATCAATATTGCCTCCAACATTATATTTTCCTTCTTCTCTTACTTTTATTTTTCCTTTTCCTTTGCTTAAGTAAAATTTAATTATAAAAGATATATGTTCGTGCGTTTAACGCACAGGGTGTAAAGCTAGTTATCTATAATAACTTGTGGGTATTATACCGAGGAAGACGAATGAATGGCGACATATCTATATGTAATGTCACCGTTTGAAGAAAGCGATATTATATACATGTGAAAACCTTGGTTTGAAGAAAGCGATATATAGTTGTCTGGTATAATTAATTCATCTAAAGTGTTTTATTTCAAAAAACTTATTAATTTAGTGAGTTTTTGAATCTGTCAGTGCCTAAAGAAAATTAAGATTACCAAGAGTTTTTTAATTCTTGAAACTATAGGTATAAAATAAAAATAAGTTTAAATCTTAAAATAAATTTTAGAGTAACATGTCTTGACATTCAAACGTGGACACTTTATACGAATGAGACAAGATCTGGAATATCGATGCATTTCAAAATTCCTCCATGACTGCTAATATCTTGGTTAGATGTTGTGAACGCATTAATGAAACTCGTCAGTCCAGGTGCTGGCAAGGTTGAAACGCATCTATCTGCCCAGTTGGCAAGAATCATGGCCGGCTGGCCCGAGGGTAAAGCCATCAAAGCTCTTGCTTTAGGCCTCAAAAATTATTAGGCCTTATATTAAAAAAAAAAGTTACTTATTTTAATAAAAAAAATTAAAGGATGAGAGTAACTCTTATTTTTCATCACCCATTCATTAATAGTTCAGCAACTTATATGTTTAAAAAATGTTGAGTTTTTATTAGCATGACTATTTGATATGAAATATTGATTGCGATAAGCTTGGTTAGTAAAAATATGTAATCAAAAGATATGTGTACCGATGTTGCTATACAATAATTGAACGGTCTTATTTCATTTTTTTTAAATAGGGAAGACGGATTTGAAAATGCTATAATTTCTACCAAAAAATTGCTAGAGAAGTGAATATAGAACCTAAGTTCCGTAAAAAATGTACTTTTCGTAGAAAGAAACAATTTGATAACATTATTGACAATGAAGTTGTAAGATCTTCTTAAAACTTTTAAAGTTGATTACTTTTTGTTCATAATTATAGATAAAAACAATTACTTCATTTCAAAGTAGATTTGAACAATTTAAAATGCATCAAGATATTTTTGGTTTTTTATTTATCATTGAGAAATTAAAGTCATTGGATAATGAAAATTTAAAAGAAAATTCTCTTAACCATGAACTTTTATTAAAACATAATGACAAATTTGATATTGATGGATTAAATTTTGCAGAACTAAAATTTTAAGAGAAATTATACAAGTGAAAAAATGATACATCAAATAACATATTTAATTATATAATAAGACTTGATTCATTTCCAAATGCGTATATCGCTTATAGAATAATGTTAACGATTCCCATAATTGTTGTTTCGGAAAAATGAAGTTATTCAAAACTAAAATTAATAAAATCATATCTAAGATCGACAATGTCTCAAAAAAGATTAAGTGGACTAACTTTTTTATCGATTGAAAAAGAATTGTTAAATGAAATCGATTACAATAATTTAATAAATATAATAATTTTAACAAAAAAAATTATTTATTTTAGGCCTCACTTTAGAGTAATTGCTTTAGGTCTCCATAAGTGTTGAGCCAGCCCTGGCAAGAATGAAACGTGTCTGTCCAGCAGACAAGGATGAAACGCATGCGTCGGTCCAATGGGAAAGAATAAGTTAATGAGTTCTTTTAACTTCGTGATTCCATGACTTGATTTCGAGGTTTGTATTATTTTACTTTTTTGTAATTATTGAAGAAAAAGTAAAAAAAAAAAAAAAAGATAGAGATAAAGCTGGTGAAACCAAAAGGCAAAACTCCAAAAATAAAATTGGCAAACCAAACTACTAAGGGTGCATTTGGCATTGTGTTTTAAAGACATGGTTTTAAGGTTTTGGGTTGTTGCTTATAATGATTAAACAAATGTACGAGTAATATAGTATGAAAGATGATAGTGCTAAAGAGAGAGAAAGTCCAGAACTACATACCAAATCACTAAATCACGCAAAGAGAACAAACACTAAATCACTCTAGACAAACACACTCAATATGTTTTTTTTCAAGTTTAAGGTTATTGTTTCAATAGTCCAATTATATAAAATTCTATGTAGTTCAAATAGAATGTTTCAATCAAATATGTCCCCCAATAATTTAAAGTTTTGAAAGTATTCGAAGATGAAGAGGAAGAGCTTGAAGCTTACATCAAATTTTCTATGTATGACTTCAATAAGTATGAACATATTTCAGAAAGTCTAAATGTGGATAGCTATATTCCGCTCCACAGAGATAATCGCAAAAAAAAACTGTCTTTCGCCTCAATTATTAACTTTTTAATATAGATTAGCATAAGAGGTTTTTCTTTATTCGGATAATTTTTATGTCTTCCTTGTTATAGCTTAAAGGCACTCCCAATACTCATGTTTAAAACCCTCACTTTTATTTCTTTTCTTTATTAATAAATTTAGAGGGTATTCCTTTCCTTAAAAATAAAAAATAAATAAAAAATAAAATAAAAAAATAAAAATAAGTTCATCTTTGTACTTTAAGTAGTCCAATATGTTAACGCGCTCACATTGAACACCCAAATAATGAAAAAAGTATATTGAAATATCGCATCTAACTCAAACACAGTAGGATACACTTCACGAATGTATTGTTATCACCCTAACGAACGCTTAGGCCTATTCACTAATCAGCAAGTAAATTATAGAACTAGAATAGAACTCAATCAAATTTTACCTGCCAAAGCATCAAGAAGTGTCGACTTTCCAGATCCAGAAGGACCCATAATTGCCAACACCTCACCCGGCTTGATGTACCCCGTCAACCCCTCCAATATCGGCCGCCATCCATTACCTCCTTTCTTCTTCTCGGGCACCGACACCCACAAATCCTTCCACACCACGTATACCCCGTCGTCGCCCATTCTCAAATCCACATGATCTTTCCCCTTAAGGCCTCCCACTTTTTCCATCTCACTATGGCTTGGAGACATCGTGAACATCTCTGAACCAACAACTACGGCTTCCGCAGGCGGCGAAGAAATAAAGTTTTCTCTCTCCCCAGCCATTTGCTGCTTGTGAAGCTTTCTGGCTGGGTTAGGGTTATTAGATGTCCATCTTGGAACCTTAATTGGAGACTCCAGAGGGACGATGTCTTTGCAAGACATGATGATAAAATATAATGACTTAGCAATGAATAATTTCTTTAAAGCAAATGCTAGTTTGATATTTATTGACATGAAAAGAAGCAGCAGTACTCTAGTCTCCACCATAAAAAAGAAATAGCTGGCCAATCGTCTCGTACATTTATAATTCTGAAAGTGAAATGCTGACGTATTTTTGCCAAAATACTTCCTTCCAAAGTGTCACAACGTTACTTTTATTGACCTAATAATTAGAAAATGAAATCGTATTTCTAAAATTTAAACTTTTAATCTCTATATTTTTAATTTTTGTACATTATTTGATTATATTAAATTTGTTATAACAATATATTTATATTTAAATTTATTATATTTTAAGAAAATATAAAGAATCAAAAGTACTAGTACTATATTAAAAATTTATTTGTGAAATGCGATTTTTTTTTCGACGGGTAAATTTTTTTAGGGTTGCAATTGACATAATTTGCATGAGGAACAATTACTAGTTCATCAAAGTTTCAAATAATATATTGGTTTTTTTTTTTTTTCTAATGTAAAATATTTATTACAACCAGTGTTTTCCTAACACTCTTAGGACAATTCTTAATTTATAAAACATAAGCTCACATTAAAGAAAGGACAAACTACCCAAATGGTCCTCTTAGAAATTTATTTTTTCGGGATTGGTCCTTTTGTAAAAAATTTGGTGCCCGTTGTCCTTGTACTAAAACACTTTACGCAACTGGTCCTTCCGTCCAACTTTGTCTAAATTTTTCCGTTAAGTTTCTCTACATGCATGGCATGTGAGGGTAGAAAAGTCATTTTACAACTGAAAGTACAAGGAGCAATTGAAACCCAAATATCGATTTCAATTTCTACTCCTTCGGCAAACACATCACTCACCTTGATCCTGATGAAATATTGCATTCTGATATAGAATAGAGGAGAGAGAAACAAATTTGAAGATCTCCATGTGAAGAGAGATGGTTCTGAATGTAGTTTCTAAGCCATTCCCATGAACAAGCGCATGTCAATCTCAGCCACGTGGAGTCGCTAGGGCCGAAACCTCTTACTATCACTCGTTGTCTATTTATTCTTTTTGTGGGTTTGTGAAAGAAATAAAAAAAAAATTTTTATCAAAACCCCATTTAAAAGATTGGTTTTTTCTGAGCTTTTCTAGGATATATAATTCTTGAATACCGATATGAGAGATATGAGAAAGATTGCTTCTTAAATGAGTTTGAAAAACTAATTTTAAGAATTTGGGATGAGTTTTGAAGAAGGCCGCTACAATTTCTACCACTACCACCACCACCAGTACCGTCGGTGGTGCTGCCGCCACCACTACTGGAAAAATGTGTATTAGCGACGGAAATTTTCATCCCTAAATCAAGGTTTTCGTCGCAAAATCCATATTAGCGACGGAAGTCGGCTGAAAAAAATGGTCAGAAATTTTAGACGAAGGTAACGTCGAAACTTAGCGACGGTTCTTGTTACTGTTGCTAAATTAGCGACGAAAATTAGATACGGTTTCTATTCCGTCGCTAATTGTAACCGTCGCTAATTAGTAACGGAGTATTCCGTGTCTAAATCCCGTCTCTAATTAGCGACGAATATCCCGTCGCTAATTAGCAACAGAATTAGTGACGAAAACAGGGGCATAGAAATTAGCGACGGACGTTTTAGAAACTGAATTTTCCGTCGCTAAAATAAAATATATATATATATATATATTTAAATTTTTTGTATTTTTCCTTTTTTTACCTGATTTCAACAGATAATATTGATAAAAACTCTCCAAATAATAAAACACACCAAAATTAATTACAAAATTATTTACATGAATTAAAACTGTTTACACTATCTAAATTAAAAATGTTTAAACTACATAAATTAAAAATGTTTAGTCATCAAATTAGGTATGGGTTTGGGTATGATTAGGAGATGGTTATCCAGACGGACGAGATTGGCTTTGAAAAAATTGTTTTATGGCGGCCTGCATGTGGGCCACGGTCTGTTGGGTTTCAGTGAGGGTCTGTCGGATTTCAGTGAGTTCGGTCTCAAACCTTGCAATGTGCTGTTGTTCAACGGTTGGTTGGGCCGAACTTTGTGTTGTTCATCCAAATGCACGTGAAGCCATGGATGGCATGTGCGAGGATCCCCCGTGGGCGCCCATCTCGTAAACCCCGTCGCCCCTCTTCGCCCGTCTTTGGGAGGTGATCTCCTCCCATAATACTTTGTTCCACTCATTCCTGTTAGGCTCGTTCCTCATACGTTTTTCGTATTCAATCTGTCATAAAAAAAAAGACAAATATTAAAACACAGTCATATCAATTTAATAGTAAACAATAATTTTAATACTTACATACGCAGCCTCTGCCCGGGAATCAACCCACTGACCGGATCCATCCTGCCTGATGTGCGTACGTACTCACAAACACATCAGAGAATTGCACATGATCACCAAGTGCACACATCTACAATCGGTATGTATTACTAATAGTTTTTTATATTTCTAAAAAATAAAAAATGAAATAGAAGTATAGGTTATAAGTGTTTAAAGAAGTACTATCATATATAGAACAACAAACATGGATTTCACAGCATCAACATGGCTTCCCAACTACTTTTAGCATATATAGAATAATAAACTAAATAAACACTGAAAAATATACATTAACACCCCCTATAGATTCTAAGTGTTTACACTTAACCTTCCCACACATTATTTTACTTAACCCAAATCTAATATATAGAACTTTGAATTAAAGTACTACCATGGATTTCATAGCATCAACATGGCTTCCCAACTACTTTTAACATATATAGAACAATAAACTGAATAAATATTGAAAATATACACTAAATTACTAACTTGTCCTTGAAAAAAAAATAAGAGGACATGCACATGTCCAAAACTAGCAAAACATGGGGTAGTCTAAGGGGCTTGATTAGGTCCGACATTCATGTCTGCAGGTCGCGCTTGCACACGAGTTCACTAGTTCGAACCTCAAATCGAACCGGAATTTACACCCCCTGCAGGTGTGCGTGCGAGAGAGAGCCTCTATGCTATACAAGCTTACTCCATATAAGAAAGGAGTTTGTATATAAAGTAGCTTTGCAATTGCTTGGGATAAACTCACTTATCCAACTTCAACCCACCTACTTTAGGCTTTAAAATCTCTATTCTTCAAACATTATTAATTGGACGAATAAATATATGATTTCGATGTTCACACGGAATAGAGCACATTTCCAAAATAAAAGACAAGGGCAAGTTAGTAATTTTGCATAGAGGGCTGCGTTTAGCGCATAGGTAGGGGGCTGCGTTTAACGCCTATGTAATTTTATTGCTAGAAAAAGTGTACTTCAATGATGCACATTAGGATAATTTACATTTACTTCGCTTGATATTTAGGACATTTGATTTATTCCCCTAAATGCCTCAGATTATAACTTTTCATTTATAAAATTATTTTATATCTTCTGTTTCATTCAAAAAGTTTATGTATGAAAAATCTAAGAATTAAGAAAATATTTGGTTAACTTGTGCGCTAAGAGCATATGTTATCAAGTATTAATTAGGGTAGTTAATTAGCGTTAGAAATTTGTGAAAGTAAAAATTAATTAGGACGGCTATCACTTAAAATTGGTGAAGGTGAACAAAGAATTATGTAAATTGTGAGTTTCTATGCACATTTTAAATGAGTTTTGTTCACTTTCACAAATTTTCAACACTAACCTTCCTAACTAATACTTGTTTTATGAAAGTATTATTAGAGATAGTCATAATTACAAAAATATTTGAGAATTGCAAAGATGCTTATGTCAAAAGCAGAGACTAAAGTTGAATAAACTTATGAAATTGTAAGCATAATTTTTTAAGTAAAACATTTCATAGTAGAAAAGTTGGCTCTTTATCTAGTAGAATAGTACTCCCTTCGTCCTTAAATTATTGTCTGGGTTGACCCGGCACACGGATTAAGAAAACTCAATTGACTTGATTATTAATATTGGAATAGTATTGAAAAAGTGTGTTGTTTCCTTTAATGCCCATGTGTATGTGGCCCATAATTAAAGTAGGAAGAAAAAGTAAGGGTAAAATAGTAAAAGTGATGTTCTAAAAATGAAAGTTTCAAACAAGACAATTATTTTGGGACGGACGAAAAAGGAAAGGAAGACAATAATTTAGGGACGGAGGGAGTAGAATATTGAAACATCCCAAAGTAGATGGTTATTGTTTTTTAAGTGAAACATCTCAAATTTGAAACCTGACACTAATTTTTTTGGCTTTTGAAGTAGTAGTCTAAGAAAACCAAAAAAGGGTGCTACTGTTCTAGTTTTGTTGTTAAATTTTTCTAAAAACTGACTAACAGCTTGACTGTTGTACCAATAAAGGGTAGAGTAAATGTGAATATTGTTGAAGGCAAGTGTTTAATGCAAAATATACAGCACTTTGGTATATTTTCAGGAGTTAATAAGGCTTAGCCATAAATGAATGTGATATCTAGTATTTATAGTTTAAGGTGGCATGTTGTGACGCCCCGAGTCTGAGATCCAGTGTTGAACCCTAACTCGGTGCACCAAACTAAAAGAAACAACAAAAGTTCACAGAAGTGAACGAGCTACACAAGCTCAAAACCAAAACTATGTAGCGGAAAACCACAACTAAATAAAATCTGAGTTTTAAAAACTCGAATGACAAAACCATAACTAGAAAACCTCCACGGCCAAACACAAGCCGGAGAACGATACTACTGTTATCCCAGCAATAAACCTCGATGGCCAAATACAAAAGCCGGAGAAACAACAACACTAAATACCCACGAGCTAATATGCTCGGGAAAATTACAATAATAAACGGCTCGACATTGAGTGTCAGCTCCAAAAGAATACAACAATAAAAAGAGTTACAAAACAATGCTACCCATAAGTAAAGTTTACATAACTTTACATCAACCATCGTTCTCACTGAACCAAGAAACTAAGAAACATAAGTATAAACAGGCTTCGGAAAGTAACTACCCAAAGATCAATCTGCCAGCACCCGCAAGTCTCACCGACCTCATTATGTCATCCTTCAATTGCAATCTGAAAGAGTCAACACAATAAGAGTGAGGCTACAAGACCCCGTAAGCCACTATAATGTATTGTATGCTATGAGTATGAATGCAACAGTAAACCAAGACTCTATATGTAACTAGTCTAGGTAGCAATGCTAGCTTACCTAACATCTCAACTATAAACCGGCAAATCTAGGTAATAAGTTCAACTTAACAATTAATCGACAAGTTGCTACATGCGATTATATGACATGACATAATGCTCAATAGTAATAATAACAGGGTGATGACATTTATACCCATATCGAACATGTATCATATCAAAATATACCTCGCAAGTGCACGAGAATACCGGAGTATAGCTGCGCAAAGACAAGGGTCGAACCACAGAGACAAGAGAATGATTGATTTCGTTAACTAGCAACTTAAAGAGCGAAAATAAAAGACAAGGGGTTTTGTTGATTTCTTTAAAACTACTGACAAAAATTAAACTAATTTATTACCTAATTAATCAACTAAATTATCAAAGCAAGTAAATAAAAAGTTTACCAAATATGGAGATAATCTAGGAATTGGATTTCAATTGTATCGCCTTCTTATGCTCATGCAAATAATGTATCAATCAACATCAAGGGTAATCACATGACTAAAGATTGGGACGCTTGGGTCACGATTTGCAATCTTAGTATTCTCAAATTGTTATACTTTCTTGGTCCGTCCATATAACAATTCAAGAATCCTTTAAGTACACAAAGATTATAACACCTAAATTCTATCTTAGCATGGTCATGAATCAATATAATTTAAGTAACAATGGAGATGGCACACATATAGCTTATGTATTCTGGTCGTACAATTCACTATATCCAAATAATCAAAACGGTAAAATATACCTTCACGTATAAATATCAGAAGAGATTCTATTTTAATACTCCATTGAAACACAAGATGTTGAATGAATAATAAATAAATTAGATCATAAGAATTTGATACAATTTACCTCCAATCCCAAGCTAATTGATGGTACAAAATCTTGAATCGTTCTTGAATTAACTTTCTTCATAGACAAAGAAAAATTATACAAGAAGACTCTCCTCTAATCCTAACCTAAAAGGGATATATTTATAACCTAATAATGTACAACAACCAAAGGAAATGGGGTACAATATATTAAAACTGCCAAAAATGGCCCCAAGGCTGCCGCACGCCAACCAAGGAGACAATATGCGGCTGCCCTAAGTTGAGAATAATCAGATTTTAAGATTCTGCCTTTAGCTTTCTGAAAATTGCACTTTACACCCCAAAATTGACATTTTTGGCTTTTTCTTTACTTTCTTCAACATGAGTTGACTTGAATTAACTTCATTGGACTTGGGATGTCTTGAGTTGACTTTCATTCTCATTAATTCTTCTAGAAACTTAAGCCATCCATCAAAAGTACACATTCTGTTAACTTTTCTTTTGCAAAACAGTCCTTTTCCACTATAGTTCCTAACGGAGTGTAACGAAATCTTCTGAAATCACTTCAAAACCATCCAAATTTGCAAGTTCGATCCCTTAAACCCCTGAAACTATAAAATAACACTAAAACACAATATTAGATTACAAAAACCTCGAGAAATAGCTAAATCTAAGCCGAATAAATACCCAATAAATGAGTAAAATACTCATTCATCATGTATAATATCAAAAGTATATAAGTCACATAAATCATAGAGCACTTTGATGTTCACATAAGTGCAACTTAAATAAACCACATCATAAAGGATATTATTTCTCTTCCTTCTAATTTCGCGCTGCTCCTGCAATACACAAGAAAACATATGTGCCTCGATACCCGTGTACATAGTATCGACGTCCTCGATTAATTCCATCGGGTTTAATAGCTAACCAAAGTTATGCATATTGCTACAACAGTGGGGCTACATCCTACCTGCGGCCAACAGGTGAGGGGTGTTTGCAAACCGGTACGGCGACCCATAGTGATTACGAAACACATTCGTAAAGACTATACATCGTCCCACCATAACTTTACCAAGAATGCCAGCTGGACTCAATGCAATGCACAAGTAGATATTTACTCGTCATTCTCAACAAATCATCATGTGTTCTATTGACTCACATACCAAATCAACTCAATGTGCTTATAATTACTAAACACACAATCAATCATCAATGTAGAATGACTGTCCTACAGTCAATCATCAAAGTAGGATGATTGTACTATCTCATACTAGAACAATCACATCATGTCTGTAATCACTGAACATGTAAACTAAACAAGACAATAGGCAAAGTAAGCCTATTGTACAACTTAACCGCCAAACAGTGTCTGTGGTAGCTAGACACATACCTAACTCCAACGTAAGGTAAGTCTACTCGTACTTACAACTATTAATCAACACGAAGCCATTACACTTAACTTAGGATCCTTATAGTATCCTATAATCACTCAATATACTCTATTGATGAAGAGGCAACTATATACCATTAACATTTGTTTATACAAGAGCATAGCTCAACTATTCAACGTAACTTGTAGTCAACTACTGTTTGACTAAGTCAACCAAGGTCAAAGTTCAACTAAGTTATAAACCCATCAATTCGTCATCCCACATGGTAGGGAACTAATATATGTCATGTAGGGATTAATACTACCCATTACACAACTCCGTAGAGTCAATTATACCCATTAATAAAATCACCACATTAATCGACATTTGTTTATTACGTCCTATTCGACTCTACCAGAGTCAGTCACGACTAGTATATAGCTCGTATAATTTCAAATATAAATATACTATTTCATGTCGACTCCGCTAGAGTCATTACCAATATTTAAAAAAATGTCGGGACAAGCTGTAGTATCGTCCCTACAAACCCATATCAATCGAAATGCCCAATATACGAAGTGTCTACTACTCGTAACAATCTCGCAAGTTTATTGCTCGTGCATAAACGAAAAAAACCTCAATGATTCGACATACTCAAATTTACGAATAATATAGTGAAGTATGATTAGATTAAAACAAGTCATCGACGACATTATAACCGGAACCCAACTAAATAATACACTAGTACACTTCAACCTTAATGAGTTCCTATTACTCGAAAATAACGATTACCAGAACAACCACCGTAACAACAACCACAACAATAATAGCAACAACATCAAACTCTACGAGTCTCTATTATTCGGAGTCTACGAAATCAACAATAATTCATCAATTCTTTCTCAATTCAAAATCCCTACTCAAGCAAGCAACGAATTATAACCTAACATAATTTGTAGGGGCTAATTATATATTTCTCCCAAGAAAATGTCACAAAAATCATCGCTAACACATCCTACATGCTTTACTTTTCCAATTCAACTCGTAAACACACAAAATATTATAGTTACTTACCTTCACAGCAAATCCACCACAAAATCACGGGGGCTTTGGTTGGAAATGTGCTCCTCCATGACTTCTACACCGCTACGGATTCCAATCGTCGATCCCACCCTCGATCTAGGATCGAATCAAGCTTTCACTCTCTGAAAATCCACTTTCTCTCACTAAAAATGTGGGTGGAGATGAAGGTTCGTGATTCAATAACGGATCATGGAAATTTCTTGGCTAGGAATGAACCCTTCGTCACCCTCTACACTACGGCAAAGATGGATCGTCGATCCGACTCCGGATGCTCAAGATATTGTGATTTTATCTCTCTACTCTCTCTCTCTTCTTTCTCTTTCTATAACCAGCTGGGTTTGGAGGAAGAAAATGAGAGAAAATGGTCTGGGTTATCTTATTTAATGGGTAATTTTTTGGTCCAATCCTGGGCTTGTTGGAGCATTTTAAACCACTTAAAAATATTAAAAATCGAGAAAGAACGAAAATCAGCGAAGCAGAGCTCGTGGCTATTCGAGGGCATAATGCGGCCGCATAGGAGCTATGCTAAGGCATAGTGCAGCCGCATAGAAGGCAGAATGTTCACCAATTCTATGCGAGCTAGCCTAGGGTGGCTGTATAGGGCTAAGGCACTGAGCAGTTTTTCCAAAAATGTCTCCGTTTGATCCCGAAATGTCCCGAAGTGATCCTAGGTTGATTCTAACATCAAACAAAGGTCAAAACACATCCAAAACTCAACCAAATCATTCCCCAATGAGGTTTGAAGGATGACCAACACAAGTCTCACTCGTACGCGAAGATAAACACACAAAACAACATACGAATCAACTCGACTTACGGTTTAACGACAAGATTGACATGCTTGCCAATCCTAAGGGAGCCTCAACCAAGACAAGGTCAAACAAACATGAGGGCTATACAATGTATACAAACGCTAATCGATGTCAGGAATGGTCTCAAATGAATACAGAATCAAAGTACAACTCACCACGAGTTAAATCACGTGTCGAGCACGGCTTATAATTTAACACGTCACGCTTAACAAGCATGTCATCTCTTATTGCGAGGGTTTCAAGGCCGATATGAAGGGACTATGAGTGTATTAGGAAGGAAGTAAGGTCGGGGTATTACACGTGTAAATGGTATAAACTTGCCCACTTGAATACTTGGGAGTAGACTCCTCATTAATGAGGCAATTGATAAAATAGAAGCTTCTTTCTTAGGAGTAGGGAGGAACCATAAATGTCGTCATTGCTTCACAGGGAAGGAATATTTTGCTCCAATATGTCTTGCCTCTTCCAGGTTAAGTGCTGACATGCAATGGGCATTCAATGCCTAATGTTGACTTTTCATCGAGAAAGGTGGAAGATTGTTACTGAGGTAATCCCAGTCGTCGATGAGGATGGACTAGGTTGGTGGCTTGGACCTTCCAGGACTTGGGTTCGCGAACCCAGCTCTCCGAGGTCAAGCTTGGCTGAAGACCCCAGCTGAGGACCTCGGCTGAAGACCTTAGCTGCTCCAAGGTCTGGGTTGCAATTGTCAACGTGGATTTCGGGACCCACATGAGGATGACATGGACGCCACATAAGATGGGTATTTGGGAGGATCCCATCAATATATGTGTTTTATCATTTAATAATACTCCATAATTCTTATACAATATTTTCTGTATTTGGGTATGTTTGTCTCTAAATCAAAAATTTGTTGAATAGTGTTGACTAGTCTAATTCAAGTTTGTTGGGGGATAGCGGAAGCAAGCAAATAAAGAATTGAGCAATAATCAATTATCAAACAATTGAGAATTGGAAGAAGGGAAATTATTTGGGGTTTTAAAACTGCTGTATATTGATATCTTAACCTTATTTGGGGTTTTAAGACTGATTCAATTATAAGCTACAAATTATGTTTCAAACACTGACATATCTCTTATGTTTGAAGATAACTAGAAGTTACAATGATTTCTACTTTTGTTACGGAGGAATTCAGTGTCGTTGCTCATTTGTTGTACTCATAAAACCCTTACAACACCTTAAAGAGGTGGAGATTCTGCCCCCACATTGAAAAGATAGAAAAAGGGTGTTAGGTGTTCAAAATGACCAACAACATTTAATTCTTTGACAACAAAAACAGAAACTATCATTCTCTCTTTGTAATTATCAAACAAGAGATATGTCTGAGTCTAAATAAAAAGTTATAGCTAACAATAAAGGGAATCCTAATAGAGAGAAAGTAGATAGTAGCAGCTTGTGGCATCTAAAACTTTGACAGAGGTCGTAGAGGGAGTCGTTCTAGAAAAAAAAGGGCCAAGGATTGGGAAGAGTCAATTTATGTTTAGATTTGGCCTTTTAATTTGGATTAATATACAATTTGGTCCCTGAACTTGAAACTTTTTCCTGATTAGGTTTTAGTACTATGATATTTCCTATTGTGGCACTTGAACTCAACATTTTGTCGTACGGTTAGTCCTTTATCTAACGGGAGTTAACAGAAATGTTAATTCATATTTTTAAAGACCAAAATACCCCTATTGTGTGATGACTATGTATCCACTTGGATAAAAATGTTGACATGGAATTTATTTGGCGGGAAAGAAGAAATTGCAACAGGCCACACACTCTCTCTCTCTCTCTCTCTCTCTCTCTCTCTCTCTCTCTCTCTCTCTCTCTCTCTCTCTCTCTCTCTCTCTCTTCAAACCCATAAATTGCAACCGGCCTCCCTCTCTCCCTCTCTCTTCAACTACCCCATATTTTCTCACCTCGCCCTCACTTACAAGCCGCCGCACCCATCTCAAAGCCAACGACTCTGCCCCAGCGTCAGTGCTAATGAGAAAGACCGTGAACGGAGACGCGTCGCTGGGCCTCTATGCTCCACTGCCTTTTCTTTTTCACAATCAATTAGTATATCTAGCCCATAAGCTCTCTTCCTCTTCAATCCACCCTCAATGACACTTTCTTTTTCCTTCTCATTAGCAATTCTTTCTTTCTTCATCTCACTCTTTCCATCTCCATCTCCTTCTACTTCTCCATGACACGCCTCGCCATCCTCAACTTTATTGTCATTTTTTCCCTCTAAATATTCCTCATCGTCATTCTCACTAGAAGAACTTGAAGTATCCACTCTAAAATCCATATCATCAGGATCATCATTATCCTCTTCACTTGATGATTCTGATTTTGAATCCTCCAAATCAGAGTCCTAATTTTCACTGACTTCTTCACTCTCCATCAAATTCCCAACTTGCGATTGTGCTTCATCACTAACATTTTCCTTCCCATCATCGACTTTCTCTCCATCACTCCCACCCGTCACTATCCGGGAGGATACAAACTCACCACTCGACCCTGATCCCAACACTGATCCAATTTTCAAACTAGAACCATTCAAGGTAACCGATTCGCCCAAAAAAACAACATTATCATCATCACCACTCACACACTCATCATCTTTGTCAAACCCCCCAACTCTACTTACATTCTCATCTTTCTTCAAACTTTTCCCCAGCGAACTCTTTCCTTTTAAACAAACACCCATTGACTCTAAGTCTTTCCTATTCTTAGACCCCTGTTTCAACATTTTCTTAATCTTCTTAGAACCATCATTAATTCCAACTCCACCCCCAGTCCTTCTCAATCCCTTTATCGATTTCGCAAATTTTTCCCTCCCAAAACTCACACCCCTACCAGAATCATCCTCAACTCCAACTCCATTTTCACTCAAAAAAACAACATCATCATCATCACCACCAACAGTCTCACAATCATCTTCTTCATCAACAGCCCCGATTCGGACCACATTCTCATCTTTCATCAAACTCTTCCCTAGTGAATTCTTTACTTTCAAATTAGCAGCCGTTGAACCCGCATCATCTTCTTCATCAACAGCCTCGTTTATTGCGCCCTCATAATTTCCTCTTTCCTCATTCTCCTCCCTAATTCGGCCACCGCCCGCCCCTTCGTACTCGTCCTCTCCCAAGACGACCTCAAGGACTCCCCGGCGGACTCCTCCTTGCCCTCCCCCGATGACCCGTCCGTCACCGACTGGGACGAGTTCGGCGACTCCGACGCCAGGTCCGACGACGAACTCGATCCTGGATCCTGGCGCCTGTTGTTCGAGCCGACTTCCGCATTCTCTTCTATCAACACAACACAAGACCCGATCACGAAGGAATACTATTCCGCGGTTAGGAAGATGGTGATCGCTATGAGCCAGGGCGAGCCCAGGTTGATGGATGAGGCAGCGTCGGAGATCGAAGCGGCGGCGTCCAAGGGGTATCCGCACGCGCAGTCGGTGATGGGGTTTTTGTACAATATGGGGATTACGAAAGAACGGAGTGGAACCATAGGGTTGAATGGATGGATTTACCAGCGAGAGTATCGGCCGGCGATAAAACCGAGTAGTTGGAGGAGCGATGGTGACGCGTAGATGGAGAAAGTTTAGAGAGAGAAAGAGAGAAGAAAAAAGTTAATAGAGAGAGTATGTGAAATTCATCCACGAATTTGGGGTATTCTAGTCTTAAAAATGACATTCATTAGCATGGGTATTCCATGTCATCATTATAATCCACGTGGATTCGAATTTGTGAAACAAATAAGGGTATTTTGGTCTTTAAAAAAATTAATTAACGTTTCTATTAACTTCCGTTAGATAAAGGACTAACCGTTCGACAAAATATTGAGTTCAAGTGCCACAATAGGAAATATCATAGTACTAAAACCTAATCAGGAAAAAGTTTCAAGTTCAGGGACCAAATTGTATATTAATCCTTTTAATTTCTATTGTTTGCCTAAACTTGTCACACTGTGACGGAAGAGATTCCAACTTCAGGGTTGGGAAGATTTTACTAGTTTAGAAACAAGAGTTCCCATTTAGAGACGATATTTAGACATGAAATATTCCGTCACTAATTAGTGGCAAAAATTCCTTCTTTAATTTCCGTCAGTGAAGATATTTAGCAACGGTTTATAACCGTTGGTAATTATTGTCGCTAATTTAGCGACGAAAATCATCTCCGTCGCTAATTTTCAACGTAAAGACCCCCCCCCGTCTTCAAACAATGACCATTTTCTTTCGACGGAGTTCCGTCGCTAATTGCTGTTGCTAATATGGATTTAGCGACGGAAACATGAAATTAGCGACGACGGAAATTTCCAGCTAATGTGCATTTTTCCAGTAGTGGGAATTAATCTTGCCCTCGTCACACTGTGACACGGGTAGATCAAGTGACACGAAACAAATCATCGGTGTTAGTGCTTAGAATTAGTGTCTAGGTTTTAGGGTTTAGGGTTAATTAGAGTTTAGGGTTTAATGTTAGAGTTAGGGATTAGGGTTAGAATTAGGGTTTAGGGTTAGGGTTAGGTTTAAGGGTTTATCTAGGTTTTAGGGTTTAGGTTTGATGGTTTAGGGTTAATTATAGTTAGGGATTAGGGTTAGAATTAGGGTTTAGAGTTTTAGGTTTAGGTTGTTTAGGTGGGTTTTAGGTTTACGTATAGGGTTTTAAGGTATGAGTTTAGGTTTAGACAAAATTATTGGGTTTACGATTTAAAGTTTAGGATATACAATTTAAAGTTTAGGGTTTAAATAGGCTAACTCAACCAAACAATTTTGATCACTATGCAACTAATGAATTTCATACATAATTGAGTTAACCTAGTAGTGTTAGTCTTATTTATTCACAAGTCCAAGTCTTCTCACTATTTTGTTCGCATACACACTTTTACAATCATTTATTTTCTTAGGATATGCTAAGGCACCAAATACCTAGTAAATAACAATTGCATACAAATCTAATACACTAAAGCCTTTATAACATATAATTAGCATACAAATTACAAAAATAACATAAATAAACCAACTAAATCATAACTAATATAAAAATAGCATAAATATCCCAACTAAATCCTTTAAAACATAAAATAACATGCAAATTACAAGTTCATCAAAATTGATCACAAATACTCCAACCCCCACTAATTAGTCATAATACAACCCCCTACACATAGTACACACACACACTAAATATAAATTATTTACAAAAAATTTCAAAAAGAGAAAAAAAAATTCAAATTAATTACAAAAATACAGATTAATTACAAAAAAGTACAGATTAGTTACATCAAAAATAGAAAGAAAATATATATATATATATATATATACACAAAAATTAATACAGATTATTTACAAAAAATCAAAAATAGAAAAAATACAATAAATACAATCAAATTAAACTATCTAATTAACAAAATTACAAAAATAAATTACCGAAAAATTTGGAAGGACAAATGCTGAAGAAAGGACGGTGGCGGTAGTGGTGGTTCCGGCTAATTTCCGTGGCGGTGCTATTAACAATAAAATAAAATAAATAAATAAACTAAAAAAGGAAAAAAAACTTAAAAGAAAAGGGTTTACCTTAGACGGCCCAGTTGAAGAGAGGCAGACGGCGCGGTGTGGCCGGAGGGAGAAGAGAGTGAGACAGAGAGAGAGACAGAGGGAGACGGGGAGAGAGAGAGAGAGAGAGAGAGAGAGAGAGAGAGAGAGAGAGAGAGAGAGAGATAGGGGGCTTCAGGTAGCTGGGCAGGGCGGTGGTGCTTAATGTGGGCGCCGAAGATAGAGAGGGAAGTGTGAGTGAGAGAGAGAGAGAGAGAGAGAGAGAGAGAGAGAGAGAGAGAGAGACAGACAGACAGACAGACAGTGAATGGGGTCGTTTGGGAAGGCGGGTCGCGATCTAGGGAAGGGGAAAAGGGGAAAGTATTGGCTAGGGAAGGGTGGAAAGGGGGAGTTGACTGGGTGAAATTAATTATAATTAGCGATGAAACTTCCGTCGCTAATTTTAAACGGTAATTAGTGATGGAAGCTCCGTATTCAATTAGTGACAGAGCCTTTAATCAGCGACAGAAATTTCGTTTCCAATGTTCCTGCATTTTTGCCACGATTTTTAGCGACTGACAAAAGAAATATTCTTCGAATATTCCTTCTTTTAGTGACAGTAATTAGCGATGGAAGTAATTCTCTCGCTAATTTAGCTTCAATTCCGTCACTAATTAGCGACCGAATTTTTGTCACTAATATTTTCGTCACTAATACCATCTTTCTAATAGTGAATAGACTGTGACAATAAGATCAACATGCACTAGTAAATCCTTGAGTAAAGCATGACCCAAAAGACTTCACTACTAACAGTTGCTAAGGCCATGTATTCTGCCTCTACTGAGGACATTGCAATCACAAATTGCTTTTCTTAGATAACCAAGACAACAGAGAATTCCCCAGTAGAAGACAATAACCAGACTTTCTATCATTTGAATCACCACCGCACTATATGCTATTGTAGACACCCAGAATTCGTATACCTACATTATATGAATTGTCCTATAAATAATTATTTATTTACATATGGACTAACACTTGTTTCTATGATCATTTCAGGTAACAACCTATCAAACAGGATTAACGACATCCAATACACACAAACAACTTCAGTTAGATCAATATCAAGGGTCCAGACTGAAGATACACAGCTTAGAAGGGCCAAAGTGCAAGACACAAAGCCTGGAAAAGACAAAAAATAGTTTTGGTGTGCTGAAGCCTTGCTGAGTTCGCTCAAATGCAAAATAGTTTTGTTGACTTCACATTTATATCACATATTTATTTCGGGAGTCCAGAGTGAAAGGCCCAGGAACGATCTGCGGATCGGGGTGCTCACAGTCGGCCATGGCCACTTGGTAATAATTCTTATTATTATTAAGATAATAATTCAAGAAACGGACACTATCTACATCGCAAGGATTAAAATGAGAAATTATGATAGAAAGCATTCAAGCAAGTTGAAGTACTCAAAAGCAAAATAAACATTTGTATATACATAATTTACATCCTTGGAATAATTCTACTTGTTTATAATTACATAAATCGCGAGCACGCAGGCTCAATCAAAATATTTTCAAAATCAGTTCAAAAATATAAAAAAATACTAAGGGCACAGCAGGTCGGCTAGAAATCCTCAACGCCTTCCGAGGCCAGCACGTCACGTTCATTCGCAGCCCGGTTGGTCATCGTGCCCTCGGTATCCAACAATAGTTGATCAGCAATCTGGCCGAGCTCAGCATTCTCCTAAGCATCACCTCCTCCTGCGACCTCTAAAGCCATTTGATCTAGCCGAGCTTCGACCAACTTCTCTACATGTTGTTGCAGGATAACCGGATGCTCCTACGCGGGCTTACCTCCCTCTACATCCTCAACATCAATAGCTTCGATGTCCTCGAAATCAAAAGGCACGAGCACGGCACCCTTTCGGTTCAAATCATCATAGGGATTGAAGGCCCCCCACTCAACAAGCTTCTCAAGAGGGACCCCGTCACCCACAGCAGCCCAAAGAATCTGATAACGTCCCTTCATCATATAAGGAGAGATGTCTTCAACGAACAGATCAGATTCTTTGTACTAAGTGATGACGGACGCCTCGTTGATAGGGTACTGTGCCCGGATATCTTTGCACTCCAGGCTAAGCTTCTGCATTCTCTCATCCAGAGAATGGATGGCAGTATCGTGCTCAGCGCCCTTCTCGGTAAACAGCTTCTCGAATCTCTTCATTTCTTTCCCAGTGAGTATCAGGCCTCTTCGGCTTTTGATTCAGCAGTCACCGAGGCAAAGAGAAAAGCTTTGGTTTTCTCGAGTTCCTGGTCCTTCGCCTTCAGCTCCTTGTCTTTAGCTCTGAGCTGACTGCGAAGTTTGGACAGCTCGGCCGTATCATCTTTGACCTGCTGGACCAGCTCGATTTTTAGTTTATCGGCTTCAGCTAATCAGAGATCGAAATATTTGGCATAATAGCCCATCTGCAGATAAGCAAGTTTCAGTATGTAGGGATAAAGAAGTATAAGAATAAAAGAGTGATTGAAAATCATAAACCTCCACCAGCGAGTAAGCCATGGATTTTAGGGCATGATCCGAAGGCTGCTGAAGAAGCTTTGTCATCCGAGGAGAGTCGGCATAGGCATTGATATTATTGAACTCGGCAGCCTCATGGGGACCAAGTTCGGCAATCACCTCGATATCCCTCTCCTCAGCAGAAGCGATTTTTTCTTTCCACTTAGAGGGCTTACGTGAAAGGGGGTCATCGGTCAAATCCTCAATCACCATCTCAACGGGCACCGACTTTTGTTTCTTACGAGCTCTGGCCTCGTCAGTTGAGGACGCTCGTTTGATGGTCGGGTGGACTGTAGAAATGGGTTCCGCATGAACCACACCCTCGACCTCCACTGGTTTCATCGGAGGGAAGACAGCCCTGTCACCCCCGGTAGCGCTGTGGGACTGCCTCAGTTCATCTTTCTGAGCTCCCGAAGATATGTTTCTTCGAGCTCGGAAGGCATTGGCCAAATTCACCATATCTGCAGAAAGGACATTGGTTAGCCTTAATGCGGGGAAAACATACTTGGAAGTAAAAACTATACAAAAAGAATGAATCAGTACAACCCTCGGGAAAAGGCCAGCAGTTGCTTTCCTCGGCTCCCGCGCACTGCTTATACTGGATGCTAAACTTCTCATCTGCATGCTTTAACCATCCCAGGGCGGATTCGACCGCGGGCATGGTGCATCTCGGGATTACCCCGACAAATGCTCTCCTCGAGAGCCCGTTAAGGAAAGGAACGGTTCATCCCCGAGAATAGCCTCCCAATCATATAGCCAGACTTGCTCGTCATTCAAGTGCAAGGGGGCTTCAACCACCCGCTATGCAATGCTATCATACTCGCCAAGTTTTTTCAGGGGCTTAAGGTCGCGAGGCCTTCAAGAAGGAATATTAAAGTTTCATCCTTTGCAGCTCTCGACCAAGATTATTTTGTCTACCCAGCCATCAACTTTCCCCGAGTAGGGGGTGAAGAGCTTGATCCAGTTATTATGGGCTTTGCATTGAAGGCAGTGGGTAAAGACCTACGTCTGGAAATAATAACGAGAGAGAGAGAGAGAGAGAGAGAGAGAGAGAGAGAGAGAGAGATGGCTCGTAACCCAGGGCTCGAACGCATGCTGTAAAGCACACTGAGGTTCTCACCAGGCCTAGAGAGAGGTCGAGGGGCATTGCGGATGCCTCCTCGAGGAATTCGCAGATGAGGGGATCGAGAGGGAGACGAAGCCCGCCAAGTGTGAAGAATCTGAGATAGAAACCCACCTTCCTGCAAAGGGTTTTCAGCTCTACCCAGTTCTTGTTGACATCCGGGATTGAAGCACGGAAACCAGGGGTTTAATACATTGCTTCCCAAGCCACTAGGTCAGCTGAGGAGATCTTATTCCTCCAGTTACGCGGTAGTGCGGCAATGACAGCCTGGGCAGCCTTCTCGACGTAAGTAGGTTCCCGAGCATGAGAGGCTTCTACCCTACCAGAAGTAGACAGGTCACTCATCCTGCTCGGACAAACAGAAAAATTACGGCTAGGATGGGAAGTAGCCTTGTAAGAACTTTCAGCCTGCTCCTTCAGCTTATCAACAGTTGTTTTCTCACGAAGTCGGCGGGATCGTTCATCTTGGAGGTTCTGCAAATACCAGTTCATCGTAAATATTTACAGATCAGGGCAAGTTATGACTTGGGTTTTATCATCTAAAATTTTCATCAAAATAGCAAATGGAAGTGGGGGAACCCAGTGGGGTTCTCTGAAACCACTCGATCTGAGAAGTCAACTCCCCATCGACCTAAGATATCCCCAGCTTCACTCAGGACCATGACCTCCCAGTGGTCCTTGGCTAATCTATATACATTTTTACTCGTGGGCAAGCGAGCATATACAGACTAGGAGGGAGAATCACCTAAGTTTACAAGTTCATGGGGGTAATAATGGACTTGTATCGTCCAAGCTCGGGGAGTACCCCTACGATGAGGATGAGGACGAGTCCGAGGACGAGCTATATTTGGGAACCCTAAAACTAACGCTCCTCCTACCCGCGAACATATTGACAAGACTCGGAAGAAAGAAATCGAGTGTATAAAAGGAAGTCAAAATACCTGAATCGGAGAAAAAACTCGGACGTCGCTGTACGGTACCAACTTGTAAAGACACGTGACATCGGAGTTAGTACCGGAATATATGGAAGACGCTGGAGAGAAAATGGGAATTTAAAATATCCCTAGACAGGGGTAGAAACGTCCTAAAAACTAGCTAGAAGAGGAAAGGAGCTTGAAATAGCACTGACCTATGGAATGGAAATGGAAAATGACTGTGGAAAAGAACTGAAAGCTTAAAAATCGATTGGAGAAATGGCTGCCGAAAATCACATATCGCCGGAAAAGGTTTTAAAAAATCTAGGGTTTTTTCGCAAAGTGAAGATAAACAGTGCTAAAACCCTATTCATACCCCGGAAGAATGATGCCGTTTGAAACTCGGATCCAAAGTATGACCCGATATCAAAATGGGTAACCCGCGTGTTTTCTCTCCCAAATCATAAAACGATGTCGTTTGGGTCCGAAACGACGGTTATAATTTCAAATCGAAGAGACGTACATTTAATGCACAATCAGTATTTTTTGCGCCAATGATGTGGCACAGATTCCAAGAAAGGGAGTGTGTCTTGAAGCCATCACCTACCGCCCGAGCATGAGCAAGCTAATCCTTCACGACTTAAAGGATAAATCCTTACATCGGGAAGTCGGGGGCTACTGAAGATACCAAAATATCATGCCTCCATGTGGCATTAAGTGAAACACGTAGCCATGCAGATCTGGAACACGGAGGATAGCTCACCTAGAGCCCGGGCTTCGCCAACAGCTCGGACCCCATGCGTGTCATCCTTCTTTCCTATCCCGGTCTCCTCATGGAGCTCGGAACAGCTAACAGTTCGCCATCCACACCGAGACTGAGAGCCCACAAAGTCTAGACCCGGGCTGTGAGCTAAGATCCCGTGGTCTCCACCCCGGGGAGTTAAAGATAGTTAACGAAAGCTGCCGCATTTAAAGCTTACTTGCTATTACCTCATCCCGGGGCCACCACTAGGTTCCTTATTGGATGAACCAGTGACTTGCTTCCAAAGTAAAGCTACTTCTAGAAAATCTGCACAGCTCCCAAAGGATGTCTATCTTCTACATTATTGCTGGTCACTTTCCCATAAAGGCTCATCAATGCAAATAGCGGCTGTCATAAATGGATATGTGATTACCTGTCCCAAGTTGACATTTGGCAGGCTCACCTGTCCCAAACTAACATTCTTCCAGTATAAATACAAGGTAATTGCCTTCATTTATGACCTAAGTTTAATTAAATACACACAACAACCAAGTCTCCAAAGCATTCAGAGCATTCACTCCTAGAGAACAGCCTGAATCCTCACAGGAGACCATAACTCTCACCTATTTACTGATTCTCTCACCAGAGGGTTTTAGCTGGACCAACTTCCAGCTCCCCAACAGTGTTTTCTTTCCATCTCATGTATCTACCAGAGGATAAGTTCCATTGACACTTGTGCCTATAAAGAGTCGGGGCATCCTATCGTTCTACTAGTTGCATACGTGGACTTGACCAAACCAGAATACTTTTTTGCAGGATCAATATTTTATATATTATTACTAAAATAAAAGATAAAGATATCATATGACATTTCTGTGTTAAAACTATTCCTGTCTAATCCTCTCACTCACCTTTTTTTCCCTCACTCTTTTCAATTTCTCAAAAACCCCTCTTTTTATTTCTCATAAATTCCCTTTATTCTAATTGATCTTAACACTTTCTCTCTTTGATCACCTTGGTAAAAACATTTGCTGGTGATGTCCATGTGACAACTTCCTCCTCTTTTTTTAATTTTTTATTTATTTTTTAAACTCTTCTTCTATTTGTATACATTTTTTATTTTATTTTTAATTACTAATATCTTTTAGAAATCTATGTCAATTACTTTAAATACAATGGTCTTAACTAATCAAAATAGAAATTACAAAAAAAATTAGTTTGTATTTTTTATTACAGATTTAGTGTATAATTTTACAAATCATACGAGTACAAGAATCTTGTACATCGTATGGGACTAACCTAGTTACTACTAAAACAAAAGTCAAAGCTTCAACATCGCAACTTTGTGTTAAAAATTTTACCTCTTAAACTACTCTCTCTCTCTCTCTAATTTCTCAAAAACTCCTTGTATTTTCTTTCGTCAATTCTCTTTGTTTCAATTGATCTTCACACTATCTCCCTTTCTCTCTCTTCTACCTCGGCAAAAACATTTTAATGATATTCACGTGACAACTTCCTCCTCCTTTTTATTTTTTTAAACTTTTCTTCTGTTTGTATTACATTTATTATTTTATTTTAAATTACTAATATCCTATAGAAATTTATGCGAGTTACTTTAAATACAATGATCTTAACTAACCAAATAGTAATTACAAAAATATTATTTTACAAATTTAGGATACGGTTAAAGTCAAAACAGTAATTAAAAATTCTTTTATTGATACAATTTAATTTGGGTGAATTACAGGCTGGTCCCTTTTTGGACATTTGTAATTGCTCCAGTCCACCATACTTGTTTGAAAACCGAAAAAAGGCACTTTTGGAGTAAAAAGACGATTATGCCATTAATGAAAGATTTACTGAAAAAATTTCATCATCGCAATGCCTAATTTGTCATCGCGATGCCCAATTGCGATGCTTAATTTCATCATCGCGATGCAACCAAATGAAGATTTATCGGAGAAAGTAAGATTCACTAGAGAAATTTTAGGACTCGATGCACAATTACGATGCCTAATTCCATCATCGCGCAGCCAAAAGAAGATTTACCAGTGAAATTTTAGTATGTAAGATTCACTAGAGAAATTTTAGTACTCGATGCCCAATTTAAGGCATCTCAATGCCTAATTGCGATGCATAATTTCATCATCGCGATGCCTAATTTCATATCGCGATGCCTAATTCCATCATCCCGATGCCTAATTCCATCATCGCGATGCAGCCAAAGAAATATTTACTGGAGAAATTTTAATAAGTAAGTTCACTTGTGTTGTATTGGAATGGAGATAGAAACAATCCACAAAAATTAATTTTCTTTGCTACGAGCTATTGGAATGGAAAACAGAGATTCACCGGAGAAATTTTAGGAATGGAGATTCACCAGAAAAATTTTATGAAAAAAGGAAGATTCACCGGAGAAATATTAGGTAGAAGTTATTTGGAAGATTGGCCGGAGAATTTTATGAAGAAAGAAAGATTCACCGGAGAAATATTAGGAAGAAGTTATCTGAAAAATAGGCCAAAGAAATTTTTGGAAAAAAAAGAAGATTTACCGGAGAAATTTTAGGAAGAAGCTATTGTATATGTTATTGCGGGGCATTTTAGGAACAATTTTATGAAAGTGCCTTTTAGCATTTAAAAAAAATAGTGGACTGGAGAGAATAAAAATTTTTCAAAGTGGACCGACTAGCAATTTTTTAAAATATTTAATACTAGACCATTTAGATTTGAGTAATGCTGTGATTACCTAAAGAGTACCAAATTTTTTGCATTAAATGTGGCAGCTGATGTGATGCATTAATTTTAATTTTTAATTTTTTTATGCTATATCAACTGCCACATTATTTAGAGCAAAAAAATTAATACTCTTTAATTACCCATAACATTAATTTTTAAATTTATTCTATAGAATTAATTGCTAAAATTGGCCCACATGCTTGGTCTAATCATGTTGAATCTTTATGGTGGCTGTACAAGATAGTATTTAATGGGTGTACAAGCTTGAGGTGGACAATCCAAGAATTATAAGTCTTAAAATTTTGGAGTACGTTAGACAAAATAGTACACGATATTCAAAAAGTGAAAGTTGTAGAACAACACACACACACACACACACAAGAACCGTAGAGCATGCCTAGCACGCATATCCCAAAAATGTCTATCCTACCACTCTTAGATTTAAAACTACTACTCCCTCCGTCCCTAAATTATTGTCTGGGTTGACCCGGCACACGGATTAAGAAAACTCAATTGACTTGATTATTAATATTGGAATAGTATTGAAAAAGTGTGTTGTTTCCTTTAATACCCATGTGTATGTGGCCTATAATTAAAGTAGGAAGAAAAAGTAAGGGTAAAGTAGTAAAAGTGATGTTCTAAAAAGGAAAGTTTCAAACAAGACAATTATTTTGGGACGGACGAAAAAGAAAAGGAAGACAATAATTTAGGGACGGAAGGAGTATTAAATTCTAATGCTACAAGTAGCACCAACTAATCAATGTCGTCCACTACTAATGAAACATAATTTTGTTCATACCAAATAGATTACACAAATAACAAACACAACTGAGACCTATTTCCTTCATTGATCTCGACCTAAGACGTTAAAGTTGACAAGATTAGCTTCTGGGTAACTTTGAGTGGGTCCCATCTTTGGGTTTCATTGAGTTTGACCAAGGTTAATGAAGATATATGTAGATGTACGATTAAAAGTTCCAATTTGATGTTTGGATAAAAGTTAATTTATGATGAGAATTCATAATTATAAGACTTGCAAATGAGGACTTTGTGGTTTTTGTTGGGTGTTCACAAAGTGCAAATTGGGTTTCCTACATTGAAACTTATTTCACACGTGCTCGCTTGACTCGGGGCTATTAGATTACTCAAAGGTTTATCCTTTCCTTAACCTAATCGTAAATTCCTTGATTAATACATGTGTATTATGGATATGTGTGGGAGAAAAATAAACACGCATGCAAATAGTTTTCTGCACTCATTTTCTCTAAATCCTTAAATCTATGTATGTTCATGAGTAAGGGGCATGTTGGGAATATTTATTACCTTTAGATTTGCTTGTACATATTACTTAGAACTTAAAAGAGTGCCTATAAGCAAACTTGTAAATAGACTCATGCTACATCTTTGAAGGCAATTATTAGAACTAAGCAATAATTAGTTAGACTTGTATCTATTATTAGAACACTTATGCTTTTGAGCTTAATGATTTGTTTGGTGCAGCATTTACAAAACTCAGTGTTTTAAAAATGCAGCGTTTTAAAAATGCAGGTTTTTTCTTATAAATGCATTTGAGATATCATTTTAATACGCAGTTTTTTTTTCCTAACAGTATTTTAAAATCTGTATTTTAGGAAAAAAAATTGAGAATTTCAGCGTTTTAAAACGCAGCTGTATTTTAAAAACGGTATTTTTTATGTCACAGCATTGAAATACAATTTTTATAAATAAGCTATATTTTATCTCTACATTTTAATCAAAACGCAGGACCAAATGGATTCTAAATCACCTATGTTACTTATTCTTCCTAAAGGCCGCCAATGAAGACGTTTGACTTTGAAGTGTGTTGTTTGTGTCATCACATGAGTCAACCAAACATATTTTTCTCATTTTGGCAACATTTCAGAAAAGACTTCTGCAACAAATGTTCCTTATGCCAAAGGAAGTAAAGTTGCATTTGCATATAAGATGTAACTGTTAGCGGCTCACCAAAAGAATTGCCAAAAACGTTTAACAAGTGACATTTATTTTCAACAAGTCTAACTCTATGCATTTAATGTATTCAAACTTCAAATCAAAAGTAGTTGAATCATTCGTCGTCTTTCGAAACTCCTAATGTAAGAGCTATACTTAAAGAAGCAATATCGAAGAGGAAGACCAAGTACTGACCAACAAAAGAACATTTAAAGAGTTTGGCTGATTTTAAAGAACACTAGTTATTGAGTCCGTGTTTCACATGAGTTTAATCTGATTTCGACATTAATTTATATATTTTAGAAATAAGTTTAAAAAAATTATGTTATTGAATATAGGCGTTTGTTGACTTATTGTTCGGCCGAAAGTTAAGTATTGTTAATATATGCAAATTGGTGGTCGTTTATTATAATATTTTTATTTCATAATAAGTGTTTTTTATTAGTGGTCAATATATGTATTTTCGTTTCTATATATTTTTTAAGTATCCTTTAATGATTTGGTCAAAAAAAAAGTATCCTTTAATAATATCAAATTGTTGGGTTTATTTTTATTTTTTTCATCTTGCACTTAATAAAGATATTTGAGACAGATATTTGAAGAATTTTTACAAAATTAAAAATAAAATATTGACTTTAGAACATATTGATAAAAGATAACATTTTTTCTGAACAAAGGAGAATTGTATAAAGATTGAATATAATTATATTTTTTAAAATAACTTTTGAAGATCATCCAATGATTAGAAAATATTTAGTTGGGTACTATATTTACATATTTTTGATACACTATCAGTGTGAAAAAGATATTTACAAAAATATGATTTTTTTTTGATGAAATGATTTAGATTTTCGTTGAGATGTATTACATATTATAGACATTATTTTAGAACATCTTATATAAGAATATAAGACTCATATTTTGACATGGAGAGAATAACATTTATAAAAATAAATATTAGTTGATTTATATTATAAATTAATTTATAGAATAATTTAATATATTTTTTAAAATTCTTACATATAATATAATTAGTTGAGTTGGTTTAAGGTATATATTCATATTTAATAACGTGTGGGTCCAAATCTCATTGACATAATTACTTTGTTCAAAGTTCTTCTCATTTCATAATTACTTTGTTCAAATCTCATTGACATAATTACTTATTATAAAACCTATTATTAGTAGATATAATTATAGTCTAATGACTTAAAAATGAGAAAAAGAATAATACTTATTTTAAAATTTATTATTAATAGGTATAGTCATAAGCTAATGACTTAAAAATAAAAAGTCATCTCAATTTATTAATAGAAAGGGGGGTAGGCCTCAGTTATCTCAATTCATTAATGTAAAGGAAGGTAGGCCTTAGTCCTCTCAATTCATTAATACTCCCTTCGTCTCTAAATTATTATTTTTTTTTATCTGTCCTAAAATAATTATTTTATTTGAAAAAAAAAATTTAAGACAATACTTTTATTATTTTATTTTTACTTTTTATTTTTATTTTAATTATGGGTCACATGCACTGGAAAATTAAAGAAAACTAAACACTATACCAATATTAATAATTAAGTCAATTACTTTTTTTAATTCATGTGTCAGGTCAAATAAGATAATAATTTAAGAACGGAAAAGTAAAAAAGAAGGTAAGCCTCCTCACCAAATATATATATATATATATATATATATATATATATATATATTCAAGATCAACACAAGAACAATCACTCGTTTCATTTCCAATATTTATTATTTAGATATTATACTCCCTCTATTCCTAAATTTTTATTTTCCTTTCCTTTTTCGTCCGTCCTTAAATAATTGTCTTGTTTGAAACTTTTTTTTTTAGAATATTATTTTTATTATTTTACTTTTATTTTTTTTTCCTACTTTAATTATGTGCCACATGTATATGTGTATCAAAGAAAATTACACACTTTACCAATATTAATAATTAAATTAATTACTTTTTTTAATCTGTGTGTCAGATCAAACAAAGACAATAATTTAAAGACCGAGAGAGTATTATATATATGTGTGGATATTATAGATCTCAGAGATTACGGTGGATTTGATAGAACAGTTGGGGCACATGTATATATCCAAATTTAAATTAACAGAATGACTAGAAGCAACACCTCGAGTTTAACTGTAGAGCTATCAAAACGGACTGGCGGAACGGGTTAGCCCGCAATCTGTCACAACCCGCCAACAAAAGGGTCAGAACGGGCTGATCTGCCAAATAGGCGGTCCCGAAACTGCTCAACTCAACCCAACTCACTACGGGTTGCGGGCTGGAATGGGCCAACTCGTCAAAAATGATGATTTATTGATTTTCTGATTTAAACTTAAAATGAACAAAATAATTTAGTACATTTACTTTCAGCTAAGGATTAGTCAGCAAGATTTTTTTTCTTCCCAAAAGTAGACAGAAAGATTAAATTCTATACAACAGTTAATTAATTATACGAAGCTAAAACCAAATTTTGGATGCCTAAGAGGATAAGAACCACTAAAAGTTGTAGTAATAAAAAACAATCAGTAGACCACCAAAAATACTAACTGATCAATGATACATTAATAATAGAACTAAGATCTACAGGCACCGACCTGCTCATTTTCGTTTTCAATCAACTCTTTAAATGGAGGATACTACAGACTGGAACAAGAAACTCGACGAATCAAAAATGGAAGTTACCAAATCAAATCTTAAAAGCAAAATAAATCAATAAAAACTTGGAAAAATTGACAATTTAAATAGAAATATTGAGATCTTCTTTTCATGTTTTTCCATTGGAGATCTAACAACAAAACAAAGACTATCGGAGCGACGGCCGACGAAGTCGGGAGTGAAGCGATTGATCGCGGATCTCAGCAACCCACTTGCCCCAGCTACCGAGCTACGTTGTCTAACACCCCTGTACTTGAACTTGCTGTTATCGGAAGAAGGGCATTTGCTGCCGCAAGTGGCGTTGGGGGCAGGTTATGAGGATTCCATAAACGGATGAGAGAATCAAAGGTTTGGACGAAACTTGGGGATGAATATGAAATGCGTTACTGAGAGAGAGAGAGAGAGAGAGAGAGGGAGGGACTAGGGAGAGAATGAGAATATGAGATCTAACAAAAATGCTGCTGCTGCAACTTTCGTTTCACTTTTTCTTAACCTAGGTTTATTTTAAAGTTTAACCATCCAATGGTCCAGATTTAATCAACAGTAGCAGCAGCAAAAAAAAAAAAGAAAAAAAAAAGGCCATCCCGGCCCAACCCGCCCCGCCCGCCCGCCTCAACCCGTGACCCGTGCGGGCTCAGCCCGTTTGACCCGCCCCCTAAACGGAACCGACTTTCCTCAATCCAACCCGCCACTTTTAGGTGATGGAACGGGCTGGCCCGGCGAGTTTGGCCCGTTTTGACGGCTCTAAGTTTAAGCCCCATTGGCCCTCGTGGTTCATAATGTGGTTCGCGCGGTCATATTAGGCTCCCTTTTCGTTTGGAAGAAAGATAGTTTTTGAAAAACATTTTCGGGTTAACTATTAAAAAATGATTCAATAGTAAATATTTTTTAAATCAATTGAAAATGCTCCTACCACTCGGTGAAATAACTTACGAATCAAGGGCTGTACATCATTTTTCCAAGGTATCACAAGTTCGATAGCAATAAAAAAAAAATTATCAAATTTTAATGCAGTTACACTTTTATGCCTCAAACCCGACTTAAGATTAGTGAACAATTTTTTTTTTTTGTTAATTTCCTTCAAACGTCTGACTATGCTAAACTTTTAACATCATGCCCGACCTTGTGAGGAAGCCCACCAGGCCCAGGCCTATGCCCTCCACCCAAAAAATGTTCAAATTTAAGGGTTCATAAAATGTAGATTCATTAGTATTATATATATTTATATTTTTATTGAGGACTGAGGAGTAATGTTATGGGTACCTAAATAGTATTAAATTTTTTGCACCAAATGATGTGTCACCTGACGTGGCAGCTGATGTTGCACAAAAAATAAAATAAAAATTCAAAATTAATGCATCACATCAGCTGCCATATCAAGTGACACATTATTTGGTGTAAAAAATTTCCATAAAAATCCAAATTTAAAATAAAATCAGAATTTTTATAATAAAAGTTGGAGGGTATATACCTCTTACCCAAATCCTTATTATTATTATTATTATTATTATTATTATTATTATTATTATTATTATTATTATTATTATTATTATTATTATTATTATTATTATTATTATTATTATTATTATTATTATTATTATTATTATTAGTTAATGTCTTAGAGCATCTCCAATGCTCAATTTTTTTTACACAATTCTTAGTTGGATCTCACTGCTACCACGACACCCCATTTTAAGAATTTTCCTCTCTAAAAATTTAACTTTCCAATAGTTTTCATTCTTCTCACATTTTTATATGGGTCTCACTACCAAATCATGCATTTCATATACACAACTTTTTTTATTGTTTTACTACCAAATCATCCACGTTATTCATTCTCCCTTGAAGTCCCACCTTCTCCCATAAGAATTGATTCTTATTTTGGAGTGCAAGAATTTTGGGCAAAGAATGATTTTTTAAGAATTGCTCCCAATGAGAAGTAATTCTTGTCTTACTTAAGAATTGTTCAAGAATTGAGCATTGGGGATGCTCTTAAAAGGCTAAAATTATGACTATATGGTGTTTTTGATGAGGCTAGAACAGCTGGTGCATTTTTTGAGGTTTTAAACACCTGACTACTCCATTAAAAGAAGTGAACAACAACGGTGCCTCTAGTATGACTTGAAGAACAGACACCTTTGTTAAAATAAGTGAATAATAGTAGTTGAACTCGAACTCATTGGATAATAATAAATTAACAAAAACTCATAATATATATATATATATATATATATATATATATATAGAGAGAGAGAGAGAGAGAGAGAGAGAGAGAGAGAGAGAGAGAGAGAGAAAGAAAGAAAGAAAGAAAGAAATAGAGAGATACTTTGAACACCCGACCTCTCCGTTAAAAATAGTGAAGTATTGAGGTGTCTCTGGTTGGGCATGAACACTCTATTTATCTGTTAAGAGAAGTAAGCAATACGAAAATGGTGTTTTTGGTGAGTCTAAATAACAACGGTTCTTGGCATAGAGGTTACAAGGTCTTCTCAAAGTCAAAGAAAGTATGGCCTTAATTTTGATTGAAACTACAGGGCTTACAGAAGTCAAAACTTTGACGATTCCCTTAGACCCAAATGAAAAATTGTTGGCATTTGCAGGAGAAGTTCTCACAGACCTAAGTTCTTATAGGTCAGTAGTTGGAAAACTACTTTACCTCATTATCACAAGGCCAGATGTAGCTTATGCAGCTCATGTGTTAGAGCTAATGCTCCCACCACAACTCATCTTAAGCCTATATTTATGATCTTGATATATGTCAAAGCATGTCCAGGAGATTGATGGATACAATTAATGCAAATAGTGACAATGATTGGTGCTTTTTATTCCTTCAAACAATACTTTTGTACTCATAGCATATAGTGCGGTGGTGATCCAAATGATAGGAAGTCTGGTTATTGTCTTCTACTAGGAAATTCTCTGTTGTCTTAGTTATCTAAGAAGCAATTTGGTAGAGGCAGAATACATGGCCCTAGCAACTGTTAGTAGTGAAGTCTTTTGGGTCATGCTTTACTTAAGGATTTACTAATGCATGTTGATCTTATTGTCATAGTCTATTCACTACTAGAAAGATGGGTATTAGTGATAGAAATATTAGTGACGAAAATTTCGTCGCTAATTAGCGACGGAATCACAAAATTAGCGACGGAAATCGTAGCTAAATTAGCGGGCTTTTAAATTAGCGACGAAATTACTTCTGTTCTTAATTACCGTCGCTAAATGAAGGAATATTCAAAGAATATTTCTTTTGTCCGTCACTAAAAACCGCGGCAAAAATACTGGAAAATTGGAGACAGAGTTTCCATCGCTGATTAAAGGCTTCGTCGCTAATTATATTTAATTTCACCCTATCAACCCCCCTTTCCACCCTTCCCCAGACAACCCTTTCCCCTTTACCACTTCCCTAGATCGCAACCCGCCTTCCCCAAACGACCCCCATTCACTCTCCCCCTTTTCTCTCTCTCTCTCTCTCTCTCTCTCTCTCTCTCTCTCTCTCTCTCTCTCTCTCACCCTTCCCTCTCTATCTCCGGCGCACACACAAAGCACCACCGCCGCCCAATTGCCCAAAGCCCCCTCTAGATCTCTCTCCCCGTCTCCCTTTTGCTCTCTCATTTCTCTCTCTCTCTCTATATATATATATATATATATATATATATATATATATATCACTCTCTTCTCCCTTCGACCACGCCGCGTCGTTTGCCTTTCTCCGGCCACGCTGCGTCGTCTGCCTCCCTCCGGCGACGCCGCGCTGTCTGCCTCCCTCCGGTGATGCCGCGCCGTTTGCCTCCCTTTGGCGACGCCGTCTAAGGTAAACCCTTTTCTTTTTATTTTTTTTCCTTTTTAGTTTATTTATTTATTTTATTTTATTGTGTATAGCACCGCTACGAAAATTAACCTAAACCACCACTGCCGCCATCGTCCTTTCTTCAGCATTTGTCCTTCCAATTTTTAGGTAATTTATTTTTGTAATTTTGTTAATTAGATAGTTTAATTTGACTGTATTTTATTGTATTGTTTTCTATTTTTGATTTTTTTTTGTAAATAATCTATTTTTGATGTAATTAATCTGTAATTAATTGGTACTTTTTTTAATTAATCTGTATTTTGGTAATTAATATGTATTTTTTTTAATTAATTTGAATTTATTTTCTCTTTTTGAATTTTTTTTGTAAATAATTTGTATTTAGTGTGTATGTACTATGTGTAGGGGGTTGTAGACTAATTAGTTGGGGTTGGAGTATTTGTGATCAATTTTGATGACCTTGTAATTTGCATGATATTTTATGTTTTAAAGGATTTAGTTGGGATATTTATGCTATTTTTATGTTTAGTTATGATTTAGTTGCTTTATTTATGTTATTTTTGTAATTTGTATGCTAGTTTTATGTTATAAAGGCCTTAGTGTATTAGATTTGTATGCAATTGTTATTTACTAGGAATGTTGGGTGCCTTAGCATATCCTAAGAAAATAAAATGATCGAAGAAGCGCGTATGTAAATAAAATAAGTGAGAAGACTTGGACTTGTGAATAAATAAGACTAATACTACTAGATTAGTTCAATTATGTATGTAATTCATTAGTTGCATAGTGATAAAGATTGTTTGGTTAAGTTACCCTATCTAAACCCTAAACTTTAAATTGTATACCCTAAACTTTAAATCATAAACACAATAATTTTGTCTAAACCAAAACTCATACCCTAAAACCCTAAACCTAAAACTAAAACCCTAAAATTAAAACCCTAAACCTAAAACCACATAAACCTAAAACTAAAACCCTAAACGCTAAACCCTAACTCTAACCCTAAACCCTAATTATAACCCTTAACCCTATACTATAATTAACCCTAAATCATCAAACCTAAACCCTAAAGCCTAGATAAACCCTTAAACCTAACCCTAACTCTAACCCTAATCCCTAACTCAAACCTTAAACCCTAAACTCTAATTAACCTTAAACCCTAAAACCTAGACACTAACTCTAAGCACTAACACCGATGATTTGTTTCGTGTCACTTGATCTACCCATGTCACAAGGTGACGAGGGCAAGATTAACTCCCACTACTGGAAAAACGCACATTAGATATGGAAATATCCATTCCTAATTTCAAGTTTCCGTCATTAAATCCATATTAGCGACGGAACTCCATCGAAAGAAAATGGTTGTTGTTTGAAGACGGGGGTCTTTCCGTTAAAAATTAGCGACGAAGATGGTTTCTGTCGCTAAATTAGCGACGGTAATTACCAACGGTTATAAACCGTCGTTAAATATCTTTCGTCGCTAATTAGTGACGAAAATTAGAGACGAAATTTTCGCCGCTAATTAGTAACGGAATATTTCGTGTCTAAATACCGTCTCTAAATGGGAACTCTTGTTTCCAAACTGGTAAAATCTTCCAAACCCTGAAGTTGGAATCTCTTCCGTCACAATATGACGAGCTTGGGGAAACAATAGAAATTAAGAGGCCAAATCTAAACATAAATTGACTCTTTCCAATCCTTGACCCCTTTTAATCCGTATGTCGGGTCAAACAAGATAATAATTTAGGGAGAGAGAGAGAGTATTATTTTTTAATCCTTCTTGTAATCATGACAGAGAACACAAGTTTTCTCTCTCATTGAATGAAGAAAGTTTCATCCCTCCATCTCTGTTTCTTCTTTCTTCATATCAAGTTAATATTGACAAAAAAAAAAAAAAAAAATCAAACATGACAATAATTTATGAACGGAAGGAGTATAATTTTATTTTTCTCTAACTAAATAAAAATATGTTAAATATATATTTGGGTCAAATTGACCCAAAAAAAATGGCAAATAATATTACAAGCTCGAGCTTGTGATATTATTACAAGTTTTAGTGTTAGTGTCGTTGGATGATTAAATGTTGTTAAGTTGGTGATGATTTGGAATGTTAAGTTGGTCATTATTTTGAAAATGACAAATTTGATCCGTCGGTGTAATGATCTAATAGATCTAACGGTACAAATATTGAAGCTTGTAATAATACCACAAGCTCGAGCTCGTATATAATTTCATACCTAAAAAAAAAAAAACAAAATCAAAGTGTCTTTAATTGAGGCAGAGGTCGTAGTTATTGAGTCAAGGAAAATTAATCCAAACATAATCAGTAGTTAATTAAGGGCTGCAGTTGCTTCAAGCGGCCCTCATTTGTATCAACCCACAAAAGAAGAACGTAATTTTATCAGACAATCTCTTCTGTTTCCTTAAATAGTCGAAGGCCACCCTCTTTAACTCATATCAGTTCCCTCCCTTCCTGATCTTCATCTTTCTCATAAAATACAAAGGTTTCTTGTTTCTTCTTCCTTTTTTTTTTTTGTTAAAATGCCTGCAACAATTTCGAGCGGACAAATGGTAGAATGGCCAGCACAACGGGACTATGGAAATGATTTTGCCACAGTTAAAAGTGGTCGTAGCGGGTGTGCCTTGATCACGCCAAAAAGATCTTCGTGACCACGTCGGATCCACGTGTATAGCTAGCTTCTGGTCAAGATGCCTCGGCTCTCAAAAGGCGTCTCGTGTCGGGACCAAACCGTCATGAGTGAGCTGAGTTCTTAACTGTAAGACAATGAAAAACACCGTTAAGGATGTCGGGGGTTCACCTAACTAACACCATCTGGTGTGAGAATCAGTATCGAAATAAATATAGAGGCAGTTTGATGTTTAATGTTAACTGATCCTTCACAGGGAATGAAGATGAGAGTGTTTTATGCTAGTAATAAATGTGATTCTCCAGTATCTTTGTTTGTTCTTCAGAGTAAATGCCGCTTGGTCTTAAATGAAAGTAATATCTTCTCTTTTATAGCCAAGATGACGTGTTGAAAGGTAAGAAGTTAGTCACCTGGACCTGGGGGAGTTGGTGATTATTAGGGAACCCATTCCTCTGTCAGTCTGTAGGGACAGGATAGAAGTTTCCGCCTTAGGAATGGGAAGAAGCCATAAATGCTACTGTTGCTTTATTCAGAAGAAATCACTTCTCTCAGTGGGAATGTCTTGCTTCTTCCAGGAAATATGCTGACACACTATAAGCATTGAATGCTTGATGTTGACTCCGTTTCGAGGATAGATATTCTGGAAGTCGAGGTTCTTGTACTGATCGGCGAGGATACTTGTGGTGATGTGCCGAGGTTAAGCTCAGATGATAACCTCGGTAGTAAACTTTAGTCAGGAACCTCGTCTTGAGTCCTCAGCTGAGTCCTCGGTTGGGATGCTCATTTACCCCGAGGGCTGAACTACCCTAGTCGTTGTGTAGGCTGGGACCTACTAGAGCTGTCGTGGAAAACACGTGGAATGGGTATTTGGGAGGATCCCATCAGTAGCCCCCGAGTCCTTGAGTGTAATGGATTTATCCTGAACGAGAGGAATCTACCCCATAGCCCGTCATAGGTGCTTCGAGCTCCTTTTTTCTCTATAGGTAGCGAAACCAGCTCGATCTGGCAATTTCGGCGAGCTGTTCTGGAAGCTACACATCAAACTCGTCTTGGGAAGGTACGAATGCAAAGGGTGATATCTCCGTGACGATGAGTGGGGAATACGGAGCTGCTCTGCATTAATTTCATGTCCTTTCAAATTTCAGAACGCGGCTGGACGCTCTTCCATTCGCGCGTGGTCTTCACGACGTTGGCTTCCAGAAGAAGCCAAGCTAAGATCCGCGTGTTTTTTTATCCCGGTCGACTCGATGACCCGGGTTATAAATGAAAAAGTCACTGTTTGATTTTCATTTTTCACCAAAACCCTTACAAAACCCCTTCTTCTCCGGCGATTTCAAGAGATTTTCGGCGCCATCAATGTTTGCGAGAAAGTCGGTACCGCTTTCTTCAGCCACTCTAATTCCCGTTCATTCTGTAAGTCTGCCTTCATTCCTTTTGTGTTTTCTTTGATATCGGTTTCAGCCGCTTTTGCTTTACACATTTAGCAACCTTTCTGAGTTTTTTCGAATCTTGTCGCCAGTACTAACTCCGGTGCCCTTCAAATTATTAGGTAGACTGTTCATCCTCTCCTCTCATCGCCCTGAATTTTACCTCGATTCAGGTAATTTCCCGCTCGACTCCCCCCTTTATAGTCTTCAGTATGTCGTTTCTAGAAGGAGTCAATTTTGTCTTTAACCCTATCGAGTCTTCGAATTCGACATCTTCGTTGAGCTTGGTTTCATCGAGCTCTCCCTCTACGAGCTAGACGTCCTCGTCTGGCTCTGCTTCCTCGTCCGTTTTTGTTCGCTCTCCTACTGGTGAGAACATATATAGACAATCTCACGGTCGATGGGCCTTCGTACCCCCAGTGTGGCGAGGGCATTCTTAGAGTGTTGTAATTAGTATAGATTTGCTTGTATCCATAACCTTAGTCTAAGTCAAGGTGACTAATGGGCCTGCGTGTCTGTTAGAGTGGCAACTTGTACTTAGACATAGCTTGAATAGCCTAGGGTTGCTTATTGTAAATTGTCTTGAAGAAGATAGCCTGTAGGATATCGGCCATCCTCTATACATCTGCCGAAGTGTGCATCAGCAGAATTCCTCAGGATATCGGACGAGTTCATCTCAGCCAAGCTTCATCAACTAAGTTGAAGACCCCAAGAACGTCCGATATAGATCTGCCGAAGACATGTCTTGATTTGAAGCTTTCATTGACTTTGATGCAACGTTAACCTGCAAAACGCATTCAATGAAGATTTCCATTCTAGGCATTCAACTCAGAAAAGGACATTCTGCCTGCAAACGCAGTCTACCTATTTTTGGCAAAGTGTCAGGAGACAGACTGTAAGTTGCAGAAACGCCTATCAGAGATCAACAACAACATTAGAGCATTGAATGCTCTTAAATTCAAATTGTGCAAATGATGAAGATCTCTAACGGCTCCAAGACTTCCCCTGCATATAAAAGGAGACTTCATTGAAGCATTTAACAACCCTCAACAACTACAACTCTGAATTCATCATCATCTTCTTCAAGTGCATTAAAGCTTAAACGTCCTATCTGTAAATCCTTCTTTGAAGAGCTTCACACTAAGACGATCAGTCTATAAAAGCTCTTCATTGATTGCAACACCTAGCATTCATAGCTCACGAGAATTATATCTTATAGATATTAATTCTCCCACAAACACTGGTCAACAAAATTTTTGTACACAATCCATTAGAGATTTATTTTGTAAAGTTTCTAGTGGAAAACTTAGTACACAATTTTCAAATCCAAAGTTGACCACTTTGGTTGTGGACGTAGCACTTATTTATAAGTGTGAACCATATTAAATACCTTGTCTATTTCTGTGTGATTGTGAATTGCTTGTGTTGATTAATTTCCAGAATTCCATACATTTGAGAACTGCTGATCTTGTCCTGTGAAGATCAACCATTCTCAACTTGTCCTATACTTCACTATTATTCTGCCTGCAAAACTTTCTAACTTAAGTGAAGTAGGTTTTTGAATCAATTTCAAAAATTGGACATAGGCTATTCAACCCCCCCTTCTAGCCTATATTAAGCACCCTGAGACCTAACAATTGGTATCAGAGCTTAACTCTTTGAAAACTAGTTTTTCCAAGATTAAACTCTTGAGAGATTAAAGATCAAATGGCTGCTCATCAGATGTTGGAAACTTCAAATGTGAACCATTGTCCTGTACTGGATTAAGTTCACTTTGATATCTGGAAAGATAAAGTTAAAAGACATATGAACTCTATTGATAAACGTTTATGGAAATGTGTTACAGATGGACCTAGAATTCCCATGAAGCCAAATACTTTGGCTACACTGGATCCAACGGCTGACCCTGAAGTCCCAAAGCCTGAAGAAGAATGGGATGAAGAAGACAGAAAGAATGACGCTCTAGATGGAAAGGCCATCAACATCATCACCAGCTGTATTGATATAAGCACATATCAGCAGATCATCAACTTGGACACAGCTAAGGAAATGTGGGAAGCCATATTGGAATATCTTGAAGGTGATGGTGAAACCAAGAACAACAAGCTATATACTTGCATCCAGAAGTTCGACTCATTCAAGAAAGATCCTAAAGAGTCTCTACGAAGTGCATATGACAGATTCTATGAGGTAGTCAACTCTTGCTATTCTTTAGGAAAGAAATATGAAAAGAAAGAAATAAACATGAGATTTCTTAATGCACTAGGCAGTCTATGGCATGTAAAGATCACAGCCATGAAAGAGTCAAAAGACTTGAATAAATTGACTCTTAGAAACCTTTATGCAAGTCTTTCAGTCTATGAGCTTGAAATCCAACAAGCTCAAGAAATGGAAAAGAGTTTTAAAATTTATCCTTACCACCATGTCATTGAACCTTCTTGTTCCACACGATGAAACCCCATCTACATCCGTGATGGTGATGACATTCTTTCGACGAAGCTTTTGCAATGTTTGTTAAGAAGTATCAACGTTTCAAAAGGTTTAACAAGTCATCTCATAGGCGTCTCCTCACAAACCGCCATTCCTCAAAGAACATTGCCATCCAAAAGTTCGCTCCTTATAAAACTACGAGACTATCAAAAGGAAAATGAGCTTGTCTGTTTTAATAGGAAACCAGGTCATTTTGCTTCAAAATGTCCAAAGCCAAAATATGAATTCTACAAAAACGTCCCGAGTCTAAATTTCAAAAACAAAAGGGATGGTGGCCGAGGACATGGATGAAAGCAACATGCCCACTTGGTGTGACACGATACCGATGAGGATGATTCCGTGACTTTGTGAAGAAGCAAATATATGTCTTATGGCCAGGGAATCACCCCATGACTCGAAGGTCACTACCATTCCAACAGATGATAGTGATGATGATGAGCTTAATGAACCCTCAAAGGGAGAGCTCATTAAAGCCAACAAAGACATGCTGGAAGAATTTTCTAAATTCAAAACTGCCTATGTGAAACTAGCCAAAAAGCATGAACTGGCTGTTTATGAGAAATCTACCTTGATGTCTGAGATCAAAGATCTTAATAGACAACAAGCTGAAAGTATCAAAATTCAAAAAGAGAACAAAGCTTTAACTGAAAAAGTGGAGTTCCTACTTGAACACATAAAGAAAATCAATTCTGAGAAAGATGACCTTCAAAAGGTTGTCAACACTTGGAATAATTCAAAAGGAAACTTTGATACCATTCTTTCAAACCAGAAAACTCTTGATGACAAAACTGGTATCGGTTTCCAAAGTGAATTCAATGTAGGAAGTTCTTCTGGTTCTCAAGAAAATGAGACATCTGAAGTAATTGCTGAAGAATTGGCTGAAGAAGCTTCCTATAATCAGCAATCTCCTAAAAGGCAAGGACTTGGTTTCAACAAAGTTCCCTTTGTTTATCCCAAAAATACAAAAGACAAGTCCAAGGGTAAGCAATCTGTCAACAATGACACTGCTAATAGGGAGTCTGAGCAACAGAAACCTGCTATCAGTCACCCTAAGAAAACAGGGATGACTAGTAGCAAGTCAAAGAATTCTCAACTCAAACCTATTAAATTTGTCAAAGGAAAGATTGCTGATCCCAACTCTGCCGATAAAAAGGTCAAAGGAGCTAACTCTGCCGATAAAAAGCTCAAAGGAGTTAACTCTGCCGATAAAAAGGTCAAAGGAGTTTTGCCTGAAAATGTGAAATCTTTCGATAAAAGGTCTACCCATGGTAAACCTAATATCACTAAGAAATGGCATTATCAGCCTAAGTCCTATAAGCCTGTTATCAGTCCAAAGGTCATCTCCAAAACTGCTGATAATAAGAAGTCTTCAAAGGAAATCATTACCCATGTTCAAGGTTTTCATAAATGCTCTTTCTGTAAAGGCCATGGTCACGAAATTCATGAATGCCTTCTGAGATTCATACCCAAATCTAGAGGATTCACACCTCCAAAGGTTAAACAGGTATGGATCCCAAAAGGTTGCTAACCTTAAGGACCCAAAAGTAAAAGGGGACCATATTCTTAAATGATTATATTTCAGGAATGCTTCATGGCTGTTAGTGAAGAAGAGAAAGACTTATGGTATCTAGATAGTGGCTGCTCAAAGCACATGACTGGTGATCCAAATCTTCTCTCAAATATTGTTGAAGCTAAAGGTCCCTCAGTAATTTTTGGTGACAATTCAAAAAGGAAGACGATTGGCTATGGAAGCATAATTAGAGGAAACCTCTCCATCAGCAAAGTTTCTTTAGTTGAAGGATTGAAGCATAATCTTTTGAGCATATCACAATTCTGTGACAAAGGATTAGTCTGTCAATTCACTTCAAGTCACTGTCTCATCAAGGACAATGAGACATGTTCAACAATCCTGACATGCTTCAGAAAAGGAAATGTATATGCTGTTGACCTAAATGCAGTTGAAAGAAAATCAAATCTATGCTTGGTTGCAAGGTCATCAAATGATAACAGCTGGTTGTGGCACAAAAGGCTTAGTCATCTCAACTTCAAATATTTGGAGAAGCTATCAAAGGACAACCTAGTTGTTGGTTTGCCTAAAATATCGACTGAACCACACAGTCTTTGTAAAGCATGTCAACTAGGCAAACTACACAAATCTTCATTCAAAAGCAAGCCTTGCCTATCAACATCCAGACCTCTACAGCTCCTGCATATGGATTTGTTTGGACCTGTCACTACTACAAGTCTTGGTGGCAACAAGTACACACTTGTAGTAGTTGATGACTACTCAAGATTCACTTGGGTTGAAATGATGTCCTCTAAAGATGAAGCATATGACATCATAACAGAACTCTTCAGAAGACTACAAACTCGAAACGGATGACATTGCGATGTCGATCGCACAATGGGACGAGTTCAAGAACAATGGTGTAGCCAAATATTGTGATGACCATGGAATTGGTCACAATTTCTCTAGTTGGTACACCTCAACGAATGGAGTTGCTGAAAGAAAGAACGAACTCTTATTGAAGGGAAAGACTATGATTGAAGCCAAACCGCCTATGTATTTGGGCCGAAGTAAACACCGCCCTTCACTCAAAACAGGTCCATTATTAACAAATTTCACAACAAAACTCCATATGAAATATGGAGAGGCAGAGCTCCCAACATTGGATTCTTCAAAATATTTGGATGCAAATGTTATGTTCTTTACAATGGAAAAGAACATAGAGGTAAATTTGAATCCAAAAGTGATGAAGGGATATTTCTGGGATATGCCAAATTTTCAAAAGCTTATAGAGTTTACAATAAAACTTCACTTAGAGTTGTTGAATCTGTTCATGTCTCTTTTGATGAATTTGATTTTATTGGGCCACATTTGGCTCCTAAGGTGACTAATGATTCTGATGAGTATGAGACAGGTACAGAACAGCCAAGCTCCAGATCTGCTGATCCCACACCTTCACAAGTTCCTCCAAGAATTAACTTGATAGAATCCTCAAGAAGTGACAATGAACCAGCAAATGAGAACTCTGAAAATCCAGAATCCACTTTGCCTTCCACACCAGAAGTTCTACAGCCTACCTTGGAATTAACATACCCTTCAGAAAACCAGGCTTCAGACACTTCCACTTCTCAAGAACCCAACTCTGCCGATACAACAAGACAAGTTCAAACTGCAGATGTTCGAGAAGTTAATGCTGGTGTTCAAACTAGACAAGCTTCAAGGAATGAATGCATGTATTCTACAGCATTTGTTTCACATATTGAACCCAAGAAGATAGATGAAGCACTGGAAGATCCAAGCTGGGTGGAAGCTATGCAAGAAGAATTAAACCAATTTGACAGATGTCAAGTTTGGTCACTTGTCCCTAGACCTAAAGGACAAGATGTGATTGGTACAAAGTGGGTTTTCAGAAACAAGATGGATGAAAATGGAAATTTCACCAAGAATAAGGTTAGACTTGTAGCCCAAGGATACAGACAGGAGGAGGGAATTGACTATGATGAGACATTTGCTCCTGTTGCTAGACTAGAAGCCATCAGATTATTCTTGGCCTATGCATCCTACAAAGACTTCAAAGTATATCAAATGGATGTTAAGAGTGCCTTTCTAAACGGTGAACTTCAAGAAGAGGTCTACGTAGAACAACCACCTGGTTTCATCGACAGTTCAAGAAGAGAAGATGTCTACAAGCTAAGGAAAGCACTTTATGGACTCAAGCAAGCTCCAAGAGCCTGGTATGAGCCTTTCAAAGTTCTTGACATCTCAAGGCTTTGTAAGAGGTCAAATTGACACTACTCTTTTTATTATGAAGCATAAAGGTCATTCCTTACTTGTTCAAATTTATGTTGATGATATTATTTTTGGATCTACTAATGAAAATCTTTGCAAAAGATTTGAAAAGCTTATGAAGAGTAAATTCGAAATGAGCATGATGGGAGAACTCAACTTCTTCCTAGGACTTCAAATTCAACAAAGCTCTACTGGTATCTTCATCAATCAAGCCAAATATGCAAAAGATGTTATCAAGAAATTTGGACTTAAAAATGCAAACAACTTCAGCACACCTATGGCCACAAACTGCCATCTTGACAAAGATGAAAAGGGCAAGAAAGTGGACATGACTCTATATAGAGGCATGATTGGCTCACTTTTATACTTAACTGCTAGTAGGCCTGACATTATGTTTGCTGTTTATGTTTGTGCTAGATTTCAAGCAGATCCAAAGGAGTCTCACTTACAAGCTGTCAAAAGAATCATCAGATATTTAATAGATACTCCCAACTTGGGTATTTGGTATCCAATGGATTCATCTTTTAATCTTATAGGCTATTCTGATGCTGATTTTGCTGCATGTAAGGTTGACAGGAAAAGCACAAGTGGGACATGTCAATTCTTAGGAAATCGACTTATCTCATGGGCCAACAAAAAGCAAACATCTGTTTCAACTTCAACAACTAAAGCAGAATATATAGCTGCTGGTAGCTGCTGCTCATAATTGCTGTGGATCAAACAGCAACTGGTGGACTATGAGATCAAGACTGCTGATTGCCCTATAATGTGTGACAATACATCAGCCATCTCTGTTTTTCAAAATCCTGTCATGCACTCCAAGACAAAGCACATTGATGTGAGATATCACTTCTTAAAAGACCATGTTGAAAAAGGTAACATCAACATGCAATATGTGCCTACAGACCATCAGGTAGCTGACATCTTCACCAAACCACTTGATTCAACCAGGTTTGCCTATCTAAGAGGAGAGCTTGGTATGTTTGACCTCAATCCTTTGTCTTTCTTACAAAGTCTTTAAAGCTATTTTATATACTGCCTTTATAGAAATGCTTATGTGATCAGCTAAGTGCAACTCTGCCGAGAATATAGACAACATTGAGTAAGTACTTCTCTCTCCATATCGGCAGTCCTCAATAACATAGGTAGATTAAATACGTTATATGAACAGTCACCTATCAGAACATTAAATGCGGATTTCAAAAATCATTGAAAGTCATTTATTAACCCTGTCAGAAGTACAAAAGGCTACTTTGCACAGTGACTTTTCACATTTTCAAAAACCGCCATTTGCTTTTCAAAAACCTCCGAATCTTCAAGTCTGCAATCTCGCTAAAAGCTTCTAAAATCTCCAAAATCTTCAAGTCTTAAATTTACATTCTTCAATGGTAAGTATCCCTACATCTTTACGATTCATTTGAATCCAGTTTTAGGGCATTTCTTGACCTAATTTGAATTATGTTGAGTTGTCCGCCATTGATGAACTTCGAGTTCTTGATTATATTACTTAAAGCTTGTTTATTTGGTATTGAATGTGTTTTAGAACTATCTATGATAACATGTTTTCATTCTATACCATTCTATTCGTTTAAAATTGACCAAATCTGTTGATGTTCAAAGACCCAGAAGATGAACTGCTCTTGTCACATTTCATAACTTAGCTATATTTTGGGTCTTAGATCTGAACAGTGCATGTTTCTGTTAATATCTGCTGTTTCTTGTATATCTGCTATTCTTAACTCTGCCGACTATGTGTAGGCTAAAACTCAATCCTCTAAAGCTGCTGGTACTTCATCTTTTGCTGAAGCCAAGTCATCCAGGGCTGCTGAAGCCACCAAGATTCCACTAAAAATTCTTCCAAGGTCCAGCTATCACCCTGGAATGACCATTGACAGAGACTCCATCTTTGAGTCTTCCTCTGGAGCAGCACTTCTCAAAGACCTAGAAGAGTGTGGTCTTCTACCCTTCTTCTAATTGAATGACACACACTACAGCAATCTGCTGGCTGAAGAATTCTACACCAGAATGGTGCTCCCTCCTGCTCCTACTTCTGCCAACGACAAAGTAAATATGAGCTATTTGAAAGGATACATCCGAGGGTACTTCATCAAGTTGACCTACAAGGAAGTAGGCAACATTCTCGGACTGCCTATTGAGGGAAAATTGGAATTAACTGATGAAGAGTCAGCACAGGCCTGGGAAATGATGAGGGGCTCTGCTCAACCTGAACGATTCTCAGAGATGTCCAGGAATCTATTTCCTGAAGGCCCCTATCATATCAGCCATCTCCTGGACAAGAGCATTCTTTTCAAGAACGGCTCGAGGGACATCTTCACTTCCCAATAGCTGATGTGGACCAAAGCTGTGGTCCTACGCAAACAGTTGAACTGGGCAAAGATTGTCTTCTCCATGCTATTTCAGAGTGTGGCTGAAGTCCAGGCCCATCCTACCATGAAGAGGCCCTTTGTCAAGGTAATAAATGTTCTTCTCAGAAAATTCGAAGAGATTGATGAGTAGGTATCTGGTGATGATCTGATAAAGGTGTCCAACACCTACGTCTTCACAGTCAACAACATCACCAGATACCGAGAAGACATGGCAAAGAGGACTGCTGCTGCTCCTACAACTGCTGGTCCCTCTACCCAAGACAAGAAGGGTAAGAGGAAGGTGACCTATACCTCAGTCGGGCTTTCTGCTCAAGAGGAGCCAGCACCTATTGGGGCTGAATTGCCCGAAAACTTTGATCTCAGTCGTCTAGATCATGACCCCTATGAACTAGAAGAAACCTCCCCCAAGAAACAAAAACACTCACCTCTCCCAACACCAAAACTCAAACCATCACGGAAGCCTGCCCGCTCCAAACAGGCTGTTGAGAAGGACATTTCCACCTTCAAACCAGCAGACCTTACCAAACCCCCTCAACCTTCTACTCTCCCTCCTAAAACCACCTCCACATCTGCCAAACCCAAAACCAAACAAACCCTTCTGCCAACCGATGAATCTTTTGGTCTTCCTACGATCTCATCTACCACTCCTTCCACACCAGCCATCCCCACTACAGAATCTCCACCACCAGCTCCTGCCTCCTCTCCTCCAACCAGATCAAAACAAGGCAGACGCCTTAAAAGGAGTGCCAAAAAGGTAAAGTTTGTGGGCACTGCCGATCAATCATCTTCACCTCCATCTTCCCCTACTCTGCCTACCGTCTCTGCTCACTCCCCTACATCTTCACCCACTCATTCTGCTCCCATCCAAGAACCCTCTCTCACACCTGAAACCACCCCTCTCCAACGTTCTAAACGCACTCTCTCTTCTCCTTCTGATCCTCCTACTCCCAAACGCAAGAAAACCAACCCTTACAGCCACCTTCATCCAGAGGTGCAGGAACTGCTGTTCTTTAAGGACAGCCGTCCCAAGCCTAACCCTGCCGATACAGACCCCTACCTTTCCACACTGGACTACCCCAAACACTTCCCCTGCCAGCCTATGTCTGCTGGAGAAATTATTGTCTAGTGGGGAGCCTTCTATGATCCCTTTCCTCCCTCCTGGTCCCAACTGTTTTTCTCCCACAACTCTGCTGTTCAAGATCTTATGATCTTCAAACAGTGGACAGCTATACATAAGGACCTAGGCCTTCCTCCTCCTACCCCATCAGACATCTCTCCTTTTCTCTCTCTTCCACGACCCCCAGTCTTCACCATTATCAGCCATCCTTCCGTCCTCTTACAGCCTGTGGTCTACGACTTCATTGACGTAGTCACCACCTACTTAGGCTTTAACCCCCTCATTCCTGTTCTCTTCCGTTCTCCTCACCTATCCACCTTCTTTACTCCTCCTCCCTTTTCCATTCACCCACTTTCCTATGTCATCTACATAGAAAAGCTTTTCCCCATTCCTCGGATCTTCCCCAGCCAACCTCCTTCCTCCCTCAGTCATCCTTCCTTGCCCTCCACCAGCCAATCTCAAGCCTCCACCAGCCAACCTCGCATCTCCATCAGCCATCCTCACACCTTCCCCAGCCAAACTCCACCCTTCACCAGCCTACCTCCAACCTCCACCAGCCCACCCTTCTCTCCCGCCAGCCAGCCTTCCCAACCTGATTACTACCGTGCCTCCGATGTTGAGGACTTTTTGAAGCATTTTGAAACCATATCGGCTGATCTCACCAAGGCCTTACATCAGCTCTCTACCGATCAATCTCACATCACCCATGTCACTGCCGAATGCATGACTCAGGTCATGGGCATTGTCAGGGGTGCCAAGGCTGCCGCCGAAACATGCATGCAGGCCATTGCTGCCTCCCAAAATGTTTTGACCAACCGGCTCTCAGCCTCTTCCTCGGCCTCCAACGCCCTTTTCAAAGAGAATTGGGACAATCTTTCAACAGGAATGCTGCAGATGATCGAGCTCATCGATACGGGCTATAAGCATGTGCTTAAATCTCAACGACTTGCCAACCGCTCTGTCCACTCATCCGTGCATCAGACGCGTAGGCTCACTAGCAAACACTATACCTTCTTTCGCAAGGAGCTCAAGAACACTGATCATCGCCTGGGAAACATTGATCGATCGCTTGCGTCCATGAAGGAGGAGATGAGCCGCCTACACAATACTCAGCTGACTGAACTTCATGAAAGAAATGCTCTACTCAGGCTGAAAAACAAGAATCTCTCCTTCGAATTGGAAGATACAAAGGATGAGCTAGAAGGAGTCAAGGATGAGCTAACAGAAGCTAAAGCTGAAATTGCCAGACTCAAAGTTGCTGTTAACTCAAAATGGAAAAGACAAGCCTCAACTTGACTCAGCCGGTATACTTCTGTATAATCCCCTGCCAAAATATTGTAATTAAACGACTTGTTTAATAAACAATGAATACACTGACCCCTTTGTAAGTCCATCTAGGACATGCTTATTTAATATATCATTCTTACAACATGTTATTACTAGAATCGGACATGGTCAGCTTATATTGTATTCATAAGGTCATGGACTCAAGGAAATAGGAGGAGATTGTTGTAATTAGTATATATTTGCTTGTATCCATAACCTTAGTCTAAGTCAAGGTGACTAATGGGCCTGCGTGTCTGTTAGAGTGGCAACTTGTACTTAGACATAGCTTGAATAGCCTAGGGTTGCTTATTGTAAATTGCCTTGAAGAAGACAGCCTGTAGGATATCGGCCATCCTATACATCTGCCGAAGTGTGCATCAGCAGAATTCTTCAGGATATCGGACGAGTTCATCTCAGCCAAGCTTCATCAACTAAGTTGAAGACCCCAAGAACGTCCGATATAGATCTGCCGAAGACATGTCTTGATTTGAAGCTTTCATTGACTTTGATGCAACGTTAACCTGCAAAACGCATTCAATGAAGCTTTCCATTCTAGGCATTCAACTCAGAAAAGGACATTCTGCCTGCAAACGCAGTCTACCTATTTTTGGCAAAGTGTCAAGAGACAGACTGTAATTTGCAGAATCGCCTATTAGAGATCAACAACAACATTAGAGCATTGAATGCTCTTAAATTCAAATTGTGTAAGTGATGAAGATCTCCAACGGCTCCAAGACTTCCCCTGCATATAAAAGGAGACTTCATTGAAGCATTTAACAACCCTCAACAACTACAACTCTGAATTCATCATCTTCTTCTTCAAGTGCAATAAAGCTTAAACGTCCTATCTATAAATCTTTCTTTGAAGAGCTTCACACTAAGACGATCAGTCCATAAAAGCTCTTCATTGGTTGTGGACGTAGCACTTATTTATAAGTGTGAACCATATTAAATACCTTGTCTATTTCTGTGTGATTGTGAATTGTTTGTGTTGATTAATTTTCAGAATTCCATACATTTGAGAACTGCTGATCTTGTCCTGTGAAGATCAGCCATTCTCAACTTGTCCTATACTTCACTATTATTCCGCCTGCAAAACTTTTTAACTTAAGTGAAGTAGGTTTTTGAATCAATTTCAAAAATTGGACATAGGCTATTCAACCCCCCCTTCTAGCCTATATTGAGCACCCTGAGACCTAACAGTGTGTCAGGGTATTGAGGTAGAAGATTTTTTCGTGGTCGCTGATGACCTTTATGATATTTCCGATCTCCCTTTGTCTTCCGCAATGCAAGTACTCCATCCCCATGAGGTTGTAGACGAGCTCTGGGACCATTATTTCACCATTGATAAAATAATAGCCCGCATTAAGGCCAGGAGAGAGAGAAGGGATCATGAGGCCGCTGAGGCCGAAAAAGCTTGTGCTAATCAGTCCAAAGTTTACCAGGCCGCTAGAGCTGAGAGAACCCGCTCTGGTCATAGGATATACAAAAGGACGGCCACAGGTCCTTCATCTGCCCGCCTGTTTCAGTCTAATGAATCTGCTTCTGTACAGATGGCTAGGACTAAAGGTGGAGCATCTACTTCAGGTCGACCTCCAGTTCTCCCAGTAGCACCTTCGGAGCGGGGAGCCCCTAAGCAAAGGGCTATCAAGGAGTGGAGGAACCAAGCTACCACCACCGACTTAGCTATACAGAGGACTCGCTTTGAGTACTTATCAAATGACTTCCGAGCTACACTTTCTCGGGCTGATAGCCAATTAGCCGAACTCAGACAGAGGAGAGATAAGGTCAATTTTTACATTAGTTTTTTTGACGTCGGTCTCCGTTTACCTTTCGACCCTTTCATCTGTCTATTCTTGAAGAACATGTCTGCGCATCCTTTGGACCTCTCATTGAACACCATGAGGATGCTTTTGAGCTTTGTCGTCGTAGTCCATTCTCACGGGTTTGAGCCGACCATCAACCTCCTCCGTCATTATTTTCTGGTGAATAACACACAAGGCCGGCTCTATTGCAAGACCCAAAACCACGGGGTCAAGCTTTTCACACATACCCCCAACAAGGTTAGTGGCTGGGCGGACAAGGTTATCCTAGTTGAATGCAGGAGGGGATGGTGTTTTCCCCCTCCTCGTCAAGCTTTTAAGGTTCCCGACTCTGCTTCGGACGAGCTTACAGCTTATGAGAAGAGGGTGAAGGCCGCCATTGAACACGATCTCAGTTTTGAGGACAAGACCTCTTCTTGCCTCTATGACTGTGCTGCTATTGTCAGGAGCGAGTCCTTGTTGCATATTGCCGGTTTGTTGGCTAAGAGGGTCCCGGAAGTGAGGGTGATCTGCCCCGTGGCCCAGGTGAAGAGCTTTCCGGGTTGGCCACTCCATCAGGACTTACAGTTCAGCGAGGATTGCGTTTTTTGCTCGAAACGAATAGAAGCGGGCTGTGACCCTAGTAATAGTTTTTTCTCTTTGTTTTTGATAATGCTATAGTTCTTCTTCCATTATTTTTCTAACTGTTGCCCTTTGACAGCCATGTTCGAGATTGATGACTTCCTCGCCTTTCCAAATGTCCTGGAGGAGATTTCCGCGACCCGAGTTGCCGAGCTCCGTACTGCCTTGGCTGATATCGAGGCCATGGGGGAAACCACAGCCGTTCCCGTGGTCGATGTGGGCCACCAATCTGCCACCGAGCAGCCGCCCAAGAGGACCACTTGAGCCGCTAAGAGGTCGACCTCTTCTTCAGGCGAGCCTCTATCTGATGTCCCTCCTCCCCCCCAAAAGGAAGAGGGTGTCGGTGGCTACTAGTTTGATTGATGAGGAGGTTGATGAGAGGGAGCCCCCCTAGGATGCTGGCGTCGGCAAATCTTCTTCCGACCTGCCGAGTGTCTCCTCCGTCAAAGCTGGTCCCGAGGAGAGTGGTGCTCTCTGATTGAGCGATACTTTTGAGTTGCCCGAAACCCGAGCTGTCCGTCTCAAGCTCGGTAAGGCCATTGGAGCGGCCCCCGCCTTGAAAAATCTTTCCCATATGTACAAATCATCTCCGGCGGTGACTACTGGTCAGGGTGTCATCCTCCGCTGTGTCGATGACGACCTTTTGAAGAGCTTGGGGCCATGAACCCTGCTGAGGCTTTGGACCGGGCTGGTTTTGCCATGAGCAAGGTATATTTTATATCCATTGAAGTCATTATTCATGTTATGGTCGACTTTTTACTGATAATCTTCTTTCTTAGGTGGGCACCACTCTCCAGCTGTTCGGCAAGGAGCTGAGCCGCACCCGTGCTGACATGAAGCATTTTGAGGTGGAGAGGGAGAAGCTGAGCAACAAGAATCTCTCTCTCAAGGGCGAGGTGGAGACCCTTGTGCAGAAAGCCGATGAAGCCCAAGGCAAAGCTTCCTTGCTGGAGAGGGAGATGAAGCAGGCAAGGTGGGACGCCGAGCAAGCTCGCGGCTCGCTATCAGTGACGGTCGCTGAGAAGGAGGCCTTAGCTGCCAAGAAGCTGGGAGAGGAGCAGAAGACTAAGGCTGCTGAGTGCGAGGTTATCAACCTCAAGCTCAGGCTTGCTAGTCTTGAAGGAGAGCTCGCTGCCGCCAAAGCCGTGCCCCCGGCTGATCAAGTAATTGAGAATTTTAAGAAATCCCAGGACTGGGGTCAGGCTCTTGCTCTTTACTTCATTCGGGGAAAGGAGCATATCCTGCGAGTAGCTGCGGCGGCGGGCATCCCATTGGGCAACCTTCTCAGCTGGAATAAGTAATTGTTTTTTGGCGAGGAGGCGAGGAAGGCCCATGTGATGGTGCCCTTCGAGGAGGATGAGCTTAAAACTCTGCACGAGGGTGATGTTAAAAAGGGTAAGCAGCCATGGAATCCACCGACACCCTTCGACCATAACCTCCGCACCTCGCCAAGATTTTGAAGGCCGATCCTAAGGCTCCTTTTGATGGTGATCTGAGGCTGCAGCAGTTCGAGGGGGAGAAGACCAACCAAGATGAATATAGTCGGGCTGTTCATGAAGCTGAGAGGGTCTAGTCTTTTTTTTTTTTTTTTTTAGAGAAACTGGGACGGCACCTTGCTAAATTTTATTAGAAAATAAAAAAATACAAACTTGAGGGGGACAATCAGCCTGGCCCTTATAAATGGGAGGACAGAGGAGCCTGACCTTAAAAAGGAAATACAATCCAAAAACAAAGAAGCCATACAAACAAAGCCTAAAAAGAAAAGAGACTTCTAATGCCGAATGTAGGGAGTATCCTGAATATCCAATAAAACAAGACCCCGAATAATAGGAGGGAGGTCTCGGTAGGATGGAAAGATCGATATAGTCTGATTGCTTCTCACAGCCCAAATGTAGAGGGTCTAGTCTTACTCCTTCCTTGTATTTTTAACAATGTTGCCGGTCTTGACCCCGGGCTTTATGTATATATAATCTTTTACTTTCTGTTTTACTCTGATAGTTTTAAGTATATTTTGTTTGCAATATCTACGCTTTTGTTTGGAGTTTCCTTGTTTTATCAAGGAAATTTGGACATTTTAAGGCTGACCTTGATTTAGCGAGGAGTGCTTCAAATGAGTTGTCCTGTGTTGTCCTTGTTTTAGCGAGGATTTTGTTAGTAAGAGCTCCAAAATTCCCCTTCGAGGAACATTTTAGATGAAGCTCTACGTCTAATTTAGTGAAGAGAGCATATTTCTTGACCCTGTGTTTACAAGGTTTTGGTGGCAACAAATAATATGAAAGGAACTCAAAAGGCTTTCACATATACGTGCTTTCTATAATAACATCAGCTTTTACAAAAGGGATCTCTCTTTACTGATAATATATTCGGAGGTGGTTGGCATGCCAAGGATTTTTCAGTTCCTTTTCGTCCTGTTCGGCCAACCGATATGTGCCTTCTCGAATAATGCCTGTAACTCTGAAGGGGCCTTCCCAATTTGGGGAGACCTTGTTTCTGCTCGCGTTTCTCTCCGTTACTTTTATTTTCCTTAGTACCCAGTCCCCCACAAAAAAAGACCTCGGTTTCATCCTCCTGTCATGATGGCTTTTAGTGAGTTGCTTGTAATTTATCATTCTCATTCTTGCCTCAAGCCTTCTTTCTTCGAGTAAGTCCAGGTCAAGCCCCCGAGCTTCTTTGTTTGTCTCTTCATTGAAGTAGGTTACCCTGGGGGTGGGGAGAGCCATCTCTACAGGAGCCATAGCCTCGGAGCCGTATGCTAGGGCGAACGGAGTTTCCTCGGTTGGTCCTCTCACCGAGTTTCGAATACTCCATAGGACAGCGGGGAGCTCGTCGAACCATCTTCCTTTTTTTTCATCTAGGCTTCTCTTTAAAGCATGAAGGATCTGTTTGTTCCCAGCTTCAGCTTGACCATTTCCCTGTGGGTGAGCGACCGAGGACATCCAATGCTTGACTTTCATGCGCTCATAGCTCGCAGTGAATTTGGTAGAAAATAACGTTCCATGGTCCGAGACAATAACTCGAGGTAGACCGAACCGACACCAAATGTGATCGTGAACAAAACTAATGGCTTTTTCCTCGGCAATGCTTGCTAGGGGTTTCGCTTCTACCCATTTGGTGAAGTAGTCGACCGCGACGATCACGAACTCGCAGTTACCCTTAGCTTTGGGGAAAGGACCGATGAGGTCTACTCCCCACATGTCGAATGGCCAGGCTGCTACCACTGGAGTTTGAGGGACTACTGGTAGACGAGGGATGTCTTTTTAACGAAATTGTGAATTTAAGGGGCTAAATTAAAAAAAATTAATGGAATCATCAAAAAAGACCACCTAGTCTAGGGTTTAATATATATTAATAATTTTTTTAACAATTAATTATTTTTTACATTTATAACAATTAATTTTTGCATTTATAACAATTAATATCAAATTATAATGCTAATAAATACAATAACTAACGCAAAGTTATTAATTAGTTACAATAAATATCAAATTATAATGCTAATAAATACAATAACAAACACAAAAAATAATTAGTTGTGTTGAAAACATACCTTTTTTGAAAAAAAAAAAAATTCCTATCAAATTATAATGCTAATATATCAAATTATAATGCTAATAAATACAATAACAAACGCAAAAAATAATTAGTTGTGTTGAAAACATACCTTTTTTTGAAAAAAAAAAGCCCGAAAGTCAATATCTCTAGAGAGAGAGTTAGAGAGAGTTAGATTATTTAGAATTTAGAGAGAGAGTTAGATTATTTAGAATTTAGAGAGAGAGTAAGATTATTTAGAATTTAGAGAGAGAGTAAGATTATTTATTTATAATAATAAAAGGGGGTGTCATTTAGGAGGAGGGTGTGATTTAGCACATTGGGGGGCCTGGTGTTGGTGGAGGGAAAACGGGGGCATTTGGGGGAGAGAAAGGGGGTGTGGGCTGGGAGGGAAAGGGGGCCTGGTGTCCGAAGGAGGGAAAGGGGGCCGGTGCTGGAGGGTGCTGGAGGGGGCTGAGCGTCTGGGGGGAGGGAAGGGGGTCGGTGTCTTTGGGAGGAAAGGGGGCCTGGTGTCTTTGGAGGATGGAGGGTGGGGGTTGCTGGGGAAAGGCTGGAGGATGGGGGTTTCATAGGCAAAAGAGTCACTTCCATGCGGGGGTGTTATTTAGCATGTAAGGGGAGGGGGGGTGTTACTTAACATGTATGAATCATTATTTGCTGATCTTCACTTGGGCAGTCACTCTTACTTGCATGCCTGCTCATCAGCTCCATTAATCTCCTTGGCAATTGAGAGGGGATGGAGTGAGTCAGCAAGTCCTAATGTCCGGGCCCCAACAGCACTTGTATTCAATTTCTCTTAATTGGAAGAGAAGCTCAAGGCTGGTTATAAAGCCACAACTGCTGGGAAATTTACCGAAGCTTTGCGGCATTTCCTGGGTATTCTTCATACCATTCCCCTGATTGTTGTTGAGTCGTGGAGAGAAGTTGATTATGTCAAAGATATTGTCCGGCCACTGATTGAAGCTTGGTGGCAGCCATGGTTGTTAGGTGTGGTAGCCATGGTTGAATGCTAAAAAAATTAGACGCCTTCACAAATGGTCCCAGTACTTTTTACATGTAAATGATTAATTTACCCTTGGGCAAAATCACGTAAAATGCATGTGATTCCACTTAACGAAAAAAAAAATAAATGTCAACGAAAGGAAGGATCAAATGCGAGTTCAAGGACTACTAGCGTGGGGTTAGGACGAATTCTAAAAAGGTCAAGAAGTACAGAGATCATTTGTGTAATTTACCCAAAATATAAATATATATACAGGAAATTATTGGCCGGTCCCCTTTTCAAAAAGTTTAACCCCTAAAGTCCACCTTTTTTTTTCTTAACTGGAAAAAGACATTTTGATAATTTTCTTCCTAAAATGTCCCTATGCAACATGAACACTCTTTTATTTTAGAGATTCATTAAAAAAAACACACACACAAACATAAAAAACATTTAGTTACATCAAAGAAACTGAAAACTTGTAAACGATTTCATGTTGTTAATATAGTCTTCCCTCATGTTTGGGGATCAATTTTCATGCTTAGAACACGAATTTGATCAAATTCGAATTTTCTGAGTTCATCCCATTTTTTCTTGTTCTTGGGCTGTTTTGGCCACTTTAATCTATGTTTTAAGCTTCGAATTTGTTTAAAATCAATCTCATATTGTTATCCTAACTTAGTACTATATTTGTGCACAATTTTTCTACCAAAAAATACTATTTTTGAGATCAAAATCGAGTTTGGCAGTGTGCTGTCCAAAAATAGAGTGAGATGTTCTTGGAATGATTTTGGGACTTTAATCAATGATTTGAGTTTTAATTTTCTGAGTTCATCCTGTTTTCTCTAGCAGTTGAAATTCAAACGGCACCTTGATTGCTCATTGCGATGCCTTGGTTTGTTCATCGCGATGCCTTGGTTACTCATCGATGCCTGTGGTTCTCATCGCGATGCCTTGGTTGCTCATCGTGATGCCTGTGTTGTTCATCGCGATGCCTTGGTTGCTCATCGCGGTGCCTGTGTTGCTCATCGCGATGCCTTGGAAAATCAAGTCCCCTCTAGCAGTTGAAAGTTCAAACGATGTCTTTGTTGCTCATCGCGATGCATTGGTTGCTCATCGCAATGCCTTGGTTACTCATTGCGATGCCTATGTTGCTCATCGCGATGCCTTGGTTGCTCATCGCGATGCCTTTGTTGCTTATCGCGATGCCTTGGTTGCTCATCACGATGATTAACCCACGCGATGGCTTGGATTACTCATCGCGATGCCTTGGGTTACTGATGCGCGCATATTTTTCTTTCATTAATGGCATAATCGTCTTTTTGCTCTAAAAATACCTTTTTCCGATTTTAAAAAAAGATGACTAGACTGGAACGATTACAAATATTTAAAAAGGGACCAGCCCGTAATTCACCCTGCTGGATCTATATTTTATTAACCCTTAAGTTTGAACATTTTTTTGGGTGGAGGGCCTAGGCCTGGACCTGGTGGGCTTCCTTAGGCCTGGACCTGGTGGGCTTCCTCACAAGGCCGGGCATGATGTTAAAAGTTTAACACTGTCAGAAGTTTGAAGGAAATTTAAAAAAAATGTTCACTAATCTTAAATCGGGTTCAAACCATAAAAATGCATCTACATTAAAACTTGTTAAAAGAAGTTTTATTGCCATCGAACTTGTGATACCTTGGATGAATGATGTACAGCCCTTGATTCGTAAGTCATTTCACCGAGTGTAGGAGCATTTTTAATTGAATTGAAAAATATTTACTATTGACTCATTTTTTAATAGTTAACCCGAAAATATATATATATATATATATATATATATATAAAGTTGATGAGGAGTATTAATGAATTGATATGACTTTTCATTTCTAAGTAATTAACTTATAACTATACCTACTAATAATAGGTTTGGGTAGTACTTTGGGCACAAGAAAGTCACAAAAATTTGATTACAAAAGCCTTGTCATTTTTTGATTATTTTTTATATTAGTTAGTGGCGGGCTCATAAACTATGCAACCAATTAATAACCACCAACGAAGATTTTGTGAAAAAAACAAATTTTGTGACTTTTTTGTGCCCGTAGCATTGCTCAATAGGTTTTACAATAGTTATTACTCTTCCTCTAATTATAATATGAGAAGAACTTTGAACAAAATAATATTGTCAATAAGATTTGAAATATTTTTATATTTTTGTAAATATCTTTTTCACACTGATAGTGTATCAAAAATATGTAAATATATTATCCAACTAAAATTTTCTAATCATTGAATGATCTTCAAAAATTATTTAAAAAAATATAATTATATTCAATCCTTATACAATTATCACTTGTTTAGAAAAATGCTATCTTTCTTCAATATGTCTTAAAGTCAATATTTTATTTTTAATTTTGTAAAAATACTTCAAATACATGTATGTCTAAAATATCTTTATTAAGTGCAAGATGAAAAAAATAAAAATAAACCCAAAAATTTGAAATCATTAAAGGATACTTAAAATATATATAGAAACGAAAATACATATATTGACCACTAATAAAAAACACTTATTATGAAATAAAAATATTATATAAACGACCATCAATTTGCATATACTGACAATACTTAACTTTGGTCAAACATTAAGTTAACAAATGCCTATATTCAATAACGATAAAAAAAAATTCAAAATTATTTCTAAAATATATTAATTAATATCAAAATTAAATTAAACCCGTGTGGAGCATACCGGGGCTCTGTAACTAGTGTTCTTTAAAATCAGCCAAACTCTTTAATTGTTCTTTTGTTTGTCCGTACTTGGTCTTCCTCTTCAATATTGCTACTTAAGTATAGCTTTCACATTAGGCGTTTTGAAAGACGAATCATTCAACTACTTTATATACGAGGTTTGAATACATTAAAGAGTAATGCTACATCTATCGAAAGAGTATCAAAAATATTGCACCTAATAACATGACACCCAAATCTAATGTTGAATTTTGATTAAATTTTTAAATAAAAAATTTGCCGCCTTATGGTACAGAGGATCTGACCAGAAATTTTCTTGAAATCCAACATTGAATTTGTGTGTCATGTTATTAGGAGCAATATTTTTAGTATTCTTTAGGTGACTTTAGCATTTCTCTACATTAAATGCATAAAGTTGTTGAAGATGAATGTTATTTGTTAAACGATTTTGACAATTCTTTTGGTGACAATTCCTTTGGCATAAGCAACCTTTGTTGCAGAAGTCATCTTTTCTGAAATGTTGCCAAATTGAGAAAAGTACGTTTGGTAGACCCATATGTGATGAAACAAACCACACACTTCAAAGTCAAATGACTTTGAGAAGATAAGAGCATAATATCTACAAGAGATTCCACTGATCTAGTCCACGTACGATAGAGTTCAACATAGGGGTGTAAGTCCGAACCGCCGAACCGCCAAATCGAATCGAATCGAACCGAATCGGCCAGTTCGGTTCGGTTTTGAGTTAGGACGGTTCGGTTTAGGTTTGTAAATTTTATAAACCGAGCGGTTCGGTTCGGTTTGCGATTTTTGGTGCCAAACCGAACCAAACCGAATCGAATCGAACCACCACTATTTAATTTTTATTTTTCTATTTTTATATATGTATATTATTTAGTAATTAGTAATTAGTAATTGAATTTAATAAGAAAATTATTGTTGTTTGCCTACATTTTGATTGAATTATTGTAATTTTAAAGTTAATTTTTTGACTTTTAATTATTTAGTTTATGTTAAAAGTATTCTTTTGATATTTAAAAGTATTTTCTTTTTTAAAATATTTAAATAATTAAACCGCGGAACCGAACTAAACCGAACCAAACCGATCGGTTCGATTCGGTTCGGTTTTAAGTTTGTGGCGGTTCGGTTCGGTTTGAAATATGTGAAACTGTTAGGGGGTGGTTCGGTTTGCGGTTTTGGCTCAAACCGAACCAAGCCGAACCACCTTCACCCCTAGTTCAACATACTTTATTTCCTTTTCATTGGCCGCCATTAGGAAGAATAAGTAACATAGGCAGACTTAAGCTCAAAAGAACAAGTCTTCTAATAGAAACAAATCTAACTAATTATTGCATAGTTCTAATAGAATTGTCTTCAAAGATGTATCATGCGATCTATTAACAAGTTTGTTTATAGGAACTCTTTTAAGTTCTACGTAATATGTACAAGCAAATCTAAAGCTCATAAATATTTCCAACATGCCCCTTACTCGTGAACATGGATTTAAGTATTTAGAGAAAACGAGTGCAGAAAACTATTTGCATGCGTGTTTATTTTTCAACAACAGATATCCATAATACACATGTATTAATTCAAGGAATTTACAATTAAGTTAAGAAAATGATAAACCTTTGAGTAATCTAATAGACCCAAGTCAAGCGAGCACGTGTGAAATAAGTTTCAATGTAGGAAACCCACTTTGCACTTTGTAAACACCCAACAAAAACCAAAAAAATCCTCATTTGCAAGTCTTATTTCTCACCATATATTAACTTCCATCCAAACATCAAATTGGAACTTTAATCGTCCATCTACCATATATATATCTCCATTAACCTTGGTCAAACTCAATGATACCCAATGATGGGACCCACTCAAAGTTACCCGGAAGCCAATCTTGCTAACATTAACGTCTTAGGTCGAGATCAATGAGGGATATAGGTCTCAACTGTGTAAAATTGATTTTACACATTTAAACATCTACATGTAGCATTAGAATTTAATAGTTTTGAATCTAAGAGTGGTAGGATAGACATTTTTGGGGCATGCGTGCTAGGCATGCTCTACAATTTTGTGTGTGTGGTGTTCTACAGCTTTCAGTCTAAATATCGTGTACTATTTTGGTTAACATATGCCAAATTTTAAGACTTTTAATTCTTGAGTTGTCCACCTCAAACTTGTACACCCATCAAATATTATCTAATCCTAATGCAATTACGAATCATGTACAACCACCATTAAGATTCAAATTGGATTACACAAAGCATGTGAGCCAATTTTAGCAATACTATAAATTAAATCTAAATTCCCTAGTATTAAATATTTTCCAACTGATCTACAACGTGGCTTTGTCCTTAACTAACTTGAATTAATACTAGAGTGAACTTCAAAAAGACCCCCTAAACTATGTGCGAACAAAGAAGAGCCCTCTAAATTATGAACTCGAGTGAGTTACTCCACTCAACTCAAATGGAGTAACGAGAGTAACGGGAAATGCATGCCCACAAACTAGTTGTAAGATGGTGAAACATGTGAGTTTACTTGTTATGTAAAAATTGGGATTGTTCGGAGTCTTTTTATTTTCTATTTTTGGAGTAAAGAAACAATACTACAAAGTAGGATGAATGTCTAAACTCTTAAGGTTTGAATAGACATAGACCTTACCCCAACCCTACAATGGTGCCTCTGGTGAGGCTTGAACCCGACCTTTTTAAGTACCAGGATGCCGTCTCTGGTGAGACTTGAACACTCAACCTCTCCATTAAGAGAAGTGAGCAGTACCAGTTGAGGTAGAGTTCGTTGGTGGTTGAAGGGTATATATGTAGTTATTTATGTTGGTAAAATGATAGAGATGGCGGAGGAACTTTATTTTTTGATTTTGCATATGATTCTTAATTGGACTGATCAATATTGTGTGTGGTTTGTTTATTGTGTGTTTGTAGAAAATTCTTAGTTCTTTGTTTTTTCTTAATCAAATTAATCTTTCTTGTTTAAAAAACACTTTGATTATAGGCACTCTTTTAAGTTCTAAGTAATATGTACAAGCAAATCTAAAGCTAATAAATATTCCCAACATGCCCCTTACTCGTGACCATGGATTTAAGTATTTAGAGAAAACGAGTTCAGAAAACTATTTGCATGCTTGTTTATTTTTCTTCCACAGGTATCCATAATACACAAGTATTAATTCAAGGAATTTACAATTAGGTTAAGGAAATGATAAACCTTTGAGTAATCTAATAGACCCGAGTCAAGCGAGCACGTGTGAAATAAGTTTCAATGTAGGAAACCCACTTTGCACTTTGTAAAACCCCAACAAAAACCACAAAATCCTCATTTGCAAGTCTTATAACTATGAATTCTCACCATATATTAACTTCCATCCAAACATCAAATTGGAACTTTAATCGTCTATCTACCATATATATATCTCCATTAACCTTGGTCAAACTCAATGAAACCCAATGATGGGACCCACTCAAAGTTACCCGGAAGCCAATCTTGCCAACATTAACGTCTTAGGTCGAGAGCAATGGGGGATATAGGTCTCAAATGTGTAAAATTAATTTTATACATGTAAACATCTACATGTAGCATTAGAATTTAATAGTAGTTTTGAATCTAAGAGTGGTAGGATAGACATTTTTGGCGCATGCGTGCTAGGCATGCTCTACAATTTTGTGTGTGTGGTGTTCTACAGCTTTCAGTCTAAATATCGTGTACTATTTTGGTTAACATATGCCAAATTTTAGGACTTTTAATTCTTGAGTTGTCCATCTCAAACTTGTACATCCATCAAATATTATCTAATCCTAATGCAATTAAGAATCATGTACAGCCACCATTAAGATTCAAATTGGATTACACAAAGCATGTGAGCCAATTTTAGCAATACCATAAATTAAATCTAAATTCCCTAGTATTAAATATTTTCTAACTGATCTACAACGTGGCTTTGTCCTTAACTAACTTGAATTAATACTAGAGTGAATTTCAAAAAGACCCCTGAACTATGTGCGAACAAAGAAGAGCCCTCTAAATTATGAACTCGAGTGAGTTACTCCACTCAACTCAAATGGAGTAACGAGAGTAACGGGAAATGCATGCCCGCAAACTAGTTGTAAGATGGTGAAACATGTGAGTTTACTTGTTATGTAAAAATTGGGATTGTTCGGAGTCTTTTTATTTTCTATTTTTGGAGTAAAGAAACAATACTACAAAGTAGGATGAATGTCTAAACTATCAAGGTTTGAATAGACATAGACCTTACCCCAACCCTATAATGGTGCCTCTGGTGAGGCTTGAACCCGACCTTTTTAAGTACCAGGATGTCGTCTCTGGTGAGACTTGAACACTCAACCTCTCCGTTAAGAGAAGTGAGCAGTACCAGTTGAGGTAGAGTTCGTTGGTAGTTGAAGGGTATATATGTAGTTATTTATGTTGGTAAAATGATAGAGATGGCGGAGGAACTTTATTTTTTGATTTTGCATATGATTCTTAATTGGACTGATCAATATTGTGTGTGGTTTGTTTATTGTGTGTTTGTAGAAAATTCTTAGTTCTTTTTTTTTCTTAATCAAATTAATCTTTCTTGTTTAAAAAACACTTTGATTATAGGCACTCTTTTAAGTTCTAAGTAATATGTACAAGCAAAACTACAGCTAATAAATATTCCCAACATGCCCCTTACTCGTGAACATGGATTTAAGTATTTAGAGAAAACGAGTTCAGAAAACTATTTGCATGCGTGTTTATTTTTCTTCCACAGGAATCCATAATACACGAGTATTAATTCAAGGAATTTACAATTAGGTTAAGGAAATGATAAACCTTTGAGTAATCTAATAGACCCAAGTCAAGCGAGCACGTGTGAAATAAGTTTCAATGTAGGAAACCCACTTTGCACTTTGTAAAACCCAACAAAAACCACAAAATCCTCATTTGCAAGTCTTATAACTATGAATTCTCACCATATATTAACATCCATCCAAACATCAAATTGGAACTTTAATCATCCATCTACGATACATATATCTCCATTAACCTTGGTCAAACTCAATGAAACCCAATGATGGGACCCACTCAAAGTTACCCGGAAGCCAATCTTGCCAACATTAACGTCTTAGGTCGAGAGCAATGGGGGATATAGGTCTCAACTGTGTAAAATTAATTTTACACATTTAAACATCTACATGTAGCATTAGAATTTAATAGTAGTTTTGAATCTAAGAGTGGTAGGATAGACATTTTTGGGGCATGCGTGCTAGGCATGCTCTACAATTTTTTGTGTGTGGTGTTCTACAGCTTTCAGTCTAAATATCGTGTACTATTTTGGTTAACATATGCCAAATTTTAAGACTTTTAATTCTTGAGTTGTCCACCTCAAACTTGTACACCCATCAAATATTATCTAATCCTAATGCAATTAAGAATCATGTACAGCCACCATTAAGATTCAAATTGGATTACACAAAGCATGTGAGCCAATTTTAGCAATACTATAAATTAAATCTAAATTCCCTAGTATTAAATATTTTCCAACTGATCTACAACGTGGCTTTGTCCTTAACTAACTTGAATTAATACTAGAGTGAACTTCAAAAAGACCCCCTAAACTATGTGCGAACAAAGAAGAGCCCTCTAAATTATGAACTCGAGTGAGTTACTCCACTCAACTCAAATGGAGTAACGAGAGTAACGGGAAATGCATGCCCGCAAACTAGTTGTAAGATGGTGAAACATGTGAGTTTACTTGTTATGTAAAAATTGGGATTGTTCGGAGTCTTTTTTGTTGGGCCTACATTTTAAGTCAACTTGTTTACAACTTACATATATCATCTTGATACTAACAACTTGAGTTCTCCTACTGCATCTTGACATTTTTTGCAGGTTAAATTACTGTTACGTTACAACCTATTTTTTGGGAAATATGTCAACAGATAAAGGAGACTGAGTCAACAAACGTTTTCTCATCAACAAGGCTAGCAAAGGATCCCTATCTCTTCAACCAACATTGTGGCGAGAATACCTCAACAACTATAACTAATTTCCTATATTCTAGGCTTATTGTTTCTTTATATTCGAGGTATAAAAAGGGAGGAACACATGTATTTTACACACACACTCTCACTAGTTTAAGCTCCCTAGCATACGCTCTTATTCTTGTATTATAACCTGATTAATATATCATTTGGTCAAGGCAGGTTCCTAAACCTCCCGGGGTTTTGTGCCGGCGAACAAGTTGTTCAAGGGCTTTCCCTAGTTAACAAAATCTTCTGAGCTCATTTCTATAGCATTCCATAATCATTGTACCCAGATTTAAACTGTCTTTGTCATCTTTCTTGTCACTAGTCTACCTTGTTAAAATTTGACCAAAACAATTTGGCGCCATCCGTGGGACACTTTGATTATTTATATAGAAATGGCCAATACATCGTCTGGTAGTCTTGGTGAGAGGAACCAGCCGCTTCCTAGTTCTGGTATCTCAGGCAATCCGTCTTCAAATCCGGAAGCTGCCAATATGGAGCTAATGTCTAACATGGTCACGATATTGAAAAAAGTGACTGGCCAGTTGGATGCTCAAGAGCATACGAACACTATGATACTCAATGCCATTGATTCCATGCGTAAAGGAAAGCAAACTGAAACTCAAACATCTACTCCATTTTCACCTTTGCATCCTAGATCTTTGTTTGGTGCAGGTACAGGACCAAGCCATGTTGGAGATATCCCTATGTCTAGTACCTTACCGCGAAAGTACAATCATGACGTCAATTCCAACCTCGCGGCCACGGTTCAACCTTACAACTAGCCAACCCGTGTTGACGTCTTGCTATACCTATGCGCACCTCGATGGGGCAAACAGGAGTTTCTTTAATACTTTTGATACTTCTGCATCCCAATTTAATAATAATTCTCTTTTCGCAGAAAGTCAACTTATTAGGGAAATGCAAACCATAAAAGAATTGCTTCGAGGTGTGCCTGGAGTCAACTTGCCTCATCACCAAGTTTCCCCAACTTGCTACAACGAATCCCGTTTTGTTCCAGCCATAGCTAATGTGGAAATCCCAAAGAAATTTTCAGTCCCTCATATGAAGAAGTATGATGGGAGCACGATCCAGAGCATGTGTTCTTGTACAGAATCAATGGATATTATAAGTATTCCCCCTGTTTTCAAAGAAGCATGTTTTTGCATGGGCTTTGGCTCAACTCTATCAGGACCAGCTTTAAAATGGCTAACAGGACTTCCTCTAAACTCTATTTCTTCCTATGCTCAACTTGTCAGCATGTTCACTAATCAATTTTCATGCAACAGGCATTCGACAAGTTGACCAATGACCTTACTGAATTGTGCAACACCTAATGAGAGTCTTAAGGAATATTTGCACAGGTTTAATAAAGAAGCAGTGACCATACCCAATCTGGATATGTCCATAGCTACGGAAGCATTCCGTATTGGCCTGAAAAAGAACTCTCTATTTTATAATGAGTGGTGATGACACCCGCCAAACAACTTGAAGAAATAAGAACCGAGCCTTACGATTCATCGATTGGAGGAGGACAGTCTAGCAATGGAAAAGTCAATTGGAAGGACCCTCTATTTGAGCCATCGGACGAAAATTAGATTCCCACCATTATAAGTCTAGCGGGCAAACCCCTGTTAAATCGAATCTTCTAAAGTTCATTTTGTAGACGATGATCAAGATGGAGATGATAATGACTATCCTAGAATTTCGACTATTGCTTTTCGTGGATATTGCAGAGTCCTTTGCGCCATGGAGAATCTTGGAGATAGAGCAAGATGGCCTAAGAAAATGACAAGCCCACAACTTGGAAGGATAAGTCCAAGTGGTGTGCATTTCATGAGGAATTCGGGCATACTATCGAAAATTGTTTCGCCTTGAGGAAGGAGATTGCTCATCTATTGTCAAAGGGACTCCTCAAGGATCTGTTGGGTAAGAAGAGGGTCGAAATGAATCCAAAGAACCTGATTACGTGGAGCAGTCCGCACGAGAAAGTTGTACCTCCTCCACCACCAAGGTAGTAAATGTTATTTCGGTGGATCCCATATTTGTGGTACAACTTATTCTCAAGCGTCATGCCAAGAGCTCTAAGGAGGATCGTCGAACGCCCTCAAGATGCCGCGACTTCACGGATGGTCAAGTTATCTCCTTCGAAGATGAGGATAAGGATAACACGCGGACCCCCATCATGATGGTCTAGTTGTCCAAGTGCAGATCGCTAATTGTATGGTCAAGAGAATCCTGATTGATGGTGGTAGCTCTGTTAATATAATCTTTACCCACGCTCTGCAAGAGATGGGCATTCCTTTATCAGAAGTTGTGAGGAATTCGTCCGTACTAGTGGGGTTCAGTGGCGAAGTAAAACAGACAGTTGGAGAAATCAAGTTGCCTCTCTATCTGGAAGGTATGAATTCTATGGAAAGGTTCTGTGTAATCGAATGTTCTTCTTCGTACAATGTCATTTTAGGTAGGCCGTGGATCCACAACATGAAAGCCGTGCCGTCAACTTATCACCAGTGTGTCAAGTTCCCAACACCTTGGGGTGTAGCCAAGTTGAAGGGCAATCAGCAGCTTTCTAAAGAGTGCTACAAGGTCAATATGAAGGCAAGTTCAGTCCCTCGTCCTGCATAGCAATTAAAGAAAAAGGCCCAGGATGTTATTGAAGTAGTGGAGCACGATACGAAGAGTGTTTCCGTTGATGAATCAAATCCTGAGGCCCAAGTACAAGTTGGAACAGATCTTCCAACCGAAATTGAGGAAGAGTTGATCGAGTTTTTGAAAAGTCAGAAATGCTGTTTTGCATGGAAGCATGAAGATATGACAGGAATAAGCAAGGACGTCATTACTCACAGGTTAAACATTGATCCAACTATTCGTCCTGTCCACCAGAAAAGGAGAAAGTTTGACCATGAACGGAACCAGATTATAAAGGATGAAGTTGAAAGACTTTTGAGAGCCAAGATGATCAAGGAAGTTCAATATCCAAGATGGCTGGCCAATGTTGTGGTGGTAGAGAAGAAGAATGGCAAGTGGCGAGTATGCGTGGACTTCACGGACTTGAACAAGGCCTGCCCAAAAGATCCATTTCCTCTTCCTCATATTGATTCTCTAGTCGATGAGACAGCTGGCCATGATATCTTGACGTTCATGGATGCATCCTCAGGATTTCAGCAAATTCAAATGGAACCCTCAGACCAAGAAGATACGGCCTTTATGACTCCTGAAGGTATATATTGTTATATTGCTATGCCATTTGGTCTTAAAAATGCAGGGGCAACTTATCAAAGACTGGTAAACAAGATGTTCAAAGATCAACTTGGCAAGACGATGGAAGTCTACATAGATGATATGGTAGTAAAGTCCAAGCATATTGAAGATCACGTGGAGCATCTTGCGAGGCATTCAACATCTTGAAAGCTTTCAACATGAAGCTCAATCCAAAGTGCAACTTCGGTGTTAAAGCAGGAAGTTCTTGGGCCATATGGTGACTAAGAGAGGAATTGAAGCCATCCGAACAAATCAAAGCTATTCTCAACTTGGAATCTCCCAAGAATATTAAAGACGTCCAAAGGTTAACCGGTAGAGTAGCTGCCTTAAATAGATTTATATCTAAATCATCGATAAGTGCGGTTATTCTATGAAGTGTTAAGAAAGAATAAACTATTCCAATGGACTGATCAACATGAGGCAGCCTTCAAACAACTTAAGAAATACTTGATGACGTCACCCCTACTTGCCAAACCGAACGTGATGAGCGCCTCTACTTGTATTTAGCCGTATCGAGAATGCGGTTAGTGCGGTGTTAGTGAAAGAAATTCAAGGTGAACAGATCCTGTATTATGTAAGTAAGTCTCTACTAGATCTTTGAAACAAGGTACTCTCATCTTGAAAAGTTAATTTTAGCTTTAACTACGCCGCTACAAAATTGCGTCATTATTTTGAAACACATTCCATTACTTGTTAGAACTAATTATCCTATAAGAAGTGTGTTGAGAACTCCGAAATGTCGGAAGATTAGCCAAGTGGTCGGTCAAGTTGAGCACATATGACATTTCATATGAGCCCAACGCCTATCAAATCTCAAGCTCTAGCCGATTTCGTAGCGATTTTAGTCCAAGTCTGCAACCCGAGGTAGAACAAGAGGTACAACAGCTTGAAGGTAAAACAACTCCTAGATTTTGGACACTTTATACAGATGGAGCTTCAAATTCCAAAGGAATTGGCTTGGGAATTGTTCAAGTCCCCCAAGGTGATATCATACCTCAAGCCGTATCCTGTGAATTCAATGCGACGAATAATGAAGCTGAGTATGAGGCTTTAATCATGGGTTTAACTATGCTTTAAGTTTAAATATTACTCATATAAATGTATATGTTGATTCTCAATTGCTCGCTAACCATTTCAATGGCAGCTACATGGCTAAGCATTCCAAAATGACTCTATATCTTCAACATGTTAAAGCTTTGGCTTCGAAATTTCTGTCATTCTCATTGGAACAGGTCCCTAGAGAAGAGAATACGTTGATGCACCGCCAACTTGGGATCAACTTGCAAATCTATGTTGCATACTAATATCCCCATTATTTATGTTAAGTACCCAGCTATAGACCAGGTGGAAGAAACTCAAGAAGTGACTCAGTCTAATGGGGCACAAGTTACAAGTCCATCTTGGACCCAACCTATAATTGAGTTCCTTCAACTTGGGACTATACCACCTGATGTTAAGAATGCTAGATCCTTTAAAATGCGCACTTCAACTTTTGTTTTAATAAATAATGTCTTGTTCAAGAAATCTTTCGCAGGACACTATTTGAGGTGTATTGACAATGAACAAGTTGAGATCGTGCTAAGAGAGATCCATGAAGGAACATGTGGAAATCATTCCGGTGGGAAAGCATTGGCATCCAAGGCTCTCAGGACTGGTTATTACTGGCCAACAATGCGTCAAGATGCCATGAGCTACGTACAGAAATGTGACGCCTGCCAAAGGCACAGTAACATCTTGCATCAACCTGCTGAGCCTCTACATTCTATTGTTTCGTCTTGGCCCTTCATGAAATGGGGCATGGATATTGTGGGCAAGTTGCCTAAGGCTCCTGGAGGCAAAGTGTTCATGTTAGCAATGACCGACTATTTCTCAAAATGGATCGAGGCAGAGGCCTATGTGCAAGTAAGAGACAAAGAGGTAGTTTCATTTTTAAAGAAGAATATTATTAGCAGGTTCGGTGTACCATCAGAGATCATATGTGATAATGGATCCCAATTCATAAGTAAAAGACTGGAGATTTTGTGCTCGTTGGGGCATCAAGCTGATCACATCCACACCAGTCCATCCTCAAGCCAATGGTCAAGCTGAGTCAAGCAACAAGTTGATTGTCAACAACTTGAAGAAACGCCTAGATCAAAAGAAAGGAAAGTGGGCTGAAGAATTACCACTTGTACTTTGGGCGCAGAACAACTACAAAAGGAGCCAGTAGAACTCCATATTCTTTGGTGTTTGGAGGTCGTAATTCCAATGAGGTAACAATCCCAATGAGGTATGGTTTGTTAATTCAAGATGAAAATAACCTCTTATTAACCCAAGATCTAGATACAATTGATGAGATCAGGGACTTAGCCAAGATAAGGATGGCAGCCTATCAACAACGGATTGCTAGATCCTACAACAAGAATGTCAGAATAAGAAGGTTCCAGGTTGGTGATTTAGTTTTAAGAAAAGTATTTCAAAATACCAGAGAACTGAATGCAGGTAAGTTGGCCCCCAAGTGGGAGGGACCATATCTCATTGATGCTGAAGCTGGCAAAGGTGCATACTGGTTGTCAACTCCAAGTGGAGACAGGATCCCTAGGAGTTGGAATGCCATTCATTTAAAACTCTATTTTATGTAAGTCTAGTAGTTAACAACTAGACTTATCAGGTATGAGTTAATTTATGTCAAGACTCATTTATGTATTTCAATTCTCAAATTCATTGGAAACCCTTACTGACTTAAGCATCGGAGGGGTGTTGGCTATGCTAACACCCTACCCTGACATGGATTTGTTTTGCAAGGTATACAAGTGGAGTAGGCTCAACATGTTAACACGCCAGTACGGCTCTGACATGTTGAGACCTAAAACGAAGCAGGTTGAACATGTTAACACGCCAGTACGGCTCCAACATGTTCAGACCTGAGTCGAAGAAGTCCAACATGTGAACACGCCAGTACGGCTCCAACATGTTGTGACTTTAGCTGGAGAGGGATGGAACATGTTGACACGCCAGGACGGCTGATACTTGTTCTATCTCTTCAAACGACTTACCTCTAATCAAAGGTACATTTCGGTTAAAAGATTTACATCTTTTCTAAAGAGTTAAGGTTTTTACACCTTCGCCCGTGCGCACGATTTCACATCTATTCAAGATGTGACTATTGGTTGTAACATTAACATGTTACCTATTGCTTAAATCATTAATGTTTTATCTACTAAACAAAGCGAGTGTTCCTAAAAGAAACCTGGATTACTTCAGTAAAGGTTCAGAATATTCCCAAGATTAGTGGATGAGTTGGTTAAGCCAACAAATCCTATCAACCTATGAAAAGCATGGAGTCCTAGACCAACCTAGTACCCCTAAATAGATTGTTTGCGCTCTTATGAGCAGATTACATGACCAAACGAATAAAAAGCATAAATTGTTTGTGTTACCCTCCAAATCCCTTAAAATATTCAAACTTTCTCAACATTATGGCCTACTGCCGTCGGTGTTACGTCTGTCTCCTTTTCTTGATTGTCGCCTTCAACTTGTTTCCCCACCATGCTGCTCAGTACTTTGTTGGCATCCTCAATCAACTCCTCCAAGGCTGGAGAATTTACCTCCTCCGCATCCACTGGTTCACTGATGAAATCCTCCAAGGTCTTTCTTTCTTCCTCAAGGTCCCAGTGCACAGCGTGTCCACTCTTCATTTCCTCCATCATCTGAATCCTGGTCTCGAGCAGCGCCTTGGTGGCGTTAAATTTGAAATCCTCTCGAGCAGCTTCAAGCTCCTTGACGTGAGCCTCGTTCTCCTTCAACCTCTCAGCACAAGCATCCGCCAATTCCTTCCTTAACTTCACTATTTCATTACTCGAATTTTAACTTCCTTCTTCAACTTGCTTATCTCTCCAAAGACTCACCTTCACCTCCTTTCGTGCCTCTTCGGCCTCAACACTGCTCCTAGCCGCCTTGATTTTCAGAATGGCAACTTGATCCATGATAGGAGTCATTATACCCGAGAGCTGTGTAAGAGAGAGTATTAGTACTTTATAAAATCCTTTGGTACATAGTTCAAGGTGTACACATTATTACCTTATCTGCAAAGTCCTTCATTACCACGACAAACTTTTCCCTTGTTCTTTCGCCATCCGAACATCGCTTGCATCGGTGTCTTCGACTCCACCTTCCTTTTCTTTGATTCATCTTTGTTCTTTGAGACGGAGTGGAAGCCATAGATACGGTGGGGAGCTTATTGTCTTTCCGTGAGGACCTTCGTGCCTTTGCCCGAAGCAAGTCAAAGTGACGAGTGCTTTTGAGCGAGTGGTTGCTGTAATAGAAGACAAGGAGTTAAGAAAACTTGGCGAGACAGAACAAATCGTAGATGGGCAAGAACTTGGACCAAACCTGTGGACATTTTGACAGGTTCTGCTGGGGACTCTTCTTCAATCCTTTCCGGGGCGAACAAAACGGGAATGCCTTAAAAGACCTAATGGCGGGGTTTAACTCAAATATCCTCTTCACATTAGCCTCGATTCGCTTGTTCGGAAATAGGACACTTAGTTTGGCAACTTCTACAAAGAAAATTCAAATTGTTAAGGATTAAGATGTATAAAAGACTTTTGTAATTGAGTAAAATCGAGGAAAAATTCCCTCTACCTTGCGACCTCCATTTTTGAATTACACCACCTCTTGACTCAGTGTCTTTTCTAACAAAGAAGAAACGATTTCTCCACCCCGATCGCAGGTCATTATTAGAGATCAGATGGGCTTACCCCACTTTTTACCCTAAAGCAAAATCTTCCCGTGCCAAAACCTCTTATCTCGGTAGTGTAAGCAAATTCCTCTAAGTCTACAACCAATCCTATTTCATCCCGTAGTCTAACTAGGGTTTGAAGGCATCGCCAACCCTGTGGCATGAGTTGGGCGTAATTTAACTTCGTAGAAGCAAAAAACCTGGTGATAATGACAGGGAATGGGAATTTAAGGCCGATAGTGAAAGGGTACTCGGGAAGACATACCCACTCAGGGGAGTAGCATTCGGAGGTAAGGGAAGGATGGGTGAATAGAACGGCTTCAAGGGGCAAGGCGTGGTTTTTCTTAACAACTTCCAGATCCGTAAATTGAACATTTTTCTTTCTCGGGTTCTTTTAATAGATTCTGGGTTGAAAAACCCTCTGGTAAACCCTCTTCGCTTTCGATTATGCATATCTTCTTTTTTCCCATCTTTTTGCAACTTGAGAAAAATAGCAAACAAGGAATTGAGAAGAAGACGAGAAACTCACCGGAGTTGTTACTTGATTTTTCTTCTCCACACGGTCTTCACTGGTTTTTCTCCGGAAGGAAACCCTTTTGGTAAGCAAGACTGAGAGAGAAAGAGTTGGAGAAGGTTCTGGTCTGTCCACGAAAGAAGTTGTGAGCAGTTGTACAATTTCAAAACACCAGTATGACCTTTTTTCGCCTTGAAAACACGCAAGAACCGTCCCATCGTTACCTTTTGCATTTATAACCGCCGTACGTTGTCAGTTTCTTTTTTGGCAAACTTTTTAAATTTTTGTCTCTTTATATTCTTTTGAAAATTTAAAAAGTTTGGGGGCAATTGTTGGGCCTACATTTTAAGTCAACTTGTTTACAACTTACATATATCATCTTGATACTAACAACTTGAGTTCTCCTACTGCATCTTGACATTTTTTGCAGGTTAAATTACTGTTACGTTACAACCTATTTTTTGGGAAATATGTCAACAGATAAAGGAGACTGAGTCAACAAACGTTTTCTCATCAACAAGGCTAGCAAAGGATCCCTATCTCTTCAACCAACATTGTGGCGAGAATACCTCAACAACTATAACTAATTTCCTATATTCTAGGCTTATTGTTTCTTTATATTCGAGGTATAAAAAGGGAGGAACACATGTATTTTACACACACACTCTCACTAGTTTAAGCTCCCTAGCATACGCTCTTATTCTTGTATTATAACCTGATTAATATATCATTTGGTCAAGGCAGGTTCCTAAACCTCCCGGGGTTTTGTGCCGGCGAACAAGTTGTTCAAGGGCTTTCCCTAGTTAACAAAATCTTCTGAGCTCATTTCTATAGCATTCCATAATCATTGTACCCAGATTTAAACTGTCTTTGTCATCTTTCTTGTCACTAGTCTACCTTGTTGAAATTTGACCAAAACATTTTTATTTTCTATTTTTGGAGTAAAGAAACAATACTACAAAGTAGGATGAATGTCTAAACTATCAAGGTTTGAATAGACATAGACCTTACCCCAACCCTACAATGGTGCCTTGGTGAGGCTTGAACCCGACCTTTTTAAGTACCAGGATGTCGTCTCTGGTGAGACTTGAACACTCAACCTCTCCGTTAAGAGAAGTGAGCAGTACCAGTTGAGGTAGAGTTCGTTGGTAGTTGAAGGGTATATATGTAGTTATTTATGTTGGTAAAATGATAGAGATGGCGGAGGAACTTTATTTTTTGATTTTGCATATGATTCTTAATTGGACTGATCAATATTGTGTGTGGTTTGTTTATTGTGTGTTTGTAGAAAATTCTTAGTTCTTTTTTTTTCTTAATCAAATTAATCTTTCTTGTTTAAAAAACACTTTGATTATAGGCACTCTTTTAAGTTCTAAGTAATATGTACAAGCAAATCTAAAGCTAATAAATATTCCCAACATGCCCCTTACTCGTGAACATGGATTTAAGTATTTAGAGAAAACGAGTTCAGAAAACTATTTGCATGCGTGTTTATTTTTCTTCCACAGGTATCCATAATACACAAGTATTAATTCAAGGAATTTACAATTAGGTTAAGGAAATGATAAACCTTTGAGTAATCTAATAGACCCGAGTCAAGCGAGCACGTGTGAAATAAGTTTCAATGTAGGAAACCCACTTTGCACTTTGTAAAACCCAACAAATACCACAAAATCCTCATTTGCAAGTCTTATAACTATGAATTCTCACCATATATTAACTTCCATCCAAACATCAAATTGGAACTTTAATCGTCCATCTACCATATATATATCTCCATTAACCTTGGTCAAACTCAATGAAACCCAATGATGGGACCCACTCAAAGTTACCCGGAAGTCAATCTTGCCAACATTAACGTCTTAGGTCGAGAGCAATGGAGGATATAGGTCTCAACTGTGTAAAATTAATTTTATACATTTAAACATCTACATGTAGCATTAGAATTTAATAGTAGTTTTGAATCTAAGAGTGGTAGGATAGACATTTTTGGGGCATGCGTGCTAGGCATGCTCTACAATTTTGTGTGTGTGGTGTTCTACAGCTTTCAGTCTAAATATCGTGTACTATTTTGGTTAACATAAGCCAAATTTTAAGACTTTTAATTCTTGAGTTGTCCACCTCAAACTTGTACACCCATCAAATATTATCTAATCCTAATGCAATTAAGAATCATGTACAGCCACCATTAAGATTCAAATTGGATTACACAAAGCATGTGAGCCAATTTTAGCAATACTATAAATTAAATCTAAATTCCCTAGTATTAAATATTTTCCAACTGATCTACAACGTGGCTTTGTCCTTAACTAACTTGAATTAATACTAGAGTGAACTTCAAAAAGACCCCCTAAACTATGTGCGAACAAAGAAGAGCCCTCTAAATTATGAACTCGAGTGAGTTACTCCACTCAACTCAAATGGAGTAACGAGAGTAACGGGAAATGCATGCCCGCAAACTAGTTGTAAGATGGTGAAACATGTGAGTTTACTTGTTATGTAAAAATTGGGATTGTTCGGAGTCTTTTTATTTTCTATTTTTGGAGTAAAGAAACAATACTACAAAGTAGGATGAATGTCTAAACTCTCAAGGTTTGAATAGACATAGACCTTACCCCAACCCTACAATGGTGCCTCTGGTGAGGCTTGAACCCGGCCTTTTTAAGTACTAGGATGTCGTCTCTGGTGAGACTTGAACACTCAACCTCTCCGTTAAGAGAAGTGAGCAGTACCAGTTGAGCTAGAGTTTGTTGGTAGTTGAAGGGTATATATGTAGTTATTTATGTTGGTAAAATGATAGAGATGGCGGAGGAACTTTATTTTTTGATTTTGCATATGATTCTTAATTGGACTGATCAATATTGTGTGTGGTTTGTTTATTGTGCGTCTGTAGAAAAGTCTTAGTTCTTTTTTTTTCTTAATCAAATTAATCTTTCTTGTTTAAAAAATACTTTGATTAATTATGCTTGTGCCTTCTTCAATTATAATGATAATGGTAATAGGAAAATAAATTTAATTTGCAAAATATCCTTGATGTACGTAACTTGGTCGTTTATGATGAGGGAGATGATGTTCATATGAGAGGCATTTTTGTCTCGAAAATATATCAAATAGACATGCGTTGTGTACATGCTTTTTTGTTTAAGTTAGATAACAACCTTTTGACAGATGGGTTGATTTACTCGGGTTTGACCCGACCAAGGGGATTGATTAGCCCGAATCAATAATTTATGATATCATGTTAAAACTGAGTCACAATTAAGGTATGGTTTTTGAAGTTTATATTATGGTATTTAGCCTACTTTACTTCATGAGATTAGTAAGGTAGTAGTCTAATTTGTTATATTCCTTTTTTTAGCCATTCTTTATTTTGGCTCAAATTTCTATCAACCACTTGGCACTATTACTGCTTGCCTGCCACGCACCTGACTATAAGTGCGCATCCCAAGAAGGTTCTTAGAAATGATATTAACCACACCAATCCTAACATTCTTAAAAGAGTTAATGACATCATTAGTCCTTCAACTATAAACTATTTCACTGATAGTCTTTTAACAATTTTTTTTTTTAAATTTCAGTCCCTAAAGTATCAAAAAGTCACGCAGCTAGTCCTTTTGATGGATGCCATTAGTAAAGTTCTGTTAAGTGGTCCATATGCCTCCCACATGTATTTGAGTAAGGACAAAATTGAAATACATCATTTTCAAATTGTACGTTAGGGCGTTGTTTAGTACAAACACCTTAGTTTCAACATATTTTGAACATTTTTTTACAAGATATTATGAATACATCATTTTCCTTAAACTATAGATGTACAAATGAATTATCAACTAACGATGTTAGTACGTGTACGATTACGGTTTTAATAAAACAAAATTGCAAAAATTGTTTACTATAAAAGAATTTCTAATTATTGTTTTGACTTTAACCGTATCCTAAATTTGTAAAATAATTTTTTTGTAATTACTATTTGGTTAGTTAAGGTCATTGTATTTAAAGTAACCCGCATAGATTTCTATAGGATATTAGTAATTTAAAATAAAATAATAAATGTAATACAAATAGAAGAAGATTTTAAAAAAAATAAAAAAGAGGAGAAAGTTGTCACGTAAACATCATTAAAATGTTTTTGCCAAGGTAGAAGAGAGAGAAAGAGAGATAGTGTGAAGATCAATTGGAATAAAGAGAATTAACGAAAGAAAATATGAGGAATTTTTGAGAAATTAGAGAGAGAGAGAGAGAGAGAGAGAGAGAGAGAGAGTAGTTTAGGCGGTAAAACTTTTAACACAAAGTTGCGATGTTGCAGCTTTGACTTTTGTTTTAGTAGTAACTAGGTTAGTCCCGTACGATGTACAAGATTCTTGTACTCGTATGATTTGTAAAATTATATCCTAAATCTGTAATAAAAAATACAAACTAATTTTTTTGTAATTTCTATTTTGATTAGTTAAGACAATTATATTTAAAGTAATTGGCGTAGATTTCTAAAAGATATTAGTAATTAAAAATGAAATAAAAAATGTATACAAATAGAAGAAGAGTTTAAAAAATAAATAAAAAATAAAAAAAAGAGGAGGAAGTTGTCACGTGGACATCACTAGCAAATGTTTTTACCAAGGTGATCAAAGAGAGTGTATGGAGATCAATTAGAATAAAAGGAACTTTTGAGAGATAAAAAGAGGGGTTTTTGATAAATTGAAAAGAGTTGAGGCAAAAAAAATTGTTGTTGTTGTTTTTTTTTTTTTTTTTAGGCAAAAAAAATTGAGAGAGAGGATTAGATGGGAAAAGTTTTAACACAAAACTATCATATGACATCTTTATCTTTTATTTTAGTAATAACTAGTTTTACACCCATGTGTTCAACGCACGGATATATATCTTATTCAATTAAATTATATTCAACCAAAACAAAGACAAATAATTTTTTTTAGAGGCAGCTACTTAAATAATAATATATCATTGTATCAATAATATTATAGATATTAAAAATCTCCTTATACACAACATTAGTTGTGTTATTTGTTGGTTTTTCCTTTTTATTGCATATGGATATTTTTGAATCAGAGCAATTTGGTTTTCTCTGGAAACTGCGACATAGAGCTGCCCATATCTGAACACTGACTTCTTCAGGAAAAGTCCTATATTAGACAATAGTTGTTATGAAAATAAATAAAATTACTTTAGTGACAAATATTATCTGATTGATATGAAAATATTCAATCTCAACAATTAAAATTTAATTATTTGATTAAAATTATATAATGAAAATATCAAATTTCAATCATTAAAATAAAATTTAGGAATAAAATCTCTTGATCAGCTCATAACAAGTCATTATTCATATATAAAATTTCGGAATAAAATTATATCGATATAAATAAAATAAGTAAAAAGTTTAATGTTAATAAAATAATTAAATTATATCGGCTTGATTCGTAATTTTTTGTACAAAACTAAATCGCATATATAAATTTAAAGTGGGCTATTAACACCCCCATCCCTCTAAGTCAAAATTTAACCAGTTATTCATAATGCTTTAACTGCCCAAGGAATTTCGATTCATTAATCGTCATTTACAATGCGCTAATTCATTAATCCAGATTCATTAATTGTCATTTACAATGGTCCAAGTGTTCAGAAATTGCAAAAAATTATTTTTTTTTAGTAACATATATTGGATAAATAAGACTTTTCTGTTTTGGCAAGTTGATTTAGGCGAAAAATTACTACATTTGGCAGGAATATGATCACTGCTGGTATTATATATATATATATATATATATATATATATATATCGAAATAGATGGTTTACGAGACTGTTAAATTGGTCTCATTAATTCTCTCGACCCAATATAAGTAACCTCACCAAATGACGATAAAGATTACGACCTGTGTAATGAAGAACATTCCCAATGGAAAGCTTTCTCAAATTTTTATTACTCCCTCCGTCCCTAAATTGTTGTCTGGGTTGATCCAGCACACGGATTAAGAAAACTCAATTGACTTGATTATTAATATTGAAATAGTATTGAAAAAGTGTGTTGTTTCCTTTAATGCCCATGTGTATGTGGCCCATAATTAAAGTAGGAAGAAAAAGTAAGGGTAAAATAGTAAAAGTGATGTTCTAAAAAGAAAAGTTTCAAACAAGACAATTATTTTGGGACGGATGAAAAAAGGAAAGGAAGACAATAATTTAGGGACGGAGGGAGTATTTTTTTTTGCAGTAAGTGTCCGTACGTTAGTTAAGAACATGAAACCATAAGATTTAACTATGGTCAAAGGAGGAGTTCAGTTTACAGTTCGGTTTAATTTTAAACTAACATTTGAATATTATAGCTAACGTCCACTAAAAAATTATTTGATGGTAGAACTTTTAATTTTATGATCAAGTTGATAATGTAAAAGACAAATTGATCCTTGAAAAGTGTTGTAATTTAGATAGATTTGTTGTATCCATAACCTAAGTCTAAGCCAAGGTGACTAATGAGCCTGCGTGTCTGTTAGAGTGGCAACTTGTACTTAGACATAGCTAGAATAGCTTAGGGTTGCCTATTGTAATTAGCCTAGCCTTCAGAAGATAGCATGTAGTATATCAGCCGTGTTCATATCAGCAGTCTTCTAGTTATCAGCCAAAGCTTGCATCAGCAGAGTCCATCAAGATATCGGACAAGTTTGCTTCAGCCAAGCTTCATCAGCCAAGTTGAAGACCCCAAGAACGTCCGATATAGAATTGCCTGGGACATGCCTCAAGACATCAGCAAAGTCTTTCATTGACTGTGACACAACGTTAACCTGCAAAACGCATTCAATGATCCTTTCCATTTTAGGCATTCATCTCAGAAAATGACATTCTGCCTGCAACCACAGTCTACCTATTTTTGGTAAAGTGACAGAATTCAGTCTGAATCCTGCAAAACTACCTATCAGATCTCAACAGCAAGATTAGAGCATTTAATGCTCTTAAATTCAAATTTTCCAACTGATGAAGATCTCCAACGGCTACAAGGCTTCCTTTGAGTATTTAAAGAAGACTCCATTAAAGCATTTAAGACATACAACTAACTCTGAAATCTTCATCTTCTTCAAGCTAGTGCATTAAAAGCTAAAACGTCCTATCTGTAAAACATTCTTTGAAGAGCTCCAAACTGAGATGATTAGTCTATACAGCTCTTCATTGATTGCAACCCTTAGCATTCATAGTTCACGAGAATTATATCTTAATAGATATAAATTCTCCCACAAATACTTGGTCAACTAATTTTTGTACACAATCCATTAGAGATTTATCTTGTAAAGATTCTAGTGGAAAACATAGTACACATTTCTCAAATCCAAAGTTGACCACTTTGGTTGTGGACGTAACACTTATTCATAAGTGTGAACCATATTAAATATCGTGTCTATTTCTGTGTGCTTGTGAATTGCTATTGTTGATTGATTTCCAGAATTCTAACGATTTGAGAATTGCTGATCCTGTCCTATCAAGATCAGCCATCTTTAACTTGTCCTATACTTCACCAATATTCCGCTGCAAAATTCTTTATAACTTAAGTGAAGTAGCTTTTTAAATCAATTTCAAAAATAGGACATAGGCTATTCAACCCTCCCTTCTAGCCTATATTGAGCACCTTAAGACCTAACAATTGGTATCAGAGCTTAACTTTTTGAAAACAAGTTTTTCCAAGATTAAACTCTTGAGAGATTAAAGATCCAATGGCTGCTCATCAAATGTTGGAAACCTCAAATGTGAATCATTGTCCTGTACTGGATGAAGTTCACTTTGATATCTGGAAAGACAAAGTTAAAAGACACATGAACTCTATTGACAAACGTTTATGGAAATGTATTACAGATGGACCAAGAATTCCTATGAAGCCAAATACTCTAGCTGCACTTGACCCAACTGCTGATCCTGAAGTCCCAAAGCCTGAAGAAGAATGGGATGAAGAAGATAGAAAGAATGATGCTCTGGATGAAAAAGGGATCAACATCATCAGCAGCTGTGTTGATATCAGCACCTACCAGCAGATCATTAATCTGGAAACTGCTAAGGAAATGTGGGAAGCTATACTGGAATATCTAGAAGGTGATGGTGAAACCAAAAACAACAAGCTGTATACTTGCATCCAGAAGTTCGATTTATTCAAAAAAGATCCTAAAGAGACCTTAGGAAGTGCATACGACAGATTCTATGAGGTAGTAAACTCTTGCTATTCTTTAGAAAAGAAATATGAAAAGAAAGAAATAAACATGAGATTTCTTAATGCACTAGGCAGTCTGTGGCATGTAAAGATCACTGCCATGAAAAAATCTAAAGACTTGAATAAATTGTCTCTCAAAAATCTTTATGCAAGTCTTTCAGTCTATGAGCTTGAAATCCAACAAGCTCAAGAAATGGAAAAGAATTTTAAAAATTTATCCTTACCAGCCATGTCTGTTGAACCTCCTTATTCTACACCTGATGAAATCCCATCTACATCCAGTGATGGTGATGATATTCTTTCAGACGAAGCCTTTGCAATGTTTGTTAAGAAGTATCAACGTTTCAAAAGGTTTAACAAGTCATCCCATAGGCAGTCCCCTCACAAGACTGACATTCCTCAAAGAACAGCTGCTCTTCCAAAAACTGCTGCTCCTTATAAAACTTCTGACTATCAAAAGGAGAATGAGCTTGTCTGTTTTAACTATAGGAAGCCAGGTCATTTTGCTTCAAAATGTCCAAAGCCAAAATATGAATTTTACAAAAAACGTCCCGAGTCTAAATTTCAAAAACAAAAAGGGATGGTGGCTGAGGACTTGGATGAAAGCAACTTGCCCACTTGGTGTGACACAGATACTGATGAGGATAATTCCTGTGACTTTGCTGAGGAAGCAAATATATGTCTTATGGCCAGGGAATCACCCCATGACTCAGTAAGGTCACTACCATTTCAACAGGATGATAGTGATGATGATGAGCTCAATGAACCCTCAAGGGGAGAACTCATCAAAGCCAACAAAGACATGCTGGAAGAATTTTCTAAATTCAAAACTGCCTATGTGAAATTAGCCAAAAAGCATGAATTGACTGTCTCTGAGAAATCTACCTTGATGTCTGAAATTAAAGATCTCAATAGACCTCAAGCTGAAAATATCAAGATTCAAAAAGAGAACAAAGCTTTAACTGAAAAAGTGGAATTCCTACTTGAACACATAAAGAAAATCAATTTTGAGAAAGATGACCTTCAAAAAGTTGTCGATACTTGGAATAATTCAAAAGGAAATTTTGATACCATTCTTTCAAATCAAAAAACTCTTGTCGACAAAACTGGTATCGGTTTCCAAAGTGAATTCAATGTAGGAAGTCCATTTGGTTCTCAAGGAAATGAGACAACTGAAGCAATTGCTGAAGAAATGGCTGAAGAAGTTGTCTATAATCAGCAATCTCCTTAAAAGGAAAAGCAAGGACTTGGTTTTAACAAAGTTCCATTTGTTTATCCCAAAAACAAAATAGACAAGTCCAAGGGTAAGCAATCTGTCAACATCTATGACACTGCTAATAAGGAGTGTGAGCAACAAAGACCTGCTATCAGTCATCCTAAGAAAACAGTGATGACTGGTAACAAGTCAAAGAATTCTCAACTCAAACCTATTAAATTTGTCAAAGGAAAGATTGCTGACCCCAACTCTGCTGATAAGAAGCTCAAAGGAACTTTGCATGAAAATGTGAAATCTTTTGATAAAAGGTCTACCTTTGTTAAACCTAATATCACTAAGAAATTGCATTATCAGCCTAAATCCAATAAGTCTGTCATCAGTAAAAAGGTCATTTCCAAAACTGCTGATAATAAGAAAACTTCAAAAGAAATCATTAAACATGTTCAAGGTTTTCATAAATGCTCTTTCTGTAAAGGTCATGGCCACAAAATTCATGAATGCCTTCTGAGATTCATACCCAAACCTAGAGGATTCACACCTCCAAAGGTTAAACAGGTATGGATTCCAAAAGGTTGCTAACCTTAAGGACCCAAAAATAAAAGGGGACCATATTCTTAAATGACTATATTTCAGGAATGCTTTATGGCCATTAGTGAAGAAGAGAAAGATTTATGGTATCTAGATAGTGGCTGCTCAAAGCACATGACTGGTGATCAAAATCTTCTCTCAAATATTGCTGAAGCTAAAGGTCCCTCAGTAATTTTTGGTGACAACTCAAAAGGGAAGACAATCGGCTATGGAAGTATAATTAGAGGAAATCTTTCCATCAGCAAAGTATCCCTAGTAGAAGGATTGAAACACAATCTCCTAAGTATATCACAATTCTGTGATAAGTGATTGATATGTCAATTCATCACAAGGCACTGCTTTATCAAGGATAGTGAGACCGGCTCAACAATCTTAACTGGTTTCAGAAAAGGAAATGTCTATGTGGTTGATCTGAATGCAGTAGGGAGAAAATCAAGCCTATGTTTGATGGCAAAAACATCAAAGGACAACAGCTGGCTGTGGCACAAAAGACTTAGCCATCTTAACTTTAAATATTTAGAGAAGTTATCAAAGGACAACCTGGTTGTTGGTCTGCCAAAAAAATCGGCTGATCCTGACAAGCTTTGTAAAGCATGTCAGTTGGGCAAATTACACAAGTCATCATTCAAAAGCAAGCCATGCTTATTAACCTCCAGACCTCTACAGCTCCTTCACATGGATTTATTCGGTCCAGTTACTACTACAAGCCTTGGTGGCAGCAAATACACACTAGTAGTAGTTGATGACTACTCAAGATTCACCTGGGTTGAGATGATGTCTTCTAAAGATGAAGCATATGACATCATAACAGAACTCTTCACAAGACTTCAAACACAGAAACTGGATGACATTGCTGATATCAGATCAGACAATGAGACAGAATTCAAGAACAATGGTGTAGCCAAATATTGTGATGACCATGGAATTGGTCACAATTTCTCTGCAGTTGGTACACCTTAACAGAATGGAGTTGCTGAAAGAAAGAATAGAACTCTTATCGAAGCTGGGAAGACTATGATTGCTGAAGCAAAACAACCTATGTACTTCTGGGCTGAAGCTGTGAATACTGCCTGCTTCATTCAAAACAGGTCCATTATCAACAAATTTCATAACAAAACTCCATATGAAATATGGAGGGGCAGGGCACCCAATATTGGTTTCTTCAAAATATTTGGATGCAAATGCTATGTTCTTTACAATAGAAAAGAACATAGAGGTAAGTTTGAATCCAAAAGTGATGAAGGAATATTTCTGGGATATGCCAAATTTTCAAAAGCTTATAGAGTTTATAATAAAACTTCTCTTAGAGTTGTTGAATCTGTTCATGTCTCTTTTGATGAATTTGATTTTATTGGGCCACATATGGCTCCTAAGGTGTCTAATGATTCTGATGAGTATGAGACAGGTACAGAACAGCCAAGCTCCAACTCTGCTGATCCTACTTCTTCACAAGTACCTTCAAGGATTAACTTGATAGAACCTTCAAGAAGTGATAATGGACCAGCAAATGAAAACTCAGAAAGTCTAGAATCCACTTTCCCTTCCACACCAGAAGTATTACAACCTACATTGGAATTAACATATCCTCTAGAAAACCAAGCTTCAGACACTTCCACTTCTCAAGAACTCAACTCTGTCGATGCAATAAGACAAGTTCAACTTGCTGATGTTCGAGAAGTTAAAGATAATCCTATCACTCAAATCATTGGCGATCTTAATGTTGGTGTTCAAACTAGACAAGCTTCAAGAAATGAATGCATGTATTCTACAGCATTTGTCTCACATATTGAACCCAAGAAGATAGATGAAGCTCTAGAAGATCCAAGCTAGGTGGAAGCTATGCAAGAAGAATTAAACCAATTTGATAGATGTCAAGTTTGGTCACTTGTTCCTAGACGCAAAGGACAAGCAGTGATTGGAACAAAGTGGGTCTTCAGAAACAAGATGGACGAAAATGGAAATATCATCAGGAATAAGGCAAGACTTGTAGCTCAAGGATACGACGGAGGAGGGAATTGACTATGATGAGACATTCGCTCCTGTTGCAAGACTAGAAGCCATCAGATTATTCTTGGCTTATGCATCCTTCAAAGACTTCAAGGTATATCAAATGGATGTGAAGAGTGCCTTTCTCAATGGTGAACTGCAAGAAGAAGTCTATGTGGAACAGCCACCTGGATTCATGGATAATTCAAGAAGAGAAGATGTATACAAATTAAGGAAAGCACTGTATGGACTCAAGCAAGCTCCAAGGGCCTGGTATGAGACCCTTTCAAAGTTCTTGATATCTCAAGGCTTTGTGAGAGGTCAAATTGACACTACTCTCTTTATTATGAAACATAAAGGTCATTCTTTACTTGTTCAAATTTATGTTGATGATATTATATTTGGATCTACTAATGAAAATCTTTGCAAAAGATTTGAAAAGCTTATGCAGAGTAAATTTGAAATGAGCATGATGGGAGAACTCAATTTCTTCCTAGGACTTCAAATTCAACAAAGCTCAACTGGTATCTTCATCAATCAAGCCAAATATGCAAAGGATGTTATCAAGAAATTTGGGCTTGAAAATGCAAACAGCTTCAGTACACCTATGGCCACCAACTGCCATCTTGACAAAGATGAAAAGGGCAAGAAAGTGGACATGACTCTATATAGAGGCATGATTGGCTCACTTTTATACTTAACTGCTAGTAGGCCTGACATTATGTTTGCTGTTTGTGTTTGTGCTAGATTTCAAGCAGATCCAAAGGAGTCTCACTTACAGGCTGTCAAAAGAATCATCAGATATCTAATTGATACACCTAACTTGGGTATTTGGTATCAAAGAGACTCATCTTTTAATCTTATAGGCTATTCGATGCCGATTTTTTGCTTGTAAGGTTGACAGAAAAGCACAAGTAGGACATGTCAATTCCTAGGAATAGACTTATCTCTGGGCCGCAAAAAGCAAACATCTGTTTCAACCTCAACAACGAAGAATATATAGCTCGGTAGGCGCTGCTCACAATTCTTGTGGATTAAACAAAGCGGTAGACTATGAGATCAAGACTGCTGATTGCCCTATAATGTGTGATAATACATCAGCCATCTCAGTCTCTCAAAATCCTGTTAAGCTCTCCAAGACAAAGCACATTGATGTGAGATATCATTTCTTAAAAGATCATATTGAAAAAGGTAACATCAGCATGCAATATGTGTCAACTGATCATCAGTTAGCTGATATCTTCACCAAACCCCTTGACTCAACCAGGTTTGCCTATCTAAGAGGAGAGCTTGGTATGCTTAATCTCAATCCTTAATCTTTTATATACTGCTTTAAAGTTATTACACTTTAACTATTTGTAGAACTGCTCATCTAATCAGCTAAGTGTAACTCTGCCGATATTATAGGACAACCTTGAGTAAGTACTTCTCTCCCCTTATCGGTAGTCCTCAATAAACTTAGTCAAAAACGAATGTTATATGAACAGTCACCTATTAAGGCATCAAATGGGGATTTCAAAATCTATTAAATGCTATTTATTGAACCTGTCAGAAGTATAAAAAGGTGATTTCACATATGGACTGTTCATCTTTCGTAAAAACCGCCTTTCTGCATTTCAAATCTCTGAAATCGACCATTCCTAAAAGCTTCTAAAATCTTCAAAATCTTCAAGTTTTCTGCTTATAATCTTCAATGGTGAGTATCCCTACCTTCTTAAGATTCATTTAATTTCAGTTTCGTAATCTCTTGACCTAATATGAACTGTTTTGGGTTTTCCGCCATTGATGAATTTCGAACTCCTGATTACGTTGCTTAAATCTTGTCTAACTAGTATTGAATGTGTTTTAAAGTTATCTATACTAAAATTTTTTCACTTCATACTATTCTATTTAGTGAAAAATGATAGAATCTGTTCTTAGTTAAAACCAATGAGATAAACTGTGCTATTCAAAAATTCTTGTTTAGCGTTATATTTTGGGTTTTAATCTGAACAGTGTATGTTTATCTAAAGAACTGCCGTTACTATTATATCAGCTATCCTTAACTCTGCCGATTGTGTGTAGGCTAAGACACAAGTTTCAAAAATAGCTGGTACTTCCTCCTCTGCTGATATGCAACCAGCCAAAACATCCAGGGCTGCTGAAGTTGCCAAGATCCCAATCAAAAATCTTCCACGATCCAGCTATCACTCGGGGATGACCATTGACACCGACTCTGTTCGAGGATACTCCCTTGGAGAGGCACTCATAAAGGACTTAGAGGAGTGTGGTCTTCTACCCTTCTTTCAGCTCAATGACACCCACTACAGCAATGCCATAGCTGAAGAATTCTATACAAGGATGACCCTTCCTCCTGCTCCTACTTCCAGCAACGATAAAGTAAACATGAGCTACCACAAGGGTTATATCCGAGGAAATCTGATCAAGTTGACCTACAAGGATATAGGCAATATCCTAGGTCTGCCTATGGAAGGAAAGCTGGAGTTGACTGATGAAGACTCTGCCCAAGCATGGGAAATGATGAGGGGATCAGCTCAACCAGAGCGTTTCTCTGAGATGTCCAGAAACTTATTCCCTGAGGGTGCTTACCATATCAGCCATCTTCTTGATAAGAGTATCCTTTTCAAGAATGGATCCAGGGACATCTTCACTTCCTAACAACTCATGTGGACAAAGGCTGTGATCCTCCGCAAACAGCTGAACTGGGCCAAGATCGTCTTCTCAATGCTATTTCAAAGTGTGGCCGAAGTTCAAGGGAATCCTAGCATGAAGAGGCCGTTTGTAAGGGTTATCAATGTTCTCCTGAGGGCATTTGAGGAGATAGAGCAACAGATGTCTGGTGATGATCTTATTAAGGTGACTAACACCTATGTCTTCACAGTCAACAACATCACCAGGTATCGTGAAGATATAGCCAAGAGAGTTATTACTATTGCTGCAACTTCTGGTCCCTCTACCCAAGATATGAAGGGTAAGAGGAAGGTGACCTACTCCTCCGTAGGGCTTCCTGTTCAGGAGGAGCCCAAGCCTCTTGGTGCTGAGCTACCTGAGGATTTTGACCTCAGCCGACTTGATCATGACCCCTATGAGCCACATGAACCCTCTCCCAAGAAACAAAAATAATCATCTCTCCCAACACCAAAATCCAAACAATCCAAGAAGCATGCCAGATCCAAACAGGCTGCTGAAAAGGACACCACCACCTTTCAACCAGCCGATCTTGAAAAACCTTCTCAACTTTCAGCTCTTCCTCCAAAATACATCCCCAAAACAGACAAACCCAAAACCAAACAAACTCTCCTTCCAACCGATGAATCCTTTGGCCTTCCCAAGATCTCATCTACAACTCTTCCCACACAAGCCACTCCCACACAAGCCATTCCCACACCAGCCATTCCCACATCAGACACTCCACAACCTGCTCCTACCTCTTCAACTCCAACAAGATCAAAGCAAGGGAAACGACTGAAGAAAAGCGCCAAAAAGGTCAAGTTTGTGCCCTCTGCCGATCAACCATCTTCACCTCCATCTTTCCCAACTCTACCTGAACCTTCCATCCATTCTCCTGTATCTTCACCTATTTCTCCTGCTCCCATGTCCATACCCTCAGACTCAGAACTCTCCCTCTCACCTACATCTGAACTTATCAAACGTTCTCTCTCTTCTCCCTCCGATTACCCTACTCCCAAACGCACCAAAATCAACCCCTACAGCCATCTTCACCCAGATGTGTAAGAACTGCTGTTCTTTAAGGACATCTGACCCAAACTAAACCCTGCCGATACTGACCCCTTCATCTCTATACTGGATTACCCTAAACGCATCCCCTACCAGCCTATGTCTGCTGGGGAAATCCTTATCCAGTGGAGAGCCTTCTATGATCCTCTGCCACCCTCCTGGTCCCAGTAGTTCTTTTTTCATAACCCTGCTGTTCAAGATCTCATGATCTTCAAACAGTGGACTGCCATCCACAGGGACCTAGGAATACCTCCTCCCACCAAATCAGACATATCCCCATTTCTCTCTCTTCCATGACCCCCTGTCTTTACCCTCATCAGCCATCTCTCTGTCTTCACAAAGCCTGTGGTCTACGACTTCTTTGACGTAGTCACCACCTACATTGGCTTTAACCCTCTCTTTCTTGTTCTCTTCCGTTCTCCTCATACACCCATTTCATTCTCTCTCCCCATTTTCATCCACACCCTCTCCTATAACGCTTATATTGAAAAACTCTTCCCCGTTCCTCGCATCTGGTCCAGCCTACCTGGAATCTCATCATCACAAACCTCCACCAGCCAACCTCAAACCTCCACCAGCCAACCTCAAACCTCCACCAGCCAACCCCAAATCCTCTTCGATCTACCTACTCCTCCAATCAGCCAGCCTTCTCAACCTACATCTTTTAGTCCCTCTTCTGTTGAGGATTTTTTTGAAACATTTTGGTGTCATATCGGCTGATCTTACCAAATCCCTGCAGCATCTGGCCGCTGCCCAATCTCACACGACAACGGTCACTACCGATTATATGACTCAGGTCATAGGCATTGCCAGAGGCGCCAAAGCTGCAGCCGCCGCATGCCAACAGGCCATTGCTGCCTCTCAGGAAAATTTGGTCAGCAATCTCTCAGCCTCTTCCTCTGCCTCCAATGCCCTCTTCAAAGAAATTTGGGAGGCTCTTTCTCAAGGAATGCTGCAGATGATCGAGCTCATTGACACTGGCTACAAACATGTGCTTCAAGCTCAGCGTAATGCCAATCGATCTGTCCACTCGTCTGTTCGTCATACTAGGAGGCTTACCAACAAGCATTACCATCTTTTTCGCAAGGAGCTTAGGAACAATGTCCTTCGCCTATCTACCATGGATCAGTCGCTTGCGTCCATGAAGGAGGAGATGAGTAGACTGCACAATAATCAGCTGATTGAGCTGCACAAGAGAAATGCCTTACTAAGGCTGAAGAACAAAAATCTCTCCTCTGAATTAGAAAATGTCAAGGATGACCTAACAGAAGCCAAAGCTGAAATAGCTAGACTCAAAGCAGCTGCTAACACAAGACTAGAGCTGTCAAAACGGTCCGGCGGTCCGGGCCGGCCCGCGGGCTGCTTAAGCCCGCTATTTGGCGGTGCGGTGCGGGCTAGACCATTAAGGGTGCGGGCTTAAAATGTGTCAACCCAACCCAAACCATGGCGGGTTGTGGGTTAAACGGGCCAGCCCACTAAAAAAGAAAAACACATTTTAAAAATGGAAGCAAACAACCAATATAATCATTTTTTTTAGCAAAGGAAGAAATCTGTAAACAACCAATAGCAGCTTTAGATGTAAACAACCAATATAAAGAGATAAGTGGCATAAAAATAATAATAATGGAAGCATTCAAACTTGTAAACAACCAATAGCAGCTTTAGATGTCTTCTACAAGGTTATTGAGCTTTAAATAAAAATAATAATGGAAGCATTAAAATGAGGCCTTCAAGTAAAAATGTTGTAAGAAATCTAGGGACCAAAACACTTATCACATCCTGCCTACAAACCCTGGTGTTGTATATCAGCAAACATAAGTTAGATATATTTCAAGTATTGAGACAGAAACAGAATGAAACTGAAGTGTTTTCATCGTATAATAAGCTGTGATCTACTTATATGGTTCAGTATTGAAGCTTTAATACACCCAAATTGTGGTTCCACGCATGAAATTTGTGCACAAGTTTCATACAACTAAAGTTCAAGATAATCCCATCCGTTCAGGATCCTTCCAAATTTCAACACCTAAAGCCATTGATCTTATCCAAACCACGAATGTCAATCAAATATCTGCTTGAGAGTCCCTAAATTCATCATGAAAACAAACAAAACTTTTTTCATGTAACTTTTGATTGCTGTTAATAACTAAGGGTAGTGGGTGGATACCATTTCTTGGGCTCTATGATCTGTTGCCCAGCAACATAATAATATGTGCATACCAAATAATTGCTTTTGGTAACCCTTTGTAGTAATTTTAATTGCACCCATTGTGGATAATGCTAGATTGAAAATATTTAAGAAGTAAAGCAACACATTCCAATCCTCAGAATCTCTAACCAGCAAAAGTGAATCAATTCTATGTTTGGGTTTATGTGTTTTAAAAAAAAAAAAACAGCAAAAAGCATAAAAAAAATTGACAAGCAAACAAATTTACACCTTTTGAGTTCTTGGTGGAAGGCTGGAACTGGAAGCCTGGAAGTAAAGGGTCTACAGGCGTGCACGGACATGGTGCAGCAGAGCAGAGCAAAGGAGCAGGGCTGGAGCTAGAGCTGTGAGTGTTGCAACTGGATCGATGGCGAGACGGTGAGTACTGAGTAGGTGCCGGCGAGACGCGCGATGTGTTACAACGCCGGTGAGATTTGAGAGTGAGCTAAGGCGAGTGTTGCTTCTTTCTCGCGCCGCTCAAATGAAAACACAAGCAGCATATGCGGCAGCCTAGTAGGGTTTTGTTTCCTTTTTCATCAATTTGGAATTTACAATTCCATCCCTGCTACAGTGTAATTTAAAGGCGGGCCAACCCGCCCTAACCCGCAACCCGCGCGGGCTCAGCCCGTTTGGCCCGTTTTTTAAATGGTCCAATATTTTGCAACCCAAACCGCTTATTTTGTGTGGCGGTCTGGGCTAGCCCAATGGGCTAAAACCATTTTGACAGCTCTACACAAGACAGGAAGGACAAGCTTCAACTTAACTTAGCTGGTATACCTTTCTTGTCTGATTTTGTGAACTCCTTGACAAAACATTGTATTAAACTTCTTGTTTAATTAACAATGCCTATCTTTTTAAATTTTATGCTTTATAACTGATTGATTATTCTGTGTGTGCATGAAATTTAAACCACTGGTTTAAAGACATATCCTATATAGTACTTTATCTATATGTCTTTAAATACAGTCTTTCTATAAGTGTTCTTATGCCACAATTCAGTATTTGTAAACACTTTGTAATCTTGAATACACTGACCCTTTTGTAAGTCCATCTATTGTATTCATAACGTCATAGACTCAAGCAAATAGGAGGAGATTGTTGTAATTTAGATAGATTTGCTTGTATCCATAACCTAAGTCTAAGCCAAGGTGACTAATGGGCCTGCGTGTCTGTTAGAGTGGCAACTTGTACTTAGACATAGCTAGAATAGCTTAGGGTTGCCTATTGTAATTAGCCTAGCCTTCAGAAGATAGCCTGTAGTATATCAGCCGTGTTCATATCAGCAGTCTTCTAGTCATCAGCCAAAGCTTGCATCAGCAGAGTCCATCAAGATATCGGACAAGTTTGCTTCAGCCAAGCTTCATCAGCCAAGTTGAAGACCCCAAGAACGTCCGATATAGAATTGCCTGGGACATGCCTCAAGACATCAGCAAAGTCTTTCATTGACTGTGACACAACGTTAACCTGCAAAACGCATTCAATGATCCTTTCCATTTTAGGCATTCATCTCAGAAAAGGACATTCTGCCTGCAACCACAGTCTACCTATTTTTGGCAAAGTGACAGAATTCAGTCTGAATCCTGCAGAACTACCTATCAGATCTCAACAGCAAGATTAGAGCATTTAATGCTCTTAAATTCAAATTTTCTAACTGATGAAGATCTCCAACGGCTACAAGGCTTCCTCTGAGTATTTAAAGAAGACTCCATTGAAGCATTTAAGACATACAACAACTCTGAAATCTTCATCTTCTTCAAGCTAGTGCATTAAAAGCTAAAACGTCCTATCTGTAAAACATTCTTTGAAGAGCTCCAAACTGAGACGATTAGTCTATACAGCTCTTCATTGATTGCAACCCTTAGCATTCATAGCTCACGAGAATTATATCTTAATAGATATTAATTCTCCCACAAATACTTGGTCAACTAATTTTTGTACACAATCCATTAGAGATTTATCTTGTAAAGATTCTAGTAGAAAACATAGTACACATTTCTCAAATCCAAAGTTGACCACTTTGGTTGTGGACGTAACACTTATTCATAAGTGTGAACCATATTAAATATCGTGTCTATTTCTGTGTGCTTGTGAATTGTTATTGTTAATTGATTTCCAGAATTCCAACGATTTGAGAACTGCTGATCTTGTCCTATCAAGATCAGTCATCTTCAACTTGTCCTATACTTCACCAATATTCCGCTGCAAAATTTTTTATAACTTAAGTGAAGTAGCTTTTTAAATCAATTTCAAAAATAGGACATAGACTATTCAACCCCCCCTTCTAGCCTATATTGAGCACCTTGAGACCTAACAAAAAGTAAACTAATCCATTTTCGTTTATCAGATTTTTAAAAATGTCCATAAAAATCCAAAATTTTTTTAATAAAAGTTGGAGGGAAAATACATCTTACCCCAATCCTTATTGTTATTATTATTATTTAATGTCTTGGAGCATCTCCAATGCTCAAAAATTCTTACCCAATTCTTAGTTGAGTCTCACTGCCACCACCCCATTTTTAGAATTTTCCTCTCTAAAAATTTAGCTTTCCAATAGTTTTAATTCTTCTCGCATTTTTACATGGGTCACACTACCAAATCATTCATTTCATATACACAACTTTTTTATTTTTATACTACGAAATCATCCACTTTATTCATTCTCCCTTGAATGGGTCTCACCTTCTTCCATAAGAATTGATTCTTATTTTGGACTGCAAGAATTTTGGGCAAAGAATTAGTTTTTAAGAATTGCTCCCAAAGAGAAGTAATTCTTGTCTTATTTAAGACTTGTTCAAGAATTGAGCATTGGGGATGCTCTTAGAAGGCTAAAATTATGACTATATGGTGTTTTTGGTAAGGCTAGAACAACTGGTGCATTTTGTGAAGTTTTGAACACCCTACCACTCCGTTAAAAGAAATGAACAGTAGTAAATGGTGCCTTTGATAGGCTTGAACAACAACGGTGCCTCTGGTATGACTTGAAGAACCGACACCTCTGTTAAGAGAAGTGAATAATACTAGTTGAACTCGAGCTCATTGGATAATAATAAAAAATCAGATCAATCTAACAAAAACTCATAATATATATATATATATATATATATAGAGAGAGAGAGAGAGAAAGAGAGATACTTTGAACACCCGACCTCTCCATTGAAAATAGTGAAATATCAGGGTGTATCTGGTGTGACTTGAACCCTCGATCTATTTATTATGAGAAGTAAGTAGTACGAAAATGGTGCTTTTGGTGAGACTGAATAACAACGGTTCTTGGCATAGAGGTTACAAGGTCTTCTCAAAGTCAAAGAAAGTATGGCCTTAATTTGATTGAAACTGCAGGGCTTACAAAAGTTAAAACTTTGACGATTCCCTTAGACCCCAATGAAAAATTGTTGGCATTTGTAGGAGAAGTTCTCACAAACCTAAGTTCTTCTAGGCAACTAGTTGGAAAACTACTTTACCTCATTATCACAAGGCCAGATGTAGCTTATACAGCTCATGTGTTAGAGCTAATGCTCCCACCACAACTCATCTTAAGCCTATATTTATGATCTTGATATATGTCAAAGCAAGTCCAGGAGATTGATGGATACGATGCAAATAGTGACAATGATTGGGGATTTTTATTCCTTTAGACAATACTTTTGTACTCATAACATATAGTGCGGTGGTGACCCAAATGATAGGAAGTCTGGTTATTGTCTTCTACTAGGGAATTCTCTGTTGTCTTGGTTATCTTAGAAGCAATTTATGACTGTAAATTCCTTAGTAGAGGCAGAATACATGGCCCTAGCAACTGTTAGTAGTAAAGTCTTTTGGGTCATGCTTTACTTAAGGATTTACTAGTGCATGTCGATCTTATTGTCACAGTCTATTCACTACTAGAAAGATGGGTATTAGTGACAGAAATATTAGTGACAGAACTTCTGTCACTAATTAGCAACCGTAGCTAAATTAACGGGCTTTTAAATTAGCTATGGAATTACTTCTGTCGCTAATTACCGTCGCTAAATGAAGGAATATTTGAAGAATATTTCTTTTTTCTGTCGCTAAACCGCGGCAAAAATGCGGGAATATTAGAGACGAAGTTTCCGTCGTTGATTAAAGGCTCCGTCGCTAATTAGAGACAGAGCTTCCATCACTAATTACCACTTGAAATTAGCGACGAAAGTTTCATCGCTAAGTATAATTGATTTCACCTAGTCAACCCCCCTTTCCACCTTTCCCTACCCTTTCCCCTTTCCCTAGATCGCGACCCGCCTTCCCCAAACGACCCCCATTCACATTCCATAAGCCGTTCAGGAGTCAAAAAACACAGTTCACTAAAAAGAGGGTTGAACGTGATGAGCTGCCTATTCGGTTGAGCGGTGAAGCTATTTTTCGTGAGGTATTTAAATTGCCCAAAACCAGTGGGGGAAAGTGTAGACACCCAAAATTCATACACCTACATTATATGAATTGTCCAATAAATAACTGTTTATTTACAAATGGACTAACACATGTTTCTATGATTATTTCAGGGAACAACATATACAATGGACCAACAACGTCCGAAAAATACAACAAACTTCGGTTAGATCAACATCAAGGGTCAAACTCGAAGATGCAACAGGACTAACGACGTCCGACACACAAACTTCCTTTCCTTAGATCAACATCAAGGGTCTAAACTGAAGATACATAGCTTAGAAGGGCCAAAGTGCAAGACACAAAGCCTGAAAAAGCCAAAAACAGGGTTTGGTGTGCTAATACACCCAAACAGGGTTTGGTGCGTGGACACCATGTCAGGTGCGCCGCACACTAAACCAGCATTTCTTCAATAGTAAAGCAGCCGGCTGCTAAAGACTTTGAAGATCAGAGGAAGCTTCCTCCTTTCTTGGCCCCGAGAGTTTCCTCTCCTAGGTCTCCTGTAGATGCAAAGTATTGGTGGTGTTCCACCAAAAACACCGCAACACCTCATGGATGTTGGTAAAGCCGAAAAAGCCACCAACATTCTGGATGAATATACCAAGACAGGTACCATCCACCCTCTCCTGAATTAGTCGATGGATTCGATCATAGATCTCCCTCACCATGTCCCCATTCGCCCGAATGCGGGTGATCCTCCCCCGTACCTGAAAAATAAAATTCCAAAAATTCAATTTCAGTGTGTCATCACAAAACACACGTGCACAATTTTTATGTCATCACATACATTTTTAAGTCCAGTCAATATTTTCGTTTCAAAAAAAAAAAAAAACAAACAAACAAAACAAAACAAAACAAAAACCAAAAACCAAAAACAAAAAACAAAAAACAAAAACAAAAAAAAAAAACAAAAAAGAAAACAAACTTAAATGTTTTTTTTTCTTTTCATACATTTTTCAAAACCATCCTTGTGATCCCGGGATCAAAATAAAATGTTTTCAAGTGTTTAGTGAAGGTTTTTCTTCACTTTTCTTCATTGGAACATTTTTTCAAACAATTGGTGTGCGACTTTCGCGCAACTTCGGGTAAAAAAAATTTACACATTTTGAGCCACCCCAAAAAAATCAACTTAGGGGTTTCTATATCTATCCATCACTCTACACATATATACTCTCGATTTCGAGAATTTTTTATCCTAACATGTCCAAATTTGCGATTAAAGTAAGCACTTTAAACATGCAAAATCCATAAATATACATACTTGTTTATACCCATATTGTATAAATTTACATGTTTTGCTTAGATTCAATATGCAACAACACATATTTGCTACTTGAATACTAACAATTGCAAGATTAACATCAAGAATCCAACAAATCACAGAAAATTTTCAAATTTAGCATGCTTTGCGGAACAAGTGGGTTTTCTGAAAACTCACCGTGGGTGGATCTAAAGAAGAAATGTGACTGCTCCGGTCATGATGGATATCGTTTGGATTACACGGATAGCGGACCCAATTTCTCGCCATCACCTCGTCGGCTTATTCGTCTCCGACACCCAAATCGACAGGAATCTCATTTTTTGAGTCTGAATTGTTCGCCATTATCCCTACAAATAATTTTTGGGGTGATAACCTTGAAAAAGTTGAGTGGTTTCGAAAAAAATTCGGAAGAGATCGAAGAAGATTTGAAAAGAGAAGAAGAGAGAAGCACGGCAGCAGCACAGCTGCTACTGTCGTTCCTTCCCTTTTGAAGAAAGGGGATTTTCCCCTTTTTCTCAAAATTTCAGCATTTTACGATTTGCACCCTCTAGTCCTTCTAACGGCAACATAATGTCCAGCTAACGGTTGTTAACTGAACGCCCTAACGGAAGTCCACCATCAACATATTTTCAAGAATAACCCCCAGTGGAGTTACCCCCAACGACCTCGCCGTTCAATCCAACATCTCCAGCAAGAATCCCCATGGGACTCTACACATTACATTTCAGCAGAAGCATTGCCAATGGTCGTGCGCATCATCCCCAACAAAGTTTGTCCCTTGGACACCACACCGATTGCGGTGCATTCATACACGTTTGCACACCCAGTTATTCGATCATTTCCCAACAGGTTCAAACCTGAGGCCTTTGGAAATCAACCGTCCAACACAGCTCAGAATCCGTCCCCTGGACGCCAATCAAAAATAGTATCTTTATTTTATGTCAATTTACAGCTTATCCTAAACTGTAATTTGCTTCATTTTGCATTGGTACAACACTTTCTTTTGGTCACTTCCCAACGGGTATAAACTCGGGGTCCAGAAATGAACCATCCCCACACACAATATACGTCACAATTAAATTTCTTTCCCGAAGAGATTTGAACTGCGTTCCGACCTGATTATCCTCATAGAGATACGTAGACAATCTCTTAGGAGATCCGGTCACCATAAAGCAGACCTTGTCGCTCTTTTCCACACATATAACATATCACAATTGTGTTTCTTCCCTAAAGAGACACGAACTACGTTTTGACCTGATTCTCTTTACAGAGATATACACGTAGGAAATCTTTTAGGAGATCCGGTCGCCCTTTGACGTTTTTGTCACCCCATATAACATTTCACAATTGTTTTTCTTCCCTGAAGAGATTCGAACTACGTTTTGATCTGATTCTCTTTATAGAGATACGTAGGCAACCTTTTAGAAGGTTCGATCACCGAATGACATACTTCCTTAGTATGACCATCCTTTTTCCCAGCAGTGTTGCAAGCCTCTTGTATCACGACATTTCCCCGGCAGTTTTTTGTCCCCACAGAGTTATGACTGAATGTTCTTCTCCCCAGAGAATTCGAGCTAAAGTCTTGACACACCATACTTGGTCACACACAACCCCGATGCAGGGTTCGACTACACACATATACACTTGGTCACACAAAATTCTGATGCAGAGGTTGACCATCCAATTGTAAATACGAAGCTGGATGTCTATCTTTTTCGACGACGCTCGCTTACTTCTAAGCAAACGTAGTCGAGAGGCTCTATAGACACCCAGGATTTGTACACCTACATTCTACGAATTGTCCTATAAACAATTGTTTATTTACAAATGGACTATCACTTGTTTCTATGATCATTTCAGGAAACAACCTATCAAACAGGACTAACGACGTCTGGACACATAAACAACTTCAGTTAGATCAACATCAAGGGTCCAGACTGAAGATACACAGCTTAGAAGGGCCAATGTATAAGACACAAAGCCTGGAAAAGACAAAAAATAGTTTTGGTGCGCTGAAACAAAAAAAATAGGGTTTGGTGTGTTGACACCATGCCTGGTGCGCGACGCACCAAACTAGCATTTTGCCTCACAAGTCAAGCCGTCGGTTGCTGAAGACTTTGAAGGCAGAAAGGAAGCTTCGTGCAAACTTGGGCCAGAAAGTATCATCAAATATCTCTCACTCCCTCACCTATATGAAGAGATGATTAGCTCTCTCTCAAAATCAGGAGCTCTCTCCTTTAACACACAAGAGGAGGATCCCAGAACAACATCATCGGTTCTCAAGCTCTCTCTCTCACTAAGAAAAGAAAGAAAGAATGAAAGAGTTCTCAAACTCTCCCTTTTTCACACATACACATACACACACACACAATACACACAGCACAAACACAAAACGTAAGTCTTCCTTTCCTCATATCGATAGCAGTGGAAGCACAACGGTCAGGCTACGAGCTAGTTTGATCCAATATAACACAACAGCCTAGAACTTGGCCCGAATTCTGTAAAATGACAGAAGGTAACCCCTTCCATTCGTTAGTCCATTTAATATGTAAATAAATATATTTGAATATGTACATAATAATTTTAATACATTTGATATGTAAATACATGTATTACACTTATATATATAATTATGTAAATATTCTGTCACATAAAATAATAAATATGCGATACTTAAATACGAGCATGCAAATATGTAGAGATCGAAAGGACGAGATGGGTGTGTAAAACCTTCCCAAATCGTAACTTGGCCCCCGAACCCAAAATCTTAATTTTTCTCTCGTTTACTTTATAAACGGGAGTAGCGACTCTACTTTTCAAAATAAATGTGTTTTTTCACGTTTATTGAACACAAAATCACAGATGGAAGTCCAAGAGCGAAAAAGGTCCGAGGGAACGATCTGCGGATCGGAGCGCTCACATGGGTGTTAGTGTATATTTTCAATGTTTATTCAGTTTATTGTTCTATATATGTTAAAAGTAGTTGGGAAGCCATGTTGATACTATGAAATCCATGGTAGTAGTTTAATTCAATGTTTATTTAATTTATTGCTCTATATATATATTAAAAGTAGTTGAAAAGCCTTGTTGATGCTATGAAATCCATGATAGTAGTTTAATTCAAAGTATAATTAGATTTGGGTTAAAAAAGATAAGAGGGGTTAAGTGTAAATACTTAGAATCTATAAGGGGTGTTAGTGTATAATTTCAATGTTTATTCAGTTTATTGTTTTGTATATGTTAAAAGTAGTTGGGAAGCCATGTTGATTCTATAAAATTCATGGTAGTACTTTAATTTAAAGTTTAATTAGATTTGGGTTAACTGGGATGAGGGGGGTTAAGTGTAAACACTTAGAATTTATATATGTTTAAACACTTAGATTCTATACATCTATTCCATTTATTATTTCTTAGAAATATAAAAAACTAATAGTAATAAATACTGATTGTAGGTGCATACACATGGTGCGCATTTGTGGTTCCCTGATGTGTTTGTGAGTACGCACACTAGGCAGAATGGATCCAGGCAGTGGGTTGATTCTAGGGCAGAGGCTATATATGTAAGTATTAAAATTATTGTTTACTATTAAATTGATATGATGATATTTTAATATTTGTCTTTTTTTTTTATGACAACTTGAGTACGAGAGGACTGTCAGGGCGTAGTTGGCTGAGGCTCGGTTGGAAATGACTGATCCTAACAGGAATGAGTGGGGCTAGCCAACCATTGTGGGAGCAGATCACCTCCATAGGACGGGTGAAGAGGGGAGATAGGGTCTACGGGATGGGTGCGCACGGGGGATCCTCGCACTTGCCAACCATTGCTTCGCGTGCTTCTGGATCGACAGCACGAACAGAGGCCCAGCCGAACATTGACCAGGAGCGCGTTATTTCGAGGTTGGAGATCGATTTCGCTCAAACCCGCAATGAGCTCGTTGAAACCTGACAGTCCATGTCCCAGATGCAGGGCACCCTAAACCGATTTATTCAGAGTCAAGGCCATATGTCTGATCACCGATCTCCCGATCATTCCCGTTCCCAAAATTTATTTCCCAACGTTTAGTTTAAACAATTTATTTGTTGACACTTGTTTTAACATTAATTTGTATTGATTTGTGGTATGATTTAATTTTTGTAGTGTTTTTATTGGTATCATGCTATTTGTTGAAATCAGGTACAATTTTCTTTTCTATGGATGTCCGTCGCTGAAATGGATTTAGCGACAGAAATTTCCGTCGCTAAAACATGTTTTTCCAGCAGTGATTGTGATATATATGTCAAAGTCTATTGTGATAGTTCTACTGCTATTGCCATTGATTCAAATCTTGTGTGCTAGAACAAAGCATATTGTGATTGTTACTTTGTTCGCGAGAAGGTTCAAAAGGCTTATGCTAAGTATCTTGGGAAGGTTTCTCATTTGGTTCCTACTTTCCAAGTTGAAAATTCTTAATTTTCCCACTTTCAACTTGCTTGTGTGTGTTGGGGGGGACCTGCCTTGCTGAAGTTGCTATGTGCCTGTAAACAGTTAAAAACCACTATGTTGATGTTTGGAGATAGTGTTGCCTTTTTTTGTTAAGTTAGTTAAGGTCTAAGGGTATACTTGTAATTACATAGATTAGTTTATTAGTGGCAGTCAATTTGTTACGTTTAGCCGTCATTAGTTGGCGGGTTAAGTAAATTGTTAAGCAGCCTTATTATTATTACTCCCTCCGTCCCTAAATTATTGTCTTATATTTCTTTTTTGTTCGTTCAAAAATAATTATCTTGTTTGAAAAAAAAATTTTAGGACAATATTTTTACCATTTTATTCTTATTTTTTTTCCTACTTTAATTATGGGTCGCACACACATGGTTTTAAAAAAAATTACACACTACATCAATATTAATAATCAAGTTAAATTTTTTTTTTAATTCGTGTGTCAGATCAAACAAGACAATAATTTAGTAAGGGAGAAAATATTATTTTTTAATCCTTCTTGTAATCACGACAGAGAACACACTCATTGAATGAAGAAAGTTTCATCCCTCCATTTCCGTTTCTCCTTTCTTCGTATCAAGTTAATATTGACAAAAAAAAAAAATTAAACATGATAATAATTTATGAACGAAAGGAGTATAATTTTATTGTTCTCTAACTAAATAAAAATATGTTAAATATATATTCGGGTCCAGTTGACCCAAAAAATAAAAGGCAAATATTATTACGAGTATGAGTTTATGATATTATTACAAGTTTTAGTGTTAGTGTTGTTGAATGATTAAATGTTATTAAGTTGATGATGATTTGTAATGATAAGTTGGTCATTATTTAGAAAATAGCAAATTTGATCCGTCGGTGTAATGATCTAATAGATCTAACAGCACAAACACTAAAGATTGTAATAATACCACAAGTTCGAGCTCGTATATAATATCATACCTAAAAAAACAAAAAACAAAATCAAAGTGTCTTTAATTGAGGCGGAGGTCGTAGTTATTGAGTCAAGGAAAATTATTCCAAACATAATCAGTAATTAATTAAGGGCTGCAGTTGCTTCAAGCTGCCCTCATTTGTATCAACCCACAAAAGAAGAACGTAATTTTATCGGACAATCTCTTCTGTTTCCTTAAATAGTCGAAGGCCACCCTCTTTAAATACTCATATCAGTTCCCTCCCTTCCTCTTCGTCTTTCTCATAAAATACAAAGGTTTCTTGTTTCTTCTTCCTTTTTTCTTTGTTAAAATGCCGCAACGATTTTGAGCGGACAAATGGTAGAACGGCCAGCACAACGGGACTATGGAAATGATTTTGCCACAGTTAAAAGTGATCGTAGTGAGTCGTTCCGGGTCATTAACAAGGGAGTGCCTCAAAGTTATGAATCTGAGTATGCGAAATTGAATTGGCTACGGTCTCAAATTATCGGTGCCAACACCGAGCTTGATACTCCATTCGGAAAACGTAGGCTCACCTATGCTGATCATACTGCATCCGGACGCTGTTTACTATACATCGAAAACTACATCATTGACAATGTCCTTCCTTTTTACGGTAAGTTGTATCAACTCGACTTATGATGAAATTTGCCGGCCCTAAATATTTTGCTAAGGACATGAATTTTTGTTATTCATTCACTTCGGTTCAAAACTGATATATATATATTTTTTTGAATGTAGGCAATTGTCACACTAGTGACAGCTATGTGGGTTACCAAACCACAAAAATGGTGCATGAAGCAGCAGACTATGTTAAGAAATGCTTGGGAGGAGGAGAAAACGATGCGCTATTATTTTGCGGATCAGGCTCAACTGCGGCAATAAAACGGCTCCAAGAAGTCATGAGACTTGCCATTCCCTCTACCCTACGGGAGAGAATGTTGAAATGTCTAAGCAATGAAGAGAGGTGGGTCGTTTTTGTGGGTCCATTTGAGCATCACTCCAATTTACTATCGTGGCGGCAAAGCCTAGCGGAAGTGGTGGAGATTGGTTTAGACGACGACGGGTTATTAGACATGGAAGCACTAAGAGGCAAACTTGAGCTTTATCGGCGCACAAACCGACCCATGTTGGGTTCTTTCTCTGCTTGTAGTAATGTCACGGGAATTTGTTCGGACACGCGAGGGCTAGCTCAACTTCTTCACAGTTATGGAGCTTTTGCATGCTTTGATTTCGCGGCAAGGTATGTGTATGAATTTAATTCGATGTAATTATGATACTCGTGAAATGGCATGTCTTCACCTTTATGTAATTTATCAAAAACACTACATAATGTCATATATATAAAACCTATTTACCAATCAACTGTTGCCGACTCAAAGTTTTTATTAAGATTTTTGAATTCATTTTGTCAATCTGCCATTACTCGCCCCCGAACTCCGGGTCTTTTCTTGAATTTGATAGGTGTGATTGTTTGTTGTACAGTGGTCCGTACGTGGAAATTGACATGAGATCTGGGGAGATTGATGGATACGATGCAATCTTTCTAAGTCCTCACAAATTCATCGGAGGGCCAGGGTCACCGGGCATCCTTCTGATGAGCAAGGCCCTATATCAGCTTAAATATTCTCCCCCTTCAACTTGTGGAGGAGGTACCGTTGATTATGTCAATGGTTTCAATGAAGATGTATGTATTGATCCATCCTTTTTAAACAAATATCATTTTCTATAACTATTTTTTTGTTCCTATAATGAACGTTTTAGAATTTTAGGACACATTATATGTTACTGACATAGAAGAAAGAGAAGACGCCGGAACTCCTCCAATCATCCAGAAAATTAGAGCGGCTTTGGCATTTTGGGTTAAAGAGTACATTGGCTATTCGGTGATCATGAAACGAGAGCAAAACTATATTGAAAGAGCATTAGAAAGACTTCTTCCAAATCAAAACATACGGGTGTTGGGAAACACGAGCGAGGAGCGACAAGCTATTTTATCTTTCCTTGTAAACACGACCAAGAATTCTTCATCAGCTGAGTTAAGTACTAAGGGCAATGGGGTTGGAAAAGATTTCGGAGGACTTTACAGGTCCAGTGAGACCGGTAACAAGAGGGATAAGCCTCTTCATGGGCCTTTTGTTGCAAAGCTCCTCAACGACCTCTTTGGCATTCAAGCTCGTGGAGGGTGTGCTTGTGCCGGACCCTTTGGTCACCATTTGCTAAATATCGATGAACCTTCCTCACTTGCTTTTAGATCTGCTATAGAAATGGTCAGTCAGCTCTTGCTTTCAAGGAATTGATGAACATTAGAGTTTTTAGACTCATAACAAGGCTTTTGATTATAAATTTGTTGATTTTATTTCATCGACAGGGTTATAATGGAGTGAAGGCTGGGTGGGCAAGAGTAAGCTTTCCCTACTATATGTCTAACGAAAAATTCGAGTTCATTTTAGCTGCAATAGAATTCGTAGCTACTTATGGGCAACGATTTCTTCGGCTATATCACATCAACTGGAAAAATGGCATGTGGAACTTCAACAGAAATGCACTTAAGGAAACTCTTGAATCGAAAGAAAACGTCGATTATAATTCGAGCAATACATTGAGGGTTTTAAACATAGAAAGTAATGAATTAAAACAACAAAAATATCTAAAAACTAGATGTGTAGATGATGAGGTTATTTGTAAGTATACATCATATTTGGAGACTGCCAAATACCTTGCAGATCTTCTGCCCAAGTTCCCTTCTCCACAAAGAGTTCCGGAAGACATCGATCAAGACCTTGTGCCCTTCAAAGTCTAGTTTGTAAGTTCGATCAACTAGATTCCGATGATGAAATAGATTTCAGCATTCTATACCAAGTATTTGAATAATTGTTTGTGTAACACACACTTTGATAATTGAACTCATATTTGTATAAAATCTCACGCACTTTGTAGACTCCTCATATACATGTAAAAATACATAGCATAATAATAAAATTAAAGTATATTGGTGCAAATTTGTCTGGGTAAATTACATGAAAGTACTTACACTTTTTCACAAATTGTTTCTGAACTTAGTCTTTACTCGTGCTTTGATACACACCTCACCATGGATTAATTGGCAAGTTACGATTTCACGCGAAACGGAGGCAAGGATCAAGTGAATTTCAAAGGAGGGTGGCACCTCGACCGAATGAAATCAATCAAAATACGAACCTTGACATGTACGGCCGTACGCAAAACGATGTTTGAAACAACCCTGAACCTCGGTATAAAGAATTCCGCCACAATTAGTATGGAATATCAAATGATAAGTTGAAAGGGATGAACGTCACAGAACAAATCCTGATGAGTTCAAAGATTTTTTAAAGAACGAAGATGAATTGAATAAATTCTCTCAGTAAGGAATATCAAAGTTGTGTATCGTTTGGAACACATAAAGAGGGTTTAAATGGGCTAAAAACAAAACCGCTAAAAACGTCAAAAGTCATATCAAAGAAGGTTTGAATAGGCTGAAAACAAACCATACTAAATCCTAAAAATGTCAAAAGTCAAATCCCAAGGAAATAGGGCAAAAATAATAAGTTTGTACACATAAAATAACGCAAAAACGTCAAAACCGCGGATCAGACCAAGCCTGGCGCGGCGCCAAGTCTTGGATTTTCACTATTTCAGCGTGTGAATGTTTGGATGAGAGATGAAGAATTTTCTCATTGATAAATTAGATAATTGAAGATTTACAATCTTGGAGAGAAAAAAAAAAAAGAGAGAGAGAAGAACAATATGTAATTTGTTTTCTCTTACTCCCGTCCCTAAATTATTGTCTTATTTGACCCGGCACACGGATTAAGAAAAAACAATTGACTTGATTATTAATATTAATATAGTGTGTTGTTTCCTTTAATGTCCATGTGTATGTGGCCCATAATTAAAGTATGAAGAAAAGTAAGGGTAAAATGGTAAAAATAATGTTCTAAAAAGGAAAGTTTCAAACAAGACAATTATTTAGGGACTGACAAAAAAGGAACGAAAGACAATAATTTAGGAACAGAGGGAGTAATTCTTAACTAACATAACAACCATATTAACTATAAGGAGACAATTAACTAATTAATTGCTAACATAAAACACTCACTACCCTTGAGAATCTAAGAAATTACACCTACTACCCTTCCAGCTTTTAGAGGCCTCGTGTAACTTTTCAGATTTACACACACTACCCTTGTACTTCTAAGAATGCACTTGTTTGTTGATTTTTGCCTTGATGAACTTGATGATGATTGACTCGGACTCACAGGACCTTGTTGATCAATATCCCCCTCAAGTTGAGAGGAGGAAAAAGATTTCGCAATCTCAACTTGGCAATCAAATGATAAAACTGAGCGGATCCCAGGGCATTTGGTAAACACATCTGCAGGTTGATCATGAGTTGAAATGTGCTTGCTAGATATGAGACCTTGTTGAAGCATTTCTCTCACTAAATGACAATCCAGTTCTATGTGTTTTGTTCTCTCAAGGAAAACTGGACTGACATCAATGTGAATAGCTGACTTTTTATCACAATATAGAGATACTGGGAGAGGAGTTTCAACATTAAAGTATTTTAGAATAGATATCAGCCACTTGATTTCACAGCAAGTGTTTTCCATACTTCTACAGTCAGACTCAGCAGATGACCTACTAATAGTAGGTTGTTTCTTGCACTTCCATGCTATCAAAGAGTTTCCCAAGAATACACAAAAGCCAGTTACTGAACTTCTGGTATTGGGACAAGCTGCCCAATCTGAGTCACAATAGGCTTGAAGAGATAGATCACTATTAGTGTTGAACCATAGACTTGGACTTCCTTTGAGATACTTAACCAGTCTTAAGGTAGCATGCCAATGGTCTTCTATTGGATTGGACATGAATTGGCTGAGGACATGCACTGAGTATGCAATATCATGCCTGGAGATAATTAGGTAGATCAATCTTCCAACAAGTCTTCTGTAAGAAGCTGAATCAGAATAGATCGAGAGGACTGTAACAGGTGCCTAATCTGTGATGTTGCTTAATTGGAGTTCTTGCAAGCTTGGCATTAATCATCCATGTGTCCTTTATAATGTCCATATAGTACTTTCTTTGATGTAGGCACATCCCACTATCATTTCTGACAAATTTCAAGTCCAAGGAAGTACTTTAGGGAGCCTAAATCCTTGATAGGTAACTTTGTATGTAAAAAGGATTTAACTATAGTGATCATAGATGAATTAGATCCAGTAATCAATAGATCATCAACATATACCAGGATGGCAACAAAAGCCACTTTTATTATTTAAAGTGAATAAAGTGTAATAATTTTGAGATTTCTTAAAACCTAATCGAATAAAAGTTGAAGAGAATTTTTTTTAAACCATTGTCTGGGGACTTGCTTAAGACCATAGAAAGATTTAGACCACTTACAAACAACAGGTGGGTTGGAAAGAGGTAAATTATGAGTGTATCCTGGAGGTGGGTCCATGAATACCGCTTCATTCAAATCACCATGTAAAAAGGCATTTGAGACATCCATTTAAGTTATGGACCATTGTTTAATGGCAACAATAGAAAGAAATATTCTCATATATAGTAGTCATTTTAGCAGCAGGAGCAAAGGTTTCAAAGTAATCAGTACCTTCTGTTTGAGTGAAGCCTTTTGCAACAAGTCTAGCTTTATACCTGTCCACAGATCCATCAGTATTATGCTTGATTCTGTATATCCATCTGCATCCTACAATGTTCTTATGAGTAGGTAAATATTGTAATGACCAAGTTTTGTTAGTTTCCAAATCTTGTAATTTTGTGGCCATGGCTTTACACCACAAAGGATCCTAGTAGCTGAAATATTTCAGGAAAAAGCCTTGTAGTGAGGAGACACATTATCATAGGAATCATGCTTGGTTAAGATAGGGTGTGGCCTATCTTGCAAATTTTGAGAAGAACTAGTAGTAATATCAGCATTGGTGTCCAAAGTAACCTCATCTTCACATAAAAGATCAATCATTTATTAAGGAAAAAGGTTTTCATTTCTGACTTCAAGTGAAGAAGACTCATTGTTTTTATAAGGAAACATAGTCTCATAAAATTGAACATCACTACTATATAGAACCTGATTAGTGGTTAAATTGTAAACTTTGTAAGCCTTTTTGTTAAAAGGGTACCCAATGAACACACATTTGTGAGCTTTAGGGGAGAATTTGTCTCTATTATGAGCAGGTATTGAGACAAAGCATAAACAACCAAGGATTCTAAGATGACTGTATTTAGGAAGAGTTTCATAAGGAGTTTTGTGATTTAGGACAGAATTAGGAATTTTGTTAATGAGATAGGTGGTAGTAAGCAAACAATCTCCCCAGAACTTAATGGGTAAATTAGCCTAAAATCTAAGAGCCCTAGAAAGTTCAAGGAGGTGCCTGTGTTTTCTCTCAACTCTCCCATTCTACTGAGTTGTGTCAACACAGGTACTTTGATGAAGAATCCTTTGGGAAGATAGCATAGATGAGATAGATTTATTGAAGAACTGTGTACCATTATCAGACCTCAGGTATTTGACAGATGTTCTAAATTGGTTGTTAATCATGGCAAGGAAGTATTGCAGAATATTACAAACCTGGGCTTTGGATTTTAACAAGAAAGTCCAAGTAACTCTGGAGTAGTCATCAACTATAGTAAGGAATGAAGTGCATCCATCATAAGTTTCTGCCTATATGGACCCCATACGTCACAGTGTATGAGATCAAACATAGAGAGGCTGTGAAAAGTGCTTAAAGGTAAAGGAACCCGGTTTGTCTAGCAAAATGACAAGTGTCACAAGTAAATTGAGATTTAGAATTAACTCCACTGTCAATAAAAGTAATATATTTCATTGATTAAAAAAGAATGTGACAAAGTCTCTTATGCCACAAGTACATTTTATTAGAAAAAGAAACAACAATACAATCATTCAAATCAACAGAAGATGCACTACACATAAATGTGGACAGGATGGAGCTTTGGGACTTAGACAGGTCAAGCTTGTAAAGGCTATCAACCAGTTTACCAATCTCCCTGATTTTCTGAAGTTTCAGATCTTGTAGGATGCATAAGTTTGAAAAGAAAATTAGACAACAATCATTATCACTTGTCAATTTTCTCCCTAAGATAAGATTGAATTGAAAATCAGGGACATAGTAGACATTGTATTAAGTAATGTCCTTATCCAAGACAACAGTACCTTTATGAGTAATAGATGAGGTTTTGCCATTGGGTAAATGAATGACATAATTAATAGTAGTAGGAGTAATAAGTTGATCAAAACAGTTATTGATGTGAGCACTTGCTCCAGTATCAATAATCCAATCAGTGACAAAGATGAAAAGATGTCAAACAAACAGGACTAGTAATACTGGAGTGAACATTATTCATACCTACCATTAGGTCCATGGTCATGTGCTCAGAGTATAGGCTAAAAGGGGGGTGAATAGCCTATACTACCTTTATTAAAAATTTCATCTTATTTTAATTTATAAGTTGGAAAGCATGGATGAAATAATTAACAAGAATAGGTCATCTTCCTAGTTCAAGCAACACAACAGATATAGTTGTATCAGACGATGTGTATCGGTATTCTTGAAGAACAGATAATAGGAAGGCATTGTTTATACTTAGCTGGTAGAAAATAATTTGAGCAGCAGAAGAATAAACAGCATAAGTATAACATATAAGATTGAAGTAACTGTAAGAGAATGTGTACAAGTCTATCATAACAGTTAACTAAAATCTTATATTAGATGCATCAATTGCTTTCCATAACTAGATTGCATAAGATATGTCAAATATTACAAGAAAGACAAGTAAAGGCTGAATGTAATAAAAATATTATTTATATTAAAATTCAGCAGAGGTTTGCTCAAAGGCAAACATGCTTAGTACATCAACCTAGACACTCTAACCTAGCAATCTCCTAGAAATAAAAAGGAGAGATTAAGAAATCGAAATCAAATATATCGAAAATACATTGGAAGATGTACTCAATATTTATTGAGTTGTCTTCCTGTAGTATCAACTCGATATATTTGCTGTGAAAAGAGAATTTTAGGCGTTGTTCAAATAACAAGTATTTGAACAACTGAGTGCTAAGCACTCGGCCAAAAGTGAGGACAATTTATTGCACAATCGACAGCCCTTATAATGTAGTATAAGTCTGCCGATATGAATGCAATGTGGATTTTTAGGCTCTGGCTCTTCATCGGACATCTTCAAGCTTGATCAGTCTTCAACGAATTTCTGGATGCTTGGTCTCTTGCTGAAGATTTGAAGCACAGCAACTGAAGAGACTGAGTCTTTCAAAGGAAGAAAGAACTCAAATCAAAAACTGAGTTTTTGATCAAGCAGGACTTCTCAGCCTTTGGAATTCTGTTTCTCTCTCACACAAAGTGTTTGTTTTTACACTTTATGTTTCTCACTTCTTTGAGTGTGGTTTCAGATTGAAAGAATGAAGAACAATTTCAATACCACAACCTCTCACAGGTATTCGCATACACCATCTCTTATTGATGTGAGAATAAGAATCCTCTTATATAGGCTGGAGAAGATGAAGGATTCGTTGGAGCATTGAATGAGTTTTTGCCTGTTGGAAATCTGAATCATTAATGCACTAGAGTGCGTCGTTCAAACTGTTGGGCAAAGACCTTCCGTTAAGCTTTTGTCTTGAGGTTGGTCCGTGAGTCAGGCTGACAGATTTTGAGTTGTCATGCTTTGCCTGGGATGTAGCGCACTGTGTTTGGTCTTTTATAGAATAAAACCTTGGAGACTGGAACCAATACACAGAAGAGGAAATGTCTTCTGAGTAATAGTAAAGGCGCAGACATCGATGCGTATCTTGGGCTTGTCAGAAAGATCTTGTAACGGATCTATTTTGACTTGTAGCGTTTTGAGCAACGACCGATATTCCTCTTGGATAATCAGCTTCTCTGCAGTTGTTCTGATGAAGATCTTGGTGGATACTGAGATCTGCCGATGTAATACTGCTGGTGTAGAGATTGCTGATGAGACATGGCTGGAAGGAATGTCTGCTGGTGAGACATTGCCGATGAACATGTCTGTTGGCGCATGAAGAGCTAATCCATATGAAAGTTTTCATCCCTTTGGTAGGACAAAGACTTGGATATGTACAAAGACTTCCTAGTCTAATGACCTATGCATTATTTCAATAAGCTGCCACACTAACCGGTACGCAGCCCTTTTAGCCACTTGTGAAACATGCGTTGTAATGGGAACAAGCAAATCACTGTGTTGGAATATGCATACATATATATCACCTGTTTTAGAGGCATATTCCTAACAATCTCCTCCTATTTGCTTGGGGCCATTACTATGATTGACTTATACATACAGCTCTTTTAAAGCAGTTGTTCAAACTTTAGTAATAGCATGCCACTAATGAATAATCATTTTATATCAAGGCATGTCCTATGTTGAACTTACAAGCGATAGCGTATGTATAGTCACCTATTGCTAAGTATTTACAGACTTGATAAATGAAGGTACAAATACAAAGCAATAACTAAAATAGTTTCAGGCAATTATAAGATATAATTGATGAGTATGCCATAAAAATGCTTTACTTGCAATGTAATGTGTGTGATCTGAAGTGTGTTGAGCAAGAAAGAGTTTTGAATCAGCATACTTAATCGAATTGATTAAGTATCAAATGATTTTAAAGATAGTGAAGAAAAGATGATAATAATATAAAAGTTTACAAAGCTAGTCATTTAGATAATTTTTGAAGTCAGCTTAGTAGAATAGTCATGTTTCTGTCCATTCAAGTTTTTAGTATGGAGTGTAAGATATTTTCTTTATATAGAACTCTCCTCCTATTTGTATATGTTGAATTTTATATAGATTTTTCTTTTAGATTCTTGATCACAATCTCTCCTCCTATATGTTAATTTGTGTTGTGCATTTCCAATCTCTCTCCTCCTCAATTGTCACGATCTCTCTTTCTTTTCTGTATGTGCAATTTCACAATCTCTCCTCCTTACATGTATCTCTCCTCCTTACATGTATCTCTCGTCCTTACAGTCTTAATACTTTTCTGTATGTCGATCTCTCCTCCTTCATGTTAACAAGAATTTTACAAAAGTCTCTCCTCTTTAATGGTCAGAAGTTAACGTTTTCTTAATAATCTTAATAATCAGCTTCTTTACTTTTCTGTATGTATATGTCAATTTTTGATAATCTCTCCTCCTTAATGGCCACAAGCCAATGTTTTCTTTGAGGGTCGTAAGCTTAGAGGTTTACAATATCTCTTCTCCTGGAAGTTCTGTATGTATCGGACAAGTCATAGTAACTGACTAGCTCAACTCATAAGGTAGGAATTGTAGTAATGCAGTGGGGATTTAATGGGCACAATGGGTGCACCCAAAAAAATATATATTAACTCTCCTCCTCAGAAATTTACGTTAAATATGTAGGTTCTCCTTTTAAATATGTGTATATGAGATATATAATTTGTTTTGACACATATTTAAAAAATAATGTATACTGTAAATTAGCATTTGTTAAAGTGTCACTAGGTAAAATGGCTTTTATTAGATATGTATAAGGCATACATTCCACTATTCGTAGTAATAAGTTATGGTGCAAGACCATATGGGAGATATATAAGTGTAAAGAGATTTTACAACAAGATAAGTGTGATAGGTCTAGTCACAAAGAATTAATTAGTTAATTCACAAATTGTGAAGATCAGAAGATTTTTCTTTATACATGTATAGATTTTATTGTCAATATGTGTGACAGGTATTCTTCCCATTAGTGAATTAAGTTATAAGATAGGCATACTAGGGGTGTGCTTTTCTTTATGAAAGTTTAACGTACTCTTTCCTTTAATAGGACAACGTTACTTGAGAAATATGTCAACATTAATCGGATGCATAAGATATACATCTAGGAATGACCTATAAAGCATTTTTCTTTCTTTAATTAATGGGAAAATTGTTAAAGTCGGAATGTTGTATCTATAAGGGTATATGCAAAGATATTTATGTTCACAAAATGAATGAAAAGCATGAAAGAGTAAGTAATAGTACAAGTTACAATAAAAAAGACAAAATGAAATGGAAAATATAACTGAACAAAAACATATTACAGATTATAACAAAGAGATAGCAAAAGAGTTTGTTTTAGCGAGACAGAAACCTAGCTAGACATCCTAATGAAGTAGAGTAGAGGATGAATGTCTACTGTCTTAATTGTTGGGAGCATTAGCTGCTGGGTTTGGTGCAGAGTTTGTGTTGATAAGCTGATGATCTTCCTGAGTCTGAGATAGCTCGAGTGGAGCATTTGAGGAGTTGGGAGCAGGGAGAGTGTTAGTCTTTGTAGTTGAAGCGAGATTTCTTGAGGGAATCCAGGGAATGAAATTCGACACGTCGTTTCTGGGGTCTCGCAGACGATTCCTTATACGTCGACTGATTTGGCGAGGTCGGCGAATCACTGGTGGAGGAGTGGCTAGAAGAACCATCATTCGTTGTCGCCATTCAGTATAGGAAATGGGTCGAAAATCTGAATTGGGCAAGTTTGGTGAACACATGATGCAGATGACTTAGTCTGTAATGGTGGAGAAAATTTGGGGTAGGAGATGAAGAAACGCTGAAGGAATAAGAATTATATTAAGGGATGTTTGACGGTATGTTATTATTAATACGTCGTTCGAAGTTTTGAGAAGATGAAGAGATTTCTTGGTTAGAGGAATTTGATAAGACGTTTTGGAGGCTTAAGAGTGAGACCGCATTTAATGACATAGTAATGATGTTCTGATTTTAGGATTATGTCATCATGCAGAGAGTGGTTATGGCTATGATCTAGGCAGTCTAGGGGTAATGTATATATTTTACTTTTAAACGAGAGGTTTAAATTCACATTTAATCAAATTAATGTATTTGCCTAGAATGAGATAAGACTGGATATAACTACTGAGTTTGAATATTCTGTCTTGAGTTATCAGCTGTTTTGGAGTAGCGTAATTTTTCATGAAGATTTGTTTGATACTACCTGAAACCATTTATTAGAAAGAATATTAGAAAGTTATAAATTGTTTAGAAAGACATTTAAATAGCAATGGATTGGATTTAGAGTGTTAACTGATAAACAATATGTATTTGAGTTTAAGTTAAGTCTTTATACCCATAGAAATCTTATATATGAAGAATTGGTTGGGATTTCAAGGATTTATAATTTTATTAGCAGTTAGTGTTGGGTATCTGCTGATGTAAGAACTGTTGATAAGAGGGTTGTCTGGTGTTTTTCCTTGAAAGAGAATTGACTGATGTTTGGGGATATTTGATGAGTTTGTTAAGTTATAGAGTCAATATCCTAATTGATTTAGTGAAGTGTTTTAGCAGATGATAAAATGTATGGTAAGCAAAGATCTACTAATAATATGAATTTATAAGAACACTCCTTAGAACTTTTGAAAGGAGAAGTCAGACAAGTGAGATATTGAAAGTATACCTGAAGTGATGTCCGAGCTCCTTCTATGCAACAGGTTGTATCAATCCTTAGCAAGAAAAGGGGTTTGCTAAAGAGTATTTTCATACTGACCTGTAGATGAGAGTGAGGCATAAAATATATACAGCAGGGGTTATATCGGTCATTCACTCCTGAGGAAGGACTCAGTTTTTGGAAACAACAGTCTTCCTATGAATCCTAAAATTTCTAGCTATTTCCTGAGACAGGTCAGGTTACGGAAAGTTTTCCATCATCCTTTTAAAAATTAAGCATGTGATAAAGTATAACAGAGTGTTTTGAATTCAGTCTGTTTGCTAATTAGTTGTTAGTCATGATGAAAAAACAACTAATCTTGCTTTTATTATTATAATCTCAAGGGTCACACAAGATTTGGTAGTTGTCAAGACTAAGACTACAAATTGCTGTTGAATTGACAAAACAGACAATTTGGTTCAAAGTAGATTTACTAGTAATCTTATGGATTGAATAGAAGGGTCAGAGATTAAGTGATAATTATGCAGTTTTCTTTACTAGAAGGTGTGATATAGACATAATAAGTCATTCTTTAAGTAACTGCAGTCCACCTATTGAACAATCAGAGTGATCGATAGATCTTGAATTCGACTATGATGAGATGATCTAATTCAGAAAGGCAATTATCAGAGTGTTTAAAGGAAAGAGTTAAACTTCAGTAATAAACCCGAACTCAATATAGCAGATTTTATAGGACAGGTTTGCTGATGGGGTTTCAGCAGAGTTTGTGTAAGAAATGTGTGATTGTTTCTTTTGAAGTCAATTTCTTCAATCATTAAAAGAATGTGAATAACATGATGATAAAGAATAGTAAATTAGATCAACACACTTAAAACACATTAATTCATGCTATCAGAAGAATTCAGACAAGTAGATAGACATGAAGGAGAGTTGTAGAACTTGTATTCAATAATCCAGATAGTTTTGAGTAATACACATTAGGGATCAGCTGATTACAAGAACAATACAACTGGAATTTGACTATACTGCTATTTACAGGATGAAGATACATAATGATTCAATTTTTGAATAGAAAATTGTTACAGAGTTTTATCCAAGATATCCTAATCCAGTGGACATGGTCGGTGGACAGAACGTCATGGACTTCGGAATGGATCAAGATGGCTGTGTCCGTTTTTGATTTCCTCCAACACTTGGGGGAGGCAGAACACGTTCACACCTACTGGTCATTCTGAAATCACCATAGGGTGAGAGCCGTCAAAGATGTACTGCTTTGGCCATGAATCCCCTTTAATATTCACAGGGATGGATGGTCGTGGTTAGCAGTTCGTCATCCTCGTCAACACCTTATTAGCTACCTAATCCAGTCGAGCTGAATTATCTGCATCAGCCATCTTTGGGGTGATGGCCGGTATACTTTTATATAACCAGACGAGTTGTTGGACACAACGATTTATCAGATGTTTTCCAAACTTTTGATAAATCTTATCTGGGATCTTCTCTGAGATGCTCATGTATACATGCAGAGTTACGATGGTTGGACAGGTATATGCTAAGTGGTTTTCATAGTGATTCATCTGAAAACATTTTAGAATATCAATAAGTTTGATAACTAAATGTTAGAAGTGAAGTGAAATCACTTTTGCGAGCATCAATTAATATCTTTCTATCTTATCTTTTAATATAATTGATTAAAGACATTCTTAAGTGTTCTGATAATCAAAGGTTTGCAGCATATAGTTCATCTTTTGCCCACAAACTTTTAAGATTATCAGACAAGACAAAAGAAGATTCTTTTATCAATTAATTTTAAGGCAAGATTGAAAATTTATAATGAATGATTTCTAGAACAAATGAGTTAATAAAATTTCTCTCAGATATTATAACTGTGTTTTAGAAAGATGTTAAAAAGAATTTTCACAGTTATGAATAATTTCGATTTTCAGAATGCATCTTTGAGAATTTTAGATCAACTCATTAAGAGTAACAGAAATAAACCCAAAACAACTTTGAATGAATATGAAGGAGTCATACCAAGTTGTTGAAGTGTTGACTTGATCGATTTCTAGGACTTGAACTTAGTAACATTTTGAGAAAATTTTGAACCAGTGTTTTGCATCTAGTATAATCTGTAAGCAGTTTGTGAGTTTCTTTATAGTAGAGTTTGGATGAGGAGAGGGCTCTACTTATACTCACGGAGGTTAGACTAAAAGACTTGCAATAATAGAGATTTACTGTAGAATTGTCCTTTTTACACGCCTTTGTAGGGATAGGCTGTGACGTCTCGTCTTTCTCAATGTTCTTGGAAAAGATTTTGAAAGTGAAAGTGTTTTTGTTTTATTAAACAGACTTGTCATTTTCCAACAGTCTTTTGAGAATAGTCTTTTACTTTAACCGAAGTAGTCAATCTTCCTAAAGTGTGCCTCCACCTTTAATTGACTTGGGAAGAAGATAAGTCATTTAAAGGTTTTACTCCTACAAGTCAGGACATATAACTGAACTTATGAAGTGTAAGTTGGCAGATATGGAAATTCAGCCAACTAAAGGTTTTAAAAACATTTTAGATCAGCCAATATGAAAAGTGCTGATAAGTTTTTGAAAATCGTTTGCATAAAGCAAATCATACAAGCATACAGATATCTCAATATAAGCACAGTACGATAAGATTTTATGCAGTATGTCTGATTGTTTATATTATCAAATCAATTCAGCAGACATGAATACAGGTCATTAATGAGCCAGTAGCTGAACTGTTTTGTGTATGCGGGAGAGGTGGTCTTTACCAACATTTTGGACTCATCAGTAAATTTCTCATATAGTGGTACTGAAGTCCAGCGGGTATTGATTTGACCTTGAGTGAGTGAAGGATATAAGTGATTTGTCCATAAGTGATCAGCAATCCTTCATGAATCAGCTGTCAGGTTGATGTCTGCCGATGGAGAGTAATGTTGCATCTTTGACCTTTTTGTCGTATGAGTTCCTGCCTTAAGTACTCATAGAGAAATTGTTAGCAACATTTATGAGCTAAAAATAGCTCCAGAAATCCAATAATACAAGTGAGACTTAATAAGCACAATATTCGAATAATTACTCAAACTATAGCTTATAAGTGTAACTCAAAATATCAAGGAGTTAATAGCTGGAGTTACTTTCCCACTATACTCTTTGAACATATCAGCTCATAGTAGTTGAGGAACTTGTTTTGATGTTGAGCCTGAGTTCATTGAGTGTATCTTTTAGGCCGAAGCTTTTCCGTTGAAGAAGAACAATGTCATCATCGATGTCCTTAGACCAAGAGCTAATAATCATAGTGATTTTGGAGACAACATGAATCTGATTTCCCTTGAATTATCTTTGAAACTCATCTTATTTCATTTACTTTAATCTTTCATAAGAAGTTTTCTCGAAAAGGTGTTAGATTGAGACAATCGTTAGCCTTATATCAAGATAGCAAGTTTTTAGAAGTGAATCTGAGTAATTCATTATATCATGAGTTTTGAAAATAGACCATTTTTAAAGTAGATATAATCCTTAACAAGTCAATCTACATTTGACTATAGTACTTCTCTTCATACTATCAATATATTTATGATATATGAAAGATTTTCTTATAGTAATCACACAGTCATCACACTATTCTTTTCTCACAAGTTTTTGAAAACAAAATTGATTTTGATTTGAAAAAGCGTTTTCAAATGGCTTCCAGGTCTCTCAGTCAAGAAGAGTTTTGAAAATAAGAGATTTTGAAAAAGACTCTTTTTGACTATGCATCTAATCTGAGCAACTGGATCTAAAATCTCAGGTTATTAAGCCTGGAATGAAATTCTCAGAGTACTGGCTCTGATACCAATTGTTAGGTCGTCATGTGCTCAGAGTATAGGCTAGAGGGGGGGTGAATAGCCTATACTACCTTTATTAAAAATTTCATCTTATTTTAATTTGTAAGTTGGAAAGCATGGATGGAATAATTAACAAGAATAGGTCATCTTCCTAGTTCAAGCAACACAGCAGATATAGTTGTATCAAACGATGTGTATCGGCATTCTTGAAGAACAGATAATAGGAAGGCATTGTTTATACTTAGCTGGTAGAAAATAATTTGAGCAGCGGAAGAATAAACAGCATAAGTATAACATATAAGATTGAAGTAACTGTAAGAGAATGTGTACAAGTCTATCATAACAGTTAACTAAAATTTTATATTAGATGCATCAATTGCTTTCCATAACTAGATTGCATAAAATATGTCAAATATTACAAGAAAGACAAGTAAAGGCTGAATGTAATAAAAATATTATTCATATTAAAATTCAGCAGAGGTTTGCTCAAAGGCAAACATGCTTAGTACATCAACCTATACTCTCTAACCTAGCAATCTCCTAGAAAGAAAAAGGAGAGATTAAGAAAGAGATATCAAATATATCGAAAATACATTGGAAGATGTACTCAATATTTATTGAGTTGTCTTCCTGTAGTATCAACTCGATATATTTGCTGTGAGAAGAGAATTTTAGGCGTTGTTCAAATAACAAGTTTTTGAACAACTGAGTGCTAAGCACTCGATCAAAAGTGAGGACAATTTATTGCACAATCGACAGCCCTTATAATGTAGTATAAGTCTGCCGATATGAATGCAATGTGGATTTTTAGGCTCTGGCTCTTCATCGGACATCTTCAAGCTTGATCAGTCTTCAACGAATTTCTGGATGCTTGGTCTCTTGCTGAAGATTTGAAGTGCAGCAACTAAAGAGACTGAGTCATTTAAAGGAAGAAAGAACTCAAATCAAAAACTGAGTTTTTGATCAAGCAGGACTTCTCAGCCTTTGGAATTCTGTTTCTCTCTCACACAAAGTGTTTGTTCTTACACTTTGTGTTTCTCACTTCTTTGAGTGTGGTTTCAGATTGAAAGAATGAAGAACAATTTCAATACCATAACCTCTCACAGGTATTCGCATACACCATCTCTTATTGATGTGATAATAAGAGTCTTCTTATATAGGCTGGAGAAGATGAAGGATTCGTTAGAGCATTGAATGAGTTTTTGCCCGTTGGAAATCTGAATCATTAATGCACTAAAGTGCGTCGTTCAAACTGTTGGGCAAAGACCTTCCGTTAAGCATTTGTCTTGAGGTTGGTCCGTGAGTCAGGCTGACAGATTTTGACTTGTTATGCTTTGCCTAGGATGTAGCGCACTGTGTTTGGTCTTTTATGGAATGAAACCTTGGAGACTGGAACCAATACACAAAAGAGGAAATGTCTTCTGAGTAATATTAAAGGTGCAGACATCGATGCGTATCTTGGGCTTGTCAAAAAGATCTTGTAACGGATCTATTTTGACTTGTAGCGTTTTGAGCAACGACCGATGTTCCTCTTGGATAATCAGCTTCTTTGCAATTGTTCTGATGAAGATCTTGACTGATACTGAGATCTGCCAATGTAATACTGCTGGTGTAGAGATTACTGATGAGACATGGCTGGAAGGAATGTCTGCTGGTGAGACATTGCCGATGAACATGTCTGTTAGCGCATGAAGAGCTAATCCATATGAAAGTTGTCATCACTTTGGTAAGACAAAGACTCAGATATGTACAAAGACTTCCTAGTCTAATGACCTATGCATTGTTTCAACAAGCTGCCACACTAACCGGTACGCAGCCCTTTTAGCCACTTGTGAAACATGCGTTGTAATGGGAACAAGCAAATCACTGTGTTGGAATATGCATATATATATATATATATATATATATATCAGCTGTTTTACAGGCATATTCCTAACAATCTCCTCCTATTTGCTTGGGGCCATTACTATGATTGACTTATACATACAGCTCTTTTAAAGCAGTTGTTCAAACCTTAGTAATAACATGCCACTAATGAATAATCATTTTATATCAAGTCATGTCCTAGGTTGAACTTACAAGCGATAGCGTATGTATAGTCACCTATTGCTAAGTATTTACAGACTCGATAAATGAAGATACAAATACGAAGCAATAACTAAAATAGTTTCAGGCAATTATGAGATATAATTGATGAGTATGCCATAAAAATGCTTTTCTTACAATGTAATGTGTGTGATCTGAAGTGTGTTGAGCAAGAAATATTTTGAATCAGCATACTTAATCGAATTGATTAAGTATCAGATGATTTTAAAGATAGTGAAGAAAAGATGCTGATAATATAAAAGTTTACAAAGGTAGTCATTTAGATAATTTTTTAAGTCAGCTTAGTAGAATAGTCATTTAGATATAGATAATCGGACAGTAAAGAATGTCATGTTGTTCATGTTTCTGTCCATTCAAGTTTTTAGTACGGAGTGTAAGATATTTTCTTTATATAGAACTCTCCTGCTATTTGTATATGTTGAATTTTATATAGATTTTTCTTTTAGATTCTTGATCACAATCTCTCCTCCTATATGTTAATTTGTGTTGTGCATTTCCAATCTCTCTCCTCCTCAATTGTCACGATCTCTCTTTCTTTTCTGTATGTGCAATTTCACAATCTCTCCTCCTTACATGTATCTCTCCTCCTTTCTCCTCCTTACATGTATCTCTCCTCCTTACATGTATCTCTCCTCCTTACAGTCTTAATCCTTTCTGTATGTCGATCTCTCCTCCTTAATGTTAACAAGAATTTTACAAAAGTCTCTCCTCCTTAATGGTCAGAAGTTAACGTTTTCTTAATAATCTTAATAATCAGCTTCTTTACTTTTCTATATGTATATGTCAATTTTTGATAATCTCTCCTCCTTAATGGCCACAAGCCAATGTTTTCTTGGAGGGCCGTAAGCTTAGAGGTTTACAATATCTCTTCTCCTGCAAGTTCTGTATGTATCGGACAAGTCATAGTAACTGACTAGGTCAACTCATAACGTAAGAATTGTAGTTATGTAGTGGGGATTTAATGGGCACAATGGGTGTACCAAAAAATATATATGTTAACTCTCCTCCTCAGAAATTTACGTTAAATATGTAGGTTCTCCTTTTAAATATGTGTATATGAGATATATAATTTGTTTTGACACATATTTAGAAAATAATGTATACTGTAAATTAGCATTTGTTAAAGTGTCACTAAGTAAAATGACTTTTATTAAATATGTATAAGGCATACATTCCACTATTCTTACTAATAAGTTATGGTGCAAGACCATATGGGAGATATATAAGTGTAAAGAGATTTTACAACAAGGTAAGTGTGATAGGTCGAGTCACAAAGAATTAATTAGTCAATTCACAAATTGTGGAGAGCAGAAGAATTTTCTTTATACTTGTATAGATTTTATTGTCAATATGTGTGACAGGTATTCTTCCTATTAGTGAATTAAGTTATAAGATAGGCATACTAGGGGTGTGCTTTTCTTTATGAAAGTTTAACGTACTCTTTCCTTTAATAGGACAATGTTACTTGAGAAATATGTCTGCATTAATCGGATGCATGAGATATACATCTAGGAATGACCTATAAAGCATTTTTCTTTCTTTAATTAATGGGAAAATTGTTAAAGTCGGAATGTTGTATCTATAAGGGTATATGCATGTGCAAAGATATTTATGTTCACAAAATGAATGAAAAGCATGAAAGAGTAAGTAATAGTACAAGTTACAATAAAAAAGACAAAATGAAATGGAAAATATAACTGAACAAAAACATATTATAGATTATAACAAGGAGATAGCAAAAGAGTTTGTTTTAGCAAGACAGAAACCTAGCTAGACATCCTAATGAAGTAGAGTAGAGGATGAATGTCTATTGTCTTAATTGTTGGGAGATTGATCGCAACTCTACTCTGATACCATGTGAATGTTTGGATGAGATGAAGAACACCAGATTAGATTTACGGAAGAGATCGATCGCAACTCTACTCTGATACCATGTGAATGTTTGGATGAGATGAAGAATTTTCTCATTGATAAATTGGATAATTGAAGATTTACGATCTTGGAGAGAAAAAAAAACAAGAGAGAGAAGAACAATATGTAATCTATTTTCTCTTAATTCTTAACTAACATAATAGCCATATTAAATATAAAGAGACAATTAACTAATTAACTGCTAACATAAAACACTCGCTACCCTTGAGAATCTAAGAAATTACACCCGCTACTCTTCCAGCTTTTAGAGGCCTTGTGTAACTTTCCACATTTACACACGCTACCCTTAATAATGCACTCGTTTGTTGATTTCTGCCTTGATGAACTTGATGATGATTGACTCAGACTCACAGGACCTTCTTGATCAATACAGCGCTAGTACTGCAGTGCTAGCGCAAGGAATGCTAAAATTCGACCCTTTGACATTTTTAACACTTTCTAAACTTAATATTTAGTCCCCCCCCCAACGTCCTAGGAACATCCAAACGACTTTGAATCAAAGTCGAGATCTGCTCCTTGGGTCCTCCAATCATCATCCATGTGAATCAAAGCCTTCCTTTAAGTCTTGATCATTCGAACAATACGCGCTAGAAAATCCATGCACGATCTCTTGCCCTCGAACCGTTGGTCACGTGCATCAACGATGGAACTGAGATTACTCGATGTAGACACCCAGAATTCGTACACCTACATTATACGAATTGTCTAATAAACAACTGTTTATTTACAAATGGACTAACACATGTTCCTGTGATTATTTCAGGAAACAACATACATAATAGACCAACAACGTCCAACAAATACAACGAACTTCGGTTAGATCAACATCAAGGGTCAAACTCGAAGATACAACAAGACTAACGACGTCCGACACACAAACAACCTTCCGTTAGATCAACATCAAGGGTCTATACTGAAGATACACAGCTTAAAAAGGCCAAAGTGCAAAACACAAAGTCTGGAAAAGCCAAAAACTGAGTTTGGTGCGCTGAAGACATTTCTAGTGCGCTGATACACCCAAACAAGGTTTGGTGCGCGGAAACCACGCCAGGTGCGCCGCACACCAGACCAAGCTTTTGTCCTCAAAGCTTAGCCGTCGGCTGCTGAAGACTTTGAAGGCCAAAAGAAGCTTCCTCCAAACTTGGCCCCAAGGGTTTCTTCTCCCAGGCCTCTTATAAATAAGAGCTCTCATCTCTCTTTCAAGAACAACAACACACAACAATCATCATCAACTCTCTCCACGACACACACACACACACACACAACATCTTTCTCTCTCTATCAAGCCTCTTTTTGAGGAAGAAATGAGAAAAGAGTATTGACTATATCTCAACACACACACAAAACGTAAGTCTTCCTTTCCTCGATTGGTAGCAGTGGAAGCACAACGGTCAGGCTACGAGCTAGCTTGATCCGATATAATACAACAGCCTAGAACTTGGCCCGATTTCTGTAAAACAACAAAAGGTAACCCCTTCCGTTCGTTAGTCTAGATATGTAAATAGATATAGCAAATGTATGTAATTATTTCAAATGCATTGTGAAATACATTGTAAATACATGCAATATAGATTCTGTAAATAAACAAACTTACAATAATTAAATACGAGCATGCAAATGTGTATAGATCGAAAGGGTGAATTGGGTGCGTAAAACCTTCCCAAATTGTGAATTGGCCCCCGAACCCATAATCTAAAATTGTTCTCCCGTTTACTTTATAAACGAGAGTGGCAACTCTGTTTTCAAAGATAAACATGTTTTTCATGTTTAACAAACCATAAAATCAAATAGAGGAAAATCACAAGACAAGAGCGAAAAAGGCCCAAAAAGGGCCGCCCTTCTCCGAAGGGCGGATCCGGGGGCGCTCACAGTGGCGACTCTACTGGAGATGTTTGTTTTTAAATAAATAAAAAAAAGAGCCAGATTCATTTTTTATACAAAATTGCATGCTCACATATTTAAATATCATAAATTTGTTTGATTTTTATATAACATGACTAAAATGTTATTTGTAGTATATACTACTCTGTTCATACTTACCTCTGCAGGTACAAATCTTTATTCTTTATTTGTACATTTATTCGGGCCAATGCCCATCATTCGATTGTACATTTATTTATGTCCTTTTTATTTTGGGAAATAGGACACAAATGTAATAATTAAAAATATGATAGAATTCCCACTTCTTTCATTTCTTTTCTTCTCTTTCCTGGAGGCTTTAAACCCTCGACCTGTGGATATGTTTTCCTTCCTGCTGTTTTCAACTGCTAACAAAAACACAACCCATATCACATGTATCAACAAAAAAAATGGACATATTTCCCTCTTATTCTGTATATATCTGTCTCACCTTTAATTTGCATATAATTGTAAAAAGAGTATCTTAGATACTGCGCACACACATGCACTCATTTATTCCGAATTGTTACCAAGCTTCAAACCCTGGTATAGCCACATTGAAGTGAAACTGGGTAAGTCATGCGCCCAGCATTCCTTCAGCCGACATTATCCCTTTCCGGGCGATTACTAATCATCCCCCGGGAAGTAAGTCATTCTAACCTTGCATAGCCACGCGTAATTCATATAGATTTCTAGGACACTTCAAAAACCGGTTGGTTCTTATTGTCAAAAACATGTTTTGTCAATCCTGTACATAAAGGCAAAAAAGAAATCAAATAAAAAAAGAGTCGTCGACCGACAAAAGAGTCTGTTTAATCACAGCAAAGAAGAAGAGATGTTGAGAAATGAACACTAAAGAAATCAAAAAAAGAGTCATACTCCTCAAAAGAGAATCGAGGTGATCAAAAGGTCAACAAACAAAGTCCTCATGAACAAGATTAACAAAGAAGTCAATGACATATGCCTAGACAATTCAAATGGTGGATCCTGAAGAGAATATAGTCCCTTCGCCTGAGATCTGTCCAATCTTGAGAAGTCGAAATACAGGTGGAATATGAAGGTCCTATATTCTGGCGAGAGAATCCACTGTTCCAGGAACGGTTTATAAGTCAAAACAAAGCATTGTCGCTTGTCCAACCATCTTAAGGTGAGTCGTGTCAAAAGGAAAAGAGGAACAACAAAATTGTGCTGTACCCAAAAACACTTCCAAAATCTAACTCCTACCCATATCCCAACCTTTCAGAAACTTGGCCTTGAATTGGAAGAGGACTAACACTGGAAGGTTGACAAGAGTTTTAAGCTGGGATTCATAATCAAGTACAGAAAGTCTGCATTGGAATCAGATGGCTGATCAGGAAGATAGCACTTTTGCAGGACATGACACAGGGGCTCCAGGGTACACTCCGACCCCAGCAATGCAATAATGGATGGATTAGAACATGGAAGCCATGATCAATAGGTTTTTAGCCCTTATCCAAAGTCAAGGGGCTGATAACAGGACCTTGCCCGTTTTCACAAGAACTGTTGACCCATCACCCTCAAGCGTGAATGCGAGTCTGCCCAATCCAAACACCTATCCTATATATCCGCATACCTATTCTCCATATTCATATCTCCCATATCCAAACACTTACCCATCCTACCCTAATACATTTTCACTTCAGTCGAATGTCAATCCAAACATCCATCACCAGTCTCAGACTACCACAATCCCAATCCCAAATACCACTACACCTCCTACAATTCGTATCACATCGCCATCTACTAACATTCCTTTCCCTAATCCAAATGCATTCCCATTCTACATGACCAATCTGACCCAGGACAATCCACATATAAATCCAAACAGTTACAACCCTTAGCCTTCAGCCAAACTAATATATCCATTTGCCGACTACACACCACCTTATCCAGTTCCTCCAGTAGGACAATTCCCAGGCACAGCTATGGTTGATACCAATGATGCTGAACTTGCAAACAAAGGAGAGATCAGAGAATTGAAAGACATGGTTCTGAAAGTCTTTAACAAAGGCGAATTTACCGCCCGAGCAATGACGCTTTAGCCTGCTGCCATTTTACCACCAAAATTTAAAATGCATGATATCGATATGTTCGATGGGACAGGATGCCCTATTGCCCATCTTAGGTCTTATGTCCATGCTATACAGCAAAGAAGGGCAAGTTTCGAAGAGATGGCCTCCAATTTTTACTTAACTTTAATTGGGGCTGCCATGCAATAGTTGATGTCTGTGGACAGCACTGTGGTTGCTACATGGGATAAACTCGCCGATGAGTTTCAGAAGAGATATAAGGATAATAGTAATTAGGAAAAGCACAGGAGAGATCTCGATTCGTGCACACAGAGAGAAAATGAGACATTTTCAGAATATGCCAAAAGGTGGAGAAGGAAGATTGCCCAAACCCTGGACAGGCCTGACCCAGCTGAACAAGTCAGGATCTTTTTTAGAAACCTTCAGCGGATTTATCTAGATCGTATGCATTACCTTCCTTATGCTGATTTCTCTGCAATCTTAGACGTTGGATTTCACATTGACACAGAGATCCGTACCAGACAAATCAAGGTCGATCCCCCTCTATGCTCGTTTCGATACTCCAAAGGAAAGGCAGCAGCAACGTCTGCACCTGTTGTAAATATGTTAGGAAATGTCCCGACTATGGCCTTGCCAGTTGTACCATCTGCTCAAAATTATGGAAATATGCCTTTCAACTATTCACCTGATGGGTTTGTAATATCCTTGCTAATAATACATCGAGACTAGTATGTGTTGAGACTCATATAGTTGATATCAGTCTACACATAAGTGCGTGTTAAGTGTAATGACTTACTAATTGACCCCAATGAGAAGGCTATGCAGATCGTTACATGTGTGTCAAAAGCAATTCTCATAATGACTATTGTATGTTCGTTGTCCTTTGACTTGAAGTCGTTATATACCCTCGATGACGAGTTTATATTTTGATACCGATAAACATTATTCTGTAGCAAAGTGATTATAAAGTTGGATGTTGGATATGCCACGAATCATGTTAAGGGATATGAACGATGTAGAGAGAATTTGCCCCTCCTACATGACAGGAGTATAATATCTATGGATCCCTTGATAAGTGAGACTTAAGTAAATGCATGTCATGCTCAAATAAATTAATATTGGATATTGAGTTTATTTGTCTACTAAATAAGTCTACTCAGAGGTCACAAAACTTAGATTAAACTATAACAAGGATAACATGTTCCATGTCTTGTATTTAATCAGATATAAAGGCAAAGAGACAAGAAATATTTTAGTCACATCCAGTTATTTTATTGTTAATGTTTGACTTTCTATTCTAAATATTTAGAAATCTGATCGCTTTTGGAATGCGGAAGCCCATCTGACATGTGATTAAAAACATTATATTCATATTTTGGCCAAAATATGAATTATCCCCCAAGGTTTTCACCAAATCCCAAAGTTCCCCCACATAAGGTTTGTCCCAGAAACCCGTCTGACATTTCCAATTTTTCCACATAACCCCCTCCGCACGACGGCCATTACTCAAGTGACATTAAATAGCACGTGCGGGGTATTTTTGACCTTTCCACCTTGGGAGTTAAACGGAGGGAAAATTGACGTACTAATTGATGTTTATATCGCCACCTAACAAAACCCTAAACTTAATCGAGAGTTAGGAAGAGAGAGAGAGAGAGGGTATCACGACCAAAAATAATAAATTAGGGTTAGGGTTATTTCATTACCTGCAAAATTGTGAGCAATTGTCCAAGACGAAAACGAGATGGGGAAACCAGGGAAAGAACAAGCACAAACCAGGGCAATTGTAGAATATGAGGATGCGTTCGCTTTTGAAAGTATGTTTCACAGTTCCTTATAGCCTATTTTTCATTTTTTGTTTGTTTGATAGCGATTTTTGTGATTGTAATGTTAAATATGGAACTGAATGTGATGTTTCAGTCATTTGTAAGTACTTTTCATGGAAATTAGTTATTGTTTGGTATAGTGGGGGACATTATTTGTATATTAAATTGAAAATGGTCCCCCCTTGTCCATGTTTTTGCCTTTAAACTGTGTTGGTTTCTGAGATATGCGTTTGGAAAATGTGCTGGTGTAATTATTTTACATTTTGGTCGGTGAACTGAATAGTGGACACTGTGGATAAATTAAGTGTATTAGGGTGATAATTATGTGTATTTTTTTATTTACTGAGTAATGCTATGTATTAGGGTTATAAATTAGTAATGTTAGTTGATTACTGAGTAATGTTGTGTATTAGGGCCAAATTTAGTATTTTTTTAATCCAAAAAGTGATGTGTGTTTGTTATAACGGGGACATAGTGTCTTTATTGTTTAATAATGGTCCCTCCCCCACCTGTCCCTTTGTTGGCTTTATGCAATTTTGCATGCATGTAAAAGTCTTTGAGCCATTTTTAATGCTTTTGTTGTTGTTTTTGTTTGTTTCTCTTTGTTCTCGTACCAATACAGACTCAGATTGGTTTGCAATTAGGATACATCATGGGGGTGAGTTTGTTTACCACCCTAAAAACTGTTTACGTGGGTGGTAAAGTAGAAACAGTCACAAGAATAAACAAGGATAGGATGTCAATGATAGTCTTAAAATCATTTTACAAGGATTTGGGGTATAATGAGAATTGTAGTGTCTGCTATCTTTTCCCTGGTAGTCAAATGCAAACATCTTTGTTGTTATTGTCGACTAATCAGGCTATTTTGAAAATGCTAAGTTGTATTGATGATTATATCAGGGTGGTTAATCTATATTGCAAGCAGAGTGAAGAATATCAGAAGGTGAGCAAGGAAGTGGATAATGTGGTTTTAAGTGAAGATGATAGTGATTATGACGAGAATAGTGACAGTAATGAGGATAATAGTTCAGGTTACAGTGGTAGTGCTTATGGGGACAGTAATAGTGATGGTGATGTTGTTGAAGATGTGGGTGACATACAAAATGATAAAGGGAAAGGTAAGGCAGTGTATGATGAGGCATTGTGTGATCAGGGAAAAGGGAAGAAAAAGGATAAAAAAAAATACAAAGGGAAAAGGTATAGTGATTAATGATAGTGGGGATGATTATTATGTGCAATTGAATCAATGTTGATTCTGAATCAGAATGTGATAGTGATGACTTTGAAAGCCTTGATGGCTCTGATTTTGAGGAAGGTGATCCCAAAGACGTCATGGGGAGGAAAAAAAACCCCAAGTTTAAAAGATTTAACCCTAATACAGATTTGATAGATCCTAAGTTTGAGCTTGGAATAGAATTTAGTGATAGTAAAGAATTGAGATCTGCTATTAGGTCTTACTCAATAAACATGGGAAGGGGATTAAGTTTGTGAAGAATGAGAAGTTAAAAGTAAGTGCCAATTGTAAGGATGGTTGTCCATGGTATATCTATGGGTCACAACTTAGTAGTGAGGGAAATGCATTCAGAATTAAAACCTATATTGACAACCATAGCTGCAGCAAGGTGGTGAAGAGTAGGTGTGTGAACTCTAGGTGGATTGGAGAAAAATATACTGACAGATATGTACTAAACCCTACCTGGCCAGCTGACTTTTTTTTTAATACTATTGGGAAAGAGCTTGAGCTTCACGTGTCTAGGAACAGTGCTTATATAGCCTTGAAAGTTGCAAAGGAAAATGCTGAGATGAGTCTTCAAGAACAGTATGGATGTCTTTTGGATTATAAGGAAGAATTAATTAGATCTAATCCAGGAACAACTGTTGAAATTGTTTGTGATCATGAGTATGAGAAGCCAATTTTTAAGAGAATGTATGTTTGTCTGGGGGTTTTAAAAACTGGATTTTTGGAAGGATGTAGGAAGGTGATTGGTTTAGATGGTTGCTTTTTGAAGGGGCCAGTTAAAGGTATGATTCTTTCAGTTGTAAGTGTGGATGCAAACAATGGAATGTGGCCTCTTGCATATGTAGTGGTTGAGGGTGAAAATAAAGACTCATGGACTTGGTTTTTGGAACTTTTATTGGTTGTTATTAGATGTGTTAATTCATTTCATTGGATATTTATATCTGACAAACAAAAAGGTCTTGTTCTAAGCCTAGAGGCCCTTGTCCCAAATGCAGAAATTAGGTTCTGTGTGAAACATCTCCATGATAACTTCAAATTGAAATTCAGGGGTCATGTAATGAAGAAACAGTTGTATACATGTGCAAAAGCATCTTACATTCAGAAATTTGACATTGAGATGGAGAAAATGAAACAACTAAGTACATTGGCTTATGAGTGGCTAGCTGGGAAGACTCCTGCACATTGGAGTAGGGCTTTTTTTGCAACAGACAATTGTTTTGACATGTTATTGAACAACTTGTGTGAAACTTTCAATTCATGTATTCTAAAAGCAAGGTCTAAGGCTATATTAGACTTGCTTGAATGGATTAGAATGTATATGATGAGTAGGCTATAAAAATGTAGGGAAAGGATGAAGGAGTATGAAGGTTCTGTCTGTCCAAGGATTAATATGAAATTGGACAAGTACAAAGGGGAATCACATGGGTTCATTACAATCTGGGCTGGGAATTTAAAGTACCAAGTCAGAGGGATGTATGAGGAAATGTATGATGTGGATCTTAACAGTAAGCTGTGTTCTTGTAGAAAGTGGCAACTCTCAGGAATTCCTTGCCCACATGTCATTTCTGTTCTCAATCACAACCAGTTGAACATTGAAGATTATGTGTCTGAATGGTATAAAAAGGAAAAGTACATAAAGGCTTATGAACAAATGGTGTATCCTATGAGGGGTAGAGATCAGTGGCCAAAAACAAATCTTGAATGCCATCCCCCAAAAGATAGAAAGATGTCTGGGAGGCCTAAGAAGAGAAGGATAAGACAATTAGATGAAAGTAAGGGGAAATCTCACACGCTTAAAAAATACCAGGACACTGTGAGGTACAAGTTGTGTGGAGAGGAATACCATAACAAAAGGACTTGTCCTAAGAGACCACCACCAAAAGTAAATGAAAATGAAGCAGGACAAGGAACTGGAACTGGAAATGAAGGAGGACAGGGTACTGGAAAGAAAGCAAAGACTGTAAGTGCTTAGTTAATGTACAATTTGATTTTGTTATACTCAATTATCTTCATTTCATTAACACCTACATCTTTATCATTCTTGCAGGTTAAGAAGACAACTATCAAGAAAGTAAGTTTAAATGCAATGTACATTTTTGGTTCAATTTAGTACATTGGTGTATACTTTAGATTACTTAATATTGTTGTGACATGTTATTAATTAATATTGTTGGTTATGTTTAATGTCTTAAGAAAAAGGGCTCATTGCTATGGAATAGAGAGTTGCCCCAAGAAAATAGCCCAGGGATGACCAGTGCAATTTCCAATGACCCTCAACCTCAACCAACAATGCCTTTGCCTCAAGACTCTGCAATGAGACAACCTGTAAATTCTATTGAGTACAATGGTCATTTCTCAAACAACAATGCCTTTCTTAATCTGCCTATATTGTTGGTTGATATGTAATTTGTGTTTCAGGTACAGAGAGGAACAGTGCAATTTTCAAATGATCCTCAACCTCAACCAACAATGCCTTTGTCTCAAGACTCTGCAATGAGACAACCTACAATGAGACAACCTGTAAGTTCTATTGAGTACAATGGTCATTTCTCAAACAACAATGCCTATATTGTTGGTTGATATGGAATTTGTTTTCATTCATTTTTCAAACAAAAATTCTTAATCTGTTTTCATTCTATATGCTGAGACCACAACAGGGGTTGACATGGAGGGGGAATAGATGTATTACTATTGGCAGTTTGCAGACTGGATTAAATTATGGGTCAAAGTCAACGGGTCATAAGCAAGGTCATTATAAGAAGGGTGATCAAACTGGTGATAAACAGAATTTATGAACATTATGATGATGAAGATTTCTGGTGATGGAGTTCTTTTTTGTCTTTTGGTGATGGTGAATATAACATTACTTTTGCACAGCATGGAAGATAACATTACTTTTGCACAGCTTTGATAAGATTTGCAAGCAGATTGATGAATGGTATTGAGTACAATTTGAGAGAATGGAATTATTATATTTAGTGAACTTTGTAATGCAATGGTCCAAGTATTTTGTGAACTTTGTAATGGTCCAAGTGTTATGTAATGTGATTATTATAATGATGTTTGTGAATTTGTAATGTAATGGTCCAATTGTGGAACTTCTTTGTATCACTTGTACTCAGTTTGACTACAAATTAGTGTGCAATTGTTTAGTTCAATGGTCCAATGGGCATTTCTCAATTTGGTGTGCAATTGTTTAGTCAACAGGTACAATGTTCTTCAATTTCAAGACCTTGTACAATGGTCCTCAAAGCACAACAATGCTTTTTTTTTGTCTATTTCACCAAGTTGACAAATAATCTTGACTTTCAACAACCACAAAGATAAGCAAACACAACAAAATAGAGCTAAATTAACAACTACAAACACAACAAAACAGAGTAAAACAGAGCAAAACATAGACATTGCCAAATAAAGATCATATTCATCTTAGGGGTATTTTACATGAGCAATACATAGTTAATGTTGCATACACATTTCCCCAATAAACTTAAACTACATCACACCTCCTTCAAGCACCTAAAAGACACCTAAACAGAGGAGAACCCTGCATCACTCCTATTTCACAAACCCGAACCAAAACCTATATCACTCCTATTACTCAAAGGCAAAAGAGAAAGAGTTCATTTCCCTCATTCAAACTACAACAAGGAGCAACACCAACAGCAGAATAAGAGCCCAATGTCCAAGCAATAGAGTAATGAAAATTTTTCTTTCTTTGGCACGCTTGATTTTCTGTTGAACTAGCTCAATTTTATGCTGATTCATAGCTTCCAAAAGACCTGGAATTATAGCAGTGGACCGAGAGCACATTGGGGGGTCATGCCAAGAAAAATACTTACACCCTTCATTTTCATCCTGTAAATCGTAAAAATTGGAACAAAAAAAGATCAATTTAACTCAAAAAAACATATGCAAGTTGTAAAAACACCTAAATCAACAAAAACCTAGAAAGAAAGCATCACATTTTCAGTGATTCAAAGAAAAATTTTCAATTTTAAACCCTTCACTTACATGAGAATAGTTTGGGCACCCAAAAAACCTTCTCCCAGGATTCGCACCAGTCCATGATGTCTTGAGGACACTGTTTTGACCATAGAAGCATTCCGCCATGGGAGGGAGCTGTTAAAGCTTTGATTTTCTTCAAAGGTTTCTTCCGAATTTCTTAGATCTCTTACCGGAAATGGGAGGGAGCTGTTGAAGAAATGAGAAAGCCAATGTATATAATCCCTCCGTTTAACTCCCAAGGTGGAAAGGTCAAAAATACCTTGCACGTGCTATTTAACGTCACTTGAGTAACGGCTGTCGTGCAAAGGGGGTTATGTGGGAAAATTAGAAATGTCAGACGGATTTCTGGGGCAAACCTTATAACATATTAGTAATTCTTTGTTAAACTGATTTTTAAGTCAAAATACAAACAAAGGGTTTCCACCAAATCCCAAAGTGTCCCCAAACCTACTATTTGCCCCATAATTATACCTGACATTGTCATTTTGTTCAGTTTGTCCCCTAGCCATTATCACATGCCTTGCACGAGGGGGTGGTGGTAATTGGGTCTTTTCTCAATATATAAAGAATACAAAATAAAATGGGTCAAAGTGTCAAAAAAGATACTCCCTCCATCCCTTAATTATTGTCTTGTTTAACCCGGCACACGGATTAAAAAAAACAATTGACTTGATTATTAATATTAGTATAATATGTAATTTCCTTTAATGTCCATGTGTATGTGGTCCATAATTAAAGTAAGGAAAAAAGTAAGCGTAAAATGGTAAAAGTGATGTCCTAAAAAGAAAAGTTTTCAAACAAAACAATTATTCTGGAACGGACCAAAAAAAAAAAAAAAAGACAATAATTTAGGGACGAAGGGAGTATTACTTATTTTCTTAAATTAAATTTTCTCTTCCTTCGTCTTTCTATATACCCAATTCAAATCAAACCAATCACCACCGCAAATCACCACCACCACCCACTTCCCAAATCACCACCACCCATTGCAAGGTACTTGATGGAAAATGTTAATTTTCTTACACTCATCACGCCCAAGGGGCAAATTGGAAAAAATGGTAACGTTAGGTATGATTATATATGAGGCAAATCGTAGGTCAAGGGGCACTTGGGATTTGGTGAAAACTCTGGGAGATTTTTGTATTTTGGCCTTTAAAGTTTGACTTTGTGTTGCAAATGTAAGTTTGATGGCTTTCGGCGAAGCCCATCTGACATCTTGTATGATTAATTTTTATTGTTAAAGTTTTTATGTTGCAAATATTTAGAAGTCCAATGGCTTTCAGATTTTAGAAGCACATCCGAGATGTGATTAAAAATATTCATGTTTTGATAACACACACATATAATATAATATAAATAAGAAAGGAGTGAATCATCTCACTTTTCAGGAGATGAAAATCGCTTCTAGCCATACAACCATAGTGATTTAGGGTTTGAGGGTCCGGATAATTTTGGAGCGAATAATCGTTGATTTTTTGAGATGTTGAGGGTGGTGGAACATTTATGCTTTTTATTTTTAGGGATTTGAGGTTAGGTAACAGCAGATTTAGTGTTTGTGAGGATGAATATGAGAGAATAATCCCCTTCAACCATACTCATTTAGGGTTGGAGGGTGAGTAGCATTTAAGAGATTGTTATCAATGATGAATTTGTCTTAAAGTTGTGATGTAGAAGGGGCGGACCATTTAGGTTTTTCTTTTGAATAGGAAGTTAGGTAGCGGGGTTTTTGAGGAGTAGAAATGAATGGGAAAGTTTGGGGTTTTTCTTATTTATATAATACGAGTTGGGCTAATTGTTTATTGATGGGCTTGATGAATTTAAAAGGTAAATCATTTATTTGTTCATCTTCTCAAATGTGGGGCTTATTGGAAAGAACAACCCAACCGCAAGGTAGGTTATTTTGCCTAATACGTACAATGGAAAATGGCTGGGCTGGCCTGGCTTAGAGTGCTGAATCAAGTCTTTTGGAATTTGGGATGAAATTGGGTTTAGGTTAGGCTATGATTGTTATAAGAAAGAAAAAAAAAAAAAAGTTAGGCTATGATTTTATTTAATGGCCATATTAAAATGGGAAAAAGGTTATTTGGGTCAAATTAGTTTTGAATTATCATGTATTATTTATTTTACAGAAAATGTTTCTTCATTATTGTATCCAACTTTCATATTTCCTCTTTTAAATATCACAAATGGTATGATTGTTGATTATTTATTATAGTATTTTTTTTTTAATTTTGTAATCTGTAAATGTTTATCAATAATGAGTTTTATTTTTTCCAGATAAAACGCCAATACGGAATAAGGTGAACTATCATTTGTATTGAATTTCGTCCTTCACAGGATCAAATAACTCAACAATTATTGATTTATCGAATGATGAAGATGGATCCAACACTAGCATTCCTCCCATGCCAAACAAAAAAATTCATTTTGATAAATCACTGTCTATTATTCAATGTAAAGTTAATTTTGTTTTTTAATTTTATATTTTCTAATTAGTATTTTGAAGTTGTATATTTTTTAGTGATGCTTTATATTTTTTTCATTTATTATATTAATTATTTAATAAATAATCTTAATTAAAAGTTCACATGCAGCTACAAAAATTAACAAATCTGTTATATATATTTATGTAATATTTATATTTCAAAGATATCCATGTAAAACTGTGGTGCATCAATTAATATGTAAACAAATTAATGGTAACATTGTAAAAGTAGCTATCAAAAACTCTCAAAATAAAATATTATGGGTTATTAATTCTGTGGTGCATCAATTAGAAGTTTATGGTGAGGATCAGTTTTGGCTTTTTTTTAGGGTTTTGAAGTTGATATGCGGCGGATTTAGGGTTTGCGATGGTGAGAAATGATATTATTTATTTTGTAAATAGTCTTAATACTAATTTTTTGTTTTCATCTATTATATCTAATAATAATGTTATATTTATTTGTATAATGTTTATATTTCAAAGATATCCATGACTAAAAAGTATACAACTAATTAAATGAAAAAGTTTGAGTTAATTTTTCTTAATCTTACATAAATATAACAATCTTGAGACCATTTTTTATTAAAAAAAATTATTAACTGTTAAAATATGTCTCAAATTCATAAGAATTTTGGAATTCTATACAAACTAGGATTGTATTAATTAATCCTAGAGTTAATTGGAGAAGGTTAAACAATTTTATACTAGTTGTAAAAAGATTCCTTTATTGACATGGATTAAGAGTCTTCATCCCAATTTGTTAAGGTTTTAGTGTTATTACCATAGTATTGCTTGGTAATATTAAGTTATAATAATTTACAAAGATAAAATTATTAGGAATTTATAAAATAAATAAATATTTATTTATAGACAAATGAATATAAAGATTAGCACTTATTTTAAGACCGCGGGAATAAATTTTTGAAAATGCCGACAAAAGTTAGACAGCGTCCACTTGGACATTGGTTTTTAAATCGGTCAAATAAAATCATTAAGAGCGGCAGCTGATTTGAGCCGCCATACCAGCTGCCCCCTGTCCACTGGTTTTCTTGATGTCACCCTCTTTAAATACTTGATGTCACCCTCTATACTAACTAAGATTGTATTAATTAATCTTAGAATTAATTAGAAAATGTTAAATAATTTTATACTAATTATAAAAAGATTTTTTATTGACATGAATTAAGAGTCTTAATCCCAATTTGTTAAGGTTTTTCTTAGGGCCTATATAAAGAGATGATAAGACGTCAATTAGAGACAAGACTAAAAGTGAGAGAGACATAAATTGGGGAGAGACGAACGACGGACACAATTGGTGATCGAGGGTCTCGAGGTCTTGGCGGTATTAGACAAAATAGTGCGTTGCTATTTTGGGCTGTGAGAGGTGTGGTACCCTGTGGAATTGTGTCAATCCTTGTAACACTAGTCCTAGGTAGGGTGAGTACATTGAAAACTCTCTACTATAATTGCTCATCGTTTATAGTGGATTTGTTGCTTGCCTTAAATCATCTGTTCACTTTTGTTTGATTCCGATATTTTCTATTTTCTTGTCATTATTTCTCCAAATACTTGGTACTTTTATTTTCGACCGATTCGCTTCTGCATTGAAGATAAAACTTGAAATTCTTAATCCAAGAATATCCTCATTTTTATAATATTAACTAATGTGAAAAAAAAATATAGGTATTTAATTTAATATGTGATGAAGATGAAAAGTCATTTGATATGCGATAAAGTTGAAAAGCCAACAAATATAACAACAAAATGTAGTGTATAAGGAAAATTTTCGGAATCTATAATGATAAGTCTTATAATGATATAATTTTTTATTTAAGTTGTTCTCCTTAATTTATTGTTTTATTTTTATTTTTTCTCTTCATTTTTCTTATGTATAATTTAATTGAAAAATATATATGCAGTGCGTTTAACGTACGGGGGTAAAAACTACTATAATATAATATTTTGCTAGACTAATTTTTATTGTTAAAATTTGACTTTATTTGCAAATGTTTAGAAGTCTCATGGCTTTCGGGCTTCAAATCTTTTATCTCACTCCCTATCACAACCTTTATCTCGTTAAATTTCAACCTTACATGTTTCCTTGTAAAAAGGGACAAACTAAAATAACAAGTACACATATAAAGTTAGGATTAACGAAGTGTGATAAGAAGTGAGATAGAAGATTTGTAACCTAGCTTTCGGATCGTGGAAACCCATCTGACATGTTCCGCCAAACACTTCCTAATAAATACTCTCTTTGTTTTTAAAAGAGTTAATATAAAAAACAAAAAAAACTAATTAAGTTTGTTTTAAATATTTGTATATTGGCACACAAATAATTAATCATAGACGCTAAACGCAGCCCCCCTAATGCGCTAAACGCAGCCCCCCCTCCCCTATAAAATTACTAACTTGCCCTCGTCTTTTATATCGTCTTTTATATATAGAAAATATTTAACTTAAAACTCTCACTTTTATTTGCTTCGAATGTGTATGTTTTTGACATATTTTGTGTTGAATTTTATTTTTTGTTTAGTTATTTGCTCTAGTGTGTATGTTTTGATATATTTTGTGTTAAATAGAATTTTGTTTTTGACATATTTTGTGTTAAATATTTTTTTTGCTTTATTATTGTATCAATAATGTATATTTTAACAAAAAAAAACCGAGGGCAAACTCAACAATTTTTTTGAAAATTTGCACTTTACCCTTAAATTTGTTAATTTCGTTAAATTTTTAACGAATTTAACAAATTGAAGGGGTATTGTGAAATTTTTCAATTTTTTACAAATTCAAAGTGCAACAATTGAAAAAGACATGCGCTCCAGTGGACATGCAATGTTTTAGACATGCAGTCCAGCGCATGTCAATTTGTTAATTTCGTTAAATTTTTTAACGAATTTAACAAATTGAAGGTATTGTGAAATTTTTCAATTTTTTACAAATTCGTGTAAAAACAATTGAAAAAAAAAAAAAAAGAAAGACATGCGCCTACACCAGCGCATGTCTTGACATGCAATGTTATGAGCGTTTTTTTTTTGCAAAATTATACATTATAACAAACGAGGCAAGTTAGTAATTTTAGGAGGGGTTTAGCGCGTCGTCATCATAATTAATATACTCTATTAATTGAAGAAATCATTTATGTTTTTAAAAGTAAAATTATACCTAAGCTTAATAGATTTTAATAGTTAGTAAAGTTCTTATCTCCCTTAAATATTAGAGTGTGGACCGTATACTTTATACTTCCCAATGTTGTCCATTTGGAAATGAGATTCATCAATTACTACAATTTACAAGAGCATAAAAATTTAGAGTGAAATGACGAAAATAATACTCTTAAAAAGGGAAAAGTTACAAAATTGGTACTCTCTTCGTTCTACCGCGTATCCAAAAAGTTCACGTTTAAAAAGTCTAATAATTAAGGAATATATTAATGTCATTAAAGTTGGTCTTAATTATAAAAATACTTAAACACAATAAAAATTATTACAAACCAAGGGAAGCGTAATAATAAAAAATTATAAAAATATCTCAAAATAGTATAGTAGATTATTTCCCTAGAACGGAGGGAGTATTATTTTTCTTGGAGCCACCATGAAAATACCTAACTCTTTTTCGGTAAGGGAGGTATCATAATTAATTTTTGTCTGAGTAATGCTATGTATACTTAAAGTGTGCATTAAATGTCTACCAAAATTTCAGTTGACATTTTTTAATTGATTAAATAATTTGTGGGTCCTACTACTTAAAAAATTTTTAAATAACCAAAATGTTAACAAGAACTTTTGGTATACATTTAATACACATAGCATTACTCTTAATTTCTTGGTAACCTTCTTCTCATCATGCCTATAAAAGACTGAATAATAGCTTTGCTAGTTAGTCATCATTCCTTGCCAAGCCATTTCTCATTTCTTCCATACGCCAAATTCTTTCTTTTAGTTTCCTAATATAGAAAACCAAACACCCCCAACCACCCCATTATGGAATCTCCGTTGACTGCGAACGTCCCTAGATGGACCCCTAGCCCAAGCCCAAGTAGAACAACACTTGAAACCGAGCCAATAATAAACGATAGGGAAAGTGATCATCCCACGATGAAGAACTTCCCGTTTAGCACTATTCCTCCTCCTCCTCCACCACCATCGGTCACAGTTTATTCAGACGTATTCCAACGATCCCCTCTTGAGATGGAAGAACACGTGGCCTTGAGATTGAACGGTGAAGGACTTTACGTGACATGGAAGGATTTGTCGGTGACTGTGCCGGGGAAGAAAGTTGGTGGCGGTGGTGGCCGGCGGCCGATATTGGAGGGAGTAACGGGGTATGTAGAGCCAGGTGAGGTGTTGGCAGTTATGGGTCCTTCTGGTTGTGGAAAGTCGACACTTCTTGATGCTTTGGCAGGTAATCAATTAATTTGATTTGTAGGAGTTTTTGGATTAGACATAAACATTATCCACACGTTAAGGCCGGAAGGGGCCACGGCCCCTGTAGGCTTTTCAAATAGCAGTACTAATTATTGTCATCTTTTTCTTTTTTGTCCGTCTCAAAATAATTATTTTGTTTGAAACTTTTCTTTCTAGAACATCACTTTTACTATTTTACCCTTACTTTTTCTTTCTACTTTAATTATGGGCCACATACACATGGGCATTAAAGGAAATAACACACTTTTTCAATACTATTCCAGTATTAATAATTAAGTCAATTGAATTTTCTTAATCCGTGTGTCAGGTCCACCTAGACAATAATTTAGGAACAGAGGAAGTATATTATTTCAAGGTTTGAGAATTTTTTTTGGAAAAAATAGTACAATGGGCCCCCTAAAATTTTTAAGCCAATGTATGCATCAGATTCTTTCTTTTCTTCTAGTTATTATTTTATTATTAAATTTAAAATAATAATATTATTTTATTCTTAGTCTAACATTATCAATCAAATATATAAAAAGAATAGGAAAGGTCAACTTTAATATCTAGTATAAATGTCTAAAAATCAGTTCTCCTGTATATTTTGGTACTTTTTGTCAAAGATTAAATTGTATCAAACAATGGATTGGAAATTATATTTTTGTCGAAATAAAGTTTGTTATATTAAAGTTGACTTTGAAAAAGTAGATTAATGATTTTTACATCTTAAATGTATAAGTTTACTTTTTTAGAGTATATACGGCCCCTGCAGAGACAAAATCCTAGCTTCGCATTCGCCATGATACACGTTATTTATATGACTACTGAGCAAAAGTATTTTATATGAGTATCGTTAAATGAATCAATTTAATCCGGATTAAATTTATTTATCACTTTCTAAATTAAATGAAAAAAACATTTTTACCCTTTATGTATTTATTGTTTTCAAGGTGCAATTTTTAATAAAGGGTACCTTAGTAAAACATTTTTTTATTTTCCTAAATTTTACAAAAAAGCTCCCATTGATCCGGATCAAATTGATCCGTCAAAATTTGTTATTTTTATATTAGCAAATTTGCTGATAAGTTAAGTCTGTTGATCACCAAGTTTGCAGGTTCAACATGTTGCGTTTATTATTTTTCTAAATTTTATGTTGCATATTCTAATTTGGTTAAGAGAAATTTACCGCTCTTGTGAATATTTAAACTTTGGAGATATCTTGGGAAAAAGAAAAAGAAAAATTGTGAATATTTAAAGCTTCCACATGTAGTTTCGTACATTTCGCTTTCCATAAAATAGGGTAGGTCACCGATGGCGACTGGGGATAAAAATGCCATTAATAGCAACTACCTCCAATATTAGGTGTCCAATTGTAAAAACATGTCCATGTATAGTATGGGTCTCAAGAAATAAAAATTAATCCCCCTCCGTTCTGAATAAATGTTCTTACTTTCTCTTTTAAAATGTCTCAACTAATATTTCTAAAGACTTTTGATCTACCTATTATCTATCATTCTTCCTAATATACCCTTAAAGTTTTATTTAATATAACACGTCCCAAAGAAACTTAATTATTTAAAATAATTGAAGTCAATTAATGTTCATGGGTATTATCAGCAGAACACATTTTACAACACATAATTAATTATGTTTCTTAATTCTTGTATTTTATCCATTAGGAACATTTATCTGGGACGGAGGGAATATTCATTATACAGAACTACCTCTCTTGGATAGCAAATCTCCTACAGATATTTTCTGATTGTTACTATGTAAAATTTCATATTATAATAATCTCATGAGGTTCAAACTAATTTATTTTTGTTGTTACCAACATGCTACGACCACTTTGTCAATTTAGTTTCAAATTTTAACGTTTGTTCGTGTGTGTCGCATTTGTATTGGACTTCAATTTTCTACATAATTGTAATCAATGAATAACTGTAGGAAGACTCGACTCAAACACAAGGCAAACAGGAGATATCCTAATCAATGGCCGTAAGCAGGCGCTAGCTTTTGGCACTTCGGTAAGTGAAATGAAAGAGTACCTTGGGTAACACTTTGATCATATAACCTAATCAATTCCATGACTTCATTTGTGTATCCATGTGTATATATATATACATATATATATATATATATATATATATATATATATATATACACACACACATACTAAAGGCTCTCATCGATGTTCACTTAATTTGTAGGCCTATGTGACTCAAGACGACACACTAATGACCACGCTAACTGTGAAAGAAGCGGTCCACTACTCCGCTCAACTACAACTTCCAGACTCCATGTCAAGATCGGAGAAGAAGGAAAGAGCCGAGAAAGTAATAAGAGAAATGGGCTTGCTTGATGCCATGAACACAAGAATTGGAGGGTGGAGCGTTAAAGGACTTAGCGGTGGTCAAAAGAGAAGAGTTAGCATTTGCATTGAAATCTTGACACGCCCAAAGCTTCTTTTCTTAGATGAACCAACTAGTGGACTTGACAGTGCTGCATCTTACCATGTCATGAATCGTATTATCAAACTTGCTCAACACGAAAGAAGGACTGTCATTGCATCTATTCATCAACCGAGTAGCGAAGTCTTCGAGCTTTTCCACAACCTATGCCTTTTAGCATCTGGTAGAACTGTCTATTTTGGTTCTACTTCTGCAGTTAGTAAGGTAATGTGAGAATATCATACAACTTTTTTCTTAAATATAAAGGTAGGGAGGAAAATATTTGCTAAAATTGACTCTACTTGAAAGTATTACTCCTTCCATTCCTAAATAAGTATCTTGTTTTGACTTTATTTGGTCAAATTGATTGTTTTTCAAATTAAAATTTTACATGTATTTTTTTATTTTTTTCAAAACCGTATAACATGTAATTCGTAGTACTTGGTGAAAAATAGAAAAGTATATGTCAAATTCTTATTTGAAAAACAATCAATTTTCAAAAGTAAAAAAAAAAAAAAAAACACTTATTTAGGAAGGGAGAGAGTAGTATTGACCTTTATGTATTTATATACAGCAGTCGCTAATAACTTTTCCATGACTTGGAATATGCAGTTTTTCTCTATAAATGGCTTCCCGTGCCCGTCTATGAGAAATCCATCAGATCACTTCTTGAGGACGGTTAATAAGGATTTTGATTCTGTAAGTAGCCATTTTCTAGTTATTTATTACCGGTTCTTAGAAGTTAATGTTTCATCAACTAAAATAAATTTTGGGAAAAAAAAAAATGGCCATCAAAATGATTTAGGATATTGAAGGTGGACTTGGTGAACATACGAGCACATCAGAAGCAATTAAAATTCTCATCCGATCATATAGGTCATCGGAGGCTTGCCAGAATGTGCAACAACGGGTATTTCAGATATGCCAACAGGTACACAATCAATCATATCATGTCTATAAAGAATCTGAATGAAAATTTGGTTTGGTGGAGTGGTAATGTTGAGCTTTAGGGAATCTCGTTGTAATGTTTTTCCTATAATCTTAATAAAAATTTTGTTTGGTTTTTCAAAAAATTGGAGGAAGTAATCCAGCCTAAGAGGCTTCTTACGTTGCAGAATAGAGAAGCACTGCAGAAGAACGGAAGTCGAGCAGGCTTCATCACTCAATGTCTCGTTCTTACAAAGAGATCTTTTGTTAATATGTATCGCAGTCTAGGTTACTATTGGCTTCGCCTTGCAATTTATATTGCCTTGTGCTTGTGTGTTGGGACCATATTTTATGATGTTGGCCTTAGCTATGGCTCAATTCAGGTTAGTTCTCATGAGCAGTATATACTTTATTTCAAAATTCTAATTAAAGCAAAATGTTTATGGTATGTATAGTAATTGTTTCAATTGTTTACAGGCTAGAGGTTCAATGCTCATGTTTGTCGCAGCATTCTTGACTTTTATGGCTATTGGCGGATTTCCTTCTTTTGTTGAGGACATGAAGGTACCATATCGATTACCAAGTAGTAAGATGATTTTATAAAATTTAACGAATTAATCATAGTCATTGACATATGCTTCGTCCATTCTTGAAATTCAGATTTTTACTCGAGAAAGATTGAATGGGCACTATGGTGTAGCCGCATTTGTTGTGGGAAACACATTATCTTCCATTCCTTACTTAGTGATGATCTCTCTAATACCTGGAGCAATGGCTTACTTTCTCGTTGGCCTTCAAAAGGAGATTGATCATTTTGTCTATTTTTCTTTGCTCCTCTTCGCGTGCATGATGTTAGTTGAAAGCCTAATGATGATTGTAGCAAGTATTGTACCTGATTTTCTCATGGGAATTATAACCGGTGCTGGAATACAAGGTGTAATGATGTTGAATGGGGGATTTTTCCGATTGCCAGATGATCTTCCTAAGCCATTTTGGAGATACCCAATGTATTACATTTCATTTCATAAGTATGCAAATCAAGGATTCTACAAGAATGAGTTTGAAGGATTGAGTTTCCCTAATGAAAATGTTGGAGGGCCTCCCATTATTACGGGTAATGAGATCTTGAGAAGTGTTTGGCAAGTGGAGATGGGTTATTCTAAGTGGGTCGACGTTGGCATTCTATTCGGGATGGTGATCTTATATCGGCTTATGTTCTTAGGAATTATAAAAACCACAGAGAAGGTTAAGCCTATGATTCAAGCACTCATGGCCAAATCTCCAAAGTCGTGAAGACATGTTGAAGATATATATATTCAAGCCCTCCACATGAAGCAAGAATGTAAGGTGATCGTAACAACATCTTTGGTTGAGAATTGAGATCAATGAGCACTAGGTCTCACGTATGCTTGTTATTTCTATTTTCTTTATGGTACGAGTGTTGAATACATTATGTTCTTTGCATGTTGATGCCAGTCGTTTGTTGGGCTACAAGTAGTGTTAGATACAACACTAACTGCTAACTGTTGATTGATTAAAACTGTAAGTCTAATTAGTTATGTAAGTCTAATTAGTTAGTAGTGAGACCTAAAGACTACACAATCAATCAAGCAGTCTCAAGTAATATATATACTCGAAGGTGAAGGTTGTGCCTACTATGGACTCGAGTTGTCCATAATTACCAAATCAATTTTGGATGCAAGAGACAACGTTTCTAACCTAAGAAACCCCTTGTTTACATTAATCTTATCGTTCAGAACTTGTTTGAGCCAATGTAGATATTGAGAAGCTTGGAATCAAGTTTGGATATTCTTGCAAATTTTTCAAACTATATGTTCGGCTAGCTATGAACAGAGGACTGATCGGCCACTTATTGTTTTGGTCAAATTTCAACAAGGGAGATTAGTGACAAGAAAGATGACAAAGATAATGTTAATATGGGTACAATGATTATAAAATGCTATAGAAATGAACTCAAAGGATTTTGTTAACTAGGGAAAGCCCTTGAACAACTTGTTCGCCGGCACAAAACCCCGGGAGGTTTAGGAACCTGCCTTGACCAAATAATATATTAATCAGGTTGAAGTACAAGACTAAGAGCGTATGCCAGGGAGTTTAAGCTAGTGAGAATGTGTGTGTAAAATACATGTGTTCCTCCCTTTTTATACCTCAAATGCAAAGAAACAAACAAGCCTAGAATATAGGAAATTGGTTGAAGTTGTTGAGGTATTCTCGCCACAATGTTGGTTGAAGAGATAAGGATCCCTTGCTGGCTTTGTTTGATGAAGGAACGTTTGTTGACTCAGTCTCCTTTATCTGGTGACATACTTCCTAAAAAATAGGTTGTAACGTAACAATAATTCAACCCGCAAAAAATGTCAAGGTGCAGCAGGAGAACTCAAGTTGTAAGTATCAAGATGATATATGTTAGTTGTAAACAAGTTGACTAAAAATGTAGGCCTAACAATTGCCCCCAAACTTTTCAAATTTTTCAAAAGAATATAAAGAGACAAAAATTTAAAAAGTTTGCCAAGAATTGACAACGTACGGCGGTTATTAATGCTAAAGGTACTGATGGGACGGTTTTTGAGATTTCCCAAGGCAAAAAGGTTACTCTTGCGTTTTCAAACATACAACTGCTCACAACTTCTCTCTTTGAACAAACCAGAACATTCTCCAACTCCTCCTCTCACAGAGTTGTTAACAAAAAAGGTTTCCTTCCGAAAGATATCAAAGAAGATCGTGTGGAGAAGGAAAACGTGTAGCAATTCCGGTGAGTTCCTCGTACTCTTCTCAGTTTCTTGTTGCTATTTTTCTCAAGTTGAAAAAATGGGGAAAAAGAGACTATGTATAATCGAAAGTGACGATGGTCTACCAGAGGGTTTCTCAACCCAAAACCTGCTAAAGGAGCCTGAGAAAGAAAAATGTTCGATTTCCGACGCGGATCTGGAAGTTGTCAAGAAAAATCACGCACTGCCTCCTGAAACCATCTTCTTTACCCATCCCTCATTAACTTCCGAGTGTTATTCTCACGAGTGGGTGTGTTTTCCTGAATACCCCTTCACCATTGGCCTTAAATTCCCTTTCCCTGTCCTGATTACTAGGTTTTTTGCTTCTGCGAAGTTGAACTATGCCCAACTTATGCCTCAGGGTTGGAGGTGTCTTCAAACCCTAGTTAGGTTAAGGGATGAAATAGGTTTGAATGTAGACCTAGAGGAGTTCGCTTATACCACTGAGATCAGGGGATTTGGTCTGGGAAGATATTGTTTTAGAGTCAAGAGCGGTGGTGACCCTATTTTGATTTCTAACAACGACCCTGCTGACAGGGGGTGGAGGAACAGATTTTTCTTTGTTAGAAAAGACAGCCTAAGCCAAGAGGCTGGTGTAGTCTCAAAGTGGAGGTCTCAAGGTAGAGGAAATTTCCTCTGGTTTTGCTCATTATCAAAATCTTTGTGCATCTTAGCTCTTAACAAACTTGAATTTCCTTTGTAGAAGTCGCCAAGCTTTGCGTTTTGTTCCCAGAGCAGGAGGATACAGAGGCTAACGTAAAGAAGATTTTCGAGTTAGACCCTCTCGTCAGGTCCTTCAAGGCATTCCCAGTCTTGTTCTTTCCAGAAAGGGTCGAAGAAGAATCTCCAACAAATCCAAGCAAGATGTCCACGGGTTTGGTTTATTATCTCAAAGTTTTTGCCTATCTGCAAGTTGTTCTATTTTTTCAAATTTTCCTAACTCCATGTCCTATATTGCAGCCACCACTCGTTCCAAAGCTCTGGTTAGTACTGCCGACTTGCTCGCTGGAGCTAAGGCAAGAAGGTCTCTGAGGAAAGATAGCAAGTTGCCTCCAACTCCAGTGTCTATGGCCTCTAGCTCTGAGGCAAACATCTCAAAGAAACAAGATGAGTCAAAAAAAAGAAAACTGGTGGAAGCTGCAGCCACAGACGCAAGCGAAGTTTTGGATGTTGATACGACCAGAGAGAAATTTGTCATTGTGATGAAGGACTTTGCGGATAAGGTAATAATGTGTACACTCTGAACTATGTACCAAAGGATTTCATAAAGTACTAACACTCTCTCTTACACAGCTTTCGGGCATAATGACTCCCATCATGGATCAAGCTGCCATTCTGAAGATCAAGGCGGCTAGGAGTAGTGTTGAGGCCGAAGAGGCGCAAAAAGAAGCAAAAGCAGCTGCTGGGGAAGTAGACAAGTTGAAGAAAGAAGCCAAAGTACGTGCTGCTGAAGTGGTGAAGTTAAGAAAAGAATTGGCAGATGTCAGTGCCGAAAGGATGAAGGAGAATGAAGTCCACATCAAGGAACTTGAGGCTGCAAGGGAAGACTTCAAGTTCAATGCCACTAAAGCACTGCTAGAGACCCGGATCCAAATGATGGAGGAATTTAAGAATGGCCAAGCTGCAAATTGGGACCTAGAAGAAGAAAGAAGAACCCTGGAAGATTTCATTGGCGAGTCGGTGGATGCTGAAGAGGTGAATTCTCCAGCCTTAGAAGAGTTGATTGAGGATGCCAACAAGGTGCTGAGCAGTATGGTGGGGAAACAAATTGAAGGCGAGAATCAAGAAAAGGAAACAGAAGTAACACCGACGGCAGCAGGCCAAAATGTTGATTAAGTTTGAATACTTTAGAGGTTTTGGGGAATGTCATAAACAATTTATGCTTTTTATTCGTTGGTCATGTAACCTGCTCATAAGAGCACAAACAATCTATTTAGGGGTACTAGGTTGGTCTAGTACTCTATGCTTTTCATAGGTTGATAGGATTTGTTGGCTTAACCAACTCATCCACTAATCTTGGGAACATGCTGAACTTTTACTGAAGTAATCTAGGTTTCTTTTAGAAACACTTGCTTGTGTTAGCAGATAAGAATGTTTACTGATTTAAGCAATAGGTAACATGTTAATGTTACAACCAATAGTCACATCTTGTATAGATGTGAAATCGTGCGCACGGGCGAAGGTGTAAAAACCTTAACTCTTTAGAAAAGATGTAAATCTTTTAACCAAAATGTACCTTTGATCAGAGGTAAGTCGTTTGAAGAGATAGAACAAGTATCAGCCGTCCCGGCGTGTCAACATGTTCCATCCCTCTCCTGCTAAAGTCACAACATGTTGGAGCCGTACTGGCGTGTTCACATGTTGGACTTCTTTATCTCAGGTCTGAACATGTTGGAGCCGTACTGGCGTGTTAACATGTTCAACCTGTTCCAGTTTAGGTCTCAACATGTTGGAGCCGTACTGGCGTGTTCACATGTTGAGCCTATTCCGCTTGTATACCTTGCAAAACAAATTCATGTTAGGATTGGGTGTTAGCATAGCCAACACCCCTCCGATGCTTAAGTTAGTAAGGGTTTTTTAATAAAATTGAGGATTGAAACGCATGAATGAACTTGAAATAAATTAACTCATACCTGAGAAGTCTAGTTGTTAACTACTTGACTTACATAAAATAGAGCTTTAAATGAATGGCATTCCAACTCCTAGGGATCCTGTCTCCACTTGGGGTAGACAACCAGTATGCACCTTTGCCCTTCAAAGATCAATGAGATATGGTCCCTCCCACTTGGGAGCCAATTTACCCGCATTCGTTCTCGGTATTTTGAAATACTTTTCTCAAAACTAAATCACCAACCTGGAACCTTCTTATTCTGACATTCTTGTTGTAGGATCTAGCAATCCGTTGTTGATAGGCTGCCATCCTTATCTTGGCTAAATCCCTGATCTCATCAATTGTATCTAGATCTTGGGTTAACAAGATGTTATTTTCATCTTGAGTTAATAAACCGTACCTTGTTGGGATTGTTACCTCGACCGGAATTACACTTCGCTCCAAACACCAAAGAATATGGAGTTCTACCTGTGGCCCCTTTTGTAGTCGTTTGTCGCCCAAAGTACAAGTGGTAATTCTTCAGCCCACTTTCCTTTCTTTTGATCTAGGCGTTTCTTCAAGTTGTTGACAATCAACTTGTTGCTTGACTCAGCTTGACCATTAGCTTGAGGATGGACGGTGTGGATGTGATCGCTTGATGCCCCAACGAGCACAAAAATCTCCAGTCTTTTTACTTATGAATTGGGATCCGTTATCACATATGATCTCCGATGGTACACCGAACCTCGCTAATAATATTCTTCTTTAAAAATGAAATTACCTCTTTGTCTCTTACTTGCACATAGGCCTCGCCTCGATCCATTTTGAGAAATAGTCATCATTGCTAACATGAACACTTTGCCTCCAGGAGCCTTGGGCAACTTGCCCACAATATCCATGCCCCATTTCATGAAGGGCCAAGATGAAACAATAGAATGTAGAGGTTCGAGGTTGATGTAAGATGTTACCGTGCCTTTGGCAGCGCCACATTTTGCACGTAGCTCATGGCATCTTGACGCATTGTTGGCCAGTAATAACCAGTCCTGAGAGCCTTTGATGCCAATGCTTTCCCACCGGAATGATTTCCACATGTTCCTTCATGGATCTCGCTTAGCACGAGCTCAACTTGTTCATTGTCAATACATCTCAAATAGTGTCCTGCGAAAGATTTCTTGAACAAGACATTATCTATTAAAACAAAAGTTGAAGTACGCATTTTAAAGGATCTAGCATTCTTAATATCAGGTGGAATGGTTCCAAGTTGAAGGAACTCAATTATAGGTTGGGTCCAAGATGGACTTGTAACATATGCCCCATTGGACTGAGTCACTTCTTGAGTTTCTTCCACTTGGTCTATTACCGGGTACTTAACATAAATAATGGGGATATTAGTATGCAACATAGATTTGCAAGTTGACCCCAAGTTGGCCAGTGCATCTGCTTCTGTATTTTCTTCTCTAGGGACCTGTTCCAATGAGAATGACAGAAATTTTGAAGCCAAAGCTTTAACATGTTGAAGATACAGAGTCATTTTGGAATGTTTAGCCACGTAGCTGCCATTGAAATGGTTAGCGAGCAATTGAGAATCAACATATACATTTATATGGGTAATATTTAAACTTAAAGCAGTAGTTAAACCCATGATTAAAGCCTCATACTCAGCTTCATTATTCGTCGCATTGAATTCACAAGATATAGCTTGAGGTATGATATCACCTTGGGGGGACTTCAGAACAATTCCCAAGCCAATTCCCTTGGAATTTGAAGCTCCATCTGTATAAAGTGTCCAAAATCTAGGAGTTGTTTTACCTTCAAGCTGTTGTACCTCTTGTTCTACCTCAGGTTGCAGACTTGGACTGAAATCCGCTACGAAATCAGCTAGAGCTTGAGATTTGATAGCTGTTCTGGGCTCATATGTAATGTCATATGTGCTCAACTTGACCGACCACTTGGCTAATCTTCCTGACATTTCTGGAGTTCTCAACACACTTCTTATAGGATAATTAGTTCTAACAGTAATGGGATGTGTTTCAAAATAATGACGCAATTTTGTAGCGTAGTTAAAGCTAAGATTAACTTTTCAAGATGAGAGTACCTTGTTTCAAAGATCTAGTAGAGACTTACTTACATAATACACGGATGTTGTTCACCTTGAATTTCTTTCACTAACACCGCACTAACTGCATTCTCAGATACGGCTAAATACAAGTAGAGGCGCTCACCACGTTCTGGTTTGGCAAGTAGGGGAGATGTCATCAAGTATTCCTTAAGTTGTTTGAAGGCTGCCTCATGTTGATCAGTCCATTGGAATAGTTTATTCTTTCTTAACACTTCATAGAATAACCTGCACTTATCAGATGATTTAGATATAAATCTATTTAAGGCAGCTACTCTACCGGTTAACCTTTGGACGTCTTTAATATTCTTGGGAGATTCCAAGTTGAGGATAGCTTTGATTTGTTCAGGACTGGCTTCAATTCCTCTCTTAGTCACCATATGGCCCAAGAACTTCCCTGCTTTAACACCAAAGTTGCACTTCGCTGGATTGAGCTTCATGTTGAAAGCTTTCAAGATGTTGAATGCCTCAGCAAGATGCTCCACGTGATCTTCAATATGCTTGGACTTTACTACCATATCATCTATGTAGACTTCCATCGTCTTGCCAAGTTGGTCTTTGAACATCTTGTTTACCAGTCTTTGATAAGTTGCCCCTGCATTCTTAAGACCAAATGGCATAGCAATATAACAATATATACCTTCTGGAGTCATAAAGGCCGTATCTTCTTGGTCTGAGGGTTCCATTTGAATTTGTGAAATCCTGAGGATGCATCCATGAACGTCAAGATATCATGGCCAGCTGTCTCATCGACTAGAGAATCAATATGAGGAAGAGGAAATGGATCTTTTGGGCAGGCCTTGTTCAAGTCCGTGAAGTCCACGCATACTCGCCACTTGCCATTCTTCTTCTCTACCACCACAACATTGGCCAGCCATCTTGGATATTGAACCTCCTTGATCATCTTGGCTCTCAAAAGCCTTTCAACTTCATCTTTTATAACTGCGTTCATGGGCAAACTTTCTCCTTTTCGGTGGACGGGACGAATAGTTGGATCAATATTTAGCTTGTGAGTAATGACGTCCTTGCTTATTCTGTCATATCCTCATGCTTCCATGCAAAACAAAGATTTCGACTTTTCAAAATTCGATCGCTCTTCCTCAACTTCGGTTGGAAGATCTGTTCCAACTTGTACTTGGGCCTCGTGGATTTGCTTCATCAACGGAAACACTCTTCGTATCGTGCTCCACCGCTTCAATAACATCCCGGGCCTTTTTCTTTAATTGCTATGCAGACGAGGGACCGAACTTGCCTTCATGTTGACCTTGTAGCACTCTTTAGAAAGCCGCGATTGCCCTTCAACTTGGCTACACCCCAAGGAGTTGGGAACTTGACACACCGGTGATAGGTTGACGGCACGGCTTTCATGTTGTGGATCCACGGCCTACCTAAAATGACATTGTACGAAGAAGAACATTCAATTACACGTAATCTTTCCATAGAATTCATACCTTCCAGATAGAGAGGCAACTTGATCTCTCCAACTGTTTGTTTTACTTCGCCACCGAACCCTACTAGTACGGATGAATTCCTCACAACTTCGATAAAGGAATGCCCATCTCTTGCAGCGTGGGTAAAGATTATATTAACGAGCTACCACCATCAATCGGATTCTCTTGACCATACAATTAGCGATCCGTACTTGGACAACTAGACCATCATGATGGGGTCCAGCGTGTTATCCTTATCCTCATCTTCGAAGGAGATAACTTGACCATCCGTGAAGTCGCGGCATCTTGAAGGCGTTCGACCGATCCTCCTTTGAGTTCTTGGCATGACGCTTGGGCAGAATAAGTTGTACCACAAATATAGGATCCACCGAAATAACATTTACTACCTTGGTGGTGGAGGAGGTATAACTTTCTGTCCGGATCGCTCCACGTAATCGGTTCTTTGGATTCACTTCGACCCTCTTCTTACCCAACAGATCCTTGAGGAGTCCTTTTGACAATAGATGAGCAATCTCCTTCCTCAAGGCGAAACAATTTTCGTAGTATGCCCGAATTCCTCATGAAATGCACACCACTTGGACTTATCCTTCCAAGTTGTGGGCTTGTCATTTTCTTAGGCCATCTTGCTCTATCTCCAAGATTTTCCATGGCGCAAAGAACTCCCGCAATATCCACGTAAAAGCAATAGTCGAAATTCTAGGATAGTCATTATCATCTCCATCTTGATCATCATCTACAAAATGAACTTTAGAAGATTCGATTTAACAGGGGTTTGCCCCGCTAGACTTATAATGGTGGGAATCTGATTTTCTGTCCGATGGCTCAAATAGAGGGGTCCTTCCAATTGACTTTTCCATTGCTAGACTGTCCTCCTCCAATCGATGAATCGTAAGGCTCGGTCCTTATTTCTTCAAGTTGCTTGGTGTGTCATCACCACTCATTATAAAATGGAGAGTTCTTTCTCGTGCCAATACGGAATGCTTCGGTAGCCGTGGACATATCCAGATTGGGTATGGTCACGCTTCTTTATTAAACCTGTGCAAATATTCCTTAAGACTCTCATTAGGCTTGCACAATTCAGAAGGTCGCCGGTCAACTTGTCGAACGCCTGTTGCATGAAAATTGATTAGTGAACATGCCGACAAGTTGAGCATAGGAAGAAATAGAGTTAAGAGGAAGTCCTGTTAGCCATTTTAAAGCTGGTCCCGATAGAGTTGAGCCAAAGCCCCGCAAAACATGCTTCTTTAAAAACAGGGGGATACTTATAATATCCATTGATTCTTGATACAAGAACACATGTTCACTGGATCGTACTTCCATCATACTTCTTCATATGAGGGACTGAAAATTTCTTTGGGATTTCCACATTAGCTATGGCTGGAACAAAACGGGATTCATTGTAGCAAGTTGGGGAAATTTGGTGATGAGGCAAGTTGACTCCGGGCACACCTCGAAGCAATTCTTTTATGGTTTGCATTTCCCTAATAAGTTGACTTTCTGCAAAAAGAGAATTATTATTAAACTGGGATGCAGAAGCATCAAAAGTATTAAAGAAACTCCCTGTTTGCCCCATCGAGGGTGCAGCATAGGTATAGCAAGACGTCAACACAGGTTGGCTAGTTGTAAAGTTGAACCGTGGCCTCGAGGTTGGAATTGACGTCATGATTGTACTTTCTGCTGGTAAGGTACTAGACATAGGGATATCTCCAACATGGCTTGGTCCTGTACCTGCACCAAACAAAGATCTAGGATGCAAAGGTGAAAATGGAGTAGATGTTTGAGTCTCAGTTTGCTTTCCTTTACGCATGGAATCAATGGCATTGAGTATCATAGTATTCGTATGCTCTTGAGCATCCAACTGGTCAGTCACTTTTTTCAATATCGTGACCATGTTAGACATGAGCTCCATATTGGCAGCTTCCGGATTTGGAGATGGATTGCCTGAGATACCAGAACTAGGAAGCGGCTGGTTCCTCTCTCCAAGACTACCAGACGATGGATTGGCCATTTCTATATAAATAATCAAAGTGTCCCACGGATGGCGCCAAATTGTTTTGGTCAAATTTCAACAAGGGAGATTAGTGACAAGAAAGATGACAAAGATAATGTTAATATGGGTACAATGATTATAAAATGCTATAGAAATGAACTCAAAGGATTTTGTTAACTAGGGAAAGCCCTTGAACAACTTGTTCGCCGGCACAAAACCCCGGGAGGTTTAGGAACCTGCCTTGACCAAATAATATATTAATCAGGTTGAAGTACAAGACTAAGAGCGTATGCCAGGGAGTTTAAGCTAGTGAGAATGTGTGTGTAAAATACATGTGTTCCTCCCTTTTTATACCTCAAATGCAAAGAAACAAACAAGCCTAGAATATAGGAAATTGGTTGAAGTTGTTGAGGTATTCTCGCCACAATGTTGGTTGAAGAGATAAGGATCCCTTGCTGGCTTTGTTTGATGAAGGAACGTTTGTTGACTCAGTCTCCTTTATCTGGTGACATACTTCCTAAAAAATAGGTTGTAACGTAACAATAATTCAACCTGCAAAAAATGTCAAGGTGCAGCAGGAGAACTCAAGTTGTAAGTATCAAGATGATATATGTTAGTTGTAAACAAGTTGACTAAAAATGTAGGCCTAACACTTATAAAAGCTCGATTGACCCTTGCTTAGTATACGTTTGGATCTCTTCACGAAGTATTATCTTTCTAACCCCATATATTACTCCCTCCGTTGCAAAATAATCAATCATTCATGTTTATGATCGCGAAATAAAATGGACATCATTTTCAGACGAAACGATTACTAAACTTCACAAGCAGTTCCCGTAAAATGTTGCCCAGCAAGTCCAAATCATATCTATTGCAGGCGTTTAAATCTTGTCTCTTGCTAACAAAAAAGAAAAAAAATAAAAAATAAAAAATAAAAAAACCCTGTAAACTTACATTTGCACCTATAAACTTCGTTTGATTAATATATGCATTTTTACAAGTATATGATGAATCTATTTCATTCTCAAAAATCTCGTTGGTTGATCGAATTCACAAACTGCACTTTGAAAAGCACAATGTCTTGATCTATGTCTTCTGGAACTCTCCGTGGAGAAGGGAACTTGGGAAGAAGGTCCGCAATGTGTTTGGCTGTCTTCAAATATGATGCATATTATTTTGCATATAACCACATCATCTACACATCTAGTTTTTATATTTTTTTGTTCTTTTAACTCATTATATTCTACCTTTAAATCCCTCATTGTATTGCTAAGGGTTGAAATACAAAATTTGAAATCAGTGTTTTCTTTCTCTCAAAGAGTCTCCTTAAGTACCTTCATCTTGAAATTCCACACGCCAATTTTCTAATTGAAGTGATACAATGGAAGAAATCGTTGACCATAAATAGCTATGAATTCTACGGCAGCTAAAATGAACTCGAATTCTTCATTAGACATATAGTAGGGAAAGCTTATTCTTGTCCACCCAGGCTTCACTCCATTATAACCCTGTCAATAAAATAAAATCAACAAATTTATATTCAAAAACATTGTTATAAGTCTAAAAATTCTAATGTTCATCAATTCCTTAAAAGGAAGAGACTCACCATTTCTATAGCAGATCTAAAAGCAAGTGAGGAAGGCTCATCAATATTTAGCAAACGGTGACCATAGGGTCCAGCACAAGCACACCCTCCACGAGCTTGAATGCCAAAGAGGTCATTGAGGAGCTTTGCAACAAAAGGCCCATGAAGAGGTTTATCCCTCTTGTTACCGGTCTCTTTGGACATGTAAAGTCCTCCCAAATCTTTTCCATCTCCATTGCCCTTAGTACTCAATTCAGTTGATGAAGAATACTTGGTCGTGTTTACAAGGAAAGATAAAATAGCTTGTCGCTCCTCGCTCGTGTTTCCCAACACCCGTATGCTTTGATTTGGAAGAAATCTTTCTAATGCTCTTTTAAAGTAGTTTTGCTCTCTTTTCATGATCACCGAATAGCCAATGTAGTCTTTAACCCAAAATGCCAAAGCCGCTCTAATTTTTTGGATGATTGGAGGAGTTCCGGCGTCTTCTCTTTCTTCTATGTCAGTAACATATAATGTGTCCTAAAATTCTAAAACGTTCAAAATAAGAACAAAAATACAGTTATAGAAAAATGATTCTGTATTTGTTTAAAAAGGACGGATCAATACATACATTTTCATTGAAGTTATTGACGAAATCAACGGTACCTCCTCCACAAGTTGAAGGGGGAGAAGATTTAAGCTGATATAGGGCCTTGCTCATCAGAAGGATGCCCAGTGACCCTGGCCCTCCAATGAACTTGTGAGGACTTAGAAAGATTGCATCCTATCCATCAATCTCCCCTGATCTCAGGTCAATTTCCACGTACGGACCACTGTACAATAAACAATCACACCTATCAAATTCTAGAAAAGACCGGGGATCCTGGGGCTGACAAAACGAATTCAAAAATCTTTATAGAAAATTTCAGTTGTCAACAGTTGATTGGTAAACAGTCATCAGTAGTTTATGCCATTAAGCAATGGAACCTACTTTTTTTCCCTAGTGTTTTTTATAAAATCGCATAAAGGTGAAGACTTGCATTTTTCACAACTAACATACGAGCGTAAAAATCATGCACATACCTTGCCGCGAAATCAAAGCATGCAAAAGCTCCATAACTGTGAAGAAGTTGAGCTAGCCCTCGTGTGTCCGAACAAATTCCCGTGACATTACTACAAGCAGAGAAAGAACCCAACATGGGTCGGTTTGTGTGCCGATCGATAAAGCTCAAGTTTGCCTCTTAGCGCTTCCATGTCTAATAACCCGTCATTGTCTAAAGCAATCTCCACCACTTCCGCTAGGCTTTGCCACCACGATAGTAAATTGGAGTGATGCTCAAATGGACCAACAAAAACGACCCACCTCTCTTCATTGCTTAGACATTTCAACATTCTCTCCCTTAGGGTAGAGGGAATGGCAAGTCTCATGACTTCTTGGAGCCGTTTTATTGCCTCAGTTGAGCCTGATCCGCAAAATAATAGCGCATCGTTTTCTCCTCCTCCCAAGCATTTCTTAACATAGTCTGCTGCTTCATGCACCATTTTTGTGGTTTGGTAACCCACATAGCTGTCACTAGTGTGACAATTGCCTACATATGAACATGTTACATAGGTTATTTCAAGTCTTACATTTTTAATTTTTTATTAATAATATTCTCTTTTTTCATAAATTTCTTTTTTTAAAAGATATATTCAAACATGCATTCACGTGTTGGACTAAACTTTATCTTCAATAGATGATTGTTGAACATTAAATTACTGAGTTTAAGAATGGAATCAAATCTCCTGTTTACTGTGTACCACTTGTGTGTCATTTTCATTTCAATCATTTTTATAAAATGATATCAATGTGAATAATTGAGATCAAAAAATCAACGGTTGAGATGAAAGTGGCACACAATTTATGGCACAGAAAATTTGATTCTTTTAAGAAGTTCAAATTATTGGAGTGGTAGGTAGGGGTGTTCAGTATTTGGTTTCATCCGAAAACCAAACCGAAAAACCGATTATCCGAACCGAACAACCCAAAACTGAATTCGAATTTGGTTTTTGGTTTGGTTTGGTTGGCAAAACCGAATTCTAATATGGTTTTTGGTTTGGTTTTTGGTTTTGCCTTTCAAACCGAAAACCGAATTAGAAAAAATATAATAAAAGTAAATATATTATTATTAGTTATATAAATAATTATTAGCTAAATAAAGTTTGAACAATGTAATTCATTGTTTCTTTTTCAATATGTTTTTTGACATTTGTTGGTTTATTTAAATGTTCTTGTAATGAGTTCAATTATCAAAGTGTGTTACACAAACAATTATTCAAATACTTGGCATAGAATGTTGGGCATAATTATTATGCAAGACAATAAATCAGAGATAAGAATTGCAGCGGAAGTATAAATATAATGAGAACTAACCTCCGGCCATTGATTTATTCAAGCAACTAGTGCTTCTTAACCTTGAGAACTTCTAGAGTCTCTCCCTCTTCTCACTTTGATGGTGCTAGAGAATGTATGAATTGGGGATAACTCTAGGGACCCAAGGATGCCTCTATTTATAGGCTTTGTCCATCACAAAGCCAATCAATCAACCCATAATTTGTGGGATTAATTTGGACTAATTGATTCATTTTCATAACATTACATTGACCAATATTTTATTGGTGTAATTTTGAAAACCAAATGATATACAATCAATCATCATTAATAATTTGAGCCAATTAAGGTTATATATATTTTGGAATTACTTGATACCAAAACATTTCCATATATACTTAATACAAAATTAAGAGAATATCTTACATTCTCTCACTTGGCTCAAAAGCATTAATTTCAGAATAAGAGACAAAACACATGAATCATGGCGATAGGTCCTCTTAGTGCGAGCATTATCTTCCATGTATTACAATGTGTTATGTATCTTAACAATAGTCCACTTAACTTGATGAATAAACCTCATGTTTATTCTAGGTCCAAACTAAAATGATATTTCTACAAAACTGAAGGTGTACACGAAACAAAATGAGAAAATATCACAACTGAAATAGAATTTCATTATCATTGATAATAATTCATACAAAATTAAAGTAGAGAACCAAGTCCCATTCTATCCACATGATCCTTAAATTTAAACGGTGGCATGCCTTTAGTTAAAGGATCAGCAATCATCAATTCAGTGTTAATGTGCTCAATGACCATTGATTTATCTTTAACACGTTCCCTTATGGCTAAGTACTTAACGTCGATATGTTTGCTTCGACTACCACTTTTGTTGTTCTTAGCCATAAAGACTGCTGCTGAATTGTCACAAAATATTCTCAATGGCCTAGAAATTGAATCGACAACTCTAAGCCCAGAAATGAAATTCTTCAACCAAACACCATGCGAGGTTGCCTCAAAACAAGAAACGAACTCAGCTTCCATAGTGGAAGTAGCAGTTAGAGTCTGCTTTGCGCTTCTCCAAGATACAGCTCTACTAGCAAACATGAAAATGTAACCAAATGTTGATTTTCGTGAATCAACACAGCCAGCATAGTCTGAATCTGAGTAGCCAATGACTTCCAGATTATCAGTCCGTCTATACATAAGCATGTAATCCTTTGTCCCTTGAAGGTACCTCAACACCTTCTTCACAGCTTTCCAATGGTCCATACCTGGATTACTCTGATATCTCCCTAACATTCCCACATCAAATGCAATGTCAGGTCTTGTGCAGACTTGAGCATACATTAGGCTCCCAACAGCGGAAGCATATGGAATGTTCTTTATTTGTTCCCTCTCAAAGTTATTTTTAGGACATTGGTCCAAGCTAAGTTTATCACCCTTCACAATGGGAGCTATACTTGGTAAACAATTTTTCATTCGAAATCTCTCTAACACTTTATTAATATAGGTTTCTTGTGATAGACCTAAAGTACCTTTAAGTCTATCTCTATGTATCTTTATGCCAATGACATAAGATGCATCACCCATATCCTTCATGTCGAAACTTTTAGAGAGAAATTGTTTCACCTCATATAGCAAACCCTTATCATTGGCTGCAAGTAAAATATCATCCACATATAGGATAAGAAAACAAATTTTGCTCCCACTGACCTTCTGGTATATACAGTGATCCATAACGTTCTCAACAAATCCAAATGAAGAGATAACATTATGGAACTTCAAATACCACTGACGGAGGCTTGTTTCAACCCATATATGGATTTCTTGAGCTTGCAAACCAAATGCTCACCATCACTAGAGGAGAATCCTTCTGGTTGTTTCATATAAACCTCTTCCTCTATATCTCCATTGAGAAATGCGGTTTTCACATCCATCTGTTGCAACTCTAAGTCAAAATGTGCAACTAATGCCATGATAACACGAAATGAATCCTTTTTAGAAACTGGGGAAAAGGTTTCATTGTAGTCGATTCCTTCCCTTTGAGTGAATCCTTTAGCAACGAGTCTTGCTTTATATCTCTCAATGTTGCCCAATGAGTCCTTTTTTGTTTTAAAGACCCACTTACATCCAATGGCTTTTGCACCATTGGGCAACTCGACGAGATCCCAGACATCATTAGATTTCATAGAATTCATTTCATCTATCATAGCATCATGCCATAGATTAGATTCTTTACAATCCATGGCTTGTGAAAACGATTCAGGATCATTTTCGGCTCCAATATTATAGTCTACTTCTTGTAGATACACAATATAATCATCTGAAATTGCTGACTTTCTCTCCCTTGTAGATCTTCTTAATGCTGGTTCAACATTTTCTTGAGGATCATGTTGTTCAGCTGGTTGTTCAAAAATTTCAGGATTTTCTTGAACAACTTGATCTGCATGATTATTGTCAGCAGTTTGTGGAACTTCAATGACAGGTTGTCCAACACTCATTTGATCTGAAGAAGTGTTATCACTACAACAAATTATGTTTGTTGAGGCTCTTAAAAGTGCCTCGATAAGATACTTATTGAGGCTTTTTTAACCTTGAGGCACTTAGACTAATTAGTGTCCTTTATTTTGAAGCCCCAATAGACTATTGAAGCTCTTTTAAGTGATTTAAGAGGTGACAGCTTTATGGGACACTTATACGAGCCTTAATATATTTTCTGTAGTGTCACCCACAAGTGTCCCCTAAAGCAATTTGAAATATGAAAAGGTGACTAATATGTCTATTGCAAGTGCCTCTAAAAGAAAATTAAGCTGTTTTAACTACCATCAAATGCCTCAAGAAAACTATTGAAATAACACTTGCAAGTGTCACAACAACTAATCTCTGAAGATTGTTTTATGGCTTGCTATTAAGGCACTTTAAAAAGCCCTATTCGGAAATAATAAGGCACTTGGAAAAAGCCTTCTAATGGCAATACCATCTACCTTTTCCTTTTCCTGCTCAATTCAATTTAATGCTATTATAGTTTTATCCATATACAAGATATGAAAAAATTGTAAAAGATTCAACAAACATCCGTAGTCACAAAAACTATCACAAATTAGTCACCAACAATTAAATTACATTGTCTCAATCATGTCTTTCGATAATCTACTCATATATATATATATATATATATATCAATTTGAAACCAATTATATATGAGTAGTCATTGTATCAAAATGCAAGGCTAAAATAATATAATTACACAGTAATAGAACACCTTCTATCCATTCTAAATAACCTATAAAATCCTTCATGTTCAATATCATGGGGTTGCTACTAGCTTTGGTCAAAATCCAACGGTGTTACCTACAAAATATATAAATTAAAATTAGGAGAAGTACAAAAATTACACCTATAATAACGACTTATTGACTTAAGTAATGCAAACATACTAAAGATAAAGGCCTAGCTATAGGTGCTCCAATCGCATCTCCAATCGTAGTGAAAATTCCATACGGCTTGATTAACTCCTCATCCCAATCCACAAGAACTTGAACTTGTACTTCACACCAATTACGACCTAGTTCTAAACCTCCCACTTGTGTTGTTGGATCAATACTTCAGATGATTCCCTTTGCAGCGACATGGTCTTGATTCACTAAACTCTTGAGAGATACTATGGCACCAACCTAAAACATTAATAAAGGAATCCCAATTAAAAAACCATCAAATCAACATTTTGTGTTGATTCGTCGACATTAACATACTTGATATGTATATGGAGTATATTAAACAGAAATGGGACAAATTAATACACAAAAATAGTACATCTGGAGCGAAGTCAGAATGAGCCCTTGACATATAAAAGGCTGAATAAACACAATTACCAAAAGATAAACCAGGAGCAAGCTCAATAGAAAGAATAGTATAGCTCAGCACGATGATGCCCTTAAGAACACTACAACATCTTGACTGTTCTTTTATCGTGTCGAAGGAAAATGACGAACAAACTAGCGAAGCTACTAGCATTCAGGATTTACAAACAAACTTTCTTATCAGGCTTCCAAGTGTAACTGCCAAAAGCTCAGTCAACACTATAGGTGTACTTCGTTATCTGACTAAATAATACTAGTAAAATGGTACCCAAGTTTATTATGTCCCTTTGCACTGTTAACAGAACTACACCAAAATGAACAAAGGAAAAAAATGATAATAATGATAAATGCGTAAATAAAATCCTTCAACCATCATTTTCATAATTAACAGTGCCCAACATTTCTTTCCCTATATAAATAAAGGGCCAATCAGGAATGACATGATGATTGGTGACCAAATCAAGCAACAAATAGGAACAAATGTAAAATGCACTTGAATCACTAAACTAGAAATCTAAGTCACCACAAGAATATGCATAGGATCTCCACAATAATAAAACCACCAAAAACTAGAAAACTTCCTATGTATAATAACAACACTAATCCAACAAAAGATATTCAAAAATGTTGAATAATAACACCAGATTTATATGCACAGTTTTCTTTAAGTACCAATGAGAATTACCCGAATTCTTTGGCGTCCAATGGTGGATGATGAGTGATTCATTTGACGTTGAGAAGACACATCAGGTTCACTAGAGCGGTGATTCACTACAACAAAAATGGCCTTTAACAATATTTAAAAAACCTTGTAAAAGAGTTTTTACAACGTTTTAAAAAACGTTGTTACAGCGTAACACTGCAGCATTCCAGCCCCAGTATCTTCACATCACCAACCGGTGAAACAGCCTGCCAAATGAAAAAATATTAGTGATATAACCACAAAAAAAATATGAAAAAAAAAATACAGAAGAAAGTACTCCTATATCGAAAGCTACAATCTTGTATCACAGGTACTGGCCAATTGGTAGCAATGGAACATCTTTCTCAGTAATTTGTTTTACTTTGAAGGCATGATTTCAATTTAAATAAAATTATATCTATAATATTTGGAGTTAGCACCATGAGGATTCAGGGGTAGAATGAAAGCGCACTACTATGTTTATAGCTTCACTGCAAATTTTGTCTATACACACTAACTGCAGAGAAAGTATTTGAAAGTAACTTGCACTTGCATCTTGGACAAGTAAAGCATGGCATATGGAAAAGAATAATAGGCTTTATGTTAACATATATCTATGATTGCCCAAAAAGCAGAACAAAAGTCAGTACTAAAAGGGCAAAATAACTTATGAAGATGTGTTTAAGATGTACCTGATCATTGGTCAAAGTACTGTTATTAGAAATGGGTTGCTTTGATAAGTTAATTAGCTTTCTTGTTGTTGATTTACTAGCTTTGTCCAATGCAACTAGAGAAGCTCCAGACATATTCAGTTATCCATTATTAGATTTGTCATTCCTGGAGCTGGAATGGGACTCTTTACTACGAAGCCTCTCAATTTCTTCTGAAAGTTCTTTATCTGCAAAGACAATAATAGGAGATCAATAATTAATAAATAAACAATTGAGCCTACCACACACTACTAATGCTTGGACTGACGGCAAAATAAACAGGCTCTACTCTAGATTATATACACACATGCACATACTACTTTTATGGCATGTAAATTCTGAAAAAATAGTTTATCGAAACAAACGCATGGATCATTAAATCAATTCAGTCTCATGCACCATAATGAAAAGGGGGGAACAGAACATCTAATACTCCAAATATTAATCGCGATAAAGTTTGTAACTTGTCAATCGGCAAGACTGACTAAAGCAGAAAAAATGGCCTGGTAGACATCACCTTTTCTTATCATTCCTCGTCAGATTCTTTGCAGCAGCCTTTTCCACAACACTTCTGTAATGCTGAACAAATGGAGCATTCACACTGCCCTTTTCAAACTGGAAAAAACACCTTTCATTAGCTCACAGAAAGTTGTAGGCATAAACTCAAGGAAGGAAAGGTTGGTAACTGATAAGAAAGAAAGAAAACTTGTAGAAATAGTTCAGCAGCTTCATGATCTTTTGGTCAAAAGGCCACCTCATCTCTTTTCTTAGTAAAAGGCTAAACTCAGAGGAAGTCATGTACACTTCCTACACAAACAAAAAATCATTTCTTTGCAAAAATGATAGTGTAAGAACTGTGGTTTAAGAGAAAATAAAATCAAATAGGCTTACAGTAGACATCGTGGATCAAAAAATTATGAAAGGGATAAATAAATATATATATACATACAGCAGCCCAAACAATGCCGCTGTAGGGTTTATCTACAAATAATTTTCCTTGTAAGAGAAGGACCAATTAAATGCCCATTTGATTGGTGTTGAAACAATAAAAAAAAAAAGAGAGAGGAAATTGCTAGATATACCATCAGCAATAGAAGGGGCACACAAATATCTTTAGCTCATTGTTGTAGCTTCCTCTATACTTGTCATTGTGTCCTAGTTGTGCCCAGTCCAAGTATTCTCATATCAGTGCAATCAGTAGCTGTCCTGCATTTAGGATGTCAACGTGGAAACAAATATACATCAGGTAAGCAATCACAAAACTGTTGTGGAGTCTCAATGACATGAACATACACCCAACTTGATGGTAACTGCAATTTCATATGATCAAAAATCTCTAGTTGTTTACTTATAATGCTATCCAAACAACTTAATTTGTAGGTACATTTATGTAGATCTCTTAAGTTCTTAGAAGTCCTTTCTCCAGACAACAACTAACTGGTACGGGAAAGTAGTCACCTTTGGGAATGTAAAGAGGATAGATTGATAATGATATAGCACATACCCCTCCAAGCCCATAAACACTACAGCTTATCGATCGAAAGTGATTGGAGCATCTAGTACAACTCTAAATTAAGTCTGATCTTGCTCCTCTTTCTTTCTCACTTACCTTTACAAACCAAGTCATGGAAGCAATTTCAAGGCTCATAAAAGCTAACCTTGAGAGTAATGCATCCCATATAAACTTCAAGAGAAACTTAAAGAGGACATTGGCCTGACTTCAAAACGGAGTCTATTTGGGACCTTATTTGTCCAATGCAGGCTTGTTTAAGTCTGTTCCTCTCTAGATCCTTAATTAGCATGTCAGTGATAAGAATTACACCAGTTTCTTATCATTTTGAAGTCAAGGTCATATTGATATGATTTTTTATATTTTGCTAGAAAAGGTTTGTAGTAATCACCTGTCAGCCTAGTTTTTAGTAAGTTCATATTACTGACTTATCAATCTTGTTTTAGGAATGGATATGTAACTCGTTCACCGTTTATGTGCATATAAGTTTTCAAATCAAGTTCAATAATGTATCCAATCAAGGAGTCAAAGTCTTATTAACTTCAAGATTAGCATGGTTACATTTTCATTTTTGTTTTTTGGATGAGCAAAATAATATGTTTACATAAAAGCATGCATTATGCTTTTCTTTCATTGGAACATTATATGCAAGCTTATGTTAGGTATGATTCCTACGTAACACATTTCTGATGGCTAGACAATCTGGTTTTTTTTTTTTTCCTTTTATTTCTGCACTTTGAGCTAGTAATTGACTCTTTTGAACCCCGAATATCGTATTTCAAGAAAGATAGGGACTCGAGCTAAAGTTCATTAAAGGGATGGATCGACCAATTGTTCTGTGGCTGAGTGGTGTTAACTACTAAGGATTGTCCCTTACGGTGACGATAAGAGAGAATGCAAGAATTCTTGTAAACAAATACAGTACTACCAGTACTACTCACTCTACAAGGACCCAATCAACAGTAAATTAAGTGGTTAAATTACGAGACTTCACTGAAGTCGTGAGATATATATCTGAATGAGATTGATCCAAACAATAATATATCATGCATAAGATTGACACAAATAAACCCTAATTAGAAAACAAAGCCGAATCAAATTTTACCTGTCTTATACCTTGAAATCGGTTCAAAGAGTGCAATTCTCGTGCTCAAAGTTGGTTATTTTTCTTCTTTCCGCGAGTTTACAGTTAGTGCCTACCGCAATGAGAGTGAGTCTAACCCATGATTGTCAATTTGTCAAGGCGATGGTCGCGCACCACTCTGAACAATATAAATTAGTTGCGAGCACAACAGACGTTGCCAGTTCTTCGGTCGATTTCGAACGTCTAATTCTTTCTTGGAAGGATTGATGTGAATTTGGGTGAGGGACTATGAAAAGAAGAGGGAGAATAACGTGGATTGGGGGAAACTAGCGAGTGCGGGAAAGGGGAAAAGTTTTGTGCGCGAAAGTGAATGAAATTTTGAGGGCGCACCTGTCGCGACCCGACCCGAGATCCGATGTGAATCCCGTTCGAACTGCGAGACAAGGCGGAAAACACGAAAATAACATATCAAAATTTCCATTTAAAAGAATGCAAAGTCATGAGAAAACCCTGTAATGCACGTGCAAGTTTTCTTTAAACAACAAAACCTTTTAAACAATACTAAACCTCGACGGCGAAACAAGCCGGAGAAACAACACGTTAGCTAGCAACAACAAACTCGAGCTAACATGCTCGGTACATGTAATAACTATATCAGAGTATGCGGAATAAAAGTTAACAATATGTACAACAGCACGGCAACCATGCCGGCACAACAAAAGAATATACCACATAACAATCAAGACAACTACCCAACAAATACATTGTTTAATTAACAAGTACACCCTCGGCCTCACCAAAAGAAAATACTTAAGCACAAGGTGCACTACCAAAAGATGTCGTCCAACGGACCCGAACTCGAACACTAAGGATTCCTCACCGGCGTTTGATCTAATGAAAACAAACGGGGTGAGTTGAAAACTCAATAAGCTACTAATGCAACAATATGTCATGCTAGATGCAAGACAATAATATAACAAGTATTCATGTCATCACGATATCATTTCGATACCAAACGGGAGTAACATGTATTGCACATAACCAAACAACCCCATACTACACGAGAGGCTCGACGATAGCCAACCGTCCCATACCGGTTGAAAACCATGACCAACATTCGTTCATATAGGAAGCACATAAAGGCTATAAGTAAACACATTAAAAGGGATACGGCGTCGAGGTATACCTCCGACCAAACCAATACTTCCAACCAACCAACCAATAATATACCAAGTGTAGAGCCGTTGTTGACGTGCTCGAACAAGAAAACTAATAACCAAGACACATGTGAACCATCTTCTGTATTCACGTCGACGGGTGATCTCGGTCCCTACAACCCAAGAATCTACCACGGATATAGCTTACCATGGTTGCGTTTATTCCGTACAACAAATGGCGCTATACCCCTACCATGGCCAACAGTAGGGCGAGGCCCGATGTATTGGCCTTCGACTATTACGTAGCCCCAGCTCACGCAATAATCGAGCGTCAATACACCGCCAACAAATATGCCATGGACTTAACTAAATGCACAAGTAGATGTTTACTCGACATTTAAACATAAAAGGTCATACTCCAAAGTAGGGAGTATACCACAACAACAACATTTGACAATGATATGAATGTCGCAAGTGAGTTATAATAAACTCACACCACAGATAACCAACTTACAATAATTACGACAATTTACGTAATATCAAACACACAATCGGTGTAACCAAATTTTCTAACAAATCACTCGAATCATTCAAGAATTCCCAAATCACACACGTGGTCTCATAGATTATGAAATCCTAACGAACTCCGTTAGAGTCATTTTTGGGCGGTTTCTAATGAGTTCGAGTTTACGCGAATTAATCATACTGTAAACTTAGCAATTACTAACCATAATTCACACTTCTAACATGTAAACATGAGTCTCCAAACACATTCACAAAGTCAACCACAAATTAGAAAAGTCAACATATTCAAAATTGATGATTTCTAACATATATCATCAACTAACAAATCTAACATGAATAATAACTCATAATTGAGGAAGAACAAGGGGTAGTAGCTTACCACTTGAAGTTTCAACCCAAGGAAAGTGACATGCAAGGTAAGGGATGGCTTCTCCTAGCCAAGAGCTTCACAAAGGAAGTGTTGGATGGTGATTTGGTCTTCTATTGAGCAAATTACAAGAGTTTCTAGCATAAACTCTCCACTTTTCTCTCTCAAGTTTGCCAAGGTTGAAGGTGAGAATGTGTGTGTAAAATGGAGTCTCTAAGTGTGTAAGAGAGACTTAGAAAGGCTGAAGACATGGTCAAAGGTCGTGGTAAATTTTTAGCCATTGGATTGAGTCAACAAGTCAAATTAAGTGAACCCATCGCTATGCGGGCGCGCCATGCGGCCGCATAGCAAACTATGTGAGCGCTCCATGCGTTCGCATAGAATCCAGTAACTTGGCGGTTTTGATGCGACTAGCCTTGTGCGCGCGCATGAGCCTCATGCGGTCGCCCTGTGCGGCTGCATGGAATCCAGATTGCTATGCTAAGGCTCTATGCGGCTGCATAGAGTCTGGGTTAGGCCAAAAACTTTCCAAACTAAGCCAAAGTGATTCTAAAACCATTCTAAGTCATCCAATGATGATACCAAACCCAAATCAAGTTCAAAACACATTCCAAATCACATAAAGTGAAGTTTTAGATGCACATCAACTCAAATGCATTAAACTATGAAACTTCTAATACAATTTCATACACTTGAAAAGTGTCCAACAAACTCAATTGAAAGTGCATATGAATGAGATTTGCACATGAAATGATAGTGTTAATACAAAGGACATAAACATAGGATGAATGTAAATGATGCAAATGGTGCGGGCGTTACACCCTCACCCCCTTAGAATAAATTCGACCGCGAATTTACTTACCAAACTCCACAAATAACGAAGGGTACTTTTCTCGCATCTCTTGTTCTAATTCCCAAGTGGCCTCCTCGATGTTATGACTTCTCCACAAAACTTTCACAAGGGAAATAGACTTCGACCTCAACACTTGTTCTTTTGTGTCGAGTATCCTCACGGACTGCTCAACATAGGATAGATCGGGTGTCAAGTCTACCGGCTCATACTCTAAAATGTGTGATGTATCCGATAAGTACTTTCTCAACATAGATACGTGGAACACCGCATGAACGCCCGACATCGATGGTGGTAGGGCAAGTCTATAAGCTAACTTCCCAACCCTTTCCAAAATCTCGAACGGACCAATGAACCTTGGAGTCAATTTTCCTTTCTTACCAAACCTCTTGACTCCAATTCGTGGCGAAACCTTCAAAAACACATGATCACCAACCTCGAATTCAAGGTCTCTCCGCCGATGATCCGCATAACTCTTTTACCGACTCTGGGCCATTTTCAATCTTTCCCGTATGAGCTTCACACTCTCAACCGATTCGTGCACCATGTCAGGACCCCACAACTTTGCTTCGCCGACTTCATCCCAACAAATTGGAGAGCGACACTTTCTTCCATACAGCGCTTCATAAGGAGCCATCTCAATGGTCGACTGGTAGCTGTTGTTGTACGCGAACTCTATCAATGGTATGTGTGAATCCCAAACTCCTTTGAAATCCATCGAACAAGCTCGCAACATGTCCTCAAGTATTTGTATGGTCCTCTCCGATTGTCCGTCTGTCTGTGGGTGAAAAGCCGTGCTAAGAGTTAACTTCGTACCCAAAGCATCCTGTAATGACTGCCAAAACCGCGATGTGAACCGTGGATCTCGATCCGATACTATGCTAACTGGCACCCCATGTAACCTCACGATCTCCTGTATGTACAAGTTAGCAAGTCTATCCATCGGGTAAGTCATCGCAATCGGAAGGAAATGTGCCGACTTGGTCAACCTGTCAATAATCACCCAAACTGCATCGTGACCCTTACGAGTCTTTGGCAACCCTGTCACAAAATCCATCGCTATGTTCTCCCATTTCCACTCCGGAATCTCCAATTGTTGTAACAAGCCTGCCGGTCGTTGATGTTCCGCTTTTACTCGTTGACATGTCAAGCATCTCGATACAAACTCAGCTACTTCCCTCTTCATACCACTCCACCAAAAATTCCTTTTCAAGTCTCGATACATCTTGGTACTCCCCGGATGAATCGTGTATCTAGACTTGTGAGCCTCCTCTAACACTTGTCTCTTCACCTCATCTATCGCCAGTACACAAATTCTATTTCGAAACACAAGGATCCCATCATTGTTCTTTGTAAAATCAGTCGTCTTTCCTTCATTCAACCCATCAATCAACGTCTTCAATTTCGGGTCATCCTCTTGTGTCCCTTTTATCCTTTGAATCAATGCCGGCGTAGCCCGAAGGTTCGCAAAAATTACTCCCTGTCTCGATCTACACGGACTCCAATCTCGAACATCCTCAAGCATCTTCCATTCGCGGGTCATCAAGCAAGACATGTACGCCTTTCGGCTAAGTGCATCCGCTACCACGTTTGTTTTCCCCGGATGATACAAGATAGTGCAATCGTGGTCCTTAAGCCGTTCTATCCACTTCCGCTGTCGATTGTTCAACTCCTTTTGGGAAAATATGTACTTGAGGCTCTTGTGATCGGTGAACACTTCAAACTTAGCCCCGTAGAGATAGTGTTTCCACTTGTGTAGAGCAAAGATGATCGCAGCCAACTCAATGTCATGGGTAGGATAATTCTGTTCAAACGAGGTCAACTTTCGAGAAGCATACGCAATCACTCTCCCGTTTTGCATCAAAACACAACCCAAACCCTCTTTGGACGCATCACTGTATATCACCAACCCATCCTGTCCGTTCGGTAGTGCCAAGATCGGAGCTGTGGTCAACCTCCTCTTCAGTTCTTGGAAACTCGCCTTGCATTTGTCATCCCATACAAAAGGTTTATTCTTTTGGGTCAAGTTAGTCATCGGAGCCGCAATCTTTGAAAACCCTTCAATAAACCTTCGATAATAACCCGCCAAACCCAAGAAGCTTCGAATCTCCGTTACCGACTCGGGTCTCTTCCATTTCACCACTGCCTCGATCTTAAGTGGATCCACCGAAATACCATCTCCCGAAACAACATGGCCTAGAAACGAGATCTCCTCGAGCCAAAATGCACACTTGCTGAATTTCGCATATAACTTCTTTTCTCTCAACACCGACAACACAATCCTCAAATGTTTCTCGTGCTCCTCCCGGGATTTGGAGTACACAAGAATATCATCAATAAACACCACCATGAAACAATCTAGATAAGGCAGGAATATCCTATTCATCAAATCCATGAACACAGCCGGTGCATTAGTCAACCCAAATGGCATCACAACAAACTCGAAATGCCCGTATCGAGTTCGGAATGCCGTCTTCGGTATATCCTCCGCCCTAACCTTCAGTTGATGGTAACCACTTCGAAGATCAAATTTCGAATACACCACTGAGCCCTGTAGTTGGTCAAACAAATCATCAATGTGTGGCAGGGGATATTTGTTCTTAATGGTTACCTGATTCAGCTCCCGGTAGTCAATACACAATCTCAAGGATCCATCTTTCTTCCTTACAAACAACACCGGTGCACCCCACGGCGATACACTCGGCCTAATGAAACCCCGATTCAACAACTCTTCCAACTGTACCTTTAACTCCTTCAATTCTGCCGGTGCCATACGATACGGTGCCTTTGACATTGGAGCGGTACCTGGCAACAATTCAACACAAAATTCCAACTCTCTATCCGGAGGCAAGTCATACTCCGATGAAAACACATCCGGAAATTCCCGTACAATTGGAACATCCTCCAACATAACAACTTTCTTACACTTATCAACCACACATGCTAAATACCCGGTACACCCATGTGACAACAATTTTCGGGCTTTCAAAGCCGATATCATGCGAATACCACCCATGCATTTATCACCCTCAAACATAAACGGAGGCATATGAGGCAATTCAAATGTGACAATTTTCTTACGACAATCAACTATGGCATGATGAGTGTGTAACCAATCCATGCCCAAAATAACATCAAAATCACGGATAGGCAACACTACCAAATCCGCAAGCAAAACATGATCATCAATAACAACTTCGCATGCACGATGAACATCAGAAACAACTAGGCACTCTCCCATCGAAGTAGACACCTCTAACACATAAGACAGCAATTCAGGCATAGTATGCAAGTGGCATGCAAAGTGAGATGCAATGTAGAAATGCGATGACCCTGGATCTATAAGGACTCGGGCTCGCTCTCTCGAGACAAACAAAGTACCTCCTATCACGTTGGGAGCGTCAGGAACACCCCTCTGATCTAAGGCGAACACTCGACCCTAGACTCTCGGTCGACCGTCGTTGTTCTTCTTCACCCCCGTATTCTGTTGTGCACCACCCTGAGGTAAACCCCTATTCCTCGAACAATCCTTTTGGAAATGCCTGTCGTCACCACATAACAAGCATCTCCCTTGTTTCATCCAACATCTCTCTTCCGAGTGCCCGGTCTTCTTGCAGAAGTTACAGTTAAACCTCGACTCACGCTGTCCCTGGCCTCCCGGTTGCTGCCCGTTTGGCCTGCCGGTCTACTCACATTCTTCCCTTTGCTGGAAGTCCCACATGTGTTTTGCCTCTTCCAATTTTGCTGCGAAGACTCCTGATTACCTTCTCTGTTACCTGGCTTACCCCGGTGCTCCTCGATGTCATGTTCAATTTTGTATGCTTTATCCACCGCGCTTTGGTAACTCGGTAGATCAAGCGGTAACAGTTGCTTCCTATACTCCGTCCTCAACCCCTTTATAAACCGATAAACCTTCTTTTCTTCCGTCGGAATCAAGTGTGAACAATATCGTGCCAATGCCGTGAACCTCGCAGAATACTGTCCCACCGTCAACGATCCCTGCTCAAGACTCAGAAACTCTACCTCCTTCTTTGCCTGTACCACGTCAGGGACAAAATGGTTCCTGAACTGTCGCAGAAATAGTTCCCAAGTTCGTTCCACACCTTCCTGCACCCAACTCGCCTCAAGTACTCGCCACCAGTGTTCAACGGCATCCTCCAACTTAAAAGCTGCAAATTTAATCTTGTCACCGTCAGTACAGTCAATCGCTGCAAAGATCTTCTCAATCGACTCTATCCATCTCTCCGCCTTCATCGAATCCGGCTCCCCATCATAACTCCATGGTTTCATCTTAAAAAATCTTCCTAATCTCCGGTCATAATCCCCATTGCCCCCAGCTGGTTGGGCCACCCGATGACCTCCTGCCTGTCCCAAACCTGTCATTGCTTGCCTCTGCAACTCTATGTTCTGCCTGTTTATCTCCATCATTGACTGCATGAATCCCTGCATCATATTCACTATCCCCTCATTCGGATTACCCGGCATCTCAGGCTGTACCCCCGGCTGTCCCGCTGGTTGAACTCTAGGCTGTGTGGGTGGCGGGGTATTTCCCTGTTCAGTCGAAGTAATCCCGGCTCCACTCGAGCCACCATCCTCAGTACTAGCACCATGTCTAGTCTCCACCATGATGAATCACCTGCAATAAACACTCGACGTTAACGACTTAAACACACAACCAACCCTCCTAAGCCAAAGATTCTCTCCCGGCTAGCTAACTTATGCTCTGATACCAACTGTCGCGACTCGACCCGAGATCCGATGTGAATCCCGTTCGAACCGCGAGACAAAGCGAAAAACACGAAAATAGCATCTCAAAAATTCCATTTAAAAGAATGGAAAGTCATGAGAAAACCCTGTAATGCACGTGCAAGTTTTCTTTAAACAACAAAACCTTTTAAACAATACTAAACCTCGACGGCGAAACAAGCCGGAGAAACAACATGTTAGCTAGCAACAACAAACTCGAGCTAACATGCTCGGTACATGTAATAACTATATCAGAGTATGCGGAATAAAAGTTAACAATATGTACAACAGCACGGCAACCATGCCGGCACAACAAAAGAATATACCACATAACAATCAAGACAACTACCCAACAAATACATTGTTTAATTAACAAGTACACCCTCGGCCTCACCAAAAGAAAATACTTAAGCACAAGGTGCACTACCAAAAGATGTCGTCCAACGGACCCGAACTCGAACACTAAGGATTCCTCGCCGGCGCTTGATCTAAGGAAAACAAATGAAAACAAACGGGTTGAGTTGAAAACTCAATAAGCTACTAATGCAACAATATGGCATGCTAGATGCAAGACAATAATATAACAAGTATTCATGTCATCACGATATCATTTCGATACCAAACGGGAGTAACATGTATTGCACATAACCAAACAACCCCATACTACACGAGAGGCTCGACGATCGCCAACCTTCCCATACCGGTTGGAAACCATGACCAACATTCGTTCACATAGGAAGCACATAAAGGCTATAAGTAAACACATTAAAAGGGATACGGCGTCGAGGTACACCTCCGACCAAACCAATACTTCCAACCAACCAACCAATAATATACCAAGTGTAGAGCCGTTGTTGACGTGCTCGAACAAGAAAACCAATAACCAAGACACATGTGAACCATCTTCTGTATTCACGTCGACGGGTGATCTCGGTCCCTACAACCCAAGAATCTACCACGGATATAGCTTACCATGGTTGCGTTTATTTCGTACAACAAATGGCGCTATACCCCTACCGTGGCCAACGGTAGGGCGAGGCCCGATGTATTGGCCTTCGACTATTACGTAGCCCCAGCTCACGCAATAATCGAGGGTCAATACACCGCCAACAAATATGCCATGGACTTTACTAAATGCACAAGTAGATGTTTACTCGACATTTAAACATAAAAGGTCATACTCCAAAGTAGGGAGTATACCACAACAACAACATTTGACAATGATATGAATGTCACAAGTGAGTTATAATAATCTCACACCACAGATAACCAACTTACAATAATTACGACAATTTACGTAATATCAAACACACAATCGGTGTAACCAAATTTTCTAACAAATCACTCGAATCATTCAAGAATTCCCAAATCACACACGTGGTCTCATAGATTATGAAATCCTAACGAACTCCGTTAGAGTCATTTTCGGTTTCTAATGAGTTCGAGTTTACGCGAATTAATCATACTGTAAACTTAGCAATTACTAACCATAATTCACACTTCTAACATGTAAACATGAGTCTCCAAACACATTCACAAAGTCAACCACAAATTAGAAAAGTCAACATATTCAAAATTGATGATTTCTAACATATATCATCAACTAACAAATCTAACATGAATAGCAACTCATAATTGAGGAAGAACAAGGGGTAGTAGCTTACCACTTGAAGTTTCAACCCAAGGAAAGTGACATGCAAGGTAAGGGATGGCTTCTCCTAGCCAAGAGCTTCACAAAGGAAGTGTTGGATGGTGATTTGGTCTTCTATTGAGCAAATTACAAGAGTTTCTAGCATAAACTCTCCACTTTTCTCTCTCAAGTTTGCCAAGGTTGAAGGTGAAAATGTGTGTGTAAAATGGAGTCTCTAAGTGTGTAAGAGATACTTAGAAAGGCTGAAGACATGGTCAAAGATCGTGGTAAATTTTTAGCCATTGGATTGAGTCAACAAGTCAAATTAAGTGAACAGAGCCCGTCGCTATGCGGGCGCGCCATGCGGCCGCATAGCATCTATGCGAGCGCACCATGCATTCGCATAGAATCCAGTAACTTGGCGGTTTTGATGCGACTAGCCTTGTGCGCGCGCATGAGCCTCATGCGGCCGCCCTGTGCGGCTGCATGGAATCCAGATTGCTATGCTAAGGCTCTATGCGGCTGCATAGAGTCTGGGTTAGGCCAAAAACTTTCCAAACTAAGCCAAAGTGATTCTAAAACCATTCTAAGTCATCCAATGATGATACCAAACCCAAATCAAGTTCAAAACACATCCACAACACATTCCAAATCACATAAAGTGAAGTTTTAGATGCACATCAACTCAAATGCATTAAACTATGAAACTTCTAATACAATTTCATACACTTGAAAAGTGTCCAACAAACTCAATTGAAAGTGCATATGAATGAGATTTGCACATGAAATGATAGTGTTAATACAAAGGACATAAACATAGGATGAATGTAAATGATGCAAATGGTGCGGGCGTTACAGCACCAGTGCGGGAAAGGGGAAAAGTATTGTACGGGAATGGGGCTTTTTCATTTTTTTGGGTTGGCTGGGAAAGGGGCTTTTTTTTCTTTTTTGAGTTGGCTGATTTTTTTATGAAATGACTCCTTCAAGAGCCTTAATAGACTATTTTAGGAGACTTTTTAAAAAATAATTTATATACGATAAAACAGCACGTACAAAAGCCTTAATAGGTCATTTTATGAGGCACTTTGGAAAAAGCCCCAAACAAGAAGTCGCAATAACTCAATTTTCTTGTAGTGTATGAATGGCAACCAATCTTTCAACTGATGTGGAAGGTTGATCATTTTCAGAGATTATGCTCTCCAATTGATCACTCCCACTGATTAAGTCATTCTCAAGAAATTTGGCATTCCTTGATTCCACAATTTTAGTGCTGTGAGATGGACAGTAGAATCTGTATCCCTTAGACCTTTCTGCATATCCAATGAAATAGCCACTAATGGTCCTTGGGTTAAGCTTCTTTTCTTGTGGGTTGTAAATTCTTACTTCAGATGGACATCCCCAAACGTGTATATGTCTCAAACTCGGTTTCCAACCTTTCCATAATTCAAATGGTGTCCTTGGGACAGCCTTGGTTGGAACTCGGTTCAATATATACACAGCCGTCTTAAGTGCATCAACCCACAAGGACTTAGGAAGCTTAGTCTCGCTACGCATACTCCGCACCATTTCCATTAAAGTTCAGTTTCTTCTTTTTGCCACACCATTCTGACTTGGTTCGCCAGGCATGGTGAGTTGAGGAACTATTCCTTGCTCTTGAAGAAACTTCGCAAATGGACCAGGTGCTTGTCCATTCTCTGTGTATCTACCATAATATTCGCCACCTCTATCTGATCTCACGTTCTTAATTTGTTTCCCTAATTGTTTCTCTACTTCAGCCTTAAATATTTTAAAAGCATTTAGTGCTTCGTCCTTAGTATGAAGCATGTAGAGATACATGTAACGTGAGTAATCATCAATAAAAGTGACGAAATATTTTGGACCATAAGCATCCATGTCTGGACAACAAATATCTGTATGTATGATCTCTAATAGGTCTGTACTCCTTTTGGCATCTTTCTTCTTTGACTTGTCAGTCTGCTTTCCCTTAATGCATTCCACACAAGTACCAAAATCAGTAAAGTCTAAAGTACTAAGTACTCCGTCTTTTACCAATCTTTTAAGTCTTTCTAAGGAGATATGTCCTAATCTCCGATGCCACAATGTAGAGGAATCTTCACTCATAATACACCGTTTCATACCAGTGTGAACATGCATAACATTATTAATGGCATTTTTTTGTAAATTAATAGAGAAAAGACCATCAGACAAAATACCATTTCCAACAAGATCAGATTTATAAAATAAACTGAAATTATTCTCCGAAAACTTAAAGGAGTAACCAAAAGGTACAAGTCTTGAAACTGAAATCAAATTTCTAGAAAAACTTGGAATATAAAAGGTCTTTTCCAAATTCAAAACATAACCATTATTTAAAACTAAAGTGCATGTTCCAATAGCTTCCACATGTGAGTTGCTCTTGTTTCCAGATAAGATGCATTGTTCACTTCCCACTGGTTTCCTTAGGTTTCGCATACCCTGCAAGGTATTCGAAATATGGATTGTAGCACCAGAATCAATCCACCATGTATTATGATTAACATCAACCATATTAGATTTATAGCAAACTAATGACATTGGTTTACCTTTCTTCACAAGCCAATTCTGTAACTTGGTGCAATTTTTCTTCATGTGTCCCTTCTTTTTACAAAAGAAACACTTGTTTTCCTTCTTGATTCCACCTTGGGGAGGTATTTTACGTTTCCCTTCTTGCTTGGCTTGTTTCTGATACTTCTCTTTGCTTTGGTCTTGTGTAGCAAGCATAGCACTTTCACCCATTTCCATCAACAACCTTCCCTCCTCTTGAACACACATGGTCAAAAGTTCATTAATTGACCACTTATCCTTATGTGTGTTGTAAGAGATCTTGAAGGGTCCATATTGTTGTGGAAGTGAGTTCAGTATGTAGTGCACAAGGAAAGTGTCAGACATGTCAACCTCAAGAGTCTTCAATTGAGCCGCAATGTCCCTCATCTGCATGATGTGATCACGCACACCTCTCACACTAGTGAGCCTTAAGGATGAGAGCTTCATTATCAGGGTGCTTGCAAGTGCCTTATCTGAAGTGACAAATTGTTCATCAAGAGCCTTCAATAAGGCTTTGACATCACTATGATGTTCGACAGAGCCTCGAATGCTAGCAGAAAGTTTGGTCTTTATGAACATAACACTGAGACGATTAGATCGTTCCCAAAGTTCATTAACAACCAAATCATCTGTAGAGCTATCATTCGTAATAATAGGCTTGTCTTTCCTAATAGCATAGTCAATGTCAATGCACCCTAAGTGAAGGAGAACTTTTTCCTTCCATAACTTGTAACCATCGCCTTTGAGTTCGGGAATATCATTATCAGAGTAATTCACAGGTTGCATAGCTGCATAAATATTGACATACAGGCTTACATTACTTGAAAATTGAGACTAATATATATAAATAATGTTTTACCAATGTAAAACATTTGCAAAAATAAATCACGAATCTTGTGATATAAAACCTACCTGTGGGTTAAAGTTTTAATTCAAAAGATTCATATATCTTTATGATAAAACTATCAAATTATGTTCCTTTTCTTAATTCATGTGGGTAAATTAAGAAATGTAATTTAATATTTTATCCTAATTAATTATATTATATGTCATAAAATTCATGTGGGATAAAATTACAACATCAAATATAATTAACTACAAATAATGTCCCTAATCATTAACTTAATATATAATTTTAGATAATTAAAGTTGCTGTGGCTAAGCATTAATTACAAAAATTATATTGATCTCTTAAATGTAAACAGATTGCATATAGGGACTAACTTGTAAATAATGGTTTTGAAAACCAGTTTGCATACAACAACTTTAGGGATGAGTATGCAAAATTGTAAGGTTGCAGGACCATAGGAAATACAACCAGAATGGCTACATAGAACAATGCTGAAAAAGAAAATTTTTGCTTTTATTTTCTTAAATTGTCTTCAAATAGTAACATGGGAATATGTGTTGACCGGTAAAATTTTGGGTGAAAAATTCACTTGAAAAATTAAGGTAGCAACAGATTAATGGAAAATAAAAATATCACATGTATGAAATATTTATAGCCAATCAAAAGATCCCCAAACAAAAATTGTTAATGTTGACCAACTAAGATTTCACCAAAAGTTTCTGTAAAGATTAAGAAGAGGAAGTGGACAACCCATCTTTAATTTATTTGAATAGCATATTGACGTGGGTAAAGGAACCCAATATTCATTTACAGTTTACAACCATAGAATTAATAAAATCAATTCGTGTATATCTGCAAATTTAAGTTGGAACACGCTCGGCTCAGATTAGAAAATAATCATATTATGCCATCACCGCGTATTGATACCCAACACAAACCATAACAAAATATCAAAAAAAAAAATTTTAAATGATATAAACACCCATTTAAGATAGTAGAACATTACTATCGTAAAATTCTTTGGGTAAAACTAAAGGCCATCTATTGTTTCAAGGATACACAAGGCAGTAAATAAAGAAACAATGTTTCTATCCTTCATCCGAAAAATATGAACGGAGAAGGTTCTCTTGGCCTGGCTCCAATCATTAACAGTGTGATAAAGTGTAAAATACAAACATATACACTTTTAAAATGCACAAAAGCAATACAATAATAAAATCAAGGCAGAGGCAAATTGGCTCTGATACCAGATGTTGGGCATAATTATTATGCAAGACAATAAATCAGAGATAAGAATTGCAGCGGAAGTATAAATATAATGAGAACTAACCTCCGGCCATTGATTTATTCAAGCAACTAGTGCTTCTTAACCTTGAGAACTTCTAGAGTCTCTCCCTCTTCTCACTTTGATGGTGCTAGAGAATGTATGAATTGGGGATAACTCTAGGAACCCAAGGATGCCTCTATTTATAGGCTTTGTCCATCACAAAGCCAATCAATCAACCCATAATTTGTGGGATTAATTTGGACTAATTGATTCATTTCCATAACATTACATTGACCAATATTTTATTGGTGTAATTTTGAAAACCAAATGATATACAATCAATCATCATTAATGATTTGAGCCAATTAAGGTTATATATATTTTGGAATTACTTGATACCAAAACATTTCCATATATACTTAATACAAAATTAAGAGAATATCTTACATAGAATGCTGAAATCTATTTCATCATCGGAATCTAGTTGATCGAACTTACAAACTAGACTTTGAAGGGCACAAGGTGTTGATCGATGTCTTCCAGAACTCTTTGTGGAGAAGGGAACTTGGGCAGAAGAACTGCAAGGTATTTGGCAGTCTCCAAATATGATGTATACTTACAAATAACCTCATCATCTACACATCTAGTTTTTAGATATTTTTGTTGTTTTAATTCATTACATTCTATGTTTAAAACCCTCAATGTATTGCTCGAATTATAATCGACGTTTTCTTTCGTTTCAAGAGTCTCCTTAAGTGCATTTCTGTTGAAGTTCCACATGCCATTTTTCCAGTTGATGTGATATAGCCGAAGAAATCGTTGCCCATAAGAAGCTACGAATTCTATTGCAGCTAAAATGAACTCGAATTCTTCGTTAGACATATAATAGGGAAAGCTTACTCTTGCCCACCCAGCCTTCACTCCATTATAACCCTGTCGATGAAATAAAATCAACAAATTTATAATCAAAAGCCTTGTTATAAGTCTAAAAACTCTAATGTTCATCAATTCCTTGAAAGCAAGAGCTGACTCACCATTTCTATAGCAGATCTAAAAGCAAGTGAGGAAGGTTCATCGATATTTAGCAAATGGTGACCAAAGGGTCCGGCACAAGCACACCCTCCACGAGCTTGAATGCCAAAGAGGTCGTTGAGGAGCTTTGCAACAAAAGGACCATGAAGAGGATTATCCCTCTTGTTACCGGTCTCACTGGACATGTAAAGTCCTCCGAAATCTTTTCCAACCCCATCGCCCTTAGTACTTAACTCAGCTGATGAAGAATTCTTGGTCGTGTTTACAAGGAAAGATAAAATAGCTTGTCGCTCCTCGCTCGTGTTTCCCAACACCCGTATGTTTTGATTTGGAAGAAGTCTTTCTAATGCTCTTTCAATGTAGTTTTGCTCTCGTTTCATGATCACCGAATAGCCAATGTACTCTTTAACCCAAAATGCCAAAGCCGCTCTAATTTTCTGGATGATTGGAGGAGTTCCGGCGTCTTCTCTTTCTTCTATGTCAGTAACATATAATGTGTCCTAAAATTCTAAAACGTTCATTATAGGAACAAAAAAATAGTTATAGAAAAATGATATTTGTTTAAAAAGGATGGATCAATACATACATCTTCATTGAAACCATTGACATAATCAACGGTACCTCCTCCACAAGTTGAAGGGGGAGAATATTTAAGCTGATATAGGGCCTTGCTCATCAGAAGGATGCCCGGTGACCCTGGCCCTCCGATGAATTTGTGAGGACTTAGAAAGATTGCATCGTATCCATCAATCTCCCCAGATCTCATGTCAATTTCCACGTACGGACCACTGTACAATAAACAATCACACCTATCAAATTCAAGAAAAGACCCGGTATTTCCGTGGGCGAGTATGGCAGATTGACAAAATGAATTCAAAAATCTTAATAAAAACTTTGAGTCGGCAAAAGTTGATTGGTAAATAGGTTATATATATATATGACATTATGTAATGGAACCTACAATTTTTCCCTAGTGTTTTTGATAAATTACATAAAGGTGAAGACATGCCATTTCACGAGTATCATAATTACATCGAATTAAATTCATGCACATACCTTGCCGCGAAATCAAAGCATGCAAAAGCTCCATAACTGTGAAGAAGTTGAGCTAGCCCTCGTGTGTCCGAATAAATTCCCGTGACATTACTACAAGCAGAGAAAGAACCCAACATGGGTCGGTTTGTGTGCCGATAAAGCTCAAGTTTGCCTCTTAGCGCTTCCACGTCTAATAACCCATCATCGTCTAAACCAATCTCCACCGCTTCCGCTAGGCTTTGCCGCCACGATAGTAAATTGGAGTGATGCTCAAATGGACCCACAAAAACGACCCACCTCTCTTCATTGCTTAGACATTTCAACATTCTCTCCCGTAGGGTAGAGGGAATGGCAAGTCTCATGACTTCTTGGAGCCGTTTTATTGCCGCAGTTGAGCCTGATCCGCAAAATAATAGCGCATCGTTTTCTTCTCCTCCCAAGCATTTCTTAACATAGTCTGCTGCTTCATGCACCATTTTTGTAGTTTGGTAGCCCACATAGCTGTCACTAGTGTGACAATTGCCTACATATGAACATGTTACATAGGTTATTTCAAGTCTTATATTTTTAATTTTTTATTAATAATATTCTCTTTTTTCATAAATTTCTTTTTTTAAAAGATATATTCAAACATGCATTTACGTGTTGGACTAAACTTTATCTTCAATAGAGATGATTGTTGAACATTAAATTACTGAGTTTAAGAATGGAATCAAATCTCATGTGTTATAAACTGTGTACCACTTGTGTGTCACTTTTATTTCAATTATTTTTATAAAGTGATTTCAATGTGAATAATTGAGATCAAAAAATCAATGGTTGAGATGAAAGTGGCACACAATTTGTGGCACAGAAAATTTGATTCCTTTAAGAAGTTCAAATTATTGGAGTGGTAGGTAGGGGTGTTCAGTATTTGGTTTCATCCGAAAACCAAACCGAAAAATCGATCATCCGAACCGAACAACCCGAAAATGAATTCGAATTTGGTTTTTGGTTTGGTTTGGTTGGCAAAACCGAATTCTAATATGGTTTTTGATTTGGTTTTTGGTTTTGCCTTTCAAACCGAAAACCGAATTAGAAAAAATTTAATAAAATTAAATATATTATTATTAGTTATATAAATAATTATTAGCTATATAAAGTTTGAACAATGTAATTCATTGTTTCTTTTTCAATATGTTTTTTGACATTTGTTGGTTTATTTAAATGTTCTTGTAATGAGTCGCAGAAATGACACAAGTAACAACTCAAACAAATTTCGTGAATGTTTAGTGACAAGAGAGGCCAACTAATGTGTGGAATCCAAGACTTCCTTCAAGTTCGAGTGACTAAGTATATATAATCTTACATTTTTAGGAATATTATGTAATTTTGTTAAAGTTTTAATCTTTGTTTTGAATTTTTTTAAATGATAAATATTAAAACTTTGAATTGGATTGTAGTTTTAACATTTGTTTAGTTAAAATCGAAAACCGAACCGAACCAAACCAAACCGAATTCGAATTTGGTTTGATTTCTTGATTTTTTATTTGGTTTGATTTAATTTTTAGTTTTAAGGTTGAAATAATAAAAATCGAACAACCCGAAAACCGAACCAATGAACACCCCTTGTGGTAGGTGTGCTAACTGACATAAATTTAATGGGGTATAGAATGATAAGTTCAATTAAAAGAGTGCCAATCCAACTCCGTTTTACTCCCTCCGTCCCTAAATTATTGTCTTCCTTTCCTTTTTCGTCCGTCCCTAAATAATTATTTTATTTGAAACTTTTCTTTTAAGAACATCACTTTTACTATTTTACCCTTACTTTTTTTTCTACTTTAATTATAGGCCACATACACATGGGCATTAAAGGAAACAACACAATATTTCAATACTATTCCAATATTAATAATTAAGTCAATTGAGTTTTCTTAATCCGTGTGCCGGATCAACCCAGACAATAATTTAGGGACGGAGGGAGTATTTATTTTTTGCAGACTGTTCTGGAAAACAAAAAAATTAAAAAGTATTATATAATTTTATAAATAAATATATGCACAAATTTGATCAACTGGCCCAATCCTTTTCTTTAGGGTTTAGGCTCAATGCCAAGCTTTAAAATTGAAATTAGATGAACAATTTTAACTTCACAGAATTCAAATTATTCTTCCAATTCAAATTTCAAGCTATTGAAATATAAGAAATGGAGCCTCATCTCGTGGTTAACAACGGATGATCATTTGTTTTGAAAAGAAGAAAATGAATGGGAAAAAAATTATTTCATAGGTATTTCTATATGTCATAATGTTCAAGACTAATCCTTAAGGTACTGTCGAGCGTTAGAAACGAGACTTCTTAATACACAAGAATGTTCATTGCCTAAGGTATTTCTATATGTCAGAATATTTAAGACTAATCCTCGAGGTACTGTCGAGCGTTAGAAACGAAACCTCTTTATACACAAGAATTCGAAAACAAGACTCTTCCTCAAGTGACCATCCTGACACACTCATATCAATGTTAGAAAAGAGATCACCTTTTAATATACAAGAACTCGAAAACGAGACAATTACTTAAGTGACCGGATCCCTTTGCACTCTGATCACCCCTAGGTGAATGATAAAATTCATGTACCCAACAAAAGTATTAAGGGGTAGAGGGGGAGGAAAGCTCATCTTAATTAAGTTGAGTTGATCATAAAACTTACCATATAAGGGAAGGACAGTGTCAATGATGTAGTTTTCAATGTAGTGTAAACAGCGGCCGGATGCGGTATGATCGGCATACGTGAGCCTGCGTTCGCCGAAAGGCGTATCAACCTCCGCATTGCCACCTATAATTTGAGATCGTAGCCAACTTAATTTCGCCTCCTCGGAGTCACGACTTCGCGGCACTCCCTTGTCAACGACCCGCCAGAACGACTCGCCACGACCACTTCTAACCGCGGCAAAATCATTCTCGTCGTCCGGCTCGGCTGGTTGCTCTACTACCCTTTGTCCGCTCATTAACGTAAACGTGGCTGCCATTTTATCAAAAGAAAAAGAAAGGAAAAAATCTTGTTTGAGTTTATGTTTAAAGAAGAAGAAGAGGACGATTATTTGTAAGGGTTTCTTCGTAAATAGCCTAGTCAAACCCCCTAACATCTTATGTGGCTTGACTTAGAGCCCGTTTGGTCGAGTATTTTGGCCAAAACGTAGGGATAAAATGCAGCTTATTTGTAAAAATTGTGTTTCAATACCGCGGTAGAAAAAGCAGCGTTTTTAAAATGCAGCTGCGTTTTTAAATGCTGGAATTCCCAGCTTTTTCTCAAAACACAGGTTTTAAAACGCTGCTAAAAAAAAAAGCTGCGTATTGAAGTGATATCCCAAACGTATTTATAAGGAAAGACCTGCATTTTTAAAACACTGCATTTTTTAAAATGCTGCGTTTTTAAAACACTGTATTTTGGTAAACGCTGCACCAAATAGGCTCTTATTCCAAAACAACTTATATAGCCTCTTTTTACTTATAAACCCGAAAATACCCTTATTTTTTGAACGACTCAATGCGTAGTTTAAACTATTTACGGAGTCGTTTAAACTATTTACGAAGTCGTTTAAACAATTCACGGTGTAGTTTAAACAATTCACGGAGTCGTTTAAACAATTCACGGAATTGTTTAAACCATTTACGGAGTCGTTTAAACAATTCACGGCGTAGTTTAAACAATTCACGGAGTCGTTTAAACAATTCACGGGTCGTTTAAACAATTCACGACGTAGTTTAAACAATTCACAGAGTCGTTTAAACAATTCATGTGGTCGTTTAAACAATTTACGGAGTCGTTTAAACAATTCACGGAATCGTTTAAACCATTCATAAAGTCGTTTAAACGATTCACGGGTTTTTTATGGAAGTACAAAGATAGGATTTCCATGGCTGTAGAGAGATAGAAAGAGAGAGAGGACATACCAGATCCATAGCAGTAGCAAGAGGAGAAAGACGAAGGAGACGATGTGATCGGAGACGTAAGAAGAGGGCAACGATATGATCGGAGATGAGGGGGTGGCGTGTAATTTGAGAGAGAGGGAGAGACGGTGGTTTGGGAGAGAGTGAAACTGAGTTAGATTTTGATGGCCTCTATGGGTATTTTAGGAAGTTTGTATCAAATTTTAGTCAAAGGTCATAAATTATTTTGACGAATCAAAAGAGTATACTTTATATATATATATATATATATATATATATATATATATATATTACAGTATTTAAAGAGGACAACGATATGATCGGAGATGAGGGGGTGGCGTGTAATTTGAGAGAGAGGGAGAGACGGTGGTTTGGGAGAGAGTGAAACTGAGTTAGATTTTGATGGCCTCTATGGGTATTTTAGAAAGTTTGTATCAAATTTTAGTCAAAGGTCATAAATTATTTTGACGAATCAAAAGAGTATACTTTATATATATATATATATTACAGTATTTAAAGAGGGTGGCCTCAAGAAAACCCAGTGGACAGGGGGCAGCTGGTATGATATGGAATGAGCTTCTTCTTCTGTGGGTTGATTGAAAAGAAAGCGACTCAAATCAGCTGCTGCTCTTAATGATTTTATTTGACCGATTTAAAAACAATATCCCATGGACGCTGTCTAATTTTTGTCGGCATTTTCAATAATTTATTCCCGCCATCTTAAAATAATTGTCAATCTTTATTCATTTGTCAAGAAATAAATATTTATTTATTTTTTAAATTTCTACTAATTTTATCTTTTTAAATTATTAAAGCTCAATATTCACTAGCAATTTATAGTAATAACACTAAAAGCATTCATATATTTGTGAGACTGGCACCTAACAACTTGCTAAAATAAGTTGTTGGGACCAATTCGTTAATACTCCTATTTCAAACAATTATATGTAAGAACCAATATATATATATATATATATATATATATATATGTACTTAAGTAGTGATTAGGATACAAAATTTTTGTACTACTTTCTCATTTCAACTTAGATGACAAGTATGTAAATAGTTAAATATTGCATAACTTAACAAGCCATGTCACAAAAATAATATTTATTGTGCAAGGACCGAATTGTCTTTTACATTATCAACTTTATCAAACGGTTAAATATTCTAACATCATTTATTCTTTCCATTCCAAATAAATAAATAAATCTTACATTGACTTTTGTTGGTCTTCTAAATTAAACCTTGACTAAAGAATAACAAAAAGTTAAGACGGGCGCTATTAGCATCACTTTTTTCTATTAATATACCACTTCTCTTAATACACCCTCCCCACTAATTTCACACCAACCTAATTTTGAAATACACCACCTAACATTTCCCATCTTACCCCTTCCCAAATAATTCATTTTTGTAAACCTAACTCAACCCCCCACCACACACATAGCCCTGAGCCCGCCCCTTCCCTTCCTTCTTCTTCTTCCCTTCCCCTTCCCCTTCCCCTTCCGACCTCCCCTAGTCCTTTCCCTTCCCCTTTCGGCAGCCTCCACTCTCTCCCTCATTCCCTCTTTTTTTCTTCACTCTAAACCTAACCCCCCACACACACGGAATGGTGACCCCCCTTCTTCTCCACCATCCTCTTTGAAGCCCTTGAAAAAAAAAAAATCGGCCGGCGATTTTTGTTCAGATCGAGTTACCGAACAACTCCCGATTGTTCGAACTCGATCCAACAAAAATCGTCGGAATTTTTCAAAGGGTGTGTAGAGGGAAAGAAGGAGAGAAGGGAGAGGGGTAGGAAAGAAAGGAAAAAAAAAAATTTGGGGGGAAGAGAATGGATCAATTTGAAAAAAGGAAAAGGGGGGTTTTAATGGGTTGCCGGAAGGGGGTTGCCGGGAGGGAGTTTACTTGAGAGAGAAGGGGGAGGGGTGGGGAAGAAGAAGAAGAAAGGAAAAAAAAAAAAAAAGGTTAATGGTGTACTTAGTGGTTTAATAGATGTAGTAATATAAGGGTGGATGTATTTAGTAGATAAAAAGTATTTATGTCTAACAAAATAATGACATTTTTATAATTTATTTTGGGGGTGTATTAATAGGAAAGAGTGGTGTTAATAGCGCCACTCAAAAGTTAATTCAAAAAATTGTAATGGATAATACCTTTAATATTGTATCCATGATTGGAATTTTATTATTTAAGATATAATAAAAGTATGTTAACTAATAATTTGATATTATTATGGATTAACTTTTTAATAAGAAAAGGTGACTATTTTTTTGGAACTGGGAGAATATATTATTTTATTGGGGAGAACTCCAACTAGCACCTAGAGGTTTGTTAGGGTGAGTGACAGGCTTGACCACCGTTGAGTACTGACGTAAAGTAATTTATTTAGTAGGATGTCTGTTGTTCGACTTTTACAAGCAAATATAAATTTTCTTGAGCACAGACTCAGTACTGTGAGTGAGGATTAGTCTCGGACCCAATGTAATTTGAAGACACCTCGTGAAAGATTAATATATATATATATATATGGGGGAATATATATATTGCTAGGGCACTTTACTCAACCACACCTTAGGAGAGGGAGTAAAAATTAACCTTGGTCATTTACTAACTTCCTCTTTAATTACCCATAATAAAAACTCAGAACCACCCATAATAAAAACTCAAAACCATTTGAGAAAGTAACAATAGGGTCAAAGCCTGCTTTCATACCCTCACCGCAGATTGATGTTAGCAAGTCATTGGGAAAATCCACTATTCTGCAGTTTGTGGTCCTAATCGCAATTTGGTTCACTTGGGGCTGATAAGTCGCTAGCGCATCGATGAGGTTGAGCCGCCGGTCTTCATAAAATATTGATATTTCATATTTACGTCAATAATTTTATATATGTATGTTCAATAGTTCAATATATGTATTTATATATTGCACTATTTGTTGTTCTTTTTGATTAAAAATAAGAAAAACAGTAATTATTATAAATAAAAGTTACAAAAAATTTGAAATAACAAAAATTAACAAAATCGATGAATGTGGCGTTGGAATGAGACACTCAATCCACCTCCACGTTGTCGTTCTCACAAATTAAGTCTGCACCACTTGGAGGACCCGAGCTCAGTCCAAATATCTAATCCCTTCGTTCCTAAATAATCATTCTATTTGATTGGGTACACGGATTAAGAAAAAATAATTGACTCTATTATAAATATTGGTATAATACGTGGTTTCCTAAAAAGTCCTTGCACCTGTGGCCATGATTGAAGTAGGAAGAAAAAATAAGAATAAAGGGATAAAAAAAATATTTTTTTAAAACACAAATTTAGAAACAAGATAATTTTCTTAGAACGACAAAAAAAAAAAAGAAATTAGGACAATTATTTAGTAACGGCAGAAGTAATACGTAAAAGAAACAATGACCAGTTAACGATGAACGTAAACGGCCAAGTATATTATTTCACAGGTTAACAAAATCCTATTTGAGAGTTTTATTGTTACGTAAATTAAAAAATAGAATTTTGGAATGTTGTAAATGTTATCAAAGATGTGATAACATCTACTGTAACATCTAAAAATCGCAGCGGAATAAAAACAGCAGTAAAGAACAAATTGTTTTAACATTTATCTACAAGTATAAATACTTGTAGATGTACCAATATGACAAAAATCTTTTACTAGAAGATATAGAACCCGTTACAAAGAAAACAACTAGTGAAACTAAGAAAAAAAACGTTCCTAATCAAAGTATATCATTTAGATTATAGTTCACCATTGAAAGATCAAAAATCATATGTTGTCTAAAGACAACAACCGTGGTCAGTAACTTAATCTTCAAATTTCAGAATACTTTGGACCAATTCGTTAATACTCATATTTCAAACAATTATATGTTAGAACCAATATATATATATATATATATATATATATATATATATATATATATATGGAGGAGTATTTAATGATTACTTTTTTATTTAACCACCAATGGTTACTCTCATTATCAACCATTGGATCAAAAATTAAAGGTTGAAATTTAATGGTTAGTTGAAAAATGCAATTAATGCAAGTAGGCGACTCATTTAATGCAATAAATCTCAACCTTTAATTTTTGATCCAATGGTTGATAATGAGAGTAATCATTGATGGTTAAATAAAAAAGTAACCATGATATTTCCCCTATATATATATATATATATATATGTACTTAAGTAGTGATTAGGATACAAAATTTTTTTACTACTTTCTTATTTCAACTTAGATGACAAGCATATAAATAATTAGATATTGCATAACTTAACAAGCGATGTCACAAAAATAATATTTATTGTGCAAGGACCGAATTGTCTTTTACATTATCAACTTGATCAAACGGTTAACTATTCAAACATCATTTATTCTTTCCATTCCAAATAAATAAATAAATCTTACGTTGACTTTTGTTGGTCTTCTAAATTAAACCTTGACAAAAAGAATAACAAAAAGTTAAGAGTGACGCTATTAGCACCACCATTTTCTATTAATATATCACTTCTCTTAATACACTCTCCCCACTAATTTTACACCAACCTAATTTTGAAATACACCACCTAACATTTTCTATCTTACCCCTTCCCAAATAATTCATTTTTGTAAACCTAACCCCCCCCCCCACACAGCCCTGAGCCCGCCCCCTTCCCTTCCTTCTTCTTCTTCCCTTCCCTTCCCCTTCCCCTTCCCCTTTCGTCAGCCTCCCCAGTCCTTTCCCTCCCCTTTTCGGCAGCCTCTACTCTCTCCCTCATTCCCTCTTTTTTTTTTTCTTCACTCTAAACCTAACCCCCACACACACGGAATGGTGAACCCCCTTCTTCTCCACCGTCCTCTTTGAAGCCCTTGAAAAATAAAAATTTCCGGGGCAATTTTTGGTAACTCCCGAACAAAAAATCGCCGGCCGGAAATTTTCAAGGGATGTGTAGAGGGAAAGAAGGAGAGAAGGGAGAGGGGAAGGAAAGAAAGGAAAAAAAAATTGGGGGGGGGGGAGAGAATGGATCAATTTGAAAAAAGGTAATGGGGGTTTTAATGGGTTGCCGGAAGGGGGTTGCCGGGAGGGGGTTTACTGGAGAGAGAAGGGGGAGGGGTGGAGAAGAAGAAGAAGAAAGGAAAAAAAAAGAAAGGAAAAAAAAAATGAAGGTTAATGGTGTATTTAGTGGTTTAATAGATGTAGTAATATAAGGGTGGGTGTATTTAATAGAAAAAAGGTTTTTATGTCTAACAAAATAATGATATTTTTGTAATTTATTTTAGAGGTGTATTAATAGGAAAGGGTGGTGCTAATAGCGCCACTCAAAAGGTAATTCAAAAAATTGTAATGGATAATACCTTTAATATTGTATCCATGATTGTAATTTTATTATTTAAAATACAATAAAAGTATGTTAACTAATAATTTGATATTATTATGGGTTAACTTTTTAATAAGGAAAGGTGACTATTTTTTTGGAACTGGGAGAATATATTACTCCCTCCGTCCCTAAATTATTGTCTTCTTTTCCTTTTCTGTCCGTCCCAAAATAATTGTCTTGTTTAAAAATTTTCTTTTTAGAACATCACTTTTACTACTTTACGCTTACTTTTTCTTCCTACTTTAATTATGGGCCACATATACATGGACAATAAAGTAAACAACACATTATTCTAATACTATTCCAATATTAATAATCAAGTCAATTGAGTTTTCTTAATCCGTATGCCGGGTCAACCCAGACAATAATTTAGGGACGGAGGGAGTATTTTATTGGGGAGAACTCCACCTAGCGCCTAGAGGTTTGTTAGGGTGAGTGACAGGCTTGACCACCATTGAGTACTGACGTAAAGTAATTTATTTAGTAGGATGTCTATTGTTCGACTTTTACAAGCAAATATAAATTATCTTGAGCACAGACTCAGTACTGTGAGTGAGGATTAGTCTCGGACCAAATGTAATTTGAAGACACCTCGTGAAAGATTAAAATATATATATAAATATATATATATATATATATATATGGGGGAATATATATATATTGCTAGGGCACTGTACTCAACCAAACCTTAAGAGAGGGAGTCAAAATTAACCTTGGTCATTAACTAACTTCCTCTTTAATTACCCATAATAAAAACTCAAAACCACCCATAATAAAAACTCAAAACCATTTGAGAAAGTAACAATAGGGTCAAAGCCTGCTTTCATACCCTCACCGCAGATTGATGTTAGCAAGTCATTGGGAAAATCCACTATTCTGCAGTTTGTGGTCCTAATCGCAATTTGGTTCACTTGGGGCTGATAAGTCGCTAGCGCATCGATGAGGTTGAGCCGCCGGTCTTCATAAAATATTGATATTTCATATTTACGTCAATAATTTTATATATGTATGTTCAATAGTTCAATATATGTATTTATATATTGCACTATTTGTTGTTCTTTTTGATTAAAAATAAGAAAAACAGTAATTATTATAAATAAAAGTTACAAAAAATTTGAAATAACAAAAATTAACAAAATCGATGAATGTGGCGTTGGAATGAGACACTCAATCCACCTCCACGTTGTCGTTCTCACAAATTAAGTCTGCACCACTTGGAGGACCCGAGCTCAGTCCAAATATCTAATCCCTTCGTTCCTAAATAATCATTCTATTTGACGTTACTGACAAGAAAAATAATCGACTCTATTATAAATATTGGTATAATACGTGGTTTCCTAAAAGTCCTTGCACCACGATTGAAGTAGGAAGAAAAATAAGAATAAAGGGATAAAAATAATATTTTTTTAAAACACAAATTTAGAAACAAGATAATTTTCTTAGAACGACAAAAAAAAAAGAAATTAGGACAATTATTTAGTAACGGCAGAAGTAATACGTAAAAGAAACAATGACCAGTTAACGATGAACGTAAACGGCCAAGTATATTATTTCACAGGTTAACAAAATCCTATTTGAGAGTTTTATCGCTACGTAAATTAAAAAAACAGAATTCTGGAATGTTGTAAATATTATCAAAGATGTGATAACATCTACTGTAACATCCAGTAAAAATCGTAGCGGAATAAAAACAGCAGTAAAGAACAAATTGTTTTAACCTTTATCTACAAGTATAAATACTTGTAGATGTACCAATATGACAAAAATCTTTTACTAGAAGATATAGAACCCGTTACAAAGAAAACAACTAGTGAAACTAAGAAAAAAAACGTTCTTAATCAAAGTATATTACTTAGATTATAGTTCACCACTGAAAGATCAAAGATTATATGTTGTCTAAAGACAACAACCGTGGTCAGTAACTTAATCTTCAAATTCTAGAATACTTTGAATAGAATGTGATGGAAGATGTTGCAACGTCCTTGATCACATCTACCGGAACAACACAGCAGTTTTTCTCTGAATTCTCTGCAAAAACTCTCTTGAACTGCAGCCCTTGCTGCCCTTACATACTTCACGAGAATACCTTGAAGATCAAGAGAGAATAAACACTAAACAAAAAATATTAGAATTAGTATAAATAATTACCATATTTACATCAATCAAAATCTTTGATTGAACCTATCTAAAGTCAACTAATATATATACTAAATTTAAAGTCAATCATCCTCTAATTAATTAATCAATCAAGATATACCAAAAATATAATCAATCACAATCTTGTGATTGATCTCAAATTTTACCAAGAAAGGCAAAAACTAATCAATCAATTAGTCAATTACCAATTTACCAAATTGACCCAAATTAAGGATTGATTGAGAGGATTCTAAAATCCAACAATCTCCCCCTTTTTGCCTTTCTGGTCAAAACACACTTTAGAGCAAAATAATGATCAAAGATCTCAATCAAAATCTCCCCCTGAATTTGAGGATAACCAATATTTAAATTCTCCCCCTACCTTAGAACTCTCTCCCCCTTTTTGGCTAGAAATGAAGGAGAAATTTGCATTAAGATGAAGAAACGGAGTGGAAGGAAAAAAAAAAGTCCCTCGTGAGAATGGAACCTTCAACTTACCAAAGATACTAGGAGAGCAATTTTGAATTATGGTAATAAGAAATTTTCACCCTGTTGATTTCTTCACAAAGTCAAGGATGAACCAAAAAAACATCAAAAGATATTAGGCAACATAATATTACCCAAAATTTATCTTTGATAAATCTTCTGCAAAAATACCATCAATATGTCTCACTGCTCAAAAATCAAGAACCAATCAAATTGTTTTTAGACAAACAAATTCAAGGATAAAGATTTTCAGTCAACACATTAGAATAAATAGATGGTGAGAAACAGCAGCATGAATATTTTTCACTAGACCAAGTGCCCTATTGATATGCCCAACCATGAAGAATAAGACAATGCGCACACATGTGAAAGACTTTGTTCAACGAATGTGAAAAAAAAAATGTTGGCACATTGAGAGACACATTTGCAATTTCGAATTCAATGAATCAAGATTCCTTTCTCCCAGTTCCTTTAAATGATGATTTCTGCATTAAAGCTGAAGGGATTTAACCAGTAGGTAGCTTTCACTCTACCTCAAGGATAGCCCTTTCTCATATAATCACGCCAAAATTTCAAAGAACATATTTGATCAAGATGATAAGATCACATATTAGTGGCTGCATACACATTGAGAAGGTAGCTTTTTCCCTCAAAGGCTTCCAATCACTACTTTGGCTCATTCACTGGGAAATTTTTTTTCACAAGATTTTGAATAGAGATCCACATTAAAAAAAAATGTCTTCCAAATACCACATTTAAGAATGATATCATTTGACAATGTCGTGCCCAAAACAAATGCAAGATGATGATTTTTTTTTTTTTTTTGTACAACATGCATATGTGGTCACACATGTAACCACATTTTGTGAGACACTCAAATGACACACAGACTTAGGGATTTCCAAAGAGTAGAAAATCTCTCAAAATCAAGAGCCTTGGTGAAAACATCAGCCAATTGGTTCTCAGTTCCTATAAATTCCATGCAGACACTATTCTGTTCAACCAAATCCCAAATAAAATGATGTCGAATATCAATATGTTTGGTACGAGAGTGTTGTACATGATTTTTCGAGATATCTATAGCACTGGAATTATCACAATAAACTACAAGAGTATTACTATGAAGCCCATAATCATTGATCATTTGGTTCATCCAAAGAAGTTGAGAGCAACAACTACCAACGGCTACATATTCTGATTCAGCGATTGATAAAGAAACACAGTTTTGTTTCTTACTATACCATGAAACCAAATTGTTCCCCAAGTAAAAGCAGCAAGTTCTAACATTAACACATTCAGAAGACAAATAAGTCAAGCTTACCATTTTTTTGTAATCGACTTTACCTTTCTGTCTTGTCTTCATACCATCAAACACATTCTCTATCACTTGAGTTGTAAGGTGATTCTTTTGAATTCTGCTTGACACATCCAGGTTTTGATCAGTTCCAGCTTCATTAACAGATTCAGAATTTTCAGTTTTTGATTCTGTTACAACTGGTTCTGAGTCGTTGGCAGATGTGTTTGAGGATGTCCTAACATCTTTGGACATATTTTCTTCAGAATCATTTGCATTTTTATTCTGAATTTCCTCTGGAGCGCTGTTGTAAACCGCATCCTCTACTAACCCTGCAGTGTCATCTTCAGTTGTTTTCTATCCAAGAGAAGCAAAGTTGTGACACCCTAGTTCCCTTAATTGCATCATTTGCATTCGTTCTATATTACGTCTTATGTTTTAACATCGTCATTTCATGTGCAAATATCTTTCATATGTACTTGCAATTGAGATGGTTATACACTTTTTAAGTGTATGAATATGTGTTAGAAGTTTCAATATTATTGCACTTGATTTGGTATGTTATTCGTTTACTTTGGTTTTGAGACTTTTTGGAGGCCTTTGCTTAGTGTTCTAGCTTCACTTAAGTGTTAGAACCATCATGGAACCTTTGGGCAACTTTTTGGGACTTTTCTAGACCACATTTCATGTTTTTAGAGTGCGGAGGATGGGCGCGCTCATTTGGCGAAAGTCGAGTTTGGAGCGGTGATCGAGCGGGCGCTAGGCGGCGCCTAGGCGGCGCGCAACATCCGAGAATGTTTGCTCTGTTTTTCCTGCTTTGTAAAAACGTGACAGTTTTGCCCCTTTGACCCAACTAGACGTACCTTGACTGTTTGACCACCCTTTTTACACCTAAAACACTGAGTAAACACCTCACAAACACCATCTCTTCCATTTCTTTCATCCATAGTGTGAGAGAAAGCTAGTGTGAGAGAAATAGTGTGAGATTAGTGTTGTTAGGAATATGCCTGTAAATCAGCTGATATATATGTATGCATATTCCAACACAGTGATTTGCTTGTTCCCATTACAACGCATGTTTCACAAGTGGCTAAAAGGTCGCGCCGGTTAGTGTGGCGGCTTGTTGAAACAATGCATAGGTCATTAGACTAGGAAGTCTTTGTACATATCCGAGTCTTTGTCCTACCAGAATGATGACAAACCTTCATATGAATCAAGCTCTTCAATTTGCCAGTTGACGTGACTATCGGCAGATGTCTCACTAGCAGACATTTCCCTTCAGCTATGACTGCCTAAATAGCCATCTCTACACCAGCAGTTCTATATCGGCAGACTCTAGTATCCGCCAAAGCACTTCATCAGAACAACTGCAGAGAAGCTATTTATTCAAGAGGAACATCGTGACCATCGCGGTTTCTACACCGCGGTTCTATAATGGCAGATCTCGAATCGGCCAAATCCTCATCAAAACAACTGCAGAAACCGTAGGATCACGAGATACATCGGTCGTTACTCAATGCACTTCAAGACAAAATAGATCCGTTACAAGATCTGTCGACAAATCCAAGATACGCATCGATGTCCGCACCTTCACGTTTATCCAATAGACATTTCCTCTTCGAACGTGTTCGCGGTCTTCAAAGCTTCATTTCGAAAAGGCCAAGCACGGACGCCGCACTACGTCAAAGCAATGAAACGTCCACATCAATCACCGCATCCAGCTAAGCTCGACACGTCCAACTATGTCCACTGTGTCCCGGATCATCTTCAAGATTCAAACCTAAGCGAAGGTCTTTGCCCAACAAATCCAAAAATGTACTCGCTACATCACGAGATTCAGATCTCCAACGGGCATAAACCTATTCAATACACCAACGGTCACCTCTTCTTCTCCGGCTATATAAGAAGACTCTCATCCTCATTTCTAAAAAAGAGCACAAGAGAACAAGAGAGAGAGCACAAGCACTCTAACACACAAATTGTGTATGCTTATGCTTGAGAAAGGTTGTGGTATTGATCTTCATTTCTTCAATCCGAACCACTCCTTCGAGTGAGAAATCACAAGTGTAAGAACAAACACTTTGTGAGAGAGAGAGAAGAAAATCCAAAAGCGAGAAGCTCGCTTGATCAACAACCTTGTTGTTGATTTGAGTTCTTCTTCCTTCGAAGAACTCGGTCTCTTCATGGCCTCAACTCCATCATCCAAAAGAGACCAAGTATCTTACGATCGTTGAAGCGGATCAAGCTTGAAGATGTCCGATGAAGAGCCGAACTTACATGTCCAGATTGCATTCATATCGGCGGACTTATACTACATTATAAGTGTGCCGATTGTGCAATAAGGTGTCATCATTGTTGGTCGAGTGCTTAGCACTCGGTTGTTCAAATATATACTATTTGAACAACTCCTAATATTCTCTTCTCACATCACTCTAACACTAGCACTTTCCTTCCCTAACCTCCAAGGTTGTTAGGAACTGCTAGGATTAGAGTTCTTACATGAGTCTTCGGGTATTCCATTTCACTTTCCTTCTTCCCGGAAAGATTGCTAGGTTAGAGATTCTAGGTTGATGTACTAAGCATGTTTGCCTTTGAGCAAACCTCTGCTGAATTTTAATATAAAATATATAATTATTACATTCAGCCTTGATTTCTCTTTCGTGTATAATTTGCTTTATCATGTGCAATCTGTTTAAGGAAAGTAAATGATGCATCTAATACAGATTATAGTCAACTGTCAAGCTCTCTTTCAGATCAAATCTTTACGTTACTTTAATCTAAATTGTTGAACTTATCTTTGTTTATTTTTCCGTTGCTCAAACTCATTTCCATCGGCTAAGTTCAACATACATCTTCCAACCGCATATTTCATATCTGCGATCCTAGATGTCCATGATCTACATCTGCGATCTAAGATGTCCGATCACTCTATCTTGACTAATCATTCAAGATGAGGAAGATGATCTATGTGTAGTAATCATTTCATCTACTTTTCAATCTAAATGTAAAATTTGGATGAAATTTTTATTACACCAAGTATAGGCTATTCACCCCCTCTAGCCTATACACCGAGCAACCCTCGGACCTAACAATTGGTATCGAGCCGTACTGTAAACCTTATTTCGGGCTTAATAACACGAGAGTTTAGATCCCGCCGCTCGATTAGATGCATAGTCAAAAGGAGTCTTTTCAAAATCTTTTATCCACAAAAACCTTTTGACGGAGAATCCCGAAAGCCTTTTGAAAACCATCTTCAAATCAAAATAAATTTTGTTTTCAAAAATATGTGAGAAAGAGTATTATGATGACAATGTGTTCACTATAAGAAAATTTATCATATATCGAATTACATTGATATTGTGAAGATAAGTATTATAGTGGAAGTTGATTTGCTAAGGATTATGCATGTTTCATAAGTCTGTTCTCAAATCTTGGTATCTTCTTTGGCAAATGGGTTAAACTCATATTTGATGGATGAATTACTTAGAATCCCTTCCAAAAACATGCTCTCTTGACATAAGGCTAACGATTGTTCCAATCCAACACCTTCTCAAGAAAATTTTTATAAAAGTTTAGAGCAGAGGAAATAAGAAGAGTTTCAAAGAAAATTCAAAGGAAATCAAAAATATGTCATCTTCAAAATTACCGTGATTGTAAGATCTTGGCCTAAGGACATCAATGATGAGTTTGTCTTTCTTCAATGTAAAGCCTCACCGAGCAAGAATACACTCAAGGAACCTATGCTCGGTATTAGAAATGGTGCTTCAACGACTATGAGCAGACGCGTTCAAAGAGTCTAATGAGGAAGTAACCCCACTCCAAATTTCTTAACACTATGGGTTACACTTATAAGTGTATTTTGAATAATTATTCTTTTGTCATGCTTATTAAGTCTCATTTGTATTATTGGATTACTAGAGCTATCTTTAGCTCATAAATGTTGCTAATTTTCTCTATGAGTACTTTGGGCGGAACTCATATGACGAAAAGGTCAATCATGCAACATCTCTCTCCATCGGCAGATAGTAACATGGTCGATTCATGAAGGATCGCGATCACTCATGAGAATTCACTCATGTCCTTCACTCACTCAAGGTCAAAATCTTCACCGCTGGACTTTACAACAATGAAGTGAAAAATCCCGATAAGTCCAAAGGAGTTGATAAAGACCCTCTCTCATGCCTACACATAACAAAGTTAGCTATTTGCTTTCCAATGACTGTGCTCATGTCCTGAACTAATATGCTTATACATATCATCGACAATAATGCATAATAACTGTCATACCGCACTTTCATTAATATACATTGATTGTATGATTTGTTTTATGCAAATGATTTTTCAAAAACAAATCAGCACTTTTCTATCGGTGATTTCAAGTGTTTTTCTAAAACCCCGTAGTTGGTGAATTTCCACATCGCCAACCAACACTTCATAAGCTCGCTTTATGTGCTGACTTATAGAAGTAAAATCCTTTAAAGACCTACTCTCTCAAGTCTATTAAAGGTGGAGGCACACTTTTCAAGTTTGACTGCTTCGATTAAAGTTAAGACTATTTTCAAAATCTTGGAAAACGACAAATCGTCAACATCAATCCTTACCAAGAATCTTGAAAATATCTAGACTTCACACCTATCCTCCATGGCGTGATCGAAGGACAACACAACGGTAATGCTTCATTATTGAGTATCCTTCGCCTAACCTCCGTGAGTATAAGTAGAGCTCCTTCTTCATTCCAATCTCTACCATGTCAAAACTCACAAACTGCCTATAGATTACACTAGTTACAAATCGATGATTCAAAATCTCACAAATGTTACAAAATCCAAGTCCTAAGATTGGATCAAGACAATTCCTTAACAACGGGTATGATTCCTTCATATTCATTCAATGTTGTTTCGATTTTATTTCGTTACTTCACAAGAGCTGATCTAAATTTCTCTCAATAATGAATTTCCAAAATCATTCATAAACTGTGAAAATTATTTCTCAAAATCTTTTTCAATACACGTTTACAAATATGAGAGAAATTGCATCAAGTCTGTGTACCGAAATCATTAATTATGGTTCCACAGTCTTGTTGAGAAAACAATTGATAAAAAGAACTTCTTTTGTCTCGTCCGATAATCATAGAAGTTTGCCGTCAAGCATAATTCATATGCTGCAAACATGATTGTCAGAACACTTAAGAACTCTTTTAGTCAATTAGTTTTAAAAGTAAGAAAGAAAACCATCAATTAATGCCGAAGAGTGATTTCATTCTCTTTTAGCTATCAATCTCATTGATACTCTAAAATGTCTAGATGAATCACTGGGAAAATCAATTAGCACATACTCATTCCACTTTTGGAAGTCTCTTGCATACTTGAACTTCACGAAAAGACCCCAGAAAGAAATGTCAAATGTTTGGAAAACATTTAACATATTGCCATGTGCAACAAGTCTTCGGTTATATGTAGGTATGCCGACCATCACCTCAAAGATGGCCGAGGCGATGATTCGATTCTGAATTAAGTAGCTAATATGGAATTGATGAGGATGACGAACGCTAATAGTCACCACCAATCCCTCGTCTATCAAAGGGGATTCATGGTCAAAAAGACATCCTCGGTGGCCATCACCCTTCGGTGCTCTCATAATGACCCGAAGAAGTGAAGATGTTCTCCCCGAGAGTTGGAGGAGATCAAAAGGGAACACGGCCATCTTCTTATCATCCAACTCCTTCTAAATCCTTGACCAATGACTCCCAATCTAATGTCTAGGATTAGGATCTATAGGACACAAATTTGTAACATGTATTTCTTTACGTAAATTGAATCATTGTATCTTTCTCATGTAATCGGCTCACAAAAATCCAGTTGTATTGTTCTTGTAATCAGCTGATCCTTGCATCATACCGTGTAAAACTACTTGGATTATTGAATACAAGTTCTGCAACTTTTTCTCATGCTCATCTACTTGTCTGCATTCCTTTGATAGCATGAACTAATGTGTTAAGTGTGTTGATCAAACTTATTATTCTTTATTATCTCCATTTTATTCTGGTGATTAAAAGATTTGCTCTTAATGAAATGATCACTCCACCGAGACACAAACTCTGCTGACATCCCATCAGCAAACCTTTCTTGAACAATCTGCTACATCAAGTTATGGTCTTCTACTACTGCTTAACTTTCATCCTTAAACACCATGATAATTGCCTTTCTGAATTTGGTCTTTTCACAAAGAGTAAATTCAAGTTCTGCCAGAATCTATAGTCTCTTAATAAATAGGCAGACTGCAGTATTCATGATCTTCATGTCAATCTATCGATGAATCTGCTATTACTCAATCTCTATTCTTCATGATTAAAAGGTCAAGATTGTTAGTAAATCTACTTTGAACAACAGTGTCTGCTAAATTGAACCTTTCAAGACAATCCAACAGCACTTTGTGTTCTTAGTAATGACAACTACCAAATCTTGTATACCCTATGAGATTGAAGTTATAAAGGCTTGATTAGTTGTCTCCATTATAATGGCTCAAACAGCTAATTGGTATACAGATTGAATTCCAAAACACTCTGCTACACCTTATCATGTGATTCTTTGTTAAAAAGGATGTAGTTAAAATCTCTAGTAACTCGACCTATCCTCAAGATAGTCAGACATTCAAGAAATCTTGGGAAGACTAATATTTTCAAATATTAAGTCCTTCCTCAGGAGTGAACAGCCGATATGACCCCTGCTGTATATAGGCTACGTCTCACTCTCTTCAGAACAAGTCTAGTCTGCAGATCTCTTCCTTTGGTGTAGAATGCTTAGATCTGCTGAATAGAAAGAAGAACGGACATCACTTCAGGTACACATGTAATATCTCACTTAATCTATTTAATATTCTTACTAAGCTTTATTAATCTTAAATAGATTGATGTCCATTATAAATAGAGTCTACTCAATCGGTATCAGCTGTCCTTACCTTAGCTGATATTAATCACACTACCAATGATAGACACAATAATCAATATCAGCAGTTCCCACTCTAGCAAAAACCTAATACAACCTGCTAATAGTGTCTTCATTTAAAAGACTCTTCAAAATTGGTATCAAACTTCAAGATTGATATCAGACAATCTTAAGACACATTCGTCTAAAACCTCCACATATGTGTCATGTACAACTGTGCCATATGGCTTGGACAAGTTATTCTGTCCCCAATTCATTCTTAAACAACCAATGCTGTTCTATTGTTGATTAATTTACTCAAACAACTCGTTTGAAGTAAAATAACAGCTTATATTATCCCTGGAAGCAGTTGTACCCATTAATATCACAATAAAGGCAATCAAATTAATCTGGTCTCAAATTAATTTTAAACTTCTTGTTTGAAATTAATATAAATATCTTCTAGACTGCCTATGCACTAGCCATTATTACACTAAGCATGATGACATAATCCAAAATCAGACTATCATTACTGTCATTAAATGCACTCACTTCTTTAAGCCCCCAAAATGTCTTTTCCCATTCCTCTAATCAAGAAACCCTTTCATCTTCTCAAAGTTGTATAAAATTTGTATCAGTTTCCAAAAACAACAAACTGACTTCTGCGTTCCTCAAAAATCTCTCCACAAATAGAGTCAGTTGCATCATGTGTTCACCAAATCTGCCTAGTCCTCCTCATCGACCCATCTCCCACACTGAATGGCGTCATCGAATGATGGTCCTTCTTGCCACTCCTCCTCCACCAGTGATTCAACGACCTCGTCGAATCTCTCGTCGTGTAAGGAATCGTCTTCGAGACCCCAGGAACAGTGTATCCAATTTCATCCCTTGGATTCCCACAAGAAACAATACCGCTACTACTGCTCCTGCTCCCATCGCCTCAAATGCTCACCTTGAGCAACCATCATCTCAGGAGGAGCTTCAGCCAGCAAACGCCAACTCTGCGTCAAATCCAGCGGTCAATGTTCCCTTCGATTAGAATCAGCAGACCTTCATCCTTTAACTCTACCTCATTAGGATGACTAGCTAGGTCTCTGTTTTATCAAATTAATATGTAATGCGTTTAGTTTTGTGTACGTCTGTCTGTCTATATTTGACATTCTCTTTTGTGTTAAACATACAAAATTTGTCCTGGTACATACTCATTTATGCCTGCAGTTTACTTTCTTAATGAACTTCAGCAATACCTCGTAGGCAGACCTTACACCTCATATTTTAGATGTATATCTCATGCATCCAACAAAAGTCAACATAAGACTCAACCATACTTGCCTATTTTGACTTGATATACCTTAAAGAGAAAACCATTTTGAATGCTTTACCACTCACCAATTGGTTTCACTAATTAAACAACTTACCCTATTTTGCCTCTCCTATCACAAAATAAAGCGTATCACACTACATTCTTGTAAAATCTTCTTACAAGCAATGGAAACACAATTTCTAACCTCGATATCCTTTTATGTATGTCTCATACATGAAAGTTGTGTATCATAAGCTATCTGCACATTAAGAATCTGTAAATATGACAAGTAACTGTATTCCCTCGATAAAGTCTATATTTTCTGCAGAATTACATCCTGCAAATCACCTCGGCATTTCTCAAACGACAGCATGCTCTCTCTACCTGTCAAAATTCATACCTTATGAATTACCATAAGCATGTTCTCCCTCATACTTAGGTTATAATACTCCAAAATTCAATTGATAACTATCAATCTATCTTCAACTTGTGGCCATTAAGGAGGAGAAATTATGAAGTAGTAATGGCCCCAAGCAATTGAATATGTGAAAGGAGAAATTGAAGTAGTAATGGTAGTAATGGCCCCAAGAAATTATGAAGTAATAATAACCCCAACTAGTAAGGAGGAGAAAACTAGTAAGTATATGTGAAATATTAACCCCAAATATTAAGGAGGAGAGATAAACAATTAGTAAGATTAAGAGATAAACAAATATTAAGGAGAAAATTGAAGAAAGAAGAGAAATTGAAGAAAGGAGAGATTGTGAAAATTGCAAGTAATCAATGAACCTTTCAGGAGGAGAGACCGTGAAGAAGTAATGGCCTCAAGTAATTATAAAGGAAGTCAGGCCCTAAGAACAATATTCATTAAGGAGGAGAGATAAACAATTATTAAGAAGGAAAGGTAGACAACTTGTAGGACTGTTGTAAGATAGTATCTACCCATACAGCTTAACACTATATGACTATTATAATATGCTGACTAGATGAAGATGCTTAATCAAATCGATTAAGTCACTTATACTTTCTACTTCTTGCTTGAGCAACATTCTTCAGATCATCCGATGCAAGAAACACACTCTTAAGGCAATATTATCATTTGCCTAATAAACATTTCAGTTATTGCTTCGTATTTGTTCTTCCATTTATTGAGTCTGTAAATACTTAGCAATAGGTGACTATACATACGCTATCGCTTGTAAGTTCAACCTAGGGCATGTCTTGATATAAACTGAATATTCAGTAGTGGCATGTTATTACTAAGGTTTGAACAACTGCTTTATAGAGCTATATGTATAAGTCAATTGTAGTAATGGTCCCAAGCAAATAGGAGGAGATTGTTAGGAATATGCGTAAATCACGATATATATGTATGCATATTCCAACACGTGATTTGCTTGTTCCCATTACAACGCATGTTTCACAAGTGGCTAAAAGGGCGCCGGTTAGTGTGGCGCTTGTTGAAACAATGCATAGGTCATTAGACTAGGAAGTCTTTGTACATATCCGAGTCTTTGTCCTACCGAATGATGACAAACCTTCATATGAATCAAGCTCTTCAATTTGCCGGTTGACGTGACTATCGGCAGATGTCTCACTAGCGACATTTCCTTCGCTATGATCGCCTAAATAGCCATCTCTACACCGAGTTCTATATCGGCAGACTCTAGTATCCGCCAAAGCACTTCATCGAACAACTGCAGAAGCTATTTATTCAAGAGGAACATCGTGACCATCGCGGTTTCTACACGAGGTTCTATAATGGCGGATCTCGAATCGGCCAAATCCTCATCAAAACAAGCCGAGAAACCGTAGGATCACGAGATACATCGGTCGTTACTCAATGCACTTCAAGACAAAATAGATCCGTTACAAGATCTGTCGACAAATCCAAGATACGCATCGATGTCGCACCTTCACGTTTATCCAATAGACATTTCCTCTTCTCGAAGTGTTCGCGGTCTTCAAAGCTTCATTTCCGAAAAGGCCAAGCACGGACGCCGCACTACGTCAAAGCAATGAAACGTCCACATCAATCACCGCATCCAGGCTAAGCTCGACACGTCCAACTATGTCCACTGTGTCCCGGATCATCTTCAAGATTCAAACCTAAGCGAAGGTCTTTGCCCAACAAATCCAAAAATGTACTCGCTACATCACGAGATTCAGATCTCCAACGGGCATAAACCTATTCAATACACCAACGGTCACCTCTTCTTCTCCAGCTATATAAGAAGACTCTCATCCTCATTTCTAAACAATGAGCACAAGAGAACAAGAGAGAGAGCACAAGCACTCTAACACACAAATTGTGTATGCTTATGCTTGAGAAAGGTTGTGGTATTGATCTTCATTTCTTCAATCCGAACCACTCCTTGAGTGAGAAATCACAAGTGTAAGAACAAACACTTTGTGAGAGAGAGAGAAGAAAATCCAAAAGCCGAGAAGCTCGCTTGATCAACAACCTTGTTGTTGATTTGAGTTCTTCTTCCTTCGAAGAACTCGGTCTCTTCGATGGCCTCAACTCCATCATCCAAGAAAGAGACCAAGTATCTTACGATCGTTGAAGCCAGATCAAGCTTGAAGATGTCCGATGAAGAGCCAGAACTTACATGTCCAGATTGCATTCATATCGGCGGACTTATACTACATTATAAGTCGTGCCGATTGTGCAATAAGGTGTCATCATTGTTGGTCGAGTGCTTAGCACTCAGTTGTTCAAATATATACTATTTGAACAACTCCTAATATTCTCTTCTCACATCACTCTAACACTAGCACTTTCCTTCCCTAACCTCCAAGGTTGTTAGGAACTGCTAGGATTAGAGTTCTTACATGAGTCTTCGGGGTATTCCATTTCACTTTCCTTCTTCCCCCCGGAAAGATTGCTAGGTTAGAGATTCTAGGTTGATGTACTAAGCATGTTTGCCTTTGAGCAAACCTCTGCTGAATTTTAATATAAAATATATAATTATTACATTCAGCCTTGATTTCTCTTTCGTGTATAATTTGCTTTATCATGTGCAATCTGTTTAAGGAAAGTAAATGATGCATCTAATACAGATTATAGTCAACTGTCAAGCTCTCTTTCAGATCAAATCTTTACAGTTACTTTAATCTAAATTGTTGAACTTATGCTGTTTATTTTTCCGCTGCTCAAACTCATTTCCATCAGCTAAGTTCACCATACATCTTCCAACTGCATATTTCATATCTGCTGATCCTAGATGTCCATGATCTACATCTGCTGATCTAAGATGTCGATCACTCTATCTTCCACTAATCATTCAAGTATGAGGAAGATGATCTATGTGTAGTAATCATTTCATCTACTTTTCAATCTAAATGTAAAATTTGGATGAAATTTTTATTACACCAAGTATAGGCTATTCACCCCCCCCTCTAGCCTATACACTGAGCAACCCTCGGACCTAACAAGTGTGTGTAAACCTTACCTTCCCTCTCCAACCATAGATTCTTGCATGCAAAGACATATTTGTGTTCCTTGAGACTAGAGAAACAACTTGGGAGGCTTTGATTATTCTTTTGTTGGTTTGATTTGTGTATTTGCGGTAAGTACCCAATCCCTTGTTTTGTATGCTCAATATCAAGTATGCTCCCTTCATGATAGTTTTAGTTACATGTTTAAGAAGACATGCATCATGTTAAAAACTTGAAATTTCTTAAGTTAATTTTCTGTGAATTTTGGGGTTAATGACTCATAATTGATAATTTGGACTTGTGTCATGTATGAATAATGTTCTAGGATGAACTTGGAATAACTTTTGTTCTTGGACTTGTTATAATTCATCACTTCAAAAATTGATGGACACGTTAGGGTTCACAAGTTTGGAACTTAAATCTTGATGGACCAAAAGTCAGGAATGACATATGGTCTAATTGCATATGAATCGAGAACATAGAAAGAGCCATGAATTGCACATAGCATTCATTCGCTACTTAGGAATATTTTAGTATTAACTCAACGGAGTTGCTTTAGAGAGTCATTGAACAATACCGACTCTACAAATAAATCCCTACGACGTTTAGAGTTCAATTGAATTATAAATTAGTTCTTGGGAATTCTTGGCATGATTGATCTATCTTTGGACTTGTATATTGTAGAGTAACATGCCTACTTGATCAGACGAGTCGCTCTTGTCGACCTCGCTCCATTTCTTGATTTATTACGTGAGTAAACATCTACTTGACTCGGACAAGTTCGCTCTTGTCGAACTTGCTCCTTACTTGATTTGTATGACAAGTAAATACCTACTTGACATACCATTAGTCCAGCTGGCATTACGTGAATTGTCTCGATGGTTAACGATGCATCATAGTCATGAATCATGAGGTTCATGATGATGATGGGTCGCCACACCATAACTTGCACACACCCTTCACTACTGATCACAGTGGAGAAGAGTACCATGTCGTAACCAAAGGGCGCTTGGAATAATACTAATCGTGGTCGATGTATCATACACGTGCATCCGACAAATACAATCGTGATAACCTTGTCTATTTCAGGGACTACGAAGCGGCACCGGTTCTATAACATATCCTTATCCTATGTGATTTAATTAAGCACTTATGTGAAAGCAATGTGCATCGCGACATGAGAACTACGTGCTAACATGATCTTGCTTGATTCGTGCTATGTATGCCTCGCATTATATCCTGTCATGCATATTGGTTACTTACAAAGTCTTTATGACTTACTCCCTCCCTTTTACTGTTTTAGATCCTAGTCGTCCAGGTCCATCTTCTCGAGGTTGATCGTCTTCTCGTGCTCGTGATCGTTCGCCTAGAGGTGGTAGCGTTGGCTTTTGGTTTCTTCTTTTGCAAGGACGTCGGGTTAAGCAAGTCACTTAGACTTCGCTTGGGAATGTGTAATCCTAGTAACTTGTATTTATTGTAGACTAAATGAATATTCTACTTATGTCTCTTGTTGTTTGTCGGCACTTGTTGGCGGAGCTTTGCTTGCTTGTACATGGTTCACTTGTTAAGACTTCCGTTGAGCATCCCTTTAGCTCTTGATTATTGATGTGGTTTCTCCGGCATGTTTAGCCATCGAGGTGTTATATATTAGCATGACTTGTTAGTGTTGGGTTCCGGCTGTAATTTCGCCGATGACTTGGTTTACTTGTTATTAATTGTTATATCAGGTTTTGAAGTTTTAAAATATTCCGGCTTTTTAATGCCGAGTTTTACTACGTGTCCATTGTTGCGTCACGTTAGTTTTGTTAATTGAGTCCTTGCATGATTGTAGTCCTTATTTGGACGGCACGACCCGCGTTCCCATCTCGGGGTCGGGGTTGGGTCGTCACAGTTGGTATCAGAGCTTTATAGGTTAGCTATCGGCCAGGATAGGTTCCATGGCCTAGTTGGGTTAGTTCTTGTGTGATGTTCTAACGTCGAGTGATTTCTTATAGGTGTATCATGGTGCGACCTAGACCAGGGGCTAGTAGCAGTGGAGCTGGTATTGGTCGAGGTAGAGCGGCCTAGGAGGGTTCTGTGAACCGGAGGCTAGAGCTCCGGATGAACTGAAGTTGAGGTACCCCCACCTCGAATCGTGTGAGAATGCCCGTATGGCGGGCTTGTTTCGTAGGATGATGACTGTTATGACCGAGTTGGCACAAGAGGGTCAAGCGGGAGGTGTGCAACCACCACCACCACCAGAATCAGAGGCGAGAGTTTCACCACCTCGTAACGAGGCACCGCCAGAACCTAGAGCTAGAAACAATGCTACTTTGGAGAGGTTCTTGAAGATTTTCCTCCATCTTTCGAGGGAGAGTCAGACGCTAGTAAAGCAGAGTTATGGCTGGAGGACTTGGAGAAAATCTTTGCAGCTCTAGACTGCACGGAGGAAGAGAAAGTTGTCTTAGCTGTGTATAAGCTGAGAGGGGCAGCGAATCATTGGTGGAGAGTGTTGTTGGCAAGCTGGGATCTTAACCGGGTTCCAAAGATTTGGTTTAATTTCGAGAGGGAGTTCAAGGCTTCCTATGTACCTTTGGTGGTGAGGAGAAAGAGGGAGAAAGAGTTCCAGGATCTAGAACAGGGTTCTATGACAGTGGCTCAGTATTCAGCCAAGTTCACTGAACTGTCTCGTTATTGTGCACATCTTGTACCCGATGAGCCCATGAGGGTGCTCAAGTTCGTTAAGGGTCTGAAGACCGAGTATAGAAGGCAGCTCTTGTCATTGCTTGAGACTATAGGGGTGCGATTGATCGCGCCTATGAGATCGAGAGAGATATAGAGGAGCACAGGCAGAAGCCTGTTGTGCAGTCCTCGCATCAGCAGTCCTCGCAGCAGTCATCTCAGGTGACCTCGCAGCATTCTGGAAGGGGTCAGTTTTCGGGTAATCGGTCTGGTCATCAGGGCAACCGTCGTAACGGTGGCCAATCTAGGCAGCAGTCGGATGGACAGCCTAGGCGTACTTCCGATAGTCGTGATAATCGTACTCCAGCTTCGCAAGGGCAGCAAGGCCAGCGGAGTGAGCCTGTTGAGTGTTCCTTTTGTCACAACCGGGGCATTCGTACAATGAGTGTAGGGCGACTTTGTGTTTGGGTTGTGGAGATACAAATCACCGAGTGAAAGATTGTCCCAAGTTTAAGACTACTCAGTCCGTGGGTTCGGTTCAGCAGTCGGGCACCAAGAGGGATAGTGATGGGCGTCCTAAGGCCCAAGCTCGTGTTTTTGCGCTTGATCAGCGTGGTGTTCCGGAGTCGACCTCAGTTATTGGAGGTATTCTCTCAGTCTTTGGCCATAGGGCTCGAGTTCTTATAGATCCGGGGTCTTCTCATTCCTATGTTGCATCGCATTTCATTGAGCATTTGTGCGTGTTACTTTCTCAGTTGCCTTATGTGCTTGAAGTGTCTACACCGCTGGGTGATCAATTGTTGGCGTCAGAAGTTTATAAAGCTTGTGATGTGCTTGTATGTGATCGGGTCTTGCATGCGGATCTATTAGTTTTGCCTATTCGGGATTTTGATTTGATCTTGGGTATGGATTGGTTGTGTACTTATCATGCTCTAGTTGATTGTCGTCGTAAAAGAGTTACTTTTGCCATGCCCGGTATTCCGGAGTTTGTGTTTACGGGTGATCATGCCATGAATAGTATACATATCATTTCTGCTTTGCGGGCTAGGAAACTTCTATCTCAGGGGTGTACGGGGTATATTGCTTGTGTACTTGATACTCGCATGTCTACTGTTAATATAGAAGATGTACCGGTAGTTAATGAATTTCCGGATGTCTTTTCAAATGATTATGCATTACCTCTCGACCGAGAGTTAGAGTTTTGCATTGAGCTATTGCCGGGAACTTCACCAATTTCTAGAGCACCTTATAGAATGGCCCCAGCTGAGTTGAGAGAGTTGAAAGACCAATTGCAGGAACTTCTCGATAAGGAGTTCATTAAACCGAGTGTGTCTCCGTGGGGTGCACCGGTATTGTTTGTGAAGAAGAAGGATGGTAGTTTGCGGTTGTGCATTGACTATCGTCAATTGAACCAGGTTACTATCAAGAATAGGTACCCTTTACCTCATATTGATGATCTCTTCGATCAACTTCAGGGATCCGTGGTGTATTCCAAGCTAGACTTGAGGAGTGGTTATCACCAGTTGAGAGTTCGGGCGGAGGATGTCCCAAAGACAGCTTTTCGGACACGTTATGGTCACTATGAGTTTGTGGTGATGCCGTTTGGGTTGACAAACGGGCCTGCAGTTTTCATGGACTTGATGAATCGGGTGTTTCATGATTATTTAGATTGCTTCGTTGTGGTTTTTATCGATGATATTTTAGTGTACTCAAAGTCACAAGAGGAACATGCTAACCATTTGAGAGTGGTTCTTTCCCTATTGCGAGAAAAGAAACTTTTTGCGAAATTCAGCAAGTGTGCCTTTTGGCTCGAACAAGTATCTTTTCTTGGGCACGTTGTTTCTAGTGAGGGTATTGCGGTGGATCCTTTTAAAGTGGAGGCTGTTACTAAATGGAAGACTCCTAGAACGGTAACCGAAGTTCGTAGTTTCTTGGGCTTGGCGGGTTACTACCGTAGGTTCATTGAGGGATTCTCCAAGATTGCTACTCCCATGACTAATTTGACTCAGAAAAAGTCTACTTTCATTTGGAGTGATAAGTGCGAAGCCAGTTTTCAAGAGTTGAAGAAAAGATTGACCACAGCTCCTGTTTTAGCATTGCCTAGTGGATGTGATAGCTTTGTGATATATAGCGACGCTTCGTTAGAAGGCTTGGGTTGCGTGCTTATGCAGAACGGGAAGGTTATTGCCTATGCTTCGAAGAAGTTGTCACCATATGAGCAAAATTACCCGACTCACGACCTTGAGTTGGCGGCAATTGTTTTCGCGCTTCACAAGTGGAAACATTACCTTTATGGAGCGAAGTTTGAGGTGTATACAGATCATAAGAGTTTGAAGTACCTCTTATCGCAAAAGGAGTTGAATATGAGACAGAGGCGTTGGATGGAGAAGCTTAAGGATCACAATTTTATTATTCTTTACCATCCGGGAAAAGCAAATGTTGTTGCGGATGCCTTGAGTAGGAAGGCTTATATGTCTTGTATGATGATGAGGGAATGGAAGATGCTAGAGGATGTCCAGGAATGGAGTCCTATTGTAAGTGGGCGTAGTGTTCTATTTGCTAATGTCCGTGCTACGCCAGTTTTATTTGGGTTGATTAAGGAGGCTCAAGTTACCGATCCTGAATTGAAGAAGATTATTGATAGATTGGGAAAGAATGCTACACCAGGGTTTGCGATAAACAGCGATGGGATCTTGATATTTCAGAATAGGGTTTGTGTTCCTTCTTCCGATGAAGTGAAACGTATGGTTCTTGACGAGGCTCACAAAGCCAAGTATACGATACATCCGGGTAGTACTAAGATGTACCGTGACTTGAAAAGGCAGTTTTGGTGGAACGGTATGAAGAGGGAGATAGCTGAATATGTTTCTAGATGTTTGACATGTCAGCAGGTTAAGGCGGAGCACCAGAGACCTGCCGGTCTACTTCAGCCACTTGAGATTTCGGAGTGGAAATGGGAACATATCACGATGGATTTTGTCACGGGGTTGCCGCGTACTCGTAGAGGCTTCGATGCTGTTTGGGTTATTGTTGATAGGTTGACGAAGTCGTCCCATTTTATTCCTATTGCGATGACTTACAGTTTGAGTCAGTTGGCGGCATTGTATATCCAGGAGATTATCAGGCTACATGGGGTCCCCGTTAGTATTGTATCGGATAGAGATCCTAGATTCACCTCGAGATTTTGGCATTCATTACAGGAGGCCTTGGGTACCAAACTTAACTTGAGTACAGCTTTTCATCCCCAGTCAGATGGACAGTCGGAGAGATTGATACAGATATTAGAGGACATGCTTCGTGCTTGTGCTATGGATTCAAGGGCAATTGGGATTCACATCTACCGTTGGCAGAGTTTGCATATAATAACAGTTACCAATCTAGCATTGAGATGGCTCCTTATGAGGCTTTGTATGGGCGTAAGTGTCGTTCACCAATTTGTTGGGACGAAGTTGGAGAAGCTAAGTTATGGGGTTCCGAAATGGTGCAACAATCGGCCGATGGTGTCAAGTTGATTAGAGAGAGATTGCGTACGGTTCAGAGTAGACAGAAAAGCTATGCGGATAATCGGAGACGCGATCTTGAGTTTCAAGTTGGAGATTTTGTGTTCTTGAAAATATCGCCGCGCCGGGGTACTAAGAGATTTGGTAAGAAAGGGAAACTTTCACCAAGGTATATTGGTCCGTTCGAAATTCTTGAGAGGGTTGGTTCTTTAGCTTACCGGATTGCATTGCCACCGTCTATTTCGGGTATTCATGATGTGTTTCACGTTTCTATGCTCCGCAAATATATGAAGGATGAATCACATGTTCTTGCCTATGAAGAGATTACCTTTGAACCCGATCTTTCCTATGTTGAGAAGCCGGTGAAGATTCTTGATACCAAAGAGCAAGTCTTGAGGACTAAGAGAATACCGTTAGTGAAAGTTTTGTGGCAAAATCATTTGTTGGAAGAAGCCACTTGGGAAACTCAGAGTGAGATGCGTGAGAAGTATCCATACCTGTTTGATTAGATGGTAAGTGAATTTATGGACTAAATTCCTTTAAGGAGGGGAGGATGTGACACCCTAGTTCCCTTAATTGCATCATTTGCATTCGTTCTATATTACGTCTTATGTTTTAACATCGTCATTTCATGTGCAAATATCTTTCATATGTACTTGCAATTGAGATGGTTATACACTTTTTAAGTGTATGAATATGTGTTAGAAGTTTCAATATTATTGTACTTGATTTGGTATGTTATTCGTTTACTTTGGTTTTGAGACTTTTCGGAGGCCTTTGCTTAGTGTTCTAGCTTCACTTAAGTGTTAGAACCATCATGGAACCTTTGGGCAACTTTTTGGGACTTTTCTAGACCACATTTCATGTTTTTAGAGTGCACTGGAGGATGGGCGAGCGCCTGGGCGAGCGCTCATTTGGCAGAAAGTCGAGTTTGGAGAAACTGGTGGCTGAGCGGGCGCTTAGGCTGGCGCCTAGGCGGCCGCGCAACATCCAGAATGTTTGCTCTGTTTTTCCTGCTTTGTAAAAACGTGACAGTTTTGCCCCTTTGACCCAACTAGACGTACCTTGACTGTTTGACCACCCTTTTTACACCTAAAACACTGAGTAAACACCTCACAAACACCATCTCTTCCATTTCTTTCATCCATAGTGTGAGAGAAAGCTAGTGTGAGAGAAATAGTGTGAGATTAGTGTGTGTAAACCTTACCTTCCCTCTCCAACCATAGATTCTTGCATGCAAAGCCATATTTGTGTTCCTTGAGACTAGAGAAACAACTTGGGAGGCTTTGATTCTTCTTTTGTTGGTTTGATTTGTGTATTTGAGGTAAGTACCCAATCCCTTATTTTGTATGCTCAATATCAAGTATGCTCCCTTCATGATAGTTTTAGTTACATGTTTAAGAAGACATGCATCATGTTAAAAACTTGAAATTTCTTAAGTTAATTTTCTGTGAATTTTGGGGTTAATGACTCATAATTGATAATTTGGACTTGTGTCATGTATGAATAATGTTCTAGGATGAACTTGGAATAACTTTTGTTCTTGGACTTGTTATAATTCATCACTTCAAAAATTGATGGACACGTTAGGGTTCACAAGTTTGGAACTTAAATCTTGATGGACCAAAAGTCAGGAATGACATATGGTCTAATTGCATATGAATCGAGAACATAGAAAGAGCCATGAATTGCACATAGCATTCATTCGCTACTTAGGAATATTTTAGTATTAACTCAACGGAGTTGCTTTAGAGAGTCATTGAACAATACCGACTCTACAAATAAATCCCTACGACGTTTAGAGTTCAATTGAATTATAAATTAGTTCTTGGGAATTCTTGGCATGATTGATCTATGCTGGACTTGTATATTGTAGAGTAACATGCCTACTTGATCAGACGAGTCGCTCTTGTCGACCTCGCTCCATTTCTTGATTTATTACGTGAGTAAACATCTACTTGACTCGGACAAGTTCGCTCTTGTCGAACTTGCTCCTTACTTGATTTGTATGACAAGTAAATACCTACTTGACATACCATTAGTCCAGCTGGCATTACGTGAATTGTCTCGATGGTTAACGATGCATCATAGTCATGAATCATGAGGTTCATGATGATGATGGGTCGCCACACCATAACTTGCACACACCCTTCACTACTGATCACAGTGGAGAAGAGTACCATGTCGTAACCAAAGGGCGCTTGGAATAATACTAATCGTGGTCGATGTATCATACACGTGCATCCGACAAATACAATCGTGATAACCTTGTCTATTTCAGGGACTACGAAGCGGCACCGGTTCTATAACATATCCTTATCCTATGTGATTTAATTAAGCACTTATGTGAAAGCAATGTGCATCGCGACATGAGAACTACGTGCTAACATGATCTTGCTTGATTCGTGCTATGTATGCCTCGTATTATATCCTGTCATGCATATTGGTTACTTACAAAGTCTTTATGACTTACCCCCTCCCTTTTACTGTTTTAGATCCTAGTCGTCCAGGTCCATCTTCTCGAGGTTGATCGTCTTCTCGTGCTCGTGATCGTTCGCCTAGAGGTGGTAGCGTTGGCTTTTGGTTTCTTCTTTTGCAAGGACGTCGGGTTAAGCAAGTCACTTAGACTTCGCTTGGGAATGTGTAATCCTAGTAACTTGTATTTATTGTAGACTAAATGAATATTCTACTTATGTCTCTTGTTGTTTGTCGGCACTTGTTGGCCGAGCTTTGCTTGCTTGTACATGGTTCACTTGTTAAGACTTCCGCTGAGCATCCCTTTAGCTCTTGATTATTGATGTGGTTTCTCCGGCATGTTTAGCCGTCGAGGTGTTATATATTAGCATGACTTGTTAGTGTTGGGTTCCGGCTGTAATTTCGCCGATGACTTGGTTTACTTGTTATTAATTGTTATATCAGGTTTTGAAGTTTTAAAATATTCCGGCTTTTTAATGCCGAGTTTTACTACGTGTCCATTGTTGCGTCACGTTAGTTTTGTTAATTGAGTCCTTGCATGATTGTAGTCCTTATTTGGACGGCACGACCCGCGTTCCCATCTCGGGGTCGGGGTTGGGTCGTCACAAAAGTCATCAAAAGTAACATTTATGGATTCTATTATGGTCTTAGTCCGAAGATTAAAGACTCGAAATGCCCTACTATTTGACGAGTATCCAAAAAAGATGCATTTCTCACTTTTGGAATCAAATTTTGTAAGATAATCCCTATCATTCAAGAGATAACAAATACACCCAAAGACATGAAAGTATTTAAGATTCGGTTTTTTGCCCAAAAGAATTTCATAAAGGGTCATTGTGCTACCGAATCTCAAATATACACGATTTCCAATGTGACTAGCAGTGATTAAGACTTCTGCCCAAAAACGTTTTGAAAGATTTTGAGAGCTTAGCATGACACGTGCCATCTCTTGAAGTGTGTGATTTTTCCTTTCCGCTACTCCATTTTGTTGTGGAGTTTTGAGGGCTGAGTACTCATGAGTAATCCCCTTTGAATCGCAAAACTTAGAAAAAGATGAGATCTCATACTCAGTACCATGATCCAATCGAATCTTAATGACCTTTAAGTAATAGAGATTTCGAACCTTTTTGTACCAAGTTTTGAATGCCTTAAAAGTTTCAGACTTTTCTCTCAAAAATATAATCCAAGTGTAACAAGAGAAATCATCAACACACACAAAAGAGTTTTTTTTTTCTTCCTAAGCTTTCCACTTCAATTGGACCCATAAGATCCGTATGAATAAACTCAAGACAGCATTTTGAAGAACGTTGTTGAAGTTTTAGGTGGGACACTCTAGTTTGTTTACCCTTTTGGCATGGACCACACACCCCCACATTTTTTGTGTTAACCTTTGGTAACCCTCTGACAGCATCATACTTGATTATATCATGAATTTTACGAAAACTAGCATGTCCTAGTTTTTGATGCCAAAGAGAACTATCATTAACACTCGAGGTATGACAAGAAACAATGTCACCATACATGTAACAATTATCTGAGGATCTGGTACCTGCAAGAACACATTTGTTAGTACCATAAAATATTTCATAGGAGTTCTTATTAAATTTGACATGCAAATCATCATCACATAATTGACTTATGCTGATGAGATTTGCTTTGAGACCTTCCACATGAAGAACATTCTTGAGTTTTGGTAATCCCTCAACATTGAGATTTCCTCTACCAACAATTCTTCCGTTTGCACCACCCCCATAGGTCACACTTCCACCATTAAAGCTAGAGTAATTTGTCAAGTGTTCATTTGTTCCCGTCATATGACGAGAACATCCACTATCAAAGAACCATGATCCAGCAATGTTGGTTTTTAAGGAAGTGTTTGTAACATTGCAAGTTACTTCAGATTTTTTAATCCATATTTTTTTGGAATTTTTGGGGATGTGCTGAATCAGATGTGGAGACATTTTCCACGACATTCTATCAGGAGCAGATTTCTGATGAGAGTTTCTTGTCAAATCTGCTTTCATTTTATAACAATAAGGTCTAATATGACCTGAAGCGTTGCAGTAATGGCAGATGCACTGACGTTTCCAATGTCTAGATCTTTCTTTGTTAACCTATTTGTTTTGAATAAAATTTTCAATATTTGTTCTTTCTTTGACAAATGCAACATGTTTGAATCCTAGTCCAACCGTGTCTTCTTGACCATAAGTCAAGATTTCATCAAGCTTAGCTTTTCCTTTGTTTAGCTTAGACATAGTTTCATTTGCACTTTCAAGGTCAGTTTTGGTCTTTTCAAGATCAATATCTTTCTTGGTGAGCATGACCTCCAGCCTAGCTATGGAAGCTTTCTGAACATCATTCGCTTTTAAGAGCAGCTCATTTGAAGCTTTCTGAACCTCAATTTCTTTTGAAAGTTGTTCATTTTCCTCAACAAGAAAATTCATCCTTTCTTCCTTTTTAACCCAATCTTCATAAAGTGCTTTATAATCCCTCCAATAAATCTAAATTCTCAGAATTAGAATCAGATTCATTCTAGATATGACTGTCATCAACTATGGATGAGTTAAGACAATTAAGATCTGGAACAAACTTTTTAACAAATGTGATCATAGATGGGGCCACATTTAAGGCAACACCTTTAGATACACCATGAGGATTTATTTGCAACACATTTTGGGTTTCAAAAATATTGTTTAGTGCAGTTTCTTCTTCTAATTGTTCTTCCTCCCTGTCACTTAGAGTAGCTGCCAAACTTTTTCCCTTCTTCCTTGTAGTATTTATACATTCAGCAGCATAGTGACCATAGCCAAAACATTCTCTGCACTGAAGAGATTCCTCCCTTTTTGATTCATATTTAGAAGGAAGTTTAGTAGAAAACTTGTCTTTGGAATTATCAATATTGGTTTTTGAAAAAACCTTTCTTGGGAAAAATTTTGGAGAGGCATTGGATTTTTGAAAATTTTGATAATTTTGCCCATTGGTCATGATGTTATTAAACCTTTTGAACAACATAGCTCGAGATTCTTCTCCAAAATCTGTTTTTCCAAGTTCATTTGTAAACTCAAGTAATTCCTCAGACAAGTCTTGTTGATTTTGAAAAATAGGCAAAGCAATACTTTTCACACTTTTATTTTGCTTTTTGTTCAGCAAAGATAGATTTAACTCAAAAGTTTAAAAAATACCAGCAAATTTATCCAAACTCATTCTTCCAGTGTCATGAGCCTCTTAAACTGCAGATATTTTTATATTGAAGCGTTCTGGAAGAGATCGTATCATTTTGCTAACTAGTCTTGCATTGGAAATAGGATCTCCTAATGCTAATGACTCATTAGACAAATCAACCAACTTGGAATAGTAGGATGCAATGTCCTCATCCTCTTCCATTTTTAAATATTCAAAACGGGTTATAAGTAAACGTAGCTTGGTTAAGCGAACACTATCGGGTCCCTCACAATGAGCTTGGAAGGCTTCCCATACTTCTTTGGTTGATTCAAAGTGAACTATGATTTTGAAAATGTTTGGTTCCACACAGCCATAGATAGCATTAATAGCCTTTGAATTAAAATTTGCTACGCTTCTTTCTTCAGTCGTCCAACTAGCCTCTGAGGTAATCTTATAGTCTCCATCGAGATCAACAACTCTAGGTGGAGTCCACCCTGTACGACAGAGAGCCATGTTCTTTCATCAAGAGACTTGAGGTACATGCGCATCTTGGGTTTCCAAGTAGAGTAATTAGACCCATCGAGGACAGGAGGACGTTGAACACCATATTGAGAGTCAGACATAGCTACAACCAGGGATCACTTAGTAAAGTCAAGTGTAGGCTCTGATAACAAATGAGAGTTTTATTGCTATGTAAATTAAAAAACAGAATTCTGCAATGTTGTAAATGTTATCAAAGATGTGATAACATCTACTGTAACATCCAGTAAAAATCGCAGCGGAATAAAAACAGCAGTAAAGAACAAATTATTTTAACCTTTATTTACAAGTATAAATACTTGTAGATGTACCAATATGTCAAAAACCTTTCACTAGAAGATATAGAACCCGTTACAAAGAAAACAACTAGTGAAACTAAGAAAAAAATCGTTCCTAATCAAAGTATATCACTTAGATTATAGTTTACCACTGAAAGATCAAAGATCATATGTTGTCTAAAGACAACAACCGTGGTCAGTAACTTAATCTTCAAATTCCAGAGTACTTTGAATAGAATGTGATGAAAGATGTTGCAACGTCCTTGATCACATCTACCGAAACAACACAGCAGTTTCTCTCTGAATTCTCTGCAAAAACTCTCTCTTGAACTGCAGCCGTTGCTGCCCTTATATACTTCACGAGAATACCTTGAAGATCAAGAGAGAATAAACACTAAACAAGAAAGATTAGAATTAGTATAAATAATTACCATATTTACATCAATCAAAATCTTTGATTGAACCTATCTAAAGTCAACTAATATATACCAAGTTTAAATTCAATCATCCTCTAATTAATTAATCAATCAAGTTATACCAAAACTACAATCAATCACAATCTTGTGATTGATCTCAAATTTTACCAAGAAAGGCAAAAACTAATCAATCAATTAGTCAATTACCAATTTACCAAATTGACCCAAATTAAGGATTGATTGAGAGGATTCTAAAATCCAACACTATTTCACATCCATGCATAGTCCAAATTGTTTCTTATGTAGATAAACTATTATGTGGGGGAATTATTTTTCTCTCTATTATTTCTTTTCTCCCTCATGGCAGGCCACATATGGCCTTGCATATGGAAACCCCACTTGTTTGCACATATTAAACCAATTAAATAGTTATTAATATCAAATAAGTGACTACTAATTATGATATTTAATCAAGAATTGATTCTTGTAACTCCCAAATAATAATATAAAATTAATATATAATTTAACTCATAAATAGTAATAATAATAACTACTTATTTTATTAAAATATCCAACAATTCCCACTCATATTTAATAAAATATGAAATGCTATAATATAGATTTGCGCAAAAAAATTAACATTGGGCACATAAATAAATTTCAATGACATATTCTTGCCCGAAACGAAATTCTATCTCAATCAAGATGCATTTTGCATATTTTTCAGACTACGTATGATGACGGGAAATCGTCCGAATCTTCAATGACTTGTAGTGGGTTTTTGAAAAACTTTAAAACTTGAAGTTGACAATGAAACTTAAAACAACTAACCTCCTTCAAATGAAAACAGTAGGGCCTAGCGCCTAGGGGACCAATTGGGGTTTACGCAGGGCCTAGAAACTAAGTCGTAATTATACATTAACACTATAGATTCATATAATACCTATTGTAACAATAGTAAATAACTAAATATGACCAAATAAACTAAAAGTAATGATCACATTATAAGATTAATAGTTAAAAATTAAAACTAAATTCAATAATACCATTCTAATCTCCAATGTTTAAACTTTAAAACAAAACAACAATACTACAATTCTTCTCTTTGTCATTTCAGCAAACACCTTGACTACATACCTACACCACACTGTGTATGCCCCAAATTATACCAAATTCCAACAACTAAACAAGAATCACAACATTCTCACAGGAAAACAAGGTCAACAGAGTGATTCAACACAATGATTTCAGTTTTTCATTTCAAATTTTTTTTTTTATAAAATAGGTGCCTAGGCGTCGATTTTTGGAAAAAAACGCCTAGTTGCCCGATTTAGTCCATTTTTCAGCGTTAGGGGGCGCCTAGCGCCAAGGCAGCACCTAGCCCAATTTTTAGAACATTGGTTTTTAGTGGTTATCTCCATTAGCTATTCAAATAACTATCTTCGTTAGCTATTAATTAGTATAACTCTTTCACGATTTTTCTAAAAGTTACATTATTTTGGGAACTAATTTGGGTTATATGATTTTTAATCATCATCAAAACTTATATCTTAAAAACATGATTCTAACATTACAAGTAAGAAAGCATCTTTGTTTCTTGCCAAAAACACACGTTTCAGAAAGACCATTAAGAACAATAAAACATCAGCAATCCTATAATCATTCTTTTACGAGCAAGAAAACTAAGACTTTCAAAATTCACATGTTGTGAGCGCCCCGATCCGTAGATCATTCCTTTTGGCCTTTTCGCTCTTGTCTTGTGGTTTCCCTCTGTTGATTTTATGATTTGATAAACATAAAAAACACGTTTATCTTTGAAAACAGAGTCACCACTCTCGTTTATAAAGTAAACGGGAGAAAAACTTTAGATTAAAGGTTCGGGGGCCAAGTTACGAGTTGGGAAGGTTTTACGCACCCAACTCGCCCTTTCGGTCTCTACATATTTGCTTACTCGTATTTATTTATCGCAAGTTTGTTATTTTATTTGACAGAACATATATTACATTTATATCAAAAAAATGTATTGAAATAATTACATATATTCTTTATATAGAATTTATTTACATACTTAAATGAACTAACGAACGGAAGGGGTTACCTTCTGTCGTTTTACAGAAATCGGGCCACGTTCTAGGCCGTTGTATTATACTGGATCAAGCTAGCTCGTAGCCTGACCATTGTGCTTCCACTACTACCAATCGAGGAAATGAAGACTTACGTTTTGTGTGTGTGTTGAGAGAGAGTCAATACTATTTTCTCTTTTCTTTCTCTCTTTTCTTCCTCAAAAAGAGGCTTGATAGAGAGAGAGATATTATGTGTGTGTGTGTGTGTATGTTTGTGTCTTCAGTGTGTGTGTTGTTGTTGTTCTTCTTCTTGTTCCTTTTTTTTTGAAGAGAGAGCTGATCATCTCTTTATATAGGGGAGCCTGGGAGAGATATTTGATGATACTCTCGGGGCCAAGCAAGGAGGAAGCTTCCTCCAGCCTTCAAAGTCTTCAGCAGCCAGGCGGCTTTGACTTTTAGGGCATTGCAGGGTTTGGTGCGCGGCGCACCTGGCATGGTGCCCGCGCACCAAACCATGTTTTGTGGTATTAGCGCACTCAGCAAGGCTTCAGTGCACCAAACCATGTTTTTTGTCTTTTCCAGGCTTCGTGTCTTGCACTTTGGCCCTTCTAAGCTGTGTGTCTTCAGTCTGGACCCTTGATGTTGATCTAACTGAAGGTTGTTTGTGTGTTTGGACGTCGTTAGTTATGTCGTGTCTTCGAGTTTAACCCTTGATGTTGATCTAACCGAAGTTTTTGTATTTGTTGGACGTTGTTGGTCCGTTGTGTATGTTGTTTCCTGAAATAATCATAGAAACATGTGTTAGTCCATTTGTAAATAAACAGTTGTTTATTGGATAATTCGTATAATGTAGGTGTACGAATTTTGGGTGTCTACACATGTCCAAACCACATGTGCTACAACCAATTATCATCATGAATCACCTAACTAAAGCAATATAAAATTTCACAATCCAAATTCAATGGAAATAAACGATTAGAAGACATGTTTACCTTAGCTATTAATCCTTTTTGGTTGTCAACAACCTTACAAACTCTATTAAAAATATATCACAACGTTTTTCAAAAAGTTGTCCTATACTCAATAAATTCTTGTGAAAACTTGAAACATAGAAAACATCATAAATAAAATATCTTTCAACAAAATTGAGATCCTTCCATTTTCCATAACCAAAATTTTTGCATTATTCCCAAATTTTACTTGAGATCTAACGAATTCATCCAAATTCAAAAATAATTCTTTGCTCCCACACATATGATTACTACTCCCCATATCCAAAAACCATGTATTTTTATCACATGAGTTCTCACAATTTGTGACTAATAACAAATTTTTTGAATTTTTGACACTATTTTAAGCATAATTATTGGCATGATAGTTTCCCTTATTTCCCAATCTATATTTGCAATCAACAATTTTTTTGAGTAGGTTTTCCAGCATAATAGCAACAATTGTTATTATTGTTATTATTACTCATTCCAATCGTAGTGCCTCCATAACAGTTTACACTTTTACCCTAGTCTCATTAAAGCGTTAGTTCAATAATTTCACTCGTAACTTTATACTCCCTCCTCTCTAGGTAAAGAGTTCATTATTTTATTTTGAAATATTTTATTTAAATAGTCACTTTCAATAATTATGCATGCACTCTCTATAATTTTTCAACTTTACTCTCATTCTAATTGTTTTTGTTAGCTCCGTAAAATTGGGTTGTTAGGGCATGTACTATGACATGAGTAAAGGGTTTATGAAAAAGTTGCTTGGGTTACTCGCCATACTGAAGTAAAAGGTTTATCCAAAAGCTTCATGTCCATGAAAAAATAAAATATTTACTAGTGGCTACATGCTATAAAACTTTTATAGGTTAATTTATAGTAAAGAACATATTTATAAAGAGACGATGTGTTTATATACTGTGGATGCACTTAAGTCTACGTGGTATATATCAAGTACAGCCTTTTGACCGGACGAAATATCTTTTGTGGTCTTTGACAAATAATTGATACAAACTCCCCAAAATACCCTTTTCAAAAGGCCATACTACATACTTAATGCCCAAAACCCTAACCAGTGTACAAATTCATGGATAGCGGTAGGAAATTATCACTTAAATTGATTTGTCAAGTCAACCTAACTAACAATTCCCATAAAATTAAGATGAATCTACAATTACTTGAATTAAACAAGAGCAATTCTACACATAGCCTCACAATAGCATAATCAAATTAAAAAGACCCTTGAATCAGAAGAAAAACCTTAGCCACGCATGCTTGAAATCATCATCATCTTCATAAAAATTAAACTTCCAATTGTTGATGAAGTAGAGTAAATGAAAACTTGCAAAAGAGAGTGTGGAGAGAGAAGAGAGAAGAAAAGTGGCGTGTTCTTGGAGTTGGGAGAGAGGAGAAAACGTTTTTTGGAGTTGGGAGAGAGAGAGAGAATGAATGTGAGTTACTACTCTAAAAAATAAAACTCCTCTCTCCACTAACTCTTCAAATTCCCACACTAAAAGAAAGAAAAAATAGAAAATAATACAAAATAAAAATAATTATTTTCTTCTAAAAGTGAGAGATGTGTCTTCATGGGCTCTTCTCCAAGTTTGGACCCCTTTTGTTATCCAAGCCCAACACTCTTTGGTTCACTTTCACCCATTCTTCACATATTAGCTCAAAAGTCCACCTTTTAGCCCACATTTGTTCCAAGTCCAAATAATTCTTCTCCTACACCAAAAGATATAAAAACAGATCAATTAAGTGTAATAATCAACCAAAAATAGGGAGAATATTAACATAAAATGTGGACTAATGAAGACACAACAAATCCCCCCACACCTAAACCATGCTTGTCCTCAAGCATACATCAAACATAAGGTCATAAACACCAAAATACTCACACATCCCCCCCAAACAAAATGTTTCCCGCAAAATCATTCCAAAAATCACCATGCATAAAAGAGATTAAGCAATCAACTTTCCAAAAGCAAGTGATCATGATTTCAGTTATCGCCAAGAAAAACTTATGTGCCTCCTCAATACCCAACAATTTCAAGAAGATCCAACATGACAAGATTCAACACCTCACCAAGGATAGCACTCATTCACTCTTTAGTGTTTGAAAAGGGCAAGTGTATCAAAATCACTCAATATCAAAACATACATGCCATTACCATAAGCTTGACAATATATCAAATCTCCACCACTAAATCATGAACTCATGCAAAAATCAAAGGGTCTTGCAATGGGTTGTAACGAGGCCACGGGTAAAGGTAGGACAAGGAATGGAAATATGAGGTGAAACACGTCAAGAAGATATGAGAAATCATGCACAAGTCCAAATGACAACCAAAACACCCCTTCTCCATTGTTCATCACATAAAAATCATTCACCCTTTTCACTTGGTAATCTCCAAATACATCAAGAACATTGTTCAAATAAGCTCAACAAGAGAACCAAGTAATGACCTACATCCTTCACAATTTTGAACTCCCACATACCAAAACAAAGTCAAGTGATTGAACCAAGGAAGTGTCACATAAATCAAGATGATACTTACAAATCGTTCCCCACCTTTCCATTTACTTCTTTCATTGAGGCAATGACCTCTTTTTTTTCTTCCTTTTTTTTTTTATTTTTTATTTGATTTTTCTCTTATTTTTTTTTTCAATGCCACCATGTCTCTTTGTTCTTCTTTTTCCCTACCCCCTTTTTTTTTCTCTCTCAAATCCCCATTGTTTTCCGATCGAAACACAAATCCAATCTTGACATATGCATTTCATTCTCACACTTCTTGACAAGAAGGGTTCAACAAGATGGAACAAATAAGAAATGGATTAAGGCTCATATACATGTTCGCACAAGAGAAAGGCCACAAGCTCAAATGGGCGACTAGGGAAAAATATGAGGGTAAGTCATCCAAGAAAGGCCAACAAAAGGCTAAACCTAATTGCCCTCATCACTTCAATGCATGAATTCATTAGTGTGGTCTCAAAATGCATAACAAAGCAAGTTCTAGAATGAACACAACATGCTTGATCACACACAACAAAGAAATAGAGCACAAATGAATGAGATATTGCTCTTTAGGCCCAAAAGCTCACAGAGAAGGTTCATTGTGTATCGAATCTTGCACATTTTTATTCTATCCATTATCAACATTAATGAGACACATCATTATAGCATAGAGAAATACCATCAATCACACCTACCCCTGTCAAGTCATCACCCTCAATCATGCATAGCAACTTTGGAATTTTTATTATTTTTTTTTAAAAACAAGGTCTCTAATCCCTCCCCCCACACCTATTATTTACATTGTCCTCAATGTCGCCAATCACAAATTCTCAAGAAGGGAAGTAAAACAAAAAAAAAAAAAAACAAAATAAAATAACAATAAAAAGAAATAAAGAAAAGAAACAAAAAAAGTAAAGAAGAACTTCCCTGAATTTTGAACTACTTCAGAGATGAGTTTCCAGAATTGCTGCCCTTGAATAGCTTTGGCACACCGAACCGGCTATTAGTTTGCCCCATAAAAGTTGCCCAACAAGAATTATGATTAGACTTTTAGATTCTATGGGGCTCAAAGACTTGGTGCACGATGGCTTGTACCGAGATGATTGAGGGAATATGAGGGGTGAGAGAGTTTGGGTAACCATGGTTTGCAACGCATGCACTAAAGTGGAGCGGCAGTTATGGGTGGTGACAGTTGGTGGATTACCTACGAAAAAGAGAGATGAAGAAAAATTAAGGCCCTGATTTGATGTCGCTGGAGGTGTGCGCTGAGTGTGCTGGGTGTGTTACAATTGGGTGGTGAGTGGTGTGGGGGGATTAATGGTGGCTAAGGCTTGAGACGAAAAGTGGACTGGGGTGATTATGTTTGAGAGGGGGCTGCTACTGAGATGGGAAGGGAAGGCAGCACTGCAGTGGCGGGTGAACTGTGGTGGAGAAAACTGGGCAAAGCAGCGGCTGACTAGGGCTGCTTGGTGCGCGCAGCTAGTTGGTTTAGATGAAGAAGAAGACACAGCTGGAAGGGGGATGCTGCTTGCTTGGGTAGCGGAAGATGCTCGGTGCAGAAGAGAGTTGGGCAGCCGTTTTCCTTAATGACGGAGAAGAAGAGACGAAAGTCGGAGAGAGACGGACGCTGCGTGCGTTACTAGGGTTTTGTGAGGGTAGTGGCGGCGTGCGTACATTACCTGTAGATGAGAGAGAGAATTTAGTTAATTCAATTTGATGGGCTGCCGCAAGCAGATAATGGTGGCGCCGAGGTGAGTGTCGTCGGTGTGAGTGGAAAAGAAGACCGCAAGGGCTGGAGGCGGAGACTAGGATTGCGACGTCACCTGCACGTGAAAGAGATATCAAACCGTTAGGGTTTCTGCGCCGGCTTGAATTCTTGTCCATTTTTTTTTTAAACAGAAAAAAAAAAAACTAACATCAAATCACAAGAAATTTTTTTTTCAGAAAACTAAGTCATTTTAACCGTGATCACGCCCTATTGACTCTAGTCTTCTGCCATTACAATGCTTCCCACGAGATAAAAACAAGTCAGAAGACTATTTCGAATTAAACGTGATCACGCCTAACTCGTCTTAGTCTTCTGGTTTCCACGAAAATTTTATCTCTTTTAAAGTCAGACACTACTTCGCACAAGGCGTGATCACGCCTTACGAGCACTAGTCTTCTGTAATTCTAACTACATCAAAAACTAAAAAATTAAAAACAAAAACTAGCAAAAACTTCAAAACATGAAATAAACTCATTGGGTTGCCTCCCATAAGCGCAATTTTTTAACATCGTTATGCTCGACGTTCTTCACTCCGGAACAAAACTATCCTGCATCAATAAAATCAAACACATCAACGTAACATATATTATAATTTTCATTGGTGTACTTCATAGCATCAAAAACATTAAATTTAGCAATCTCTCCGTCAAACTCGACAGTGAAGGTACCCTCATCCACATTGATCTTTGTCTTGGCGGTTTTCATGAATGGCCTTCCCAATAGGACATGAGCTGAACTAACAATTTTATCATCGTCCATCTCTAAAATGTAAAAATCTTGATCCTTGTGGTGGGCGTCAAACCACCAAATATAAATTTTCCTACTTTCAAATACGAGTATAGTAGCAAGTAGGGATCGTATCCGCAGGGAACGAGGAACAATTTCTATTGAGAAAATAGCAAAAAGAAAAGAGAGAAAATTTGGGGGGTTTTGGTTTTGATTTAACTAATAACTAAATTCTAACTAATTAAACGAGTTAAATAAAATTACTAAAGAAAAGAAATTAATCACGAGACTAATCAAATTAGAAGAATAACAATATGACAAAAATTCCGATTCAAGGATCATGACATTCAATTATGTTATTGATCATAGGCTAACAAATAATTTCTTGCAATTCAAGCATTCAACCGAAGATTTACCAGGATAGCCGTGACAAATCTTGTGTCTCCCTATTTTAATTGACCAAACCTAGCATCTAGTCAATCTTACCATTAATCAATTAGGCACGATAGCGTTCCATACCAATCAACGATAGCATAAAGTTCTATGGAAACGGTTGAAACTAATTTTAAATAGTCGAGATAGCTACAACTATCAAAATTAGGATCGTAGATTCATTTAGGTCAAATAAATCATGATAGCACAACAAATTCAACCTATTGCTCTAAGGGTCCATTCATTCGTGGCAATTACGGATCACCGAATTCATGGAAAGCGGTAGGAAATTATCACTTAAATTGATTTGTCAAGTCAACCTAACTAACAATTCCCATAAAATTAAGATGAATCTACAATTACTTGAATTAAACAAGAGTAATTCTACATATAGCCTCACAATGACATAATCAAATTAAAAAGACCCTTGAATCAGAAGAAAAACCTTAGCCACGCATGCTTGAAATCATCATCATCTTCATAAAAATTAAACTTTCAATTGTTGATGAAGTAGAGAAAATGAAAACTTGCAAAAGAGAGTGTGGAGAGAGAAAAGAGAAGAAGTGGCGTGTTCTTGGAGTTGGGAGAGAGGAGAAAGAATGAATGTGAGTTACTACCTAGAGAGAGAGAGAGAGAGAGAGAAAAAGTGAATGGGAGTTACTAATCTAAACAAAACTCCTCCCTCCACTAACTCTTCAAATTCCCACACTAAAAGAAAGAAAAAAAATAGAAAGAAAACAAAAATAGAAAATAGAAATAATTCTTTTCTTCAAATACTAAGAGATGTGTCTTCATGGGCTCTTCTCCAAGTTTGGACCTTTTGTCATCCAAGCCCATCACTCTTTGGTTCACTTTCACCAATTCTTCACATATTAGCTCAAAAGTCCACCTTTTAGCCCACATTTGTTCCAAGTCCAAATATTTCATCTCCTACACCAAAAGATATAAAAATAGATCAATTAAGTGTAATAACCAACCAAAAATAAGGAGAATATTAACATAAAATGTGGACTAATGAAGACACATCAAATCCCCCCACACCTAAACCATGCTTGTCCTCAAGCATACATCAATTACGGATCACCGAATTCATGGATAGCGGTAGGAAATTATCACTTAAATTGATTTGTCAAGTCAACCTAACTAACAATTCCCATAAAATTAAGATGAATCTACAATTACTTGAATTAAACAAGAGCAATTCTACACATAGCCTCACAATAACATAATCAAATTAAAAAGACCCTTGAATCAGAAGAAAAACCTTAGCCACGCATGCTTGAAATCATCATCATCTTCATAAAAATTAAACTTCCAATTGTTGATGAAGTAGAGAAAATGAAAACTTGCAAAAGAGAGTGTGGAGAGAGAAGAGAGAAGAAAAGTGGCGTGTTCTTGGAGTTGGGAGAGAGGAGAAAACCTTTTTTGGAGTTGGGAGAGAGAGAGAGAATGAATGTGAGTTACTACTCTAAAAAATAAAACTCCTCTCTCCACTAACTCTTCAAATTCCCACACTAAAAGAAAGAAAAAATAGAAAATAATACAAAATAAAAATAATTATTTTCTTCTAAAAGTGAGAGATGTGTCTTCACAGGCTCTTCTCCAAGTTTGGACCCCTTTTGTTATCCAAGCCCAACACTCTTTGGTTCACTTTTACCCATTCTTCACATATTAGCTCAAAAGTCCACCTTTTAGACCACATTTGTTCCAAGTTCAAATAATTCTTCTCCTACACCAAAAGATATAAAAACAGATCAATTAAGTGTAATAATCAACCAAAAATAGGGAGAATATTAACATAAAATGTGGACTAATGAAGACACATCAGCTATAAATCTGATGTCTTGACTTTCTTAATATTTTTGGAAAAGATTTTTGAAAGCGAAAGTATTTTGTTTTATTAAGCAAGTTTGATATTTTCCCAAAACTTTTGAGAATAGTCTCTACTTTAAACGAAGTAGTCTGTCTTCGTAAAGTGTGCCTCCACCTTTAATATACTTTAAGAGAAGGACAAGTCATTTAAAGGTTCTACTCCTATAACTCAGCACATATAACTGAACTTATGAAGTGTGTTGGCCGATGTGAAAATTCAGCCAACAAGATGTTTAGAAAACATTTTAGATCAGCTAATATGGAAAGTGTTGATAAGTTTTTGAAAATCATTTAAATAAAGCAAATCATACAAGCATACAGATATATCAAGATGAGCACAGTATGACAAGACTTTATTAGTGCAGCATGTCTGATAACAAATTAAAAAGCAATTCAGTAGACATGGATGCAAGCATATAACAAGGCAGATACTGACCTTATTTGTATATGCTGGTGGAGTGGTCAATCTCAAGATCTTGGACTAATCAGTAGATTTCCTGAGTAGCAGCACCATAGTCCAGTAGATATTGATTTGACATTGAGTGAGTGAAGGAAATAGAAATTTATACATGAATGATCAGCAGTCCTTCAAAAATTAGCAGCCAAGTTGATGTCAGCTGATGGAGAGATATGTTGCATATATCTTTGACCTTTTTGTCATATGAGTTCCTGCCTTAAATACTCATAGAAAAATTATTAGCAACATTTGTGAACTAAAAATAGCTCCAAAAATTCAATAATACAAGTGAGACTTAATAAGCTCAATGATTAAATAATTACTCAAAATATAGCTTATAAGTGTAACCCAAGAAGTCATGAAGTTAGAAACTAGGGTTACTTTCTCACTATACCCTTTGAACGTATCTGCTCATTGTAGTTGAAGAATTTGTTCTAAAGTAGAGCGAAGGTTCATTGAGTGTATCTTTTAGGTAGAAGCTTTCCGTTGAAGAAGAACAATTTCATCATCGATGTCCTTAGACCAAGAGCTTAATAACCATAGTGATTTAGAGATGATATAATTCTGATTTTCCTTGAATTACCTTTGAAGATCTTCTGATTTCATTTGCTTTACACTTTTCAGTGATTTCTTATGATACAAGATCACAAGTATTCGAACTGAGAAGCTTTCTCGAAAAGGTGTTAGATTGAAACAATCGTTAGCCTTATATCAAGATGACAATTTTTCAGAAGTAAACTGGGGTAATTCAACTATCAAGTATGAAGTTGATGCATTTGCTAGAGGATATGAATTTGAGAAACAAATTATTTTAAAAAGAACATTATCCTTAGCAAGTCAAACTCTTTTTAACCATAGTACTTTTTCTTCATATTGTCAATTGAAGCTGTCACATGAAAGAATTTCCTATAGCAATCACACAGTCATCATAATAATCTTTTCTCACATGATTTTGAAAACAAAATTGATTTTGATTTGTAACAGAATTTTCAAAATAGCTTCCAAGTCTCTCAGTCAAAAGAATTTCAGAAATGAGAATTTTGAAAACAAATCTTTTTGACTATGCATCTAATCTGAGCGACTGGATCTAAACTCTCAGGTTGTCAAGCCTGGAATGAAGTTTACAGAGTACTAGCTCTGATACCAATTGTTAGGTCCATGAAGATGTGCTCAGAATATAGGCTAGAGGGGGGGGGGTGAATAGCCTATATGACCTTTATTAAAAATTTCATCCTATTTTAAAGTTTAAGAAGAAAAACATGAATGAAATAGTTAGCATGAAGAGGCCATCTTTCTTGTTTAAGCAACACAGCCGATATAGAGGAATCAGCTGATGTGCATCAGCGGACTAGAAGGATAGCTGATAGGAAGATATAGTTATACTTAGCTGATATAGAAGAATTTAAGCAGCAGAAGAAAGAGCAGCATAAGTACAGCAGACAAGATTAAAACAACTGTAAGTAAATAGGAACAAGTTCATCATAACAGCCAACTAAAATCTTGTATTAGATGCATCAATTACTTTCCACGACCCGATTGCATAAGATACATATCATAAAATACAGGAAAGATAAGTAAAGGCTGAGTGTAACAAAATATTATTTATATTAAAAATCAGCAGAGGTTTGCTCAAAGACAAACATGCTTAGTACATCAACCTAGACTCTCTAACCTAGCAATCTCCCCGGGGGTAGAAGGAAAGTCAATTGGAATGCCTGGAAGACTCATAACTAGAACTCTAACCTTAGCAGTTCCTAATCCCCTAGGAAGGAGGACAAGAGAAGTGCTAGTGTTAGAATTATGTGAGAAGAGAATATTAGGCGTTGTTCAAATAACAAGGATTTGAACAACTTAGTACTAAGCATTCGGCCAAAAGTGATGACAATTTATTACACAATTGACAGCCCTTATAATGTAGTATAAGTCTGCCAATATGAATGCAATATGGATTATTAGGCTCTGGTTCTTCATCGGACATCTTCAAGCTTGGTCAGTCTTCAATGACTTGCAAGAAGCTTGGTCTCTATCTGTGGATTTGAAGTGCAGCAACTGAAGAGACTGAGTCTTTCGAAGGAAGAAAGAACTCAAATCAATAACAGGATTCTTGATCAAGCAAAACTTCTTCACCTTTTGAATTTTAGTTCTCTCTCACACAAAGTGTTTGTTCTTACACTTGTGTTTTTCTCACTCTAAGTGTTGTTGTGGATTGGAAGTACTGAGAACAATATCAACCAACAACACTCTCTCTATTAAAGTGGGAGAATGAGAGTCTTCTTTTATAGACTGGAGAAGATGAAATAGTTGTTGGAACTTGGATGAGGTTTTGCCCGTTGGAGATCTGGATCAATAATGCATCAGAATACATTGTTCAAACTGTTGGGCAAGGACCTTCCGTTTAAGATTTTGTCTTGAAGTCTTTCCGTGATTTAGGCTGAATGAAAGAGACTTGACGAGCAGGCCTGGGGTGTAGCACACTGTGTTTGGCCTTTTATGGAATGTAGCCTTGGAGACTGGGACCAATACACGAAAGAGGTAATGTCTTTTGAATAATAGTCAAAGCACAGACATCGATGTGTATCTTGAGCTGTCAGGAAGATCTTGTAACAGATCTTTTTGAATTGTAGCTTTGAGCAACGACCGATGTTCCTCTTGATGTTTATCAGCTTCTTTGGCAGTTGTCTGATGAAGAGCATGGCTGATACTGGGATCTGCCGATGTAGTACTGCTAGTGTAAAGAATGCTGATGAGACATGGCTGGTGGAGATGTCTGCTGATGAGGCATTGCTGGTAGACATGTCTTCTGGTGCTAGTAGAGCTAATCCATATGAAAGGTTATCATCACTTTGGTAGGACAAAGACTCGGACATATACAAAGACTTCCTAGTCTAATGACCTATGCATTGTTTCATCAAGCTGCCACACTAACCGGTACGCAGCCCTTTTAGCCACTTGTGAAACATGCGTTATAATGGGAACAAGCAAATCACTGTGTTGGAATATGCATACATATATCAACTGTTTCACAGGCATATTCCTAACACTTACTCTATTTTCTGGACAGCAACTGGGAGGTTTGATTTAAAGCTTGAAAATGTTCTTTTTGGTCAGAAAAATTACGTACAAGTATAGTATTAGGATAGATTAACAACATGGTATTGAATTTACATGAATTCGAAGCTTAATATCATGGGTTAATTTGAAAAAAAATAGCCCAAGAACATTAAAAAAAAAAAAAAAGGATGAACACCACAAACTTCAAATTGATCAAATTGAGTTTAAACGTGGTTTTTGACACTAGAATTGTACATATTTGTATACTAAATACTTCATAGCATGTTTATTTACATATTAATTTACAGTCGAATTCAAGCTATTTACATGTCTAAATCGAATAAAACCCAACGAACCGAAGGTTATTACCTTCTGTCATTTTACAGAGATTTGGGCCACGCTCTAGGCTATTTATTCGTGATTTTGTGCTCCTCTTGCTTCCTAAGAAAAGAAGACTTGATTTGTGTTTGTGTTTGTGTGGGTTGATATTGCCTTTCTTCAAGAACGAAGGAAGGAGTATACACTATTTGTGTGTGTGTCTTTGTCTCTCCGTGTGTGTCTCTCGTGTGTGTACAAGGTTGAGAGATACTATTGTTATTTTATGGCTTGAATCCTAGTCTCTTGAAATCATTGTTTCTTTATTTTGGTTTATATAGTAGGCTTTATTTTATTCCTTATATAATAAGGAATAGATTTAGTTCTACATGTCCAATTAGGAATTGTAATCTAAAAGACATAAGGAGGCGGTGATTTAGTATTATATAATCGGATCAATCCCTTTTGTTGTAGACAAGCCGAGAGAGATAGACATATTAGAGAGACGGACGGCGGACAGTTGGTGGTCGAGGGTCTCGAGGTCTTGGCGGTATTAGACAAAATAGTGCATGACTATTTTGGGCTATGAGAGGTGTGGTACTCTATGGGATCGTGTCAATCCTTGTAACCCTAGTCCTAGGTAGGGTGAGTACATTGAAAACTCTCTATTGTAATTCCTCATCATTTATAGTGGATTTGTTGCTTGCCTTTGAGTGGATTAAACCACGTAAATCCTCTGTTCCCTTTTGTTTGATTCCGTTATATTTTATATTTTCTTGCCATTATTTCTCCAAATACTTGGTACTTTTATTTTTGACCAATTCGCTTCCGTATTGAAGATAGAAACTTGGAATTCTTAATTCAAGAATATCCTTGTTTTTATAACAAACTGGTATCAGAGCTTTGGGATAGTTAAAATTATAAATCAAGAGATTGGAGTTTAGAAGATGGGGGACGTTGAAAATTGTACGCAATTCCAATTGGAGAAATTTAACGGAAAAATGACTTTAGCTTGTGGCAAGTTAAAGTTAGGGATGTGTTGATCCAAGCAGATCAAGAGATTGCTCTGGAAGGAATGGAAGTAAAATCCAACGATATGAAGGATGAGGTATGGAAGAGAATTGATCAAAAGGCGGCTAGCACTATCCAACGATGTTGTGCGGATAATGTTCTCTACAACGTTATCTCCGAAAAATCTGTGAAGGCATTATGGGAGAAGTTGGAGAGTCTCTACATGGGGAAATTTATGTCAAACCGGTTGTACCTAAAGAAGGAGTTGTACTTAAAGAAGGAGTTGTTTAACTTCACGATGTCTAAAGGTACAAATATTCATGATCACTTAAATGCTTTTAACAAGATACTTTGCGAGTTGGCTAATATCGGTGTTAAAATTGAGGATGAAGATCAAGGTTTAATTTTGCTAAAGTCTTTTCCACCATCTTTCAAGCATTTAGTTACTACTATTATGCATGGAAAAGACAAGCTTACTTTGGGTGAGGTACAAACATCATTATTAACTGATAGTTCTATGAACAAGGGTTCTAAGAATAATGATAATAGTGAAGCTTTGTATGTCGGAAGCAAAGTTAATCATGTCAGAAATTCATCTGGTGAAAGTTCAAGTGGTGGTGAGAAGAAAAAGAAGACTTTCAAGATAAAGTGTTGGCATTGCAATGAGATAGGTCACGTTGTTCGTAATTGTTAAAAACTCAAGGATGAAGTGAAGAAAGAATTGAATTCTAATGTTAATATTGTCACTTTCGATGAGGGTGGTATTAGCAATGACGAGAATAGTGATGATGTACTTAATGTGACCGAGGGTAGTGATAATATACGGACTGAATGGGTTCTTGATTCCGGTTGTTCTTTTCACATGTGTTCTAATAGAGATATGTTTTCTATTTACAAGAGTGAAAGTAGTGATGTATTTTTAGCGGATGATTCTTTTTGCAAGATTGAAGGTGTTGGGACAATTAAAATCAAGACTCAAGGTGGAGTGAAAATGCTAACTGAAGTTCGTCATGTTTCTAACTTGAGGAGGAATTTAATTTCATTGGGTTCCTTAGATTCGAAAGGTTGCAATTACACAGTTCGTGATGGAAAGATGAAAATCTTTCGTGGTGGCCGTTTTCACATGAGTTGAAATAAAAGGGGCAACTTGTATTTACTAAAAGGGAGTGTCATTCAAGGTGGATCTCATGCTATGTTTCAAAGTGAAGGTGCTATGTGTGAAGACTTTGGAAGTATTCAGTTTGGTAGTATTTCATGGAGCGAGTTTAAGGGCCGCTTGGACTAGTGTGTTCGAGATCAATTCTAGGCACCCAAGGTGGAGTGCATGACGGGCAAGCAACAATGAGAATTGACGATTGATGGAATTTAAGCCAAGGTGGAGATTTGTTATTTTATGGGTTGAATTCTAGTCCTACTTGGAATCATTGTTTCTTTATTTTGGTTTATATGGTAGGCTTTATTTTATTCGTTATATAATAAGGAATAGATTTAGTTGTATGTTGTATTTTGTATAGATTTTCTTGTATCCATAACCTAAGTCTAAGCCAAGGTGACTAATGGGCCTGCGTGTCTGTTAGAGTGGCAACTTGTTCTTAGAAAAATTGCTTGTAATAGCTTAGGATTGCTTCTTGTACTTAGCTTAGTCTTCAGAAGATAGCCTGTTGTATATCAGTCATGTTCAGACCAGCTATCTTCATATCAGCCAAGTTCAACAAGTCATCAGTCAAGTTCGTTCAAGCCAAACTTCATCAGCAATGATTGAAGTCCTAAAGATCATATGATTGAGACTTATCTGAAGATATGCCTTGGATTATCGGCAAAGTCCTTCCTTGAGTTAGTCATAACGATAACCTGCAAGAATCATTTATTGATTCATTCCATTCTAGGCATTCATCTCAGAAAGGGATATTCTGCCTGCATCTACTGTCTACCTATTTTTAGCAAAATGGCAGAATACAGTATGGACTTTGCAGAACTCCCTATCAGATTTCAACAAAAAGAATAGAGCATTTAATGCAAGTGTTTTCAGCATTAAATGCATTCAAATTCAAATTGTCTCAAGGCTGAAGATCTCCAACGGCTACAAGAACTTCCCTGAGTATAAATAGAAGACACCATTGAAGTATTGAAGAGAGACTTCACCCTGAATTTATAACTCTGAAATCTTCATCTTCAACAGCTAGTACATTAAGAACTTAAAGCTACTCTGTAAATTACTTCATTGAAGAGCACCAAACTTAGACGATTAGTTTTTATTGCTCTTCATTGATTGTAATCCTTAGCTTTCAAGTACACGAGAATTATATCTTTATAGATATCAATTCTGCCACAAACACTTGATCAACTATTTTTTTTTGTACACGATCCATTAGTGATCTATCTTGTAAAGATTCTAGTGAAAAACTTAGTACATGTTTTTCAAATCCAAAGTTGACCACTTTGGTTGTGGACGTAGCACTTATTTATAAGTGTGAATCATATTAAATTCCATGTCTATTTTATTTCCTGTACATTTGAATTGCTACTACTTGTTGATTTCCAGAAATTTCAACAGCTCATAAAATAGCTGATCTTGACCTATCAATATCAGCCATATTGAACTCGTCATATACTTCACTCTATTCCGCTACAAAATATTTTCTAACTTCTTAGTAAAGTAACTTTATAAAAAAAAATTAATTTGAAATAGGCTATTCACCCCCCCCCCTTCTAACCTATTTGAGCACCTTGAGACCTAACAATTGGTATCAGAGCTTAACTCTTTAAAAATAAGTTTTTCCAAGATTAAACTCTTGAGAGACTTAAGATCTAATGGCTGCTCATCAAATGTTGGAAACCTCAAATGTGAACCAATGTCCAGTTTTGGATGAAGTTAACTTTGACATCTGGAAAGACAAGGTTAAAAGACACATGAATTCTATTCATAAACGTTTGTGGAAATGTGTTACAGATGGTCCAAGAATTCCTATGAAAGAAAATACGTTAGCTGCTGTTGATCCCACTGTTGATCCTGAAATTCCAAAGCCAGAAACAGAATGGGATGATGAAGATAGAAAGAATGATGCTCTGGATGGAAAAGCTATCAACATTAATTATCACAAGCTGTGTAGACATAAGCACCTACCAGCAGATTATCAATCTAGATACAGCTAAAGAAATGTGGGAAGCTATATTGGAATATCTAGAAGGTGATGGAGAAACAAAGAACAACAAGCTATACACTTGCATCCAAAAGTTTGATTCATTCAAGAAAGATCCTAAAGAAACCCTAAGAAGCGCTTACGACAGATTCTATGAGGTAGTAAATTCTTGTTATTCTTTAGGAAAGAAATATGAAAAGAAAGAGATAAACATGCGATTTCTTAATGCACTAGGCAGTCAATGGCATGTAAAGATTACTGCCATGAAAGAATCAAAAGACTTGAATAAATTTTCCCTCAGAAATCTTTATGCAAGTCTTTCGGTTTACTAGCTTGAAATTCAGCAAGCTCAAGAAATGGAAAAGAGTTTCAAAAATTTATCTTTACCAGCCATGTCAATTGAACCTTCCTGTTCTATACCTGATAAAACCCCATCTATATCTAGTGATGGTGATGATATTCTTTCTGATGAAGCTTTTGCCATGTTTGTTAAGAAATATCAACGTTTCAAGAATTTTAACAAGTCCTCCTATAAGCAGTCACCTCACAAGACTGCTGCTCCTCAAAGAACAGCTGCTCCCTATAAAACTACTGTTTCTCAAAAAGAAAATGAGCTTGTCTGTTTTAACTGTAGGAAGCCAGGTCATTTTGCTTCAAAATGTCCAAAGCCAAAATATGAATTTTACAAAAAACGTCCCTAATCTAAATTTTAAAAACAAAAAGGGATGGTGGCTGAGGACATTGATGAAAGCAACATGCCCACTTGGTGTGATACAGAATCTGATGAGGATGATTCCTGTGACTTTGCTGAAGAAGCAAATATATGTCTTATGGCCAGGGAATCACCCCATAACTCAGTAAGATCACTGCCATTTCAACAAGATGATAGTGATGATGATGAGCTCAATGAACCTTGTTAGGTCTCAAGGTGCTCAAATAGGCTAGAAGGGGGGGAGGGTTGAATAGCCTAAATCCAATTTTTAAAATTGTTTTACAAAGTTACTTCACAAAGGAGTTAGGAAATATTTTACAGCAAAATGAAGTGAAGTGTAGGACAAGTTCAAGATGGCTGATCTTGATATGACAAGATCAGCTGATCTGAAAGCTGTTGGAGTTTCTGGAAAACAACAAGTAATAGCAATTCACAAGTGCAGGAAGTAAATGGACAGAGATTTTAATATGGTTCACACTTATAAATAAGTGCTACGTCCACAACCAAAGTGGTCAACTTTGGATTTGAAAATCGTGTACTAAGTTTTTCACTAGAATCTTTACAAGATAGAACACTAATGGATCCTGTACAAAAAATAGTTGACCAAGTGTTTGCGGGAGAATTAATATCTACAAAGATATAATTCTCGTGTGCTTTGAATGCAAAGGATTGCAATCAATGAAGAGCTATAAAGACTATGTGTCTAAGCTTGGTGCTCTTCAAAGAATGTTTTTACAGAATAAACTTTTAAGCTTTAAATGCATTTGGTGTAGAAGATGAAGATTTTCAGAGTTGTGTATTTGAATTCTTGTCTATCTTCAATGCTTCAGTGGTGTCTTCTATTTATACTCAGGGAGGTCCTTGAGCCATTGGAGATTTTCAGCCTTGAGAGATTTGAATTTAAATGCATTTAATGATGAGGATATTAGCATTAAATGTTCTGATCTTGTTGTCATAATTTGATAGGGAGTTCTGCAAAGCCCAGATTGTATTCTGCAAATTTTGCCAAAAATTGGTAGACAGTAGTTGCAGGCAGAATGTCCTTTTCTGAGATGAATACCTAATAAGGAATGAATCAATAAATGATTCTTGCAGGTTATCATTATGCCAAAGTCAAGGAAGGATTTTGTTGATAACTCAAGGCACATCATCAAATAAGTCTTGATCAGCAGATCTTCAGGTGTTTCAATATTGCTGGTGAAGCTTGGCTGGAATGAACTTGGCTGATGACTTGAAGGACTTGGCTGATATGAAGATAGCTTATCTGAACAGGCTATCTTCTGAAGACTAAGTTATGTACAATAAGCAATTCTAAGCTATTATAAGCAATTTGTCTAAGAACAAGTTGCCACTCTAACAGACACGCAGACCCATTAGTCACCTTGTCTTAGACTTAGGTTATGGAAACAAGTAAATCTATACGAAATACAACAATCTCCTCTTATTTGCTTGAGTCCATGACCTTGTGAATACAATGGAAGTTGACCATGTCCGATCTTAGTAATAACATTCTTTAAAGATGATGTATTAAGTAAGCATGTCCTAGATGGACTTCCAAGGTAGTCAGTGTATTCATATTACAAATGTTTTACAGATAATAAATTAAGGCCTAAAATATTTGTAATAAAACTGTATTTAAAGATAAACAGATAAAGTATTTTATAGGGTATGTCTTTAAACATTTCATGCATACAAGATAAGCAATTAATCATAAAGCATGAAAATTTAGACACGTAAAGAAAATCATTGTACATTAAACAAGGAGTTTAATATAATGTTTTGTCAAAAATAATTCTTCTTCAAAAGAAAGGATAAGTTCAAAAGAGAGAGATAACAAGAGTGGTTATACCTGCTAAGTTGAAGTTTGTCCCTCTTGTCTTGAACTAGCAGCAGCTTTGAGTCTTGCTATTTCAACTTTGGCTGCTTGTAGTTCATCTTTGACTCCTTTCAGCTCTGCAGTTTTGGCTTTGGCTTCTTCCAATTCTGATATGAGATTCTTGTTTTTAATTCTTAGCATAGCATTTTTCTCATACAGATTGGTCAGCTGATCATTTTGAAGTCTACGCATCTCCTCCTTTATGGACACAAGCAAGGCATCCATATTGGAGAGCCGATGAACAGAGTCATGAAGCTCCTTTTGTATAAGGTCATAATGTTTACGAGAGATGGTCCTGGTGGCCCGTACAGACGTATGCACCGAACGGTTTACAGCTTTCTGAGCATGAAGCATACGTTTAAAGCCAGTGTCAATCATCTCTATCAGAGAAAGAAGCCCCTGAGAAAAGTCTTTAAATTTGTCATTGAGAAAAGTTGTGGAGGAACTCGAGGAGCTGGAGAGACGATCGACCAGAAAATTTTAACTTGCAACAACGTGCATCTGACACACCGTAACAGTGTGCTTTGCTTCACGTGCAACTGCAATGATCTTGGTCATATAGTCAGCCGTGGTAGTCGTATGATACTGTGTAGTGGCAAGGTGTTGAAGATCATTACGGGGACAGGTCATGATTTTGTCAAAACGCGTAAAAAAAAATTGTCAACAGAAGAAGGACTAAGAGATACGTAGCCGAGTGGTTGGTTGTCAGAAGATTGAGGTTGATTGGAGGAGGGCTGGTAGTGTTTTGGAGAAGGATATGATGAGATTGGTTGGTGGAAGGAAGAGAGTGGCTGGTAGAGGGTAGGTTTCGATAAATAGAAGGAGGGACGGTCTCGGGATAAGAAGCATCAGGCAGGCTGGACCAGACTCGAGGCACTGGGAAAAGCTTCTTAATGTAGATATCATAGGATTCAACATTAATGAAAATTGCAATGGAGAAAGATATGTTTTGACGAATAGTTTTGAAGGGAACATGGAAAAGAGGGTTAAAACCAATATAAGTTGCGACCAATTCAAAGAAGTCACAGAAGAAAGGCTTGGTAAAAATAGAAGGATGGCTGATGAGGGTAGTGATAGGGAGCTTAGAAAGGGAGAAAAAGTGGGAGATTTTTTGTAACGCCCCAAACTCGGTCCCAACATCATGGTCCCACAATTTGGCCACGTCACCATAACAATGCTTAACAAAATTAACCTCGAGTAACTACAATATCAAATTAACCTTAAACCAACGTAGTCCAAAGGTCACTAACATTAATAACCCATAGTAATTGTCAATACATTACTCAAATCATCATTAACTTAAATAGTTCAAAACTCTCTTATTACAAGGTAATAAAATCATTTCCAAATATCTTGAAACACACTTGTCAACATCTGCTTGTTCATAAGATCCTTCCTACTTATAACCTGGAAGAAGGAATAGGAAAGGGTGAGCGAACAATGCTCAGCAAGTTCATATACAACCCCTCCGGTTTCTAAGGAGGAGTTGACTCGAAGGAAAATCGTAAGTTCGTATATTAAAAAGACATCGAAATCATAAGGTCAACATTCATAGTTCATAAAATCATAAGAGTAATAGGAATTCCAAAGGAAAGGATACCGACATGCAAGACAAGTACGAGAGGTACAGCTACCGCCAACCGTCCCATACCAGTTGGAGATAGCGTCCAACTCGCGGACGCTCATAATATCATATGAGCAAACGAAAATTCCAAATAAAAGTTACAGACTGCACAATGACTACGAGAGGTACGGCTGCCGCCAACCGTCCCATACCAGTTGGAGGCAGCGTCCAACTCGCGGACACCATGATCACGTAAGTGGTCTCAAGACCTTAATTAAACAGTTACTCCGAAGAGTTCTGATGATTCGTATTTCGTACATGTAAATGGTATATCCGGATAACCGCACCACGGGCCAGGTGGTGTAAAGTATTCGTAACAATTCGTAAAAATTCGTATCTCGTTGTACCGTAGTACCCCTGTGTGACAGGTTGTTTAACTTAGTGATCACAGTAGGAGTTTCAATAAAATACACAATAGATTCAAAGTTGGAAGATATCACAATCGAATGGTTTTCATAAAAATAAAATATTTCTCATATGACAAGGATTCATACGTAGGATTAACGGCAAATCATAATGTGAAGTAAGAATGAAACGATGCGACGGAGTTCAAAACAATTACCGGCATAAATACCGGTATAGCGTATAAAATAACGTTTGACAACAACAAAAATACAGCGGAAGCCTATCGAATAAATTTATAGTTCAAATATTTAAAGAGGTATAATCCCTTACCTGATAATAGTAGTGAAGCAATAAAACTTGTACGCAAAATACGAAACGTTACACGTGCTCCTCTGAAACTAAATTCAAAATTTAATTTACTAATCATCCAACTATAATTGTGCTAACTAAAATATAATACTAAAATATATTAATAGGCTATTCTAAAATTACATACTATTTAATTGTTATAATAAAGAAAACAAAACCTTAACACACACTCGGCACACACACTCAGCACACACCGATCACTGTTATTCCCTCTCTCCTTTTCTTTCTTTCTTTTCTCTTCTTTCTTTTTACTGTTTCCATCTTCCTCTCTCTTCCATCCTTTCCCTCTCTTCATATTCCCTATAATAAGCAATACAAATTACAAACAACACATTCATACCCCACCCACACATCTAAAAGTCAAATTAAACTCACACATATACATATAATATTCAATACTCCCTTTTCTAATCAATTCTCATCTTTCTTCAACCAATCCCACAAGGATCTAGAACACACACTCAAGCTACTAACAATATTATAACCGAATAATTCTAAAATAAAATACAAACTTCAACAGTGAAGAATTGTTACCTGCTCTTCAGTACCGGCGCCCTTTTCTTTTCTTTTCTTTTAGATTAGGTTAACTAGCATACTCCGTCTTGCCCTATTTATATTTATACCCTATTAGGGTTTTTACCCTAATATACTTCTCTTACAAAAGAGCCTATTAGCTATTAAAATATTAACTAACTGGCGATTATTACTACTCTTATCAATAAAAGTTGGGCCAAGCCCAACCCTCATAATTAAATTCACAAAAATTAAGTCCAATTAGTTACTTTTATTCAAATATAAAATAATGTAATTAATTCAAAAATATAATATAATAAATATGAATTTCGTGGGTATTACACTCTTACCCCCTAAAAAGAAGTTTAGTCCTCTAAACTTAACGTACCTCGTCAGGCAAAATGGTTAGGATACTTTCCTCGCATCTCTTCCTCGAGTTCCAAAGTAGTCTCTCTCTCCGAGTGATTTGTCCATTGCACCTTCACATACGGAATGGTTCGCTTTCTTAGTACTTGATCTTTCCGATCTACAATACGAATAGGTTGTTCATCATAACACAAATCTTCTCGGAGTCGTAACGGTTCATATTCAATTACATGGCTCAGATCAGGGACATACTTTTTCAACATACTCAACATAGACACATGAAACACATTGTGAACTCCGGCAAGTACAGGTGGCAAGGCAAGTGTATACGCGATCTCTCCCACCCGCTCAAGTATCTTGAATGGTCCGACAAACCTCGGACTGAGCTTACCTCAAATACCAAATCTCATGACTCTTCTCGTCTGTGAGACTTTCAAAAATTCATGGTCGCCAGTGTCGAAGCCTAGTTCGCGTCGGCGTTTATCTGCGTAAGACTTCTGTCTACTTTGGGCCATAAGTAGTCTCTTCCTAATCAATTGGACTTTCTCTGAAGTAAGTTGTACCAATTTGGGGCCCAAAAGTTTTCTCTCACCCACCTCGTCCCAACAAGTAGGTGATCGACATTTCCTTCTGTACAATGCCTTATAGGGTGCCATGTTAATGCTGGCATGGAAGCTGTTGTTATACGCAAACTCTACTAGCGGTAAGTGATCATCCCAATTCCCTTGTAAATCCAAAACACAAGCTCTAAGCATGTCCTCTAACGTCTGGATAGTTCTTTCCGACTGGCCATCTGTTTGTGGGTGAAATGCGGTACTCATGCTCAACCTGGTACCGAGGGCCTTTTGCAGACTACCCCAAAACTTTGATGTAAACCTCGTATCGCGGTCTGAGACTATTGAATCAGGAACCCCATGTAGTCTAACAATCTCATCGATATACATTTTCGCTAATTTTCTCTAGCGAGTCATTAATTCGAAATGGCAAAAAATGAGCCGACTTAGTTAATCGGTCCACAATAACCCAAATTGCATTGTTCCCTTTGAGTGTTCTAGGTAGTCCTACCACGAAATCCATAGTGATGTGTTCCCACTTCCATTCGAGATTCGACATTGACTGTAATAACCCTCAAGGTCTTTGATGTTCACTTTTGATCTGTTGGCATACTAGACATTTGGAGACAACCTCTGCAATATCTCGTTTCATATTTTCCCATCAAAAGGTATAACGCACATCCCTATACATCTTCGTGCTTCCTGGGTGTACTGCAAACCTCGAATTATGAGCTTCCTCTAATATCTCCCTTTTTAACTCTGCGTCCGAAGGAACGCAAACCCTAGATCCAAAGCGTAAAATGCCATCGCTCCCAATTTGAAATTTCGCTGGGCTCCAACTTCCACCCCCTCAGCAATCTTGGTTAACTCTGGGTCGACTCCTTGAGCCGTCTTAATCATTTCTAACAAGGACGGTTGAAAACTTAAGTACGTCAGGTATCCCTTGCTTCCTCGCACTCTCACTTTTAAATCTAAGGACTCCAAGTCGTCTATAATCCTCTTTTCCTTTGTTAACATCATGGCCAAGGTTCCCCTATTCTCCCCATACAAATAATGTCTCCAAATTTTTAGTGCAAACACCACTGCAACAAATTCTAAGTCATGCGTTGGGTAGTTCTTTTCAAAAGTCTTAAGTTGTTGAGAAGCGTAAGCGATTACCATCCCCTTTCTGCATTAGCACACAACCCAAACCTCTTAGCGAAGCATCACTATAAATCACAAACCCCCCTGTCTCCGCCGGTAAGGTAACAATCGGTGTTGAAACCAACCTCTTCTTCAACTCTTGAAAACTAACCTCGAATTCTTCAGTCCAAACGAAATTTGCATTCTTTTGAGTCGATCTAGTCAAAGGTACTGCAATCTTCGAAAATTCTTCAACAAATAGACGGTAATACCCTTCCAACCCTAAGAAACTGCGAACTTCAGCTGCAGTTGTTGGCCGTTCCCAGTTTACAACCGCCTCAATCTTTGCTGGATCCACCGAAATCCCATCCTTAGACACTACATGCCCCAAGAAAGAAACTTCCTCTAGCTAAAATTCAAACTTTTTAAACTTAGCATAAAGTTTTTCCTCTCTTAAAATTTGTTGTACTGCCCTTAAGTGTTCCTCATGCTCCTCCTGAGACTTAGAGTAGATCAAAATATCATCAATGAAGACAATCACACACTTATCGAGAAACTTTTGGAAAACCCTATTCATTAAATCCATAAAAGCCGCTGGGGCATTAGTTAAACCAAACGGCATCACCAAAAAATCATAATGTCCATACCGTGTCCTAAACGTCGTCTTAGAAATATTCTCCTTCTTAATCCTTAACTGGTGGTATCCTGAGCGAAGATCAATCTTAGAAAAGTAGCAAGCACCTTGTAATTGATCAAACAAGTCATCAATCCTTGGCAATGGGTATTTATTCCTGATCGTAACTCGATTTAACTCATGGTAGTCAATACACAACCTCATGGTCCCATCCTTCTTTCTCACAAATAACACCGGAGCACCCTACGGCGATATACTAGGTCTAATCAAACCCTTTTCTAGCAATTCTTGCAACTGTTCCTTTAGTTCCTAGAGTTCTACCGGGGCCATTTATAAGGTGTCTTTGAAATGGGTGTCGTCCCTGTCGCTAGGTCAATTCCAAATTCCATTGCTCTCATAGGCGGAAGACCAGGTAAGTCCTTCGGAAATATATCCTCAAATTTCCCAACCACATGAAGTGAAACTACACTCGATGTCCCCTTACTGTTATCAACTAGAGAAGCTAGGTATACCTGACAACCTTTCCTCAATAATCATCTTGCCCTTAATGAAGAAATAATACCCGATAGTGTCGTCGATTTAGATCCCTTAAAAAGAAACTCTGGTTCCCCAGGAATACAAAACAACCCTTCTTTCTTAAAGCAGTCTACCTTAGCATGAAATGCGGCTAACCAATCCATGCCTAAGATCAAGTCAAAGTCTTGGATTTCTAATGGTACCAATTTGATAGGCATCTCCCTATCCTCCACCTTCAAAGAGCATGACTTAAACACCGTAGTTACCAAGATGGATTCCTTAGTTGGTGTGTCTATTACTAGATCAATATCTAACCTCTGAGGAGACAATTTCATACGACGTGCAAGAGATGTGCATATAACTGAATGTGTGGCACCCGGATCAATTAAGGCATAAACATTGCAAGAGAAAAGTTGGACGGTACCTGCCACTATGTCATAGTCGTCCAAGCACACAAGGTAACGAGAAGTCAAAACCTCAGCTCGCTTGGATCGAGGGGAGCTTTCGCGATCGCTAAATAGGAATGATGTATATCCATTATTCATATTATGATAAGGTATGACAAAGTTTATATATATATTTTTTTTTCTAGCAACCTCAAACATGAATACCCCATAGTGCAAAACCAAACTTCACAGAAATTGACATTTGCCGATCTAATTGAATTTACCTCGAGTTGAGCCGCTTTTAATTCTAAACACTTTCCTAAAGGTCACTTAGTCGGCAAACTATGAAATCATTCATTACATGATAATTCAAGGCCTTAGCTTATAACTAGATCATTACACGAACTCTTCACTCATCATTTTCTCATACGACATCCAAAAAAAATCATCATAGAATTTAACTTTCAATAATTTATTCAAATGAGCACAACCACCTTCAAATTTGAACCAGACTCCAATATTCAACTCAATTAACTAATTTCCTTAAATTTCAAGAACGTGCCACATGTTCAAGATATATGTATATTCTTATAACCCAACTCATATAATTTATCTAATGGGAATACCAAAATGAACCCCTAATATACTCACCGAGGAAGATGCCTTACCCCAAGATGTCAAACCTAGGATTATCTAACTATTATAAAACATATGTATTCAAGTACGACAATTTAAGTCAATGATATTCAAAGAGGCGGGTTTACGAAAAATAATTTCCTTCAAATTCTGTAACTAAATACCGTTTTCTCAAGATTCAAACAAGAACTCATTCTTTCCTTGGCACATAAAAGGATGATAGTCTACTCATGTTCCTGGGAGACTTCATTAATCGTGTCATTCTTATGATGCATCGACCGTGTCACCTCCCCAAATATCCAAAAACGACACAAATACCAATAATACAATGTGGTGGCAATACCTAAGTGTACAATCATATAATTACCCTACAATCATTTTTTAATTCTAATCAGTTCTTAATTCTAATTAATTCTTAATTCTAATTAATTCTTAATTCAAATAAATTCTTAATTCTAATCAATTCTTAATTCTAAAGTCTACAGAACCTCAAACCATGCTTTGATACCAACTTTGTAACGCCCTAAACTCGGTCCCAACATCGTGGTCCCACAATTTAGCCACGTCACCATAACAATGCTTAACAAAATTAACCTCGAGTAACTACAATATCAAATTAACCTTAAACCAACGTAGTCCAAAGGTCACTAACATTAATAACCCATAGTAATTGTCAATACATTACTCAAATCATCATTAACTTAAATAGTTCAAAACTCTCTTATTACAAGGTAATAAAATCATTTCCAAATATCTTGAAAGACACTTGTCAACATCTGCTTGTTCATAAGATCATTCCTACTTATAACCTGGAAGAAGGAATAAGAAAGGGTAAGCGAACAATGCTCAGCAAGTTCATATACAACCCCTCCGATTTCTAAGGAGGAGTTGACTCGAAGGAAAATCGTAAGTTCGTATATTAAAAAGACATCGAAATCATAAGGTCAACATTCATAGTTCATAAAATCATAAGAGTAATAGGAATTCCAAAGGAAAGGATACCGACATGCAAGACAAGTACGAGAGGTACAGCTACCGCCAACCGTCCCATACCAGTTGGAGATAGCGTCCAACTCGCGGACGCTCATAATATCATATGAGCAAACGAAAATTCCAAATAAAAGTTACAGACTGCACAATGACTACGAGAGGTACGGCTGCCGCCAACCGTCCCATACCAGTTGGAGGCAGCGTCCAACTCGCGGACACCATGATCACGTAAGTGGTCTCAAGACCTTAATTAAACAGTTACTCCGAAGAGTTCTGATGATTCGTATTTCGTACATGTAAATGGTATATCCGGATAACCGCACCACGGGCCAGGTGGTGTAAAGTATTCGTAACAATTCGCATACTCCGTCTTGCCCTATTTATATTTATACCCTATTAGGGTTTTTACCCTAATATACTTCTCTTACAAAAGAGCCTATTAGCTATTAAAATATTAACTAACTGGCGATTATTACTACTCTTATCAATAAAAGTTGGGCCAAGCCCAACCCTCATAATTAAATTCACAAAAATTAAGTCCAATTAGTTACTTTTATTCAAATATAAAATAATGTAATTAATTCAAAAATATAATATAATAAATACGAATTTCGTGGGTATTACAACAGGTATTTCAGATATGCCAACAGGTACACAATCAATCATATCATGTCTATAAAGAATCTGAATGAAAATTTGGTTTGGTGGAGTGGTAATGTTGAGCTTTAGGGAATCTCGTTGTAATGTTTTTCCTATAATCTTAATAAAAATTTTGTTTGGTTTTTCAAAAAATTGGAGGAAGTAATCTAGCCTAAGAGGCTTCTTACGTTGCAGAATGGAGAAGCACTGCAGGAGAATGGAAGTCGAGCAGGCTTCATCACTCAATGTCTCGTTCTTACAAAGAGATCCTTTGTTAATATGTATCGCAGTCTAGGTTACTATTGGCTTCGCCTTGCAATTTATATTGCCTTGTGCTTGTGTGTTGGGACCATATTTTATGATTTTGGCCTTAGCTATGGCTCAATTCAGGTTAGTTCTCATGAGCAGTATATACTTTATTTCAAAATTCTAATTAAAGCAAAATGTTTATGGTATGTATAGTAATTGTTTCAATTGTTTACAGGCTAGAGGTTCAATGCTCATGTTTGTCGCAGCATTCTTGACTTTTATGGCTATTGGCGGATTTCCTTCTTTTGTTGAGGACATGAAGGTACCATATCGATTACCAAGTAGTAAGATGATTTTATAAAATTTAACGAATTAATCATAGTCATTGACATATGCTTCGTCCATTCTTGAAATTCAGATTTTTACTCGAGAAAGATTGAATGGGCACTATGGTGTAGCCGCATTTGTTGTGGGAAACACATTATCTTCCATTCCTTACTTAGTTATGATCTCTCTAATACCTGGAGCAATGGCTTACTTTCTCGTTGGCCTTCAAAAGGAGATTGATCATTTTGTCTATTTTTCTTTGCTCCTCTTCGCGTGCATGATGTTAGTTGAAAGCCTAATGATGATTGTAGCAAGTATTGTACCTGATTTTCTCATGGGAATTATAACCTGTTATATTATTGTTAGCCTGGCCCAAGCTATTTGGCAGCCCAATTGTCATTTGGCCCAAACCCCAGCCCAGGTCCCTTGGCGGCCCGCCAATTGCGAAGCGCAAACCGGAAGCTTATGTTTCTGGAGACTTCCTGGTTCCTCCCCTTTGCCCTTCCACGTGTCCTCGCCTCGTGCAGTGCGCTGGCCCTCGTCTGTCGTGATCCCTCTTTTATTGCTTCCACTTTCCCATACCGTCACTATATAGTGCAGAGGGTGTGACCAGAGTAGAGACAGAAAGCGACCTGTAGAGAGAGAGAGAGAAAACAAAAATCTGTGTTTAGATTTTGTGTGATTTCATCTCTTCTTACCCGTCACCATTGTTGGCCTACCTCAATCTCCTCTTTGTCCCTTTGTGTGTGTGTGAGGAGTGTGAGTGTATACAGTGGTTGGGCTCTTAAAGGTTTGTTCCTTTTGGTGAGCTTGAGGGGGGTCGTTCTCAGTGAAGCAACGGCGTGGGTTTCTATCCGTTTACTTCTTCTTCTTTGTGGTCACCGGTTCTAGGGTTTTGGGGGTTTGGGTGTTGCGAGGCGTCGGGTGGTCTTTGCCGGAACAGTGAGCGGAGTGTTAGGGACTGTGTGGGACTCATTTGGTGGACTTGTTTAGAGAAAGGGTGACTGAGCCTATGAAATGAGCCTTAGCCGAGGTTTAACCACCTGTGACGGCAAGTTGGTGGCTTGACGCCGGCGTTGTGGCCATCGTTCTTACTCTGTTTCTTTCTTCTCCATTTTTGCCTTTTGTGTTGGTCTGACTCCTTGGTTCCTTGTAGGTCACTGTGAAGATCGTGTTGATCTTCTGTCCGAGTTCGTGTTTTTATTATTCCCTTAGGCTAGAAAATTCTGTAACCCCCTTCCCCTCTTTGTAACTCGATAAGAGCATCTCTGTGAGGTCTCTCCGATTAGAACTTTGTATTAGGTTATTCTGGTCTATAATATTTATTTGGCGTTTGTACGCACGTGTAATACAACCACAACAGTGGTATCAGAGCCTGGTTCGCGTTTGGTGGTTACGGTTGTGTATGGCGGCGTACGGCGGTGTACGGTGGAGTACAGTGCATACGGTGGCCTACGGTGGCTCACTGTAATCTACGGGCTCCCTTCAATCCAAAATAGAAACCCTAGTCAAGGGTTTCTGGGTAAGCTGGTCCTCCTCCCTTTATTGTCCTATTAAATGCGTGGATGATTTTATTTTCTCTTGGTGATCAAATCTGCTAATTGTGGTAGCTAAATCTGTCTGTGTTAGTAGCTACTACCTTGCCCTGCTCATGCCCTGTTGTGAGATAATAGCTGTCTGCCTGATCCTGCTAAATGAATCTTGATCTGATTGGCTATTGTTTCTGAGAACTGCTTAGTCACTGTGGTTAGGCTGTGGTTGTGTGATTCTGATCTGTTGGTGTTTTGGTTTTTGAGTACTCTGTTGATTATTCTGTTTCTGTGTTTCTTGAGTTCACTTCAGTTTTAAAATGGCTAGCTCCTCTACATCTGCATATAGTTTAGAACCTTTCAATGGGAAAACTGATTTTTCAATTTGGCAACAGAAAATGCGAGGCATTTTGATTAAGGAAAAAGTTTTCAAAGCTATTACATTGAAATTTTCTGAAAATGATTCAGAGGAAAGCATAGCCGAAATGGATGAATGCGCTTATTCATCCATAATTTTAAAACTGTCCGATTCGGTTTTACGAAAAGTTGGCAAGCTTGACTCTGCTAAAGCTTTGTGGGAAAAATTGGAAGAACTGTATTTCGAAACATCTTTGCCAAACAAATTGTATCTTCTCGAAAAAAATTCCCGCTTCAAGCTTGACTTAAACAAAGATATGGATGATAACATCGATATCTTCACAAAATTGGTTCAAGATATCAAGCAAACTGGAGATAAACATATTGATGAATACACCCCCATTGTGCTTTTAAATGCCATCCCTGAATCTTATGCTGATGTAAAATCTGCAAACAAATATGGTAGGGATGCTTTAACTCTTGATACTGTGATAAATGGCCTAAAAAGTAAAGAGTTGGAACTAAAAGCTAACAAGGGTAAATCATCAACATCCGGTGAAGTCCATATGGTAAGGGGAAGGTCTCAAAATAGAAACAGTGGGCAAAACAAAAATCAAAATCAGAATCAAGGTCATAACTATGAGAAGAAAAAGGGTAGGAGTAAGAGTAGATCGAAATCCAGGACTAGAGGCAGAAAATGCTACAACTGTGGGGAAATCGGACACTTTAGGAAGGAATGCCCTAACCCTAAAAAGAAGAATTTTAATCAAAATCAGAATGATCAAAATGATTGCAATATGGCCTCGGGTAGTGAGGATGATGCGAATGTTTTTATGGTGGTAGAATCATGTGATAATTTGGTTAACTCTGTGAATGCCATGCCTGCATGCAAGAATGAATGGTTAATAGGCTCTGCCTGCACTTTCCACATGACACCATATAAACACTTCTTTAATTCATATCAAGAACTAAACACTGGTTCTGTCTCACTTGCTAATGAAAAGAAGTGCCTTATTGCTGGAATTGGTGATATTTGTTTAAAATTCGATTCTGGAAACATTCTGAAATTAAAAAATGTTAGGCATGTTCCTGACCTATGCAATAATCTGATTTCCTGTGCATCTCTAGAAGATGATGGTTTAGAGGGAAGGTGGGGGAGGGGAATAATGAAAATTATGAAAGGCTCTCTTGTGATTGTGAAGGCTGAAAAACGCTGAAATCTGTATGTGTGTGCTGGTTTACCTTTATCTTGTGCTGAAAACTGTGCTAATTTGGTTAAGGAAGATAAAACCAGTGTATGGCATAAAAGGTTAGGACACATGAGTAGTAAAGGCCTAGGAATCTTAAATAAAGCCGGTGCTTTTGGAAAAGATGAGATTTCAGACTTGCCTTTCTATGAGTCATGACTCATGTGTGATGAGTAAACAGCACCGAGTGAGCTTTCCCCAATCCTCAATCCCTAAATTTTCAAGCAAAAAAACCCTTGAATACATACATGCACATGTATGGGGGCCATCCAGCGAGCCCACTCAAGGTGGAAACAGATACTTCTTATCTATTATTGATGATTTTTCCCAAAAAACTTGGTTGTTCCTGATGAAACACAAATCTGATGTTTTTGAAAATTTTAAAAACTGGAAAACCATGATTGAGGTTAAAACTGGTAAGAAGATTAAAACCCTTAGGACTGATAATGGCCTAGAGTTCTGCAACTCTGAAATGGACAAATTCTGCTCTAATAACGGAATTGAAAGACACAAAACTGTCCCTTATACCCCTCAGCAGAATGGGGTCGCGGAGAGAATGAATAGGACTCTCCTTGAAAGGGTTAGGAGTATGCTTGCCTCCTCGGGTCTCTCCAAATGGTTTTGGGGAGAGGCAGTCCTGACTGCCGCCTATCTCATCAATAGGTCCCCTTCCATCCCATTGCACGGAAGATGTCCCGTGGCAGTCTTTTGGGGTAGAGAGATTGATTTTCAAAATTTGAGAGTTTTTGGGTGTGCTGCCTATGCCCATAGGAGAAATGACAAATTGGAACCTCGATCCGTTAGGTGCGTTTTCTTGGGCTATCCCGAGGGAGTTAAAGGATATAGGTTATGGGTAAAAGATGAACCGGGTTTTAAGGTGATAATCAGTCGGGATGTTGTCTTTAATGAAAACGAATTCCCGTGTTTAAATATCCCAAACGAACCTGTCCCTGCCCCGGCTCCTGTTATGGTGGAGCACCCTATCGTATTGAGTCCGATTGAACCTAGGGTGCAGCCCGAGACTGAAACTGTAAATGAAAATCAAAATGATAATCAAGAAAATGAGCAAGAAACTGAAACTGTAGATGCTGAAACTGAAAATGAAGACACTAGAATTGAATTTCCTGAAGGTCAAAATCTAGACAACTATCTACTTGCTAGGGATAGACCTAGACGTACGATTAGAAGGCCCTCTAGATTTGATGACATGGTCTCTTTTGTGTTCAGTGTTTTTGAATCGATTGACAACTGTTATGAACCCAAAACTTATCAAGAAGCTTTGAAATTTGCTAATTCTGTGGAGTGGTTGAATGCTATGATGGATGAAATGAACTCATTGCATGTTAATCAAACTTGGACTCTTGTGCCCAAACCTAAAAACTGCTCCCTTGTTGACTGTAAATGGCTGTTTAAAGTCAAAAACGAGTTTGAATCTGTGCGATTCAAAGCTAGGTTAGTTGCTAAAGGGTTTACTCAAAAGGAGGGGATAGATTACACGGAAATCTTTGCCCCGGTTGTCAAATTCACTACAGTTAGGGTAATGCTTGCATTAGTTGCTCAATTTGATTGGGAGTTGAAACAAATGGACGTCAAAACTGCGTTTTTACATGGTGAATTAGACGAAAAAATTTTCATAAGGCAACCGGAAGGTTTTATTGACAAGAAAAATCCCGATTATGTTTGTTTGTTGAAAAAATCTTTGTATGGACTGAAACAGTCTCCTAGAATGTGGAACAAAAAATTTGACATGTGCATGCAATCTTTGAATTTTAAACGTAGCTCATATGACCACTGCTTGTATTTTAAAATCAACTGTGATGCACACTTGTTCCTATTGATTTATGTTGACGACATGCTCTTGATCAGCCCTTGCATCAAGGCTATAGAGGATGTCCAAAAATGTCTTTGCAAAAACTTTGACATGAAAAACTTAGGAGACGCCAAAAAGATTTTGGGAATGAACATTGTAAGGGATAGGAAAAACAACACGATTTCTCTTAATCAGATTTCCTAAGTTGAAAAGATTTTGAGTAAATTTAACATGAAAAATTGTAAATCTGTCAATGTGCCTCTTGCGAGTCATTTCACCTTAAGTAAAAACCAGTCTCCTCAATCTGAAACTGAAATTGATGAAATGAAAAATGTGCCATATTCAAACGCCATAGGATCGGTCATGTACTTGATGGTTAGCACACGTCCTGACCTTGCTTATCCCCTGAGTTGTCTAAGTAGATACATGGCTAATCCTGGAATGCCTCACTGGCAGGCTGTTAAATGGCTGATGAGATACCTGAAATTCTCTCTGAATTATGGCTTGAAATTTTCAAAATGTTGTGATGGTGTGAAATTAAAAGGCTATGTAGACTCGAATTATGCTAATGATAGAGATAGTAGGAAATCCACTACTTCTTATGTGTTTACGTTATGTGGTGCATGTGTTAGTTGGAAATCCCAACTTCAATCTATTGTTGCATTGTCTACGACTGAGTCTGAATATGTTGCTATAACTGAGGCATTCAAAGAAGCAACATGGTTAAAAGGATTAATTTCTGAACTGGGTTTTTTAAAGACAAAACTGTAATTTTTTCAGACAGTCAATCTGGTATACAGCTTTGTAAAAATCTTGTTTTTCACGATCGAACAAAGCACATAGATGTTAGGTTTCATTACCTAAGAGACGTGATTGATAAAGGACTTGTCCTCCTTGAAAAAATTCCAACCTAGCTTAATCCTGCAAACATGGGAACAAAATGCCTGCCTGTCACCAAATTTAAAAACTGTTTAAACATTTTGAAAATTGATACTGGAGATTGATACATGACTGCTGTTTTTCCCCTGGAAAATCCTTGGCATTCTGTGTGGTTGCCAAGGTATCTCTCTAGTTCCTACTTAGTGTGGTGGAGCTAGTTAGATTTTCTTTTTCCTTGCTTGGTCCAAGCTGTGTGTTGGATCAAGTGGGGAATAGGCAATGATGAACCCTAATTGATAAAAAGGTCCTTTTGAGTCCCCTTAAGTCCTTTTACCTCCCCACTTGCTCCAAGGTGGAGATTGTTATATTATTGTTAGCCTGGCCCAAGCTATTTGGCAGCCCAATTGTCATTTGGCCCAAACCCCAGCCCAGGTCCCTTGGCGGCCCGCCCATTGCGAAGCGCAAACCGGAAGCTTATGTTTCTGGAGACTTCCTGGTTCCTCCCCCTTGCCCTTCCACGTGTCCTCGCCTCGTGTAGTGCGCCGGCCCTCGTCTGTCGTGATCCCTCTTTTATTGCTTCCACTTTCCCATACCGTCACTGTAGAGTGCAGAGGGTGTGACTAGAGTAGAGAGAGAAAGCGACCTGTAGAGAGAGAGAGAGAAAACAAAAATCTGTGTTTAGATTTTGAGTGATTTCATCTCTTCTTACCCGTCACCATTGTTGGCCTACCTCAATCTCCTCTTTGTCCCTTTATGTGTGTGTGAGGAGTGTGAGTGTATACAGTGGTTGGGCTCTTAAAGGTTTGTTCCTTTTGGTGAGCTTGAGGGGGGTCGTTCTCAGTGAAGCAACGGTGTGGGTTTTTGTCCGTTTACTTCTTCTTCTTTGTGGTCACCGGTTCTAGGGTTTTGGGGGTTTGGGTGTTGCGAGGCGTCGGGTGGTCTTTGCCGGAACAGTGAGCGGAGTGTTAGGGACTGTGTAGGACTCATTTGGTGGACTTGTTTGGAGAAAGGGTGACTGAGCCTATGAAATGAGCCTTAGCCGAGGTTTAACCACCTGTGACGGCAAGTCGGTGGCTTGACACCGGCGTTGTGGCCATCGTTCTTACTCTGTTTCTTTCTTCTCCATTTTTGCCTTTTGTGTTGGTCTGACTCCTTGGTTCCTTGCAGGTCACTGTGAAGATCGTGTTGATCTTCTGTCTGAGTTCGTGTTTTTATTATTCCCTTAGGCTAGAAAATTTTGTAACCCCCTTCCCCTCTCTGTAACTCGATAAGAGCGTCTCTGTGAGGTCTCTCCGATTAGAACTTTGTATTAGGTTATTCTGGTCTGTAATATTTATTTGGCGTTTGTACGCACGTGTAATACAACCACAACATAACTGGTGCTAGAATACAAGGTGTAATGATGTTGAATGGGGGATTTTTCCGATTGCCAGATGATCTTCCTAAGCCATTTTGGAGATACCCAATGTATTACATTTCATTTCATAAGTATGCAAATCAAGGATTCTACAAGAATGAGTTTGAAGGATTGAGTTTCCCTAACGAAAATGTTGGAGGGCCTCCCATTATTACGGGTAATGAGATCTTGAGAAGTGTTTGGCAAGTGGAGATGGGTTATTCTAAGTGGGTCGACGTAGGCATTCTGTTCGGGATGGTGATCTTATATCGGCTTATGTTCTTAGGAATTATAAAAACCACAGAGAAGGTTAAGCCTAAGATTCAAGCACTCATGGCCAAATCTCCAAAGTCCTGAAGACATGTTGAAGATATATATATATTCAAGCCCTCCACATGAAGCAAGAATGTAAGGTGATCGTAACAACATCTTTGGTTGAGAATTGAGATCAATGAGCACTAGGTCTCACGTATGCTTGTTATTTCTATTTTCTTTATGGTACGAGTGTTGAATACATTATGTTCTTTGCATGTTGATGCCAGTCGTTTGTTGGGCTACAAGTAGTGTTAGATACAACACTAACTGCTAACTGTTGATTGATTAAAACTGTAAGTCTAATTAGTTAGTAGTGAGACCTAAAGACTACACAATCAATCAAGCAGTCTCAAGTAATATATATACTCGAAGGTGAAGGTTGTGCCTACTATGGACTCGAGTTGTCCATAATTACCAAATCAATTTTGGATGCAAGAGACAACGTTTCTAACCTAAGAAACCCCTTGTTTACATTAATCTTATCGTTCAGAACTTGTTTGAGCCAATGTAGATATTGAGAAGCTTGGAATCAAGTTTGGATATTCTTGCAAATTTTTCAAACTATATGTTCGGCTAGCTATGAACAGAGGACTGATCGGCCACTTATAAAAGCTCGATTGACCCTTGCTTAGTATACGTTTGGATCTCTTTGCGAAGTATTATCTTTCTAACCCCATATATTACTCCCTCCGTTGCAAAATAATCAATCATTCATGTTTATGATCGCGAAATAAAATGGACATCATTTTCAGACGAAACGATTACTAAACTTTACAAGCAGTTCCCGTAAAATGTTGCCCAGCAAGTCCAAATCATATCTATTGCAGGCGTTTAAATCTTGTCTCTTGCTAACAAAAAAGAAAAAAAAAACAACAACAAAAAAACCCTGTAAACTTACATTTGCACCTATAAACTTCGTTTGATTAATATATGCATTTTTACAAGTATATGATGAATCTATTTCATTCTCAAAAATCTCGTTGATCGAATTCACAAACTACACTTTGAAAAGCACAATGTCTTGATCTATGTCTTCTGGAACTCTCCGTGGAGAAGGGAACTTGGGAAGAAGGTCCGCAATGTGTTTGGCTGTCTTCAAATATGATGCATATTTGCATATAACCACATCATCTACACATCTAGTTTTTATATTTTTTTGTTCTTTTAACTCATTATATTCTACCTTTAAATCCCTCATTGTATTGCTAAGGGTTGAAATACAAAATTTGAAATCAGTGTTTTCTTTCTCTCGAAGAGTCTCCTTAAGTACCTTCATCTTGAAATTCCACACGCCAATTTTCCAATTGAAGTGATACAATGGAAGAAATCGTTGACCATAAATAGCTATGAATTCTACGGCAGCTAAAATGAACTCGAATTCTTCATTAGACATATAGTAGGGAAAGCTTATTCTTGTCCACCCAGGCTTCACTCCATTATAACCCTGTCAATAAAATAAAATCAACAAATTTATATTCAAAAACATTGTTACAAGTCTAAAAATTCTAATGTTCATCAATTCCTTGAAGGGAAGAGACTCACCATTTCTATAGCAGATCTAAAAGCAAGTGAGGAAGGCTCATCAATATTTAGCAAATGGTGACCATAGGGTCCGGCACAAGCACACCCTCCACGAGCTTGAATGCCAAAGAGGTCATTGAGGAGCTTTGCAACAAAAGGCCCATGAAGAGGTTTATCCCTCTTGTCACCGGTCTCTTTGGACATGTAAAGTCCTCCCAAATCTTTTCCATCTCCATTGCCCTTAGTACTCAACTCAGTTGATGAAGAATACTTGGTCGTGTTTACAAGGAAAGATAAAATAGCTTGTCGCTCCTCGCTCGTGTTTCCCAACACCCGTATGTTTTGATTTGGAAGAAATCTTTCTAATGCTCTTTTAATGTAGTTTTGCTCTCTTTTCATGATCACCGAATAGCCAATGTAGTCTTTAACCCAAAATGCCAAAGCAGCTCTAATTTTTTGGATGATTGGAGGAGTTCCGGCATCTTCTCTTTCTTCTATGTCAGTAACATATAATGTGTCCTAAAATTCTAAAACGTTCACAATATGAACAAATAAATAGTTATAGAAAAATGATATTCCCTCCGTCCTCAAATTATTGTCTTGTTTGACTCGGCACACAGATTAAGAAAAAACAATTGACTTGATTATTAATATTGGTATAGTGTGTAGTTTTTTTTTAATGCCGCACATGTGCACGTAGCATATAATTAAAGTAAGAAGAAAAAGTAAGGGTAAAATGATAAAAATGTTGTCATAAAAAAGAAACTTTTAAACAAGACAATTATTTTGGGACTGACAAAAAATGAAAGTAAGACAATAATTTAGGGACGGAGGAAGTATTTGTTTAAAAAGGACGGATCAATACATACATTTTCATTGAAGTTATTGACGAAATCAACGGTACCTCCTCCACAAGTTGAAGGGGGAGAAGATTTAAGCTGATATAGGGCCTTGCTCATCAGAAGGATGCCCGGTGACCCTGGCCCTCCAATGAACTTGTGAGGACTTAGAAAGATTGCATCGTATCCATCAATCTCCCCAGATCTCATGTCAATTTTCACGTACGGACCACTGTACAATAAACAATCACACCTTTTTAAAATAGAGGATCCTGTCTGTTTTTTTTCCCAAGTGTTTTTGATAAAAGCGCATAAAGGTGAAGACTTGCATTTTCACAACTAACATACGAGTTAAAATCATGCACATACCTTGCCGCGAAATCAAAGCATGCAAAAGCTCCATAACTGTGAAGAAGTTGAGCTAGCCCTCGTGTGTCCGAACAAATTCCCGTGACATTACTACAAGCAGAGAAAGAACCCAACATGGGTCGGTTTGTGTGCCGATAAAGCTCAAGTTTGCCTCTTAGCGCTTCCATGTCTAATAACCCGTCGTTGTCTAAACCAATCTCCACCACTTCCGCTAGGCTTTGCCGCCACGATAGTAAATTGGAGTGATGCTCAAATGGACCGACAAAAACGACCCACCTCTCGTCATTGCTAAGACATTTCAACATTCTCTCCCGTAGGGTAGAGGGAATGGCAAGTCCCATGACTTCTTGGAGCCGTTTTATTGCCGCAGTTGAGCCTGACCCGCAAAATAATAGCGCATCGTTTTCTCCTCCTCCCAAGCATTTCTTAACATGGTCTGCTGCTTCATGCACCATTTTTGTGGTTTGGTAACCCACATAGCTGTCACTAGTGTGACAATTGCCTACATATGAACATGTTACATAGGTTATTTCAAGTCTTATATTTTTTATTTTTTATTAATAATATTCTCTTTTTTCCTAAATTTCTTTTTTTTAAAAGATCATTTACGTGTTGGACTAAACTTTATCTTCGATAGATGATTGTTGAACATTAAAATACTGAGTTTAAGAAGTTCAAATTATTGGAGTGGTAGGTGTGCTAACTGACATAAATTTAATGGGGTCTAGAAGATCCAACTCCCTTTTATTTATTTTTTACAGAATGCTCTGGAAACAAAAAAAATTAAAAAGTATTATATAATTTTAAAAATAAATATATGCGCAAATTTGATCAACTGGCCCAATCCTTTTCTTTATGGTTTAGGGTTTTTTTTTTTTGGATCAGTTGGTATTAGTCTTTATGGTTTAGGCTTCTTTTTTTTTTTTTTTGGATCAGTTGGTATTAGTCTACATTACTAATAATGAATTTACGCACTTGGCTTGCTGTATTGATGCATAAATTTAGAGATTTAAGTGATAAATAATATGAGTAGTAAGAATGAAAGCCCAAAATTATTTCAATTTTTGCAATTACTAAGTATGTTTAAAACACATAATCCATCCAAGTTGAAGGATTCCAAATTATTGAGTTTATGTCAAAACGAAAAAAGTCGGGATAAGATTTAATTGAAATATAAGAAAACGTAAGGGATTTTAAAGAAATATAAGAAATCGAGCCTCATCTCGTGGTTAACAACGGATGATCATTTGTTATGAAAAGAAGAAAATGAATGGGAAAAACATTATTTCCTAGGTATTTCTATATGTCATAATGCTTAATCCTAAAGGTATTGTCGAGCGTTAGAAACGAGACCTCTTAATACACAAGAATGTTCATTTCCTAAAGTATTTCTATATGTTAGAATGTTTAAAACTAATCCTCGAGGTACTGTCGAGCGTTAGAAACGAAACCTCTTTATACACAAGAATTCGAAAACAAGACTCTTCCTCAAGTGACCAGAACCTTTCACACTCATATCAATGTTAGAAAAGAGACCTTCTAATACACAAGAACTCGAAAACGAGACAATTACATAAGTGACCAGATCCCTTTGCACTTGGATCACCCCTAGGTGAATGATAAAATTCATGTACCCAACAAAAGTATTAAGGGGTAGAGGGGGAGGAAAGCTCATCTTAATTAAGTTGAGTTGATCATAAAACTTACCATAAAAGGGAAGGACAGTGTCAATGATGTAGTTTTCGATGTAGTGTAAACAGCGGCCGGATGCGGTATGATCGGCATACGTGAGCCTGCGTTCGCCGAAAGGCGTATCAACCTCCGCATTGCCACCTATAATTTGAGATCGTAGCCAACTCAATTTCGCCTCCTCGGAGTCACGACTACTTCTAACCGCCGCAAGATCATTCTCGTCGTCCGGCTCGGCAGGTTGTTCAGCTACCTTTTGTCCGCTCAATAACGTAAACGTGGCTGCCATTTTATCAAAAGAAAAAGAAAGGAAAAAACCTTGTTTCAGTTTATGTTTAAAGATGAAGAAGAGGACGAGTATTTAAAGAGGCTGACATCAAGAAAACCAGTGGACAGGGGGCAGCTGGTATTATATGAAATGAGCTTCTTCTTCTTCCGTGGGTTGATTGAAAAGAAAGTGCTCAAATCAGCTGCCGCTCTTAATGATTTTATTTGACCGATTTAAAAACCAATGTCCAAGTGGACGCTGTCTAATTTTTGTCGGCATTTTCAATAATTTATTCCCGCGGTCTTAAAATAAGTGTCAATCTTTATATTCATTTGTCTATAAATAAATATTTATTTATTTTATAAATTTCTACTAATTTTATCTTTTTAAATTATTATAGCTTAATATTACCAAGCAATACTATGGTAATAACACTAAAAGCATTCATATATTTTGTGAAACTGGCACCTAACAACTTGCTAAAATAAGTTGTTTGGACCAATTCGTAGATATATTTCAAACAATTATATGTAAGAACCATGAATATATATATATATATATATATATATGTACATATATATATATGTATATGTGTGTATATATATATATATATGTATATGTATATGTGTGTGTACTTAAGTAGTGATTAGGATATAAAATTTTTGTACTACTTTCTTATTTCAACTTAGATGACAAGCACGTAAATAGTTAGATATCGCATAACTTATCAAGTGATGTTACAAAAATAATATTTATTGTGTAAAGGATCGAATTGTCTTTTACATTATCAACTTGATCAAACGGTTAAATATTCTAACATCATTTATTCCTTCCATTCCAAAATATATATATATATATATATATATATATATCTTACTTTGACTTTTGTTGGTCTTCTACATTAAACTTTGACTAAAGAATAACAAAAAGTTAATTCAAATAATTGTAATGGATAATACCTTTAATATTGTATTCATGATTGGAATTTTATTATTTAAGATATAATAAATATATGTTAACTAATAATTTAATATTATCATGGGTTAACTTTCTGATAAGAAAAGGTGACTATTTTTTTGGAACAGTGAGAGTATATTATTTTATTGGGGAGAATTCTACCTAGTGCCTAGAGGTTAGTTAGGGTGAGTGACTGGCTTGACCACCGCTAAGTACTTATGTGAAGCAATTTATTAACATGATGTCTTTTGTTTGAGTTTTACAAGCAAATATAAATTTCCTTGAGCTGCAGACTCAGTACTGCGGGTGAGGATTAATCTCGAACTCAATGTAATTTGAAAATACCTCGTGAAAGATTTTAAAAAAAAAAGTTTGCTAGGGCACTATACTCAACCAAACCTTAGGAGAGGGCGTCAAAATTAACCTTAGTCATTAACTAACTTCCTCTTTACACATAATAAAAACTTGGGTGAATTACAGTCGGTCCCTTTTTTAATATTTGTAATCGTTTCAGTTCACTCATCTTTTTTTAAAATTGAAAAAAGGTATTTTTTTTTGGCTAAAAAGACAATTATGTCATTAATGAAAGACAAATACGCCCACATCAGTAACCAAGGCATCGCGATGCAACGCTTTTGCATCGCGATGCTCCACTTTGTACATCGCGATGCTCCGTTTGAATTTCAACCGCTGGAGGGGACTTGATTTTCGTTTACCTTGTTGCCCCCGAACCCCCACGAGGGACACTGTCCCCTCGACTCCTGCGACCTGACCGGCAGGTCGATCCCGTTACGTTGCCTAGCATACTGCGATTGGCGAATTTAAGGCATCCTGATGCCCAATTTAATATAATATCAAAATCAATCAAAATAGTTATTTTTGGTTGAGAAATTTACATACAAACATGGTATTGACTTCCTATAATAGTATGGTATTGATATTATACAAAATTCAAACTCATATCATTGATTAAAGTCTCAAAATCAGTCCAAGAACATCTCCTTCTATTTTCGGACAGCACACTGCTAAGCTCGATTTGGATCTCGAAAATAGTATTTTTTTTTTTGGTAAAAAAATTATGCACAAATGTAGTACTAAGTTAGGATAACAATATGAGATTGATTTTAAACAAATTCGAAATTTAAAACATAGATTAAAGTGGTCAAAATAGTCCAAGAACAAAGAAAAATGGGATGAACTCAAAAAATTCAAATTTGATCAAATTCATGTTCTATGCATGGAAATTGATCCACAAACATAAGGGAAGACTATATTAACAACATGAAATCATTTATACATCAATTCGAACCTCAAATCTGAAGCAACGATGTTGTTGAGGGTATTTTAGAAAGAAAATTCTCAAAGTGCATTTTTTCGGTTACAAAAAATAAGGGTGGACTGGAGGGATTAAAAAGTTTTGAAAGTGGACTGCCAACAATTTTCCGTAAAAACTTGGAATAATTGCAGGCTGGTCCACTTTCTAAATTTTTCAACCCCTTAAGTCCATTATAATTATTTTCAATCGGTTAAGTCCATTTTAAGTAATAAATTGACTATTTGTTTCAAAACTGCCCCCATAATAACATATGACATTTTAAGCTTTTTTGTGTATCGCGCGCGATGCAACAATTTGTACTCCTCTCTCTTTCCATAATTCTCATTACTCCCATTCTCAACTCTCTCTCTCTCTCTCTCTTCTTCTCCAAAACTCAATTCATCTTATTCCCAACACTAAGAAAAGAATGAGGCGGTCCACACAAAAAGATTTGAAAAGAAAATGACTTGAGCGGTACAATATGTTGACTATCTTCCTCATAACTACCATCGGGTAAGAAAAGCTTGAAAGAGAGTTTCGGTCTTTCTCTTTCAGAAGTTCATTTTCTTATCAAAGCTGTGAGCAAGCTTTTAGTAGATTTGAACTTCTCAAGCAAGCCTAGCCTACGAGAACGAGATACACTGCTTGAGCTCGATCTATTGCACTTCGCCTCCTTTTGTGGAGCCGTAATAGGGGGGGACAGCATAGATGTATTTATAGTGATTAGTACTATTGGAATACTTTGTGCTTACCCATCTTCTTCTTCTGGGTGATTGATTTTGTTGATTTCGACTGATTTGTGTATTGCTATACACAAATTTGTGTGCGAATTGCAATGCATCAATTTTGTACATCGCGATGCATAGCATGTTGTTCCGTATTTTTTAAGAGTATAGATAATATTTAGCAATAAAAGTATCATTTTTCAGTTTAAAATAATTATAGTAAACTTTAACGGTTAAAAATTGTTTAAAAAAATATCGGCCGAATTTTGACCTCAAAACTCAAAACCATTAATAGGGTCTTTTGTACCCTCACCGTAGATTGATGTTAGCAATAGCAAGTGATTGGGAAAATCCACTATTCTGCAGTTTGTGATCTTAATCGCAATTTGGTTCGCTTGGGGCTGATAAGGCGCTAGCGCATCGATGAGGTTGAGACTTGAGCCACCGGTCTTCATAAAATATTGATATTTCATTTTTACGTCAATAATTTTATATATGTATGTTCAATAGTTCAATATATATATATATATATATGGGAGTATTTAATGGTTATTTTTTTTTTAACCATCAATGGTACTCTCATTATCAACCATTGGATCAAAAATTGAAGGTTGAGATTTAATGCATTAAATGACTCACCTACTTTCATTAATTGCATTTTTCAACTAACCATTAAATCTCAACCTTTAATTTTTGATCCAATGGTTGATAAAGAGAGTAACCATTGTTGGTTAAAAAAAAAAGTAACCATTAAATACTCCCATATATATATATATATATATATATATATATTGCACTATTTGTTGTTCTTTTTGATTAAAAATAGGAAAAATAGTAATTATTACAAATAAAAGTTAAAGAAAATTTGAAATAACAAAAATTAACATAATCTGCGTTGGGATGAGACACGACGTTTCGCTCTCCTTAAGGTGATTCACGCCACCGCGGAGAGTTTGACACTCAATTAGAGCTGGCAATGGACTGGGCTGGGCCAGTCCAGCCCCAGCCCATCAGGCCAACACATAAAATTGGGGCCCAAAAACTACATCGGGCCTCAAACCTCTAGCCCAGCCCAACCCAGTTATAAGTCATCGGGCTTTCGGGCCAAATCGGCCCAAATTTCTACCAAAACATATTTTTTACAAAATTTACAAGTTATCACATAAAAAACAATTCACAACTCATTACAAGTCTACAATTTATCAAATAAAATCTCTAAATAATAAGTCGTATCTTGATGATTAAAATACAATTATATAAATTGTTTGTAGACAGGAGGAGTGTAAAATACATTAAAAACATAAGAACCAATTGACTGAAAATTTGCATTAACCTCAATCAAACATTTTTCTAATTATTTTTAAAAGCATTGCACATAAACATAAGAGATATTTTCATATTAATTAAAAATAATAATTTACACTCCTGTCTGTTCCCTTTATTAATCTTGGAAACATTGAACATAAACTTCATGACTTCAAATAACCAAGTCTTGGACTTCGAAGATACACTCCTGTCCGTTCTAAATAATTTACACTCCTGTCCGTTCACTTTATTTTTAAAAGCATTGCACATAAACTTGTTTTGTACACAGCATGTACAACACTAAAAGATTACTTAAAGTAGCAAAAATTGTTTGATTGAAAACTTAATAAAAGTGTATCGTCATTGGTGGCCGAAAAATCGGGCTTTTTTTGCCCGAGCCCAATTAGCCCACGGGCCTATTGGACCGGGCCAAAAATGCCCAAATTTTTTCGGGCCTTATAAATTGAAGCCCAAGCCCCCCATAATATCGGGTTGGTTGGGCCGGCCCATTGGGCTGGGCTAATTTTGCCGGCTCTACACTCAATACGATGTAGCCGGTCACTAACGTGTCTACCCCAGGATACAATAGCCTAACTTCCACGTTGTCGTTCTCACAAAGTCTGCACCACTTGGAGAACCCGAGCTCAGTTCAACATTTTTCTTTGTCCAAATAATTAATACTCTTTTCGTTCATAAATAATTGTTCTATTTGATTTGGTATACAGATTAAGAAAATGATTGACTCTATTATAAAATATATTTGTATAGTATTTTTTCTGAATGAAAAAAATAAAAGTAAGACAATTATTTAGGAATGACAGAAGTAGTACATAAAAGAAACAATGACAAAGTTAACGATGAACGTAAACGGCCATGTATATTATTTCACAGATTATCAAAATCATATTTCACATCTATGCATAGTCCAAATAGTTTCTTATGTAGATAAACTATTGAGTGGGGGAAATATTTTTCTCTCTATTATTTCTTTGGGGTAATTTTGGGCCGGTCCCTTTTTTAACATTTCAATTCGCTCTAATTCACCATACTTTTTTTAAAACTAGAAAAAGATATTTTTGGATCAAAAAAACAACAATACCCTTAATGAAACAAAAACACGCGCACATCAGGCATCGGGATGCAACAATTGGTCATCGGAATGCAATACCACTTTTTCAGATTAATTTGGACATCGGGATTCAATCTGAGATGCAAACAATTGGGCATCGGGATGCAGTGTCACTTTCTCAGATTAATTTGGGCATCGGGATGCAGTGTCACTTTCTCATATTAATTGGGGCATCGGGATTCAGTTTGAGATGCAAACAATTGGGCATTAGGATGCAGTGCCACTTTCTCACATTAATTTGGGCATTGGGATTCAAGAATTGAGCATCGGGATTCAATTTGAGATGCAACAATTGTTGTATCGGAATGCAACAATTGGGTATCGGGATATAGTGTCACTTTCTCAGATTAATTTGGGCATCGGGATTCAAGAATTGGGCATCGAGATTCAATTTGAGATGCACACAATTGGACATCGGGATGCAACAATTGGGCATCGGGATGCAATGTCAGGCATCGGGATGCAACAATTGGTCATCGGGATGCAGTACCACTTTCTCAGATTAATTTGGGCATCGGGATTCAATCTGAGATGCAAACAATTGGGCATCAGGATGCAGTGTCACTTTTTCAGATTAATTTGGGCATCGGGATGCAGTGTCATATTCTCATATTAATTGGGGCATCGGGATTCAGTTTGAGATGCAAACAATTGGGCATTAGGATGCAGTGTCACTTTCTCACATTAATTTGGGCATCGGGATTCAAGAATTGGGCATCGGGATTCAATTTGAGATGCAACAATTGTTTATCGGGATGCAACAATTGGGTATCGGGATATAGTGCCACTTTCTCAGATTAATTTAGGCATCGAAATTCAAGAATTGGGCATCGAGATTCAATTTGAAATGCACACAATTGAATATCGGGATGCAACAATTGGGCATCGGGATGCAATGTCATGCGGACAGTCGAGCTTTGGAATTCTTTGAACGTTTGGATCGCGTGCGCAGCGAAGGGCATAACTTTTGACTCCGGATGAACCACGGGGCCCATAATATATTAAATCGAAGCTCTTTTCGAAAACTACAAAAGCCACTAGGTTTTCCCTGTGATGCGTTCGTTTTAAGGGCTAAAAACGTTGTTTAAACTCTGTTTCGAGGCTTAGAAGTTTTCGAGTCTCATGTTGGCTTTTGTCCTTTTGTTTACTTTTGCCTTTTGGGTTTTTTGAGACTTTTAAATACTTTGTTTAGAGTTTGTTTTGGGTAGTTTTTGCCATCTAAAACATTGAATTCTTCAATCCAATTCATAATATTCTCTGAATCGAATTTATAGCGAAGAGTCCTATCTTTCATGCTTTTACAAATTGATCGAATTCTCTTTCATCAACAATTCCATGTTTGCATGTGAACATGAACATATTTGTAATCTTCAACACCATGGAATGATAAATTTTGTGTGCTCTGCTCCTGTGTTTATAAATACGCATTTCAAGTAATCGAGTTTAGTGTTGATAAGACTAAAGAAGAAGACAAAACAGTTATGGAAGAAACGGGAGTATTTTAAGAACAATTTTATGAAAGTCTATTTTAGCGGTTAAAAAAAAATGACTGGAGAGAATACAAACTTTTTAAAATGGACCGGCCAATAATTTTTTGTATTTCTTTTCTCCCTCATGGCTGGCCACATATGGGTCCCGCTGGCCACATATGAGCCATACGGCCTTGCATATGGAAACCCCACTTGTTTGCACATATTAAACCAATTAAATAGTTATTAATTTCAAATAAGTGGCTATTAATTATGATATTTAATCAAGAATTGATTCTTGTAACTCTCAAATAATAATATAAAATTAATATATAATTTAACTCATAATAATAATAATAATAATAATAATAATAATAATAATAATAATAATAATAATAATAATAATAATAACTACTTATTTTATTAAAATATCCAACAATTCCCACTCATATTTAATAAAATATGAAATGCTATAATATAGATTTGCGCAAAAAATATTAACATTGGGCACATAAATAAATTTTAATGACATATTTTTGTCCGGAACGAAATTCACTCTTAATCAAGATGCATTTTGCATATTTTTTAGACTACGTATCATGCTGGGAAATTGTTCGAATCTTCAATGACTTGTAGTGGGTTTTTGTAAAACTTTAAAACTTTAAGCTGACAATGAAACTTAAAACAACTAACCTCCTTCAAATGAAAACAGCTAGCCCTTAGTTGTTTTAAGTAGATATCTCCATTAGCTATTCAAATAACTATCTTCATTAGCTATTAAGTATAACCCTTTCACAATTTTTCTAAAAATTACATTAATTTGGGAACTAATTTAGGTTATATGATTTTTAATCATCATCAAAACTTATATCTTAAATACATGATTCTAACATTACATGTAAAAAACATCTTTGTTTCTTGCCCAAAATACACGTTTCACAAAGACCATTAAGAACAATAAAACATCAGCAATCCTATAATCATTCTTTTACGAGCAAGAAAACTAAGCCTTCCAAAATTCACATGTCCAAACCACATGTGCCACGATCAATTATCATCATGAATCACCTAACTAAAGCAATATAAAATTTCACAATCCAACTTCAATGGAAATAAACGATTAGAAGACATGTTTACCTTGGCTATTAATCCTTGGTTGTCAACAACGTTACAAACTCTATTAAAAATATATCGTAACGTTTTTCAAAATGTTGTCCTGCACTCAATAAATTCTTGTGAAAACTTGGAACATAGAAAACATCAGAAATAAAATATCTTTCAACAAAATTGAGATCCTTCCTTTTTCCATCACCAGAAATTTTGAATTCTTCCCAAATTTTACTTCAAATCTAACAAATTCATACAAATTCAAAATAATTCTTTACTATCACACATATGATTGGTTACTACTCCCCATATCCAAAAACCATGAATTTTTATCACATGAGTTTCACTATTTGTAACTAACAACAAATTTTTTGAATTTTTGACATTATTTTAAGCATAATTATTGGCATAATAGTTTCCATTATTTCCCGATCTATATTTGCAATCAACAATTTTTTGAGTAGGTTTTCCTCAATTATAGCAACAATTGTTATTATTGTTATTAGAATTATATAATTATTTGGTTTCTTGACTTTACCAAATCTATGCGTTTGGTCCCTCCACTAAAAAAAATGCAATCTGGTCACTCGATCTGCATTTCCTTAAGAGATTTCCCCTTTCCTCCGTTAACGTCTATTTTTCCGTTTGTTTTTTTAAAAAATGCCTAAACTACCCTTCACCCCTTTAGATAACCTACGCAAGGATAGGGGCTGAAATCAGGTTATTTTCTTTCCTTCACTCAGTTCATCTCTCTTTCTTTATTTCCTTCACCCAAACCACAAACCTCATTTGTGCAAATCTCAAATCCATGATATTGCTCAGAAATTAGGAGAGATCTGCTCACAAATCTCACTCAATTCATCTTTCTTTCTTTCTTTCCTTCACCCAAGGATTCAGCTCCAGCTCAAATCTCAAATCTCATCTTGGTTACGCATCAGAGGATTCAGCTTGGTTACTCAGCTTTAGTTTAGTTTCAAATCTCATCGAAAAGGGGCAATGGCTTCATCATCAACAGCTCAATCGCGTGCTAGATCTCGCGAAGGTGTTTCATGGTGTGATTACAATGCTCCAGCTCCATTGAAGACCTCACGAACTGATAGTAACCCCGGCAAGCTCTTTTATGGATGCGCAAATTACAGTGTATGTGTATAATTGCATTTGATGAAACAAAGACAAAATTAGTGATTATTTCAGTGTTTGTGATTATTTCAGTTCTGAAAATTTGCAAATTACAGTGTTTGTGATTAATTCAGTTCTGAAAATTTGCATTATTGTTAGTAATGCACAAAAATTTATATAAAGTGCTTATAAATTTAGATATATATTTTTTTGCTTTATCTTTTAATGGGAAGAAATAATTAAATAGAAAAAATATAGTGATAAATGTGATTATGTTTGTGTTTATGTGTTCATGCAGAAAACTTGCAAGGGTTGTGGATTTTTTGAATGGGCAAATGATGGAACTTGGAAGAGAAGTTGAACTAGGCTGAGATGAAGTTGCACAAAGACAAAAGAAAGGAAAATGACACTAAGAGGCTTGAATCAAAATTGGTAATGAAAGAAATGGAAATTGTATTACTGAAATCTCAAGTTAGGTCCAATTGGAATGTCAAGTTGTGGTTGTGTCAATTGTTGTTTTGATAATTTGGTATGTGACTTTGAGTCAAAATGGTAGTGCTAGGCTTATGTTACCTAAATATGGTTGATTTTGTGTTATGTAAACAGTTTGTAATAAATGCTATGTAAACAATTTATGTTGTCTTATGTAATTTTTTGTTATGAATGTGAATGTGTAATCCACAAAAATTACAGAAAATCAGTAAATAAGTTTTTTCCCTTCTTGGGCATGTAGTTGTTGTGCACTTGAAAGGTATAATTGCCTAAACTTCTCTTAAGTTAAATGCTTGAATATACACAAACTGTTAATGATCACCAAAAAATACAATCTGTACGTTAATCATAACCATACTTCACAAAAAGGCTTCAGAATACACCAATGAATTACTCCAAGTTAAAGTTCCCAAAGATCACCATAAATAACAACTCCAAGTTAAAGTTCAAACCTTGTTTACAACTTGTCCAAAATACATCACATTCATATTTAAACAAACTGTTAATCATCAGTTTACTTAACAAAAAGACTTCAGACCTTGTTTACAACTTGTCCAAAATATACCACATTCATATTGAAACTAACTCTTAATCATCACCATACTTGACAAAAGGACTTCAGATGTACCAATTGTCCAAAATACATAACATCCTTAACAACTTCTCCACTATTACTACACCAATTGTTACAGACCACTCCTTGTAATGAATGGTAATTCTCCCCTCCACTTAAAGCCTTTATCACCTTTCCTAGGTGACTTTTGAGTCAAGTTGCTTGCACATTGAGATGTAGCAACTGTTTCTGGATTGCCTGGGATTGCCTGGCTTGAGAAAACTGATGCATTTGCTAGGATTGCCTGGCTTGAGGTAGTTGATGCATTTGCTGGGATTGCCTGGCTTGAGGAAGTGGGTTGACTTAGTGGTGCATAAGTATCCAAATTCACAGGCCTAGATGCTCCAAGGGTCTACAAAAAAGGACAAAAAATTCAATGTTAGTTGAGGCTTCAATACTTTAGGATAATAAAAAGGTACAAAATTCAAATAATTTAACTAAATATACTTTATAGAAAGTTTCTCCACTTGGTGTAACATAAAGTCCACAAAAATCATGGGTTGGTTCTTGATTCAGAATTTTTCTGGGCTTTCCTCTCTTTCTTTTCAAACCTTCAGGAACAGGAGTCTTCTTCCTACCCTCATTCCTATGTTTAGTGTAAACCCTTTCAACATTAGTTTTCCCTTTTCTTTAGGGGTACATTTTTCTTTGAAGTAACAGCAGCCTAGATGATCACAATTCAAATAAATAATTGTCAGAACAAAAGAAGAAAGAAAAGAACAAAAGAAATAAGTAATGTTAAAAATGTAAACAAGTACCTCAGATCCTCCCCCACTTGCATTTGCAATTGCATTAGTACTATCAGCCTAGAAGAACAGTAAAAAGAAGAAAAATTAATGTCTTAACTTTAAAGGTAAAAACAAAAAATAAGTAAATACTACAAAACAAAAGTACCTTAGTTTGGACCCTTGGCTTTTTGCCTCCTCTTTTATTATGCCCCATTTCATTGCAATTACTACAATAAATGTCCTTCCCTATTTGACCCACTTTTTCTATGGCCCTACTTGTTTCTTTGGATTTTTCTTCCTCAGGTGCCTTTGTTCTCTTTTTCTTTGGCCTTCCTGGCATTGTCTTGTACTGTGGAGGCTTCAAAGGCTCATTTCCAGATTTTGGCCAGTTGTTTTCACCAGATATAGGTTCAATACTATATGCATATGACTTTAGAAACTCATCTTTCTTATAGCAATCAGCAATGTAGTCCTCTACCCTCTTCCCAATCCTAACTAACCCAGTAATTGCATGACAGCATGGGATTCCAGATAAATCTCATTCCCTGCAAGTGCACTTCCTATTTTGAATGTCAACCACATATCCCCACTTCATTTAGTCAACTTGAAACTTGTTATTTCCATTATATGTGGCCCTCCACTTTTTACATTCAGAAATATTTGTCTCAACTCTTTTTCTAATCCTAGGGCATATCACATCCCAATGTTTTGACATCCATTCCCTTCTTTTATATAACCTAGTCATCATAGACATTCTGAGATGCTCCAACATATAATTGACTGATTGACTCCTAGCCTCCACTAAAGACCCATTAAAACCCTTAGACATATTATTCTCACAATTAGTCAAAGTAGAGAAGAAAGCCTTACCACTTCACTGGATGATCCTTGTAGGCTTCTTCATTTAATTCCTTCAATTCATCACAGTTTTTATTGTACATGTCCATGTTTGTTGACCTGGCAATGGAATCAAGAATGGAACCAAGGTGGGCTGTAAAGCCCCTTTGGGGTTGTAGCTTTCTTTCCCAAAAATGCTCTACTTCCTTCATTAATTAATCATCATTGAAGGTTTGGAGCTTCAAATCAAGTGCCAATGAAGCAATTACAAGTGATTTCAACCATGGATCCACACTTTAATCGGTTTATTCTCTCTAATTTTTATATCTTATGATTATTGTGTAATTTTCTATGGTTGAATGAATTTGTAAATTGTGGAATTGGTTTGTGCTTAATGATTTATGGAATGCAATTATATTTTTCTATGTTGTTGTAGTGATTCAATTTAATATCTCTCCCTATTTAGTATACAAGCATGTTAGGTTATTATTATTGATGTGCTTAATGCTTTTAATTGATTTAGTCATTAATTAAATGATTTTAGAATTGTTTGTGTGAGCGAGAGCTACCTTATTTTTCAGACCGATCAATTTAATAGTTGGTGTTTGACACACACCGATAGCCTCCGGCTACCGGTATGACTTGTAGAAAAATAGAGAGATTATTTCTCTACCCAGTATTACTCATTATCTTGGTTATTATTGTGTGTTCCTAATGCTTCCGATGGATTAGCTCCTCATTCGATGATCGCTAGAATTATAGGATAATTAGCGAGAGCCTTTCCTATTAATTTCGAAAACACAATAATTGTCTATGTGACGCCAGACCGAGAGGTAACGAGTGTTCATAGATAGCCAATTGAGGACTTGTTCTGACATGCGATCAATCCACCTTAGCCCTTCGCAAGGTAGGGGAGATTCGGGTTGCTATTGGGGCGAGAGCTCGTAGTTAACCAATTTAGTGTTCTCGGCTACCAAGATTTGAGTTAAAGAAAAGTAGAGAGAGGATTAAATTGATCACGAGCTAGACTAGAAAATATTGCATTCCTGTAATCCTATCTTTTAATCTTGATTTGTTGTTGTCAAACCATTTTGCATCTATTGTATATATTAATTGCTTTCTTTTATTTTTAGTTTTTAGTTTTTATTCTCAATTTATTTTCGCTCAAATATAATTAGTTAGCTCAATTTCGGTACTTAGTTAGAGTGAAAATTACGTGCATTCCCTGTGAGATCGATAAATTATACTTACGTACACTTTATTACTTAATACGGCAGGGTACTCTTGCCCTAGTTGTTGCAATTTAATTTGCAGCACATCAAGTTTTTGGCGCCGTTGCCGAGGAATGATTTAATTTTTCGCTCATATTTTCTAATATCGATACTAAGCGAAGCTAATTGTAATTTCAGCAATTTTTTTTAGTTAGTTCACTTGCTTTTGTATTTATATGTTTGCGTCGCTTTTCGAAGCCTTCCTAAGTTTGTGGGTTTGTAGGGAGGTGTATATAGTGTCCCCACACAAAAAAAATTCTTTTTGTATTTATTTTCATAATTGCTTTCATACATTTTTCTTTTGAGCTTGATTTGATACAGGGGTTGAGCATTCAAATTAAGTCGGGGTTTGCTTGAAGAATTCTTTGGAGTAGGCTTACTCTCGGGCCTGGACTTCTTAAGAAATCAACTTTGAGGGAGTTTTCTTTCCTTCCCTTCTCCGTTTACTCTAAGTTTGGGGGTTGGGTTTGGTTTGGTAAACTTTGAAAATTCTGAAAGTCTTGAGCTTGAAATTCTCCATTTTTAATGCTTTGAATTTTGGGCGCTTGTTAGAGTTATATGTGCATTATTTTCTTGGATTCATTATTGAGCTTATTTTATGCATAGTTGAGGAAATGTGTGTGCTTTTTATGCTATCTTCACCTCATTCATGATCAGTAATGCCCATATTTGGATTTTGAGTTGAATTGTTATGCTAAGCTCTAGTTTTGATAGTGCATGTCGGATGAGTATCATGCTTTGAGTCTTGATGCCATGAGATGATCTTGAAAATTGATAATTAAAGTAGCTTGGTTTGGACTTGTGTACATGACAAGAGCATGATATAGGCCATCTTTGGCTTGTTTGAGCCATATCGACCTACCCATTTAACATTAATCCCTTGTGTCCCCTTTTGAGCTTATTTATAGAATGGCGTGTACCTAGAGCACACAATGACCCCCATTCAACTTCATTTTCTTATACCCGCATCATCCTATCCAATGAGCCTATACACTTTGTGATCACCCTTCAAAAGAGCTTGATTTGAATTATTTTATTCTCGGATGCTTGTTGGGAAGTGTTGCTTCATGGATGTATTGTGCTTTATTGTTGATGATGTTGGCGTTTGAAAAGTGTTGAATGGCGAAAAAAGAGCCCCCTTGGCAAGCAAAAGAAATGAAATGAAAAGAAAAAAAATCAAAAGAAAAAAAAGTCAAGGGTGGCAAGAAAAAGAAAAAGAAAATGCCATTGTTCTTCAATTGCTCAAGGAGATATAAGGATGGAGCTTAATTGTTGTGGTTGAGACACTTTCTTCAACCCAATGTTTAAAGTTTAAGGGGTTGTTGAAGTGAGTTTGTGGTTATTTAAAGAGTGGTGCTTTCATGAAGCAAGCCATTTAGTGAAGTTTTTTTTGCTCTCTTGACTTGTTATCCTATCCTTTAATTGTAGCCCAAACCTTGGCCAACATTACATGCTTTAAAGTCCTATTGATATTATCATGTCATGCGAGTCCTTGCCTTGTGAAGCATAAAACTCTTTCGGTTTGATTGCTCATTTTTGATATCTCATTGACCGTTCAATCTTAGTTAGAGCAAGGCTACTTTTTGATGGGCATATGTTTTGTAACGTAGGAAAGTGTTTGAGGATAAAGTTAGCTAGCATTTAAATCACATTGTACCTCAATTATGCATGTTTATAATCTTGGGTTTGATTTCCATCATGGTAATGTGCATGTGATCTTGAGCAAGTGTCGTGTTCCACTTTTAAGTCATTGAGCTCATTTTAATTGCTTTATTTCTTTGCTCGGGACGATCAAAGTTTAAGTTTTGGGGTGTGATGAGCTCAAGATTTTCATGAATTTTCCCTTTAATTTTCTTTTATTTTGTGCTATTTTAGAGTTAATTATGCTTAAAAATATTATTATTTGTGTATTTATGCTTTAATGTAGGTTTCCAAGTTATTAACGAGCTTTCGTGGAGTTTAGCACAAAGTTCGAGGCAATTTCGGGCTTCAAAGTTGAGCTACAAAATATTCTGTCAAAGTCCGTTAGAGTTCTAAGGCAAAATGAGGCTAACGGTGGACTGTTTTGCAAAGCCTGGAAAGGGAAGGATTTTGGGAGACAACTTCAAAAATTCAGGGGCACCGGAGCAATTACCAAATCTTCTCATTAATTCGGTGGCAGCACCAGAGGCTGCCACGTCGCTCCTTGGTCCAGCCCATCTTCAGCCCGCTCAACTCCACACCCGCACCACTCTCCCTCACATTCATACCCGCAGTTTCTCCATATGGGCAAGCCCATACCCAGCCGTGACCCACCCCCTTCCCTCACAATCCAGCCAAGCTCCAGCCCACTCCATCCCCTTTCCAGCTCGTTTCCCACTCCCATCCAGCCCACACCACCATCTCCTTCCATCTTTCCTTCAGTCAGCCCACTTCCATTAAACCATTCAATTTACCAGCCACTCTCCATTTCCCCATTCCATCTAGCCCACACCCACCTCCATGCCGCGCCCAGCTCCATTTTCTCCCCTTTTAGCCCTCAATCTCCATTTGTGCAATCCCCATTTTGCCCCCAGCTTCCCCAATATTTTAATCCCTTCATTTATATACTCCCAGGCAGCCCCAATTTGTAAAACAGACAGTCCCAGGCGGGCTGTAAAGCCCCCTTGGGACTGTAGCTTTCTTCCCCAAAAATGCTCTCCTTCCTTCATTAATTAATCACCATTGAAGGTTTGGAGCTTCAAATCAAGTGTCAATGAAGCAATTACAAGTGATTTCAACCATGGATTCACACTTTAATCGGTTTATTCTCTCCAATTTTTATATCTTATGATTATTGTGTAATTTTCTAGGGTTGAATGAATTTGTAAATTGTAGAATTAGTTTGTGCTTAATGATTTATGGAATGCAATTGTATTTTTCTATGTTGTTGTAGTAATTTAATTTAATCTCTCTCCCTATTTAGTATACAAGCATGTTAGGTTATTATTATTGATGTGCTTAATGCTTTTAATTGATTTAGTCATTAATTAAATGATTTTAGAATTGTTTGTGTGAGCGAGAGCTACCTTATTTTTCGGACCGATCAATTTAATAGTTGGTGTTTGACACACACCGATAGCCTCCGGCTACCGGCATGACTTGTAGAAAAATAGAGAGATTATTTCTCTACCCAGTATTACTCATTATCTTGGTTATTATTGTGTGTTCCTAATGCTTCCGATGGATTAGCTACCCATTCGATGATCGCTAAAATTATAGGATAGTTAGTGAGAGCCCTTCCTATTAATTCTGAAAACACAATAATTGTCTATGTGACGCCAGACCGAGAGGTAACGAGTGTTCATAGATAACCAATTGAGGACTTGTTCTGACATGCGATCAACCCACCTTAGCCATTCGCGAGGTAGGGGAGATTCGGGTTGCTATTGGGGCGAGAGCTCGTAGTTAACCAATTTAGTGTTCTCGGCTACCAAGATTTAAGTTAAAGAAAAGTAGAAAGAGGATTAAATTAATCACGAGCTAGACTAGAAAATATTGCATTCCTGTAATCATATCTTTTAATCTTGATTTGTTGTTGTCAAACCATTTTGCATCCATTGTATATATTATTGCTTTCTTTTATTTTTAGTTTTTAATTTTTATTCTCAATTTATTTTCGCTCAAATATAATTAGTTAGCTCAATTTCGGTACTTAGTTGGAGTGAAAATTACGTGCATTCCCTATGGGATCAATAACTCGTACTTACTTACACTTTATTACTTGATACGGTATGGTACTCTTGCCCTAGTTGTTGCAATTTAATTTGCAGCACATCATGCAACCTAGTCATCATAGACATTCTGAGATGCTCCAACATATAAATGACTGGTTAACTCCTAGCCTCCACTAAAGACCCATTAAAACCCTTAGACATATTATTCTCACAATTATCACAATTAGTCAAAGTAGAAAAGAAAGCCTTGCACCATTTCACTGGATTTCTATTCATCAGATCCTTGTAGGCTTCTTCATCTAATTCCTTCAATTCATCACAGTTTTTATTGTACATGTCCATGTTTGCTGACCTGGCAATTGACCAAAAATGACTCTTGGTTGCTCAACACCTCTATAATTCTTTGATCAGTTGGCATACACATGCCTAGCACAGGCTCTGTGCTCACAGTTAGGCAACATCTCAGCAATAGACAACACAAGTCCCTAAAAAAATTAATGCAAATCACAGTAGATAATTAATTAAAAAGTTCATTATATGCAACAATATAAAGTTAAGAAAAAAGGTTTACACAATTATTAAAAAGTTCATTATATGCAACAATATAAAGTTAAGAAAAAAGGTTTACACAATTATTAAAAGTACCTTCTGTTGGTCTGAAATGAGGGTCCATCCCATGCCATCTTCCATTTCCAAGTCCTTGATTAGATGACCAAGAAACCAACTCCAAGCTCCCTTGTTCTCCACTTGCACATGCCCCCCCAAGCAACAGGGAACATTTGATTATTCTCATCCCTTCCTTCTGCAATTAACAATTCTCCTTTCATAACACCTTTAAGAAAGCATCCATCCAATCCAATCACCTTCCTACAACCAGACAATAGACCTTTCCTCGGGGCATCAATACACACATAAAATCTCTGAAATACAGGACCATATGTAGGGTTGTTCCTGACACAGTACGCTTCTATTGTACTACCCTCATTAGTCCTCCTCAACTCATCTCTATAATCCTATATTTTGCTGTAGTGTTCTATCATTGAAGTAGCAACAGCATTCAATGCTTTTCTCCTGGCCTTAGAGCAAGTTGCCAAACTGACATCCAATTGAAAAGTTTCCATAATCTCTGCCCTCATTGATTCAAGTGTCCAACTAGGATTATTCTTGATTCTTGTGTAGTATCTGGTGGCAATCCACTTTGCAATAAGTTGTCTACTCTTTATAGTCTTGCTACACATATGGTTATGATTTATGGTACTAATCTTAAAAGTCTTCACTCCCTTGTCTTGACTTGCCCAAATCCTCCAAGGGCATATAGTAGAGTTCATGCAAACTACACACACCCTCATTTTTTCATTCTTCAAGAACTTGAAATCTATGCTATTCAGTACTGCATATGACCTAACTGCCTCCTTAAACTCCTCTGAATTTTTAAATTGCATCCCTAATGAAAACTTGATATCTTTTGGATCAACCATTGGATTGAATGTTTGATATTTGGGCTTCTTTTTCTTCTTCCTAGGGTTTACATCATCTTCACTTGAACTAACATCAGAATCAGTGTCAGCAATGAATTCATTCTCCATGGCATTGTGTTCCTCCTCAGTCATTCCAGTGTTTGCAAATGGATTTTCTCTATCAACATCAGCTGTTGGACATTCATCCCCTACATTCACTGACTCATTTCTCTTCATTTTAATAAATTTTCTTCTTCCATTAGCCACTTCCTCATCACTTGCTTCTACTGAATCACTTTCACTATACTCATTCTTAGATTCTTCCTCACTTTGTTGAACATAATTCTCATCTTCACTAGTGTCATCAGAAGAAAGCCTTGCCTCATTCATATCATCTCCATTCAAATTATCACCTCCATTCAAATTATCATCCCCATTTAAGTTATCCTTTCCATTCACATTATCTTCACCCTTTTCATTCACATTATCTTCACCATTTCCATTCACATTATCTTCACCCTCTCCATTCAGGTTACCATCAAACCATGCTTCATTCTTCATTTCAGAACAACCCAAATCAGCTTGATCACCTTCTATTTCTAGTGATTTGTCTATTATAACACAGTCTAAATTATCATCAATCCCACTTTCCAGTGTACCAGCAATAACACCACCTACTTCAATATACTTATCCACATTATGTTCAACATAAATTTATAAATATTCACAGTTTCCTAATGAACCACACATCCCTTTAGTTTCAGAATCACTATACATTCTTCTGAGTCGATTATCTAAATCCTTCTGCAATTGCCCATCCCTTTGAAAGTCAATATTTTCTTCTGGCATTAAGTACCACAAACATTTCACATTTTTATACTTCAACAACTTTTCAATGTCAGCCTTTAAAGAAACAAATGAGATGTAGTCTGCATCATTATTGTCAATTATATCATAAGTCCCCCCATTGTATGTAAGCACTTTATCTTTCACAAAACTACCCCCGTGATACACTATTATACTGAAAAGACCCATTCTGCAAAATAATAGCATACATATTACATAATTAAATACATTAGGCAGCATACAAGTAAAAGACACAGGAAAGAAAAAAAATTATTTTACATTAAGAAAAAATTTTATTTTACATTCTGTAACCAGATGAGAAGAAAAAAAAAATGGCCCTTATAAAGTTTGTCCCCCACTATGTCTTTCTTTTTGGACCACTTGTGACCACTCCATTTTTCAAAATTTAAGCATACAAAATAGCCACACAGTACGAGGGTGCTTTATAAGCACTTGACCTATAAAAGCATAACTTGACATACAAAAAAGTTTACTTTTGTAGAGAATTAATCCATAATAAGTGAAAACACACTTCAATCTACCAACACAAAAGCTCTAATTTCAAAGCCCTAATTTCAGCCACAAGTAACACGTTGTTTTGAAAAACCTTAAATTCAAAGCCATACACGTAAAAGCCCTAAATTTCAGCCATAATAGCAACACAAATTGTTTTTTAAATCCCTAACATCAAAGCAAACATAAATAAACCCTATTTTTTTTAACAATTTCAAACATTCTGTGATAATGTTGTACCTATTGCCAGCGATGACCTCGATTCTTCGGAATTTCAGTTCAATGTCTTCAATTCTTCGCTATATTTCACTCATTCGCCAGTTCATTCGTCAGTTCATTCACTATTTTGGTATCTTTCCCTCTTGTACGTAAAAATGAAGAGAGGATTTGAACTTTACTGAATTAAAGGGGTGAAAGGGTAGTTTAGGCATTTTTTAAAAAAACAAACAGAAAAATAGACGTTAACGGAGGAAAGGGGGAATCTTTTAACGAAATGCAAATCAAGTGACCAGATTGCATTTTTTTTTAGCACAGGGACCAAACGCATAGATTTGGTAAAGTCGAAAGACCAAATAATTATATAATTCTTGTTATTATTACTCATTCTAATTGTAGTGCCTCCATAACAATTTACACTTTTACCCTAGTCTCATTAAACAGTTAGTTCAATAATTTCACTCGTAACTTTATACTCCCTCATTTCTAAGTAAAGAGTTCATTATTTTATATTAAAATATTTTATTTAAATAGTTCACTTTCAATAATTATACCTGCACTCTCTATAATTTTTCAATTTTACTCTCATTCTAATTGTTTTTGTTAGCTCCGTAAAATTGGATTGGTAGGGCATGTACTATGACATGAGTAAAAGGGTTTATCCAAAAGCTTCATGCCCATGAAAAAATAAAATATTAACTAGTGGCTGCATGCTATAAACTTTTATAGGTTAATTTATAGTAAAGAACATATTTATAGAGGAAAGGTTTATAAAGAGACGATGTGTTTATATACTGTGAATGCTCTTAAGTCTACGTGGTATATATCAAGTACTGCCTTTTGACCGGACAAAATAAATTTTATGGTCTTTGACTAACAATTGATACAAACTCCCCAAAATACTCAAAAGGCCATACTACACACTTAATGCCCAAAACCCTAACCAGTGTAAACATCCATCACATATTCACCTCTCTCTTCCTCCTCCGCCTCCCTCATGCACTGCCCTCCTTCACCACCCTTTTCTTACACACGGTCACCTTTGCTCGAGGTAAATCTCTCTCTAACCCTACTTTCTCTAACCCTACTCTCTCTCTCTCTCTCTCTCTCTCTCTCTCTCTCTCTCTCACACACACACACACACACACACATACACAAACCCTACAATGATGAATGATCCTTGAATCGTTTGAACTACCATTGAATCGTTTAATTAAACGATCCTGTGAATCGTTCAAACGACTCAAGGGTCGTTTGAACGACCTTGTGACTCGTTCGAACCACCCTTGAGTCGTTTGAAAGATCTTTTGAGTAATTCAAAACGACTCATTTAAACAATCATTGAGTCGTTTGAACTACTTTGTGAGTTGTTAAAAAAAAGGGTATTATAGAATTTTTATATAAAAAAAGGTCAACATAAAAAATAGGGTTAATTACACCATTAGTCCCTTAACTATTAACTTTTCCACCAGTAGTCCCTTAATCATTTTTTTTCAAATTTCAGTCCAAAGAGTTTCAAAAAGTCAGGCGACTAGTCCTTTTGATGGATGTCGTTAGTAAAATTTTGTTAAGTTAATCATGTGTGTTCAGCATGCAATTTTTCAAGGGTATTATGAGAAATTCCTAAAGGAATTTAATTATAACAAATTTTTATCTTTTTTTATTTGAATAAACAAATTTTTATCTTAATCTAACTAAAAACATTAATCACTTAACTCAAGTAATTATGATATTTAATATTAATGTTAATTTAATTAGGATTACTAACTAATTAACTATTACTCTAATTGGTCAAATAAAAAAGTTAAGAAATAAAACATTTCCCGTCTCTGTCTTCCCCCCTCCTCACCCAACGACTGTTCCAGCAAAAATTGATTTCCCCAACTAAACCCTAGTTTTTTATTTCCCCAAAATTGAAGGCTTTAAGTATGTTTATAGAAGGAGATAATGACACTATTCTAGACCACAACGGCGGCTCCGCGAATTCGAGGTTGCCCCTTGTCAAGGACATGAATTGCCGAGCAAATTAAAGCATGGGAAATCCTCGCCATGGTCGATCCAAATGGTGCCGGGAAGTCGTCGTTACTCGAGATCCTAGCCGGGAAATTCACACCACAAACTGGAACAATTTACGTCAACCAAAAGCCCATTGACAAGGCGAAATTCAAGAAGATGTCGGGTTACGTTACCCAAAAGGACACACTCATCCCACTCCTCACCATTGAAGAAACGCTCATGTTTAGCGCCAAGCTCCGGTTAAGGCTTCTGGAATCGCAGCTGAGGTTACAGGTGAAGTCGTTGATCTAAGAACTCAGCTTAAGTCATGTAGCTGGAGCACGAGTTACCGACGATAGGGTGAGAGGATCTCTGGTGGAGAGAGTGACGCCGGAGCTGGGGGGAGAGGAAAGATGTCAGCTGCGGATTGGGCCTTGACAGAGGGAGGCGGTTTGCTGGGTTCGGTGTTGAGGGAAAATTGCCATCGATGAAGTGGGTGACCAAAGACGGTGGTTGCCGTTCGAAGTTGGCCGGAGATGATGGGGGCTCCGCTGCTTTGTTGCTGCTGCTTTCCCTTTTTTTTCCCATTTTTTTTTAAGTTTTACAAAAAGAGAGTGAGAGTCATTAAATTAAGAGAGAGAAAGAGAGAGTTTGGGCCCCTCTAGGAATTTTCCATAATACCCTTGAAAAATGGCATGCTGAACACACATGATTAACTTAATAGAATTTTACTAGCGACATCCATCAAAAGGACTAGCCACGTGACTTTTTGAAACTCTTGGGTGATGTGATTCCAAGATCGTGACAAAGTGGAACCAACCAAGAACGCAGATTAAAAACAGAAACAACGAATTAAAACGAAAAGATAGGGAGCTTTCCTCAACCTTAGGGCGGATTTAATCCCTAGAACCTTGGGGTGCAACCTTAACCCACTAATCGCAATTGATTAGAAACCAAGATCACGGAACGCCACAAGCCTGCAACTCAACAAACTTGATAAGTTCAAGGGTTTGAGAATTCTAGTCCAAGAAATCTCTCAAAAGCTCACAATATAATGAAAACTCAATTCAATTAATCATATATCAAAAGTTCTAAAGTTTTACAATGAAAGAGGAGCCTTTATATAGGCTTACAAACCCTAATACTTAAAGGAAATATAATCTTAAAATAAAAAGAAACGATTAAGAATTACCTAAACTATGTAGGAAACAACTAAGTAAGTTAACTTAGACATGCCCAAACGGTTCGGAAGCGGTTAACCGTCAAAAACCGCATAAAACCGTGAAGAACCGGAACCGTCCCGAACCGGAACCGCGGTTACACGGTTCGGTTTCGGTTTTCAATTTCTCAAAACCGTGAACCGCCGGTTTCGGAACCGCGGTTCCAAACCGTGAAAAATCGCCAAAATTTAAATTTTTAATTTTGAAATTGCCTTGTTTACTCTATAATTTCAAAAATGAAAAGTTTACAAAGCTTCAAAAATTTTAAAAATGCTTTGTACAAAGTTTTAAGATGAAATCTTTTTTTAAAAAAATTATAAGAAAATATTAAAAAAATAATTAAAAATTACGGTTTAGCTTAGCCGGTTCGTAACCGTAATTTTCGGTTCGGTTACGGTTTGTTGTCTGGCGGTTTTTGGAACCGGCGGTTCGAACCGTTTGGGCATGTCTAAGTTAACTAGGCTAATTAGGAAACAATAACAAACCAAAATAAGGAAAATACTCTCAATCCCGGTTTTCTAAAAGACCTTATTTTAAAAAGTGCACTTTGGCCCCTAAAAATCATCCATTTAGTATTAAAAAGCTCCCAAAGTCATCCTTGAACTTATGGGCTCACTTTTTAAGGCTTTTTCTCTCAAAAATTGTCGTTTAGGCCCTCGAACATTCCAAAACATCCTTGGATGATTCTAACGTAATTCCTTGAGTCTTTGAAGCTTACGAAGCAAGTCATGTCTTCGCCATGGACTCCATTGTTTGAATATCCATTGAAGTAGCCCGAATCATCAATGAATCCTCGAATCAAGTTGATGTAGAATCCTTGAATCCTCCATTCGTACTCTACGTAGCTTACGGCCTTTGTTTGATGCCTTTGATGCTTGAACTCTCGAGCTATCACGAACGCAACATTCTTGATCATCCTTGCTCGAACTCTAGCTATCGAACCATCGATCACATATTTCAAACATGGACTTGAGCTTACCAGGATCACATCATTGGGACTGAAATTTAAAAAAAAATTATTAAGGGATTACTGGTGGAAAAGTTAATAGTCAAAGGACTAATGGTGTAATTAACCCTAAAAAATATATGAGGGTTTAACAAGGCTATATGTGAAGAAACCCCCTACGTCTACTGAGGGGTTTTTATTTTATTTTTTGGTACAAACTAAGGGGGTTAATTGTTTGGTACGAGTATTTGTTGGGTAAATTGTCGAAAAAATTGCGGATCAGCCCATTTGTTAGATATTCAACTAATTTAGTGCTCTACATTTGTTTCAAACCGGAAAAGTCCACTTTGGTGGATAAATGATTAAATTGTTCTTAAAATTCCCCCCAACAACCTAAAGAACAGTACCTTCCCTGTCTAACCCCTAGACCGCTTATCGTTTTCTCTCTTCTTTCACACGTCCAGACTAACAAACTCTCACCTCCGTCGTCTTCTCCGGTGACGACAACTCCATCGCCACAACAACTCCCTCTGTTATCCTTCATCTTCTGCGTCAATGAAAACTTCACTTTCGAAGCAGATTCATATCAATATCAAGATGAAAATTTATACGTATATATTTATTTTTGATACATCATCACAACTCTAATAATGAGAGTATGTAAAGAATAATGAAAACAAAAATGGAACTGATCGTACTCCTCCAACAGCTTAGACATAGTTGCCGCACATGATGCATCTTATGTTACAGACGATGCATGAAGTTAATCGCAATGCATTACTTTAGAATCGCGATGCATCGACTTGAAATCGCGATGCATTAATTTGAAACGCGATGCATCGACTTGAAATCGTGAGATATTATTTGAAATCGTGATGCATCGATTTTGGATTTGCTATGCATCGCATGCCTGTTCGAATTCTTAAGTGCATAGACAACATTTTCCCCACAAAAGTGTCTTTTTGCCAATGCATCAATTTGAAATCGCGATGCATCAAATTGAAATTGCGATGCGCCGTGCCTATTCAAATTTCACAAAAGTGTCTTATTGCCCATTTAATAATCGTGATGCTTCAATTTAGAATCATGATGCATCAAATTGGAATTGTAATACATCAATTTGAAATTGTCATGCATCACATGCTTGTTCCGTGTTTCTTAAGGGCATAGACGACATTTTATCACAAAAGTGTATTTTTTCGGTTGAAAACAAGTATAAGGGAATAAAGTGGTTGAAAATTTATCAAGGAATAATTGCGGGCCAGTACCATTCTTGAGATTTTTAACAATTTTAAACCACAATACTTGTTTTCAACCGGTAAAGTCCAATTTAGTGGATAAAGGACTCAATTATTCCAAAAATGCCCACCAACAACCTAAATAACGACATTTTTCTTTGATTTCTCATGTAAATCCTTCCTTCTATTCCAACTATTGTTTACTTTTGCTATAACCTTCATCTCTCTCTCTCTCTCTATCTCGACAGTGGAGCTTCACTGGAGGTGTCTTCGTTTAAACTTTGTTGGGTAGAAAGTTGCAATCGAAAACTAATCATGTTATAAAATGAAATTATCTTTCAAGGTTTTAATATAAGCTGTACTAACTATCCTTTCCAAATGAACAGGCTTACTGATCGCCATTGATATTTATTTACCCAAATCAAAGCAAGACGAAGGCTTCTCATTCAGTCCATTCCCTCCTCTTCTGCTTATGAAAACAAATGAATCTGATCTCTTTCTCAACTTTTTAAAGGAAATATGTTCAATCAAAGCGTCAAAAGGCATTGGGCCAAAGCTAAGCTGTAGAATCGATCCGAAATTAGTTTTAGATCTTATTGGTTTGGGAGGAAAGTCAAGGTTGAGAAGAGGGTGGGTGTCAGATGACGGAGGTGGAGCAACGGCGAGTGGGTATCGACGACGACGAACAAGAGGAAGAGGGAGGCGTAACAGCAATAAACTTTGTGCATCAGAAATAAAATTTGTCCATCGCAATATAACAAAACAATACTTTTTAGTACAATTTTGTGTATTGCGATGCACATTTTGATGCATCGCAAGTGTAATATTGTGCATCGTGATGCAATAAAATAGTATTTTTTGGTATAATTTTGTGCATCGCGATGCATCGCGAGTGTAAAAAGCATGACGCATAATTTTGGCCGCCTAAAAAAAGTGACACTCATATTGAACAAGGCGTGACACACAATTTTAATTCATGCATCGCGATGCAAGAAAATAATATTTTTTAATACAATTTTATGCATCACTATGCATACTTTGATACATTGCAAGTGTAAAAGGCGTGACGCACAATTTGTGCATCAGAAATAAAATTTGTGCATCGCGATGCAACAAAACAATACTTTTTACTACAATTTTGTACATCGCAATACATCAAATTTAAAATTACAATGCATCAATTTTATTTTGTGATACATAATACATCTGTTCTATATTTTCTAAAAGTATAAACGATACTTTATAATAAAAGTACCATTTTTTGATTTAAAACAAGTACGTGGAAGGGATCGACTCGCACTTCACCCATTTATCAAAGAAAACCGCCCGAATTTCGCCTAAATTGTCTCTAAATTCCTCTCTGTAACAGACCGTTTCGAGAGCCCAGCCCAACCCACCTAAACAGCACCTCTAATCTGGGAGCCATTTCATTCCATCATCAATCACCACTTTTGAGAGCTCAGAGAGAGAGAAAGAGAGAGAGAGATGGACGAAGAAGAACACGAAGTCTACGGGGCAGAAATACCGGACGAGGGCGAAATGGAAGGAGAACTGGATCCTCACAACGCCGACGTTGATATGTCTACCGCCGATGACGACGCCGTCAAGGTACTTTCCCTTACCTTCCTATGTGTAATATTTCCAATCTTTTTCTTATAATAATTGATTTGGATTGATCTTATCAAATTATAGGAACTGGATGAGATGAAGAAACGATTGAAGGAGATGGAGGAAGAAGCAGCTGCTCTACGTGAAATGCAAGCCAAAGTAGAGAAAGAAATGGGGGCTGTTCAAGGTCAGTTTTGTTACATCAATTCATAAAATTGTTGGGTTATCTTTTTTTTTTTTTTCCGTTAAATTTTCAATTTTAGGTCTTTTATGTATGTGTGTGTTTGTTTCTAGAATGTTAGGGGCTCTAACTTTAAAGCCCAAACTTTCAACCCAATGTGACAAGGCATGTGATTAATTAAACCTCTCATAACTTGGCGTCTGAGGCCACAGTTTAACCGATCACATGCTTGTCACCTAAATGGGGATAGAAAAATGGGCTAAAAAGTTGGATTCCTTTCATTTCCCTTTCTGAATATGATGATTACTTTGTTTTATTATCTAGGGATAAATTGATGTAATATATCCCGTGGTCAGTTTGGGAAAATTAGTATTTAACTTATCCTAGTCCAATTAGGATTAATATTAGAGTTCTCCTAGCATGTTCTTTACTTGACCAAATTCGATTCCTTGGTCCTCGTAGATATGGCTCGCTTGGATCTCCATTTTGTAGATGTACCCATTGAGTTCGAGGAGGCCTCTTGCAGCGTTCAAGAGATGGATAGTATTTCCAGCGTTCAAGAGGTGGATAGTATTTCCAGTGTTCAAGAGGTGGAAAGTGGTTCTTAGGAGAGATCGTACTCCATTAGCAAGCAAGCAAGTGGCTTTTGATGAGGACACAAGCACTTGCTCGCCGTCCCCCCATCTTCACCAAAAGGCAAGAAGAAAAATGCTCTCAGGAGGGTACCTTTAGGGGCCAAAGAAAATTAGATAACCCCGAGTCATTAGGCCTTATGCTAACCACACTAGTGAGTAGGACCTCGTCGAGAGGGTCCAAAACTTTGAAGTTGATATTGAGTCTTACATGCTGTCCTCTCTGAAATTGTCACGTTAGAGGAACTTGGGCAGATGGTAGCACATGGTTGTCTTCAATTGTGTCCACTTCACCATGGGACTCCGTCTCCCCCACAACTTGATAGTACGTAGTACGCGATTTCCTTGAGGAAGCAAAACCTATCACCACAGACTTTACCCTTAACACTTTCAGGTCATGATTTTATTTGCTTGCCGTACGTTCTGTTTTGAGTCAAGCTTGCTAGTCTTGAGGAAGCTATTTCTGTTCAACACGACAAGGGTAAAGCTTCTGCATGTTCTAAACCCTACAACTTCAGACTACTTGACTCTTTCAGCAACAAAGTTGAAAGCTAGTATCGCAAAGCGTTTTTTGTTGAATCGCGCATTGGCTCGCCGTTTCCTCCTACTCACGATTCCCGAGCACTAACGTACGTTAAAGCTGCCCCTCACCACCGGAGACACTACGATAAAGGCGGCCATAGAGTAGGAAAGAGGCAGGAGTGCTTGTTTGATTGAGATAGGATTGTGAAAGATGCTCGCCTTCTTTGGTTGGTAGGAATCTTGCGAGTACCTTTGGAATGGGTGATTCCCTGAGTAACCATTGCTCCCGGCAAGCTCATACAACTTGGAGTGTGCATGCAAACTTGGCCCTCTCGGACGATTATGAGAGCTATATCCCATTCAAAAAGACTACCAGGCTTTGCCAAGCTATGGAAACCAATTGGTAAGAGCCTTTCGATGCCAATGGCCATTGCTTCATTTTCATTTCGCTAGTCACATTTTATGCTCCTTTTTTTTTTTTTTTCTAATTCTTCCTTGCTTTGTCTTTCAGATGCAACGCGAAGAACATTCACAGCCTCGCCTAGGTCAAGGCTGTGCTTGAGGATGAGGCTAACCAAAGGCAGGCCGAGCTAAAGAAGCTCGGTCAAGAGGTGCCGCCCACTTGCACATTCGTGGCTCCCCTTAAATCCTCCAAAATGTTCGGTACCTCCTCGCTAGCAGATGCTCAAAGGAACGAGCATGAAGAAGCAACAAACCTAGGCACCGAGTCTACCCTAGAAATGATGCAGCATGCTCCTCTTCCAAACGTGGCTCCCCTTAAATCCTCCAAAATGTTCGGGACCTCCTCGCTAGCAGATGCTCAAGGGAACGAGCATGAAGAAGTAACAAACCTAGGCACCAAGTCTACCCTAGAAACGATGGCAGCATGCCCTTCTTCCAAAGGAAAAAAGATAATGGGAGAGGATGTCCAAAAGAGGACACTGAATGCATTGTCCGAGACTGGCAACCGCGAAGGAGAAAGCACGGGATGGGGGGGTAGGAGCTTTGTCTCACTGCCCACTGCCTAACCTTCCTGGTTGAGAAGGAGCTTCACCATGCCCACAAAGAGGGATGGGGCCGTTGACCTTGCAACTGAGCTCGCCAATGTGCCACTGATTGACAACCTAAATTTCATCTGAGGAGCATCCTTACCGCTATGGTCGACCAGAGCCTTATTCAAAGGGTGACCCACATGGGCTTAATGGGGAGCTGCGTGAATGCGTGAGGAGTCTTCTGGCACCATTCTTTGCGAGATGGGATGCTTGGTGAGGGAGGTAACCATCGTTTGGAGTATTGTCATCCTTCTTCACTTCTACTTTGAATAGTTTGCTAACTCTCCTTTTCTTACTCCGCTCGTCTCCCTCGTTCGTCCTCGCCAACCGAGCCGTTAACCGCAACAATAAAACCCTCAAACTAGAGAGATCTAGGAAAAATGGAAGTGGTGTTGAAGAAGAGAAAGATCCATCTTGTGGTCAAGGACAAAGACTTGGTCGCTAAGACCTTCGAGCTGTCAACCGTCGAGGGTCAGGCGTTCGAGCTCAAGCCCCAACTCGATTTGGCCAAAGGGATGGAAGAATCCTTGAACACGAAAGTTGACGAGCTAAAGTGGGTGCTTGAAAATTTGAAGCTTGAGAAGGAGGGGGTGGAGAAGAGGAACACAAACACTGTTGCGCACAGCGGAAGACTAGCAAATAAATTAACAGAGGATAATAGGATCAATCACAAAGAAGAGAGAGAGATTGGGGTCAACGGACTGCCCGAAATTTTATTAAAGGCTCACACCTTAAAACGTTCTAGGTATACAACTATTTATATATGGATACAATAGAAAACCCTAAAACCCTTAAAAGATAAAAACCCATCGCTATGCGGTCGCACTATGCGGCCGCATACGATATACCAAGTTTCCATGCGGATGTCCTATGCAGCCGCATGGTTTCCAAAAACTCTATGCGCACGCTTTATGCGGCCGCATAGATTCCAGTATGCCATGCGGACGCCCTATGCGGCCGCATTCCTTCCAAAAATCCGAATAGTCCGTACCGCGAGGGGCGGTGCTAGGACATCGAGCCATCACATCCAACAAACACTATACTCCAGGAGGAGTTGAAGACCTTGCATGGCATCAAGGAGGAGGAGATTCTTGAAAGGTATAGTTCTCCTCAGTTTGAGGAGGATGTTTAAGAAAAAATCTTGGCCTACTATTAACAAAGGGTGGAACACGTGCTGAGGGTGGAACACATGCTGAATGCAGAGGGTGGAACACGTGGCTGAGGGTGGAACACATGCCGAGGATGGCTGCGAGCAGCGGCATCAAAGGCATCACTATCGAGAAACTTGCCGAGTGGGGCACCAGCCACAATTATGGACCCAAAGCTTGTAAGGCTCACTCAATTGTTCCGTACTCTAAGAAGAATTGACCATCATTAAAGTTGATGATGCCGACTAGAATTCGTTCGAGTGGACTCCCCCGAGGTGGCGGCCCATAATGTAAAGAGCCTGATGGAGCCATCCGAGCTAAGGTAGTCGAAGATGAGTTCAATGGATAGGCCTGACTCCAAGATGCCACTGCCCACACCACCTGATATCACCGCCCTCCTACCCCAAACTAGATCTAAGCGTTATTTGCTTGCTGCGCCGAGCTTGAGTTTTGGACTGCGTGCCACCACCTTTAAAGGATGAAGCAAAATGCAATTTGTCTTGCTATTTATGTTAGTATTGAGATGTGAGCGTTTACTCCTTATGTTTGACTGTTGCAATGTTTATCATATCTTGGTTATACTCTCTTTTCTTTAAGCGAAAAGTGATGCTTCTTTCGTCCCTTGTACTTGCCTTTGCTCGACAGACTTAGGTCCTACTGAACTTGGGTGGCAAGTCGATCAAAATAGGCACCAAGGAGCTTTTATTTTCTTCTTGAAGGATAAACTGCAACTTTAAACTGAATTCAAGTCGATTGGGTGCTTTATGAATGAGACAATTTAAACAACAAAAACTCCATTTAATACTCTATTAACAAGGGTTAAGCTGAATGAGAATCTTGAAGGGCAATTTTCGTCCTTTACCTTTTCATCAAACACTCAAACAAAGGGCCCAGGGAATCATGTGCTGATCATCTCTCAGTCTTTCTCTATAATTAATTCAGGCAAGGAGACGATGGAGAACAATTCATTATGGCATTTAAGTAGCTTAAGAGCAGTGATTACATATTAAGATTCACTGTCTTTTTCATACTTTTGTTGAAAACTAAGAAGATTTGAAGCCCAAAGGAGCATACATGTTGATCCAAGGAAGCTTACTGATGTTGGTTCTAGTTGACCAGCAAAAGCTACAAATCAGCCGAAATTTTGCGAATGTTGTCCAATTGTTTTACCTCAAATATCTGTAATCACTTATATCAAATAATATTGATTTGGGTTTGATGTTTGTGCTAGAGATAGAGAGAGGGGAAGGAGAGGGAGGTCAACCATGGAGGATTTGTGTATTGCCAAGGTCCAACTCGTTGGGTTTTCTTTATGCTTTACTCCATCCTGTCATAAATTAAAATTAAATGATTAGAATCGAATTGTGGGCTTGATTTGTGCTTGTTTATTTGTGAGAGAGGGAGAGGTCAGTGGCTTCAATGGCCAAGGAACTGGAAGACAATGGTGGTGGGTTTGGATTCACTGTTTGACTAAAGATGGTGGAGTTGGGAGAAGACTTTGTAATTATAAACTATTGAAATCTATATTCATCAATTAAGGCTATGTTTTGTCCAAAACAAATTAGGGAGAAGGCTAACCAACAAGAACTAGAGGGGAGGTTAGCTTTCCCTACACACACACACACACACACACAGAGACCTCCTTTTGCTAATTAGTGTATTTCTTACTAATTTAATGTTTGCTTATGAATTCATTCTATATAGCAGACCCTGCAAGTGCATCTGCTAGCCAGGCAAGTAGGGAGGAGGTGGATTCAAGGTCGATATTTGTTGGCAATGTGAGGATCAAACTACTGCCTTTTATTAACTCCTTCGGTGGAGGCTTTGTAATCATAATATACTCATTTTACCTAGCAGTGTTTCAGTCTCTCATATCTGCCCTCTCAGTTTCCAACTATTTTTGTTGTTTTTATTAACTTAGATTATCCATTGTTGATTTTATTTTTCCAATCATGTAGTGAAATTAGCATACTGCCTGTTTATGTGTTATCCAGCATTTCTATGATATTTCAACATGCCTCACTTTCTTTAGTACATTATAAATGCAAATACACAAGTTGGTGCATATCCACATGCTAGAAACACTTAAAATCATGAGATTCAGATTATGGTTGTCAACCCCTTCCTACTTTATGGTTTAGGCTGATCTAGAATTGCTATGGCATTTTCAGTAGCTCGGTTCTTGGTTTGATGTCTCATTATGTTTTGGTGGTTTTTATGATACTCTCTTCATCTGTAACTAGAAATAATCTTGTTAATTGCCAATGTGAAGTGAATTCTTCTTTTTGGCATGGAGTGTTTGGCAACTAAAACCAACATATTCAGAGAATGTGTAGAGATGAGAATGTTAGATAAATCTGTGCTAAAAACAGAAAAATAAAATTCAAACACATTCTTCATACTTTAAAAAGTTACCTCTTTGAAATAAAATAGGATGAAATTGTGGTTTGGACATTAGGACATGTTTAATCTAGACCAACAAGTGTTCCTTCATTTATTTCTTCATTGTTAGGTGTGTGGTATCTTTGGCACTAGCTTTTGGGGTGGCACGTGAGGTTTGGGCTTGCATGGTTCTATCTTGTCTTTCCTTCCTGTTAAATTTCAAGGTTTCAGGAATAACGGAGATAAAAGAGTGTTGTGGCAATGTGGGGTCTTCGCAGTTTTTTGGTGTAAATGCTCGAGCTTTTAAGAGTCATGCCTTGTCGAGGACCCTCTTATGGGATCTGGCAGTTTATTTGGCTTCTATATGGGTGTCAGCGAGAGGCACCTTTCGTGGGTTCAGTAATTCAAAGAGATTGGAAGGCTTTTGCTTTTTCAGTCTATATACCCAGAGCATGAGCTTGTTTTCCTTTTGTTTCTCTTGATGGATTTCTCATTGATCTTCTAATCTGGTTATTTTCTTAAATACACAAGTTTTTCCTATCCGAAAAGGAAAAAAAGTCTCAATTGGCAGGAGTTTTTTTTTTTTTTCCCTCTGAGCTAATAAGTTCTCGAATTTCTAATTGAGAGGTCTTCAAGTTTATAACAAAAACCAATCTTCAAGCTTGTAATCTTAGGTGATCTAGTGTCGGAGGCGCACAGTGCCTTCATTGGAGGGCGCTAGAGTATTGACGTGACCTTAGTGGCTAATGAGGTGATTGACCACTTCGACCGAAGGGGTAGATGAGTTCATGTGGTGAAACTGAATTTTGAGATGGCTACAATGGGTGTTTTAGCTCCTCATCTTTCTTGGTCATTGTTAATGAGTAGACGAAGAAGTGGTTTAGTGCATCTAGGGGTCTTCATCAATGGGATTTGTTATCCCCTTCCTTGTTTACCTCAGTAGTGGCTGTACGGAGTAGGATGATCTCGAGAGGGGAGGCAGTTGGCTTGATTGTTGGCTGTTCAGTGGGGAGAGAGAAGTACAGGGTGTCTCACTTACGGTTTGCAGTATAACATGTGATACTATTTTGTTCCTTTCTGAGGATTAAAGAAAGCTCTCACCATTCTCCAAATCTTTGAGTTTGTCTCCAGTCTCAAGATTAATCTGGCCAAATCTGGTATTGTGGGGGTCCATTTGGGGGAACATGAAACCGCTGTTTACGCCTCATTGATAGGATGTAGTGTTTTGTGATGGCCTATGTCTTATTTTGGCATGCCACTCGGGGGTAATCCTAGATTAGTAACTTTTTGGGATCTGGTGGTTCAATAGGTAGGGAGGTGTCTTTACCGGTGGCAGTGGGTTTTTTCTTATTGGGGGGGGGGGGAAGAATATCCCTTATTTGTGCTTGTTTTTCGAGTATCCCGCTTAACTTCCTGTCTTCCGAGGAATCGAGAGTCGAGGATTGACTCTTGGGAACTTGATTGTAGAACATCTCTATTGTGGGTAAATGGGTTAGTGGCTTTGGCATTTTCCCGGGAACCACAGTCTATCTAGCATAAAGTAAACAATAACAAATTTGGCATGCATCAAAATGGGTTGGATACTAGGCATCAACAGTTCTATCACTCATAGAAGCCCCTGGAAGTTCATTCACCAATGCTATCCTTTGTTTATTCCTCTTACCCAACTAAGAGTGGGTGATCGAACTCGTGTGCAGTTTTAGGAAGATGTTTAGGTAGGTAGTGGAAGTGCCGAAGTGGGTTTTTTCTCTGTAGAGGGGTAGAATATCCGTTATTCAGAGGGATGGAATATCCCTTATTCGTGCTTGTTTGTCGAGTATCCCGCTTTACTTTCTGTCTTTCGAGGATTCAAGGATTGGCTCTTGGGACCTAATTGTAAGAACATCTCTATTGTGGGTAAATGGGTTAGTGGCTTTGGCATTTCCCCAGGAACCACAGTCTATCTAGCATAAAGTGAGCAATAGCAAATTTGGCATGCATCAAATTGGGTTAGATACTAAGCATCAACAGCTCTATCACTCATAGAAGCCCCTGGAAATTCGTTCATCAATGCTATCCTTTGTTTATTTCTCTGATCCAACTAAGGGTGGGTGATATAACTCGTATGCGGTTTTAGGAAGATGTTTATGTGGGTGATACCTCGTTTCAGTTGACTTTTCCATGTTTGTATTGCTTGTCCATGGTTCACTTTCCTCCTATATTGGAGTTTTATTTTCTAGGGATGGAAATGGTAGTGTTACTTGGGACCTTCGCTTCTTTTGTGATCTTAATGATCGGGAGTATGTGGAGGTTGTGGGTCTTCTTGGTACTTTATCTCGAGTACATTTATCCCGTGTCTCTGATTCCCGGTCTTGGGTCTTAGAGGGTTCGGGGTTGTATTCTTGTCATTCCTTCATGTCTCACCTGATTGTGTTTCCTAATCTGGGTTCCTTTTAAAATCAGTGCTTTTACTTTTGTCTTAGTTCTTGACAAAAGTCAATACAAACGACAGGCTTCAATTGTGCCGTCATTACAAGAGGATTTCTGCAGATTGTTGTGTAATGTGCAAGTCCTCCTCTAAATCTCAGGACCATTTATTTTTTCATTGTGAAGGTGCTTGGTATCTTTGGCACAGACTTTTTGTGGTAGCTTGTGTGGTTTGTGTTTGCCGTGGCTCTATATTGTCTTCAGGTTAAGTTTTGAGGTTTTGGGAATTAGGGGGATAAGAGTTTGCTATGGCAATGTGGGGTTTTCGAGGATTTTTGGTGCATTTGGACGGAGAGAAATGCTCGAAACTTTAAGAATCACAGCTTGTCAAGGGCCCTCTTATGGGATAGGGTGGTCCACTTGGCATCTCTATGGCGTCAGCCAGAGGCTCATTTCATGGGTTTCCCCTTTCTGTTATTCAGAAAGATTGGAAGGCTTTAGAGGAGTAAGAGTAGTTCTTTTTTATTGTTTGCCTTTCTTGATGGCATCTGCTTGTAAACTGTTTATTTCTAATATTTTCAATTTTCTTATCAAAGAAATAAAATTATAATAATAATAACAAAATCTATTCTAATTTGTTTTCCTTCATTGCACAGCTACGACGCTATGACTGGATAGTAGAATACTACTCCCTTCGGTCCTAAATCATCGTCTTGTTTGACTTTTTTTGGTCAAACAGGATGTTTTTAAATGTATATTTGACGTGCATTATTTTATTTATTTCAAAATTATAAAACACGTAATTTGTAAAAAAAGTCAAACAAGATGATGATTTAGGACCGGAGGGAGTATATGTTTACAGTTGAAACAATATGCACTATTTCTAATGTACAGTTTAGCAACCTTCTAAGCGCTGTCTTTTTAGTTTATTTTATTTTTTGGGAGTTAAGGTGGGATTTGCATGTGTGTGGGTGGGGGGGAGGGGAGGTGGTCGTTAACAAAATTCCATAATGTCGTAATGATGGCTGAATATTTGCCTAGAATCATTTACCTTTAGATTAATGATACCAAGCTTTGTGGAATTTGTGACTGGCTTGAAATAATATAGTGAAAATCACCGCCTAAAATTTAATATGTAGGTAGGGCGTAGTAACTATCTTTGGTCATTCTGAAGTTTTACACAGGAGGAGGATCGCACAGTTTATGCATTACTGGCAGGCATCTGCTTATGATAGTGTGAGAGGATTATTCTCCCCATCCATTGCTAGTTTGAAATTGAAAGCTTGTTGGCTTTTGTGCATTCTCTTTGAGCACATGATGTAGGAAAGATTGTTTTTATCTCTGACGTTAAGCTTATCTATCAAAAGCATAATAATTACAACCAAATTTGGAGATTTGGTTGTTTGCGTATCTTGGGTTTATAATTTTTAATCATAAAGAAAGTTCTTTTAGTTCAAGTGGGAAGGGGGTGGAGCTATTGGCTATATTAATTTTAAATTTTAGTCAAGGAAGAAATCTCTTTAGGTTGGCTTTTCACGGGTATCTGCTAATTACTAATTAGTTCTTGTGGGTGAGGTTGGAATGAAATTATGGCTGTTAATGGGGCTTTGATGGCAAGAAAGACCTTAGGTGAAGAAAAAGAGAAGGTAGTATAAGATTGGAAGATTCATAATTAAGGGCGAAACTTTCATGCACAGGATTTTGTATTATCACACCCAGAAGATTTCAAAGGTACTTGAAGTTTTTTGCTGTCCTACTTTGTACAGCTTGTAATGAACATCAAATCTGTGACTAACGCCAACATTCTAGACCAAATAACTACAATTTAGGCCAAGTTCCTCAACTCTGCCTTGTCTTGTAAGTATGCTCTGACATGTTTCTTATTTAATTGTAAACGATCAAAACAAGGCTGAGTTTGCTTCCGTTATGGTTACTGATATAGATCTTATTCGACTTCTTAGAAGTAACTAATGCTGTTAATTTATAGTTTTCTTCACTAGCGACAGTAAACTTTTTGTTATTTCACGAAACGAATTAGAAGATTGTTTGGGTATCAGAAGCATGTAAACATTGAGGTGCATAATTGCGGAATTCAGTTTTTAAAAAGTAGCTGACTTATTTTTTTGGTCATTTGGTAAATAACATTTTGAGTTTCACTATGTCAGTTTCTTCTACGGTTTTATTTCAATCCAATTCAATCTCTTTCTTATCTGTCTTTGGTCTGTGCGTCAACGTGTCTCATCTTCTTGTTTTGGTTTGACTTGTTATCTGCCTATGGTCGCAGGGTTGTTCAGATTCCTGAATATCACCAGAAGTTAGTCCTTTACGTTGATGGATGGATGAAGTTTCCTAATGTAAATAGATGTATATTGTATCTCCATGTATGAAATACCAATGTGTATGAGAAAAGAATAGATGAAAGGAGGAGAATAATGAAAGAATCAAGATGAAGGGGAAAAAAGCTGTTTAGTCCCCGAATGAAAAAGAAAGAGAAAAAGTGTCTAAAAGCAAAAAAAAAAAAAAAGAAAAAGAAAAAGAAAAAAGGTGGGGGTGAAAAAAGAAAGCAAAAATGAAGAAGGAATTAATAGAAAAAGTGCGCTTGAGGCAAAATGAGGAAAGCCTTGAAAATTAAATGCAATAAACTTTTCTGGGGAAAGTCAAGAGATTATATACTTTGTAAACAGAAGTTTTGTTCAGGGAGGCGGGAATGACTAGTTGAATTAAGACCTTTTTCTGTAATGTTACTCACGCTAGAAGACGATCCTTCTGTTTGAAGAGCAGAGGCATGTGACACATTATTGCGGAGCTCTATTGGTGCTGTTGGAGGTGGACGGTTGGGCGTGCCTCGAATAGCTCTAGATTTTAGCCAGAAGTGGTGAGGGGTTCTTAATTACTATGTCTTTGACCTTAACTTATTTTTTGTTTAGTGCTCTGCTCACATTACTCGCAAGTGTAACAGTGCTTTCAAACGATTTTGTTCATTAGCAGTGCGGTAATAGCTTATCATAAACATGCCACACACATTATATTATTCTGTATTCTTGTAATAATTATGTTTTACATTCTGCCTTCGTAGAGTTCCACTGGTGGTGGCAAAGTTTTATAGACAAGTCAACAGACATTGCCCTGCCACTTTGATTTTCCCTCGTTATCATAGGATGCTTAGCACGTGGCAGGACACATTTCATTATTGATAGGCTGTTGTTCTATTACACCTTTGGTGGGCCTCATTGAAATTCTGGGTTTTCTAAGTGTTAATTTTCAGGTTATACGTATTGGGCTTGATTTCTTTCTTCAGTGTGCTTGCTTCTTCCATGAATAGCTTAAATGATTGCCTTGTTGGTGAATGTATCCTTTGGCTTTTTTTTTAATGGAAGAACATTGCAGGTTGACTATGCTTGCACTCCTGAAGAAGTTCAGCAGCATTTCCAGTCTTGTGGTACTGTAAACAGGGTGACTATCCTGACTGATAAGTTTGGCCAGCCCAAGGGTTTCGCTTATGTGGAGTTCCTCGAAGTTGAAGCTGTCCAGGAGGCACTCTCTCTTAATGAATCTGAACTACATGGCCGACAATTGAAGGTAACTATGTTCTCCTTCTGTACCCTCTCTAAAGCACACCCATTTTGTCTTGTTCTATAACTGTCTATATCAGTAAATGAGCACCTAGTCAGGCACATTTTTGGAATAGCCACTTTGTTATACTTAGTCAAGCTTGTATGAATTAATTTCAACTGAATGACATCATTTTGATGCGAGGACATTGACATCTACGTTCACACGCGTGGATATGGGTGTGGAAAAAGGGGGGTGTTGCGATTTTTCAGGGGATAGTAGCTTAGATGTGAAATGTCAAAGTTGAAAGGAACTGTTTTGATTACCAGAAAATGCAGTTGACAGGGCGCTGTTGGTAGCTTAAAATTGGTGAAAATTGAAAGAGCAAATGTTTTGATGACCTGAACCTGTGGTGGAGAGGGCACCGTATTCTAAATCACATTGTGATGGCACTATGACTATCTTTTTTCTCTTTTTTCCTTGGTGAAGGCACTGTGACTATTTGTTTTTTGGGTTTGACTTGGTATTCTGGTAATCAGCTATTTGATATGTCAATATGCAGGTTATGGCCAAAAGGACGAATGTTCCTGGATTGAAGCAGTTCCGTGGAAGGCGTTTCAACCCTTACATGGGTTACAGATCTAGGCGGCCTTACGTGCCCCCTTACTTTTATTCCCCCTACGGATATGGGTGAGTTTATTGCCCAGTCACCCACTCCAATAATTTAATTTTTCCGTGGTGCAGTAGATGATTCTTTGGTTTAACCTCCATGCAGGAAAGTTCCAAGGTTCAGGAGGCCGATGCGATACATGCCCTATTACTGAAAATTTTGATGCAATACAAAGGCATTGAGATTGATGGTAGACAAACGGGTACATCTAGAATCCTATTAACGACATATTATAAATTAGACGATTAAAAGATCTCTCCTAAAGCTATTTGCTTTAGCATACTATTGGGCAGCACATTGGTTGTGCTTGGGCCTGCCCATTAATGTACTTGGGATGAATTGCAAATGTTTATGTATGTTGTAATGGATTACTTTGAAATTACCTTATTTGTTCTGGTTGGGTTCTGTCTCCTGCTCCATGATTTTCATAGCTAGATTGTAAAAGTAAAGGTAGCTTTGTCTAAAGCAATTTAACCTCTGTAAGATTAAGAACTTGTCATGCCATTGTTTGCTTTGATAATAAAGCTACAAACAGAGCTAGGGATCATCATTTACTATTGCTCGGTGTATTTATTTTTTCCATTTCCTCACTGTTCAGATGTAGGTTTCTACTTTATTTGTTCATAATGGTGCTGCAATTGTCCAAAAGTTTGGGAGTGCAATGCAACCTTGCAAAGCTCCCGGCATGCCCCCGGAGGGGAGGGGGAGGAGGGGGTAGCGTTCGTGAGGGTGCCACGGGGGTTAGCGTTCGTGAGGGGAAGACCCCCCTTGGTATGCAATTCCTTTATTAGCTGCAGGTTCTCTCGTATTCTTTGTATTTGCGCTGTTATTTTAGAAAACAAGGGCACGTGTGCTTTCTAGTATTTGTTTTTAATTGCCAAACGTATAAAATGCTCGGCCTATCTTATAATTCACTTGATTCTAGTTTGAAAATGTGTTTTGAGTCTGTTTGGTGCAACGTTTTAAAAACGCAGCGTTTTCAAAACACAATTTTTTTCTTATAAATGCGTTTGAGATTTAATTTTAAAATACATTTTTTTTCTAGAAGCATTTTGGAAAAAAAATTGAAAATTTTAGCATTTTAAAATGCAATTGCGTTTTGAAAGCGCAGCTTTTCCTGCCGTATTATTGAAACATAATTTTTGTAAATAAGTTATATTTTGGTCAAAAACGCACGATCAAACGGGCTCTTAAATATAGTAGGCCAAAATACTATTTACTTCTCAAAGTATTCACCAAATCTCAGTTTGTTACTCATATTTCATTTTGTCCCATTACAGTATCTAATGTTGTCATTTGTCCCATTTTCACCTTTGGATTGGGTTGGACGGACGTTTGAAATTTATCGTTAAGTTGCACGCATGTGGTCTTTCATATGCGGGGCAATTTGATTTTTATTCATTTCGAGGTCAAAAAAATCTTAAATACCCACCACCGCAGTAATCCTCTCGTCTCTAAATCAAAACCCAAATCAAGTGTCTACTCTCCCTCAATCTTTTTCCCTTGTCACAATCAAGTGTTTATGCCGCCACCACTACCACCTTCAACTTAACTCACCGCTACTAAATAACAACGGCTGCCGCCAGGCCACTACCTTGTTCATCTCTATTGTCGTACAAATTGTCATTTTTGAAAGGCCAAAATTCCAAGCACGAATCTCTGTTTTTCCCTTTTTTTATCTTTTCTCAAATCTAGATCTGTAAGAGGAGAGAAACCAATGGCTTCAATTCTTTCTATAACTAATGACTTCAATTCATCATGATAGAATAATATGAATTTTTGGATCTAGAAGAGGAAAGAGAAAGAAAGACGCAGAGAGAGAGAGAGAGAGAGAGAGAGAGAGAGAGAGAGAGAGAGAGATGGAAAATCAGACTTGAGCACGAATCGAGATTTGGATGGGGTGCAAAGTGAATCAGACTTGATCCCCTTATGTCAAAATTGATGTATAATCCAGTACGAGACTTGCTTCATCTTGTAGACAATGGGGAAGAGGACTTCTGCAAATCTCAATGAACATTGAAATAGACTGGAGAGAGATAGGAAGAGGTGGAAGAGAGCAGTTTTAGCAAGAGAGGTTGTTGTATGCAGGAACGAAGCCATATCCCAGGCTAGCCTTTGACAAAAATCGACCTCGAAATGGATAAAGACCAAATTGCCTCGCACATGACCAACTTTCGTTAATTTTTTTAACGTCCGTCTGTCCCAATGGTAAAACTAGAACAAATGACAACATTGGATACGGTAATGAGATATAGGTAACAAATTGAGATTTGGTGAATACTTTGGGGGGAAGTATTTTGGCCAAAATAGTACGATGAAGAGCCAAACTTTATTTAAAACAAAAATAAAATAAAATCATGTAACCAAACTTAAAAATTAATATTTACTAGTAGGGATGATATAGTGAATTAATTATGCAGATGAGGATCGGATCAGATCGGTTTCGGGGGTGGGTTGATGTAACGCCCCAAATTCGGTACCGACATCGTGGTCCCACAATTTAGCCACGTCACCACCATAATACTTAACAAAATGAACCTCGAGTACTTACAATATCAAATTAACCTTAAACCAATGAAATTCCAAGGTCACTAACATTAATAACCCATAATAATGGCAATACAAAAATAATCCAGATCCCTCTTATTACAAGGAATAAAATCATTTTTCAAAATATCTCGAATGATAGTTGTCGATATCTGCATATCCGTAAGATCCTTCCTACTTATGACCTGGAAGATGGAATAGGAAAAGGGTGAGCGAACAATGCTCAGCAAGTTCATATACAACCCCTCCGGTTTCTAAGGAGGAGTTGACTCGAAGAAAATCATACGTTCGTACATTTCAAAAAAAAAAATCAAAGTCAATCATAAGGTCAATATTCATAGTTCATAAAAATTGAAGGAGTAATAGGAAATTTCAAGGAAAGGATACAACCATGCAAATTGACTGCGAGAGGTACGACTACCGCCAACCGTCCCATACCGGTTGGAGGTAGTGTCCAACTCGCGGACACTATGATCACGTAAGTGGTCGCAAGACCTTAATAAACTAAATACTCCGAAGAGTTCTGAAGATTCATAATTCATAAATACGGTATATCCGGATAACCACACCACGGGCCAGGTGGTGTAAAGCATTCATAAAAAAGTCATAAAATTCGTATCTCATAGTACCGTAGTACCCCTGTGTGACAGGTTGTTTAACTTAGTGATCACAGTAAGAATTTTAACAAAATACATAATAAATTCGAAGTTGGAAAATATCACAATTGAATAAAAAGAATTCTCATATGGCAAGGATTCATACATAGGATTTATGACAAATCATAATATGGAGTGAGAACAAAATGATACGACGGAGTTCAAAACAACTACCGGCATAAGTACCGGGCATAACGTATACAATGGCATTTAATGACAACAAAATACAGCGGAAGCCTATCGAATGAAAATAGGGTTCAAATACTTAAAAGAGGTATAATCCCTTACCTCGATATGCTTAGCGAATAAAAATCGTCACACGCGCTTGTTCGAATCTAAAATTCATCACAAGTACACCACTAGTTACTAACTATGATTGTACCAAATAAAATATAGTCTTAATTGCACTTGTATGCTAATCTAGATACTATATTAGTAAAAGTCTTTTTAAGATAGTATTTAATTTTATATGTCAAAATATATTATTAACTCTAATCGATTCAAGTATTGTACAAATACTAATTAAAATTTTTCCAAATCTTATACACGTTAAACAAATTTTATTTATTAGAAAATACATTGGTAAATACCTAAAGTAGGCTCAAGAATTACTTCAATTCGAGCTCGTATGAATTAAATATAATATTAAAGTTATTATCTTTATCTATTTATTTATTATTATTATTATTCTTAGAACATAAGGGGTCTTTATGGAAATCCAGAATTTTTTTGTCAACTTTTCAGCAAGTCTAAACAGAAAGGGTGTAATCTGTTAAGTTGGGATTCTTATTATCTTTTTCATTTAACTAAAAATAGTATGAGGATCAATTTGAAATTTCATAAAGATGAGGACTAACTTTTTAAACCAAGAAAACGAGAAGGGTCAGAATGTAAACTAGGCAATTTGATCGTCTTCAACCTCACCAACAAAACAGAGCTGCTGGTGCTCTGTTTTTTTTTTTTTTTAAATCCAAACAATGTAATAAATCCACTAAATTGACTACCTACACTAATGGTATACACTTATCAAAAACTAAAACTATATCAGCCATTTAAATTAAAATTTCAAAAACATTTTTTTTTTTTAAAACAAGTGTCATCCAACAAAAGAAAAATATATACTCCTTTACTCCAAACCGATATTATTTGTTGAATTCATGTATCATAAACAATTGTACACTGAATAGAAATTTGGTACGAGTTAACCTTACCTCGAATCGACAATTCCTTCCAACGATTCCGTTCGACGACGATTCCGTTCGTCACCAATCCTCCTTCTTCCGAGACCCAACTCAACTGCTCTCTCTCTCACAGTTCTCTCTCTCTCAGTTCTCTCTCTCTCAATTCTCTCTCTCTCACAGTTCTCTAAATTTCGGTAGAGAACCATTGTTCCAAACCCCTTTTTATAACCTTCTTCAATGGTGATTTCTCTCCCCAACACACCCCATGAACTGAATCTTCACAAGCCATTTTGACGGTCACTCTTGAACACAACAATGGCGAGATTTTTTTTTTTTTTTTTTTTTGTTTTGTGCGCGTCTTTGATGATGATGCATTCTCCCAGAAACAACTCTATCGAGAATTTCTTTCCTTTTTTTTTTTTTTTTTTTTTTTTGTTATACACAATAGTGGGCCAAGCCCAAAATAATATGATGACAAAAATGTCTTAAGCCCAAATAATAACAATGTGGTAACAATGTCTTTAGCCCAATATCACATACTGAAAATAGGCCAAAAATTTCTTTAGCCCAATATAATACTTAAAAAAAAATTATTACAATTTAACAAATTATTTAGCGGGTTATTACACTCTTACCCCCTAAAAAGAAGTTTAGTCCTCTAAACTTAAGCACCTTATCCTATGAAAAGTTCGGGATGTTTCTCTCGCATCTCCTCCTCAAGCTCCCAAGTGGCTTCCCTTTCTGTATGATTACTCCATTGGACCTTGACATATGGAATGGTTCGTCTCCGAAGAACTTGGTCTTTTCGATCTATTATTCGGATGGGATGTTCGGCATAACTAAGATCTTCTTGAAGTCGCAACGGTTCAAATTCAATCACATGACTCGGATCGGGACATACTTCCTCAACATAGATACGTGAAACACATTGTGAACTCCGGCCGGTGCGGTGGTAAAGCAAGTCTATACGCTACCTCTCCCACCCGTTCAAGTATTTCGAATGGTCCGACGAACCTCGGACTGAGCTTACCTCGAACACCAAACCTCATGACTCCTCTCGTTGGCGAGACTTTCAAAAACACATGGTCGCCAATATCAAAATCTAGTTTACGTCGGTGCTTATCTGCGTAAGACTTCTGTCTACTTTGGGCTGTAAGTAGTCTCTTTCTTATTAATTGCACTTTCTCCGAAGTAATGTACCAACTCGGCCCCAAAGTTTTCTTTCACCCACCTCGTCCCAACAAGTAGGTGATCGGCACTTCCTTCCGTACAATGCTTCATATGGTGCCATGTCAATGCGGCATGAAAGCCGTTGTTATACGCAAACTCTACTAGCGGTAAGTGATCATCCCAATTCCTTGTAAATCCAAAACACAAGCTCTAAGCATATCCTCTAACGTCTGGATAGTTCTTTCCGACTGGCCATCTGTTTGTGGGTGAAACGCGGTACTCATGCTCAACTTTGTACCGAGGGCTTTCGGCAGACTACCCCAAAACTTCGATGTAAACCTTGTGTCGCGGTCTGAGATTATTGAAACAGAACCCCATGTAACCTAACAATCTCATCAATATACATTTTCGCTAATTTCTCTAGCGAGTCATTAATTCGAAATGGCGGAAATGAGCGACTTAGTCAATCGGTCCAATAACCCAAATTGCATTGTGTCCCTTGAGTGTTCTAGGTAGCCCTACCACAAAATCCATAGTAATGTGTTCCCACTTCCACTCGGGAATTGGCATTGACCGTAATAACCCTCCGGGTCTCGATGTTCACTTTTAATCTGTTGGCATACTAGACATTTGGAGACAAACTCGCAATTTCTCGTTTCATATTTTCCCACCGAAAGTATGACGCACATCCCTATACATCTTTGTGCTTCTGGGTGTCGCAAACCTCGAATTGTGAGCTTCCTCTAATATCTCCCTTTTCAAGTCTGAGTCGGCAGGAACGCAAATCCTAGACCCAAAACGTAATATGTCATCATTCCCAATTCGAAACTTTGGTTGAGCCCCTACTTTCACTCCTTCAAGAATCTTGGTTAACTCGGGTCAACTCCTTGGCTGTCTTGATCCTTTCTAACAAGGACGGTTGAAAACTCAGTGCGCCAAATAACCTTTGCCTCCTCGCACTCTTACTTCTAAACCCAATGACTCCAAATCATCAATAATTTTCTTCTCCTTAGTCGCATCATGGCCAAGGTCCCCTATTCTTACGGAGAGCATCCGCCACCACATTAGCTTTGCCGGGTGGTACAAAATTGTGCGATCATAATCTTTGAAGCTCCAACCACCTTCTTTGCCTCATGTTCGATCCTTTTGGGTGAAAATATATTTAAGACTCTTGTGATCCGTATAAATTTCACACGGTTCCCCATACAAATAGTGTCTCCAAATTTTCAGTGCAAACACCACGGCAGCCAACTCTAAATCGTGTGTTGGGTAGTTCTTTTCAAAAGTCTTAAGTTGTCTGGAAGCGTAAGCGATTACTTTCCCATTCTGCATTAATACACAACCCAAACCTCTTAGCGAAGCATCACTATAAATTACAAACCCCCCTGTCTCCGCTGGTAAAGCAAGAATCGGTGCCGAAACCAACTTCTTCTTCAACTCTTGAAAACTAATCTCGCATTCCTCAGTCCAAATGAACTTCGCATTTTTCGTGTCAATCTAGTCAAAGGTACGCAATTTTCGAAAATCCTCAACAAATCGACGGTAATATCCCAACCCCAAGAAACTACGAACTTCATTGCGGTTGTTGGCCGTTCCCGTTACAACCGCTTCAATCTTTCTTTGGATCTACCGAGATCCCATCTTTAGACACTACATGCCCCAAGAAAGCAACTTCTTCTAACCAAAATTCACACTTTTTAAACTTAGCATAAAGTTTTTCCTCTCTTAAAATTTGTAATACTGCCCTTAAATGTTCCTCATGCTCCTCCTGAGACTTAGAGTAGATCAAAATATCATCAATGAAAACAATCACACACTTATCAAGAAACTTTCGAAAATCCTATTCATTAAATCCATAAAAGCTGCGGGGCATTTGTTAAACCAAATGGCATCACCAAAAACTCATAATGTCCATACCGTGTCTGAATCTTTGTCTTGGAAATATCGTCCTTCTTAATTCTTAAGCGGTGGTATCCTGAGCGAAGATCAATCTTAGAAAAATAGCAAGCACCTTGTAATTGATCAAACAAGTCATCAATCCTTGGCAATGGGTATTTATTCCGATCGTAACCCGATTTAACTCACGGTAATCAATACACAACCTCATGGTCCCATCCTTCTTTTTCACAAATAACACCGGAGCACCCCACGATGATACACTAGGTCTAACCAAACCCTTCTCCAAAGAACTCTTGCAATTGCTCTTTTAGTTCCTTGAGTTCTGGGCCATTCTATAAGGTGCCTTAGAAATGGGTGCCGTCCCGGCGCTAGGTCAATGCCAAACTCCACTTCTCTCGGGCGGAAGACCGGGTAAGTCTTCGGAAATACATCTCCAAACTCTCTAACCACCGGTAGTGATTCTATACTCGCTACTCTCTTATCATTATCTACTAGAGAAGCTAAGTATCCCTGACAACCTTTCCTCAATAATCGTCTTGCCCTTAATGAAGAAATAATGCCCGATAGTGTCGTCGGTTTAGACCCCTTAAAAAGAAACTCTGGTTCCCCGGGAATACAAAACACCACTTCTTTCTTAAAACAGTCCACCTTAGCATGAAATGCGGCTAACCAATCCATGCCTAAGATTAAGTCAAAGTCTTGGATATCTAATGGTACCAAATCGATGGGCATCTCCCTATCCTCCATCTTCAAAGAGCATGACTTAAACACCGTAGTTACTAAAATGGATTCCTTAGTTGGCGTATCTATTACAAGATCAATATCCAAACTCTGAGGGGACAATTTCATACGACGCGCAAGAGATGTGCATATAATTGAATGTGTGGCACCCGGATCAATTAAGGCATAAACATTGCGAGAGAAAAGTTGGACGGTACCTGCCACCACGTCATTAGTTGCCCTGGCATCCCTGGCTGTCATAGCAAAGATCCTTCCTTGACCCCTTGGTTTATTCTTATCTTCTCCTTCGGTACCTCGTGCAGGGACTCCCTTTGGTGGTTCAGAACATTCTTTAGCTCTGTGGCCCACTTTACCACAGTTAAAACAAGCCCCCTTATTCCAGTAGCAATTTTCTGTCAAATGTCTTGCCCCACACCTTTGACACACCGAATTATTGTTCTGGTTCTGTCTTTGGCCCTGGTTACGCCACTGATTCTGGTTCTGTCCTTGTCCCTGGTTACGCCACTGATTCTGATTCTGGTTCTGGTTGTAATTTGAGTTCCGAGCCGGCTGAGTTGCCTCTCTATTCCGGCTATCTTCAGTGGTCCTTCTTTTATTCCCATGACTAGAACTTCCCTGACTGTTGCCCGGACCACGATACTTTCCCGAGCTGTCCTCGGCGCCTCTCTTCCTCTCCTCTTTCTTCTTTCGATATTCTGCTGACTTAATCTCCATCGCTCTAGCCCTATCCAGGACCTGAGCATAGGTTGGCAATTCCAAAGCTGCAATTCTGTAATTGATCTGATCATTCAGACCTCCTTCAAACTTCCTCGCCTTTTGCTCTTCGTCTTCAAAGAAAGCCGGAGCATACTTCGACAGCTCCGTGAACTTGGCATCATATTCATCCACAGTCATTTTCCCTTGTTCCAAATCAAGGAACTCTTTGAGTTTCTGTTCTCTTACACTCTTGGGAAAGTATTTCTTATTAAAAGCTGAGAGAAATCTCTCCCAATCGTAAGCACCTACTCCGTTAGCCTCAGCTGTCCTCATTTCTGACTTCCACCATTCATCTGCTTCTCCTTCCAACTTAAATGTAGCCAGACTAACCCTTTGTTCGCTAGTGCATGTCATTGTTCCAAAGATTTTCTCCATACTTCGGATCCAACTCTCCGGTTTCTCAGTACCGGACACACCTGAAAATGTCTTTGGCTCTCTCTTTTGGAAACTTTCAAGAGGGTCGTTGACCACTGGTGGCGGCTGGACGATAGGTTGGGGTTGAGGTGGAGGTTGAGGTTGAGCGGTGGCTGCCTGAGCAACTTGGCCTAAGGCCGCAACAGTCTGTGTTAAGGTCTGTAGAATTGCCACTATCGTAGGGTCAATTTGTGGGGCATTTGCATTAGTATCAACGTTTGGTTGGGGAGTATTTTGACTTCCCCCAGTCCCTGAGGAAGAATCTTCGACTGGAACATTATTTCTACCACCTCGACCGCGCCCACGCCCGCGTCCGCGTCCGCGTGTACTAGTGTGTCCTCCTCTTGCCATCTATTATATGACATGAATCGTCATACATCATTATATGTCACGTTCATCATACAATTATTGAGTGCATACAATAAATTTAAATTTATAGCCAAAAATCAAAATTTCACAAGAATTCTTATATAATGAAATTTATTCCACAAACATAGGAAAATATCCTATTGATTCCAAAAACATACGAGTTTAAAATACAATTAATGTCACGTCATTATAAACCTTATGTCATCAAACTAATACACATCTCTACCCCCTCACAGCACCCCACGTATAGTGATAATCAGTTGGTTAACCATTGCACGTGGCGCTGCCATCGCGGGAATGTCGATTTGGAGGTGCTCATCAATATCCTGACAGACATTCAAAATTAACCTCAAGAATTCCCTATTTTCTCTGCGGTCATTTCGTATCAGATCACGAGCCTGTTGTAGCAAGAGTTCCAATTCTTGCACTCGGGGATCGGGTTGCGCATTATTCTCTTGCGCAGCTCCATTCCCAGGCTCCACAGTGTTGTCCTCACCCATACTTACTTCACCATGACTATTACTGCCTGCAGGCTCATTTGGAACCTCTTCTGGTTCCTCTTCAGGGTCTTCTTCAGGTTCATCTTCTGGGATTTCCTCTATTTCCTCTTCTGGATCTTCATCTGGATCAACCCCATCCTGGTCCCCTATCATCCAGTTGTCTAAGTCCAAGTCATAATCCATCCTACAGTCAGCCAAGTGAATGTATGAGTTCCAAATAGTAGTAGTCATAATCAATACTTAATTCTAATTAATTCTTAGTTCAAATAAATTCTTAGTTCTAACCAATTCATACTTCGAATAAATTCTTAGTTCGAATAAATTCCTAATTCTAATCAATCCTTAATTCTATGGTCTACGAACCTCAAATCATGCATAAAGGATCGGTATCCGGGCGATGTGTTCCAACACATTTCCGGCCGGGACGTGCTCTGATACCAACTTTGTAACGCCCCAAATTCGGTACCGACATCGTGGTCCCACAATTTAGCCACGTCACCACCATAATACTTAACAAAATGAACCTCGAGTACTTACAATATCAAATTAACCTTAAACCAATGAAATTCCAAGGTCACTAACATTAATAACCCATAATAATGGCAATACAAAAATAATCCAGATCCCTCTTATTACAAGGAATAAAATCATTTTTCAAAATATCTCGAATGATAGTTGTCGATATCTGCATATCCGTAAGATCCTTCCTACTTATGACCTGGAAGATGGAATAGGAAAAGGGTGAGCGAACAATGCTCGGCAAGTTCATATACAACCCTCGGTTTCTAAGGAGGAGTTGACTCGAAGAAAATCATACGTTCGTACATTTCAAAAAAAAATCAAAGTCAATCATAAGGTCAATATTCATAGTTCATAAAAATTGAAGGAGTAATAGGAAATTTCAAGGAAAGGATACAACCATGCAAATTGATGCGAGAGGTACGACTACCGCCAACCGTCCCATACCGGTTGGAGGTAGTGTCCAACTCGCGGACACTATGATCACGTAAGTGGTCGCAAGACCTTAATAAACTAAATACTCGAAGAGTTCGAAGATTCATAATTCATAAATACGGTATATCCGGATAACCACACCACGGGCCGTGGTGTAAAGCATTCATAAAAAGTCATAAAATTCGTATCTCATAGTACCGTAGTACCCCTGTGTGACAGGTTGTTTAACTTAGTGATCACAGTAAGAATTTTAACAAAATACATAATAAATTCGAAGTTGGAAAATATCACAATTGAATAAAAAGAATTCTCATATGGCAAGGATTCATACATAGGATTTATGACAAATCATAATATGGAGTGAGAACAAAATGATACGACGGAGTTCAAAACAACTACCGGCATAAGTAGGGCATAACGTATACAATGGCATTTAATGACAACAAAATAGCGGAAGCCTATCGAATGAAAATAGGGTTCAAATACTTAAAAGAGGTATAATCCCTTACCTCGATATGCTTAGCGAATAAAAATCGTCACACGCGCTTGTTCGAATCTAAAATTCATCACAAGTACACCACTAGTTACTAACTATGATTGTACCAAATAAAATATAGTCTTAATTGCACTTGTATGCTAATCTAGATACTATATTAGTAAAAGTCTTTTTAAGATAGTATTTAATTTTATATGTCAAAATATATTATTAACTCTAATCGATTCAAGTATTGTACAAATACTAATTAAAATTTTTCCAAATCTTATACACGTTAAACAAATTTTATTTATTAGAAAATACATTGGTAAATACCTAAAGTAGGCTCAAGAATTACTTCAATTCGAGCTCGTATGAATTAAATATAATATTAAAGTTATTATCTTTATCTATTTATTTATTATTATTATTATTCTTAGAACATAAGGGGTCTTTATGGAAATCCAGAATTTTTTTGTCAACTTTTCAGCAAGTCTAAACAGAAAGGGTGTAATCTGTTAAGTTGGGATTCTTATTATCTTTTTCATTTAACTAAAAATAGTATGAGGATCAATTTGAAATTTCATAAAGATGAGGACTAACTTTTTAAACCAAGAAAACGAGAAGGGTCAGAATGTAAACTAGGCAATTTGATCGTCTTCAACCTCACCAACAAAACAGAGCTGCTGGTGCTCTGTTTTTTTTTAAATCCAAACAATGTAATAAATCCACTAAATTGACTACCTACACTAATGGTATACACTTATCAAAAACTAAAACTATATCAGCCATTTAAATTAAAATTTCAAAAACATTTTTTTTTTTAAAACAGTGTCATCCAACAAAAAGAAAAATATATACTCCTTTACTCCAAACTGATATTATTTGTTGAATTCATGTATCATAAACAATTGTACACTGAATAGAAATTTGGTACGAGTTAACCTTACCTCGAATCGACAATTCCTTCCAACGATTCCGTTCGACGACGATTCCGTTCGTCACCAATCCTCCTTCTTCCGAGACCCAACTCAACTGCTCTCTCTCTCACAGTTCTCTCTCTCTCACAGTTCTCTCTCTCTCGCAATTCTCTCTCTCTCACAGTTCTCTAAATTTCTGGTAGAGAACCATTGTTCCAAACCCCTTTTTATAACCTTCTTCAATGGTGATTTCTCTCCCCAACACACCCCCATGAACTGAATCTTCACAAGCCATTTTGACGGTCACTCTTGAACACAACAATGGCGAGATTTTTTTTTTTTTTTTGTTTTGTTTTGTGCAGCGTCTTTGACTGATGATGCATTCTCCCAGAAACAACTCTATCGAGAATTTCTTTCCTTTTTTTTTTTTTTTTTTTTTTGTTATACACAATAGTGGGCCAAGCCCAAAATAATATGATGACAAAAATGTCTGAAGCCCAAATAATAACAATGTGGTAACAATGTCTTTAGCCCAATATCACATACTGAAAATAGGCCAAAAATTTCTTTAGCCCAATATAATACTTAAAAAAAAAAATTATTACAATTTAACAAATTATTTAGCGGGTTATTACAGTTGAGGTTAAATCCAAACCCAAGAGGAGCGAATCATTATTGATTTCGGATCGGATTCAGATTTTTACGACAGCATGAAGCCTTCATGTATTTTCTTGTGTTGGCTAAAGTGGTCCTTTTAAGTCATGTTTTGCCACCCACATTTGGATTCAATTTGTGCACATATTCATTTACTCATTCAAACCACCTGAAGTTTAATGGTATAAGCATCAACAAATTTTCAATGTTGGTACCCATGCATGGCGCCCATATATAGCCCACCTTTCCTTATCTCCTTCCATCGTCGTCGCCCTCCCATCAACGCTACCCATTATTGCCGTTTGCAACACCTCAACTAGCAGCCACCACCAGGCCATGTTGACGCCATTACCATAACAGCACCACCTATATCTTACTTAAGGCTCCGTTTGTTTCACGAAAATATTTTTAAAAAATATCTTTTTATTTTCAAATGGTTGGCAACATTAATTCGAGAAATGAATCAACCATAAAACATTTTGTGATCAACGGAAAATGATGCCGTTTTAACAAGGAAAATGGCTTACCGATCATGAACTTGGTAAATTGCTTTCCCTGACTGTTGGCCTGTTGCACGTGCTTAAATTTGAATGCAACGGATCTTTTGTTTCTCTCTCTCCTAGTCTTGTCTTAAGAGTGGATAAACCTTATCATCATCAATTCATAAATTTTTTATTTATAAATTTATTCTCCACTATAAATAAACCTCTAAAAGCTTTATAGTATGAACTTACTATTAAATATTTTATTCTTTAACAATATACATATAATATTAATATATTTATTTTTAAGATTAAATATATTATTTTAAATAATTAATTATGTTTTAGAAAAAAACATATTATATCTACCAAATAATTAATTTATTTTATTTTTTAAAATAATTTTTTAATCCAATAATATTTATAGTTGAACGAGTGAAATGAAAAAATGGTTTGAGAATCAATTTATAGAAAAAAAATTACACATTTTTTTTTATTTGCAAAGAGCCATTTTAAAACAGTAAAATTTAAAAAAAATAAATAAAATGAACCATAGCTATGTAATCTATTTTTAAGGAATAGTGCTAAATGACACCCCTAAAAAAATACTAAATACCACCCCCGGGTAAATTTACTATTTTTCCCATGTTTTTAATGGATTTTTTTTTTTTTTTTGAGAAGACCGCAACCTCTAGGCAGTTCTAATGGAGGAAGACCCCCTCAGGGTGGGGGTCCTATGGAGGTTCCGTTAAAAAGTTAATGGTTTCGTTAAATTTTTAACAAAAATGTTAACTTTATGGTATTAAAATTAACATTTTCGTTAAAAAGTTAACAGAATCGTTAAGTTTTTAACGGAACCTCTATAGGACTGCCACCCCTTGGGAGTCTTCCTCCATTAGGACCGCCACCCCTTGGGAGTCCTTTTTATTTTTTATTTTTTTAGTAATTGAATTAGGGGCAAAATAGTATTTTCTCAAGGGGGTGTGATATTTAGCATTTTTGGGGAGTGTCATTTAAGACCGATTTTTGTAAAGCCTTAAATTTGTAAACCCTTGAAATGCGTTAAATGAAAAAGTAGGAGACAACAAAGTGGTTGATGCAGATCAACCGATTCTTACCACATCATCTTCCACTTATCTCTCGCTATGGCTTCATTTCTTCGTCAACCGGTTGATCAACTCCATGAATCTTTTCACTGCTCATTGGAGCTGGTTGTCCCCATAGCTTATAATGGTTGCAGGCCGGCTTCCACCACAGATTATGCACTTTGTCCACATAGCTTAAAATTACGAAGCTGCCATTGCATACTTACTTTTTTTTTAAGCTGAAATTTTATAACCGATAATGTGCAACTATTTTATGTATTTTTTGATATAATTTTCTTTCGCTTACGTTTGTGATATTTCTTTTCAATTACCCCCCGAAAATTTATATATTTTGAAACATATTTTTCATGTTTCAACCAAACACCTCGAAGTTATTTTCATATTCATTTTCAGGATGCTACCAAACAACCAAAAACATAATATTTTTATGGGTGAATTACATGCCGGTTCCTTTTTGAACATTTGTAATCGCTCCAGCCTACTATACTTTTTTAAAAACTGAAAAAAGACACTTTTGGAGCGAAATGACGGAGATATCATTAATGAAATTTGATTAGACACACGCTGTATCGCTATTCAAAGACGATGCATCGAGGTACATTAGTTTCTGCATTGTGATGCATCCATTTACTTGGGTAAACGATCAGACCGATCTATTTGTGATCGGAATGCATCATAGTTCATACATCGCAATTAAAAATTCATGCATCACAATTCAAAAATCATGCATCGCGATGTAAATATAATTCAAAATCATACAAAGATTCACCGGAGAAATTTTAGGAAGAAAGGAAAATTCATCGGAGAAATTTTAGAAAAAATCATGCATCGCGATGTAAACATAATTCAAAATCATACAGAGATTTATCAGAGAAATTTTAGAAAGAAGTTTCATGCATTGCAATTCAAAAATCATGCATCGCAATGTAAACATAATTCAAAATCATGCATCGCGATGGAAACATAATTCAAAATCATGCATCGCAATGCATCGACTTTAATTTTTTTCTCACTCTGTTTCTTCACATTTATCTCCCAAGTTAGACAGTCTTGATTCCCGACAATTGATCACCTCCTATATTCACGAAAATCAACTTTGTTCACTACAAGCTATTGGAATGAAAACAGAGATTTACCTGAGAAATTTTAGGAAGAAAGGAAGATTCACCGGAGAAATTTTATGAAGAAATTATCGGAAAGATTTACCAGAGAAATTTTAAGAAGAAAAGAAGATTTACTGGAGAAATTTTAGGGAGAAGCTACCGTACTTGTAGGATACGTTCACGTTGCATAGAGATATTTTAGGAAAATTTTATGAAACTGCCTTTTAGTGGTTAAAACAAAAAGGCTGGACTGGAGAGAAAAAAAAGTTATGAAAGTGGACTGGCCAGCAATTTTCTGTATTTTTATTTAGGCAAAATTCGGGCTGGTCTCTTTTAGATAATTTTCATTCGCTAAAGTCCACTATAATTGTTTTCAATCGCTAAAGGATACTTTTGTTGCGAAATGTCATCTACACTCTTAAAAAATACGGAACAGTGCACGCTGTGCATCGTAAAATACATTAATGATGTACCGCAATACAACACGATGCACATAAAAACACGGAAGCCCACAATGTGCATCGCAAAACAAGAAAGACGTAAATACAAATACCTTTTTCACTTGCGATGCACAAAAAAAAAAAAGCAAAAAATGAGTGTTGTTTGTTGCATGGCAATGCACACGATACACATTTCATATGCAGTTTTATGAATGTGTGTTCAACAATTGATTATGCACATTTTATGCTTGACGATGCACATAATTCACATTTCTTAACACAAAAAATCACAATTACATTGACGATGCACATTTCACACACATGACGATGCACAAAAATCAACCTTATATATATATCCAAAATGAACTTCAAAAAAATTACAACATAACAAAAATCAACTTTGTATAATCTCTCGATATGACCTAGCATTATAATTACAAAGTTTGTGACATCTACTACATATCTTTTTTTTTTTTTTTCTTGTTGATTCACCATTTGATGGGATCCTTATCTTCTTGGGACGTCCGGGTAACCTCTTCAATATAGGAGGTAACATGGTCTCACTCTCACAAGAATTCTAAAGCTCGTACATTTCCGTAGTTATAATTAACATCAAACTTACCTTATAACACTTGATGTAATTGCTTATTAAGAAGTAATTATCAGCCATATCAAAATTTTGGCCAATGTTTTTATGTGCATCAACTATGACAATGGCAATAGAAACTGATAAAATTTTGGCCAATGTCAACATGTTTTTGAAATCTTCTTCGTTGGTTAAACAACAATTGTTATGTGATCCTACAACGTATTTCAAAGTACAATTATTCGATTGAAAATTTAAATATTTACCTTTGATGCATTCGATCAACTCAGATAAACTAAAATTCTCTAAAATTGTCGAAACAATGGTATCTCATCTGAATTTCAGCAACAACATGACAACAGTTTGATTTGTTGAATCCATTGATTTCGATTTCAAAATGAATTCGATATTGAATTGTTTTGGTATTTTTTAAGTTTCTTCAAGTTGATATGAATGAGAATTTTAGTAAGAAATCGCAATGGAGATAAATACGGAATTGAAATGAATAAATCAAGAAAATCGCACAACTAAAAATACGTGATAGATTGTTACAGGGGCAGTTTGGGAACAAAAATATAAATTTACGGTTAGTACTTTTGACGATGCACATAATAATCATCTTCTCAATACATAAAATATAAATGAAAAATAGTACTGTTATAATTGACGATGCACAAAATTATACTTGACAATACACATTTCTTACACACAAAAAATTGAACAAAATAGTATTTTTATACTTCACGATGCACAACAATATATTTGATGATACACATTTCTTAACATAAAAAATCACAAACATTATTGATGGTGCACACGATGCACACACTTGACGTAAAATCATAAAATACATTGACGATGCACATTTCACACACATAACGATACACAAAATATATTTAAATGCGTAATATGTTGATACGGGGATAGTTTTGAAACAAATAACAAATTTATCACTTAAAAGAGATTTAAGTGAATGAAAACAAATATAATGAACTTAAGCAGTTGAGTATTCCATTAAAGATACCGGTCCGTAATTTTTCTTTTTTATTTTTTAGAAATTATTTAAAAAAAATCATTTTCCTTGAAATAAATAAAGTCAAAGTTGCTTGTACATAGTCGCTTTTAGGAAAAAAGGAGATGAGGTGTTGATGGGTTTGGGGTTTGTTGGGCTGCGGTGGGTGGAAGTTTTTGGTGTGTGTGTCTTGGAAAAAAAGCTTTGAAAAGTAAAGAAAAATATTTTGACTTTTTGTGCTCCAAAATTTAAGTAAGTTTTTTTTTTTTTTTTTTTTTTACGGAATAGTAAAGCTTTATTCATTAGTCAAGCTTTTTGAATTTGAAATTATAAGCTTTATTAATTTGTTTTCTTTTTCGGTATTTGTATTTTGATTGGCATATGTTTGGTGAAGTAGGGGACGTAGTGATAGCGTGGAGACAGCTAGAGGTGGAAAATGGCTGGGGATTGGCGGGTATTTGAGATATTAAATGGGTTAGCTCTAGCAGTTTTAGGTCAGTCTTAATGTGTTGTGGTTTTAATTGGCTGCGGGCTAAATGATCCAATTTTTTTTGGATTTTTTCACAAATGACCTAGTCAAACTCTCCAACATCTTATTTGGCCTAACTTATTCCAAAACAACTTATATGACCTCTTTTTATTTGAAAACCCTAAAATACCTTCTTTTTTTTTAATGACTTAAGCATAGTTTAAACGATTGACGGGTCGTTTAACCGAATCGTTTAAACGATTCACGGATTCATTTAAACAATTCACGGATTCGTTTACGAATTTGTTTAAACGATTCACGGATTCGTTTAAACGATTCAAAGGGAGACGATGAGAAGAAGACGGAGGAAGACAAAGATAGGGCTCTTCATGGTAGTAGATGGGAGGAAGACGGAGGAAAACTTACAAGATCCATGGCAGTAGAGGGAGACGATGTGGTCGGAGACGGAGGAAGACGGCGACAATGTGGTTGGAGATGGGAGGGGGAGACGACAATGAGAGGAGGAAGACGGCTATGGTTTGAGAGATGAAGCCAAAATTTGAGAGAGAGTGAGACTGAGTTAGGTTTTAAGGGCTTTTGGGTATTATAGGAAGTTTGTGTTAATTTTTAGTCAAAGGCCATACAAGTTATTTTATCGGGTCAAAAGGCTATACTTGATATATACCACAATTTTTTTGGGCCACTAATATTGCAGACCTAACCCTAACCCTAGCGGGATTCGGGTTAAACCGGCCACTATCGGGCCACGATTAAAGATATAATATAACAATATTTTAAAATAGTAAATCGATAAATCATTCATAACTTTGATAGTTTCTTATGTTTTTCAGAAGATATAATATAGCTTTGATATTTTTTTACATCGATGTATTATAATTTTCAACTTATTTTTCTCAAAATAAATAATGTAATAGCTCTACTTAGCATTTCTTTCCAAAATTTTTGTGTATATTTCAATATTTATTCACAAGTACACAAAGAAAACATATAGTGCAAATGATAAATATGTTTTACTTTGGAATAAAAGGTTGTTGGTTTTATTCTTATGGCGGTTATTTTACATATCTCCTAAACTTTTTACTGCCTAATTAATATTATGCTGGCTAACGGGCCAACCCTAAAATCCGACAGGCCAACTCTAACGGGCCACGAGTTAAACGAGCTAACCCTAAAAAGTCCTGATTTTAAACGGGTCAAAATTATTAAGCCCTAATTCTATTTTTTTTATTTTAAACGAGCTAATTCTACATATCATAACCCTTTTAACATCTCTAGCGCGGGTGGGTATGAACAACATTCACGTGGGCAACATGTTTAAATAGGCCGGCAAGTGTCCAATCAATAACGGAAGCATAAATGGATGGGTTGGTCAGCATCTATGAATATGAGAAATTTTTTTTTTTTTTTTAAGAACAAATTTTAAAAGTGGTCCCTACACGTATTTTGTTTTCAGGTTTAGTTGCTTGACCCAAAAACTAATCAAACTTCATTCTTTCACACGTAGTTTTAATTAATGTTCTAAAAATTGCTAGGCGGGCGCTAGGCGCCAGGGCAGGGTCTAGCGCCTAGGGGCCTAGACGGGGCTTAGGTGGGGTTTAGAAATTGAGGTATAATTACACTATAAGTTTATACCATACTTGCTGCAACAATATTAATAATTAAATATAACCAAATAAACTAAAAGTAATGGTCACATTACAAGATTAAAAATTAAAATTAAAATTTAATTCAATAATCAATACCTACTGCAACAATAGTAAATAACTAAATATGACAAAATAAACTAAAATAATGATAACATTACAAGATTAATAGTAAAAAATTAAAACCAAATTCAATAGTATCATTCCAAACTTCAAAATTTAAACTTTAAAACAAAATAACAATACTACAACATATAAAATATGGAAAACAAACTTACTTAACTTAGGTTTTCCTATTTTTTTAAACCAAAACGATGCTGTTTTTTGAAAAAAAAAATTAAAAAAATGTAATTTGGCTAGGCGGGCGACTAGGTGGCCAGGCGGGCGCCTAGGCGGTGATTTTTTTCATTGGCGATTTTTTACCCGATTTGGCCCTAGGCACAGCGTTTTGGGGACGCCTAGCGCCTAGGCGCCACCTAGGCGAGCGCCTAGGCTGATTTTTCGAACATTGGTTTTAATCAACTTTGAGCCTTCCATTCATATATATTTCCGTTAGATTTTCCATTAAATAGCCATGTGACCAGCACATGTTCAAAATGAGATGCTCAATATAGTTAAACTTTGAATTTATTTAACGTAATATTTTTCTTTACTCTATTTTTCTGATTTTAGGTTTCTCGTCGTATTTTCTTGGGTCAAACCAGGTTTCTAATCGAGAAACTTTTTTCATAAATATATGTATTTTTTTATACTTTATTTGTCTTTTTTTGTAAAGAAAATTTTCTTCCGTAGTAAAATGATAATTGAGGGAAGAGATAACATATTACTACTCGGAGGAGCGAAATTAATTAAGCCTCAAAGAAATTCGTTAAAGAATATTCGTCATAACAAATATCATATTGAGATAGTAAATGGAGGGGATATGAAATATCCACACATCATAAGTACTGTATTTGGTAACAAATGTATACTCAAATAATTACATGCATTTTCGTCCAGATTGTACTATACAAAGATTTGCACAATTGAAATATATATATATATATATATAAATATATATATATTTAAAGTTGGTGAGGATGCTTAAGGATGTGACACCTCACCCCCTTTGGTTAAAGATGCATTCTCATGGCTTGACTTTTGGAATTCTAGAAAGGGTACCATTAGCTAATAGTCTTAGCTAAGTACTATAGATATAATATTGTGGTATATATCATTCTTCAAATACATTAGTAGAGGAACTTTAGCTATTGACAAGGAAATGAAAAGCTAGAAAATAAAACAATGTTGTTAGTGAGATTTGAACCCACACCCTTTTCAATTAAAACATGCACTTTAGACCAACTCAACCATTTATATTTTATGTATTTATTTAAAATGCTACATATATCATGGGGAAGAAGATTCTCACATGAAGAAGTTTTATAACCGATATTGGATACTTAAAAGATATCCAGATTCATTCAAATACTTGCCTCTTCGTGTATCTATATATAAATCATCTTCATTTTGGTATCAAAAAAATAATAATCTCTATTATAATTACTAATGGAGTAGTATAATATCTATGATATCAAAGTAATAATATCTATTATAATTACTAATAGTATAATAGCTATGATACGAGAGTTATAATCCCTTTTATAATTACTAATAGTATAATAGTTATGATATGAGAGTAATAATCACTATTAAAATTATTACTGAGGTTAATCCCTATTATTATTACTAATAGTATATCCTTAGCTAATAACTATACCTAATAATAATAGGTTTAACATATAATATTTATACCTTATTAGATATTTAATAATATTAATTTTATAGGTATTATTATTAGGTAGTATATAACTACGACATAATAGTATTAGGTATTACTATTAGATATTAAATAATATTAATCTTATAAGTATTATTAATAGCTATTAATAGTATTAGGTATTACTATTATATATTCAATAATATTAATTTTATAAGTATTAATATTAACTATTACTATTACCCTATGACAATACTCGCTCAAACCATTTTTTAAGTGATTAATAACACATTTAATTATTCTAAAAAAATACATTTAATTATTTTTTAAAAGAAATTCATTTCAAATGAACCATAGTTATATCTACATCGTAACCACCATAATTAATTTCATTTTCTCTCTAAAATCAGTAAGTTGGGTTTCTAATATATATATATATATATATAGAGAGAGAGAGAGAGAGATTTGTAACTCCCTTCTTGCTAATTACTTTTTCATTAAGTGCTCCATTATTTGTAACTCTCACATATTTGTAATGAAATTAATTATTTTTCACAATAGTTCCTATCACTCTATATTTCAAACGGTTTGACCTTCAATTTTTTGAGATATCTTCATTGGTATTGTAAAACTTATAAAGCATGTGCCCATCACTCCCTTCGTTCGGTTGCAAAATAACTTTTTCTTTTTGTAGACAATAAGTAAGGTGAAACATCATTTGTCTGAAAGAATGATGGTTTCTCTCTCTCCTCCGGATCATGGTGTATTGGATTCGCTTTACTTATATAGCTCATGATATTTGATTTTAGCTTCCATTTTAAATTTGGGTCTGATTTATGTTTTTGGGTTTCGTTGTAGTTGAATTGTTCAATTTCAATTTTAAAATTTTTTCTTTTTATTTTGCACATCTTTATTATTTTTTTTTCTCGATCTTTCACTTTTTGGTATTTTGGTTTTGGTTAGGCAATGTTTTTGGGGTTGATATTACTCTTGATTTATGGTTTTACGTATCGATTTCTATTTTGATTTTAGTACATAATTTATACTAAAATTTTTGTTTTATTTCTGCTCTTGATTTTTTTTTATTTTATTGATTTTCCCTTGGAAATTTGGTTTTGATTTTTGATTAAATGATGTATATCACTTTTTCTCTTGGTTATGTTTATAATATAAACCAACCAATTTCTATTTGCATAAATGTTAATTGAAATCTAGACTATAAATCCTGCATATATAACAATGTAAATATTTTATTTTCTATTTTGTAAAAATTCTCAAGTATATGTCTAAAATATCTTTAATAAGGGCGAGATGAAAAATAATTCAACAATTTGATATCATTGAAAGATACTTTAGGAATAAAAAATATATATAGAAATAACGATTTACTCATACCCATATATAAATCGATAACAAATATTTATTCTAAAATGAAAGTATTATACTAAAAATGATCATCAATTTGCGTATATTGATAAAACCTAACTTTTTAAAAACATTAAGTCAACAAATACCTATATTAATTATAATTTTATTTTTATAAAAGTACTCCTAAAATATATCAATTAATCTCAATGTTAAATTGCACCCGTGCAGAGCACGGGTTCTATAACTAGTATATGCAATAGTAAGCCAAAAGTTTATTGATGTAAGAAATTGTATTATTTGGCATGACCGGTTAAGACATCCCTAGTCAAATATATACATCAGCATCCACTGAAAAATCGGAAGCTTTTTCAATCTAAATAATCCTTATGTGTTGCATGCTCTCAAAGAAATTATGAGATTCTCTAATGCAATCATCTATCTAGTGAAATTATGAGATTCTCTAATGCAATCATCTATATTATCAAAATTAAATATAAACTAAAAACTTGGCCTTTAGTTGTGTGGCTGACTTCTTTTCATTTTCACCGTAATTCTAACATTGATAAAATAAAATAATAATTTTTTATTTTTATTTTTTGTAAATAAAAGAAATTGTCACATCTGAAAGAACGTTCTAAATGAAGTCTTGCATTGGAGCACGTTTAGAAAGAGACTCTTCATATTTTATACTCCCCCCGTCCCTAAATTATTGTCTTCCTTTCCTTTTTCGTCCGTCCCAAAATAATTGTCTTGTTTGAAACTTTCCTTTTAAGAACATCACTTTTACTATTTTACCCTTACTTTTTCTTCCTACTTTAATTATGGGCCACATACACATGGGCATTAAAGGAAACAACACACTCTTTCAATACTATTCCAATATTAATAATCAAGTCAATTGAGTTTTCTTAATCTGTGTGCCGGGTCAACCCAGACAATAATTTAGGGACGGAGGGAGTATTTCTTACTACATATGAAAGAAGTCTTCTTACTTAAACATGTCAAGTAAGAAAAATCTGAAGATTGCATTGGAGATGCATGAAGTCATCACCAACTAAAGTTAGAGCTAAATTTACAAAATTTCAGGAACACATTCAAGGTTATATACGTGGGTCGATTTATCCACTATGTGGACCATTTAAATATTTTATAATTTTAGTAGATTGATCTACAAGATAGTCACATGTAAGTCTATTGTCAACTCGCAACCTATTGCTTGCTGAAATAGTTCAATTATGAGCACAATTTTAATATTATGCTATCAAGACAGTTTGTCTTAATAATGCTGGTGAATTTATATCTCAGCCTTTCAATAACTATTGCACGTCATTTGGAATAGATGTTGAACATCTTGTTGCCTATTTTAACACACAGAATGGTTTAGCTGAATCATTTGTTAAACGAGTTCAAGTAATAGCTAGACCATTACTTATGAGAGCAAAGATGTTTGTCGCAGCTTGGGCGAATCCTATTTGACATGAAACAACAAATACATGCATCATGCCAACAAATTATCATAAGTTCTCCCCTTTACAGTTGGCTTATGGTCAGGAGCCAAATATTTTTCATCTAAGAATTTTTGTATACGCTGTATATGTTACAATTGCTCCATCACAACGCACCAAGATGGGACCTCAAAGGAGGTTGGTAATATATGTTGGGTATGATTTTTCTTAAATACCTTGAACCATTGACAAGAGATATTTTTATGGTAAGTTCTGCCGACTATCATTTTGATGAGACAATTTTTCCAACATTAGCGGGAGAAAATAATCAGTTGAATAATGTCTGGAATACATTATCATATCATCTTGATCCTCATAAAACAATGTAAAATTGAAGTTTAAAAGATAATTCACTTGCAATGCATAGCAAATCAATTGCCTGATGCATTTACAGACATAAATAAAGTAACTAAGTCACATATTCCAGTTGTAAATGCTCCGGTACGAATTGATTTCCTATTAGAAAGACCCATTAATTATATAGCTAGTGAGTCTAAAATATATCTGAAGTGTGATAGACCTATCGGTTCCGAAGACAAAAATTCTTGAAAGAAAAAAGGGAACAAATCATGAGAATGACTCCATCGAGATATCTCAATCTCCTGAAGAGACCCTCGACCTAATCAAATAACTCCAAAAGAGTACAAGTACCTAAAATTTACTGAAAATGAAAAGATATTAATTAGTTATGTCATTACGGGGAGAAAGTGGAACCAAAAAGATCAATTGTCAATAACATTTTTGCTTATAGCATAGCGCTTAATGTTATGACAGATAACGAGGATCTTGGACCTAGGTCCGATATGAAAATAATTGGCCGAAATAGAAAGACGAAATTTAATCAGAATTGAACTCACTTGAAAAATGTGGCGCAGACTTTACACCTAGAGATGTAAAAGCAATAGGTACAAATGAGTTTTTGTGTGAAAATGAAATGGAGAGGGTAAGGTCGTAAGAGATAAAATACGACTCATAGCATAAAGATTTACGCAAAGACCTAGAATCGATTATGAGGATAAATATTCTATCATGGTGGATGCAGTTACGTTTCGATCAGCCTGGCAATACATAAAAAGCTTGATATGCGTTTAACAATATTCACCGCGTATTTATAAGACACTTGACAATGATATTTATATGAAGATCCCTCAAGGATTCAAAATGACTGAAGCGTGTAATTCAAGTCCCATGGAAGTTTATTCAATTAAATTACAAAGTTTTTGTACGTTTCATGATGAATATGGTATAATTGTCTGAGTGAATATTTGGTGAATGAAGGATACATGAATGATCTAATTGTCCCTCTGATTTTTATTAGAAAATATGCTTAGAGATTTGTTATAATTATTGTATATGTTGATTATTTTAACATTATTGGAAGTCCTCAAGAACTTCTAATAACAGTTAATTATTCAAAGAAGGAATTTGGATGAAAGATCTAGAGAAAACATATTTGTCTCGACATGGAGATGGAGCATTAAATGATGGTATCTTTTTTCACCAATCAACTTATATAGCAAAAGTCCTAAAATGTTTCTACGTGGACAAAACACTTGCATTGAGTATCCTACTAGTTGTTCGATCACTTTAAGTAAACAAAGATATTTTTTGACCTCTAGAGAATAATAAAGAAACTTCTTGGTCTTGAAGTACCATATCTTAGTGCAATTGGTGCACTATTATACCTTGCTAATAATACGAGACCCGATATAACGTTCTCTATCAGTCTACTAGCAAAATGTAGCTCTAATCCAACCTGAAGACATTTGAATGGAATTAAGCGCGTACTTTGTTATCTTGGAGGAACAATCAATACATGTTTATTTTATTCATATGATTTTTTATCACAACTTATTGGTTATGTATATGTACGATATTTATGTGTTCACAAGGCTTGGTCTGAGATAGGCTATTTATTTACAAAATGCTTAACACATGAAATTCTAAGCACTAAGCCATGAATTCTGCCCTATTTCTAAGCTCTTTTTCATCTTTTATAGAGGTGGTGGTAGAGTTATATCGTGACACTCTACCAAGTAAACAATAGTTGCTACCTCTACAAACCATCCCGATATAATAAAAAATTCATGATGCGACTAGAGAATGCATTTGGCTAACATCAGTGATTCAACACATTCGAGAGACATGTGAATTAGTTTCCGAAAAAGAAGAGCCAACAACATTATTTGAAGATAATGTTTCATGCATAGTCTAACGGAAGTAAGGATATATAAAACGAGATAGAATGAAACATATTTTACTAAATGATCTCCTAAGAGTGGTGACGGTTTGTTCACAAAGTCCTTAGTATATAATATTGGAATGCATTGAGTAAGATATCTTAAGTGGTATTTCTCAATGTAAGATATCTTAAGTGGTATTTCTTTGGGGGGTGGGGGGAGCTTCTTGATGCAAAGAAATCGTGTATTCTTTTTTTGTCACTAGAATTTTTTCTCATTATATTTTTTGTCTAGTACTCCCTCCATCCTTAAATTATTGTCCAGAATACTACGATTTACATATTTTATTATTTTAAAAAAAAGTAAAAAAATATCGTTAAATTTTCATTTGAAAAATGTCTTGTGTTACCTAAAAAGAATTGCACCCAATGCTGCGATTTCTGTGCTACTCATGGTCGTCTTCTTCCGTGTCTCCCTCTAATTTCTACAGACTCTCTCCTCAATCCGGAAAGATTCTAGCTCCGATCTCTTGCAATTTCCGGACAACATTACTCCTGGAGCTGCGATCACAAATGGGTTCGTCCTATATGACGTCAACTGAACCTCTCTTTCATCGCCTCCGCCGATGTTTATTTTCCTCTCTCCTCCGACGGCAAAGCATCCAAGTTGACGCCATTTTCGTTGCCCCAACGTGATCGCCGGTGCCCCACATCACTAATTTCTCTCCTGCCAACGAGATCCCAAATTAACCATCTAATTCAGTCATTCTCTCTTTGCTGCTAAGTAATTAATGATGACGTTTATGGTTTGTTTTTGAGTTGGTGCATTGTTAATGGAGGTTGAAGGAGGTGGCAATGGTGGATAACTGTGGATGACGTTAGAGTGTGTGTCGTGTGTGAGAGAGAAAGAGAGAGTGTAATTAAAAAAAGTTTTTCTTTGGAGTATTATTTATGTTTGTCCGTTTTTTTGCTTTTATTGTTATATGTTTACATCTAATTAAATTTTTTTTCTTCATGTAATTAGTAAAAGTCATTAAGATCATAAAATTGTTTTTCTTTTTTGAGTTAACTAATTTTTTGGTCCATTGATTTTGATCGAATTTTTTCACTAGAATAGAATTTTGGAATACATTGAGTAAGATATCTTAAGTGGTATTTCTTTCATTGAGGGGGAGAGGGGGCTTCTTCATGTGAAGAACTCGTGTACTCCCTTTGTCCCTAAATTATTGTCTTCCTTTCCTTTTTCGTCCGTCCCTAAATAATTGTCTTGTTTAAAATTTTTCTTTTTAGAACATCACTTTTACTATTTTACCTTTACTTTTTCTTCCTACTTTAATTATGAGCCACATATACATGAGCATTAAAGGAAACAACACAATATTTCAATACTATTCCAATATTAATAATCAAGTCAATTGAGTTTTCTTAATCCGTGTGTCGGGTCAACCCAGACAATAATTTAGGGACGGAGGGAGTATTTTTTTTTTTGTCACTAGAATTTTTTTCCCATTATATTTTTTCTCTAGTACTCCATCCGTCCCTAAATTATTGTCCCGGATACTACGAATTATGTATTTTATAATTTTGAATTTTTTTTTGTCAAACTTGCATTTAAAAAATATCTTGTGTGACCAAAAAAAGTCAAATAAGATAATAATTTAGGAACGGAGGGAGTATGATTTTAATAAAGTATGTTCCTTGGCAACCGAGATCAAAGGGGGAGTGTTGGAAAACTTTTTGTGGATGTCCATTTTGGCCGAAAATTTTCAAGGGAAGCCAAATCACGAGGATTATAAGAGAAGTTTCAACAAAGGTTACAATGAAAACTTAACGAGACTTACAATGGAAGCTTCAACAAAGCTTACTAGAGAAGCTTCGTCAAAGCTTACAAGGGAAGCTTCACAAAGTTTATTGTCGCCCTATTATAAATAGCAAGCTCATATTTTATTTCTTAATGCCTAGAAGTTTTTAATAGACTTTTTTTTTTTTTTTTTGTACTCTTACCTGGCTTGTATTATACACTACCCGTTGAAATAAAATTAGCTACTTCTTTTGACCGAGTATTAAGTTAAAGAGATTTCCTCTGCATATTATATTAATTATTTTCCTTATCAGGGCCGGCCCTGGACTATGTCTGGGAGGAGGATCGCCATGGACCCCAAATTTGGGGGACCCAAATTTATATACAATATTTTATATATATTACATAGTGCAATATAATTTTTGTAGTTAACTTATTGGCTCAATGGATAAGATGTTGGATTATTAAACTAGAGATTTTAGGTTCAATTCCTAGTAAAGTCATCTAACTCTTTTTTAATGTTTTTTTTTTTTATTTTGGGTTCCTTTTAATGTTTTTTTTTTATTTTGGGTTCGTTGAATTTAATTATCAAACCTTATCTATTTATATTTATAATGTACTATAGTTTCATAATTGACCTTTTGACCCAATATATAAGGTGTCATTTTATAGAACTAGAGATTTTAGATTTGACATCAACGGAGTTATCCACCCTTCATTTTATTTTGGGTGCGCTAAATATATTTAACAAAAATCTCCTAAACATGGAATTTCTAATTTTTCATATTCTTAATATACAAGAAAATTATCAAATGATGCAAATAAAGTATATTGTTTTTGTTATAAATTGCGTAAAGCGGTGCAAAATAGTAGTTTTATTTTATACTTATTTTTTCTTATATGTTTGTAGATGTTGCAGTTTCTTAATACTTTGAATAACGAAAAATGAAAAATTATTTGTGTAAGATTCTGATTTATATTTTTCTAAGGGCCCCTCTTTTTCTTTTCGCCCTAGGCCCCCAAAAGTTCAATACCGGCCATGTTCCTTATTTAATGAGGTATATTTTAGGTAGTCATTAGGCCTCATTACATTGTCTTTACCTAGGACTCAAAACACTACTGTAACCTATTACTATATATACACATGAGGCTAGCCGTCCACTTTAACACGATTGAGTGTGGCTTTTTTCTTCCAGTTTCATACTCTTCCTTCTTAGTATATTAGCGTTTTCTATTTTATCTTATGTATTCGTTTGGTTGCCTTGGTTTGTTCATGGTATCAGAGTAATAAAGAGTCATGGGAGATGAAGCTTCGACAACTACAAAAGCAGTTTCAAAAGAGACCATGGTACACAACCCACTCTCTTCCTTTATTTCTCAATATCCAATTGTACATGTCTCATTGTCATCTAACCAATGAGAAGTATTTAAATTGGAGTTCTCTTTTTATGTTCGTTCTGAATATTTATAAATTGATTCGTACCATTACTCATAAAGATCCTCCTATCGAATTTCTTGAAGATGGTGTTATCGAAAATCCAGATTTTTTATTATTTCCTCAAAATTCTTTCCCTCAAGCATCTGAATTAGTCGTCGTTTGGATTAAAGCCACTGTCACAGCTGATATACAACCTCATGTAAACCCTTGTGAAACCGCTTTTGAGGCATGTGAATTATTAGCCAAAAGATTCGCTGTTTCTTATCGTATCCATATTTAAAAGTTAAAGGATGAACTTCATGACTTGAAACCCAAACTTGATATGTCCATGGAAAAATATCTTCTTCGTGCTAAAACCTTAGCAAGTTCCTTAGCCAAAGCCGGTGAGGTTGTCCCTGATCATGAACTTCACAGACGTATATTGGAGGCTTAGGAACAACCTATAAAGAATTTAATTATTATTGTTCAAAATTCTAAACCGGCCAAATCTTTTGAGGACCTTAAGGATCTTCTTCTTAAGAAGAGGATCTACAAAAAAAAGTTTTCTATTCTTAGCCTAAATTCGACCACCGCCCTCACGGCATCAAAAGCACCTACTGAAAATTCGTCCCAACCCATGTCTCAGCCTACTTTTTATCTTAATAACAACTATGGTGGTGGCGGTTATAATCAAGGTGGATATGGTCAGGGTGGTCGAGGTTAAGGCTGAGGTTGAGGTTGTAATAGGAGTAAAAACAATAGAGACAGGGCTATTATGGCAACATTGGACAAAATCTAGGGGTGGGCATTCGGTTTCGGGTCTCGAACCGATCCGATCGAGTAATATTCGGTCGGATCGGGTAATTCTACAAAATTCATTTTTGGTAAAAACCCAAACCTATCTAATATTTCTCGGGTCAGTTTTCGGTTACTTCGATGCCCACCCAAAACCCGTTCGGATACCCGACATTCTAGGCCTAAACAGACTAAGTCTTTGAGTCTCTCCCTCCCTCTCAACTCATCTGTCGCTTCTTCTCCTTCTCCCTTTTAACATTCGACACCCATCTAGATCTAGGGTTTCCACCAGGGCCGGCCACCAGTCCACACCCTTCAGTCACCCACCGACCTCGGTGATCTCTAGTCCACGCTCTTACTCGGTCCTCGCAGTCGGTGTCGCACACTCCTGTTGCCTCATGCCTACTTTGGGGAAAGTGTAGAGCAAAGAAAATAAAATTTGAAAGGGGATGAGGAGAGAATGAGGGGTCAATCAAATCAGTCAAAACATTGGAAACCTCCAACCTTTCCACAATTCCTTTGTCAATACAAGGCAAAATGAGGAGGGGCTCTTTATCATTCCAAGATTTAGATTTTTTTTCTTTTCACCAAATCAAATAATTTAGACGAATGCCTCATAAGAAGATTTGGATTGTTTTTCTTTTTCAAGCAAGAGAAAAAAGAGTTTGACTTTGACCTTCCTATGTAACTGGCTTTGACGAAATTGCTCCAGTCCGACCTAGTTTGACTTTATTAAGAGATTCTTCCCTCTTTCTTGAAGAGAGTCGAGACTTAGGAGACGGGGAGGGGGTGGCAGACGGGAAGCGAGAGCTCTTCTTTTATTTTGTCTAAAGATCAGTCCCATAGGAGCGTGCGGAGGAGAGTAGACATGATAGGTCTGATGGTGGAAGCAGGGGATAATGCTTTTCAGTTCACCAAATCAAAATACCTGAATCCAAATGCAAAACACCCAAAATTTCTGGGTACCCGAAGTGTCGGGTTTCTATACTTCTCGGAGCGGTTTCGATTAGTTAGATTTTCTACCCGACTGTTCGGGTATCGGACCCAAATGCCCGACCCGATGCCCACCCCTAGTTTCATCAAGGGTTTTATCAACCTTTTCCTCATTTTTTTAATAACCCACCAAATTCCCTTTTTCCACCACCCACCATTCTAGTCAACCTTCCCATGTCCAAATTCCAAGAAACCCACCACATATATCCTATCTTTCCATGCAAACTCGTCCACCTTATACTCTACCAAATCCTTTTGAGAGTATCGACCCAAATGCCTCTTGTCAATTGTGCCACAAACCCGGACAACTTGCCCCAGAATGTGCTCAAAGAAGCAATTTTGCATATTCAGCTTCTCACATTACAAATCCACCTTAGTTCGAGTTCTCTAATACAGCTGCTTCAACTTATTCGAATATGTATTTGGGCTCATCTCACATGACTGCTACCTCGTTTATCCTAGACACTGGGGCAACCAACCACATGACTTCTTCGCTCGTCATCATACACCAATACTCACCATATTCAGGTACCGATACTGTTACTATTGCTAATGGTGCATCAATCCCTATTTCTTTTGTTGGTCAATCATCCTTCTCAATGGTTGACGTACTTTTGTTTTAGATAAAGTTTTGTGCGTTCCCCACATGCATAAAAATCTTCTATCCATTTGTCGCTTTTCTTCTGACAATGATTGTTATTTTTAACTTGATGATAATGGTCTTCGTGTAAAGGACAAAATTTTAAAAGAGACAGTTCTTTCTGGCAGTAGTAGTGGTGGTCTCTATCATCTTGTTTTCACGTCAACTACCAAAGTTCACCCTTTTGCTCTTATCGGGGAACGCACGTCTTCTTGACAATGGTATGCTCGATCAGTTCCACGACATACCTTTGCTGCCAACATTCACAATGCCATTGAGTTTGAGCCACATACGTATAAACAATCTGCTCCTATTCTTCACTGGTATGCTGCTATGCAAGATGAGATTCAAGCTATGTATAAAAATCATACTTGGTCCTTGGTGCCTCGTTCCGCGGCTATGAATATTATTGGGAGTAAATGAGTATATAAAGTGAAGCGGAAAGCTGATGGTTCTGTCGAACGTCATAAAACTCGTTTGGTGGCGCAAAGGTATACTCAACAAGAATGGATTGATTACGATGAGACTTTTAGTCCTGTTGTCAAACCTCCTACTATTTAGACAATCTTCACACTTGCTCAGTCTCGTGCATGGCCGATTGAACAGTTGGATGTTTGTAATGCTTTCTTAAATGGGTGTTGAATGAAGAGGTGTACATGGCCCAACCACCTAGGTTTGTTAATCCAGCATTCCCTAATCATGTATATGCAAGCTTCATCGCGCTGTAATACATTTGAAAGTCGCCAGGTTGGTCCCCTCAATTTTTTCTTGGTATTTCAGCTATTCGTACTTCTGCTACATTGACTCTTAGCCAATCTCGATATGCCCTTGACTTACTTCGCAAATTTCTTATGGAAAATTGTAAACCAATTTCAACACCTCTTGTTCCGGGCTCTCATTTGTTCGATACTGTTGGGGATCCTTTATTTGATATTTCTTCGTATCGTAGCATGGTCAGAGGGCTTCAGTATCTAACACTTACGCGCCCTGATCTTGCATTTTCTGTTAATCAAGTGTGTCAATACATGCATGCTCCGCGCACCTCTCACCTTCAAGCAGCCAAACGTATTTCTCGCTTTATCAAGGGTTCCATTGATTTGAGTTTGACCATCACTGCTTCGTCGGACATTACTTTATGTGCATTTGCGGATGCTGATTAAGCTGGTAATCCCGTTGATCGAAGGTCTATAACAGGAGCCTGTGTATTTCTTGGTCCTAATCTTGTTGCTTGGACCGCTAAAAAGCAATCCACGGTATCACGTTCGCGGAGTGAGGCAGCTTATAGGGCCTTATCCTCTACTGCCTCGGAGCTGTGTTGGTTTTCTTATTTATATCGTGAGTTGGGTCTTCCAATTCACCCTCCATTGTTGCAACTCATGTGACAATATCTCCGCGCTCCATATGTCGTGCAACCCAGTTTTCCATGCTCGGACTAGGCACATCGAGATTGATTATCATTTTGTTCGTGAACTTCATCAGCGTGGTTTTCTTCGTTTGGCTTATGTCTCCACTAAGGATCAAGTTGCTGATATTTTTACCAATGCTCTCTCCGCACCCCGCCTTTGTTTACTTGTTGCCAAGCTGTAACTTCTCCCTATTCCGTCTAGCTTGAGGGGGTAATCGAGTATTAGGTAGTCATTAGGCCTCAAGACATTGTCTTTACCTAGGACTCAAGACACTACTGTAACCTATTACTATATTAGCGTTTTTTGTTTTATCTTGTGTATTAGTTTGGTAGCCTTGGTTCGTTCATCTTTTACATATTTTATAACATTACTTTAACTTGGAGTACAAAAAGTCAAAAAGTTTTTCTTTTTTTTTTTCTAGACTTTACAAAGCTTTTTTCCCAAGACGCATACAACCCCATAAATTTCCACCCCACTGCGGCCTAATAAACCCAAAATCCACCAATGTCTCATCTCCTCTTTCCCCAAAAGTGCCTATGTGCAAGCAACTTAAAAGTGGTGGTATTATGATGGTGGTAAGGATAGGGTGGGGTTGTTGTGGTTATGACATCAATATCAACAGCAGTGATGGCATTACCATTGTCAGTGGCGACAGGGCAATGGTGGCTTGGTGGTGGCTACAAGTTGAGGTGCTCCTAGTGTTGATGGGAGGGGGTGACGGAAGGAGATAAGGAAAGCTACACTGAGTATGGGCGCCCATGGATGGGTGCCCATTTATGTGCATGAAAGATTGGACTTTTACAGGCACCGCCCATTTATGTCTATTGAAAATTTGTTGATGCACATATTCATTAAAATGTGGGGATCTGGACAGGTTAACGGGCATGAGCACAAATTGCCACCTCTAGGACAGCAGTGGTGGTTTACACTTTGAAATTGTAAAAAAAAAAAAAGTTCCCATACTTATGGGTAAATGGGCGCCTATGGACTGATCAACCCATTCATGGCCTGTTTATTATGCCCATGTTGTCAATTGAACACTCACTCAACCGTCCATTTGATCGTATTCCCTAGATGAGCGCATACCCGCCTATTTCCCACCTTAAGGTTTGCCTAAGCCTCAATCCACTCTAATAAAAGTTTTGAAGCTTACATATCAAAGATCCAATACACAGGGCGCTATCTTTAGGTTCAATGGAGGGTACTCTTACATGGATTTCTTTAGAGAAAGTTTCATCATTCACCAAGGTGCCAATAGCTAGTAAGGCAGTCTAGAAATGTCATTAGTTTCTACAACTAGATTTCTAGAGAAGCTCATCGTAATGTAATGAGACGGGGTAGTCTACTATTTTATTTTTTGATATTTTACTTAAATATTTTATTTTAAAAAATTATGTCTACAACAATCTTTATAATATTTCAGTTTTTAACTTTCAAATATAATATAAGCATCTTACTTAAACTTAAATATTTTTGTAAATTTTTGTAATTATGACCAACTTAAAATATACTTGTATGTCTCTTATTTATTAGATTTTTTTAACAAATTTTTGTTTGTTTGGAATGGAGCAAGTATTAGATTTCTAATACGCCGACCAAGCTTATGTATTTGGAGCCCGTTTGGTTGAGCGTTTTGGTCAAAACGCAGGGATAAAACGCAACTTATTTGCAAAAATTGTGTTTCAATACTGCGGCAGAAAAAACAGTGTTTTCAAAACGTAGCTGCGTTTTAAAACGCTGGAATTCCCAGCTTTTTCCCAAAACGCGGGTTTAAAAACGCTGCTAGGAAAAAAAAGCTGCGTATTGAAGTAATATCCCAAACGTATTTATAAGGAAAGACTTGCGTTTTTTTAAATGTTGCGTTTTTAAAACAATGCGTTTTATAAACGCTGCACCAAACGGGCTCTTGGTAGGCGTAGATGTAATTGTTTTTTGTTTTGTTTTGTTTTGTTTTGTTTTGTTTTTTGTTTTTTTTTTCCATAATTGGCTCATTTGGATTGCATGAATAACATACTCTCATTCGTACTGATCAAAGAATTTAACACTTTGAAAAGTTTTAAAAATCAAGGGATATATTAACACTTCCTCTGTCTCAAGAAAAAAGGAAATTTTATTTTGACTTTTCTTGTTCAACTTGATCAAACTTAGATTAAAATGAAAATTTTAATTATTCTTATGAAATTGTAAAAACTGCTATTGATAATTTACTTGTTGAAGTAATTATATTCTATCATCATGACAATCCATCAAGTATTTGTTTTGTTTCAAAAGATAAAACTAGAAATATGATTAAATGGAAAATTGCAAGGTAATCTCATATTACTATGGGTTGAAAAACCACTCATTTAAAACCATGAGGACATTCAAATGAGTGGGTTTCAACTATAGTAACATCACATGTTGAACAACTAAAGCCAGTGAACCCTTCATTCAATGAACCCAAAAGCAAAATATAAATTAAATTCCAAAACTTTAAACCCTACATTTATTTCGAGCTCATCTTTATATATAGCATCCATTCACAAGGGTCTACTTTTAAAAGCTTCAAGTCACCACAACAGGCTTTCCACACTTTCAACTTACATTCTACACCTTACAGCAAATACAACAGTTGAAGCAAGAAAGAAGTCTGAACAGTGCCGCTTAATTGCTGCTCGACAACGAGAGAAAGTTTTGAGTAGCGATCCTTCTTTTCCTCAGACGTTCTGCAACGATGAAGGACAGCTCAAGAGATTGAGAAGCATTGAGCCTCGGGTCGCAATGTGTGTGGTAGCGGGAGCTCAGGTCGTCAAAAGTCACGGTTCGAGACCCGCCAACGCACTCGGTCACGTTCTGCCCCGTCATCTCCAGATGAATCCCTCCAGGGTGGCTCCCTTCTTGCTCGTGAACATCAAAGAAAGCTCGAACCTCCGCCTGTTAAAAAAAAAAAAAAAACAGAAAATCTATTTTCTCAGCTGATCATGTCTATTAGTGATGATATTTTAAAGATAAAGAAAGCACTTGTAACATAAAGCAACAAGTAAACTACTGATATTCATTGCTGGAGTAACGGTTGCAGAGAGCTAATTTTCCGCCGGACTTTGGTATGGCTAGCATTAAAATACCTAACTTTTGTAACAATAGCAATATTTATGTACAAGAACATAAAAATTTACCCCTTATTATAAATAAATAAAAATTTCTTTCCATTTGCTCCCCACCCACATACCCTCGTACGCACAACTTTTGTGGGTTGTTGGATATTAGTACTAGACCAAATAATATGGCTCAATTGCTGCTTTTCTATGTCCTGCTCATGAAATTTCTCAGGGAACTTTATAAGAAATTAATTCTAAATATTTTTTGCATTGGTGCATACTGGTGTTACTATTCACATACACAAACAAATAGGGGCTCAGTGCACAAGATCCCGCCATCAAGGTCTTTATGCCTACAAGACTGTTTCTGTATAGTTCGTACCATGCACGCAGAGCCCTTGGTAGATTGTTTTCGTAGTTCGTACGGAACTTGAGATACAAGGCTCACCCTTTTGGTAGGTAACTATTTCCAATGCAAAGAAAATCTAGTAATAGACTTTTAACAACAGCACTTGTTAGCATTTCCCTAAGTTTTATTGCCTGAAAGTTTTATAAACACATTGACATAATTTACAGGAACTAATTATCTAGACCAAGTTAAATGCATGCCACATAATTAAATCATTGAAAGCGAGCTCAAGACCGTGTGTGTGACCGACTGCGTACCAGTCTTACAATTAAATAATTAAAGTTCTTTATTTCAGTAGAGTTGGAATGATTGACCAAGATTTCAATGTTTCATCTACCAACAATCATTGGTGGAGAGAAACATTAATTAAGTTATAATTTGTCCACTAAAGGATTAATTATTGGTAACAAAAATCTTGGTTATACCAATAGGACACGCTTTTCAATGATAGTACGCTACTTAATCTTCTCCTAACAACCACCGTGGGAATTTAAAGGATATATGACATTGATGGTTCAGCCATCAAAATATCTATATTAATGGAAAGCAAAGTGAACAAATTCAATCTCCTTTCTAAAATAAATGACACTTTTGTAAAGAAAGCGGTTTTAGAAAGATCTATAATCCTCCATTGCACATGGTTTCTGAAAGTCATGGTTTTAGAATAAGGCGGACTATCTTACTTATCAAGAACTAAGAAAGCAAGTTGACAAAGAGTAAAGATGATAAAGAAGTTGATGAGAGCAATGTTTACCAAGATCGAATCGAACGGACGCGTTTTGAGACCAGATGGTGCCTTGATGGTGTTTCCATGCATTGGATCACAAACCCAAGTCACAATCTGGCCAGCCTTGCGAACGGCTCTGATCAAAGAGGAAAGCTTGACTCTCATGTTCTCGGCTCCCATTCTTACAATCACAGTTATCCTTCCAGGCTTGTTAGTAGGATTCAGGATATCAACGAGCTTAACTAGCTCGTTAGGATCCATCTTCTGGCTCACCTGCAACAAAAGAATTCATATTTAGCCGCATGTTTTTGTTCCCAAATCAATGAAATATGGTGCAGCAACTTCAGTTGAGGAATTAATACTTTCTTATTCCATCATTTTCCCTTCTAGAACAAGAATGCATCTATAAAAATAATAAATGCATTGATAAACCAGGCAGTAACTTTTTAATGATAAAAGGATCCTCAAAAGCATCCCAGATATAAAGACTTGTTAAAATAAGAAATCCTTCACATGTTAAATATGAGCTACTCCTATTTTTAAATAGAGCGACAATCAAGCAAGACAAATATCATAGGGAGCAGACCAAAATGCTTTGTCTTTGGGGTGAAGACCAGTCTTACCTGCATAATTTGTCTATTCTACCAACAACAGTTACCTTGGTGGCATAAGCAGACAACTGTGCGTATAATATATAAAAGTTCTTTATATGTTTGATCTAGAAAGTACACAATTGAGCGATATCTAGTATCTTGGCCTAGTGATCACGTGGATCCACCATAAAGTATGGAAAGTATGCTGAGCTTAAAATAAAAATATATTAAAATTAAAATTGCATTAATATTGCATAAGATTAAAGAGAAAACTACCAAGAATTGATAACCATGCAAGAAAAATATATATGGCTTTGACCGGAAAATGAAGAATGTTAATGGAAATTGCAATATTGCACATTAATTGGCAAATCTTAGAATCACCCCAGCAAAAGAAAGATTAAAGACTTTTACACAAAAAAGAACTATAATTCGAGCGATCTTACTAAATGTTGCCAATATAGCAAGTCAGCAATAAGTAATTTAAAAGCTAACTTGTTTACGGTAGGGATTTCATTGGCAATACCTTGATCCCAAGGGGATTAGCAACACCTCTTAGAAACTCAACATGAGCTCCATCTAATTGGCGTGTACGTTCCCCAACCCAGAGCATGTGAGCCGAGCAATCATAGTGAAGGCCAGAGGTAGAGTCCTCCCTGGTGAGTGATTGCTCATAAGGTAAAAGCAAGCACTCGTGTGATGTCCAGAATTCAGTTGTTGCCATGATAGGGTGATCAACAGTGAGTCCAACAGCCGACATGAATCCTAAGGCCTCGTCAACCCTGTGAGCCAGTTCCTGGTACCTGTTGAAGCAGCCAGAGAATTCGTAAACAACAAAAATACGTCAACTTAAAGTAGTAAGAAAGTCTCGATCAGAAACATTTAATTATTTAATAGCTAAGGACCACAATATAATTAACTAATATTCTAACCAACTCTAAAATGGATATGGAAAAGGGAAATCAGCCACACAAATGGATCACGGAAAAGCACAAGCTAATATAAATACCCCAAAGTTAATGTAACTTTTCTTTTATTTCCACGAACCTGTCCCCTTGCTCGCTGTTTGCGACAAAATCAAGGTTCCATTGCGTAACTCTCTGCATGGCAGCATACCCTCCAGTTGCAAATGCTCTAAGAAGGTTGAGAGTTGCTGCAGCCTGAGCATAAGCCCTCAACATTCTTTGAGGGTCTGGAATTCGTGACTTCTCGTTGAAAGCATCACCATTGATGTTATCTCCTTTGTAGCTTGGAAGTTTCACTCCATCCTTCTCCTCATATGCGTCCGATCTCGGCTTTGCAAACTGACCTGCCATTCTTCCCACCTAAAAAAATCCCGCCAGACAAATTCGATACCATTCAATTTCATTCACATCTAATTCAACGATACAGGGAAATAAATGAAAAATGAAAATGTTACATCAATAAGTTCACTTCATTGATTTCATGAAAGAGACATAAATAGAATGGAAAGAAAAGAAAAGGATCATGGCTAATTAATCTTCATATGTTGATAAGTACTTCCCAAATAAAAATAATAAATAAATAAATAATCCAGTTTTGACTCTTATTTTTTTTTTTGGTCAAACCTGATTAAATTTTCATAAAGATTTATACAAATTTACTTGTCTTTACAAATTTGTAATTCTAAAACTTGCAATCAATAGTATTTCAGATATAGTTTTCAATGTATGAAACGTTGTTACTTAAAACATACGTCTTCCAGCCCAGAAATAAACTTCCAACCCCAAAAAAGAGAATTGTTTGACTCCACGCACAAATTTGACCCTAATATAAATATTAGATTGCGGCGTATTTTTCAACGATCCTCATATATATATAAATGTGGGGCTCATCAATTAAAATAGCAACAATCAAGTGTGAAACCATAAGTAACATTTCAAAAAGAAAACACTTTTTATAAAACCAGCCTACAAAGAAATAATAGACTGTTTTTCACAAGCGGAGTAAATAGTAAATAGTAGTACTATATATATATATATATATCAATTAATAAATCATTTAACTTCAATTCATAAAATAAAATTTTAAAAAAAAAAAAAAGAAAGAAGGAAATTACCTTGATGATGGGGACTTGACCACCAAACATGAGAACGACACTCATCTGAAGAAGAATTCGGAATGTATCACGAATGTTAACAGCACTGAACTCCTTAAAACTCTCAGCACAATCCCCTCCCTGCAACAAAAATGCTTTCCCCATCGCAGCCTCCGCCAGCCGCTCTTCCAAGTGCCTTGCCTCCCCGGCGAACACGATCGGAGGGAACGCCTCGAGGGTTTTGAGAACCGACTCGAGATCAGCCTCATTTGGGTATTCCGGGAGTTGCAAGGCCTTCTTGGATTTCCAGCTGTCGATTGTCCACTTGGGTTGGGTTGATGGTTTGGGGGTGCGAGTGAGGACGACGGCGGCGGGGGTCTTGGTGGGATCGGCGGCGTGGACGGCGGAGTCAAGGTGGCGGAGGGAGGTTTTGGGGAGGAGAGAGAGGGTGGGGTGGTGGGTTTGGGATGCATGCAGGAGGGAGGAAGTGGAGTGGAAGAGTGATGTGATGGAGAGGGTGTTTGATAGAGCCATTGGTCTGTACGGTTTTCTTCACTCAGCTCTCTCCTCTCTTCACAAAGTTGTTTTTTTGGGGAGAGAGAGAGAGAGAGAGAGAGTGGTGAATCTAAAACTAAATGTGATTTAGAGAGTGGAATAGCAAAGGGTTTATATAATGGTTTGCTTTTTGGAAAACAACGAAGGATTCTGATATTTTTGTACAAATTTTCATATAATTTTTTTAATAATTAGTACTCCGTAATACTAGATTAAATAATAATATTAACTAATTACATATTTACTATCCAGATTTATATGAAAATTTTGTATATTTTTTATCACTAATCAGTAATGTAATATCTAACTTATCATACATTTTCTCTATTTTTAAATTATTATTTTATTTGACTTTTTGAGTCAAATTGACAGTTTTTTAAATACAAATATGACAAATTTTTTTAAATCATAAGACAATACGTAATTTTAAAACTTTTAAAGTAATACGAATTACATGTTTTATAATTTTGATAAAAATAAAAAATATATTTACCAAATTTGCATTTAAAATAACAGTCAATTTGACTAAAAAAATCAAACAGAATAATACTCCCTCCGTCTCTAAATTATTATCTTGCTTTCTTTTTTTGTTCGTCCCAAAATAATTATTTTGATAGAAAGTTTCCTTTTTAAAACAACACTTTTATTATTTTACCCTTACTTTTTCTTCTTACTTTAATTATTAGCCACATACACATATACATTAAAAAAAAACTATACATTTTATCAATAATAATAATTAAATTAAAAAAAAATTTTAATTTATATATCGAGTCAAACAAGCCAATATTTAAAAAACAAAGAGAGTAATTAAAAAATTTACGAAGAGAATATTTGTCACCTAAATTTGTACCTTGACAACCAGTACTTATTTTACTCCTATTTTTGAGGGCAAAAGAGTTGGGGAGATGGAGTCTTTAGAAAGCAGACAGGTGCATTAATTAAGTAATATTGGAGTTGGCGAGATGGCGGCTTTAGAAAGTAGGCAGGTGCATTAGTTTGGTGATATTGGAGGGGAAGGGTATTTTTGATTTTTCAAATGTGATAGGATGTGTTCTCTTTACTACGATTCCATAGGGTTTCTTTTTAGTTTTGAATTTTCTCCCAATTTACCTTTCTTTTTTTTTCTTTTTTTTTTTCAGTTTCTCAAAAGATCCCTTGATTCGAAGGCCTAAAAGTAATTCTAAGTTATTTTTGAATTAGAAACAGACATTTCTCTTAAAATATATTTCATACGTACAAAAGAGTTCCAAAGTAAAATATTTTACTTAAGCGTCAGGAAAAACTCTTCCACTCAAGACAAAGGAGAGACTCGTTGTTGGTCTCTTTATTTGGTTTCATTAATTTTCTTACTTTTATTTCAATTAATAAAAAAAACAAAAACAAAAAACATCAAGGTAACTCATGCTTGAAGGTACAAGACGAATTAATTTTTAAGGTACTGTCAGAAAAAAAAAAAGCGGGAACCTCATTTAAGAAAATTCTCTGTTTATACAGAAGCTCGAAACCAATCTCTCTTTTTTAATCAACCAAAACCCCTTCCATGCAAATCAACTCATGTTGATATTAGGGTGTACATTTCAAACTCAAGACTTCAATTCTAACTTATCTTTTATTTTAATTATTTGAGTCAAATTATTCCTTTTTGAGCACATATTAACAATTACTTGTGAGAAATTTTAGAGTTTCTCCAATGTAATCATTTATCTAGTAAAAATTGCTAGACATGTACGAAAAATAGATTTTTCCAAAAAAATATCTTCTCCGATGCAAACTTCTAATACTAGAGATGATGCGATATTTAGTTGGGAAGAAATCTTCTACGTGATCCTCTACTTCCAAAGGGTCACCTAGAGGATATCTTTTCATTCACGTCATTTACCGTTAGTTTTTATTTTTATTTTTTACCGTCAATCAGTTACAGTAGAAGTAATTTTTATTTTTTACTTTTTATAAATAATTATAAAACAATGACGCATCTGAAAGAATATTTTAAAAAAAAAGTCTTACATTAGAGCACATTTAGAAAGAAGACTCTCTATATTTTAAATATTTTGTCACATATGAAAAAGATCTTCTTGTTTAAACATGTCAAATGCAAAAAACTAGATGATAGCATTGGAGATTCTCTTATCTTGACGATCATCTTAATGATGTTACGAAGATAACGAATTGAATAAAATTATTTCCATTTTAATGACTCATATCCAAAATAAATTTTTGGTTAAATCACACTCCAATTTTTGGTTAAGTCACACTCCAATTAGAGCCCGTTTGGTGTAGTGTTTTGAAAACTCAGATTATTTAAAACGGAACTTTTTTCTTTATAAATGCGTTCAAAATATTATGTCAAAACGCAGCTTTTTATTCCCTACTGCGTTTTAAAATCTGCGTTTTGGGAAAAAACTAGGAATTCCAGCGTTTTAAAACGCAGCTGCATTTTGAAAACGCTGCTTTTTCTACCGCAGCATTGAAACGCTAAGTTAAGGAAGCTGCGTTTTAACCCTGCGTTTTGGCCAAAATACACGAACAAACGGACTCTTATTATCAATGTGATTTATATATATATATATATATATATATATATATATATTATATATTTTGAAAACACAGATTATTTAAAAACGCAGTCTTTTGACAACGCAGCGTTTCTAAAACGCAGATTATTTAAAATGCGACTTTTTTCTTTATAAATGCGTTCGGGATATTATGTCAAAACGCAGCTTTTTATTCCCTACTGCGTTTTGGAAAAAAACTAGGAATTTTAACGTTTTAAAAAGCAGCTGCGTTTTGAAAACGCTGCTTTTTCTACCGCAGCATTGAAACGTTAAGTTAAGGAATAAGCTGCGTTTTAACCCTGCGTTTTGGCCAAAACGCACGAACAAACGGGCTCTTATTATCAATGTGATATATATATATATATATATATATATATATTTGTCATTAATAATTAATGTACTTTCTTGATTTCTGGTCTGCTTTGTATTTGTATCCAAGGCATTTGGGTGGGGTTTTCTTTTTTCTTTTCCCCTTCAATTTAATCCATAAAGAAGCTACTTTTACCATCTTTGGATAGAAAGAGTGAATGAATGAATTGAAATCTCATTCAATCTTTATTAATTTAATTCTAATTTTGGTGAGTACAATTGTAACTAATTTGTCCATCTATGAGCAAGATTTCTGCTAAGGATGTTATCTAATTTCTTCCACATGAGTCAAAAAATACTATTTTGAATGTGTTTCTTTCTGTTTTTCGGAGTACAATTGTAACTAATTTCTTCCAAATGGTAAATACTATTTTGAATGTGTTTCTTTCTGTTTTTCGGAGTCCTTTTCGAGTTTAACCACACAACCATTGTAAATTTTCATTTGAAATAAATTTATTTTTAAAAGAAAGTTTTTCATTTTTCAATATTCAGTGTCATGAAGTAATGGGAATTTGATAAAATGTCCTAAAGAATTTTTCTTTCAATTTTACGGGCATACTTCAATCAAATAAAACTCCAAACATCCTTTTCTTCTTCACCATTATTGATCATAAGAAGGGAAATTGATCATTTGCTTGTAATAATTCTTTGAAATTAAACTATAGTGTTCCCTTTAATAACTAACTAGCAAATAAGTACACTTAAATGCGTGTGTATCTTCTTCTTCTTTTTGATACGTTTTCTCATTTCATTATATTTTGAAAGATACTCAAAAATTAAAGAGTTTAAGGTAGTTAAGATTGAGGGTAGTTATTTACAATTTAATAGTAGTAAAGTAATTAGTATTTGAATTAATTAAGGGCATTTTGGACTATAAAAAAGCGTAAGAGGGGTTGATTTTGAGCCCTCCCGCTATATAATACTCCATCTGTTTCTAAAGGCAAAGATTTAGAAAAGACAGTTTTAGGATTCTAATTCATAAGATGGAGTCACTTTTAGCCTTAAAAGTGTTATTTTGTATCTTACAGATCACTGAAAACTGTCATTTTCGGGTAGAATGTATGACTCAATTCTAGATTGTGGTTTAGTTCCCGAGTTGTTGGAAAGTGGGTGGGCACATAGGGAGACCGCACAAATGTGCGGATGACAATTCTGGAAAGAGGGCGGTCGCTAGGGCGGTTGCACTAATGCGACGGAAGATCCGATTTTTTGAGCGCTTGCCCAGGGCCGTTTTCTGCATTTTGTACGTACTTTCCTTATTTGTATTGGTTTAGGGTTTGGTCTTGTATCCTATATATAAGTTGTAATCTTAAAACGTGGTTAAGGTTATAAAATCAATATATGGCAGTCTTAAAACCTCAAATACTCTCTTCTTCAATTCTCAATTGCTTGATCATTGATTATTATTCAATCAATTTGTTTACTCGCTCCCACTGTCGCACAACATTTTTGCCCTAAAAGCGTGATTATTGGCCTTAAAAAGGTCACTTTTGGCTTTTAAAGTGTCAGTTTGTATTAAATAAAAATTAATACCTCCGTCCCGAATAAATGTTTCTACTTTCTATTTTGGGATGTCCCAACTAATGTTCCTAAAAACTTTTGATCTACCTATTCTCTACCATTCTTCCTAATATACCCTTAAAGCTTCATTTAATATAACACATCCCAAACAAATTCAATTATTTAAAGTAGTTGAACTCAATTAATGTTCATGAGTATTATGGTCAGAACACATTTTACAGCACATTATTAATTATGTTTCTTAATTCTTGTATTTTATCCACTAGGAACATTTATCCGGGACAGAGAGAGTATCACTTTAAATATCTCTTTCTCCTCTAAAAGCCTCACTATTTTGGCTTTAGAAGTGTCACTTTGCACCATTTGCATCTTAAATGAAAAAGTGACCCTTTTGAGGACAAAAGTGACTACGTCTTATAGTAAAACAATCTCACACGAAACCTACTCATTTCTAAACTATTGTCCTATCTAACTTTTTGTGGTCAAATCGGATTTTTTTTGTATATTTTTTATATTTTTTAAAATGATAAAACACATAATTCGTAGTACTTTTAAAGTACTAAGAATTACGTATTTTAATAGTACTACAAATTATGTGTTTTATAATTTAAAAAAATAAATTTATGTCTAATTTGCAATTGAAAAATATTATATTTGACTAAAAAAGTCAAACATGACGATAATTTAGCAACGAGTGAGTAATATAGATAAGTATGGAGTATTATTCAATTATTAAAAACATTAATTATTAAGTTTCATTATGCGTTTAATACATATGTATGTATATCCCGGCCCCTATGAAAAGGTAACCTATTCAACTGTTCTTTAGCCATTTCACGTAATATTTGTGTCAAAAAATTTCATAATATCCTACTTGGCCTTGTTTAGACTCGCGATTAGCCGATATTCGGGAGGATCTACGGCTGGAAATGGTTTCCTAAGAAAAACGCCTAAATATAGCTCATGTTCTAGAGCCTAGAGGAGCTTTCAAAAAAATCCGATTTTTGTTTTTGTTTTTTTTTTTTAGGTTGGCGAATTTTTTTGAAGTTTTGTAACGATTGAATGAAAAAATACAAGAAAGAGAAAAGAAAATGTAGGACTAATGAGAGAGAAAGCAAAAATAAAAAATAAACACAAACTACTATGAAAGAAAACAAAGCTGAGAAGATTTCGTTCTCCGAGCTAATTTATGAAGTCGTGCAACAACCTATTTTATTTTCAAAAATACATTTGTTTTTTTAAGGACAAACTTCAAAAATTGTCACTACACATATTTTATTTTTAGCTGTTTGACCCAAAAACTAATCAGACTTCATCATTTGACACGTAGTTTTTATCAAATTTGATCCTTCTATTCATCTTTTCGTAAGATTTTCCATTAAATAGCCATGTGACTAGCACATGTTCAAAATGAGATGCCCAAAAAATTAAACTTTGATTAATTAAAAGTAATATTTTTCTTTACTTTATTTTTCTAATTTTAGGTTTCTCGTCATAATTTCTTGGGTCGTACCAAGTTTCTAATCGGACTTTTTTTTTAATGTATTTGTTTTTTTATACTTTTTTTATCTTATTTTTCTAAAGAAAATATTTTTCTCATGAGATAATGAATGATGCTTATAATGTCAGTACAATATGTGGTAGTATAAGGCTCCGGAAGAGATAACATATTACTATCCGGAGGAGCAAATTAATTAAGTCTCAAAGAAATTTATTAAAGAATATTCATCGCAATAAATACCATATTGAGACAGTAAATGAAGGGGATATGAAATATCCACGCATCATAAGTATTTTATTTGGTAACAAATGTATACTAGAAAAGTTACCTGCATTTTTCTCCGGATTGTACTATACAAAGATTTGCACAATTGAAATATATGCAATTGTAAGCCAAAAGTTTATTAATCTAAATTTTTTATTATTTGGCATGACTGGTTAAGGCATCCCTCGTTATATATGATACGAAGAATTGTTGAAAATTTAAATGAGCATTCATTCAAAGATCAGAATATTTTTTCAATCTAATGAATCCTTATGTGTTGCATGCTCTCAAGGAAAATTAGTAATGAAGCCATCACCAGCTAAAGCTAGAGCTCATTTTCCAAAATTTCAGCAACACATTTAAGATGATATATGTGGATCGATTTCCCACCATGTGGAGCATTTAAATATTTTATAATTTTAGTAGATGCGTTTGCAAGATGGTCACATGTAAGTCTATTGTTAACCCACAACTTGGGGTTTGTGAGATTCCTTGCTGAAATAGTTCAATTACAAGTACAATTTTAATATTATGTTATCAAGACAGTTTGTATTAATAATGCTCGTGAATTTATATCTCAGTTTTTCAATGACTATTGCACGTCATTTGGAATAGATGTCGAACATCCTCTTACTTATTTTCACACACAGAATGGTACTTTTAGCTATCATATGTTAAACGAGTTCAACTAATAGCTAGACCATTGTTTATGAGAGCAAAGTCGCCCGTCCCAGCTTGGGCAAATGCTATTTGACATGAAACACATACATGTACATGTACTGGTGTGAAATTTGATTGTTCATTTTTCTCACACTAAATAAACTTGTAAAAACAAAATCTAAAGGCCACGCAGTTGGTATATGAAAGTAAAGCGAGACAAAAAAAATTGAAAATATGTCATAAAAGGGATACGGGGATTAATTACATGGGAAAGGTGGTATGTTACTTTAAAATGGTGGTGCAAAGTCATATATCGGGCTGAGATAAAACCTAACCTGAGAATAAGAAAGAAAACAATGTGAGTGGAGTTTGGATTGTCTCGACTCAAATACTCAAGTGTGAGAGTGAAAAATGTCACCAAAAAGTGATCTCACCAGGATTCCATGTGTGCCCGTGTAGAGACGTGGTGCAAAGTCAGATATCTAGTTGAGATAAAACCTAACTTGAGAATAAGAAAGAAAACACTGTGAATGGAGTCGGGATTGTCTCAACTCATCAGGTTATTACACATGTATATGTAACCTATTCAACTGTTTTTTAGCCATTTCACGAAAAAATATGTATCAAAAATTTTCATAATACCCTACTCGACCTTGTTTAGACTCGCGATTAGCCGATATTCAGGAGGATCTACAGCTGGAAATAGCTTCCCAGGAAAAACACTCAGGTTCTAGAGGAGCTTTCGAAAAATCAAAAAAAAAAAAAAATTCGTGGTTGGCAAATTTTTTTCGTAGTTTTGTAATGATTGGATGAAAAATTAAGAGAAATATAGGAAAAAAAATGTAAGACTAATAAGAGAGAAAGTAAAAAAAAAAAAGTTTTTTCGTCCAAACAATTTCTTTAGTTTTACTAACAAGTTCGTTTTGTTTCCTACAAGTTCTTTTACCTTTTCCTTTGGGGGAATGAATGGCATATCTTGGTTGAGAATTGCTCGGGAATTCATTGATAATGACTTTATTTAGTAAAGAAAGAACTGTAGGCTTAGCAAGATGCTCAGATTCCGAAACTACTGATCCGACGACTTAACATAGCCCTTTGAGAGCCAAGAAGATTTCGTCGTCCTCCGAGCTTACTTGGATTTTAATTTTTACATATAGCTTTCTAAATTGTACAAAAAAAATCGTAATTTATGAAGTCGTGCTACCACCTTGGATCCCTGGCCAACATGCGACTAGGTGGATGCAAGTCGTGCAACCACAGGTGTTACCGCATGCTAGCGGCTCTCTCTGGTTAACTTATAGCCAGGGTTTAACTACTTACAAAAACTTTTAGAGTCTATTTTCTGATCAGCAAGATTTTAGGTCTATTCTCTAATTAAGTAAGATTTTAGGAATTTGGTTTGCCAAACACACCGTTAGAATACTCATCACTCAATTTTTTTCAAGGAAAATTTGAAAAAGATCAACGACCCTTGAAAAGACACAATGATCAAACCAGAGACTCATCAGAACACATTCGGAGATTTGGTTTTCCTTTACTAGAAAATACTTAACGTTTTTATCGAAAACTTATCTTTATCAATTACTTAAACACAGTTGGTATATTAAAATAAAATCTAATTAAAGGCCACGCGCGCAGTTGGTATATTAAAGTAATGCAAGAAAAAAAATTCAAAATTATGTCATAAAAGGGATATAGGGATTAATTACATGGGAAAGGTGGTATGTTTTCTTTAAAACGAGTCACAGATTCACCAGGTACAAATTTTTTATAAGGCCAGCGGTTGTCGACAGGCTCAATATCACGAGAAGGAATTAGTCTTAGGCACAAGGTGATTTGGGAATATATACATGTCGTTGACGATGCTAAAAACATTGAACTAACACGAAATGCAAGTCAAGACCGTGTGATCATGGCATTGAAAGGTAGGAAAGCTCATAAAGGAAAGAAGAAAATCGAGCTAATATTAATCTCAACCTTAACATTTTTTCTAGAATTACGTCATTCATAAAAATTAAAAAAAATAAAAACTACTCTAATTATGTTAAAAATACAAAGATAGGAGTAATAATCTAAATTACTTATTCAAAAGAAACTGGAAAACACGAAAAAGATGAAATAGTGTAGAATGTACATGGAAGATTCTAGATTTTAAAACATAATTACAACACTAAACTGAGCATACTAACCCCTCTGGAATTTAAAAGCAGCATTATCGTCGTGCAAAAATCCAAGCTGAAAATGTGTGGAAAGTGAAGACATCAAGTGATTCTTGAAATAATCAAACAAACATGCTATTTATAATATTCTAATATGCAATCTTAGCATGAAAACATATAATTAATGTCATATTAATAACATAAACGCGGTTTAATCTCACGATTAATGAAGATCAAAGATAGAAACCCTAGAATTTACATGCTTGAACTATAAGTGATCATGCATGGATTGAAATGGAATTAATTTAAGGGTTGTTATTACTTATAACAAGGAAGATTCGAAAAGTGAAAGTTCATAACATGAATTAAAGAACAACAAGCTTTGTTAATCAAGAGCTTCATTAATGGTGTTTTGAATACATGATTACACCAAGAAGAGAAAAATGACCTTAAGAGTAAAGGATTCCAACTAACTGTCTATATATGCCCTGCATAACTGACTGTGGGATCCAACTAAATAACTGCATCTAACAAACTAATGGTATAATTACAATTACACCCTTCATTAACCAACTAACAAACAGCTATTTTCGTATCTCTACATGCGGTACTTTGACAACCTCCAATAGCCTCTGTAGATCTCTCTTTGCACTTGGTAGGAGCCTCTGTGAACTTGAGCATTGTTGTCATCATTATCTGTAGTATTCTCAATAACTTACTACTCCCTCCGTTCCAGGCAAAGAGTCCACTATACTATTTTGGGACGTTTCACTTAAAGAGTCCACTTTCAAAAAATTATTCTTACAATTTTCATAATATTTCATCTTTACCCTTCACTTGGGTTGTAATCATTTTGGTTGCCTTAAGTATTTTTGTAATTATAACCAACTTCAATGATACTAATATATCCCTTAATAATTAGACTTTTCAAACATGGACTCTTTGGGTGGAACGGAGGGAGTACTTGTTAAGCCTCAAAAACCTCCTTGGATCATGTATTGAACAGGAAACTCGGTTGGAGAGCCCATATAGAAGCTTGTTCCAAGTTCTTCAAAGTATTCAAGTATATATACACAACACGATGGACAAAGATTGGTCCTCAAGCACAAAGCCAGAAGGGAGCTTGACTGCAAGACACACCCGTCTGGACTTTAGTGATCCGACGTGGAGAGGGGGGAATATATGGACATGCATAAGGGGATGATAGGATGTAGGTCGTGTGGTGGTTTTACTCTTATAGGTGAGTCTAATGTGACTCTGTTGGAGTGACATTTTCTCTCCGCTATTAAGAAGAAAAAAAGAGTAAAAAAATAGTTGTATTTAAAAGTTAAAGTTATTGATATCGTATTTTTACTTTTATTGATATCGTATGAATTTCTCAGCATTCAAACAAAGCCAGAAAGAAGCATCATCTAAACAGGACTTAAGATAGCCTTACACAATATTTCCAATTTCTAGCATAGTTGAAACACGTGTTTTCGAATGATGTCATCATTTAATAGGGCTTACGAAGCATTCAACCATGCCCTCGTAGTCGTATGATGTCGTCAAAGTATACCTTATGGAGAATCTAAGAGTAGAAGCATATCGCAAAGTTAAGTAGTCATCCAAGTATACCTTTTGGAGACTAGCGGCATTCAGTTGATACATATTTCCTGATTGGTGAATTATGGGAAAAAAAAAAAAAAAACCTTCCCATAAACACTTATGCAGCATCTGCAATTTCACCAATATAACTCCCAACTATGGAAAAGAACCTACAAAACAACTTCCTATTTTCAAGATTGTTCTTTGTTCCAAGATACAACATTTTTGGTCGGTTAATATGGTGTTTAAGTGATGCACAACTTGTTTCTGCACCCAACCTCCTATATATACCGTACAACTATCTTGGCTGTAAATTGCCGATCTTATCCTTGAAGTTTGTATGTAGAATCTCCCGTTAATTCCTTAATTGTTGATGGTGTTGAATTTTGCACCAAGGTTTGAAATGGAATTGGTGAGAGGATATCAGAATTTGTGATTGCTGCCGAAATCTGGAAAGATGAGCACTATCACTGAGTAGCAGGGGTGACCTTGCTAGACCCTTCACTGAGAGAACTAGTAATGAGCTTAATAAGAGGAGAAAATGGACAGCAATTGGGTACACACAATGCAATTAGTCCGTACATTTATATAATATGAGTGTTGATATTTATACTGTTGCATGAGGAGCAGTAGTTTAAGAATTGGTTAAGATTCCTTACGTGATTTACGGCGCTAGCTTCTTAAGGAGACAAGTGATTTATGTTAGAAGGGGCCCACGTAGGCATAGATGCCCGTCCCGAGCACTTCTGATAGCCCGTGCACCATGGTAGTTGAGATATGACGGTGCTCGTTGATATGTAAATTTCCTCGTCTGTCCTTAATTAGCTGGCGAATATGGTACTTTAGTAGCCCTTACTCTGTGTTGCTTGAGCAATGCTCATACCAAGGAGTAATCTTGGTTGGTGTAGCCCTAGTCTTTTTATTGGTCGCAGTGATACGCTCATTATTTCTATATTTTTCTCGTGGAATTTCCCACTTATGTATTTTCAATGATTAATTTATGCCAAAGAACTCATTTAATATGAGTTTTATTCTTTGTATTAGGTAATCTTGGGCTAAATTGAGGTTTTATGGAGATTTGCGTGGAAATTGGGAAGTTATTGAGCTATTATGTTGAGTTTTCAAGAGGTTTTGTTCAAGTTTCATGGAAGATTAGGGCTCAAATGCATGGAAATTGGATAATTACAGCTCAAAGGGAGCCTAATTGCTGAATTTGGAACTTTTCCGTCAAGTTCCGTTAGCTGCCATTAGAGATTAAGCTTGGTGCACTGTTCATTATCCTAGCGGAGGGTAACGGACCGTCAACACACTCTCGCCCGCTCCAGCCCTCCTACCCACACCCATTTGGTCTCTCTCCCTCACCCAGTCACCTGCGAGTTCCCATTGTAGACACTAGACACCCTATTCTAGGACCATTATCTTGTTATATTTTTATTTGATTTGATTTTTCTTATTTTTCACTTTTAAAATATTTATTTATTTCAGTATTCCAGTATTTTAACTTATTTGTTAGTTTGTTTTAATTAAAAAGAAAGAAAAATAAAAAGACTTTACTTACTTATCTATTGTTATTTTAGTCTATTAATTTTAGGGTGGCGCTATTGTAGACACTCAGAATTCGTACACCTACATTATACGAATTGTCCAATAAACAACTGTTTATCTACAAATAGACTAACACATGTTTCTATGATTATTTCAGGAAATAACATACACAACGGACCAACAACGTCCAACAAATACAACAAACTTCGGTTAGATCAACATCAAGGATCAAACTCGAAGATACAACAGGACTAATGACGTCCAACACACAAACAACCTTCCGTTAGATCAACATCAAGGGTCTAGACTGAAGATACATAGCTTAGAAGGGCCAAAGTGCAAAACACAAAGTCTAAAAAAGCCAAAAACAGGGTTTGGTGCGCTGAAGACATTTCTGGTGCGCTGATACACCCAAACAGGGTTTGGTGTGCAGACACCATGCCAGGTGCACCGCGCACCAAACCAACATTTTGTCCTCAAAGCTTAGCCGCCGGCTGCTGAAGACTTTGAAGGCCAAAGGAACCTTTCTCCAAACTTGCCCCCGAGAGTTTCCTCTCTCAGGCCTCCTATAAATAAGATCTCACAGCTCTCTCCTTCAGAAAGGGAGAAAAAGAACAACAACAACAACAACATCATCATCATCAACTTTCTCCCTGATAACCAACACACACATCTCTCTCTCTCTCTCTCTCTCTCTCTCTCTTTCTATCAAGCCTCTTTTTGAGGAAGAAAAGAGAGAAAGAAAAGAGAAAAGAGTATTGACTCTATCTCAACACACACAAAACGTAAGTCTTCCTTTCCTCGATTGGTAACAGTGGAAGCACAATGGTCAGGCTACGAGCTAGCTTGATCCGGTACAATACAACGGCCTAGAACATGGCCCGATTTCTGTAAAATGACAGAAGGTAACCCCTTCCGTTCGCTAGTTTAGATATATAAATAGATGTAATAAATGTATGTAATTATTTTAATGCATTCCAAATACATTGCAAATACATGTAATATATATTCTGTAAAATAAACAAATTTGTGATAATTAAATACGAGCATGTAAACGTGTAGAGACCGAAAGGGCAAATTGGGTGCGTAAAACCTTCTCAAATCGTAACTTGGTCCCCGAACCCATAATCTAAAAGTTTTTCTCCCGGTACAAGAATATATCGAGTAAGGAACTCTACCAGAGGACAAGGATCATGCTCGGACGATACAGAAATGCGCGGCTCGATACATGGTACTAGATGGGGTTTTATATAGAAGGTCATTCTCAAAACCCCTGCTAAGGTGTGTGCGCCAGGAAATGACCGAGTGGCTGCTCGCAGAAGTTCATGAAGGTGTATGCAGAGGCCACCCAGGCGCCAGAACTCTGTCTGACAAGGTAATCTCAGCAGGCTACTACTGGATGAATCTGAGGAGAGAAGCAGAGAATTATGTCAGAAAGTGTGATAAGTGCCAACACTACGCAGACATTCCTCGGCTACCCTCTACCGAACAGTCATTGGTGGTTCCATCATGGCCATTTGACATGTGAGGAATAGATTTAATTGGACCTTTCCCCACTGCTCAGGGAAACTATAAACATGTGGTCGTGGCAATTGATTACTTCACCAAATGGATCAAGGCCAAACCTCTAGCGAGCATAACGAAAGAAAATGCTATCAACTTCATCCACGACTTTATCTGGTGCCGTTTTGGAGTTCCTCGAGCAATCGTTTCTGATCACAGAACTCAGTTCTCTGAAAGATTCACAAGGGCTTGCGCGAACCTACACATTAAACACTGGCAATCTTCAGTTGCATACCCGCAAGGTAACGGGCAGGCAGAGGCCAGGAACAAACAATATTGCACGCCCTTAAGAGGAATCTAGAGGGAAGAGCAGGGAGATGGTTAATTAGACGAGCTGCCCGCTGCTCTTTGGGCAGTTAGAACCACTGTCAGGGGGCCAACTGGGGAGACTCCTTTCGCCTTAACCTATGGTTCCGAGGCCATGGCACCGGTGGAGATGGCACTACCAACGATCAGGGTTTCAAAGTTTAGCGAGCATAGAAACAACCATGAACGATTGATCGACATGGACTTACTTGAAGAAAAAAGATTGAAATCGAAGATGAAGATGGTCAACTACAAACAGAGGGCCAAAGGTCATCATGACAAAAGAGTCCACAAAAAAAAAATTATGGTCGGAGACTGGGTCCTAAGGAAAATCGAAGCCACTGGACAACGGGCAAAGATGGGAAAACTATCACCGAACTGGGAAGGTCCCTACCAGATCACGAAAGTAGTCAAAGAAGGAACCTACATGTTGCGAACAAAAGATGGAACCAACCTGAAACGTCCCTGGCACGTGAACCACCTTAGGAAGTACTATCAATAAATAAGGTTAGTTCCCTACGAAAAATTGGTGAATCCAACTTTGTAATTTAAGCATGATGATTAATGAAATGGATTATTCCAATAGTTAATGTTCGCATTATTGTCATTCCTACGCTTCAATTACGCTCGCAAGATCGAGCTAAACAACTTGTTATATTTCAAATTGCTCTGATGCTCGCAAGCTCGAGCAAAATATGAAACTTGTTAAAATTCAAGTTACTTTGATTAAAATAATCATCCTACTTTTCAATTACGCTCACAAGATCGAGCTAAACAACTTGTTATATTTCAAGTTGCCATGATGCTCGCAAGCTCGAGCAAAACATGAAACTTGTTAAAATTCAAGTCATTCTAATTAAAATAATCTCCCTACTTTTCAAGTACGCTCGCAAGACCGGGCTAAACGACATGTCATAATTCAAGTTACACTAATGCTCGCAAGACCGAGCTACAACCACTTGTTATACTTCAAATTCGAGATTACTTTTATTAACTTGTTTATGCTCGCAATATCGAGCGGATGCACGGACTAAGATCTAAGTGACCCCTACACTCGCAAGCTCGAGCTGGTCGACTTAAGTAAGATTAAAGTCATTGTTACGTTTACAAGTTCAAAATTCTATTATTTGTTAGAAAGATGTGTTATTGCTTGCAATTACGAGCTGATCTACTAACAAAAACTTGACTTTCATTACGAAGTGCAAGAAGTTACAAAAGATGAAAAGTAAAAATGGGCACGCAGGCCAACAAAAAATCATAACAGATATATCAGGTTGTCGCACCATCTCCGTCCAGAATATCTTGAACCTCCTCAGCAGGAGTAGCAGGAACAACCTCCGCTAGCCGACGGGCCTCGAGCACGCTTCGAACGTTTATAGCCAAAGGAGCGGGAAGAGACCATTCCTCACGACCTTCGTCTTGGTCACTCTCCTTCAGCAATGCTAGGTCCTCCACGTCAAAGGGATACCAAGCATGTCCGCGGCGAGCTTCAGCACCATAATACTTAGATGAGGCGATATCCGCTAGGACGTCAACAGTTACCCCATCTAAGTTAAGACCCCCAAGTACCCAGAGAGCATGCTGGATCCCCTGATCGTAGTACGGGGAGAGCGCATTGGTTAAATCCTCGTTGTAGGCCTCGGATGCCTTGTAGCGAGCAATGACCTCCTCCTCACTAACCGACCTCGACTGCTCAGCAATACGGACAGCCTGCTCCATTTTAGGACCCAAGTCAAGCTTGTCCATCTCCAGTTGGGAAACTCGCTGCTCAAGATCCCCATTCCTTTTCTCCAGCTCGGCATTCGGCCAACAGAGCGACTTCTCGGTTACATCGAATTGATCCTTCAGAGCCTTCAAGCGCCCTCAAACTTGGTGACCTCCTCAATCTTAGCTAAAACCTCCTTATCTTTGGCCAGGAGTTGGTCATTCCGTTTAGCCAACAGCACCTCCATGCCCTTGAGCTCGCCCTTCAGATGGCTAACTTTGGCCGAGGACTCAAATGCTCAAGCAGCAAGGATGGAGAAGTTGGACATCATCTGAAAACACATATGACGGTCAGATCAGCTTGAGATAAAGGAATGCACACGAAAAGAAAAAGGGGTTAAGATTTACCTCACACATGGCCAGGCCACCTTGCCCAAACAAGACACTATTGGATTCCCGGCTGTTACGGCGGACCACGCCTGCATGGACAACCCACTGGACGAGACCCTGGCCACACATTGCAGCACCTCCCTTCACGTGGAGATCGATATTGTCGATCGCCAGGATGTTGGCCAACTCAGTGGTTAGAGCCATCGCTGTCTCGGGAGAGACGGACATCTTGAAGTCTGGCTCTAACCACGACGGTTTTCCCGCTTGCGAGGTACCTGCCCGGGACGTCCCCACCACAACTTATTGCCCTTTTGGGTGCACGGATCGCTCAGTGGCCTCCTCGGTACCTTTTCTTTTGTGGAGGGAGAGGGCAGCAGGGTCCGGGGAGGCAGTATGATTGGAAGCTTCCTCGGACCGGGCTACCAATGAGCACCGAGGAGAAATCCGAGAAGGAGCAACAGCGGCCGAAGGAGCCTTAGACTTACTGGGGCCACAGCAGAAGGACCAACTTTAGGATCCCCCGAGGGGACTCTGGGCACCGCCATTGCTGGTAACTTTGAAAGAGCCGAACGACGCTCACCAGCATCCTTCTTGATATTCTTGGCAGCGTCGACATTGATCCTCTTCATTTCTGTGAACAAAAAAGGCATCAGAATAATGAAAGAATAGAGGATAACCACCTAAATGCAAAAATAGAATCAGACCGACAGGATTCAAAGGTGCAACACAACTGATGCTAAGCTCCTTGCAGGCTAAACAATCGCCGGGAAAAATCGAGCTCTGATAAGGACCCCAAGCGGGGTGAGGTAGGTCATCGACCATTACAACTCTAGCAGGAACTCCCCCCACGAGCATACGATATATACCGGCCAGACGTAGTAACTCGACGTCACCGGTCAGGACCTTCCAGTCAAAGGTCCAAGCTTGAGTCTGGCCGTCGATCTCAAGAGCTACCTCTATCGCAACATTCAACTGCAATCCCAAGATACAGAAGCGTCGAAATTTCCTCATGGAGGCACGGCCTTGTCAGTAGTCGGAGGGAAAGGCCATCCAAGTCGGGACTCAACGAGCAGCACCTTCTCGTCCCATTTCTCTGTCTTGTTAGGGAAGTCGCTAAACAAGCGAGGACATTTGGGTTTGGAGCGGACAGAGATTCGTTGTGTCCGCTTATCAATGCTGAACACGAAGCACTTCCTCAGCAACGGCAGCGAAGGTTCAAAGCCGAGCAGGCAGCACAATACGACGTACGAGCTCAAAACACGAGCCGTATTTAGTATAAGGTCAGAAGGAACAACATGAGATGCCATCAAAAACTCAGTAATGAAATGATCTAAGGGCAAGCGCCACCCTACATGGAAGAATTCATAGAAAAAGACCACTCGATCTTTCTGATCGCGAAATTCAATATCGTTACTTCGAGGATCAAGCACTTGAACGTGATATAGCTGCTCGTCTATTCCTAAAGTTGAAAACCAGTTCTGGACATCCCTATCCCCACCAAAAGACCTCCACAGGTCGTCCAGAGTCGCAGAAATGGCAGCCGACTTTGATCGAGAACCACGAGTTTGACACCGAGCAAGTCTCGGCGAGCTCGAGCTCACTGCATCGTCACTCCTCTCGGTGCTCGAGACCTCTGGGGAACTAAGGATTTCTATATCTCCTGCCTCAACTACTCGAAGAACATGGACATCACTTGAAGACTCGCTCGATAAAGAAAGTTGAGGGGTAGACTAAGAGCTCAGCTCGCTCAAGCCTTTCTCGCGGTCGTAGTCGTACTCCTCCTCCGAGTGGGTGGCCTCCGAATCAGATGTATCACGAAGGCTAACGGAGGATGACATCACTACAAGGGGAAAAAGAAAAACCGGCTGAGTACGATATTAGCTAAAGAGGCTGAAAGGGAAGAAACCCTAAATTTAGGGTTTATCACGAGGCGCGGCCTAAGCACTCATAGAGCTCCACAATACAAAATCCCCTCACCCAGAGGCCAACATTCACAGGACAGCAGTCTCCCACTACCGATTTCACGACTAATTTGATAAACCCTTTGGCAAAACCCCAAATGAAACCCAAATAAAATACGAGAAATCGAGAAAGGGATACGAGTAGTTACCTGAGCTTAAAATGCAGAAGGAAGACATAGAATCACGAAGGCAGTAAACTCGCCGGGGCTAGAGAGATCTTAGAGGACTGAAGCTTTACGAAAGTTTTCGGCAGCAATGACGTCTGAGAAGAGAGGAAAATCGTAAAAAGGGCAAAGGGGAGAACCCTGGGGTATTTAAAGGGTATCCCCTCACACTCTCTACAGTAGTTGGGCCCTCAACGGGCGCCTAGAGGCCCATAGGCCTGGGCCTACCTCTAGCATTAAATGCGCCTTGAAACTAAACAGGCGCGACTCCCCAAACGACAGCTCGTACACGCATAATCACATCACCAATCAAGTCGCCTGACCTCATCACCAAGTCCTGATTACTCCTCGCGACGAGCATAAATACTTCCTGGACAAGGAGCAGGGGGCCATTGATGAACAAGTTTGTAATGCTGCCCGGGGTAGCCGATCAAGACATATCCGATCATGAACCCGATCCTAGCGAGCATACATGGTTTGGTGAACACACTGAACACCGAGCATAAGAAGAAAAAATTATCAGCGTCACCCGTGACCGAGAATACGAGAATCTCGGGGTTGACTGATCGTGTCCGAGATCTCTGGCTGGAATATAGGGATTTACCCCCTGTCATGCTCGAAGTTACTCTTCCCCAATTATAGGGATTGACATCCCCCAAGATTAGCCCTCTAATCACTCCATTCCACTATAAAAGCCAAGCAAGCCCTTGGCCTAAGGTACATCTACTATTCATGAGCTAAAACCCTGTCAAATTAAGAAGCAAGTTCTTACTCTCATACCGGAGTGTTTTAGCAGGGCAAGCCCCTGCATTCACCCTAGTGTGTGTTCTTGTCCTTTACAGGTATTTAGCTAAAGCCCAGATATCCTTACAAATCAAGAGAATCCAAGAGAATTCGTGCCCGCAACATTTTGTGCATCATCACTTTCCAGATTGAAGAGAGAGACTATAGAAATTAGAGGGAGAAACAGAAGAAGACAACCCATGTGTAGCAACGAAATCGCAGCATTGGGTGCAATTCTTTTTCTTAACTTATCTTTGGGGGCAATTGAATCAACAACTATGGGATATAATATATATTTATCATCAATCAATCAACAAAGTGGAGTATAATAATAGAAATCATTGGGGATTTTAGAATGATTTTGAGAATGGGCTTGTGGTTTCATGGTTGCAAGCGTGATTATGGGACGGGGGAGGAATTGTTATGTTTAGTTTAATTAGGGTGTGAAGAAAAGTTCATAAGAAAGTGTTTCTTTTATTTACTGCAGTAAGGGTAGTTTGGATATTTTAAAAAAAATTGGACAGAAAGTTTAACGTTAACGACATGAAGGGAGAATATCACAAAGAAATGAAAATTGAGGAACCAGAATGAATTATTTTGTAACGGGGGATCAAACGCATAGAATTGTTTTGTAACGGGGGATCAAACGCATAGAATTGTTAAAGCGGAGAGACCAAAAAGTTATTTAAGTCAACTCCCTTGAGATAAACATATTTACGCCCAGGTGAGGATGGATGGTCATAGCTTTGGGTTGACGTTCATCTGATTCTAGGTAAGGCCATTATCCTGTAGCTATTATCATATTGACTTTTTGAAGAAACGAAATGAATTTGATGCATTATTGAACGAGAATTCCAACCTTATGCCTTTTATGTTGATTCTGCAAACCAACTTAATAATTGGTTAATAATTGATCGAATACCACTCCAGTTCCTGATATGATCGCATAAATGTTGAAGATTTCACCCTGAAACGATTGCATAAATGTTGCAGATTTAACCGACACTAGTTTGTTATAAATATTAATTCATTTACACGTATTTTAATTTCCCCCAACATCTCAACCCATACTTTCCTTTGATTATCATCACTAATAAGATCAAATTATAATCATGAATCCTTTGGTTTGCATAGAGATAAAAACAATGAAATCACACATACAGGTTTGGTTTGGGAAAAAAAAAATTTTTGAAAAAGTTAGTCACACATATTAGTTTGCAAAAAATAAAAAATTAGTCACGCTTATTGATTTGTGAAGAAGGATTGAAATGAGATTTCAACAAGTTCACAATTCATAAAGAAAACATGATTGGTTTTGCGTATATACAAGCAAACCTCACAATAAATAAGAGGGAAATATTTCACTCAATCAAATGATTTAATTCCAACAAAAAGATTAATTAAACTCAATCAAATGATTTAATTCCAACAAAAAGATTAATTAAACTCAATCATCAGTCACTTATATGTTTTAAGAGATAATATTTGTTAATTTATTTCGAAATGATCCACTTAGTTAGAGTTTAATATTTTCTCGTCAAATCAAAATAAGTCACGTTACGTCAAGCCATCAGCCTAACCAAAGGTTAAAATTCAAACTACGAAATCAAAATTCTAACTTGATTGAAATAATTTGATGTTATATTCACTTAACGTCCATCGACGACTTTATTTTAGTCAATGGGAGATCTACTTTACTTTGTGTCGTAGCTCGCAGACCACAGTGAAGTGCACGACAATCGAACATGATCGTACACAATGATCTGGACCATGATCATGTGCCTAGTTGATCTACTTAATTTTATGTCGTAGCTCACCGACTGGAGTAACGTGCACAACGATCAACCATGATAGTACACAACGATCAACCATGATAGTACACAACGATCTGGACCATGATCGTGCGCCTAGTCAAGTTCCGCAACTTTGTTGCGTGTCATCAACCGTGAGCGCTTAGAAACTTTGAGGAGGAGAATCGCTTGTTTTACTTTTCGAACCAGGCTTCCAGTTTTGATAGCATCTTGGTTGCTGTAGTTTTCGACATATACAATACTTGTGCCTCCTCCCATGGATGCCATAATTGAATTAAATAGCTAATACAGTACAAAGTAGAGTTAGATCAAGATCGAACACTAGTTTTTCAAATGTAAGGAAATGCTTGAAATCAGATTTCACAAAGGCACTCGTAAACCAAGAGGCTTACTAAGAAGTCCTTCCATGCACTATCTATGAACATATCTATCTTAAGGGATGTCGAGGGTTCAAAAGCCAATTACATTATCCAATTATCACACTCCGTCCCCATAAGTCTAACATCCAGTTGTTTGACAAAAGTGGGGAAAAAGAAACCTCTACAATCATAGATTTATACTACATGCCGGAAATTACTCAGCCAATGTATGTTTTCTCACTGAGTATGACGGACTACATTTTCTTTTCTTACTTTCCTCCTCTTTTCTCCTCGTGTCGTTTCCTTTCTCTATTGCACCTGGACATATTCGTCCAGCAAAAATATGAATTCTCGTTAACAGCTGAAGACATTGGCAAAAATGGAACCGTCAGGAGCTACCTCGAGTGAACGAGATCAAGCAGCCCTGCATTCATTTAAGCAAAAAAAGCATATATGAGCAGGGGATTCTGTGGCTTCAAATTGCTACACCGTCAGTGTTGACTTCTTTCTCTCGAGCCAAAGCTTGGATGGGGTTGTCGGCCATCGGTTTTACCGCCTGTACAGCAGTATTATTTGTCTCGCTTTTGTTCTTAGCTTTACTAGTTGCACCAGCGTCTTCCCATAACTTTGCAGCCTTCCCAATTGCAAGAATCAGTTCAAGTTGTTTTGCCTGCTGATCCTACACAAGATTCGACAAGGCAGCAGAAGTCAGCTCAATACACAAAAAGTCAGCTCAATACACAAAAAGTCAGCTCAACATCATCTTAGAACTTAAGTCAGCTCAACATCATCTTAGAACTTCAATATTAAGTTTAAAAATTTGGAGTGTATGCATGGCCGATATCTTTACTGTGAAAAAAGACACCGGAAGGAAGTATTTATGATAATAATGATACTAAAACTGAATCTCAAACGAAGAGATACAGGAAGAAAGTAATAAGTTTCACTTTGGATGACTAATTGGCTTGCACATGACTAACATCCATTACGCGACAAAGAAGAAAATGCACCCTAATATTTAATTACTAGTCCTACAAATCCAGAAACCGAGGAAATGCAGCATTTTCAAGTTATTAGCCTAGGTCGGTTTGTTTCTGGATAGCTACACGGGTGACGTTTCGCCACTAAGGATAGCAAGCTCAGTGCACAAACAATAGCAGTAGACACATGATGTCGATTGTCAGGGTTTACTAGTGCTAAAGTTTTTACTTTCCAAGCCACGGTGATGTAAATCAACATTTCAAATTTTTGGTGGAACATGAGACTTTTGGTTTGTATGGAAAGAGTTTGGAAGAGAGAATGTGGAAGATAAGGGAATAGGTCTGGGAGTGACATGGACACACATCGGTAAATAAATGAGGACTAGAGTGACAGGAACAAAGACACAAAGACATCCCAAATTAGCAGCAATACTCAAGAATCTCATAAGTTTCACAACCAGATAGGAGCAATTCAAATAGAGGCACGAACAGACGGGCGCCTCTGTATCATCAATTTAGCCACCACTTTTTTCCTTGTCAGATAAAAGAAACTCCTGTATTATTATGGAATATGATAAACACGAATGGCATCAAATGGATATACAAACTCACCTGCATTGCCAGCAGAACATTCTGAATTTCACCAAGCTCCTTCTCCAGAATATCTTCTTGCACGGCCAATGCACGAGTAGCCTCAGAACTCTTCTGTGCCAAAGCTGTAGCCTACACATATAAAGAGAAAGTTAGAAGTAACCACAACTGAAGGCACAGAAAACAGCACCGCTTCATGTCCGCAAAAAGATGCGTTCAACTTTTATCAGGGTGCATACTTTGGGTTCAACTGCATGCTTTATCATTCACTTCTAACATTGCCATAGCATAGATTCTCCATTGCTACCTAATTCAATGACTGTCATCACTCGGAAAACCACTTTCAACTTGCACAAACCCCAACTTTTGGTTGGTTTACCTTTGAATCTTTCACACGTTCAATATCATGTTAGGGTGTGCTTGGATAGGTTGCTTGGGTTTGGGATTTAAAGGCTAAAACAAGAAATGATCATGTCAACTTCAACTTTTTTCGGTTTTGACCACCATGCTACATTTTCCCACCTATCATTTACAAGTTTCGCATTACACCTCATTCTCAACTTCGATAGAAAATTTGCATACCTACTGTTTAATTTTTAACTAAATAGATGCTGATGTGGCATCTTCATACACTATTGTTAATTTTTTGTTGAGGTGTATTCTCTCTCTCTCTCTCTCTCTCTCTCTCTCTCTCTCTCTCTCTCTCTCTCTCTCTCTCTCTCTCTCTCTCTCTCTCTCTCTCTCCCAGTTTCGCATTACACCTCATTCTCAACTTCGATAGAAAATTTGCATGAAAATTTGCATACAAAGCTCTCTCTCTCTCTCTCTCTCTCTAATGTAATTTCCAAACCGCCAAACTACCACTCGTTTTAGTTGGACTTTTGAAAATAGAAAACTGGATCAGTTTGCATTATGAAAGTCGGGGGGGTTTAGTAGGCTCAAGGTTTCAAATGTTTATCCGAAGAGATAGTAGGCTCAAGGTTTCAAATGTTTATCCGAAGAGAATGAATCCGAACCACCAAACTAAATCATCAAACCAGATGAACCAAACCACTCTTCACATCAAGTGTTCCTTGCTTTAAATTTCTTTTGCGTTTGCTTTTGTTTAAGAATCATAATTTGGAATTTATGTATTAAAAATGTCGTTGTGGTGGAGAGAGGGGAATGAGAAAATGCGTAAGGAGAAAGACTATTGTGAGAAAGAGTGGCATGCTTGGAATATATATATATATATATATATATATATATAGAGAGAGAGAGAGAGAGAGAATGTGGTCGTGGCACAGAAGGGTAGTGGGAGGAGAGAGAGAGAGAGAGAGAGAGTGGTGAGTTTAAAATTTTTATTTAGGAAACAGAACTTGGATACCCTTTTTTTTAAATAGAGAAAGAAGATTTTATAGATAAGAAGTGGATAAGAATCCACCAAAATAACCAAATAAACAGACACTACCGAAAAAAAAAAAAAAAAACAAAGACAAGACACGGACAAACAACATTTTATAGATAAGAAGTGGATAAGAATCCACCAAAATAACCAAATAAACAGACACTAACAAAAAAAAAAAAAAACAGACAAGACACGGACAAACAACCATAGGCTGTCTCCCTCCCAAATACGGAGCAGCACTAAAACAACACGCCTGAGACAGAAACTACCAAGACCCCTTAAAAACCACCTCTAGCTCCTCCTTCCGAAAACCAACCCCCCTCCTCCTAGGTCTTGGCTCACCATAATTAACAGAGGACATCAACCTAAGCACCTCCCTAACCCCTCTTTCTTACTAAGGGCCAAAGACACCGACTCTCATAGAGCAACAGATTCACCAGCTTGACCCCCATATGAGAAAGGACACAATCAGGATCCTTAGTACCAACCCCTTTCCCAGAGGCTCAAAGGATACAGCACGAACTCTATTCTTTTCCTCTTCTTGAACAGCAAGCAAGAACCAGCACTTCTCAGAACAAGGACGCCTTTCCAATTTGTTGGACCCACCAAAGGAGATCCAACTTTTGAACCGTGTGATAAGTCCTAGACAAGAGGCAAGTTGGCCACGCCCTGACACTCATCCTCCATTAGAGCCTGGTCTGTTGTAAACTTAACTGGAGAAGAAGAAGAAAATACAAATTCTTGCCTAAGATTTAGCAATCCTTAAATTCTCAACTAGGATTTTTGGACAATAATCCTTCCTCCTCAAATTCTCGCCTAAGATTTTCTATCAGCAATCCCTCCTCATCATCGTCATCCTCCTCATACTCATCATCATCCTATTCCTCCACCTCAACTCATCATCCGCCTCATCCTCGTAAACGTTATCATTCTCCGAGACCCACACCAATACAACCTCCTCATTAGAATAAGGGTCCGAGGCATAATGGTTGAAATCATATTCACTGTATGCAAGGTTATCTCGAGCGTGATAATTACCTTCCGCTGAACTCATTTAGTACTCCTCCACTTCCCTATTGGCATTTAGGCCTACATTAAGAGACCGGCAATTATATATCTCCCCTTTAGCCTCAATATTATCGCCCTCCAAGAAGTTGACCTTGGCATCGGCAAGATCTTGTTGAACAACCCTTTGAACTCTGTGTTAGCAATTTTCCATATCACAATAGAATCCAATCCATACATATCTGGCTACTATTAGCCCCAAACGGACCAGGCACGATTGGCTCGGCCCGAGACTTCTCCTTCAGCCCAAGTATCAGCACACCCCAAGAATCAGTACATAAAGAGAAAGTAGATTGAAAATTGTCATGTGGAAAAGGTTCGACTTGAGCGTCCTCATCTCCCGCATGCACTTCCTTACTAGATAACGCCACATCATGCTGATTAAGATGACACAATCTGAACTCAAGTTACCACGTTTGTACGTTGTTGAGGTAAAGGCACACTTGAGTCTCTTCTCTTTTCTTCATGCACAACTTGCCCCACTCAGGAAAGTCAAACCCTAAGTTAAAACCCAGACCCAGCCTTTGGAAGACGTTTTTGTGTTGGGTTAAGTCTGTGTTGGGTTAAGTCTCGTATCCGAATTGGCAAACGAGTAACAGTAATATTAATAAAATTAGTACTCCCTCCGTCCCGGATAAATGTTCCTAGTGGATAAAGCACAGGAATTAAGAAACATAATTAATGATGTGATGTAAAATGTGTTCTGACCATAATACCCATGAACATTAATTGAGTTCAACTATTTTAAATAATTGAGTTTGTTTGGAATGTGTTATATTAAATGAAGCTTTAAGGGTATATTAGGAAGAATGATAGAGAATAGGTAGATCAAAAATCTTTAGAAACATTTGTTGGGACATCCCAAAATAGAAAGTAGGAACATTTATCCGGGACGGAGGGAGTATTACAATAACAAAAGAAAAAAAAAACTCAGAAACTACGGAGCCGTTTGATAGTCAGGATTAAGTCTGGATATGATTAATAAGTTGAATAATCGGATGCTTGGTATGCAATAGGCAGTCGGGACTAATAGCACGAACTATCTAGATAAAGTCCTTATCCCCTCGCTAATAATACCAAGCAGAGGGTGATATTATGGGCGCCCTCACTAAAAAAAACATATAACCAACATTTTTAAGTCCAAAACTACCCCCCAATTTATAAGTGAGGATTAATAGCGAGGACACTAATAGCATCGGGATTAGTAATATTGCTTATGTCTGCTCAACTAACAAACAAGCCCTAAGAATATTGCACGGCTGATTTATATGACCACCTCACTCACACACTAGGAATACACTATAGAACACTACAGTACAACTCACACAAGGAGACTCTAACTTAGGACGCTGATTTGCTCCTTGGATCGATGCCCACAATTGAAACCCACGTCTCTATTTATACACACCGAGGTCGGTCAAGATCATTAGAAGATTTCTCTGGATAACACCTTATGAGGCGACAGCCGAATAGAGAGATAATTTCGGTGTGGCGGGTGAGAACCTTCAAGAAAAGCGGCAGGAGAAATCAACCTTTTCAGCGGCAATGGATAAGGGTGAGCCACAATCGAGAAGAGTCTGGATTTATGGCGATCATTCTAGAACTATCCAGGTTAGTCTACATAATTCTTCCTATGGATATACATAGAGAAATATGTACACAGAACGAGAGAGCAATGAGAGAGAGAGAGAGAGAGAGAGAGAGAGAGAGAGAGAGAGATTGTGAAGAGCAGAGTTGCTACTCTATTTCAACATGCAGAGGGAAATAAAGACTATTGGGCTTAGCAGAACCCTTATGGCCAAACCCGAAGGAAAACAACCAATATGAGATCCATATAAAAGTTGGACAGCTAGGTCATGTGAGGCAGGCCGACTATCTTGAACCAAACCATTGGGCTCACACTAATGTGTGAGGCCAGTCTCTCAAACACACTTCTCCTCAAATCCTTCTTCTCGACTCATCCGAAAGCCCATCTCTACCCTCTGCTTGTTTATAACGTTTGCTAATCATGCTGAAAATCTTGAGATTTGAATCAAGAATATCAACCTTTCCAAGATTATTGGTATCGTTACCCCCCTTGGACGAATTTGAATCTTCAGGCAAATCTCGCTCCTCTTTCTACGCACCAACACCCGACTCCAGAAGAAGAAACGTTTGCCGTTGACTTCCCTTTCTATAGCTGCTTAAAAGATTTCCACGCAAACAAGGTAGACAGAAACCAACTAGCCACATCCATCTCCCACTTGCTTTAGCGTCTTCCTCAAAATTCATCCGAAAAGGAAATTCTCCATGAACAAATCAAGACTATATCTCCTCGCACCATTCGTGACTGAGAGATTATCTTCGATCACGGCCCCAGTTTCACTAAAATTCGGACCCCCTCAATTGACACATTACGTCTTTCATCAATCCCCAAAAAACCACCACATAAATCCCCAGTCGCATGAAACTTTGCATACAACCACAGATGGAGGGAGATACCAAAGACCGACGGGCATCTATCTAATCTTCATGATGTAGATCCTCTGAGGAAGACACATCCCACCTCTGCAACTCCAACTCCATCTTCACATCGTCGAAAACACGAACCCCAAATATTAAAGACCCTACTCCCCTCAGTGGGGGGAGGAAAAGACTAGGAGACACCTGTCTCCATAAAGAAGAAACACCTCAACTCTCGTTTGCGTATTCCATACATTAGAAATCCACAATGCCACCTCTGTTTCCAGCCCCACGATGCCATTAAATCTACCAATCAGACACAAGTTCAAAAAAATCAATCTAGCAACAACCCTCTCTTCTTTGACGCTGACAATGCCCAACCTTTTATCAAGCACATCACACGAACCTTTCAGAGAAAGTCCCGAGGTCACAAAAGAATTGACTCATCTCAAACAGAAAGAAATAAATTGAATATCTTTCTCAAAAAAAATAATAAATAAAAAAAAAAAAGAAAGAAAAGGTGAAGAACAACATTTTAAAAACAAAATGAAAATGCCGCATCTACTATTACTAACAAATTTAACGATAAATAGAGGCAAAATTTTGATTGAAGTAGGCATTGAAAGTGTAACAAAATTTCGTAAAGAAAATCTAGTATGGTCAAATGGAAAAAAGGTGAAAACAACATGGCCATTGCAGATGTTTATAAGAATTCTCTCTTCCAAACCATTTGTTTGGATTGCCTCATATAAATACTTGGAAAATCCTCCAAGGATTTGGAGCCCCAAAGTCCCAAAATGAATCTCCTTCTCACGAGACAATATTGGGTAAATGAGCAACGTAAGCTTTTCCAAGAAGAGGGAATGAGCAATGTAAGCTTTAATTGAGTAAATGTAGTCTCGTCGGAATATTTTTGGTATTACCAGAAACCACTGTTACATATCTACACCAATGTATAGGCCAAAGTCGCAAGTTTTCTCAGATGGCGACAAAGTCATTCATGGTATTATTCAGAGCAGGTAACTCGATTTGGTAACACCTTATAACAATGCTATCGGGCATTTCAATTCATTTGCCAGCCAATATTCTGAACCATGAATTCTATAGAATACGAGTCGAGCATTAATCCCTCCATCGCGAACATATCATCCGGCTTTACTTTTTTGGAATTCCCCAGAATAAATTCCAATAAACTCATTGCAACTAAGTCTTTGTCTCAACTACATTAGACGTCATGCTCTTTTCCAAATAAAGCAACTAAAGTGCAGCTCCTAAACCCTTGTAAATTGAGCAAACTAAAGAGCCAAGTGAATATTGTTACCAATAAAGCTTCTTTACATATTTAACTTTCAATAGCGACCCTTTATTCAGGAGAGAGGGAGTATAGTAGTTCAAGCCCATATAAAAAGTAATCTAGGTGTCCACAACTTGAAAGCCATCGATCACAGTGTCATTCTACTAGCCAATTTTATAATTTTGTTATTTACTAAATTCAGATGTTCAATCCCAAACAAAGGAATTTTAGCTAATCCAAAATAATATCACCATAAAAATAATAAATCCAATTCAATGGATTTTAATCATTAATATAGCAAACAAATCAAATTAAACAACATTCTTTGGAAGGTAAATGACATACCTCAGCAATGGGATCTTTCATAGCCCTTCGGGTGACTCTAAACCTTATGCCCAACTTCTCAAGCTGCCTCGACAAAACCCTAACAATAGTCGTAGAGCTCCGAAGATCCTCCTCCAACCTCTCAATCCTCTCAAGCAAATTAACACCCGAACCCGAAGATCGTCCAGGCTTGGAAAAATCCATACAAATCCTCCTCCATTGTCGCTTCCGAATAGCGGCCCCAATCGCAATCCCGCCCACTAACAACACAAACTGCCACGCAAAAACCCGGTTCCCTAACCACACAAAAACAGGCCTCGAAAAGCTCGAATTGACAACAAACCCAACTGACAGAATCGCGGAAGAAGCGAGACAAACGAACTCCGCAACTGAAAGGAACGCATCGAAATTGAAGCCGTCGGGGACGGATTTTTCATCAAGGAATCCATCGGACTGGAAAGAATGAACGGGAGTGAGATGGGTAGTGCGGAGGGGTTTGAATTTGAGGGGGTTTAGTGTTAGGGATTGGGTTTTGAGGGGTTGAAAATGTGGGGAGGGGTTGAAGTTGGGGGTTGTGATGAAGGAGATGCGGAAGTGGGAATTTGTGATGAGGTTTTGAGAAATGAGTGACATTGTTGTGTAATTTTCGAGGGGGTTAAGGGGAAATTTTGAGGAGTTTTTGAATTGGGGAAGACATGATAATTAGGGTTTTTGGAGATTTGAGATTGGAGTTTTGAAGTAGGAGAGATGAAATTGAAGTGAAGCTTGAACGAATGTTGTGGATGAAGGAGACAGGAAATAGATACAGGTTTTTTGGTCTGTCGATATTTACAAGGTTTGGCGCCGAGGGATATCCGCGCACGTTAGTCGTTAGCTACCCGGAAGTCTTAACTTGACCGAGCTTAAACATTGTTTAACCACGCCCAAAAAAATTAAAAAAAATTAAAAAAACTTTATATTCTTTTTTCAACCTAAATTAAATCTTGTCATTCTTTTTTCAACCTATAGAACCTTGTCATGAAATTTGTATTTCAATTTAAACTTTTTTTTATGAGGTGTTAGAAAATTAAACGAAAGACTGATATGGCGGTTGACTTGACTGCAACTCAATTTGACTAAGAAATATTGAACCACATATGACTCACTCACGTGCATACACTACCGATGCAAGGTACTAGGCATTGAATGCTTGTTTATATGGGAACTTTGAAGAAAAGTATAAGAAATGTCAACAATTAATGGTTTATGGAATTGACTATTTCTTTGCATGAAATTATTAACTCTATATATTCATTGCTTACCTATGTATCAATCAAATTGAACCTCCTCCTCCTAAAATGAGTTGTTTTTTCTAATTTTTTACAAAATATTATGACAAGTGCACATTAAGATATTTTGTTATCACATTATTGCATCTATTTGAAAGTCCGAGTTTTCTCCTGATTTGAACAATGTACTAGGGCACAAGTTTATGATCTATTCGACTCTCAATCTAACAAACACATATATTTAATGTGGATTTAGGTTTAGACATTTTGGAGAGTAGTTTTTAATTTTATGAGTTCCGAAAATAATGATTTGGAGGAATTGAGAAGCTAGTGGAACAAATTCATTATAGGAGTTTCCTATTGTTTTTAGGAAACAATTTATTTCCCTTATTTTATGTATAGTTGTTTTAGTAATTTTCCTATTGTTTGTATACCTAGTTGGTAGCTTGGGTATTACTCTATTGTTAGGGGTTGTATATATATTCTTCACCATGCAATGAGAAGGCGCGACCGTGAGTTTATTCCTTAATGTTTTACATGGTATCAGAGCCATAGTTTTTTTTTTCTCTCTCTCTTCTCTCGATCCTTCAGATTGTTTCTTTGCTTTCTTTTCTTTCTTGTTCTCGTGTTCTTCTGTGTTCTCTCTGTGTCGCAGCCGCTGTTTTTTTTGTTTCTCACGCATCATGGGCGATGATAACAGCATGACTCACAGGAAGGCTACACCGCAACTGATCCATGACCCTTCGTCAATTTATTTTTTACATCCCTCGAAGGGGCCAGGTATGCCTATTACCAAATACGTTCTCCTTGGCGATAATTATGATGTATGGGCTAAAGCAATTGCTAATGGATTAGAAGGAAAAAATAAACAAGGATTTATTAATGGTGAAATAGTGAAACCCACCGATGAACAAAGCCCAGACTTTGTTGCTTAGTGAGCTAATAACTCTACAATTTCCGGTTGGATGTTTAAATCCATTGATGTCTCTATTCAACCTAGTGTTGCCGGACACAAAATCGCTCTTGATATGTGGACTGATCTTAAGGAACGGTATGCTATTGTGAATGGACCCCGAATTAATCAATTGAAATCTGAGTATTATACTCTCCGTAAAAAAGGTATGAATGTAGTGACATTATAATAAATTCAAAGCTCTTTGGGATGAATTATATGGCACCGATAATGTTACATGTCGGTGTCGATGTCAAGCTGCTCTCAAACTCCGGGCATGTGCAGAGAGAGACAAGACTCGTGATTTTCTTATGGGGTTGGACGATGAACAGTTTGGCCATATTCGTACTCAAATTTTGGGTACGGAACCGTTCCCTGTCCTCAATAAAGCTTGTTCTATGGTCTCACAGGAGGAACGATACAAAAGTATTATTCGTAGTCGTGATGAGGGTTGATGCTTTAAGCTTTGCGGTGAATTCTACTCCGCCAGTCGCTACAACACCACGATTTTCTCCTACTGCCCCGCCAAACCCGTCTCCTCTCACTTGTTCTTTTTATGGTAAATTGGGTCATGACTTTGAGCATTGCTTCCAGTGTATTGGTTTTCCACAAAACAATAATCGAGGTTGTGGCAAAGGGCGTGGCCGTGGGCGAGGGAGAGGTCGCGAACAGGCATCCACCACCTCGGCTGGGTCACCGGTAGCCCACACTGCTAACTCTTCGACAGCAGCATCTTCATCGATGTCACTGACTTCGGGTTTCACTCTGAATCGGATGCAACGTCTCCTCACTTTAATTGAGAACTCCTCAGCATCCGAGAAATTGACTGGTAAGACAGTCTTTGATGATAATGTTTAGTTACTTGATAGTGGAGCTTCCCACCATATACTTTAGAATATTTGGTCGACTGTTCTGACTTGCCACCCCAACCTGTAAATCTTCCCGATGGGGTACAAACATCAGCTATAAAGAAAGGAAGCGTCCGTTTGAGTTCTAGTCTAGTGATTCGAAATGTTTTATATGTTCCAAATCTTCAATGCAGTTTAATTTCTATAGGCCAATTAATCATTGATTCTTCTTGTTTCGTGATTTTTACTGAAAAATTGTACATTATTCAGGAGCGCAATTCGAGGACGTCGATTGGAATGGGGGAGCTTAGGAATGGGTGTATTACTTTAAGCCAATCACAAAACCAATTCACGCTCATGCCACCATTGCGGATACTGCTTTGCTTCTTCATCAGAGACTTGGACATCTGTGAGATCCCGAAAATGACTTATTTTTATTAAAAAGAAGTATAAACAAATTTAATACTATTTTTGATTTATTTGACTGGGCAATATTTTTTTAACTTTTTCTTTATTTATATTATTTAAAATAACAAGAATAAAATTAATTTTAAATATTTGACTAAGTCAAAGTTATTATTATATTTTTTTATACTAAAAAGTATGTTGACCGTGTAATACTTGGTTTTGGTTTTTGACCATTTAAATAGGTTCCACGTGGAATATTATATGTTTTCTTAATTTTTTAACATGCAATACCTTGGTCATTAAGCATAATAGTCGGGTACACGTGATTAACCTCATTTTGGGCAGCCTTGCTACCGTTTCATGTAAGAGCTGACTCACCCATGCTATTGTGCTAACTCATCTAGGCTAATAACCACGACTCAGCCTAGGAAATTTCTTAAGATTAAGATAGTGAAGGTTATATATGTTAGAGAGAATGTCTCTCACTCGAACAAACACATACTCTGCCTGATTTTTTTCCTCCGTCCCTATTATGCTGTGTGATATTATTTTGGGTACGATGTCGATTTGGTTTGCGCGCTTGCGCTTGGGTGTTTTCACAAACCAATTTCGTAGGGTCGACATGCTTGAGGTGTAGATCGATTCTATTGAAAAACGTAATGTTGCACAGATGGTTTTGGGTATTGGGTTTTATCTCGATTTGAGGTAAGGGAGACTATGCAGTACTGATTCCGTATCAGTTTGTCCACGTGATCGTCTTCCTAAAAAATCTGATTTTCAAATATGAATTATTGCTATCATTCCATCTTGTTTATCAAATGGATTTCAAAATAATGCATTTATATTGATTTACACTGATTTATCGTGATTTGGTTAAAAGTATGATTATGTGGAATAGTTTATTGATACTAGTTGGTGTGTCGGTCTTAGTGAGCCAGTTTGTTATTGTTATTGTTTATGAGTTGGTAGGCTCAAATGATTGGGCGACAATGGTTGATTCGATTATTGTTTTGCCACTGAACCCGAACCCGATAGTATACTAAACTATGATATATGATTGAGCAGTATATTTGATGCTTCGAGCATGTATACTGTTAGGTCCGAGGGTTGCTCAGTGTATAGGCTAGAGGGGGGGTGAATAGCCTATACTTGGTGTAATAAAAATTTCATCCAAATTTTACATTTAGATTGAAGAGTAGATGAAATGATTACTACACATAGATCATCTTCCTCATACTGAATGATTAGCTGAAGATAGAGTGATCGGACATCTTAGATCAGCAGATGTAGATCATGGACATCTAGGATCAGCAGATATGAAATATGCAGTTGGAAGATGTATGTTGAACTTAGCCGATGAAAATGAGTTTGAGCGCGGAAGAATAAACAAGATAAGTTTAACAATTTAGATTAAAGTAACTGTAAAGATTTGATATGAAAGAGAGCTTGACAGTTGACTATAATCTGTATTAGATGCATCATTTACTTTCCTTAAACAGATTGCACATGATAAAGCAAATTATACACGAAAGAGAAATCAAGGCTGAATGTAACAATTATATATATTATATTAAAATTCAGAGGTTTGCTCAAAGGCAAACATGCTTAGTACATCAACCTAGACTCTCTAACCTAGCAATCTCCTTAGGAAAAGAAGGAGAAATGAAGAAAGCGAAATCAAATATATCGAAAATACATTAGAAGATGTACTTAATATTTATTAAGACATCTTCCGTAGTTTCAATTTGATATATTTGTTGTGAGAAGAGAATATTAGGAGTTGTTCAAATAGCAAGTATTTGAACAACCGAGTGCTAAGCACTCGACCAAATATGATGACACCTTATTGCACAATCGGCACACTTATAATGTAGTATAAGTCCGCCGATATGAATGCAACTGGACATGTAAGTTCGGCTCTTCATCGGACATCTTCAAGCTTGATCGGCTTCAACGATCGTAAGATACTTGGTCTCTTTCTTGGATGATGGAGTTGAGGCCATCGAAGAGACCGAGTTCTTCGAAGGAAGAAGAACTCAAATCAACAACAAGGTTGTTGATCAAGCAGCTTCTCGGCTTTTGGATTTTCTTTCTCTCTCTCTCACAAAGTGTTTGTTCTTACACTTGTGATTTCTCACTCGAAGGAGTGGTTGGATTGAAGAAATGAAGATCAATACCACAACCTTTCTCAAGCATAAGCATACGGTTTGTGTGTTCTAGTGCTTGTGCTCTCTCCCTTGTGCACTTGTGCTCACCGGAAATGAGAATAAGAGTTTTCTTATATAGCCGGAGAAGAAGAGATGACCGTTGGTGTATTGAGTAGGTTTATGCCCGTTGGTGATCGAATCTCATAATGCAAGAGTACATTTTTGGATTTGTTGGGCAAAGACCTTCGCTAGGTTTGAGTCTTGAAGATGATCGTGACACAGCCGGACATAGATGGACGTGTCGAGCTTAGCTGGATGCGGTTGATTGATGTGGACGTATCATTGCTTTGAGAAGTGCGGCGTCCCGTGCTTGGCCTTTTCGGAAATGAAGCTTTGAAGACCGCGAACACTGTTCGAAGAGGAAATGTCTATTGGATAAACGTGAAGGTGCGGACATCGATGCGTATCTTGGATTTGTCGAGCATCTTGTAACGGATCTATTTTGGCTTGAAGTGCGTTGAGTAACGACCGATGTATCTCGTGATCTTACGGTTTCTGCGGTTGTTCGATGAGGATTTGGCCGATTTCGAAATCGCCATTATAGAACCGCGATGTAGAAACGCGATGGTCACGATGTTCCTCTTGAATAAATAGCTTCTCTGCTTGCTCGATGAAGTGCTTTGGCGGATACGAGAATCCGATATAGAACCTGGCGATGTAGAGATGGCTATTTAGGCGATCATAGGCGAAGGAAATGTCGCGTGAGACATCGCCGATAGTCACGTCACCGGCAATTTAGAAGAGCTTGATTCATATGAAGGTTTGTCATCATTCGGTAGGACAAAGACTCGGATATGTACAAAGACTTCCTAGTCTAGTGACCTATGCATTGTTTCAACAAGCCGCCACACTAACCGTACGCAGCCCTTTTAGCCACTTGTGAAACATGCGTTGTAATGGGAACAAGCAAATCACCGTGTTGGAATATGCATACATATATATCAGTGATTTACGCATATTCCTAACAATCTCCTCCTATTTGCTTGGGACCATTACTACAATTGACTTATACATATAACTCTTTAAAGCGGTTGTTCAATCCTTAGTAATAACATGCCACTACCGAATATTCGGTTTATATCAAGGCATGCCCTAGGTTGAACTTACAAGCGATAGCGTATGTATAGTCACCTATTGCTAAGTATTTGAGACTCAATAATTGAAAGAACAAATACGAAGCAATAATTGAAATGATTGTTTAGGCAAATGATAATATTGCCTTAAGAGTGTGTTTCTTGCATCGGATGATCTGAAGAAAGTTGCTCCAGCAAGAAGTAGAAAGTATAATTAACTTTTTATCTAGTTCTTAATCGAATTGATTAAGCATCTTCATATAGTCAGCGTATTATAATAGTCATATAGTATTTTGCTGTATGGGTAGATACACAACCTTACAACAGTTCTACAAGTTGTCTATCTCTCCTCCTTAATATTTGTTTATCTCTCCTCCTTATAAGTTCACACTTTTCGGGAGGACATTACAACTTCATAATCTCTCCTCCAGTGTTAATCCTACTATAATTTCTTAAGGCCTAACTTCCTTTATAATCACTTGGGGCCATTATTTGCAATTTTCACAATCTCTCCTTTACTTCAATTTCCTCCTTAATATTTGTTTATCTCTCAATCTTACTAATTTTCTATCTCTCCTCCTTACTACTTCACACATTACTACTTCACAATTACTTGGGGCCATTACTACTTCACAATCTCTCCTCCTTAATGGCCACAAGTTAAAGATAGATAGAGAGTTATCAATAGAATTATGTAGTGTTAGAAGCTAAATATGAGAGAGAACACGCCTATGGTAATTCATAAGGTATGAATTTTGATAGGTAGAAGGAAGGAAGTTTGGTCTTGGTAAATACTGTCTTTTTAGAACAGCGGAAGTGATTTGCAGGATGTAATTCTGCAGAGAATATAGGCCGTATCGAGTAAATACAGTTACTTGTCATATTGACAGATTCTGAGTGTGCAGATAGCTTATGATACACAGTTTTTATGTATGAGACATACATAATAGGATATCGAGGTTAGAAATTGTGTTTCCATTGCTTGTAAGAAGATTTTACAAGAATGTAGTGTGATACGCTTTATTTTGGAATAGGAGAGGCAAAATAGGGTAAGCTGTTGAATTAGTGATACCAATTGGTGAGTAGTAAAGCATTCAAAATAGTCTCCTCCTTAAGGTATATCAAGTCAAAGCAGGCAAGTATAGCTGAGTCTTATGTTGACGTTTGTTGGATGCATGAGATATACATCTAAAATATGAGGTGTAAGGTCTGCCTACGAGGTATTGCTGAAGTTCATTAAGAAAGTAAACTGCAGGCATAAATGAGTATGTACCAGGACAAATTTTGTATATTTAACACAAAAGAGAATGTCAAATATAGATAAACAGACGTACACAAGACTAAACACATTACATATTAATTTGATAAAACAGAGACCTAGCTAGTCATCCTAATGAGGTAGAGTTAAAGGATGAAGGTCTGCTGATTCTAATCGAAGGAAACATTGACCGCTGAATTTGACGCAGAGTTGGCGTTTGCTGGCTGAAGCTCCTCCTGAGATGATGGTTGCTCAAGGTGAGCATTTGAGGCGATGGGAGCAGGAGCAGTAGTAGCGGTATTGTCTCTTGTGGGAATCCAAGGGATGAAATTGGATACACTGTTCCTGGGGTCTCGAAGACGATTCCTTACACGACGAGAGATTCGACGAGGTCGTTGAATCACTGGTGGAGGAGGAGTGGCAAGAAGGACCATCATTCGATGACGCCATTCAGTGTGGGAGATGGGTCGATGAGGAGGACTAGGCAGATTTGGTGAACACATGATGCAAATGACTTTATTGGTGGAGAAATTTTGAGATACGCGAAGTCGATTCTTTGTTGTTGGAGCGATACATTTTATACAATTTTTGAATTTTTGAGAAGATGAAAGGGTTTCTTGATTAGAGGAATGGGAAAAGACATGTTGGGGGCTTAAAGAAGTGATTGCATTTAATGACATAGTAATGATAGTCTGATTTGGGATTATGTCATCATGCTTTAGTGTAATTATGGCTAGTACTTAGGCAGTCTAGAGGATATTAATATTATTTTCAAACAAGAAGTTTAAAATTAATACATAATTAGATTAATTTGATTGCCTTTATTGTGGTATTAATGGGTACAACCGCTTCTAGAAATAATATGAGTGTTATTTTACTTCAAGTGAGTTGTTTGAGTAAAAATAGAACAGCATTGATTGTTTAAGAACGAATTGGGGACAAAATAACTTGACCAATCCATATGGCACAGTTGTACTTGACACATATGTGGAAGTTTGATACCAATCTTAAGATTGTCTGAGTGTGTCTTAAGATTGTCTGATATCAATCTTGAAGTTTGATACCAATTTTGAGAGATTTGAAGTCTTTTAATGAATGAAGACACTATCAGCAGGTTGTATTTGGTATTTGCTAAAGTGGGAACTGCGATATCAATTGTTATGTCTATCATTGGTAGTGTGATTAATATCGGCTAAGGTAAGGACAAATGATACCGATTGAGTAGACTCTATTTATAATGGACATCAATCTATTTAAGATTAATAAAGCTTAGTAAGAATATTAAATAGATCAAGTGAGATATTACATGTGTACCAAGTGATGTCCGTTCTTCTTTCTATTCACAGATCTAGGCATTCTACACCAAAGGAAGAGATCTGAGACTAGACTTGTTCAAGAGAGTGAGATGTAGCCTATATACGGCAGGGTCATATCGGTTCACTCTGAGGAAGGACTTAATATTTGAAAATATTAGTCTTCCCAAGATTTCTTGAATATCGATTATCTTGAGGATAGGTCGAGTTACTAGAGATTTTTAACTACATCCTTTTAACAAAGAATCACATGATAAGGTGTAGCGAGTGTTTTGAATTCAATCGTATACCAATTAGTCGTTGAGCCATTATAATGAGAACAACTAATTAAGCCTTTATAACCGCAATCTCATAAGGTACACAAGATTTTGTAGTTGTCGTAACTAAGAACACAAAGTCCGTTGAATTGTCTTGAAAGGTTCAATTTAGCGACATCGTTGTTCAAAGCATTTACTTAATAATCTTGACCTTTTAATCATGAAGGATAGAGATTGAGTAATAGCGAGATTCATTGATAGGTTGACATGAAGGTCATGAATACCTGCCTATTTGTTAAGAGACTATAGATTTTGTAACTTGAATTTACTCTTTGTGAAAAGATTAAATTCGAAAGGCAATTATCATGGTGTCTAAGGATGAAAGTTAAGCGTAGTAGAAGACCATAACTTGATGTAGCGATTGTTCAAGAAAGGTTTGCTGATGGGATATCAGCAGAGTTTGTGTCTCGGTAGAGTGATCATTTCATTAAGAGCAAATCTTTTAATCACCAGAATAAAATGGAGATAATAAAGAATAATAAGTTTGATCAACACACTTAACACAATAGTTCATGCTATCAAAGGAATGCAGACAAGTAGATGAGCATGAGAAAAGTTGCGTAACTTGTATTCAATAATCCAAGTAGTTTTACACGGTATGATGCAAGGATCGGTGATTACAAGAACAATACAACTGGATTTTTGATGATCGCCGATTACATGAGAAAGATACAATGATTCAATTTACAGAAAGAAATACATGTTACAAATTTGTGTCCTATAGGTCCTAATCCTAGACATTTAGATGAGGAGTCATCGGTCAAGGATTTAGAAGGAGTTGGATGATAGGAAGATGGCCGTGTTCCCTTTTTGATCTCCTCCAACTCTCGGGGGAGGCAGAACATCTTCACTTCTTCGGGTCATTATGAGAGCACCGAAGGGTGATGGCCGTCAAAGATGTCGCTTGGCCCATGAATCCCCTTTGATAGATGAGGGAATTGGTGGCGACTATTAGCGTTCATCATCCTCATCAATTCCATATTAGCTACTTAATTCAGAAGAATTATCTGCATCGGCCATCTTTGAGGTGATGGTCGGCATACCTACATATAACCGAAGATTTGTTGCACATGGCAATATGTTAAATGTTTTCCAAACATTTGACATTTCTTTCCGGGATCTTTTCGTGAAGTTCAAGTATGCAAGCGGACTTCCAAAAGTGGAATGAGTATGTGCTAATAGATTTTCCCAGTGATTCATCTGTAGACATTTTGGAGTATCAATGAGATTGATAGCTAAAAGTTAGAAGAGAGAATGAAATCACTTTTGCTGGCATTAATTGATGGTTTTCAATCTTACTTTTAAAACTAATTGACTAAAAGAGTTCTTAGGTGTTCTGACAATCATGGTTTGCAGCATATAAATCATGCTTGATGGCAAACTTCTATGATTATCGGACAAGACAAAAGAAGATCTTTTTATCAATTGTTTTCACAACAAGACTGTGGAACCATAATTAATGATTTCTGGCACACAAGACTTGATGCAATTTCTCTCATGTTTGTAAACTGTGTATTGAAAAAGATTTTGGAAATAATTTTCACAGTTTATGAATGATTTTTGGAAATACATTATTGAGAGAAATTTAGATCAACTCTTGTGAAGTGACAGAAATAAAATCGAAACAACATTGAATGAATATGAAGGAATCATACCCTGTTGTTAAGGAATTGTCTTGATCCAATCTTAGGACTTGGATTTAGTAACATTTGTGAGATTTTGAATCATCGATTTGTAACTAGTGTAATCTATAGGCAGTTTGTGAGTTTTGTCATAGTAGAGATTTGAATGAAGAAGGAGCTCTACTTATACTCACGGAGGTTAGATCAAGGATACTCAATAATGAAGCATTACTGTTGAGTTGTCCTTCTGATCACGCCATGGCAGGGATAGGCTGTGAAGTCTAGATATTTTCAAGATTCTCGGTAAGGATTGATGTTGACTGTCTTGTCGTTTTCCAAGATTTTGAAAATAGTCTTAACTTTAATCGAAGCAGTCAAACTTCGAAAAGTGTGCCTCCACCTTTAATTGACTTGAGAGAGTAGGTCATTAAAGGATTTTTACTCCTATAAGTCAGCACATAAAACTGAGCTTATGAAGTGTTGGTTGGCAGATGTAGAAATTCAGCCAACTACGGGGTTTTCAGAAAAACATTTGAAACCAGCTGATAGGAAAAATGCTGATTTGTTTTTGAAAACCATTTGCATAAAACAAATCATACAATTAATGTATATTACTAAAAGTGCAGTATGACAGGTTATTATGCATTGTTGTCTGATGATATGTATGAGCATATTAGTTCAGCAGACATGAGCACAGGTCATTAGAAAGCAAATAGCTAACCTGTTTTGTATAGGCATGAGAGAGGGTCTTAATCAACTCCTTTGGACTTATCAGCAGATTTTTCACTTTATTGTTGTAAAGTCCAGCAGGTGAGGATTTTGACCTTGAGTGAGTGAAGGACATGAGTGAATTCTCATGAGTGATCAGCAATCCTTCATATATCGCAGCCATGTTACTATCTACCGATGGAGAGAGGTGTTGCATGATTGACCTTTTCTTTCATATGAGTTCTGCCCAAAGTACTCATAGAGAAAATTAGCAACATTTATGAGCTAAAGATAGCTCTAGTAATCCAATAATGCAAATGAGACTTAATAAGCATGATAAAAGAATAATTATTCAAAATACGACTTATAAGTGTAACCCAAAGTGTTAAGAAATTAGGAGTGGGGTTACTTCCTCATTGAACTCTTTGAACGCGTCTCGCTCATAGTCGTTGAAGCACCAGTTCTAATCGAGCATAGGTTCTTTGAGTGTATTCTTGATCGGTGAGGCTCTTCATTGAAGGAAGACAAATTCATCATTGATGTCCTTAGGCCAAGAACTTACGGTGATTTTGAAGATAACATATCTTTGATTTCCTTTGAATTTCCTTTGAAACTCTTCTTATTTCCTCTGCTCTAAACTTTTATAAAAAGTTTTCTTGAGAAGGTGTTGGATTGGAACAATCGTTAGCCTTATGTCAAGAGAGCAAGTTTTTGGAAGGGATTCTAAGTTATTCATCCATCAAATATGAGTTTAACCCATTTGCCAAAGAAGATGCCAAGAATTAAGAACGATTTATTAAACATGCATAATCTTTAGCAAGTCAACTTTCACTATAATACTTCTTTTCACAATATCAATGTAATTCGATATATGATAAATTTTCTTATAGTGAACACATAGTCATCACAATATTCTTTCTCACATGTTTTTGAAAACAAAATTTATTTTGATTTGAAGATGGTTTTCAAAAGGCTTTCGGGATTCTCGGTCAAAAGGTTTTTGTGGATAAAAGATTTTGAAAAGACTCCTTTTGACTATGCATCTAATCTGATCAGCAGGATCTAAACTCTCAGGTTATTAAGCCTGAAATAAGGTTTACAGAGTACTAGCTCTGATACCAATTGTTAGGTCCGAGGGTTGCTCAGTGTATAGGCTAGAGGGGGTGAATAGCCTATACTTGGTGTAATAAAAATTTCATCCAAATTTTACATTTAGATTGAAGAGTAGATGAAATGATTACTACACATAGATCATCTTCCTCATACTGAATGATTAGCTGAAGATAGAGTGATCGGACATCTTAGATCGCAGATGTAGATCATGGACATCTAGGATCGCAGATATGAAATATGCGGTTGGAAGATGTATGTTGAACTTAGCCGATGGAAATGAGTTTGAGCAGCGGAAGAATAAACAAAGATAAGTTTAACAATTTAGATTAAAGTATCAGTAAAGATTTGATATGAAAGAGAGCTTGACAGTTGACTATAATCTGTATTAGATGCATCATTTACTTTCCTTAAACAGATTGCACATGATAAAGCAAATTATACACGAAAGAGAAATCAAGGCTGAATGTAACAATTATATATATTATATTAAAATTCAGCAGAGGTTTGCTCAAAGGCAAACATGCTTAGTACATCAACCTAGACTCTCTAACCTAGCAATCTCCTTAGGAAAAAGAAGGAGAAATGAAGAAAGCGAAATCAAATATATCGAAAATACATTAGAAGATGTACTTAATATTTATTAAGACATCTTCCTGTAGTTTCAATTTGATATATTTGTTGTGAGAAGAGAATATTAGGAGTTGTTCAAATAGCAAGTATTTGAACAACTGAGTGCTAAGCACTCGACCAAATATGATGACACCTTATTGCACAATCGGCACGACTTATAATGTAGTATAAGTCCGCCGATATGAATGCAATCTGGACATGTAAGTTCGGCTCTTCATCGGACATCTTCAAGCTTGATCCGCTTCAACGACCGTAAGATACTTGGTCTCTTTACTGGATGATGGAGTTGAGGCCACTGAAGAGACTGAGTTCTTCGAAGGAAGAAGAACTCAAATCAACAACAAGGTTGTTGATCAAGCAGAGCTTCTCAGCTTTTGGATTTTCTTCTCTCTCTCTCTCACAAAGTGTTTGTTCTTACACTTGTGATTTCTCACTCGAAGGAGTGGTTCGGATTGAAGAAATGAAGATCAATACCACAACCTTTCTCAAGCATAAGCATACACGTTTGTGTGTTCTAGTGCTTGTGCTCTCTCCTTGTGCACTTGTGCTCAGGAAATGAGAATAAGAGTTTTCTTATATAGGGAGAAGAAGAGATGACCGTTGGTGTATTGAGTAGGTTTATGCCCGTTGGTGATCGAATCTCATAATGCGAGTACATTTTGGATTTGTTGGGCAAAGACCTTCGCTAGGTTTGAGTCTTGAAGATGATCCGTGACACAGTGGACATAGATGGACGTGTCGAGCTTAGCCTGGATGCGGTTGATTGATGTGGACGTATCATTGCTTTGAAGTGCGGCGTCCCGTGCTTGGCCTTTTCGAAATGAAGCTTTGAAGACCGCGAACACTGTTCAGAAGAGGAAATGTCTATTGGATAAACGTGAAGGTGCAGACATCGATGCGTATCTTGGATTTGTCAGGCAGATCTTGTAACGGATCTATTTTGGCTTGAAGTGCGTTGAGTAACGACCGATGTATCTCGTGATCTTACGGTTTCTGGCGGTTGTTCGATGAGGATTTGGCCGATTTCAAATCCATTATAGAACCGCGATGTAGCTGGCGATGGTCACGATGTTCCTCTTGAATAAATAGCTTCTCTGCGGTTGCTCGATGAAGTGCTTTGGCGGATACGAGAATCTGCCGATATAGAACTGCGATGTAGAGATGGCTATTTAGGCGATCATAGGAAGGAAATGTCGCTTGTGAGACATCTCGATAGTCACGTCGGTGGCAATTTAGAAGAGCTTGATTCATATGAAGGTTTGTCATCATTCTGGTAGGACAAAGACTCGGATATGTACAAAGACTTCCTAGTCTAGTGACCTATGCATTGTTTCAACAAGCTGCCACACTAACCGGTACGCAGCCCTTTTAGCCACTTGTGAAACATGCGTTGTAATGGGAACAAGCAAATCACTGTGTTGGAATATGCATACATATATATCAGCTGATTTACAGGCATATTCCTAACATATACTGTGTTTCATTCTTTGAACATTGATTTGCCAAGAACATGATTTTATTGATTTATGAGTTATTGTCCATAGTTTAATTTCATGGACAAAGTGTTATTTGAATCGTATGTCTACATTTTATTCTGTGGTATTGTATATCCCCTCCTATGCTGGTCTCACAAGCTCACCCCCCACCAGTTATTTGAGTTTTGCAGGTTTGATTTGATCAGAGTGCGCAGTAGAAGTGTGACTAGCTGCGAGGTGGGGTAGAGAGTGAGCCTAGTGTGGTTGTTAGCAGTGATGTTGTAAATTTTGGGTTTTAATCGAGTTGTATAAAATTTTGTTAAACATGAGAATTGGATTTTTTAAAGATTTTTAAGAAAACATTCTTGTTAATTATTTTCGATGCTAGTTAAGACTTGATTTGGTTGTATTGAGAAGCAAGGTGGTGACTTCGGGTCGTCACAACATCCCTCCAGTCAAATTATATCTTATATTTCTAGCTCTAGTAGAAACAGTAACATAAAGAAAATTTTGGATTCATGTGATGTTTGTCAGCGAGCTAAACAGACTCGTGATAGTTTTCATATCAGTGATAATAAAAGTTCTGAATTATTTGGTTTAATTCATTGTGATTTATGGGGGCCTTACACGCGAGCTTCTTTTACTGGATCTCATTATTTTCTTACTATTGTTGATGATAATTCTCGCGTTGTATGGGTGTATTTGTTGAAGGACAAGACTAAGGCCCCAGGGTGCATACGCAGTTTTTTTTTTCTATAGTGAAAACACAGTTTGGCAGGGTTGTGAAAATAGTATGTTCCGATAATGGCACATAATTTAAACCTTTACTGCAATTCTTTGACGATCAAGGGGTATTATTTCAATCCTCATGCGTCGGTACTCCGCAGCAAAATGGACGAGTAGAGCGCAAACATCGTCATATTTTAGAGGTGGCTCATGCTCTTCGATTTCAAGCATTCCTACCGATTAAATTTAGGGGAGATTGTGTGCAATCTGCGGTAAATGTTATTAACAGGACTCCTACCAAATTATTGCAGGGTAAGACACCGTATGAGTTTCTCTTTGGTTCTCCACCCCATATTGAGTTCTTGAAAATGTTTGGGTGTTTATGCTATGCTCATAATAAGCAGCATCTTAAGGATAAATTTGCCTCTCGCAGCCAAAAATGTGTGTTTTTGGGGTATCCGTTTGGTAAAAAAGGGTGAAGAGTATTTGATTTGGAAACTAAGGAATTTTTTATCTCCCGGGATGTGCGGTTTCATGAAGATGTTTTTCCCTATGAACAAGGATCTATACCAGTGACACCTACGTTCGATCTTCCTCGTGTATCCCCGTCTGATTGGGATCCTGTTCTAGAGACTATTACTGCTGCCCACGACTCCACAGTGCACGCCGACAGGGGGAGTGACTTGAGTACCTCGCTGTCTGTACTCTAACAGGCTGCTCCCTAACTCTATCCAACAACTGGCTCTGCTGCCCAGCCTCATCCAACGTCTGGCAGTTCCTTTGTAGATGGCACGGAGCCCTAACCACTTCCTCACAGCAGCCCTGTGGCCACCCGCGAGCCTACTTTCGTTGTTGAACATCTATTCGTTGAGCGTACACCTCATGACAGGCGTCCGCTGGCTTATCTGCCAGACTATATTTGTCACTCGGCTCGTACTACACACCCCATTTCTTCTTCACCAACTCCTTCTTCTACAGCTTCCTCAGGTATGCGATTTTTTATTGCCAATTATGTCCAATATAATAAATTTGCTGAAGGCCATAGAAATTTTTTAGCTGCTGTGACCACTTGTAACACTCTGACCCAACTTCCTTCCTAGTTAACTCATAATCACTTTATAACACCCTTGAAACCCTTGTCATGTTAGATTTCATGCTTGTTAAGCGTGACGTGTTAAGTTATAAGCCGTGTTCGACACGTGATTTAACTCATGGTGAGTTGTACTCTGTTTCTGTATTCATTCGAGACTATTCTCGACATCGATTATCATTTGTATACCTTGTATATTCCCCACATTTAAGTGACCTAGCCTTGGTTTGGATTTACTCTTGAATGGCAAGCATGTTAGTCTTGTCGGTAAATTGTAAGTTGAGATGATTCATGTGTCATTTCGTGTGGTTATCTTCGCGTACGATTGAGACTTATGTTGCTCACCCTTCAAGCCTCATTGGGGGATGATTTGGTTGAGTTTTGATTGTGTTTTAACCTTTGTTTGATGTTAGAATCAACCTAGGATCACTTCGAGACATTTCGGGATCAAACGGAGACATTTTTGGAAAAACTGCTCAGTGCCTTAGCCCTATGCGGCCGCCCTAGGATAGTTTGCATAGAATTGGTGATCATTCTGTCTTCTATGCAACTGCACTATGCCTTGGCATAGTGCCTATGTAGCCGCGTTATGCCTTCGCATAGCCACGAGCTCTACTTCGCCGATTTTCGTTCTTTTTCAGTTTTTAATGTTTTTAAGTGGTTTAAAATGCTCAAACAAGCCCAGGATTGGACCAAAAACTTACCCATGGATTAAATAAGATAACCCAACCTATTTTCCCTCATTTTCTTCCTTTAAATCCAACTGGTTATAGAGAGAGAAAGAAGAGAGAGAGTAGAGAGATAAAATCATGATATCTTGGGCGTTTGAAGTCGGATCGAAGATTCGTCGTCTCCGTAGTGTAGAGGGCAACAAGGAAAACATTTCTAGCAAAATAGATTCCACGATCTGTTGAGGAATCACAGATCTCTCATCATCTCCCACGTTTTTGAGAGAGAAAGTGAAGTTTTGAGGATGAAAAGCTTGATTCGAGCCTAGATCGAGGGTGGGATCGACGATTGGGCTTTGTAGCGGTGTAGAGGTCGTGGAGGAGTACATTTCCAACCAAAGCCCCCTTGATTTCATGGTGGATTTGCGGCGAAAGTAAGTAACTATAATGTTTTGTGTGTTTACGAGTTAAATTGGAAAAGTAAAGCATGTAGGATGTGTTAGCGATGATTTTTGTGACATTTTCTTGGGAGAATTATATAATTAGTCCCTACAAATGATGTTAGGTTATACTTCGTTACTTACTTGAATAGGGATTTTGAATTGGGAAAAAACTGATGATTTATTGTTGATTCCGTAGACTCTGAATAATAGAGACTTGTAGCGTTTGATGTTGTTGCTATTATTGTTGTGGTTATTGTTGTTGTGGTTGTTCTGGTAATCGTTATTTTTGAGTAATAGGAACTCATTGAGGTTGAAGTGTACTTGTGCATTATTTAGTTGGGTTCCAGCTGTAATGTCGCCGATGACTTGTTTTAACCTAATCAAACTTCACTATATTTATTCGTAAGTTTGAGTATATCGAATCATTGAGGTTTTTGTCGTTTATGCACTAGCCATAAACTTGCGAGATTGTTACAAGTAGTAGACACTTCGTATATTGGGCATTGCGATTGATATGGGTTTGTAGAGACGATAATACGACTTGTCCCGACATGTTAAATATTGGTAATGACTCTAGTGGAGTTGACATGAGATAGTATATTTATATTTAAAAATTATACGAGCTATATACTAATCGTAACTGACTCTGGCAGAGTCGAATATGACGTAATAAACAAACGTCGAATAATGTGGTAATTTTATTAATGGGTATAATTGACTCTACAGAGTTGAGTAATGGGTAGTATTAATCCCTACATGACATATATTAGTTCCCTACTATGTGGGATGACGAATTGATGGGTTTATGACTTAGTAAAACTTTGACCTTGGTTGACTTAGGCAAACATTAGTTGACTACAAGATACATTGAATAGTTAAACTATGCTCTTGTATAAACAAGTGTTAATGGTATGTAGTTGCCTCTTCAATAGAGTATATTGAGTGATTATAGGATACTATAAGGATCCTAAGTTAAGTGTAATTGCTATGTATTAATTAATGGTAGTAAGTACCAGTAGACTTACCTTACATTGGGGTTATGTATATGTCTAGCTATCACAGACACTGTTTGGTGGCTGAGTGCTACATATTGTCTACTTTGTTTATTGTCTTATTTTGTTTATATGTTCAATGATTATGGACATATTGCGATTGTTCTAGTATGAGATAGGACAATTATCCTACTTTGATGATTGATTGTGTGTTTAGTATTTACGAACACATTGAGTTGATTTGGTATGTGATTCAATAGAACACATGGTGATTTGTTGGGAATGACGAGTAAATATCAACTTGTGCATTGTATTGAATCCAGCTGGCATTCTTTGTAAAGTTATGGTGGGACGATGTATAATCTTTACGAATGTGTTTCGTAATCGCTATGGGTCGTCGTACCGGTTTGTACACACCCCTCAACTATTAGCCGCAGGTGGGATATAGCCCCACTGTTGTAGCAATACGCATGACTCTGGTTAGCTATTGAACCCGATGGGATTAATTGGGGATGTCGATACTACGTACACAGGTATCGAGGCACATTTGTTTTCTCGTGTATTGCAGGAGCAATGCGAAGTTAGAAGAAAGAGAAATAATATCTTTTATGATGTGGTTTATTTAAGTTGCACTTATGTGAACATCAAAGTGCTATGTGATTTATGTGACTTGTATACTTTTGATATTATACATGTTCAGTATGGGTAAAAATGTTATTACCATGTTATTCTTTTGATATTATACATGTTCAGTATGGGTATAAATGTTATTACCATGTTATTCTTACTATTGAGCATTTTACCATGTCTGATAATCGCATGTAGCAACTTGTCGAATAATTGTTAAGTTGGACTCATTACCTAGGCTTGCCAGTTTGTAGTTGAGATGTTAGGTAAGCTGGAAGCGCTACCTAGACTAGTTACATGTAGTGTCTTGGTTTACGGTTTCATTCATACTCATAGCATACAATACATTATAGTGGCTTACGGGTCTTATAGACTCACCCTTATTGTGTTGACTCTTTTAGATTGCAATCGAAGGATAACATAGTGAGGTCGGTGAGACTTGCGGGTGCTGGTAGATTGATCTTTGGGTAATTGTTTTTCAAAGCCTGTTTATACTTATGTTTCTTAGTTCAGTGAGAACGATGGTTGATGTAAAGTTATGTAAACTTTACTTATGGGTAGCATTGATTTGTAACTCTTTTTATTGTTGTATTCTTTTGGAGCCGACACTCGATGTCGAGCCGTTTATTATTGTAATTTTCCCGAGCATGTTATCTCATGGGTATTTAGTGTTGTTGTTTCTCCGGCTTTTATATTTAGCCGTCGAGGTTTATTGTTGGGATTACAGTAGTATTGTTCTCCGACTTGTGTTTGGCCGTGGAGGTTTTCTAGTTATGGTTTTGTTATTCGAGTTTTTGAAACTTAGATTTTTTTTTTAGTTGTCGTTTTCCGCTGTATAGTTTTGGTTTTGAGCTTGTGTAGCTCGTTCACTTCTGTGGACTCTAGTTGTTTCTTTTAGTTTGGCACACCGAGTTGCGGTTCAACATCGGATCTCAGACTCGGGGCGTCACATCACTAATGTTGAGCCCAGGTCTTATAAAGAGGCAGTACATAATTCTCGGTGGCGTAAGGCCATGCAAATTAAAATTGATGCTTTGGAGAAAAATCATACATGGGACATCACTGATCTACCTCCCGGAAAAAAGCCTATCGGATGTAAATGGGTCTATAAAACCAAGTATCGTTCTGACGGCACTGTTGAACTGGATAAGGCACGACTTGATGTTCTTGGTAACCACCAGACTGCCGGAGAAGATTTTGGTGATACTTTTGCTCCCGTGGCTAAGATGGTGAGTGTTCGAACCTTTCTTGCAGTTGCAGTCGCCAAAAATTGGGAAGTTCACCAACTTGATGTCAACAATGCCTTTTTATATGGTGATTTACACGAGGAGGTGTATATGAAGCTCCCTCCAGGTTTTTCTTCCTCTTCTCCTAATACGGTATATCATTTGTGCAAGTCCCTGTATTGTCTTCGACAATCCCCCCAAAATTGGTTCGCCAAATTGTCTTCCTCGTTGTGTCAGTATGGCTTTCATCAGTCTCATGCCGATCATACTCTATTTACTCTCCGTACGGGGGATGATATTCTGTCTGTGTTAGTTTATGTGGATGATATTCTCGTTGCTGGTAATGTCCCTGATCTTTGTACTTCCTTCAAACGATACTTGGATGACTGTTTCCAACTTAAGGATATGGGTCCACTTAAGTACTTTCTGGGTATTGAGTGTGCTCGATCACCGAAAGGTATGTTTTTGTGCCAGCGAAAATATACGCTTGATATTCTTTAGGAAACGGGGCTCACCGCGTGCAAGCCCGCCGATACTCCTTTGCCGTAGTCACATAGGCTGTCCTTAGCTGCTGGACCTTTATATTATTCGGACCCTGCACAGTATAGGCGCATAATTGGGTGCCTCATCTATCTCACTATTACTCGTCCGGATATCTCTTATCCAGTACATATCCTATCTCAGTTCATGCAGGCTTCTCGACATGAACACTTTGATGTTGCATTATAGGTATTGCGATATCTTAAGGCTTATACTGGGCAGGGTCTGTTGCTTTGCACGAATAGTGATTTACAACTTTATCCTTACTGTGATTCAGATTGGGCAAGTTGCCCTATTTCTCATCATTTAATTTCGGGCTATTATATATGCTTGGCTATTCCCCAATTTCTTGGAAGATGAAGAAAGGGTTGTATATATATTCTTCACCATACAATGAGAAAGGGCCGACCATGAGTTTATTCCTTAATGTTTTACATGAACTGTGATTGTAGGAGATATGGGGAGCAGATGATGTTGAAGAAGACATGTTTGGAGGTAGGCTGGAGTTAGACATATCTGGAGGCAGGGTAAAGTTGACATTTAAGTGTATTTAAGGGTGTTAGGTTTCATTTGAAGAAAGTCTGAATCCTTTTAAAGTATGTGTTAGTTAGACATTTATACCTCCACGTTCTTTAGTGATTTAAATAGCGAATTGACAAAATAGTTTGATTAAAAACCCAAATGGAAACAAGTTGGAAATTGAAACAGAGTATTGATGGTGGTAGTAAAGAGAGTGGCAAATGTGAGTAGAGGCTTGATAAAAAAACAACAATGGTACTTGGCTTGAAGGATTCTGGGACAAGCTTACCCCATCCAACAACAAGAGGCACGATTTTTGTCGGTCTTGAGGAGCTCAAATCGAGGGAATGTACAGATGTTTTGTGCAACAAACTCCAAGACACGATCTTTTGTTGGCCTTGAGGTGCTCAGTTCGAGGGAATAGAGAGATGTTTTGTGGAACTAACTCCAAGCTAGTCTTCAACCTCATCCGCGACTAGAGGGATAAGAACCATCCTATCACAGTGTTGATTGAAGACATTAAATTGTTGCTTAATACTACTAAGTCCAAAACGCACTCAGAGAAGGAAACAAAAGGTGAGGACTTCCTGTTTTTCATGAACGCACCAAACATATTGACATAGACTGCCATGTTATGCGCGAGCTTCTAGTTGCCGGCATCATTAGTACTGCTCATGTTCGTACGTCTTTATAGCTTGCAGACATTTTTACTAAGGCACTTGGAATAGATCAATTTCATTTTTTATTATCCAAGTTGGGCGTTCGTGACCCTCATGCTCCAACTTGAGGGGGAGTATAGGAGTTTCCTATTGTTTTTAGGAAATAATTTATTTCCCTTATTTTATGTATAGCTGTTTTAGTAACTTTCCTATTGTTTATATACCTAGTTGGTAGCTTGGGTTAATTACTCTAAAGGCGAACATCGTACCTTAAAGTTGACAAAGTCTTGGTTAGTGCATTTGTGGAACGCTAGCACCCTGAGACCAATAGTTTTCACCTACCCTTTGGTGAAATGACAATCACATTGGATGATGTATTTTGCCTTACAGGTCTTCTGATCACAAGGGTTCTAGTCTTATCGAGATGGATTTTTACACCAACATCCACTTATGATGTTGAAAATGTGTTAGGAGTTTCTTACGCTGAAGCGATAGAAAGAATGCGAGGTGCGAGAGGGTCATCTGTGAGGCTAAAGTGGCTCAGGGAGAGGTTTAGTCAAGATGCTATGTCTGATGATCCGAAAAGGCGTGCATTCTCAACTAGGGTTTATTTATTGTACACCTTAGGTTGTACAATTTTTTCTGATAATAGTGGCACTCGGGTTAACATATCGTACTTGGAGTTCCTGGTTGATCTTGACAGAATTCATACGTATGCATAGGGAGCTGTGACTCTAGCTTATCTCTATAGACAGCAAGGATAAGTGTCTACCTTCATAACCATGCAGATGACTGGATATTTCAAATTATTGGCGGTAATAAATTCATATTTTTACTTATGTTTTTTTTGTTAAAATAAATATTTATTAAATTATGGAAAGATTATTGTGTGTGTGTTTTCTTGCATTTCATGTAGGCATGGATATACAAACCATTCCAAATGTTTACGCCTCCACATAAGATGAGGAAAATCTCCTTACAACGAGATGGCTACCAAAGGCTGGACAAGGAGCAACTATAGAAAGATTAATGGTAGTGCGTGAAGTTCTTGACTCCCTTAAACCAAGTGAAGTGAGGATTTATGTATTTTTATATATTTGTATACATTGAAATGTATAGTCAATATACATGTTGTAAATTTTTGTTTCTTAAATTGTTACATGTTATTTGGAAACCCTATACGGAGAGGGTGAGAGAACATTTTCCATTCCACCTAATTTCATATTACCAGGGATGCATCTCAGCAAACAATGTTGTGGAGCCATATCATCCTGACTGAATCTTGCGACAATTTGGATATGTGCAGACAATTTCATACGTCCCTATTGCTCCCGGTATCCCCAGGAAAGAAACCCAATAGACATGACCGATATGGGGGGGTGCTTGTACAATACTTTGTAAATTGGGATAGTCACGTGTTATCTGACGACAAACTTTGTAAATTAGGATCTGCTTCTACAACCAAGTTGATTTACAAAATAAGCAAAAGATTGATTTACAGCTCGAGCTAATCTACAAATACAGTCTCAGTGCTTCGACCAAGTTAATTGGGTGGTTCCTACACTTTCACTATACAAATTAAGCTGGTCGCTATACAAATTTTTCCAGCCAGCTGCATAATTATGTCGATATATATTCCATTTATCTGCCACGGGTGATAATGGACTCCCCTCGCGCAAGAACACATATAAATACATTACATATCAATATCATGGATACATATAACATAAATAACGACAGATAATATCCTTGATATGGTATGCACCTAAATATAATGATCATTGTTCATAAATCCAATACATATCATCTTTGGATCAGTTGGGATTGGGGTTCTTAAGGGTAAATAAGTCATCAGAATTTGCAAATCCAAACACACGAGCGCAACGTTGAAAGCTGATGCTACCAAATGACCCATTTTTAGAAAACAAAACCCATGTTCTTTAGGTGCAAGCACCTTGTAGTAATCTAGAATGTCCAACATTTCTTCAACGCGACCATGTTCAATGAAAATATTTTTGATAACTCTTGTTAGTTCGTTATGAAGTTCTCCTCGAATCCTACCCCAAGATTCCTCGGTCATGCCAAGTAGTTCAGCTACGACATGAAAACCGCAATGACCATCACTTTTAACATTTTTAGTCTCTTCAATCCAATTGTGCAAGTAGGATGGTAGTTGTTAGATAAAATCACTCGTAGTCGCAAGTCGAGTCTTTTGCCGGATAACCTATTGAAATAAGACACATCAAAGTCAATGTTTCATTAGTGTATAACCAATGTTAAATGATTGTTCAATCTATCTTAAATGGACGAGAAAAAAATACATGTTTCTTCTTTGGCCTAGGTGTCAATGTGAGAGTAAGAGGTTGTTTAATCGATAGACCAACCTCATAGGCAATCTTTTTACATGGCGACCAGCTATCTTCAATGGAATACACATACTCAAACTTACTCGGATCACGCTTGGTTGATTTGTCTTGTTTAGCCTTTATGGACTCAAGACGACCACGAGTAAGAATTTTCTGTCATTCGGGATGATTAAGTGATGTCGTTGGTGGTTTATTTATTTTCTTCAATCTCTTCAAAATTAACAACCGCTCTGAACCAGGTGTTTGTTCCCACTTGGATGAAATCTTAACAATTGACTCTTTAAATTGACTACCCATTTCTTCGACTATACCAGCACCTTCTACCTTTGGAGATATGATATATAACTTTTTCCAAAAGGCGTCAGCCTTATCAAGTGAAATTGGCATGTCCAATCTCTTATATTCTGAAATCTTATGACCACAAGGCAGCCCGTATTTTTTTCTCAGTATACACCCACACAGCAGAGGTTCTATACCATGTTCACCAATAGCGCTCATTTTATCATATATCAAGTTCAATTCATGTAACGACAACATCCCTCGCAGCTCTCTAAATACAATTGATTTGTATATATGCTAGACAACATTTTTGCTCTTCTCAAATGACTGTTTGATTGCCGTGTGTGATGTCTATATTAGGATGTGAATCTGTCTCCAACATGTCTCAAAGTTACATTGACTCGAGCCAAGTTGTCTTTTCAACAATGCATGTTGACTCTCCATCCTGGAATACAAGTTACACTTGTTATTAAGTATATATCTAACAAAATACCTATTAAACAGTGAATTCAACATGACATGATATTATGTGTTAAATAGTATTTGTTGTGGTATTATCGAAATGTATAACTGTATCCGTCTAAAAAGCCACAAATCTTTCCTTGTATGGCATTAACCATTGTTCCATGACATATTTAACGGCAGTGGAAATTTTTTGAAGTCTGACTGGAGTCTTTGTAGCAAATCATTATAACTTGACTCAGTATCTGTGAGAACCAACGTATTCCAATACATAGAAAAACAATCTCATTTATCTTTTATATGGAACAATTTCTTGCAATTTACCAAAATGTTCTTGTTAATATGCCACCGACAGAGGAAATGTCTCGAGGTGGAAAAAGTTCTCTGAATTGCATTCATTAAACCAAGTTCTCTATTAGTAACAATCACGTGTGGTAGGGAGCTTTGGTCCATCAATGATTTTAAGACTGTCAACGCCCACGTATAGTTTTCTTCCCGCTCGAACTCCAAATAAGCGACTGCAATATGAAATGTCATTAGTGTGGACGTCACACCAACAATTTCCAACAAAGGTAACTTATACCTGCGTGTCTTGTACGCACAATCTATAAAGAGGACGCTCGGAAATATCGCAATAACTCTACGCTCGTTGGGTGAGCGAAGAAAATATCCTTGACATCATCGGTCTTCTCGCAGCGATGGTGATGATATAAATATCCATGTTCATTCAACTTAAACATAAGCTACTGCAATTGAGATCGCCCCTCACGCTCGACAACTCTATTTGACAAACGAGTATTGTAAATAGTCCTTAATGTGAACTTATTATCTACAAATTTTGATTATAAACCAAACAAAATGTCCTTGGGTTTACTTGTGTGAGACAAATCAATGACATAGTCCTTCTCCTTCGGTGATAATCGACCAACATATGAGTGGCCCTCCAAATACTCTGCAGTTGGATAATTGCGGACACCACATTGCACATCCAATGCCCAAGGTCCATCAATTGATATTTGTCTACCCCTCAACCGAAATGGACAACCACACTTCTTCGTTCCAGTTTCTTTTTTTCCTATTTGGTTTGCTTACAACGTCTTTTTCAACAATTTTCTCTTCGTTATTTACTCTAGATAACTTTTCAACATTCTTGAATTCACGGTAATTCCCACTACGTTCATGCGCCAAAAGTAACCGAACTCTTTTCTTACACGATCAACTATCTGACCTGATAATTACTATCACCATTCCATGCTCCTTTCCCGTAGACGCAATCAAACAATGTATCACGAGATATAAACAATTCATACGTTATGAACACATTTGTGTAATCCATAATAATATTTTGAATGTGTTCAATCTTTATAATCAGAGCAACACTAGCCTCTGTAGACAACATGTTTGAATCCTGTTTACAACAAAAAAATAAAATTCAACAACAAAGAAGTTGAAAAGTTTTTGTTCAGTTAAGATTGATGGAACACCATAGTAGTGTTTGGGCAACAATGATGGAACAAAGCAGTGGTGTTCGGTAACTGCTGATGGAACAACACAGGGGTGTTCAGGCACCTTTGATGGAACACCACAGGTATGTTCTGCTGGTGGTGACCAAACACCACTGTGGTGTTCCATTGACCAGTACTGAACAAATCTCGTCTCCAGCATGTACAAAAAATCATGAAAATATCGAATTTCAAACTTGAGAACGGTAGAGATACTTACATTCATGGTCTACTTCACTTCTTTAGAGCCCGTTTGGTGCAGCGTTTACAAAACGCAGTGTTTTAAAAACGGAGGTCTTTCCTTATAAATACGTTTGGGATATCACTTCAATACGCAGCTTTTTTTTCCTAGTAGCGTTTTAAAACCTGCGTTTGGGAAAAAGTTGAGAATTTCAGCGTTTTAAAACGCAGCTGCGTTTTGAAAACGCTGCGTTTTCTGCCGCAGTATTGAAACACATTTTTTGCAAATAAGCAGCGTTTTATCCCTGCGTTTTGGCCAAAATACTCGACCAAACGGGCTCTTAGTCTCCATGTCAGATTTTTGTTACAATATCGATGTTGAAACTTGAGGGGTTTGATTTGGGGGTATGAGTTGGTAGGAAGTTGGAGAAGTTGTGTATGTTTTGAAAATGAATGAGTTTATATCGTATTATGGAGCATGGTGTATTGAACAATTATTTGGTAGTGTATTTAAAAATTTAGTAGGTGTATAAATATAATGATGAGTGTATTTAATAGAAAAATAATATTTATATCTTTTGAAATAATAATATTTTTATAATTTAATTTTAGGATGTATTAATAGCGAAGGGTGGTGGTAATAGCCCCGCTCTTGGTTAATAAATAATTATTCATATACTCCTGTACAATGCAAGAAAAACACCAACAAAGAGGTAGTACATAAGTGAAATAAGCCCGCCGTAAACTCTAACTCATCTCTCTTCGTCTCTCCTGCTGTAACCCTTCAAAATTCTAACTGATACACCCAACCCAAGTAAAAGGAAACGTCGTCTGGAATACAGAAATGGAAGAATTAAGGAAGCTAGAACAAGTACAGAAGACTCTAAAGCTGATGCAGTCCCATGGCTTGATCGATTCTTCTGCCAACAACAATGCCGACGACTCTAATCGTTTCCTTGCTAATTTCATCCTCCTCTTGGTAAAATTTCGCCCCAGTTTCCGAATTAGAACACATTCGTGTTTGATTGTTTCAGTTCTTTGCTACTTTTACATAGTTTGGGACTTGAATTCATCCCTGATCACCGAGCTACTAGTATCAATTTGAAATGTAAAATGAAAAAAATTACAATGATCGAATGACTTTGAGCCTTATTCTAAATCAATGCTTCCTTTTACCGAGAAATGAAGTTATCGATGTCTCGTTTGCGGCATGTCAGTATGCTGATGTGTTGTGACGCACCAATGCCTTGCATCACGGATAGTTGTAAAGTATTTTGTAACTACCTGATACTTGAGATATTGCGGTATTGTGTTTGGTCAAATAAATCCCATCTTCCACACATGTTTGTTTGCAAACTGAGTATTACATTGGGTCAACAAGATGACATTGCATCATCGTCCCCCCAAACAAGTTTTCCATTGTAAGGGCCTGTGTTTAACTTTTGTTGTCTGTTTGTCTCTTTTTGCTGTTGTTAAGTTGGTATTTGTTTGGCTCACTTTTGACTATAATTTCTTTAAGCTTTCAAAACTTGTAAGTTCGTGGTGGGAGGTATTTTCTCACTATAGTTAGAAGAGAAATATGATCTTATGCATTTTGAAAGGGGACAGTGTGAGTGTGTGTGTGTGTGTGTGGGGGCGCTTGGGGGAGACGGCATTACAAATGCTCTTGCTTGTGAATGGTTATTGGCCAACTTAAAAGTAGACTCAAGTGAATTGATTGTTCTTCTTAAGGTCAAGCTTGCCTAAATGTTCTCATTATGCCATATTTCAACAGTCCTGTTTTAAACGTCAAACATTTTAAGCAATGCATTATTCCTTTGAAATTGACCATAATGACATAATCTCCCATTATATGTCATCTTGTCTATGTTTGGCCAATCCATTTATCTCTAAGGGAAAAAGGTATGGTCCCAATGCTGATGCTTGATGTAGTAATTCGATTGTTCGGAACTCTTAAGTCTTTCCTACCATTACAATTGTCACAGACTCACAATTCAATCATACATCTCCCTTATCACATCAATATACCTGACTTTAACTACTTGCTTTTCTAGCAGCCACCAAACTATTTCTATGGGCACTTCATCATAGCCTCCTCCAAGTCAATAGAAATCATATGAATACCTTCTTTCTGTCTCTTTCTTTCCATCAATCTTCTCAATTTACAGATAACTTCCACTATTGACCTCCCAGGAATAAAAACATAAATAAACTGAAACCGAGAGCTTCCGTTTTTGCAAGTCTTAGTCTATTCTCAACGACTCTCGCCCACCGCTTCATCGTCGTTTGACTAATTAATTATATATCTATATTATTTGTACAACTTTGGATGTCTCCTTTATTTTTGTAGATTGACACTATAATGCTCTTCATATACTCTTGAGGCATTTTTTTAACATCATTATCATCATCATAATATTAAATAGTTTTACTTGCTAGACATGCCTACATCTCCTAGCTTCCACGACTCAATAAGAATTACATCTCCATCTGGCCCTAAAGCCATCTATGTTTTCATCTTCTTTAATGCAATTTTAACCTTAGACTTGCTGAATCTGTGAAAAGACATCTCTAGTTTTTTCGTCATTATTTTCTTCCTCTATGGCTACGTTTCCTACATGTTGTTCGTTTCATAATATTTCAAATATTGTTTCCATATTTCTTTAATTTTCTCATCTTTTGATGAAGACCTCTGAATATTCATCCTTGATAAATTTTAAGTTCTTGAGGTTCCTAGTCTTCCTCTCCCTAAATTTTTCATGTTTGTATATGTTCTTTTCCCTATCTTTTGTTAATAATTTAGTAGAGAATTTGTTTACAACTTTATATTACTGTCATGCTTGGATTTTATGCACACATATGCATGTTCGTTGTGCTTGTGTGTTGAATCTTCAGATGTTGATCTTACTCAGCTAGGAATCTTGTGTTGGTAAAAATGCTGCTTTGGTTCGTTGGACATTTATTTTATTTATTCACTTGTATAAAACTCACAAGAGTTGACACAAGACACTGTAGGAGCTCTCACAAGAACTTGTCACCAATTTCGGTCGAACATATCGCATCTTCTTCCGCCTCGTTTTCTTGTTTTTATTACATTTCATTTCATTTTGATTCTATTAAATTGCCTGCTGCCTTCTGATCCTTTTCAATACTGGAAAATGTCATGCTGTAGATACAACCATGTGGCACGCTGGACATAGATAGAAAGTGCCAATTGGTTTCTGACCATTTTCCTAAGGTTTGTTTCTGAACACTATTCTATTTTTGTAACCTGCAAACAATCTTTTGAGCATTCTTATACTGTTTGGGTGACAGATGTCTGCTGCATTTCTTGAGGAAGCATTGCTATGGCTTTGTGACGAAGGTATGGAACAACCAGAAAGCAAGCATGCTGTTTCACCGATTCCTATTAGTGTAGCTCTGAAAAAGTAGGTGTTACTGTATGAGGTATGGCCGTTCATGTAGCTATCGGGGTAAACATTTTTCATTGCAGTTCTTCCTTGGAAGATTCATGTAAAGGTTGCAATGTTCATCGTTGATCTCAATGTCCTCGACTTGTATCCTATATTTTTATTGAAAAAAGACAGTAAATAGCTTGAAAAGAATCATAAATCTGTTTAATTTAAGTTTATTGTTTCTGGTTTCTTAAGAAACCTCCTTCAAAGAAAAATTAAGTACAGTCGTAGGAAACTTTTGAATAAAGAAAGTACTGTCACCGATTCCTTTTCCTTCCCTTTTTTTTTTTGGTGTGTAAAGCGATTCTATTTTTCTTGTCCCCTTGAGTTTATCCTTTTTTTTGTTTTATACAATTGACAATTTTATGTTTTGGAATGAGTGTACTTTTTACCTGTTTACCTTCTGTACTACCATTATGTGGCATTCATTGAACTTTGGATGTTAATTAGGAATATAGATAACCTCTAGAAACTTCAAATTTCTTGCAGGCAACAACCGAACTGAAAATCCTGTACCTCTTGAGTGTGAAGATGAAGCAGGAGTTGGTTCATTGCAGACGTATTCTGAAGACATGGCCATGGTTGGGTTTGACTCAATGCAGCGAGCAAATTCTACCCTCGAAGATTTTGTAAGGAATAAGTCAAATAACTCGTGAGCTATGTATTATTGGTGATTATCAGATCATAGAAACTTTTGGGAAAGAAGTTTCTATGATCTGTCCCAATATACGTGTCAATTGTCTCAGTTGATTCTGCGAAAGATAAATATCCAAGTATTCTGTTATTTAGAGAAATAGGGTTGATAAAATGAAATCAGTTTTCCAACAGCCAAAGACATTTAATAGAGGGAGTAATCATGCATCCTTTTCTTGGCTACAGTCAATATAGTATCATTATGTTTAATATTCTGTCTATAATTGGACAAATTACTGAATACTCCCATAAAATTGCAATATAAATTGACTAAGATTTTTTTTTTTGTTGGAAAAATACCAAAAAGTCCCCCCTAAAGTTTTTCATATCCAAAATTCCCAAAATTAAGTCTTCTATCCAGCAAACTTTTAATACCAAAAAGACCTAATGTTTCTACTAACGTTGTTAGGATAAGAGCTTCATTTGAATGGAAGCATTTTTTTTTCTTTGAAAGGTTCTTACCTAACGAGGTTAGTAGAAACGTTAATCTTTTGGACTTTTTGGTATTAATAAAAGGTCAACTTTGGGACTTTTTGGTTAATGAATATTTTTAGCGGCACTTTTTGGTAGGTTTCCATATTTTATCTGACTGGAATTTGTGCCAAATCTGATGGTAATTGACATTTTAACAAGCCAATGTCAGACCTACCTTGTCGCAGGGGGTGTCAATTTACCGCCTGAACTTTTTGAAATTCTCGGCTTGACTCTTATGTATCTTGGGAAAAAAATTAATATGTTAATTGAGCCCTCTAAACTATTGGAAATCTAAATTTGCGCCCTAACTTTTGAACAATTACATATGAGTAATTAAAATCTACTACCTTTTGAAAATAAAAATAAATTACTTATCAAAATAAAAGATTATGAAAGTAGATGGGGCGAGATGTAAATCAAACTCACTCACACTTTCTATGTTACCGGTTCATTCTTTACGGTACTACAACACTGGTGTTTATTGCTGTGCAATAGATGATGAACTCATATACTTACATATAATTGTTTTATGGAATTTCGGAAGTTACTGAAAAGCATACTTTCCATGATTTTCCTTGTCATCCATTAACCATACCATCCAAATATAGTATTCATGGTGTGGTATTAGCTTAAGGTTACACTCTGCCCATGTTAATTATATATCTTAACTGCTATATTTGTACTGGTATTCTCCTAGCTTTCCGCTTTTTAGTTAGAATGTTAAAACCTTAAGTAACTACTTTTGGCTCTCTCCATGCAAAGGAATCAACTGGAGATTCCTTACTTGGATTCTGCAGTTAGAAATGCCTGAGTTCTTAGTTTTGGGTTTTTCCAGATACAACTTGCTTAACTAGGCTACTTTTATCATGAATCTGGCAATCTAACTGAATGTTGCCCGCCTCAACAGCTAACATATCTTCTTGTTCATTCAATTGTACCTCCCTAACTTCACCCCTTTGATTTTTTAATGGCAACATGATCTCAATATGCTCAAGTTAATGTCATTATTGCTGCAAGGCATGCCTTGCAGCTTTCAATTGTGTGCCTTGCAGCTTTCAATTGTGTGCCTGCAACATTTTCTTCCTTTTACTTAGAGCTTCTTAAGATGATTGATTTCTGTGATGTAAATGTTGTGTATTCCTGCTTGATTCATTAATCCAGTCCATTGTTTACCCATTAATTGTCTATAAATTTTCAGTGCAGATCTTACTTTATGTTTCATGACATGGATGCTAACAAGGTGCAATCCATATTCAGATACCTACCACTGCTTTCATTCGCAGAAAGTTATATTTATCAGGTAAGATATATGACTAGAATCTCATGTCTGTAATAATTGTAGGGGGACAGATTAGAACTCCAAAGAACTAATTCTTTAATTCTTTGTTGCAATGTTGTGATTTTGCTATGCGCACTTCCTCATGAAGTATGAATCTTTAATTTACTAAGATTACAAGCCTAGTAGGGTTATGGCTGAAACACTATTCACTTTCCTGCCTCATAGACACGGTTCAAGGTTTGCAATTCTGGTATGTGCACACTATTGCAAGCAGTGACATAGTTTCCCTGTATCACGACCTTTTGAGTTGCCTTTATCTAGTACTATTACATAGAGGGAGGAGTTTCTTGAAGCCTCATCGCACTTTTTTGGATTGTCAACATTGGCCTTACACATAATTAGTAACCGGTTACATATTAATTACACGGGTTTTGCTGTGGCACTTGTCCAGCTTCAATTAAAGGAAATATGTTGCATTGGAAATCATCTTCACTGCATCAAAAACACTCCCAAATGCATCGAAAACACTCCCCAATGCTTTGGAAATGATTCCCAATGTACTCCTTCCGTTTTATATATATTGTCCAACTTTTCATTTTTGTATGTTTCAAAGGTTTTGGCCACTTAAGATTCCAATGAACATTAATTAACAAATATCCTATTATGCCCCCAACTAATAAAGTATTCACAAGATAAACCAATTAAATTAAGGAGTATTAATTACTACTAGAAATACCTGGAAGGTTATAAGTGGAAAGAAAATATTAGACAATGCATTTAAGAGGACTCCTAAATATGTGTGCTTTTGCTAACAGAGGGAGTGATAGATTTCCTAACTGGGACACCTTAACAAGTGCTATAGGGGCACTTGTTAGCAAGACCCTAATTACATTAATATCCACAACTCTAAAATAACTACCCACTTTCACTACCCAAAACTACCAACTTTTAAAATGATTAAGGCCTCGTCTAGTGCAGCGTTTTAAAAACGCAGCTTTTTAGAAAAGCAATTTAGTTTTTTTTCGAACGCAGCTTTTCTGAAATGCATGTTTTTTCTTGTAAATGTGGTTAGTGTAGCGTTTTAAAAAGTTGATTTGTAATCATAGTATTTGTCTACTATGACTATTTTATCCTTACCTATAATTATTTATAAAAGGATGACTTTGATGTAGACTTGTTTTTTCAAAAGTATAAGTATTTAAGTTATTTGTATTACAAATAATAGGAAAAATATGTTATTTATTAATTTAAAAAATGACCAAATTGACATTAAAAATTTTAAATCAAAATACAATTTTTGGGATGGGGGATTAAGTTATCAAGGGCACAAAGTAAAAATAAAAAGGGTAAAAAGAAAAGAAAAAAAAAGAAAGTAAAAGATGAAATTTGTCTAAAGACTAACCAGAGGAGAGAGAAAATAAGGAGAAATCCTTATCCACGCCACCTCTCTAGCTTTACGTTTCTGTCCTCTTCCCCACTTCCTCTTCAATAAAATCTTTGCCATTGTTGTTATCACAAATATCCACCGGCACAGCAACGCCTATTTTGACCTCTACCAAATCAAGATCTGCAAATCCAAAGTAATAGGATATCTATAAATTTCATTAGTTCAATTCCCTAGCTCAATGCACCAGTTCTTTCTCTCTCCTCACAATCCATTTCACACATCTTCCTCTTCCCAATCAAAATCTCTCATAAACCCCAGAATTCGAATTCCAGATCCAGATTTCCGCCGGTCCAACTCACAAACAAGCTACCAGGGTGACTATTTTTTTTTTTTTTCGTGTATGTGTGTGGCTATTTTGGGAAAACCTTGGGGCAGTAGTGTTTTTTCTCCCACGTATTGAAGCAACGCTACAAAATGTAGCGGTGGAAACAGAGTGTCCGCTTTGATAACGCAGCTTATCCAAACGCTGCATTGAGACGGACTGGTAGCGACAATGCCACGTTTTTGGCCTGCATTTTGCCCAGAACGCAGGACGACTCTAAGAGTACTTCAAAGTATAAAGAAATATGAAACACAAAATATGAAGCAAGAAAATAAAAATAGACACTTGCAATTCAGTGCAATACTTGTACTTTAAAATCTTTTCTGCTTTTCTTGTTACAGTTAGACAGCTTTAATGAAAAACTACTGCAATTGCCTATCAGTGGGGTTCCCGATTTTGATGGAGGGTCTGCTTGGGTAAACCTCGAATTTCACGAGCACTTTGTACAAATCTTTAAGTTTATAGGTCAACCAGACTTATTCGTCTTCACTGATGTGCAGGGGCCTAGCAGACACTTGATTCTTAAGTGTATGAAATTGTTCAGAACTGATCCCTTTGGACCGCTTGCTGTTCTGCTTGAGCACCATGGATTATTGACAGAGCGGTCTGGCCTTTTATTCTTTTTTCTTGTACGGTGGTTATATTATCCTTGATTTTATTGTTTTCATTTGCTTGATGGGTACAGGATAAAAGAAGAGTTTAAATGTGGAGAAGAGTATTGGTCTTTAGAAAGAAAGCTGTGTCGTGCACTGGCAGGCAAAAAGGAGGTACATGAACGATAATTGCCCTATTCTCTGGAAATAATTACTGATTATCTGAAGTTCTAAAGATGGCCGAATATATATATTGTCTCAAATTCTTCTTTGATCTTTTTCTCTTTTTAAATGCAAATAATACTGTTGTTTGAGTAATTTTTTTTGTATCAATCTAGGAGTTAGATTGAAAGTATTCTCACTTGTCTTTCTTGTTCATACATACTATAATTATTCACCCTCTTCATGTCTAACTTACTTTAGAACTTCAGATAATCAGTAATTATTTCCGGAGAACAGGGCAATTATTTCCGGACGCAGAAGTACACAGAGATGAAATGTGAATAGCCCGGTCCCTGGGAATCAAAATGTTTAGTAATTTGATTGAATGAACCAATTTGAATAACTGTTGCCTAAGACTTTCATCTGTTAAATCTTAATTTTTGTAATTGAAGCCTAGTTTATATGACTACCCAATTTTGTATGTACAGTAGTGAGTTTTCTTTTGTACTAATCCATGGTGTTCCTCTATTGATCTTCCTCGTGGTGTCTGTGTGTCTGCTCTGTTTCTTTCTTCCTCCCATACCCTCCCTCTTTGTAAGTGATGCTACAGTTGGCACTTGGACAATTAGGTTTTTGCTCAAAAGGTAAAAGGTTCTACAGATGTTGTGCTCTATATTAAACCTCATGCATCTAGATTAGCTATGTAAGAAAATAAATCCAAGATCCTAAGTTAACAAGATTAAATGACTGTTGTACAATGAAAACAGAGAAAAGCGGTGATATCCTGTTAGGTGTATGGTTAAAAATATTTCAACAGTGATCATACTTGTTTTTGTTAAAGTTTATTTTTTTCAAAAGCTGGTCAATAATCTTCTTCTTAGTGTGATAGGGTAAGGTTTTTCCAGGGATGGGGATAATTCTTGGAATTTTCACTTCTTTCTTCTCCTAAATGATCGAGACAAAGGAGATTGTCACTCTTCTTGACACTCTCATAGGTGTGTCTTTCTTTGGGCCCAGACTCTTGGGCTTGGGTTTTAGAGGGCTTTAGTCATTACTCTTGTCGGTCTTTTCTATCTCATTTGATTCAGCCTTCAAACGTGTCTCCTTTTCATTTATCTTCGTTTGTTTGGTAAGCTCGGGTTCCTTTCAAGTTTAGAGCTTTTGTGTGGTCTATGGTTCTTAATAAGCTCAATACTAATGACATGTTGTAAAAACGTACCCCCGTAAGAGGATCTCCCTGGGTCGGTGTGTGATGTGTAGGAACTTTTCAGAATCTCGCAATCATTTGTTTCTTTATTGTAACGGTGCTCCTTTTCTTTGGCACAATCTATTTGGGGTGGTTGGGGGAGGCATGGGTTACTCTCCTATTGCTTTGTTTCTTCGGATGCAGTTTAGAGGTTTTTGGCTAGGTGAGGATGGTTCAATTGTGGCAATGCCAACTTCTGCTATTCTTTGGTGCATTTTGATGGAGCGTAACTCCAGAACTTTCAGAAATCAGGATTTTTCGTCGACGCTTTTGTTGGATAGAGCTGTATTTCAGGCTTCTTCACTGGCATCGAAGAGGAGCAATTCGCCAAGTTCCTTTTTCAGAGATTCATTGTGATTGGATCACTTTACTTTGTTAGTTTTTTGGTGTATTTTTCCTCTTTTTTCCGTTTTTGTTTTGCTTTTGTTTTGATGGATTTTTGTCCTTGTTCTTGTACTTTCTTATATTTTAATCAAACTGATTCTTTTTTGATAAAAAAAGGGGCTATTCTTCTCTTTGGTTTGTTAATTATAGTTCCCCTTATAAGGACCTCTCACTAATATTGATCTTACCAGAGGACTTCCATGAAAGTTTGTTTAATAGTGGGAAGAATGAAATGCAGATACTTCTAGTATGATTGCTTTACTTGTGAAAAATCAATATCTGAGCGTCTGCAAAGAAGATAAGTGGCAAAGATCTTATTCTCAACCAGTTTAGGGATGCAATTTTGATTTGGGAGTTGAAGTTTGATATTGGTGAGACATGGAGAGCATTGCTCACGACTGATGAGATGATGTTATGAATTGTGCACTCAATGCTGAAGTAGATTCTCAAGTAAAGTTCTAATTCGTCAATGAAAAGGTCATGCTTTTTGATGCTTGAAATGTATGCACCCAAAGAAATAACAGTCATGCTGCCACTAACTTACTGAATAAAGCATCTCTAAGATGGAGTTGATAGAGATGGACTTATGTGAAACTGTCATACATTTTTTTATCAAATATATAGAAACGTCAAAGGAGCTCTTTATCTGGATGTCAAATCATGCAGCCATGTCTTTGCTTAAGGCCGCCCAACAAGTTATACCATACCTTGCCAAAACATGCTTGTGAGGAAACAAAAATGCTAGTTACTGGTTATCGGAGGAGATCTCAGCATATATTGTTAGATTATGCTTTGGTGATGTAAAAATTATATTACGAATTTTATACAAAACCTAGAAAGATCTTATTCTTTCATATTGAAGAGATATATTAATTGCAGTAGTAAAAAAATGCTGACCATGGGATTCAAGGAAGTTATATTTAATCTGATCAAACCCTTGGAGACTCTGTTTGACTAGTCCTAGTTAGGAACTTCTAACAAGGAAGGATGTGGAGGGTAAGTGTTCTCATTATTTGATTGCAAAGAGAGTTGGACATTAGTGAGGGACGGCGGATGCACCATTATTTCTTACTCCAAGTTGCAGAGAGGAACCTTATTCTCAAAGGCTTCACCTTTTAGTACCGTGATGTGGTAATAAGATTGACCGAAAGTCTTTCCTTCCCACTCAACCAATCAAAGAGAAGAAAAGGTAGCTTTCCTTGTTCAGGGTTTATCTTCCGTCCCTCTTGCTTTTCTGTCCTTATGAATTTCATCCATTGCACCAAATGGACAATTGGGGTGTATAGAGAACATTCATTTTTTAAACTTTCATTAAACTTTGATAGTATTGGTCAGTATATCATGAGAAGGTTGGTGGTTGTTACCTTTCTTAGTTTTGATGAAAGAAATGTTACACAGATTCCAGTTGAAGATGTTATGAGAGCAATCCATCTGAAGTCCTTTGATTTTCGAGTTCTGAATCTTCTGTTGTATCAGCTTAGAGGAGAAAAGGTATGTTCCTTTTCTTTCTCATGTGGGCTTTCTATTCCTTGGTTACATTAATAGTCGCAATACTTTTTTTTTTCCCTCTTTGGACTGCTAAGTGGTTAACATTAAGTTTTGGGTCTTTATCTTTTGATTCTTTTTTAAAATTTACGAAAGTATCATTCTAAAGCTCCTGGTTGATAAACCTGTATCTCACAGGTCATGCAACCACCATATATGCTACTTTGAATGTTTTCATTGACATTGATTCTTCCGTCTCTCTCTCTCTCTCTCTCTCTCTCTCTCTCTCTCTCTCTCTCTCTCTTTTTGTGTGTGTGTGTGTGTGTTGGGGGGCGATGCTTGCATCCTTCAGCATTATTTCTCAATTTGCTTTAAACTTTGTGTACCAGAAGAAGTGCACTTGATTAAGTAATGCGGAGTTGTTTGAATGTATTTCTGTAGCAACATGGGTCAAAATTCTTTTACGTCTCAATATAGGTTTACGAAATAAAAGTCCTTATTCTGGCAATTCTTCCGTAACTAGTAGATTTCACTAAGGTAGTTTTTCTTTGAAGCTGCGTGAAGATCAATGAAGTGCATATGGAATTCCTATCAATTTCAGAGTTCCTTGTAGAGGTATCTGATGACTTGTAAGTTTCTCCTTGCCTGACTTTTATGCTATTTGTTTCCATGTCCATATTACAAACTCTATACTAATGATTTTGCTAAGAAATGCACCTAATATGTAACATGATGACTGCTTTTGTGGGTGAACCTGTTATTTTCTTCTTTTTGCACGTGGGAAGTGTAAGACTGTCGTCTGACTAGTTCAGTGACATGATGAGTGCCATAGGTTTGACTACGAGGTGAGTCCATCTATAGATATAGTATCATATATTTTTGTAATGTATTATAAGATAATTGATTGTGGTTTCATTGCAGGATGATGTGTTAGAGAATAATTTTAATATACTGCGTATGTTTGTTGGAATATATGGACCTTCTGCCGCACCAACTAAGCTGGTAAGTTCTGTTCTGTACCATCAGAATTAAGCTTTTTGGAATAATATCATACTAACTGAACTCTTCTACATTACTAAATAATCTTATAATTACTGCCCTTAATATTCCTTAGTTTGTAAAATCCGGCCTTCGAAGGAATGGCATTACATCTGTTGTTTATATTTTACTTATATCATTCGTCCCTAATCTATTCTTGTTCCTGTGCACGACTAAATAACTGATTGTGCTCCTTTATTATAGTATGCTTATTTTAAAACCTTGGATTGAATTAAGTTTTGGTACTTAAAGAATCGTATCAAAACATGAGATGCAGTTTGAATTTTTGTAGTAGTGCCTTTTTTGGCTTTTGACTGAAGTTACTTTCTCGTAGGCTAAATCAATAACCGGGGCTGAAGAGAAGTATGGCTGCTTACTTAAAGCTTTGGATCCCAAACTGTCCCTCAATTATCAGAAAAGATGTGAAGAAGCCACTAAAGAAGGTTACAGTTTTTGCCATTGATTTTTGTTATGTAGAATGCTTTATTGAGCAAGCCTTATCCAACTAGCTGTGAATAAGATTTATCGCTTTCTCCTAGTAGGTTTTATTCTCTGACGTTTTCAGGTGGGAAGATATTTGGTCCTCCTCTCGGGACATGGACTATACCATCTGTAATTGAAGATGAAGATTTATACAGATATGAGATTCTAAACACTAGGCCAGCAGTACTACCTTAGAGCTGAGATAATATTGAATGAATACAGGTACAAAGCCTACTTTTATATGTGATGGATTCTGATTTGTCATGGCTATTTGATATTAGAACTGGTGGACATCTTTTTCTTGATAAGATAATATATAAGAAAAACATTAAAATAGGTGATGCGTCCTATGTACAGGAAGTAAACTATCAACGTTACCACTTAATACACAGAAATACTTTCTACAAACTCTACAAATGGGTCAACTCCTGTCAGGGCCGACCCTGCCCACCAAAAGAATAAGGTCTGGAGCAACTCCTTCAACCTATCAATAATCTGATCTTTGTTCCCAAAAACTCTACCGTTCACTTTCTCTCCATACCGTCCAGCACACTGCCAGTGGAGCGACATCCCAAAAACTATTCCTCCTCCTTTGCTTGTACAGGGACCAACTGAGAAGTAGTTCCTTGACCGAGCTTGGCATAACCCAGAACGACTAGAACAACTGGAACAGATTAAAAATAAAATCAGATCTTAGCTACTGGACAATGCAACAATAGGTGGTTTACACTTTTCCTCCTCACCTTGCACATATAACACTAGTTAACATAGATTTTTTATTTCGGCCCGCAGATTGTCTCCAGTTAGGATCACTTGATTTGCAACCTCCAAATGAAAAAAGCTACTCTTGTCTGGGCTTTGATTTCCACACCATATTCCTCGGAAAAGAATTATTTCTGACCGTCAATTACTAATATGAGAGTTCCTTTTGAAAGTCAATAGGTGGATGAGCCCAATGGGCTATGTGAAGTGCGCTTGTGCAAGAGTAGTACTAGGATGTAGGGAACCAACTTAGTAGCCCGTAAGGCCCGTTATAGCCCGGCCGTAATGCCCGTGCTCGCAGGCCGTGCAATAGTGCTCGGCCCTAAAAGTCATGAAGGCCCGTGGGCTCGGGCTATACTGACCTGAATTATTGCCAACCTGTTAGGCCCGCCCAGCCCGCGTAGTATCCGTACTACATCGTTTTACTCCTATTATAATAATTAGGGCAAACTACACAAATGGTCCTTGTACTTTTTTGAATTTTTTGGTATTGGTCCCTAAACTAATTTTTGCTAAAAATTTGTCCCTGTACTAAACAAGTAAAACACAATTGGTCCTTCCTTCCAATTTTGTTAGTTTTTCGCCGTTAAATTTTCACGCGTGCCTCTCACGTGATTTTGCCTTAGGGTAAAATTGTCCATGCAATTTTTCTTTTGAATTGACAAAAATACCCATTATAATTTTTTTCTTTTAATACTTGATATAAGGGTATTGATGTAATTTACTAAATTTTTTTACACTTTTCTTATCCATCCCAAAATCCCAGCCCCCTTCCTTTTCACCATGGCTGCCGCCACCACCACAATTGAAGACCAAATCATTTAACAAACCATCCCCAATTCCTCCCATTTTCTTAAAATTAACTTAAAATCAAACTCAATTCAACTTAAAATCAAACCCAATTCATTCATTCTCTCTCTCTAGAAAAAGTCACACTAGAGTTTTATTCAACCAATTGATTAACAGACCCATTTCAAGAGTGAGCACTAATTGATTCAAAGAATGGATTTCTTCAACAAACCCACTTGAACAAACCCAAATGGTAAAATTTTTATAAACTCAGTTGAACAAACTCATTAGATGAATAGAGAGAGAGAGAGAAAATGTTTTCGATCTTCGTTACGGTGGAAAGGTTGGTGTAGATGAACATCAACAAGCGAACTGTATGTATGTTGAATGTATGATGGTACAAAGATAAACCCTTTTGCAGTTCTATCGCGTCAATAAGGCCTTCCCCATTTTGGTTGGCCACCTGGGACAATCTTTTGAAACCCAATATTGGTTCCACCGTTACTTCAACTACTATTAATCAGGTACTCCTTCATCTCAATTCGTCTCTCTCTTGGCCGTTCTTTAAATGGGTTGAATCAATCCCTAATTACAAGCACTCGTTACAATCTTCTTGGATTATGATTCAAATTCTCACCAAGAACAAACGCTTCAAAACTGCACAAGAGTGACATTTCTTGTTTTCAACCTCTGTATTGAATGCACTTGTGAGTACCCAAGATGACCCGTATGTGAACTCCCTATTTTTGAGCTGGTTAGTGATATTTTATGCAAATTCAAAGATGACCTAGGAAGCAATTCAAGCAATTCAAGTGTTTGACCCAGATGTAAATGTTAAGAAGATTATTTTGGGTGGGTTTAGTATTGGGTAAATTACACAAATGGTCTCTATACTATTTACTAGTAAATGCCTAATTTACCCTTGGAAAAATTACGTGAAATGCATGTGATTTCACTTAACGGAAAAAAACTAACGGCAATGGACGGAAGGACCAATTGCGTTAAGAAATTGAGTTCAGGGACCGCTGGCGTGGGGTTAGGACCAATCCCAAAAAAGTCAAGAAATACAGGGACCATTTGTGTAATTTGCCCTAATAATTATATATAGGTATTAAATGGCTTCCCATAAAACCCTACCCCAATTGAGTCACCGTTACTGCTTTAGACTTCACCTATCCCTTTACGCTCACAATTCCCACATTATGAAACCTCCAGACCATCATTTCTCTGATATATCTAACACAACCAACGGCGAACTTCATCATCTCTCTCTCTTACAAAGCCTCGCAACCCTCCCTAGAAGTGTCCGTCAATTTCTTCTGAAACACTATTTTTTTTATCGATTGGTTAAGGCAAATAAATAGCTATTACTCTTTTAGTGGTTGTTCAACCTCAAGGCCGTCATTATCATCTCTCTCTAGTTGACAACTATCTCCAAGTAGCACCGTCGTCCATCGTTGTAGTGTTCAAGCTATGTAGTTGCTCAGTGTGGATCATCATCATCCTTTGATGATATCTCTGCTTTCTCACGTTAGTTTCTCTGAACTTTCTCTCTTTATATTCAATTTACTTTGAATTTTAATTCCAGTTCTGCAAGTTTATGAATGTTAATGCCTTAATTTCATGTTTGATTCAAGCCTGACTTATATTGCTATTTAGTAGAGCTTGCGCCTTGCGGTTGTGTATGTGTGGGAGGGAGAGAGAGATTTATGGCATTATAGTGATGTATCATGGATTCCACTAGCCTTGGGTGTAATCATGGTTTCTTACAATTTATTGTGTTGGTGTTTTGTAATTGCTTGTTATTTTTCATTTGTTCTTCATATTGCATAGTAAAAAGTTGAGTTGAAAAAGATAGTAATAATAGCATTTGTGTGAAATGAAGTTGCTTTGTCTAAAATGAGTCATTTGTGTTTTGTACTATTTTCTCTTTTTTTTTTGAGAGATAATAACAGAAACTATTGAGAAACAAAATATTGAGAAAAATGTTGAAAAAGATGTGATTGATTTAGATGGGAGAAAGATTGTGATACTAATTTCACATCTTGGGTGTGGGATCATTTTGAGAGACCTAAGAAGAAATCTTATCCTAACAAGATATTTTGTCCTTATTGCAAGCAAGTTTTTAAATTCAATCGTAGCAAGAATGGAACAAATGCTATGGGTAGATATTTAAAGCAAACTTGTAAAACATCTCCTTGTTTCGAGGGTTTAAAGGGGCTTTAAGGGATGAAAAAAGACAAAAGACTTTGCAATTCAAGAGTGGATCAAAGGGGGGCCTTATGCAATGAGCATCACAAATTATTCCTTTAATAAGAGGGGCTTAGGGAGATGTTTTGGGAGTTGAACCCCAACTTCAAAATTCCAAATCGTTGGATGGTTACTAGAAATTGCTTGCAAATTTACAAAAAAGCTAAATGGGAGGGCATCCTAGAACCAAAGCAAAGAGAGACATTAAAATAAAAAATTCTCTTGAAGGGACAAAGTGTATCTCTTACTGCCGGCACTTGGTCATCATGTCAAAACATCAACTATGTGTCTTACTGCTTATTGGATAAATGATGATTGGACTATGAGAAGTAAAATATTGAATTTTGTCCAATTATTAATCACAAGGGGATGACAATCGGGAAATTGGTTAATGAATGCTTGAAAGAATTGGGTATTGATCGGGTTTCACAATTACGGTTGATAATGCTTTCATTTAATGACGGTGCCATTAGGTTTTTGAACGATGAACGTAGTGGGTCAAATTCCATATTGGATTATAAGTATATGCATTTGAGATGTTGTGCTCACATTCTCAATCTTGTTGTCAGGAAATGTTTAGAGGAACAAATGAAGGAAATTGTGAAAATTTTAAACGCCACGAGATATGTGAGGTCATCTCCCGTAAGGCTTGCAAAGCTTGGGTCATGTGCTGAAGTAGTCATTAAGTGTAGTAAAAAAGTGTCTCTTGATGTTGATATTATGTGGAAATTCACATAATTAATGCTAGAAACCACCATGAAATATGCCTTGGTCTTTGATAAGATGCGTAAAGACTCCATGTATGTAGATTACTTTTTTGGTGAGGATGAAGAAATTTTTGAAGTTAATACAAGAAGAAAGAAGAAAAATTAAGCTAAGGGTTGTCGGGCTCTAACTTTGGAGGATTTTCAAAATGTTAGCATTCTTTTTGATTTCTTGTGAATCTTTAATGAAATGAGATTAAAGATCTTGGGGTCAAAGTATTTGACTTCAAATTTATTTTTTGGTGAGCTTGTGTCTTTGCATGTTAAGTTGGGAAGAATGTGTTTGAATAATGATGATCTAGATGCAAGAAACATGACTACTAATATGACAAGAATTGGGAGAACATGGAAAATATAAATTACTTGTTGCATGTAGCCATTGTTTTAGATCCTGGTCATAAAATGGCTTATGTAATTTTTTGTTTTTATTGAATTTATGGGAAGGATGGTGGACGAGCTAGGGAAATGGGGAAAGTGTGATGAAAACTTTGATCATTGAATGATCATTATAAAAGCAAAGAGGTGAAAACAAATTTGGGTGATGGTATTATTGGTTCTTCATCAAGTGCAAGCAACATGGAAGTTGATGATATGGAGGATGGTTTCTTAAAACATGTTGAGGAAGAAAATGAAATTGGCAATATGAAAGTTGACATTTACTTTGGGGATCGTGTTGAAAATGAAATATTAATTGGTGAAAATTTTGATTTTTTAATTTATCAATCCTTTCACAAGTTGCTAGGCGTGTTTTGGCTGTGCCAATTTCCACAGTTAGGAGTTAGTCGGCATTTAGCACGGGGGAGGGTGATAAAACCTTTTAGGAGTTCACCTACTCTTAAGACAGCGGAGGCATTGATATGTGCACAAGATTGGATTCGTAGGACTCCGGTTGATATTGAGAGCTAATTTATACAAGCTCAAGTTTTTGTGGAATTGCAAGAGCAACTTGAGAAGATTGAATTAGCTAAAAAAATTCAATTTTTAATAATTTTTGCTTAAATGCTTTGTCAATTTGATTTTCTATAAAAATTAAATGCCAAATAAGAAAAAATATTAAATGCCTAATAAGAAAATAAATTGACAAAACATTTAAGCAAAAATTAAAACAGTGGAAAATTTGCATGGCCAAAACATACCTAACAACTTATGAAAGGATTGGGTAACGACACTTTGAGAGTCCAATAAGGTTGAGGAGGAATTGTTTTCCCACCAAATTAACAAATAAAAATTTTTCACACATTAATCTTTCATTCTCAACTTGATCCCCCAAGTAAATGTGAACTTCCGTTATGTTTTAAGAAACCATTCTCCAAATCATCTTTCAAGTTACTTGCACTTGATGAAGAGCCTATATTACCATAACCCAAATTTATTTTCACCTCTTTGCTTTATAGTGATTATACAACTCAATCAAAGTTTCAATCACTCTTTCTCCCATTTTCCTAGCTCTTGCACCATCCTTCCTATAAATTCATTAAAACAAAAAATCACACAAGCCATTTTATGACGAGGATCTAAAATCACGGCTACATACAACAAGTAATTTATATTTTTCCAGTTCTTCCAATACTTGCCATATTTTCCCCTCATTTTAGTAGCCATGTTTCTTGCATCTAGATCATCATTATTCAAACACCTTCTTCCCAATTGAACATGCAAAGATACAAGCTCACCAAAACATAAAATTGAGAGTTCTTCCAATTCTTGCCATATTTTCCCCTCATTTTAGTAGCCATGTTTCTTGCATCTAGATCATCATTATTCAAACACCTTCCTCCCAATTGAACATGCAAAGATACAAGCTCACCAAAACATAAAATTGAGGTCAAATACATTGACCCTAAGATCTTCAATCTCATTTCATAAAATATTTGCAAGAAATCTACAAGATTGCTAACATTTTGAAAATACTTTAAAGTTAGAGCACCACAACCCTTGCTTTCCTTTTCTTCCTTCTTGTATTAACTTCAAAATTGCCTCATTCCCACCAAAAAAAGTAATCTACATAATTGGAGTCCTTACGCATCTTATCAAAGGCCAACGCATATTTTATGATAGTCTCTAGTATTAAAGAGGTGTAATTCCATCTAGTATCAACATCGAAAGACTTTTTTATGCCTACTTTTTCAACACATGACTCAAAACTTTGCAAGCCTTGCAGGAGATGACCTCACATATGTCACGGCATTTCGAATTCTCACAATTTCTTTCATTTGTTCCTCTAAACCTTCCCTCACAACAAGATTGAGAATGTGGACACAACATCTCAAATGTATATACTTACAATCCAATATGGAATTCGATCCATTAAGCTCATCTATCAAAAACTTAATGGCACCATCATTAGATGAAAGCATTGTCAACCGTATTGTGAAAACCCGATCAATACCCCATTCTTTCAAGCATTCATTAATCAACTTCCCGTTTGTTATCCCCTTGTGATTAGAAATTGGACAAAAATTCAATATTGGCTTTCTCAAAGTCCAATCATCATCTATCTAATGAGCCATGAGACACATATAGTTGACGTTTTGACATGATGACCAAGTGTCGGTAGTAAGAGATACTCTTTGCTCCTTAAAGAGAATTTTTAATGTTTCTTCTTTGTAAATTCGCAAGCAATCTCTACAACCATCTAACGAGAGGGAATTTCAAAGTTAGGGTTCAACTCCGAAAACATCTCCCTAAGCCCCTCATAATACTTAAAGGCTTATTATCTTTTATGCACATCCTAGCGAGAGTCCTTCTAGCCCTCTCTTGATTAAAGGAATCCCTCTTTTGATGCACTCTTGAATGGCAAAGTCTTTTGTTTTTTTTTCCATCCCTTATAGCCCCATTTAATCCCTCAAAACAAGGTAATGTTTTACAAGTTTGCTTTGAATGTCTACCCATATCATTTGTTCCGTTCCTGCTAGGGTTGAATTTAAAAGCTTGCTTGTAATAAGGACAATATATCTTGTTATGTCCCACACCCAAGACATAAACTCAGGATCACAATCTTTATCCCCATCTAAATCATACATCTTTTTCAGGAGTTTTCTCGATATTTTGTTTCTCAATAGTTTCCGTTTCCATCTCTGAAAAAAAAAACAAAACACAAATAACTCATTTTAGACAAAACACACGAAGCTACTTCATTTCACACAAATGCTATTATCACTCTTTTTTTCAGCTCAAAATTTATTATGCAATATGAAGAGCAAAAGAAAAATAACAAGCAATTACAAAAACACCAAAACAATAAATTGCAAGAAACCATGATTACACCCGAGGCTAGTCCATGATACATCACTATATTGCCATAAATCTCTCTCTCTCTCCCTCCGACACATGCCACTGTTTCCTTAATATTTTAGTGGTAAATGGAATTTGCTGCAAAATGCAACCTAATCATGGAGGATACAAACTTGATGGAATATTAAATATGGGATTTACTACGCATGATATTTCCACTGTGGGTGGTTGAGTGATGTCTCATTTTCTTCCCAATGCTGCTTTCATCACCTCTGTGGTATAATCTTATTGCCGGAATGCCGAATCAAACCCACCATGATAGACAATAAGTCAATCTGGGCCAAAAATCATCTAAGTCACGAATGGCCAAGGAATAAGTCTATTAGTAATTCCTTGGCCGCAATGGCAACAGTAAATGACTTATATTATATATCAATGAGGAGACCAGAGCTTCATTGAATTGGGCTGTTGTTTGAAGTTTCTAGACTTGGGAGTTTGAGCATTACTTGTTAGTTTTTAGAACGTGACACAAAAGAATGTGTGAATCCGGATCTATATTTGATTACATTTGGAATTAAAATTTTTAATTACATCATTGGAAGTCTTTGCATCCGTCGCTGCAGTCATCACCTTCTACAGTAGGTACAACTTTGGTCCTATGTCCTGGTTGACACAGGTTATAATAGACTCTGTTGAAGAGTTTGCAATCCTTAGATAGATGACCAGTCTATCCAGCATAGTTACAATATGACCTAGTAGCTCTGTGACAGGGTCAATAACTTTTTTTTCTTCCTATACTGCTTTTGGTTGACCCAGTACTGATGAGCTGGTACCACCCTCCACTTGTGATTGCTTGTCAAACTCTTACCCTTGAAAGAGTTCTTTTCACAGGTGACCTTCATTTGTTCCATGATTTCTTTCAGTTGTCATAGTCATTTTCAAGTTCCTGGTCTATTACAAGATATGCAAATGTAGGAAGCGTAAGCAATAGGTGGCTATAAACCTTCTTCAGTCTCTGAGCTTGGTGAAACTCTGTGTCAACCAAGTGGGAAGCAAATCATGGCAGCACCTTGAACTTGACAACTAGAGAAACCAAATGAATTTGACACAACTCCATTATGAAAAATTGACATTCTATCTAGTGAGACCAATCAAATTCTCAAACATAAGTGGATCCCTCTACTTCAACACAGAACTTCCCTCCAATGGATTTCAGAGTTGTGAAAATCTCTTGAAAATTTTCTCTTTCCAGCTCCTTTTCTTCTTATGCAGGCCTGTGAGATTTTCGCTCCAGTAGAGTCTCACGATCATCTGTTTCTTCATTGCTCTACTGCCTGTTATTTATAGGATAGGTTGTTTTCAGTTGCTGAGGAGACTTGGCTTAGCCCGACAACTGTGAGTTCGTTCCTCTTGATTTAATTTAGAGATTTTTGGCAGAAGGAAGGACGAGGCAACCTTGTGGCAGTGTGGGATGTATGCCTTCATTCTCTGGTGCATTTGGACCAAGAGAAACTCTCATATTTTTGATGATACACGTTTGGCCGAAGTCTTGCTTATGGGATAGGGTGGCCTTTCTTGCTTAGCGTTAGAGTGCCCATTTCTGTTATTCAGCAAGATTGGAGAGCTCTCTTGGTCTGATGTGGCTTTTGTATTTGCTTGTCTTTTTCTTTTGATGGATTCCTCATCCATCTTGTTTTTAATCTTTCTTCCATCTTAATATATTCTTCTTTTTCCATCAAATAGAAAAGTGTTCCTCCAATGGAGGCCAACTACCAGTTTTGGATCGACAAATTGAACCAATGCGCGTTTTTTTCTTCTTTTCTAAGTGTTTCTTCCTTTTGAGTTCTTTCTCTTGAATATCCAATTCTGTGAGGATATTTATTTATTTATTTTTAGCTTCCAGCCATTGCTCATCTCCTTGCTAGTTGCTTCATATTTTGCATTCATTGGGCCATCTCTCTTAGACTTTATTACATTTCTTTGTAAACTAATTACTCTTCCGCTGTTTCCCAGTTACCAGGTACCAGCAATGGCCCAACGTTGTTAGCCTCAATCTACTTGTGTGGGTTGCAATTCACAAGGAATGAGATTCTTTGCAAAGCTCACCATTGGGCAACGGGTCCGTAGAAACTGGATGGATTGCCTTGCATTCAGTTTCGACCTGAGGAGTTAATCACGATGTCCATTTACGTATTCCTTTGGCTGTACCATGTTGCCCTTTTCATTCGAACCAGTCTCTTTTTTTGTGCCTGTATCTGCTCTAGTCGTTTCCTTAATTGGTTTATTCTCCCTATATCTTAATTTGCTCAGCAGCAGATGTTCACGTATATTATTGGTTTTGTTTGTCACAGATGAACTCATCATTTCACGTTTCCCTCACTATAAGATATGACCACGAGGCACCTTTTTCTTGTTTTTATGTATTTAGGCTACAACTTGCAAGTGCTCTATATATTTATCATGTTACAAGTTCATAGGCTTGTAAAGTACGTTGCACTTATCGAAAGTTGAAGTCCCCGCATTGTGGCGATGCACCGCTGAAGAATGAAACAATGTTGATTTTATGGCTCGACTTTGGGATGCTAGAGTTTAAGCTATAGGGCAGGTGTTGAGTTTGAGATTGAGTGAACTTCCTTTTCGGTTGTTTGTGACCTCCCTTTATTGTCATCGACTCTTAGGGCCTTTTGAAGTTTATGGTCCAATTTTTGATAAAGTAAGAATCTTTTAGTATGGTTTGATTGGGTTAACTAATGTAAGGTTGTCTTTTCTCCACAGCGCCCGCGGCCGCGTCCCCTCGCTGCGACTCGCACAATACCTAACGTAGGGGTTATTCCTGGAGCCCGTCTAACCGATCACAGGGCTTTCAGTGGAAGGGCCATAGATAAAGGTCTCTTTTGCTTTCGTAGTTCTTTATGTTTTTCGTGATTTTCGCAATCTCTTTTATGGATTATATATTTTTCATAGGCGCTAAACGCAGCCTTCTGTGAAATTATTAATTTGCTTTTGTCTTTTTATATGTAGAAAATATTCATCTTAAAACTCTCACTTTCAGTTGTTTCGAATGTGTATGTTTTCGACATATTTTGTATTAAATTTCTTAGTGGTTCGTTTGTTGAATGATGAAGATAATTGTGAAAATGTGTTCTACTCTGTGGGAACATTGAAATCGTATATTTATTTGTCTGAAATGATGTTTGAATGATGGAGATATTAATGTCTAAAGTAGGTGGGTTGAAATTGGTAAGTAAGTTTGTCCCACATTGAAAAGAAAACAAAAGCAAGACTAGTTTATATACAAACTTATTTATTGTAAGGAGTAAGCTTGTATATCATAAAGACTCTCTCACGCGTGAGCCTTTGTGGGTGGTGCAAATCCTTGAAGGTTTGGACTCGTGTGTAAATGCGGCCTGCGGACAAGAAATGTCGGACCAAATCAGTCTCTTTAGACTAGCACGCGTTTTTGCTATTTACCTTTTTTTTTTTAAAAAAAATTGTACATTATATCTCAATAATAACAGCTATAAAAATAAAATTTAACACAAAATATATCAAAAATATATATATTTGAAACATACAGGATAAGTTAGTAAGGGAAGATGCATTTAGCGCATCTCTATATATATTTTTTTCTCTTTTCTTTTTCATCCAATAATTAGGAAACCATGAAAAAACTACTAACTAGGGCCTTTACAAACCCTGTCAGATGAAATACAACAAATTACTTATTCAGGAAACCCTATTGAATGAAATAAAAGACAAGGAAAGCCCACTAGCAAAAAGTATGACAAGGGCAGTGCCATCAATTGGATCTTCAGCACTGAATATTATTGCCTCAAACCCTAAAAACATTATTTGTTCTTACAGCTATTTGGCAAAACAAACAGTCGACTAATGAAAAGTACTAAAAGAATAAATGGCAAACTACATTATTAGTCTTTGTACTTTGAATAAAAATCCTCTTTCTCTTGCAACATAATCTTTCATCGTCGTAGTCGACGATTAAATGCTAAGATTTATACTCGCTATTTACACTTTCTTCGTTTTTGAAAGAAAGAGTTTTCCGTAACTCAACACATAGATTAAATAGAAATAGATTTACTCATTGTAAATTTTTATATATTTTGAAGTTTCTAATATTGCCTATGTAAAAATAGCACTTGCAAAGGAAAAAAGTAAATAAATCAGAAGTGTAATGATAAAGATAACACCCTTTAAAAAGAAAGTTATATACTCCCTTCATTTCAAAACAAATGTCCCTATTTAATTTTGAGAAAATAAATGGTCCTTTCCCCTTTCGGAAACCCTCCTTAAGTAAATTATCTATAATATTTTTCTTAATTGTGAGATGAAAATAAGAATTTAAACTATTAATTTGACGCCACTAAAAAATATTTTGAGAAAATTAAAGAAAAACTATGTAAATTCAATTCTTTTTTAAAAATAAAATAACTTGTAAGAAATCAATAAAAATACTTTTTGTACAACAAGTTCTGAAAATCAATATTGTAGTACTGTGGAAGCTTGTAGTACTCTGCAAAAGAGTGTTGGCACTTTAACAGATAGTATATGGATGCCATTGATGCAGTTTGTTTTGTACAACCTATATAGTTACTCCCTCCATTCCACCCAAATAGTACACGTATAAAAAATCTAATTATTAAGAAATATATTAATGTCATTGAATTTAGTTATAATTACAAAAATACTTAAGCACAACCAAGATGATTACAACACAAGTGGAAGGTAAAGATAAAAAATTATAAAAATTGTAAGTATAATTTTTTGAAAATAGAGTCTTTAAGTAAAACATTTCAAAATAATATAATAAACTCTTTGCCTGAAACAAATGGAATAATTGTTTAGGAGAATGATACAGCGATAGAATTTGTTTATAGATTAGATTTATAGCTAATTTTAAGGTCTTGTACAGCACGATTATTGATACATTAAATTATTGTACCACACAACACTTTAAAACTAACTATAAACTAAATTTTTAAACGAATTATGTTACTGTAACATTACTATATTGTTTAATGGGGCCGTGCCAGTAGTATCTTTGGATAATAATGAAAACAAACAAATTATTCACCAACGAATGGAATGAAATGAAATATTTGGGTACATTTTGCATTATCTATTCATTGTAAAACTTGAAAGAAGCAAAAAAGCTGACCAACTTTCTTCTTCTCTTTTCATTTTCATTGCTGCAAACCTACACATGGTATGTTCAGAGAGTTTCCCCTCTCTCTCTCTCTCTCTCTCTCTCTCTCTCTCTCTCTCTCCTTTTGAAGTTAGGAAATTGAATCCATTTAGCAGGTTTAAGATGGTTGAGAATTCATAATAATGTTAATGAGTTTGGATACAAAATTTAAGTTGACAACTGTTAGTCAACAATTGTAGCGTGTATATCATTTAGTAACCGGACCTCAAGCTCGATTTTCAAAGCAGTAGCTTTCAAATAGAAGAAGAAATTTTCAATTTTTTCAATTTTGTGTCATGCCACGGATTAGAACGTGCCAACACATTAATAAAATTTTATCTAATGATGTAAAAAGAAAAAAAAAATACTATCTTTTCTATGAAAATACAATATATTAAAACTACCAAATTTACTATGAAAAGTGGCAAATCTGCTATGAAAAATACTAATGCAATTTCAGAATTTAGAAAATTGAGAGAACTCTTCAAATTAAAAGATTTTGAATCCCTTTCAAACCAATATATATGGAAAAAGTTTCAATGGTTACTTTCTTTCGATAACCATTGATGGTTACTATCCTATTATCAATTGGATCGAAATTCAAAGGTTGAGATTAAGTGCATTAAATGACTCTCTTACTCGGATTAATTGCAATTTTCAATTAATCAATAAATCTTATTAGCATTTGATTTTTGATTCAATGGATAATAATATTAATAATCATCAATGGTTAGTAAGATAAAGTAACCACTGAAAACTCCTCCATATCTGGAAGATTGCATGTGCATTACTTAGACGAAGTTATGCAAACTGGTTTGTTTCTCTATTACACACTATAATCTTGAAGAAGTCAAAAAATAGCCCTTGGTATCACCATAACAGATCCTCACAAAATCATATAAGATTCTTAAGTGGACTGTTAACCTTAAAGAAGTATAAACTGGAATTGGGAGAACCAGAGGTAGTGTATAAAAATTTCTTCACTTCACTGAAGAACAGCAAATCTAGTAAAAGACTAGATGATGTAAAGAAAGAAAAAAACCCAAGAAAAGGAGAAGAATAATTGGGAAAAAAGTGAAGGACAAAGAGTTTGTGATGACCTTCTTTACCCTCCCTAGGAGATCCAAAAGAAAAAGCCCATCTCCTACACCAAAAGAACAAGCCCTGAAAATTCCCTTCACAAATAGCAAAAATCTCTCCCCACAAAAAGAATAATCTTTAGCTCCTCCTAAGGAAACAGTTAAGCCTTATAGGAGAGAAAAAAGTAAGTACAAGGCATTAACCTATAGAGAAATGAGATATAGAAAGTCTGAAAGAGTTAGAAATCAAGTCATGTCCACTACATCCTCACCAATCCACATTAACCTCTCCTCATGAGAGTGAAGAATAAAAAGGATTTGAAGAAAACAGTGACCATGATGGTCCAATTGATCTATCTTCCAGTGAAGAGCTTGAAATGAAAGAAGTTGATGATTTTGAAGATGAATTCATAGATGATGAATAGACAACTTTTGCAAGATTTCTCAGCGTAAAATAAATGTTGCTGATGAGAAAAATGGCTGAATAAGAAGAGGATATCTGCAAATAACTAAGAGTTATTCTGATTGAATATGGATACTCGGCTTTTGAGATATTTGAAACTATGCTGTCATTGAAGATTGAAGAAATGAATGAAAGCCTGAAAAATCAATCAGGTAACCAAAGAAGAAATAAACCTCTTCAAACCACTGATCATGATAGTTCTACAAGAATAGTGGAAATCCTCAACAAGAAAATGCATCAGTTGAGGGGGAACTACAGAAAGAAGTTTTCCCATCTAATACCTTGATTCAAGAAATTCAAGACCAACAAAACACACTCAAATACTGGGAGAAGAATGTCTGATTAAAGAAATACTAGAAAAGAGTAGAAGAGAGACAACTTCAAAAATTGGAGAATGTTTTGGGATCAACAAGGAAGAAGAAAACATCATAACTTCTGGAACTAGTATTGTAACTCCAATCCCTGTGAAAGTGTATATGTTTGAGATTTGTCACTTTCATATATTTTTAGTTTATTTTCTTATATTAGTTAATTGGTAAATATTGTATTTTATTAGGTTATTTTAATTAACTAACTTCCTAACCAATATTGGATTTGTTTAGTATTACTTTTGGTAATTTTGTAGGTCTCTCACAAAAAGGAAAGAGTCCACAACAAGGAAGGCTTTCATGTCAAGGAAAGGATTCCAAATCAAGGAAGGATTACCTTGGATTGCTTAAGGAAAGTCAAAGACCATCTAAAAAGAGGAATCCTAAAGCAAGATGGCTTCCATGATTCAAGAGGACTCCATGCATATATATACTAGCTAGATAGTCTTTGTAATTAACGTTTTTCAGCTCTAGTTTTCTAGCAAGTTTAGCATAAGATCAAGAGTGTTTTTGTGAGAGCATATTTTGGTTATTTTGTTCTTCTCTTTACATCGTTTTGTACTTGGATTCATAACCCAGTTTATAAGAGAAGGTTTATTGTCTACAGCACGTTGCTGTAGATAAAGTGTTATATTTGTGTGTTTCTCTGATTAAAGTTTTCTTTATTCCGCTGCTTTGTGTACTGGTGTTAGTGCTGGTGCTATCCCACCAGGACTCACATCAGGCTTGTTTGTCCTTCCTAGCCGCTCAATTTCTTTCAATTGGTATCAGAGACAATCACTCGATTACACTGAGTGTTGATCCTTGTTAGAGCTGTCATTATGGAAGGAAATTTGAATCAGTACCGTCCCCCTGTTTTGGATGGAACCAATTACGCGATTTGGAAAGCTAAGATGCGACTTTTCATCAAAGCAATTGATGAAAGGGCGTGGCTTAGTATTATTGTTCCATGGTCTCCTCCTAAGGTAGAAAGTAAGAGTCCTGAAGGTGAATCCTCAGAAAAAATTTACAAACTCAAACCCGAGGAAGAATGGACTACCGCGGAAGTCACCTTAGCCAACTATAATTCCAAGGCTCTTGGTGCTATATCAAGTCATGTGGATGAACATATGTTTCGTCTTGTTATAAATCAAAACGTAGCAAAAACAGCCTGGGATATTCTGCAAAGTCACTGTGAAGGTGATGCTAGTGTTAAAGCTACTAGGTTAAGAATTCTCATGACCAAATTTGAGAACTTGAGGATGAATGAGACTGAGGATATAAAAAGTTATTCTGCCAAATTGAGAGAAATCTCAAATGAATGTCTTTCCTTAGGTGAGCCTATATCAAATGCTAGAATGGTTAGTAAGATGTTAAGGACTGTTACTGAGAAATTTAATATCAAAATTGCTGCTGTTGAAGAGGCACATGACACTACAACCATGGGTTTAGATACTCTTGTGGGTATTCTAACTATGTTTGAGATGAACTTGTCAATTCAACAACAACATAAAGCTGATAATATTGCTCTTGCAACTGCTCTCTCTAATGTATCCAAAGTGCCAAAAGAGATTGAAGAAATCTCCAAAGAAATTGACACTTCAAATTTGGAAACTGAAGATGTTGCCCTTTTGACCAAAAAGTTTACATCTTTCTTAAAAAATAAACGGGCCAACAAGTTTCCTTCTAAATTTCAAAACTCGTTTGAAAAATCAAAAGAGGATACTGAGAGTAGTTTCAAGAAACCTACTAGTTTTGCTAAGAAAAATCAAACCTGTTCAATGTAGAGCTTGCAAAGGTTTTGGACACTATGCCAATGAGTGTGCCAATACTCTGAAGAAAAAGGGAATGAGCTTGGGTGCGACCCTTAGTGATAGTGATGAGGAAGATGAGATGCTAAACTTAGCAATCATGGAACAATCGCCCACTAGTCACAAACATCAGCCTAATGTAGCTTCAGATGCGGTCACACCAACCATCACATCTTCTGACTCAGGTTTATCGTCTTATTTCTCCCCGTCCGAGAAAACAGAGAATGAAGAAGATGGTGATGCTAGTTACCAAGAACTTCTTGATGCTTATACCGATTTATTTGCCGATTGGGAAAACGTGTAGAAAAATAGTTGTTTTTGAAAAGGTTAATGAGAAACTCTCTTCTGAAATTGTTACTTTGAAAGGTGATCTTGAAAAAGTCACTACTGAAAATAGTAATCAAAAGGATGCCATAGCCAAACTCGAGGTCATGCTCACTAAACGTGATATTGAACTCGAGAAGACCAAGACAGAACTTGAAAAGGCCAATGGAACTTTTACAAAATTAAATACTGGAAAGGCCAAACTTGATGAAGTTCAATTTAGGGAACAATTTAAAACCGGTCTTGGCTATGAATCCACTTTTGTGAAAGAAGGAGAGAGTTCCTCTGACAAAGTTTCTAAACAACAGAAAGCTAATCCTAAGAAAAAGAGGTTTGTATGCCACTACTGTTTTGCTCCAGGTCACATCAGACCCTTCTGCTACAAAAGGATTCATGATCTTGGAAGAGCTGCTCCTCAGATGAGCCCCCGGATGTACTCACATCACCACTCACATCAGCAGAAAACTGGGAAGTTTGTGTGGATGGAAAAGAAGAGTGAGGAATGTAAGGTGATATTCACCTCACTCAAAAGCAGGGCTCATGGTACTTCGATAGCGGGTGCTCAAGGCACATGACAGTAACATAGAATTTCTCACTGATTACATCGAAGTTAAAGGTGGAAATGTGAACTATGGAGGAGGAGCCCAAGGTAAGATCATTGGTAAAGGTACTTTGTGTGTTGATCATATGCCAAAATTGAAAAATGTCTATCATGTGGAAGGCTTAAAAGCTAATCTCATTAGTATAAGCCAACTATGTGATGACAATTTGCATGTTAAGTTTGATAAGCATGAATGCAAAGTATTTGATGACACTAATCGTGCTTGTTCATCGGAGTAAGGTCTCAAGATAATTGTTACAAATTTGGTGACAACTTATCTTGCCTTAGCTCCAAAATAAATGACCTTGATATTTGGCATCAAAAGTTAGGTCATGCAAGTTTTAGGAAAATAGAAGAATTAGTAAGATTTGATGTCGTCAAACACTTACCCAAACTTGACTTCAAACAAGCAAGTGTGTGTGGTCCTTGTCAAAAGGCAAGCAAACCAAAGCTTCACACAAAAGATTGATCAAAGTTCCTCATCCGAGATCTTTGAATTAATCCACACCGATCTTATGGGACCCATTGAGGTTGAAAGCTTAAGTAAAAAGAAATACTCTTTTGTGTGTGTAGATGATTTTTCTAGGTACACATGGGTCCTATACTTGAAAGAAAAATCTGAAGCTCTTGAAGTGTTTAAAGTTTGGTATAAGAAAGTGAAGAACTTGTATGGTAAGAAAGTTGTCAAAATTCGATCCGATCATGGAACTGAATATGAGAATACTTTGTTCTCTAAATTTTGTGACTCCAAAGGAATAACCCATAACTTTTCAGCCCCTAAAACACCTCAACAAAATGGGGTGGCTGAAAGAAAGAATCGTACCTTGCAAGAGATGGCACATGTCATGCTTAGTTCTAAAAACATCTCTAAACGATTTGGGTCAAGCACTCAACACAAAGATGTCACATAGGAAATAGAGTCTTCTTAAGAGTAGGGTCAACCATGACTCCTTATGAAATTCTTCTTGGTAAGAAACCTACTCTTAAGTACTTTCATGTTTTTGGTTGCATATGTTATGTTCTGAATGATAGAGATTATCTGTCAAAATTTGACTCTAAGAGTGACAAAGCTGTATTCCTAGGGTATTCCACAAACAGCCGTGCTTATAGAATTTACAATCTCAGAACCAAAACGGTGATGGAATCTATCAATGTTACTTTTGATGATACTGCTGATTTAAATCTCAAAACTCTTGAAGATGATGTCTCAGGTTGTGTTGAAACATTGGGAGATACCCAAAATATCGATGAACAAGCAAAGAAAGAGCCGCAGAAGACGATGCAGTCCCGATGTGAACACATCGCACCTACATCAGACAAAATGACTCTACATCGATCCGAAAGTTCGATGTGAAGATGAAAATCGGACAGACCGGGACATACCAAGCAAGATTCGAAGAACCACCTGTTACACGTGGTTGGGAATGTGAATGACAAAGTGAGCACAAGGGAGAAGCCAAGGGTTAACTACGAGAATTCGGATTGACTGTGTAAGCTCACAGGTAAACAAGGTAAGTTCCTGCTGTTTTGTTTCCAATATTGAACCTAAGAATGTTATAGAGGCATTGAAAGATGAAAATTGGATTATGGCAATGCAAGATGAATTATCCCAATTTGAGAAAAATGATGTGTGGGTCTTGGTTCCTAGACCAAAAAGTGGGAATGTGATAGGAACCAAGTGGATTTTTAAAAATAAAACAGATGAAAATGGTCAAATAACTAGGAACAAAGCTAGGCTTGTAGCTCAAGGCTACACCCAAGTTGAAGGGATTGACTTTGAAGAAACTTTTGCCCCAGTTGCTAGAATAGAATCAATTAGGCTCCTTCTTGCCATTGCATGTTATTTAGACATCACTTTACATCAAATGGATGTAAAGAGTGCTTTCTTGAATGGTGTCCTTAATGAAGAAGCCTATGTTGAGCAACCAAAAGGATTCATTGATCCTCACTATCCTGATCATGTTTATAAGCTTAAGAAAGCTTTGTATGGCTTAAAACAGGCCCCTAGGGCTTGGTATGGGAGGCTCACTGAGCATCTCATACAAATGGGTTTCAAGAGAGGTGAGGTAGACAAAACTTTATTTATCTTGAAAAACAAAGAGGGGTTTTTGGTGGCTCAAATCTATGTAGATGACATTGTTTTTGGATCTTCATCCAAGAACATGTTAGACTACTTTGTCACTAGTATGTCCACCACCTTTGAGATGAGCATGGTAGGTGAATTGAACTATTTCCTAGGACTTCAAATAAAACAAAGTAAGGAAGGAATATTTATTTCACAAAGTAAGTATGCTAGGAATTTAGTCAAAAAATTTCTCTTGATAACTCCTCTCATCTCAAGACTCCTATGGGATCTACCCAAAAGTTGTGCAAGGATGAGGATGGTGAAGATGTTGATCCTACCTTGTATAGAAGTATGATTGGGAGTTTGTTGTACCTTTCAAAGAAGTCGTCCCGATATCATGTTTAGTGTGTGTTTATGTGCGAGATACCAAGCTAGTCCAAAACTCTCTCATCTCAAGGTCAAAAGGATAATTAGATATGTTGGGGGAACTGTTAACTTAGGGCTTAGCTACACTCGAGACACAAATACAAATTTGGTAGGATTTAGTGATTCTGATTGGGCAATGTTGATGATAGAAAGAGCACAACCGGAGGTTGTTTTTATCTTGGAAACAACTTAGTGTCATGGTACGCCGAAAACAAACCGTGTCTCTCTCTCCACCGCCGAGTCCGAATATGTTGTCGTTGGAAGTTGTTGTTCTCAACTTTGTGGATGAATCGATGATTAAGGATTATGGGCTCAAAAGCAATGTTTTAACTGTCTTTTGTGATAATTTAAGTGCCATAGAAATATCAAAAAATCCTGTTCAACACTCACGGACTAAACACATTGACATTAGACATCATTTTATTCGTGATCTTGTTGAGCAGAAAATCATTAACTTGGAATCTATAGGCACTGAAAAACAATTGGCTGATATTTTCACCAAAGCCCTTGACTTTCAGAGATTTTCTACCCTAAGGAAGTCTCTGAGTTTGTGTGTCATCTAATGATGTGATCCACTGTGTGATCACATCAGAACCTACACCTGTATATAGTATAGTTTTTGTAAAAAAAAAAAAAAAAAAAATGCATTGCACGATATATCTCAGTGTGGTCACTTGTATCACTTCTCTGACATGACTCTTCTCTGAATTGTGAATTCTTCTTAAATAGTGTCAAACAAAGATTGGCACATTTTATCCAAATGGATGTCTCTTGGTGGGTGCTTATTCTAAGGGAAACAGCTGCTCCATTCATGGTATGAAGTCATTCCAGTGTTTAAAAAAAAAAAAAAAAAAAAAAAAAAAAGAAGAAAAGTCACAAAGTGACTAATTTATCTGGAAGAGGGCTATCCATGAAGGTAAAGTAGAGTGAAAGCTACCCAAAATTCTTTCCCCACAAATAAAAAATGGGTGGGTGCATTCTAGAGGCCAAGCAAGACAAGAAGACAATTCATTGACTTTCTTAGAGGAGATGTGTCCCCTGATGTGATTACATCCCATGCCACACCTATACTGAGATTTATCCTTCACATGTGTGTACATTTTGCATCATTCTCCTAGACATCAGTTAGGTCAACTTGGTCATTGGTGAAAATTAGTGCTTAATCTTTTTCTCTCCCTATTTTTTTCCTCAAGTACAAACGATTTCATGCTCAACAGAATTAGGGATTTTATGTTGCTAATGTCCATGTCTTTAGGGGGAGTATATTTTATGTGGATTTTTGTTGTGTTGATTATGGCAGGTAAATCATTCACAAAAGTGGAAAATTTTTTCAAATTTTTGTTCTAAGAAACGAGAGCCTATGTTTCCTTTTCATCAAAGGATTCTATAGAAGTTGAGAATTTTCAAAACTCTTTTTGTAATCCCTGCCTAATTTGGTTTCCCTCCTAATTTTGGATTGGCCTAGGTGTCCTTTTCCTATTAGGTCTCTACTTTGTGTTATCACATCTTAAATATCACTGACCAAATTTTTTCAAAAATCACTGTGCACTATCTCTCTCTCTCTCTCAAACTACTCCTGCAAAAATCTTTTCGTCTCCTGTTTCTCTCTCTCTCCTGCTTTCTTCAAAGCTTCGCTCATGGCTTCCCCTGCTCGATCCGCGTCTTCCAGCCCTACAGTGTCTCCTCCATTGTCACCAATTGCTCCAAACGAAGGTGCAATTGAACTGTTTGTTGATACAGAGGCCACTCCTATTTCAGTATCCTTGCCCGGAGCTCCTGACAACATTATTGAAGTGGAAAACCCAGGTGATTTGAAGGCCGTTGGTGCTTCTCACGGCATGGAAAAAGGCCCAAATTGGTCACTAAGACAGAAAGGGTTCTCGCCAAATATGGAGACCTTCTCGCCTAGGGTTAGGCCAATTATGATTGACCCAGATTTTTTGGAAGGTAATAATGATGAAGATTTTGTTCCAGCCTCGGAATCAAAACGGAAGAGGAAGACATCCTCCTCCGCCCCTGATGTTCAACCAATCGCCCGCCTCCAAGATCACAACCCAAACCCTCCAAAGACCTACGCCCTAGACGCAGAAAGTACATTATTCCAACCGAGTCCGACTCGAAGGACCTCAAGCCGAGGATTTTGAGGTTGTTTCCGCACGTGCTACTCCCGTTGCTACCACACCGCCAGTAACACCCAGAGCTGATCCTCTTCCCACTGTAAGTGAAAACATTGATGAGGCAGAGGACACTGATGACATACCCATTCAAGCCCTCATTGATCTAAAGAAGGGCAAAAGTATTGCACGGAAGTCCAAAAAGAAGGCAACAGTGTCAATTGCTGAGCAGGTCCCCTTATTGGGATCTGATGATGATGATGAAGCAGAAGATGAAACCTTCAAACTGGGAAGAGAGGACTTAGAGGCTGAAAAAGAAGATGTGGCTGCTGATGTGAGCACACCAGCCCCCACACCAAGAAGAAGAAGCTCCAGAAAGACCCAACCTACAGTCAGTTCTACGCCTGTGCCTAGGCGTTCATCACGGGCCAAACCCTCTAAACAAACTGTAAGTTCACATCCTCCGGAAAAATTCATGAATAAAGATACAAAACAAAGGTTTGAATTCTTTAGGATGAAAGGTTTTATAGTTGAAAGGGTTATGGACAAGACTTTTGATGAAATGGGTCTGACTCGATATCTCCAGGAAAAAGGTCTTCTTTATTCTGTTTCTTATCCCTCGAGCTTTTATCCCTCTCTTGTTTCTGAATTTTATGCTAGTCTTCTTCAATCCATTCAAGATCCAAGGTCTAATAGTTTTGAAAAAGTATGTGTCAGGGGTAAAACAATTGTGTTCTCTCCTGCTGTTATCAATTCTTTTCTTTAAACTCCCTCTCCTCAACACATCCCCCCTATGGCTCCAAAGAATGATATTGCAAATGCAATTTCGAATGGTCTTGACCCCATATGGCATAATCAGTACAAATGCACTATGTTGACATCCCTTTGTGGTTTCTTGTTTAAAATAGCCACTTTGAATTGGAAGCCTACCTCTAACAGAAATACAGTCACCACAGCCCACGCTGATCTTATCTACAGAATATTCAAGGGTGTGGAGTTTAATCTTGGTGAGATTGTGTTTGGTTGTATTATTCAGTTTGCTGAAAAAGAGCTTCCCTCTGATCTTCCTTTTCCATGCTTAATCTCTGGAATTTGTATCAAACAAGGCATAGATATTCTTCAATCTGACAGGCTATGGGAGAAAATTGAATCTTTTGGGATTCAACCTGTACTGGAGTGCACCAAGCGCACTATAGATCTTCCAGTCACTTTTCCAGATGATCCTCCAGTTTCTATTCCTGAAGAAGAAGACGATGAGCTGGCTGATGTTGGTGATGATGTGAATGCATCTCCACCTCCACAGATTGATCCTGCTGCCATTTATACTGAAGAAATCAAATTCCTTGAGAAATCTATGCTTCAGGCTAGAGTACAGTTCAAGGAGATGGCTACCCGCAGGAACCGATTGCTGTTTGCTTTGGCAAATCTTTCAGATCAAAAAGGGGGAGCACCACCAGCAGCTAGTTCAAGCCAAGTTTTTGAAGACATAAGTCAAAATTTTCGATGGGAATTACTCCAGAAAACTCAGGAAGAAATGGATAAAGCTGGGCCAAGTAATTGAGGATGGATCAAGCAGTTGATGGGGAGAAATTTGAACAATGTGGACATTTGATTTGTTTGGAACAATGTTTTTATTTGCTTATGTTTTATTTTGTTTCTTTCTTAAACTGATTAGTGTGTTTTTTAATTATCTTAACTCATGCTAGATGTTTGATTTAGGGGGAGTTTATTTCTTAGATGCTTAAGTTTAAATCTTTATACTTAGTTTTTTTTTGTGATCTTGGCTTAATAGTGTTTTGATCCGAAAGCGACAAATCAGGGGGAGATTGAAAGTGTGTATGTTTGAGATTTGTCACTTTCATATATTTTTAGTTTATTTTCTTATATTAGTTAATTGGTAAATATTGTATTTTATTAGGTTATTTTAATTAACTAACTTCCTAACCAATATTGGATTTGTTTAGTATTACTTTTGGTAATTTTGTAGGTCTCTCACAAAAAGGAAAGAGTCCACAACAAGGAAGGCTTTCATGTCAAGGAAAGGATTCCAAATCAAGGAAGGATTACCTTGGATTGCTTAAGGAAAGACAAAGACCATCTAAAAAGAGGAATCCTAAAGCAAGATGGCTTCCATGATTCAAGAGGACTCCATGCATATATATACTAGCTAGATAGTCTTTGTAATTAACGTTTTTCAGCTCTAGTTTTCTAGCAAGTTTAGCATAAGATCAAGAGTGTTTTTGTGAGAGCATATTTTGGTTATTTTGTTCTTCTCTTTACATCGTTTTGTACTTGGATTCATAACCCAGTTTATAAGAGAAGGTTTATTGTCTACGACGCTTTGTAGATAAAGTGTTATATTTGTGTGTTTCTCTGATTAAAGTTTTCTTTATTCCGCTGCTTTGTGTACTGGTGTTAGTGCTGGTGCTATCCCACCAGGACTCACATCAGGCTTGTTTGTCCTTCCTAGCCGCTCAATTTCTTTCACCCTGCTCTACCACAAGATCAACAACAAGAAGAAAGAGCAACAGATGAAGAAGACAAGGAAATGACGCAACTGGAAGAAGATATTGATGATCCAGTTAATTGGTGCCCTGATGAAGATTAATTTTGTTTAAAAAAACAATGATTTGATTGTAAAAAATATTTGATATTTATCATCTAAATTCTCCCTTTGCAATCACTTTAAACTGAATGGTCTATTCTATTATATACTACATGTATTCATAATAATAACAATTGGTATCATGAAAAATGGAATTGATTAAAAAGGAAAAGCCAAGTAAGCAGTCCAAGTTAAGGAAAATGCTACAAAAAAATTCTTAGAATCAACGGCTGTCGAGAAGAGATAACTCTTATAGATTATTTTATGTAAACAGTTGTAAAAACTTTTTGAAATTGCTTGCATATGTTCCTCAGTAATAAAAAGTCAGTTATGAAAATAAAATTATTTAATTTAAAGGCTACTGAAAGAAGGACTATGTTTTGTAAAGGATCAAAAATGTTAGGACCTTAGATTCATTAAGTTTTTATGTTGCAAAACTATGTTAGCATAATTTCTCATAAAACAGATTAATAGGCTAAATGTACAAGAGTTATTATAAAAACAACAAACTGCCAAGAAGGAGCCACATGAAAAACAAACAGCTAAGATCTTCAAAGAGGAATAAATAGCTATGACTCAATAGTGAACAAGTCTCAAGCAACATGTCACGTATTGAACATTCATTGGATGGATTTCTACTGAGACAAACCCTAAAAGAATGTTTTGAAACCCTAAAAGAATATTCCCGCAGGTGGACAACAAGTTGTATGAGACATAGACTGCACTTTTAGCTTGAAATTGATCATCTAACTGTTATACAACATACGCCTGGATTAAAACGAAAACTTTCCAACGACTGCCTATATAAAGGAAAGTCTCTCCACAAATCAAAGAGGGGATAGTTTTAGAAAGATAACTCACATATATCAAGAAGTGATAAAAAATTACAGAGCATGATACAAAGACAAAAGAGATTATTGGCTTCAAGAGTTCTGCAAAAGTAAACATTTATCATTGTTTAGTTAGATAATAACTTGAGATATATTGATATCTAAGTTATTAAAGCATCTACCATCCCACCAAGATCAAGATCACTTATCAACAAACTGCCAAATCAATCAAGCAAGAACTTAATTGTTCTTACAAGCAGTTATACTTTAAGCAGTAGTCACACAGTAACATAGAGCCACACAAGCAACTTCATTAAACTAGTTAAAGTCATTCCTTAAAAAGTAACCCCCCTTTGTGTGTTGTATAAAGTGTCCTAGTTGAGTTGCCAACTAGTAGTGAAAATTAAGTCGAGGACTTTCTGTCAATAATCTTTATATTTAAGAGAAATATAGTGAATTATTATCTCATAGAGCCAGAAGGTTGTGAGGATAGTAGATATAGGATGAGAGATCAAATTAAACCACTATAAATAACTGTGTCAGTTTCTCTATCTTTTAACTCTTTACTTATTGCTTTCTGTGATCCAAACGTTTGTTTATGCATAAACTTAACTTTTTCTATATTTCATTGACCAAACAATCATCAATCTGTTTATTTGCTGCAATCAATCATCATAGTTCTTCACACACAAAAGATAAGATCATAACTTATCTTGAGATCACTGTTTCAATCTAATTCTGTGCACAACTCTATTTAATCATCTTATATGTTTTGAAAAAACTTAACTGTTTATCATTTTAGTGTGAACAGTTATTTTTACTTCGAGAGTTGATCAATCTCGGTGATCATAGTAAAGTGTGTAATTGTATTAATGATAGATTTATAAGAAAGTTTCAATTGGTATATATCAGACTTAGCTATTCTATACCAAGGTTTAGTAATATCCATTCGAGACCTGCACTTTTAATTGGTATTTGAGCTATACCAAGAAGTGTCATAATAACTATATTATTGAATTGGAAACTGCCCTCTTTCAATAAAAATCTAATTATTTGTGTTGAGATTTGAATATCATGAACACTTAGTTAGTATCAGAGCTTAACTATTTTGTTTACAAGTTAGTGATACTAATAAAAAAAATGACATTAATTTCAATTGATATCAAAGCTATTTAAATCATGTATTGATTAAATAATTAATTGTGATTAAGAAACCTGATATAAGTGTTAGAACTTTCACTTTCTCTTTTCTCTAAATTGCTATTCTTCCTCTCCCACCCTAATCTTATTTTTTCTCCCACTCCCTCATTTTCCCACATCTTTTTTATGGGTAGTTTCTATACAATTTATATTTCCTAAATTTGCCATCTCCCTCTCCCCTTAACTCACGTCTAAATCTACCTCTTTCTCTCTCCACGTATCGCTGAAGAATTTTGGTGAGTGCTAAAACTGTCAGGTGACGAATTCCTTTTCTTACTTAATAAAAACTTTCTCCGTCTTTAAATTATTATTATTTTTAATTTAGTATATAAATTAAGAAAAAATAATTTATTTAATTACTAATATTTATATAGTGTATAGTTTACTTTAATGCTAATATACATATAACAATAATTTATGGACGGAGGGAGTAGTATAGATAGATATATACAGTGGATAATTTTGACACAGTGCTAAGATCGTTGCCTATTATTTGAAACTGGTGAATTCACTTTTTTATTTGCGTAATGCCAAAATCTTGTACGAAATGTTCTTTCTTCTTTTACGTGTGTGTGTGTGTATATCACTCCCTGTTCCAAAATAAGTATTTTAATTTAAATTTTAAAAATATTTTAAAGTAAATTGTCTATAATATTTTTAATAATTATAAAATTTAAAAAGAAGAATCTAGTATAAAGTAATCAAGGACATTATAATTCTTGCATCACTAAACATTATTAATTAATTTTATAAAATAAATTTTATAAAATTAATTCCAATTTTATATACCAATCGATGTCTAAAAAAAACTTTAAAAATATTAGCAACAATATATAAAATTAACTTTTTAGAATCAAGTGTAAAGTAATCAAGGACACATATTTTAAAAAGAAAGACAAATATAATTTGTAATCATGGATATTGTGTAGAGAGTGTGTAGTACTGTACCAAAGTAGCTTTTGGAAGCGAAGTTGTACTCTCACATAGGCCATTGATAAAGTTGATATTTGCTTTGAAGAGAGAGAGGGAGGGAGGGAAAGAGAGAGAAAGAGTGTTGGAGAGAGTGAGAGAGTATTGGAGAGAGAGAGAGAGAGAGAGAGAGAGAGAGTGTTGGGATACTAATGAAAACAATATTCACTTAAGAATCAAAAGGACCCCATGCCTCATTTATTCTTCTTTGTAGTAGAATTTTGTGAAAGGAAAAAAGCTGACTACCTTTCTTCTTCTCTTTCATTTCTTTGCTGCAATATCATGTTACCCTCGTATTTTTCGTACCTCATTTATTCTTCTTCTCTTTCGTTTGACTCTAATTTGTTAAGTTGTCACTTGACCACTGAGAGTTTATTTAGTTTTGCGTTTTGGCCAAAATGTAGCTTATTTCTTATTTAGCATTTTAATGTTGCGATAGAAAAATAATGTTTTTTAAACGTAGTTGCGTTTTTTAAACGCTAAAATTTTTAGCTTTTCTCCAAAACGCAGATTTTAAAATGCTGTTGAGAAAAAACCTGTGTTTTGAATTTATATACTAAACGTGTTTATAAAGAAAAAGTTGTCTTTAAATAATCTGTGTTTAAAAAAAATTATGTTTTGAAAACGTTGTACCAAACGAGCTTTTACATGCTATTTCTCAAGGGAATTATTGAAAATTCGAGGTTAAAGAGAATAATTACGTGTAATAGATATAGAAATTTCTACTTACCTTCCTTTCATTGTTGACTAACTTACCCCAAATTCGGCGTAAGTAAAAAACCTTCTTGCTAGGTTTGAATCGGTCCTAATGTCTTCATCACAACTATATTTCCGCAACCACACATATCTACCGGCTAAATATGGGAACGTGTAGCAGGAGAGAGGAGAGAAGGAATTGGGAGGAAAATATTAGGTGAATTTCGCCCCAATGTGTACTTAGTTAAAATGAACACAGCTTCACGTACTTAGCCATTTATATCATTGAGAACACCCCATGTTTTATGAACAAACGCAGCAAGTTCAAAAGAATTGTCACAAGACCGAGATGCCATCGATCGCACCCTAATCTCAATCTTGTGTGCCTCCTCAAATCTTCAACTTGTTGACAATTTTACCAAGTCTCTTCCATCTGATCTTTATTAATTCCTTGAAGCAAATGTTTCCTTGTTCATAAACCAACATCAATTTGAGGGGTAGTGACTGTTAAAAAAATATAAGCAAATGTTTCCTTGTTCATCTGATCTGAAATTCTTGTCGTTTTTTTGTCTTCTTAGTGGAGAAATTTCTGGAAAAATTCTATTAGGTGTATCTTGTTATTCCATTCTCAAAAGTCAAAAAATAATTCTAGAAATTAGTGTGTTTTCTTGAGAAACCCAAGCCCTAAAATCAAAAAAAAAAAAAAAAAAAAAAAAGGAAAAGAGTTGTGAATCAAGCAAAACAAAAAGAGGCTTGAATCTGAAATTCAGGAAAAAAAAAAAAAAACGGAGAAAACGGGTTCAAAATCTTTGGGAATCAAATTGGGTTTGGAAAAGTTTGAACATCGTAGTTGAATTGTTATTGTGAAATTGCTGGAACATTGTCATTCATATCATCATATTGTCATCTTGAATCATCTTGTTTGTTCATCATATATATCATCCATCATTTCTTTCTTTTCTTGCTTTTCAAGTGATCTTGTTTCTCACTTTGAATTATATTAGCCCAAAGAATCTTAGAGGACTTAGATTGTGTTTTCCTAAGAATCACTTCCGGAACGATCATAACACTTGACTCAATTTGTTGGTATCTTCAAGGGTAGGACACTATCCAAGAAACTAGAGTGTGAGTGCGTGAGTTGAATGTAAACACGAGTGACATTTTTGTGAGGTTGTGTGAATTTTTCCTTTGAAATATGTCACAAAAGGGTAGAATTAATGAGAGATTAGGGATCCTATTGAACATATGATAAGGATGGTAGGGGATCTTACATAAAGGTTAGCTAGGATAGAAGAGATATGGAATGTACAATCTCAAGGGAATCCACATCGATTCCAAGGGAAGAGGGGAGCGTACATTAAGTAACATGATGATTGGGTAGATAGCGATTATGAGTATAATATGAGACATATTAGAAGGGTAGGAGAGAGAGTAGACATGAAGATTCCTACTTTCAAGGGTAGGGATGATCCCGAGGAATACCTTGAGCAGGTTAGGAAGGTCGAAGTTTTATTTAGGCGTAACCACTACACGGAGGTTCAAAAGGTAAAACTTGCATCCTTAAAGTTTGCCGAGTATGCTAGTGTGTGGTGGGAACAATTATTGAACAACCAGAGTAGGATAGGTGAGGGTCGCATTAACACGTGGGAAGAAATGAAATATGTAATGTATCGAAAGTTTGTCACGAAATACTATCACCGGGATTTGTTGATGACTACTACTTCTTCTACTTCTTTTTTTCAAACACTTAGTAGACCCCAGTTGTGGGAATGTAAGAGCCTTAGTGTTGTACCTATGAAGACTTTTGTAGGTTAATCACAATGTAAGTAGACCTTGAGGGAAAATAATGAGAGTTTGGCTCGAGAGATGAATGATGTTTGTGAGATAGCCGAGAAAATGGAGAGTATGAGTGAAACTTAAAATGAGAGGTCGGCTAAAGTAAAAAGTGTTAATCAAGACATAGCCGAGTGAAAAGAGAGGAAATTAGAGATTGTAAGCAAGTGAATGATGAAAGTAGGTCTAGTGAGGCTGAGAGGAAAAATAAAAAGAGTGGGTTGATGGAAGAGATTGAAAATCTGAGTGTTGAGAGAAGAAAGAGAGATAATGAAAAAACGAAGAGGGAGAAAACACGAGCGATTGAGGAAGAAAAGAATCTAGTTGAAAAGGCCAACGGCCAAGAGAGAGTGAAACAAAATTTCCTTGTCATCCCAAGTGAGTTTGTGAGGGAGTTGGTGTAAAACCATACTGAGGTGTTTCCAGTCACTAAAGAGAATTCTTTTTATGCTAACGTGTTGTCCAATTTGTCTCTTCCGTGTATTATTTCTTATCTACAGGTTTTCAATGAAATAATTCCTAAGTTGAGCAAGGAAGTTGTGAGATCCGAATGGGATTGTCTACAGGTAATGAGATTATTGTAGTTCCTACACTTTCTCAAAGGTGTGATCTTACTTCTTCTTATGATACGAGGTTGAGACTTGAAAATCATGGTAAGTTATATGACTTTGGTAAAAGGTTCAAAATTTGTAGAGATATGGACTGTGGTGAGTTCATTAGTCATGTGGGAACTTCAAACATGAGAGAAATTGATAGGTCACTTGACATGCCTTTAAAGATTGAATTGCAAAATTTGGTTAGTCACCATGGTTTGAGTGATTGGATGAAATTTGGTGAGAACATAGGTGGTGGACTATGCTTGAAATTACATATGTCTAGTTATTCATATGTGGATCCAGTCATGGATTGTGCTTCACAAGTTGACATGATAGATTTGAATGGTGCATTGGATGTTGAATTGGTTGATTTGTATTGTGCAATAAAAATTGACTTGAAAAATCTAAATTGTACATTGAGGGTGTTTAAGAATTCTAAGTTTGCAAGTATGTATAATTTTTCTTCAATGAATTATGTTGATGCATGTCGCAAAATGGGTAATGCTTTTCGTGATGAAGTTTTCTTTCATAAGGGTGCTAAAATGCTTGAATTACATAAGATGCCCAGAAATTTGTCATCTTTGTTTTGTGAAGATTCCATGGAATTATTGGAGTCGTGGTTTGCATTGGAAGTGCATAAGGTTCAACAATCTATATTTGTGAATGCAAGTGAGTTTTCAAAACTGATTTATCATGTTGCATTATTCTTTCACAAGATCTATGGATTGCATGACATATTTTGAACCAAAATGTCTTTGTTATAACCATTTCTTCTTAAGCATGCTAAAACATGGAAGAGTTTTCTGTGTTCTGTTGAGAGAGTGCGTGAGTATGCATTGGCTTGTCATAGCTTGGATATTGAGAGTGCTGATCGTAGTAATTCTGTTGAGCATGTGGAATTTTTTTTTTGTGAGAATGCATGATAGATTATGTGATAGACCCAGGATCTTATCACATGTGTTTGGTTATTTGAATCATAACAATGATCTTCTAGTATTACATGGTACTATTGTATTAATCCTTGTTTTCCAAAGAAGAGAATTTGGTAGATTAATATTCAAACCTGGAGAATGTAATGGGATAGTTATTTTCCATACACTTTCTCAAAAGTTTGTCTTGCCTTCTACTATGGATTATATGATATTGAGTTTTGGGAAAAGTGATGACTTGTATGATGTCTAACATCACTTTAGGGGAATACTTGGTATTTATGGAGAATTTGGATGTATTAAAATCCCAAAGCATGTAAGAGATTTGTTTTTTGAGTAATAAGTTGTCCTTACTGCGTTTGATTGTGGACTTGTTGTGTAAGGATCATTTTGATTATCTTGTTTTGCATATCTTTGTGGAAATTTTTACATAGGTTAAAACAATAATCATTGTGGAGAGCATAGATGATGATAATTTCAGGATGGCCTTGAATGGTAAAGTGCATGTTAGTGCATATTTTTCAATGTTACTGAATTGTCTTTTTTTTTTACACGTGTTGATTCGAGTTCGAATCCTTTCGAAGAGGGAGGGAATGATGAGAATCGAGCCAAGCAAAGTCCGAGTCAAGCCAATCACGTTCGTGAGCCCTTTAACATATCTAAAGGACCAATGACTCGTGCGCGTGCCAAGAAGATTCAAGCGGCCTTAACAATACTTGTGGAAGAGATTAGAGGCCAAATCGAAGTGAAGACGGATCTAGGACATTCAGGGAGGTTCGTTTGTACTTTAGAGACTTTAACGGCATCAAAATGCACAAAAAATTCAGCAAGTCACGTGCCCTAGCGCGCAACTTCCAGAAGTCTTCAGAAATTAGAGTTTGTAAAATTTCAGTCATTTTCATGCCTTAGCGCACTCTAGACCACGCCCTAGAGCACATGACCGCGCCTTAGCGCGCCAAACCCACACCCTAGCACGCCGTATGGATAACTTTGGAATTCTGATGGTTTTTTACTTTGTTTGTCCATTTTTCTGATTAGTTTTCTGCATTTCGCGAGTTCAGACATGTATGGTCTATATAAGGCTTGTTTCTTTATTGTATAAACAATCTGGGATCAATTGAATTGCTATATAGCGTGTAAGAGTTTATCTCTTGTTTTTTCAACAGTATTTGTGAGATTATCCAGGTTTCTTGGACTGGAAATCCACCTTTGAACTTATCAATCTTTGTGGGTCGAAAGATTGTGGCATTTTATGATCGTGGGTCGTTGGGAATCGCGTCATCGGCAATCGCACCCTAAGGTTCCTAATCATTACGATTAGCGGGTCGAGGGAGACTCTTTCTATCCATTTCAATTTATGCGTTTCTTCGTTGTTTTTAACTATTTTCGCGTTTGTGGTCGTTTGATCATGGTTGCATATTCTTTGATCCGATCTTGGAGAGAATTCGTCTCGATCAACCTAGAAAATTCACATCACAGAGTGTATTTGCAATATAGATTGTGCGTACCTTGGATTGGAATTGGTCTTAGGCTTATATAGGGGTTGTATTAACTGTTAATCATAATGGGAGTAATGGCGGGCATAACCGACATGTAGTGGGCATAACGCCCGGCATGGTAGGAATAACCACTGGGCACATCTGGCTAATGGTGATCTGCCATGTGGCCACGTCTTCTGAACACGCACGGGGGTTGACGGGGAGGCGAAGCCTATTTGCTGCGTCCTGGCCTAGCAGGCGAGTCATGCTAGCTGCTCTCTTGATCGGTTGTCATAGATCCACGCTGATGCTTGTCTGTTCGTACTATCGAGGGCTTTAGCCCGTCTTGGTTTAGGCCTGGGCCCAGGGTCGTGTCTCTGGGCCTTGCTCTTCAGTGACCCCCTATTTTCTGCCAGTAGAGTATTTATGCTTGCAGCATGATGCATTGCTCGTGCTCCTCGTTGTGGTCTCAACTAGGTTGCCCATCACTTTTGCCTTATACACAATTCATTGTGGCAATAGTAGAGGAGAAGAGAGGAGGGAACAAGTGTCCGCGCCGCTCCAGTGCCATCGTTCGGTTGTCGTGCCTGTTAAGGAGACATCGCACCTTTTTGAAGTGCAATGATGGCTATCCAGCCTGGCGTTCACCCGGGCCTATAAATACTCCCCATTTCCCCCTTTTTCTCTCTTTACGAATCCTTAGCTTTCAAAACCCCCTTTGCCTAAAAAAACCCCTCTGAGCTTTCATTTTACCCAAAATCGCTGCCACTGCAACCTACTCTTTGCCCCGACGTTTCCTTGTTGCTATGTGGTTACTTGGGTTCACTTAACTCCCTTCAAGGCTTTTCCAACTGAAAATTCTTCCATCTCTGCTCGCAACCATGTCTTGCAGTAAGTTTTCTGGCTCAATCTTGATTTTCTTTATTTGTTTTCATTTTTCGCTTGCCCTTTAGGCCTAGCAAGACCTTCAATCTTAGTCTAGGTCGAGAAATTTTCGAGTTGCCCTGGTCGTATGTTTCCCCCTTTTGATGAACTTAGACCTAGGGTTTTGCCGCCCCTTTTTTGTCATGTGTCCAACGTAGTGACTCATTTGCTCTCCTTGATCCTATAGGCTCAAGCTCTCCCCTTCGACTTCGCAATGAGATGACTGAATCTAAGGCCACCAACTCAGAAGAGGCCTATATATATGTTCGTGGCCAAGCGGCCAATGATGTGTCCAGCCCTGAAGTTGTGTCTTACTCTTCCAATGAGGCCTCCTCGGACGAGCTCCTCATTACGAAGGTGGTATCTAGTATCTGGGCTTCTGTCCAAGATGAGGGAGTAGGTACGAGATCGTTCAGGCCGGCTGTCCACTCTGTCTGTGGTGGTCGCCAGGTCCCCCCGCCGCGAGGCTTCGCCTGATCACTAGATGACCTTTGATTCGGCCAAGAAGGTCCAGAAGTGGTTCACCGCCCTGGGGATTGATTCTGTCGATTATCACTTGACTGTGATGGACCCCGAGGTGGACTTCACGGAATAACGCCATTTGGGGGAGAAGATGGTATTTTTTTACGACTTCTTCAAATTCGGGCTGCGGCTCTCCCTAGACCCCTCCATCGTAGAATTTCTAACCCTAGCCCAGGTCGTCTCCTGCGACCTAATGCTCAACACAGTCAGTATCCTGGTGGCCTTTACCGTCGCCTGCAGGCTGCTCGGGCACGAGCTCTGCATCTTGCTTCTGAGGAAACTCTTCCAATTTTCCATCGACAGTAACTCGGGAGAATTAGCGGTCGTAGCAAGCCGGGCGCTTTGAAGCTGTTTAATCCCTTTCCCAACAAAATAAATAAGTGGGACAACAAACCCCTGCTCGTCGAATCCTGGTTGGGATGATCGTTTCTACCCCCAACTGATGCCCTAAAGGTGCCCACCTATAAAAAGGATGGTTTCACCTCTGGTGATGGCCGTCTGATAAGTGCACTAAAAGAGCCCCTGGGCACTCATGACTACTACCAGGTGTGGTTTATTGACCGAAAACCCCTGGTCAGTGAGGATAAGTATTTGAGGCTAGCCGGTATCCTTCGGTCAAAAATTGAGGGTGTTATTCCCCGTGTTGCTATGGCCGAGGAGCGGGCTCACCTCGCTTGAGGCCTTCATTAGGATGCAAATTTTCCTAACGATTGCCCAACATGGAAGGACTTGGGTTCGAGCTGCATTACCCTCTATGACCCTGATGGTTGATTTCCTTGCCTATCCTCTATCATTCCATATGTTACCTTTATTCCTAATTGCTTTTTCATCCTCATCTTTTGCAGGGCTGATAAATATTGACGCTACCGAGAATATCTGCTCCTCTCGGAAGACTGAAGCCTCTGCCCGTCAACGCGAGCTAAACAAGCTTGCCCCTACCGTTCTTCCCAAGGTTGCCACCTCCGAGCAACAAGGAAGAGGCCTTACCCCCGTCCAAGACAAAGGTCAGTAGGTTTTTTAGGCCAAGGTTGGGCCCACCAAGAGGCCAAAGAAGAATGCCCGGCCTGATAGGGCTGTGCGACCTGACCAGGTCCCTTCTCCCACTGACATGGCTATGCTTTTCAGTCGCAAGAGGAGTACCGGTAATGCCAGTCCTGCTGACCGCTCCGTATGTCCTCGAGGCAGTGATGCTGAGGGCAGCCAAGCCCGTTCTGACTCTATTCCTTCCATCCCTCATCGTCCCTCGTGGAGGCAGGAAAACTTTACCATTCCCGCAGACTGTGCCGGCTACGAGGCCTTAATGAACGAGCTGGTCGATGTGCCGAGGATTGATGGCATCGACCTCCGGGCGAAAGGGCACCCTACGGCCATGGTTGGCCAAGGCATTCTGAAGAGGGTCTTGCACTCCAGCATGTACAAGGAGTGCAACGACTCAACAAGCGTCTTGCTCGGTGATGGGGGCATGGCATTCTGCGAGGCATCTTCACTCTTTTTTCCTTAACAGTTAACTATTACTCCCCCATCCTCGCTTATCTTTTTCCCTTTTTGCTTTCAGCTCGCGACCCGCTTTTTCACCCTGGCCAATCGGGTTAGCAACGGAGCCAAAACCGCTGCCAGCCTGAGCGAGGATCTCAAGGCTGCCAACGTGATCTTGGAAGAGAAGAATGCCGAGCTCCTGACCAAGGACAAGGAGGTACTGGATAAAATTGATGATCTGGCCAAGCTCGAGTGCGAGAAGCTTACTCTTGCGCACCAGCTCGATACCTCCAGAGTCAACGAGTAGTCCCTTCATTCCAGAGTGGCTCAGCTGGAGAAGCAAGTGAAGAAATTGGAGGCTGAGAAGATCGAACTGGTGGAGGAGAATGAACAACTCAATTCTCAGAGCACCCAAGTAGATGAGTCCCAGAGAGAAGATATTATTCAAAACTACTTGGACTCCGAGGACTACGCTTGCAAGTTGGACTGCAACCTGAGGCCCTACTATGTATAAGGGCAAAAGCATACCCTCTGCATGGTTGCAGGCAGCGGCCATCTTGGCCTAACTGTGGAGCTGCTGGCTGAGTGGGGAACTACCAATCATTATGGCATGGACGCTCGATGCGGCCACCCATGGGTGCCCTTCATCGCCGATGAGCTGGAGCTGATCAAGGAGGGTGACCAAGAACAGGGCCGAGAAGAATGGTTGCCTCCGACTGCCTTGGAGGTAAATGTCAAGAGTGTAATGGTTGCGCTCAAGGAGAAAAGGTAGGTTGAGGCAGCGGCGAACCTCAAGGAGGAAGCTGCCGAGGCTTGCTCTGATGAGGTCCCCCCCAGCTGGTGAAAAGACTGCCACCGGAGAAGACCAAGCTGTTCGTGATCCCTCTGCAACCACGGAGGGTTAGATCTAAGTTGAACTTGCTGCGTCGAATGTTATCTTTTAGGCCTGCGCGCCCCTTTCTTTTTCTGTTCTCCCATGTACTTGTCAATTTTAATATGAAAATAATTTTTGTTATTCTTAGCTCTTGAATTACTATCCACTTTCTGGGATCTAATCAAACTTTAAGTCCGTTTTGCAATCAAAAAGATTGAATCCTGCCAACAATGATAACTAGCCTTGGATATTAACAAGGTATGAGCTCGTCATGCGAGCATAACATAACTTTAAAACTAACCAAGGCATGAGTTCGTCCTGCGAGAATAATAATAAACCTTAAGGTTAACTAGGCCATGAGCTTAACATGCGACATACAATGACCCGAAAATATAACCAAGGCATAAACTCGACCTGCGAGTGTAATATTGGACCTTAAGATTAATTAAGCCACGAGCTCAACCTGCGAGTAATCAATGACTTATAAATTTAACCGAGGCCTAAACTCGACCTGCGAGCGTAATAGTGGACCTTACGATTAATTAAGTCATGAGCTCGACCTACGAACAATCAATGACTTATAAATTAATCAAGGCATACAAGCTCGACCTGCGAGCTGCGTATATACTTTAAGTATCACCAATCAGCACTGCTTAGAATATTTGCTTTCATTGACTCCAAGTGCCTCATTACATAGAAAAGCTGAAAAATACAGGATTGGCTATTGATAATACTTCTTAAGATGATCTGCGTGCCATGGGTGTTTCAACGCAGTTCCATCCTATGCCCGCAACATGTAAGTTTCTTTCTTGATTATTTGAGTCACTTGGTAAGGCCTTTCCCAGTTCGTTGATAATTTTCCCCTGTTTATTCACTGGCATGTTGCCTCTATCTTCCTAAGAACCCAATTGCCTACCAAAAATAACCGCTTATGTACCCTCTTATCATGATGAACCTTAGCCCGCTGCTTGTAGTTGACTATCCTCATCTTTGCCTCCACTATTTTCTCCTCGAGTAGGTCTAGGTCGGTTTGGCGAGCTAGCACATTCTCTTGCTCGTCATAGTGTATTACCCGCAGGCTTGGTAAGGTCATCTCTACTGGAGCCATAGCTTTTGATCCATAGGTTAAGGCGATAGGGGTTTCCCCAGTTGCCCCCTTAACCGTTGTCCTGACTGCCCATAATGCCGACTGTAGCTCATCTAGCCATCTTCCTGCTCACCCTTTTAAATTTCTCTTAAGAGCATGTAGTACCCATTTGTTCGCGGCCTCAGCCTGCCTATTTTCTAGAGGATATGCCATCGATGACTTCTAGTGCTTGACATCTAGATTCGCACAGGCTTCAATGAACCGATCGAAAAATTGAGTGTCGTGGTCTGAGACGATGGCCCATGGGATTTCAAAGCGATACCATATATAATCATGTAAAAAGTTGATAGCATTCTCCTCAGTGATGTTCGCCAGAGGCTTCGCTTCTACCCATTTGGTAAAATAGTAAACGACCACGATCGCATACTTGCAGTTTTCCCTTACTGTTGGAAATGGTCCGATCAAGTCTATTCTCCACATGTCGAACGACCAAGATGCTATCACCGGAGTATGCTCGGTTGAAGGCAATCGTGGGATGTCTCCAAACCGTTGGCATTTATCACACTTTTGTAATTTAGATTGTACGTACCTGACTTGGAATTGGTCCAAGGTTTATATAGGGGTTGCATTAACTGTTAATCATAATGGGAGTGATGGCAGGCATAACTGCCATGTAGTGGGCATAACCCCCCGGCGTGGGGGACATAACCATTAGGCACGTCTGGCCAATAGTGATCTGCCACGTAGCCACGTCTCCTGAACACGCGCGGGGGTGGACGGGGAAATAAGGCCTGCTCTCTGCGTCCTGACCCTGCAGGGGAGTCATGCTCTCTGCTCTCTTAGTCAGTTGTCATGGCTCCTCTCCTATGCTTGTCTGCTCGCACTATCGAGGGTCTTAGGCCATCATGGTTTGGGCCTGGGCCCAGGGTCGTGTCTCTGGGCCTAGCTCTTCAGTTTTGGCTGTGGCAACTTTTTGTAACAATGCATCATCCAAACATTGATAAATGATTGTGACCGCCTTAGAATCCTTCCTTTTTAAGATTTGAAGCACATCCCTTTCAGCTTGCTCCAAAGTGGCTTCATCATCGGGCATCGTATACCTGTTCTCTACAATGTCCCATAAATTGCTTACTCCAAGAATTGGCTTAATGCGAATAAACCAATTTTCATAGTTGTCTTTGGCATTTGCCAGTTTGCAATACCATTTTGCCATCTTTTTTAAAATCAAGAGGACAAGAGAACCTCAAGCTCTGATGCCACTACGTTGACAAAATATAAGCGGAAGCGATAGAAATTTTGGAAGAGGAAATTTGTAGGAGGAAGTGGAGAGTAGATGGAGAACACTCAAAGTATAATTTTATTCCACTTAACTCAAAATGCCCTTAGTACAAGAGTATTTATAGGAGTCTTAAGACTCTTCTAGACCACAATTACAAATGGATAAAGGCTACTAAAAAATACAATGGATCAACTTCATACATGAACCAATGTATCAAGACAAGGGAAAATTTCATGCACAATGAACTAGGACTAGGACAAAAATGAACTAAGACCAAATGAAATTGACACATGACTAAAATAAAACTATAAATAAAAGACTTATAAAACAAGTTTAGATTTCAACATGACAACATACACACAATTGTAGTATAATTTTTAGTCTATTATTCCCCCTTTTCTAAATTATTGTCCTATTTGACTTTTTTGAGTCAAACAAACTATTGTTTAAATAAAAACTTGATGTGTATATATATATATATATATATATATATATACTTCAAAATCATAAAAAATGCAATTCGTATTACTTTTTTAGTACTACAAAGTATGTGATTTATGATTTTTGAAAAAAAAAACAATATGCATCTAATTTTTATTTAAAAAGCATAACATTTGATTAAAAAAAAGTCAAATATGAAAATAATTTAGGAATAGAGGGAGTATAAGATTTATAGATTTTTTATTTATGGAAAGTTCCAATAAATTATCTTTGTAATATATGTTGTCAATTATGTATAATATAGATGTAGTAGATTGTAAAAGTTGTAATAATATATGCTAATAGAGGAATAAGATGATGTTCTAACAATAAAACTCAGGCAATTCCATTCTAAGGGCATCCCCAACCGTTGTTCTTGGGGATATTCTTCCAGCCAAAAACAACAAAGAACCATTGGGGGAGAAAAATTGTGTTCTTCCAAACATATTCTTCCAAATGTGTTCTTCTTTGAAAACAAATAAGAACAACCAAGGGAGAAAGAAGGCAAGCCACATGCGGAGCGGGTAAGCAGGACGCACGGCTTGTGGATGGCGCGTCAATGGGCATATGGACGGGCTCATAGCATTGTCGGCCACTTTGCTTGATTTTCTCTCTTTTTTTTATTTCGTAGTGGGTGATTTGGTAGTGGGATCCATGTAAGAACAAGTGATAAGAACAAAATTATTGGGATGTTATGTTCTTAGAGAGTTGTGTTATTAAAATGGAGATATAGCAGCGGTACCCAGCCAAGAACAACAAATAAGAACACCACTGTTGTGGATGCTCTAATCTTGTTTTCCTATCTAGGTCTATATTTGATATGTAGTACATATATATATGAAAACTAATCAAGGGGTCACCATTTAGGGATTATTAAACATAGTCTTAGTTTCTTATTAAATTTATTCTTATATTGACAAATTTACTCTTCATACAATAGTTAAATATTTTATAACATGAGAACATATAATCATCTATCAAGTGACAATACAATTAATTTCAAGGGATCAATTGACTTGTGGCTAAGTGGTACTGAAGTCGTCCCTTAAGGCCTTAAAGGGATGAATTATGTCTCAGTGATCGTAGTAGCTTTAGAACAAAGAAAAAATTGATTTCAAAGGTGAGGCGTGAACGTAAGAAGTTGGCCGAAACTCTTAAGTGTGGCGCCAAAATTTACATGATAATTTTCAACTTTGAAAAATTCCCTTACAAAAGAGCAATATTATGGGTCATACTAACTTTTTATCCCAAATATTTTCGTGAGGCATACAATTGATCATAGATCAATTAACTTAACATTTAGAGTAGAGTGTCTTTATTAAAAGAATGGGCCTATTCACACCCCCAATCCTATGAGTACACCCCTTTTTTTAAGTACACTACCCCAAGTATTTTCAACATCCCTAAATACTAACTACACCTCCCTATTTTTCTATTTTACCTCTCCAAACACTTTCCCCAAAATAACCCCCTACCATGTTAAGTAAACGCATGTAAACACGACACCTCTACCCATATAACGACTTCAGGCCAGGCCAAATTCATCAAACAGCCGTGTCGAGACAAACAACCTTGGACTTTCGAATTCGGCCATGGTTGCTTTCTCGAGCCTGTTCTCTTTCCCCCTCATAGACATCTGCCTAGACATCTTGCCAAGGCTAGACCCCAAATTCGTTACCAGATTCAAGCTCGTCTCTAAAACCTGGTACATTTTTCTCTCTCACCCTTCCTTCTCTAAACGCTACTTCGAATCCCGACCTTCCAACACCGGCTTCTTCTACAACACCAGACTTATGCCAAAAAGCTCCAGTACGTTCCAGTCCACCCTAATCAGGAACCAATATATCGTCGAGCCCCCTTCCTGTCTAGGGTTTTTAGAAGACTCGCTTCTAGAAGACTTGCTGTTCTTTACAGTTCATGTAACGGCCAAAGCCTACCAAACACTTTTAGGGGTGTTTGGCTAGAGCCTATCGAACCCCACTAAGGGTGTTCGGCCAGAACCTACCGAATACCATTAGAGGTGTTCGACTAGCGCCTACCGAATACTACTAGGGGTGTTTCACTAAGGGCAATTACGTCAGATTTTCTAATGATATTTTTTAATACTTGAAAGGGGGTGTATTTAGAGGATTTAAGGGTGTAAGTAGCTCTATTCTTATTGAAATTTTACAGTGAGAAATTAGGTCAGATACAAAATTGAGATCCACTATTTTTCATGACACTTAGAATTTTTATTATTATTATCTTTTTTGGGGGTTTGGTGGTTAAAAGTCACTTGGATTTTAATCTCTATTGTGCAATTGCATAGCATTAGAGCTGTCAAAGCGGTCTGGCCGGCCCGCGGGCTGCTTAAACCCGCTATTTGGCGGTACGGTGCGGGCTAGACCATTAAGAGTGCGAGCCTAAAATGTGCCAACCTAACCCAAACCGTCGCGGCTTATGGGTTAAACAGCCCAGCAAAAAAAAAATCACATTTTAAAAAATTAATAAACATTATATATAAAGCCCAAAAATTAATGAAAACCCCCCAAATAAAACTTTATATAAATACAATCCACAAAGTAGAAAATTGAACCAACAAAAAAGCACCACATACAAAAAAGCACACACAAATTGTTCGGAGTTTAACCCAATAATTAACAGTTTAAGAGACTCAATTCTTATCATTTCCTCCATCTTCCTCTTCCTCGTCCTCGTCAACAATCTCAAAATTAAGAAGGAAAGTAAAGTAAACATTAATAAAAAAATTGAAAGACAATTTCAAGTCCCTAAATCAATAATACTTATAGCCTAGAAAATGAAATTGATTATCACTTTCAAGTCATTAATCAAAAAATTGATTATCACTTTTAAGTCACTAAAGGGAAAATGAAAAACTTGCAGGCTTACAGCATGGGAAGAGATTGCCGGGGCAGGAGAGAGGCTGCTGGAGTAGGAGAGAGACAGTCGACTAGGCTTGAGAAAGAAGAAGACGGATTGCTAGCCAAGATGATTGGACAAACGAAAAGAAGTCGAATCGGAATGCGTCGGAGACTCAGAGACGGTGACCGGGTGACGCGCCGGAGACGATAGGTGAGAGAATGAGATTTGAGAAGTGAGAAGTGAAGCTTCTCATCATTCTCGATGCGCCTACACTTCACAGTTCACAGCCTAGGGTTTTTGAGTTTTTCTCCAAAATTGAAAGTTACAATTTTGGCCTTGGCACAATGTCACTCATAGGTGGGCCAACCCACCCCAACCCGTCCCACCCTCGCCTTGACCCGCAGCCTGCACGGGCTTAGCTTGTTTGACCTATTTTTTAAATGATTCAATATTTTGCAACCCAAATTACCTATTTTTATGACGGTTCGAGTTGGCCAACGTAATAAAATCGTTTTGACAGCTCTTGCCTAGCACGAAGTAATCTCTTATTACAGGAACACTTAACATAATTTAGTGCCCTGGTGCCCTAATCGGATGGAGGGACGCCTCTTTCATCATCAATTGTCCATGCAAGGTCCTGATTCCTACTTAATCACCATTGTTGGGCATATAAATGTCTTTGTGCCTGCTAATTGTAGCTTAAAAAACAGCCTTTATTGAGGTCATCCTCACTCTATTATTGACTTCATTGTCCATTAGTCAATGCAATTTCTTCAGGCAAGAGCATGCTGACATGATAGCAGCAAGTCACCAAATCTCTCTCTCTCTCTCTCTCTCTCTCTCTCTCTCTCTCTCTATTCATTCATTCAATCAAGACAATCACAGTCAAACATAAGTAATCTCCATCATTTAATGAGATTTTAACTACCTCTCTCTCTCTCTCTCTCTCTCACACACACACTCATACAATCACACATACACACACGTACCAGACTACACACACTTCTATCACTTTCCAACACCTACTAGTTAGTAGCCTAGCTGTAGTGACCTAAAATCTTGCCTCTTTCATACCCATCTCTCCTTGTTCTTTTCACTCCTCTCTCTCTTTCTCTCTCTCTCTCCACCTTCTGTTTTTCATACTTCACAAACCCCTCACTGTGTGTGTGTTGGTGTTTTCTAGTGGGTTTTATAACTTGGGTGAGGATGGTTTTGTTTAATCTTGTTGATATTATCTACTAATGGGTTAATATTGAAATGCTCCCATGGCCAAGAATTCACTTCACTCATTTATTTTTCCCACCACCACCACCATATTAATTACCCTCCTCCATCTTCTCTCTCTAACCCCTTGCTCCCTTCAAAAGCAACCTTCAGTCACTTCCCGGGTTCGGGTGAGTCCTCCTCCTCTTATCTCAATTTCTCTAAATGCTCATTCAATTTTGCCTCAGCATAGTACAAGTTTCTATGCAAATGGTACAACTGAAAAAAAAAGAGCTTAATTAGCATTTAGCAACGTTTGATCATTGGGTTTTGTAAAAAGATTTCATTTTTGGGATTTGCCAGATAAACGTACAAGTTTTACTGCAAGATGTACAATACGGATATGCAGGCGAAAATTGTGATGAGCTTTCTTATTGTGTGATGCAGGATTCTCTATTTGAGGAGAAAACAAGATTGGGTTCAACTCCACCGAGTTGTCACAACAAGTGCAACCAATGCCACCCGTGCACGGCAGTACAAGTGCCGACGCTACCGAGTCACAACCGAGTCCAACCGGGTTACAACCGAGTCATTCATCCATTAGACTACTATGATCAACCACCTTCATCAACAGGCAGCAGGTACTCCAATTACAAGCCACTTGGTTGGAAGTGCAGATGTGATGGCCACTTCTACAACCCTTAATCAAGAATTTTAAATTAGCATTCTTCTTCTCTTCTTTTTTTTTTTTTCCAAACTCTACAGCTTGAAGGTCGAATCAGAAAACGATCCTCAGTACCACCGCTCGACCACATCTCAATCAAGAAATTAACTTATTAGTAATTCATATTACTGCTTTTAGCATTGGGTTTAATTTAAAGATGTAATTTTTGAGATTTAAATTTTGTATATCTGAGGAATATTATTAGTGGGTCCCCGAGGAGGGGGGGGGGATCTACAGACAGGACATAATTTAGAAATTAATAGAGGTGATCATTTATTGATATTTATTTATAGGCAAGAGAGAATCTGAGGAGTACATAAGTTGTTGGTTCTCTTGTTATTATTGTTCACAAGTAGTATGAAGTTTGTTTTGGCTTTGTTTTATTTTTGAATAATGTTACGTGTATTTATAGTGTGTATCAAAAGTTCTTTGTTTGTATTTTTTGGTTGGTTAAAAAATTATTAAGTGGTAATATTTATAAATTATTTAATTAATTAAAAAATATTATTTGGAATTTTGGGGTCATATTTTAGGTGCACATAATATTATTTTTTATTTTATTTTATTTTCTTAAATTTTGATTGGAGTTTTTATACATAGGCGCTAAACGGACGTTAAATACAGCCCAGGCCGACAAAATTATTAATTTGTTCTCGTCTTTTATATATAAAAAAAAATTTAATTTAGAACTCATAAAATATGTTAAAAAAATACAAATTTGAAGCAAAATAAAAATAAATTTTAAATTACAATTTTTTATATATATAAAAAATGAGTGGAAGTTAGTAATTTCGTCGCGATATTTAACGTTTAAGTGCTGGTGTGAACATTGGATTCTGATTTTTTTTTTTTGTTTTTTGTTTTTTCTTGAATTTGTTCTTTGTTTAGTCCTTTTCCTATCCTCTTGGGATTTTCATGAACAGTTGAGTTGACAATATGTGCTAAATTTTGTGTAGTGGGGAATGACTAAAAGGTCCTTGACCCATAATGTTATGTTACTACTACACAAGTATTGTCCAATCAAAGTACGTACTCTTGTCTCGAGATTAACCACCAAATTAAAAAAAAAAAAAAAACTCATTTTGTGTTTATTCCTATTTCATCTTTGAATATGTTATGTATTTTCCATATCTATATTAAGTTTTTCCTTATCAAAATAAAAGGTTTATTTTTTATAGTCGATTGTTTCGGAAAAAAGAAGATTGTTTCCAAAATTTGAGGCACAAAAGTTTTCATATTGTATTACTTCTTTCGTTTTAAAATTATTGTTCTATTTGACTATTTTAAATCAACCTAATAGTTTTTTAAAATAAAAATTAGACGTTTGTTTTTTAAAATTATAAAATAAATAATTCATAATACTTTTGGTACTGAGAATTATGCATTTTATAATTTTAAAAATTATAAAAAAGTATACTTCAAATTTAGCTACGAAATGAATATTATTTTAGTTACGAAGTACAATGTACTACCATATAGCGTGTATTTTTTATTTTATTTTTAGTTTGATTGGTGAAATAGTTCGTACATACCAACTTGTGCTTACTTCAATTTAATCAATTTTTTAGAACAAATCAAAGGCCGAACGTAATGTTCGGTTTATGAATTTGGAATTGTTTTTCGAGTGTTGACAACATGAGTTTGTTATATGTAGTATTCATATATAATAATTCTTTTGTTCCACATTGAATTTGAGTGTATCAATTTGGTCCCTCCTTTAAATAAAGATTTGTTGTCTTCTTTTGCATATCTATATTGTGTGTCCTTCATTCTACAGAGGATTCTTAGTAGAAATTTTGGAGTCAAAACTTGTTATATTCCTTCACAAGTTTGAAAGAGTTCCTCAAGCTTTCTTAGCTTTCCATTATTATGGGAATAATACCAATTATAGCTTACAATATTAGTTTTGTGTGTGTATGTATATATATATATATATATATATATATATATATATATGGGAGTATTCAATGGTTACTTCAAAAATATATATTATATATATATATATATATTACTTCAAAAATATACATACATATATATATATATATATTTATAACAATTTTAACTGTTAGAGTTGTGACCCTTCGACGCAGGCCTAACAACCATGTTCGGTTGATTGAATAGCTCAGGCTTTTATAGTTGTGACTCCTTGCCAAAGAGAACACATTTCAGATTAGTTACGTCTTTTCGATGACAACAACTCCTACCCTATAAATAGGGTTGCCTGCGTTTGAAACAAGTTATGAAAGAAATTAATCCTTCTTCTCGAGTTTTTCTTCTTTCTTTTTGTTCTTCGAGTTCTCCAACTACAACTTTGATTATTGTTCCAGAAATATTCAAAGGAGTGTAACCTTTGAATTTTCAGTGCGTAGGTTTTGTATTCTAGAGGTGAAATTCGTTGAGACCATTTTACAGCATAAAAGTGGGACAAATTAAATACCTTAAAGAAAACATTTTACAGTGTGCCTAACCTACTGCTTTCCATGCCCACTATTTTGAGTTATATACAACAATTTTAAGGTATTTAATTAGAAATGGAGTCAGTTCTGGTTCCAGCACAACTCCCTGTATCAGATAAGTTGGAGAGGCTGAACGGGCTAAACTACAAACCCTGGAATTTGAGGATGGAATACCTTCTCACCATTGCGAAGGTATTTTATGTGCTATGTGAACCATGCCTGGTGGAGACTGAAGATGCAACTGAGGCACAGAAAACTGAGGCTGCTGAAAAGGTGAAGAAATGGAAGGTTGACGATTTCATTTGCCGCTTCACTATTTTGCAAGCATTGAACAACACATTGTTCAACGTGTTCCAAATCCACAAGAATGTCGTCGATCTTTGGTTTGCCATCAAACGGAGGTATGTCAATGAAGATGCTAGCAATAAATCTTCTATAGTCAATAAGTTTGTTGAATACAAGATGGTAGATTCGACACCTGTCATTGATCAAGTTAACGAACTCAAGGACATCGCCATCAAATGTACCGATGCGGGTGAACCCATTTCTGAGACTTTTCAAGTTTCAACCATCATTGGTAAACTTCCACCCTCGTGGAAAGATTACCAAAAGAAATTGAAGCATAAAAAAAGTCAATCTCCTTAGATGAACTTCTTTAGGGCATTCAAATTGAGACTGAAAGTCTTAAACGTAATGGTTCAGTTTCTGTGAGAAATGATAGTATAAACTATGTGAAAGAAAAAGTGCTGCTAGAACTTCCAAGGGAAACCCAGGAAAATTCAAAAAGAGAAAGAACTCTAAAAATGATGGAAATGGGAATGCTACGAAAAAGCATAAAGGTCCTTGTTATGTTTGTGGCAAAATGAACCACTTGGCTAAGGATTGCTATCACCGCAAAGGGCAAAAGAAGAATAAATAAGCAAACGTGGTTAAGAACAATTTCATCAGCGTGCTTTTCGAAATATGTCTAGTCAGTAATGTTGATTTAGATTGGTGGATTGATTCCGGGGCTACATATCATGTAACTCCAAACCAAAGCTTGTTCAAAATTTACGAAGAAGTGAAAGAGCCAAAACTGTTTACATGGGAAATGCTTTTACAAGCAAGGTCTTGGGCATAAGAACTATGTAGGTCCCGATTTCTTAATGGATAGAGCTCAGGAATAGGCTAGAGGAGGGGGGGTGAATAGCCTATTCACGAAACTTAAAATTTCTTGCTAAAACTTTAAGTTAGGCTGACTCTAACTTATCTGAAGAGACATACTGATTGATCAGTATGAGGGAAGAATAGATGTTAATCAGTTAACTGATCTGAAGAGACATACTAATTGATCGTTGGCAAGCTTTCAACTGAATCAGAGTATGCATACTGAATGAACAATATGGGCAGCGAAAGTTCGTTTTACAGTTGAAAGATCAGTCTGCTGATAGGATCAATTGACTGATAACTAAGTGACGAGTGTGAGATATAAAACATGAAGAGACTTAGTCACTTAATACTTGCTGTTACTTTTAGTATGATAGTTTAGACATGGAATAGTAATACAAGTAAGTTCAGTTCACAAGTAGGAGCAATTTACTTAAAGTAATGAGATAGGCAATGATATATAAAGCAACGAAACACTAGATTGAATTCAGCAGTTGACTAGAGAATAGTCACTGCATAAAATATTTCATACAATAGAATTCAGTCAAGTTATAGATGTTGTTTAGCTAATTTACATAAGTACATATTACAGAAAGTAAATTAATCTATTAAAGGAAAACTAACAGGCAATCTATTCCTAAAAGGATTTGTAAATGGATATTTTATCCATTTGCGATTTCACTTGCTATCTTCTCTAGTACACTCATCTAGAGGTGTGATCATCAACTTTCATGTGATCAGGAGACACAGCAAGTTATATGAGTTAGAATAAAATCGATGTTCAAATTAAAAGTTTGAACAACCCTTTTGGGGATATCCCGACTCATACAAGGTTGTGTAATCAAATCCACACCAACCATTACAAAGATTAGTAAGGCTGTGTGTGGATAAGATATGGAGTGAAGACCTAGACCCTGGACTAGACGCTAATAGATTGGATCTCTTTGGACATTCTTTTCCTTCTTCTCTCTTTCTTCTCCTTATACACTTGGTACGTGAAATCTTCATCCTTCAGACTTTTGAGAGGCTGATGGAGATGAGCTTTAACAGCAATCGGTAGATGACTTGATTTGGCTCACTTGAATAAACTCTAACTTCACAAGCATATTGCTCTTGCACACCTCTATCTTTCTTTTCTTCCACAAGCACTTGCTGTGATATACTAGTTCAAGTGTATTTCACTATGTTCCTTAGTATATCATTATATCCACATTATCCGCTTTTCTTTAAGCAGACGCCTGGGGTATTTATGGAGAAAGATAAGGGTAGCCGTTTGAGAGATACTTTTAGTCCAACCGTTGGATTTTTGCCTTGTAGTGGTTGAATTCAAAGTCTTGAAGGCTGAGTCCGGGATTTGGGGCTTTTGAAGAGGACAGTAAAATCTTCTTTGGAGAAGACTTTTATGTGTCTGAAAAGCTTTAGAAAGTTATCACATCCTAAAGTACTTTATGGCAGGGGCCATGTGAAGAATAGTGCTTTAAGATCAAATCGTGTGTAAAAAATATATTTTTAGATAATCTAAAAATATATTCTTTTTTGTCCGTTGAAGTCTTAATTAGCTGATGTGAGTTTCCGAGACTTGAGCTGGACATCAGTTGTTGAGAGTTAGTTTGACCTTTGCCTTGGACATCAGTCGGTGACATGGCTTTTATGAGTTTCTTCAGTTTCTTCTGTCAGCTGATGCTTGATGTCCTAAAGAGATCAGTAACAGTCTTGAGTCTTTGGTTATCACTCTATTTAATTGTCCTGTCATAGTGAGTCGGGATGGTCTAAGGCCGAATAACTAAGTGTGTAGCACGCAGGCTACTAATCAAATCTAAACAAATTATCCTAAATTAGACAAGTTATGGTTTATGGTTACAAGCAAATCTTAAGTAAATAAGGAATATTCACTTGGAGATATTATAATAAGTGAATAGGTGAATATTTTCAACAAACTATCATTCTCCCCCTCACTTCGGGAAAAACATTTACTTTGAAAAATGTGTATCACATTCCCTCTATGAGGAATAATCTTGGACCAGTCCACAAGTTGGATGAAAATGGCTTTAAAGTAACCTTTCGCACCCAACAAGTGAATATCATTCAAAATGGGACGTTTGTTAGAAAGGGCTACATTAAAGACAATATATATTTATTGAGCGTTGATAATAAAATTACCAGTTCTGCTTACTTTGTTGATTCCACTTTTAATGTTGAAAAGCATGATTTTTGACATTGTAGATTAGGACATATTGGTATGAATGCAATGAGTCGTATGCTTAGACATGAATATATTCCAAAATCTTCGACTATTTATTCTATGAATAATTGTGAATGTTGTGCCCAATCTAAGTTGACTAAAACATCTTTTAAAAGTGTAGTTAGATCAACTAGTTTACTTGAGTTAATTCATACCGATATATGTGACAACAAAGAGCAATTGACTAGAGGTGGAAAACATTATTTTATTACGTTTATTGATGATTATTCTAAATTTACTTATGTGTATTTACTTAGAACAAAAGATGAAGCTTTTGACAAGTTTAAAATTTTCAAAGTAGAAGTTGAAAATAAAAACAACTTAAGGAAAAAATGATTAAGATCAGACTGAGGTGGTGAATATTTCCCAAATGACTTTATTTCATTTTGTTTAGAAAATGGAATCATTAGAGAGTCTTCTGCACCAAAAACTCCACCACAAAATGGAGTAGCCGAGAGGAAAAATCGATCCTTAATGGAAATGGTTAGTGCCAAGTTAATACATTCAAAATTACCAATGAGTTATTGTGGAGAGGCACAATTAAGCTCTGTCTACCTTAGTAACAAAATTGTGAGTAAAAATATGAAAACTACATACAAATTGTTTGTTGGGTGTAAGACTAACATTTAACATTTGAAGGTAGAGGGTTGTATTGCATATGTTATGAATGCAACTTTGAAAAGAAATAAACTTGGTAACAAAGTTGTTAAATCTATATTTATTGGTTATTCTGTAATAAGCAAAGCATATAGATTTATGAGAATTAATGACAATAGTGTTTTTAAAGCTATGCATGCTATTTTTATGAACATTTAAACATAAAAAAATGTAGACAAACTAGATATAAATCACGAATTGTCAAATGAACTTGAAATAAAAAATGCATCAAGCTCACGTGATAATGGCGATGCCATTATGAATGATGAAAATTGAGACAAAGATGAAAATGATGAAATAGTTGAGTTAAGGAGGAGTAAAAGACGTAGAATTGAAAAAAAAACTTTGGTCCTGACATGTTGACATACATGTTAGAAGAGGATCCTAAGACTTTTCAAGAAGCTATGTCTATGTGTGATTCAGATTTATGGAAAAAAAGCCATGGATGATGAAATTAAGTCTATACTTGATAATCAAACATGGACTCTAGTCAATCCTCCACCTAATACTAAACCTATTGGCTGTAAGTGGGTTTTGAAAAAGAAACTCAAAACTGATGGTATTATTGATAAGTACAAGCTGAGATTAGTAGCCAAAGGTTATAGTCAAAAGGAAGAAATTGAATATTTCGAGACATTTTCTCCGGTCACTAAATTCACATCAATTAGAACTATGTTTGCTATAGCATCCATTTATGGATTAGAAGTTCATCAAATGGATGTTAAAACATCATTCTTAAATAGAGATTTAGAGGAAGAAATTTACATACATCAACCTAAGGGTTATGTTGCTAAAGGAGAAGAACATAAAGTATGTAAATTGAAGAAATCTCTATGGACTTAAACAAGCATGAATACAATGGTATAAGAAGTTTAAGCAAGAAATTAGGAATTTTGGTTTACGAGTAGTAAAGAAAATTGTGTTTTTACTAAAGTTACTCTTAATTATAAAATACCTAAAACTTTATATGTTGATGACTTGCTTATATTTGGTTTTGATGTAAATTGTATAAACAAGACTAAGAACTACTTGAAGCAAGCTTTTGACATGAAGGACTTAGGTCCAGTAAATGTTATTATAGGGGCTAAGGTGATTATAAAGGACAGAACTTACATATTAACACAATCTCATTGTAACACCCGCTTCATTTGCATCATTAATATTGCCCATACCATTCTTACGTTATGCATACATCATCTTAATATATACCATTAATATTACTTGAGTATGTTGCATTTAAAACATAATACATTCATGCTACATTCCATGTGTTTCGTATGCTTCGATTGGTTGTTTAATTCTTGTAATCGTTCGTTCCTGAGACGCGTTGATTTCTCGCCATGTTATCGGTCATTTTGGGAACCTTTCTCGAGTGTTTTGACCTTCTCTTAGACTTAGAATCACCCTAGGATGACTTGGGAGTGATTTGGAAACACTTTGGAAGACTTTAGTAGACTTTGACCTGAACTGGTCACTATGCGACCGCATAGTGCGAGCTCAACCTTGGCATAGAGTTTCTGGATTCTATGCGGCCGCACAGGGCGCCTGCATAGAAGCCATGCGGCCGCATAGTGCGTCCGCATAGCGCCCAGAATGTTCACCAGAAAAAATCTTATTTTTTTACCAACTTTTAATTTTGAGTGGCCATTATGGTGCCACGTCACCAAGCCAAGAAGAGTCCCCTTTTTCAGCCACTAAAACACCTTGGAACACTTGGAGACACCCATTTCACCACCATTTCACCTTGTAAGCATAGAAAGAGGATATTGAGAGTTTAGAGAGAGAAGTTGAGATATGTTGAGATTTTGGAGGAATCTCGACGATCCGAGCACACCATTGCGAAGGCCTTGGCGAGAGGAAGCTTTTCCACCGAATAGATTTTGTTTTCTCTCAACTTTTTCGACAAGAGGTAAGCTACTACCCCCTCTTCTTCTTGGTTTATGTCTCATATGACATCCTAGACTCCTAATGTGCGAAGTTACCATGCTAGATTTGTGAATACATGATTCTTGCCATAAAATGTAGTTATGAACTTGTGAAAAAATGTTGTAACTTGTGATATGATGTTGGGAACTCAAATTTGGGCGTTAATGTGCTAGGTTTAAAGTGCAAGACCACTTTCGTAACTCGACATCACTAGTAACCTAAAATGACTCTAACGGAGTTGGTTAGGGTTTTATAATAAATGTGACCACGTGTGTGTTTTGTGAGCTCTTTGGATACTCGAGAGACCCGTTGGGTGATTGGTTACGCGATACACATTTATTAGTATTGTGTTAATCTTTGGTGTTGGTGTTTGAATGGCTATGTGTTGTAGAATCACTTAGCATATATAATCATGATGTTGTTGTGGCCGTTATACTCCCTACTTTGGAGTATGATATGGTTATTATAAATGTTGAGTAAATATCTACTTAAGCATTTTATTGGTTTTGATAATGTGTCGAGTAAACATCTACTTGAGCATTCGTTAAGTGTTGTACGGAATAAACGCGACCTTGGTAAACTATACCGTGATTATTTCTCGGGTCGTGGGGACCGAGTCTTCACGTCGACATGAATATGGAAAACGGTTCACCATGATTCTTGGTTATTGGTTCGATGATCGGGTACGACATCAACGGTTTCTACATTGGTATTATTAGTTGGTTGGTTGGAAGTTTGTATGTCGGAGGTGTACCTCGACGGTATCCTTTTATATGTGTTTACATATCGCTCCTACGTGAGTTGCATGCTATGTGATATGTGGCTATGAGATAATTATTATCTATGATGCTTTGAGAATTATCTTGTTATGACAATTATGGTTATGCATGATTCTTATTAACGATCGCATCTCGCATGTCATATTGTTGTATTAGTATCTTATTGAGTTTTATAACTCACCCCGTCCATTGTTTATTTGTTTTCCTTAGATCTCGGTCCGACGAGAAACTCTCAGTGACCCTGCATCGTCGTCGGTGAGCTTGTCCGGCATTCTTTTAGGTAGATGCTTCTTGAGCCTCCGTATTTTCTTTTGGTGAGGTCGAGGGTGTATATTGTTAATTAAACAATGTAAAGTTGGGTAGATGCTCCGTACTTGATTTGTGGTTATCATTCTTTTGTAGATGCCGACATGGTTGTTAGGCCTTGTATATATACTGTTAACTCTTATTCCGCACACTCTGTTATGAATGTATGTTTGTCCCGAGCTCTCTAGCTCGTGGGTTTGTTGGCTAGCTATTGTGTTTTACTCCGGCTTGTATATTGTCGTAATGTGTTGTTTTGCTTTTAAACATCATACACTTGCATTACAGGGTTTTTGCACGAAAATAATTTTTGAAATATGCATTTTTGTGTTCCCGTCTCAAGAACCGAACGAGGTTCCACATAGGAACTCGGGTCGGGGCGTGACACTCATTGCATTGAGGAAATATTAAAAAAGTTCAATTATTTTGATTGCAAAATAAGTAAAAGTCCTATTAACCCACAAATGAAGTTATTTCCAAATAAAGGCGAGGCTGTAAATCAAGAAGAATATGCCAAAATAATTGGTAGCGTGATGTATGTGGTAAATCATACAAGACCCGATCTTACATGTTCAATTGGCAGATTAAGTAGATTTACGAGTAATCCTAGTGAAGAACATTGGACGGAACTAAAAAGAGTACTAAGGTACTTAAAATATACAATAAACTATGACTTGCAATACAAGTTTAATTCACATATACTTGAGTGCTATAGTGATGCAAATTGGGCATCGGATGTAACCAACTCCAAATCTACGAGTGGTCGGTTATTTACCATTGAAGGAGCCATAGTCGCTTAGTCTTCAAAAAGACAAACATGTGTTTCTTTGTCATCAATGAAATATGAGTACATAGCTATGTCAATGGTTAGTAAAGATTTAATATGGTTTAGAAGATTCCTAAGGACAATACCTTTTTATAGATCCTAAAAAGGGAGCTACAACTTTGCATTGTGATAATTAAGCTGTCATATTTAATGCAAAGAATGAGAGAATATCAAATCATAGCAAACTCATTACTATGAGATATAATCATATTAGAGATATAGTTGAAAAAGGAAATATAGGACTTGAGTATCTTCTTACGAATAAAATATTAGTTGATCCACTAACAAAAGCCTTATCAGGGGATAAAATTACAAAGATCATGAGAGATATGAGATTGTTACAGGTCGAAACAATATTTTAATTGAAACCAACTCTATCTTAATGTACAAGTCATGAATTTGTCACCTTATGTTTTAGAGTTAAAAGGCAATTCAATATTAGACATTAGTGAAATGAAAATTAGGATAGATTTCGAGTGCATAACTTAAAAATAGTGGGGGTGTCACTATTTTAAAAGTTTCATATCGGACTTATGCACTTTCTTTACCACAACAAGAGTAGGATGGATTTAAAATCCTTAATAGACTTATAGCTTTCGTAGAATGCGTTGTGGACATTCTTGATAAGTCTAGCTATACAAGTAGAGAAGTGAAAGGCCGCTTTTTATGGATTACTCCGGTAAAATTCCTAAAGTACTTGAGAAAATCAGGATTAAGCACAAGGCCCAATACAAGGTGCTGCCAAAGATCAAAAGGAACAAGAAGTCATCTATAATAAGGATATGCCTCCCTTCAAGTTTCACATTCAACCATGAAGTTAAAGGCTCATCCACTTGATGGCTATTCATTATATAAACAAGTTGTAATTTATTATATGTAAATAAGTTGGGGATTGTTATATGTAACATTCACATAATAATTCTTTTGTCCCACCTTAAGTTTGAGTGTATCAACTTTGTCCCTTCTTTGAATAAAGTTTTGTTATCATTCTTTGCATATCTACATTATGAGTCCTTCATCCCATATATGATTCTTAGTAGAAGTTTTGGAGCTAAAACTTGTTACTATATCCTTTCACAAGTTTCAAAGAATTCCTCAAGCTCTCTTGGCTTTCCATTATTATGGAAAAAATACCAAGTATAGCTTATAATATTAGTTTTGTGTGTGTGTGTGTGTGTATATATATATATATATATATATATATATATATAAGAAAAAAAGAAATAAATTAACCAAGGACGTATTAGAAGGAGACGAACCAATTAGTGTTAGGTTCATCGAACAGTTTTAACCGTTAGAGTTGTGACCCTTCGACGCAGGCCTAACAGCCATGTTCGGTTGATTGAACAGTTCAGGCTTTTATAGTTGTGACTTTTCGCTAAAGAGAACACATTTCAGATCAGTTGTGTCATTTCGTAGACAACAACCCATACCTTATAAATAGAGTTGCCTTCGTCCAAAACAAGATACGAAAAAAAATTAATCCTTCTTCTTTCTTTCTGTTCTTCGAGTTCTCCAACTACAGCTTTAATTATTGTTTCAAAAACATTTAAAGGAGTGTAACCTTTGAATTTTCAGTGCGCAGATTTTGTATCCTAGAAGTGAAATTCGTTGAGACCATTTTACACAATAAAAGTAGGACGAATTAAATACCTTAAAGAAAACATCTTACGGTGTGCCTAACCTACTATTTTCCATACCCACTACTTCTGAGTTATATACAACTGAATTGATCTCAAATGAATACATGAAAAACAGTCTAAGAGCTCGTTTGGTGTAGCGTTTTGAAAACGCAGCGTTTCTAAAACGCAGATTATTTAAAACGCGGCTTTTTTCTTTATAAATGCGTTTGGGATATTATGTCAAAACGCTGCTTTTTATTCCCTACTGTGTTTTAAAATCTGCGTTTTGGGAAAAGCTAGAATTCCATTTTAAACGCAGTGCGTTTTGAAAACGCATCGTTTTCTACCGCAGCATTGAAACGCTAAGTTAATAAATAAGCTGCGTTTTAACCCTGCGTTTTGGCCAAAACGCACAAACAAACGGGCTCTAAATTATAAATACTACTCCACCCGTTCTTAAAAGTGGGTACGCTATTCCTTTCTAGATCCCTCAAATAGTATCTATTTTGTAAAAAAAAAAAAATGTAAACATTACTTTATCATTTACCCTTGATTTAATTGTTATTTTAGTTAATGTGTCTTGCTCTCAATGGACATTATTTCAAAATAGACAATATTCTAATACTGAAAGTTAATTAATTTCTTTAATTTGTATACTAAATTAAATAGGCTTTTTTTTAATATATATTCCCTCCGTCCCTAAATTATTGTCTTCCTTTTTTTTTTGTCCGTCTCAAAATAATTGTCTTGTTTGAAACTTTCCTTTTTAGAACATTACTTTTATTATTTTACCCTTATTTTTTCTTCCTACTTTAATTATGGGCCACATATATATGGGTATTAAAGAAAATAACATATTTTTTAATACTATTTCAAAATTAATAATTAAATCAATTAAATTTTTTTAATTTGTGTGACAGGTTAACTCAGACAATAATTTATGGAAGGTGGGTGTAGTAAATAATTATGGAGAGAGTAGCAGTTTAGAAAATTATAGTGAAGCAAAATTGGGTTGATATGGGAAGGACAAGGATAAGAGGCTAACTGCAAAGCAGTCGCCAGTCTTCGTTAAAGTCTCTTCCCCGTTTGTATAGACTACGTAGCTCTGACTTCAGCCTATAGCTACTGCCTACTTATCGTGGAAATTCTTGTTTAAATAAGTTGTATTTTTATGTCTCAAATTTAATTCTTATTGTTAAATTATAATATTACTCTTTCTGTTTCATCGAAATAGTTCACTTTTAAATAATTTAATAATTAAAAAATATATAAGTAATATTAGAGTTAATTATAATTTTAAAAATAATTGAACATGATTAAAATATTTATAATATACGTAGAGGATAAAGTTAAAAGATTTATGAAAATCAGAAACATAAATTTTTAAAATAAACTCTTTAAATAAAACATATCAAAATAGATTAAAGACTATTTGCCTATAATGGAAAGAGTATTTCTTATCAGTTCAATTAAGCGTTTGATGGTATTATAAAAGTTCTTTCCTTTCCTTTTAACAAAAAAAAAAAAAATGATAAAAGTTCATTTTATTCCTTCCATTTTCTCTATTCATACACAAATTTTAAGAAAGTACCGACTTTGTGTCATTTTTTTTAGGGTTAATTATACCATTAATCCCTCGATTATGAACTTTTTCACCACTAGTCTCTCAATAATTTTTTTTTTAAATTTCAATCCTTAGAGTACTAAAATTAGACACGCTTAGTCCTTTTGTTAGATGCCGTTAGAATTTTTCCGTTAAGTCTGTCATGTTCCCAACACATGACTTTGATTAAGGATTTTTATGAAATTTCATGTACAAGATATTTTGTAATACTTAAAAAATCTTTTTTTGTCTCTCTCCTCTCCCCGCCACCCCACCCCACCCCACCCCACCCCACATCTTCATCCCCTTCAACCTAATCAACAAAGCAACAAACTCTCTCTCACACACACACACACACACACACACACACACACACACACACACCTTCTTAATTTCTCTCGCCACTGAAGACTACACTCCACCAATCTCACCGTCGTCAAACTCGAAAAAGGGCAGCCATAGAGTGCCAGTCCATCATCTTCTTCATAACTCGCTCTCTTCCCCCTTTTTCAAGCTTTAATTAGTGATCCCCCTTGCAGTCAAGCTCCACTAAGCTCTCCATGGCCTTCCAAATTGCTACCATTCGCTGCCATCAGAAAGGTGATCCACAAAAAGGTCGCACAAAGTAGCTCTTGATCTCATCCCTTTATATGGGAAAAAAAAAATTAGAATCCATCAAGTTCTCCCTCATCCCTTCTTCTGTTGGGTTTGGTCTTCAAATTAGGTTTTGATTAATGTTTTTTTTAATGGGTTAAAGATGGGTTCAGTATTCAAGGGCTTTACTAAAAATGGATTTATGGGTTGGAATCAAGATGTATGATGGGGCTGGGTATTCCTCCCTTATTTTCTATTTTTCTTGCAAGCCCCAATATATGTCCATATATTGAGTAAAACACAATAAAGATCCTCAATTTTCTTGTTATTCTTGAATTGGGGCTAGGGTTTGAATAGGGGCTGTTGAATCAATTGAGGAGGAGGTATCATTTACAGGGTTTGGGTTTTTGAGGACAGTGATAAATCTCGGCTGGGACTTAATTGTGAATCAATTTTTTGGCCAATCGTGGGAAGATCTGGATCAGATTCTAGGGTTTGCAAAATTTGACGAACCCGGCGGAGTTTGTCATGGCTGCAGTGCATGTGAAGCTCGCAAGTTTGCAAAAGGTTTATTTGGAGGTTTGTGATTAATGTTGTTGGGGATTTGTGATTGGGTTTGATTTTCGATCTTCAATAGTGGGGGGTATTTGAGGTTTTCGATTTTCGATCTTTACTGGAAGTATGAATTTGGTTTGATTTTTCAGTGGAAACTTATCAAGTTGAAGCATTTTTTTTCTGGGTTTGGAATGTTGAAGATGAAGTTAGTAGAGAGAGAGAGAGGTATTAATTTTTTTATTATTTAATTATTTAGTATGAATTTTCTATAATACCCTTAAAAATGGCATATGCAACGCACATGGGTGACTTAACAAAATTTTACTAATAACATCTATCAAAAGGACTAGCCGCGTGACTTTTTGGTACTCTACGAATTAAAATTTGAAAAAAAAATTCTTAAAGAACTAATCGTGAAGTCGTTAATAATCAAGGGACTAATGGTGTAATTAGCCATTTTTTTTAATACCTTCCATTTTCCTTTAGTGCGTATCAAAATAATGGGGGTTCACACATTTTTTAGCACTTAAATAAGAAATTATAATAAATAATTGTCTTGGAAAAATATATTAAAAAATAAAATAAATATTTATTTTGAAACGTTTCAAAATAATATAAGAAGTACTTATTTAGTTCAAAAGTTTTGTTTGTCTACTGATTAAAGGTTTTTGTCCCCAAGCACCGGCGGCCATAATTACGTTTGGAGAGGGAGAGGGAGAGGGGAAAGGGTGTCTTAGATTGCCTTTAACAAAGGGATGAAGGAGAAGGGGGATGGTGGTATATAGTTTAATATTTTTATAATACTATATTCTTTTTCCATCATTTTAAAACGAATAAATTTATCATTTAAAATTTATTTTTCCATCATTTAAAAAAAAAAGGAATGTTAATCATTTTGGAATGTCTAAAGAAGAACACTTGTGAAAGTACGGAGCTTGTTAGATAGATAGAGGAAGCACGTTGATAACTGATAACTGATAACTGATAACTGATGGTTGGTGATTCATAATTGACTTATAATTACACTTGCTTAAAAACAACTTATAAGTTGTTATGGGAGAAGATTTTATAAAATGGTAAAATGAAAATAATCAAAAGTTCATTAATGAACAATTGTCTTCTTCGTGTTTTCAAAAAGACAAAAAAAGTTTAAAATTGAGAAGTTTTGGCTTTGGCTTTGGCTTCTTAATACACAAAGGAGCCGTTTGGTAGTCAGGATTAAGGCTAATAGACAAAAGTCACTCCAGAGTGTTGTACCTTAACTTTTAAGCTAAACTAATACTCTAAATATGACTTATCTCGGCCAATAGACAAAAGTCACACCAGAAAAACCGTAACAAGCGAGCACTGAGTTATCGGTACTAATAAAAGGTGATGATATATTATTAGACACTGAGCCAGGCAGCCTTCAGTATTCTTAAATGGAAATACAAGTGAGAGGGACCTAATTGCATTTCTTGAAAATCTTGATTCCTTTCCAACGGGACTCCATATAGAAAGAGTCGTCATTCTGTGCATACACTCCGCACTTGAAGTAATGCGAAGTACCCCCTCGGCCGGGAGCTTCAAACTTGAGAACCCCGTCGATGTAAACTTTCACATTGTTGGCATCTACGTCGTGTATTACGTTCAGCTTGAACCATCGGTTGTAGATTTTTGGTACGATGACTGGATTTCGGTAGTAGGAGAGCGAGCCGTTGTATACTCGAAGCATTAGAGTGGTGGCGTGAGGAGGGCTTGAACCAAAAACCTGCATCACGCAAACACCGGATGTTCCACATGGCACGTACCCGTGTGCTTCGAATTGCCAAACACCGGAAGAGTAGTCGTATCCCTAATCAGTAGTGAAATTAAAATCTGATTAACCAAAAAATGGAATTATATGATCATTTGGAAATCCTGCAGCAATGAATTAAACTTTTTGGATGAGAAATTGGTACAACGTTGTTAGCTATGTTCAATCATTGTCTTCACCAACCAACTAGAGTTTCCCAAACAATGTAAGAGCTTGTTGCATTGATGGTCCGAAGTTCACCGTATCTTTTGTAATTTATGGACAAAAATTTCAAATTTAGTCAAAATGGAATCTATACTTCCATTTTCTTCTCAAATGTTTAGTTTATGTACAACATGGAGAAGAATACTCAGTGATCTTAAATTATTACTTCATTAGCTGACATGGTGGTCCAAAAGTAATATTTCCTCCGTCCCTAAATTATTGTGTTCTTTTTCTTTTTTGTCCGTTCCTAAATAATTATCTTGTTTGAAAATTTTCCTTTTTAAAACACCACTTTTACCATTTTATCCTTACTTTTTCTCCATACTTTAATTAAGGATCACATACAAATGGGCATTAAAGGAAACTATACACTATACCAATATTAATAATCAAGTCAATTAAGTTTTTTTAATCCTTGTGCCGGGTCAACCCAGACGATAATTTAGGGACGGAGGGAGTAGTAAATTGTAAAAATGATGATTTAGAAACTTTTTCTTCAAAGGATCAAAAACAAAATGTTCAAAGCTTTTGAGGTTCGAAATCTAAAAAGGTATCCGTATCATGATCAATTTGATTGGTGTAACATAATGATCTAGAAATACTAAATATTTTCTCTCAAGACGCATATTTTCTCTTTTGTCCTTGACTTATAGAGATGAATAAAAGCTAAAAAGACATTATAATAAACCATTTTTCATGACAAAAATAGGACACTTGACCAAGTTCTCTAAATATGGGACTTTAAAACACAAAATAAATTTATTATCCTAAAGTGCAATAAGCTCAGTAATTAAATGAAGCTCACAATATAAGTAAGATGCTGAAGAACGAAAATGAAAGGAGAAACAACGAGATCAATAAGGAAGAAAGAAAAGAAAAATCAAGGATAGCTAAATATTGCTTACACTGATGATTATTTCAGAGCGAGGCTTTGTGGGACTATTTCGGGAAAGAGGATTATCAGTTGAGTATACCCAGAGTTTGTGAACACCATCGACGAAACTGTATCGTTGGTCAATCGTCAGGTCATACGGCTTTTGGAAGTGATAGCTGGATGTGTTGAAAGGGAGTTCGACAAAGTCATGCGTTGGATCGATAGACCAGCTATATGCTAGATTCATCGATAAAATGAATGCTAATTTTAGAATATCTTTGTGTCGTCGCGCATAACTCATTTCTTTTGAATGTTGTGAGAGAATGTATAGTTGAAGTTTGAGTACAAAATCCCATCTTATATAGAACACTCCCTTCTTTGTGCATGATTGAGTTGAAATGAGAGTGGTTAAATGAAATTCATATTCTTTTAGTCCTTTACCGTGGTCCGACCGTGACTATTGAGAAAGAAATTGATTTATTTATTCATTTTATCTTTTTGACAAAGGTTTTATATTATCTAACTACCCCCTACGGTTTGGTCAAATCACAGCGTCACCCCTATTAGTATGGTCCGTCACACAGCCACCCCTTCCGTTATGTTTTCCCGATAGATCAAGGGTAGTCTAGTCCTTTGCATTGTCAATTTCTTAATTTTTGCAAAAGAAAATTTTAAAAAAAAACACTCGTTTCGGGATGAAGGGAGCAATTTAGATAAACGGAATGTTTGGTAATTGGTGAGTTTTTTTCCTGATTTCGTTATGATTTAGTGAAAAAATAAGAGAGGTTAAAAGAAAAGTAACCGCAAACAAAATCAACCGCGTATGGTTGACCAGACGCATATATAACGTACGATTGTTTTTACCTTTTATTTTTTACTTTTACCGGTAAAAATGAGAAAATACGAGAAAACAATACAAAAAATTTCTTACGGTTATCCGAATTTCGGTACGCGGATTGGTTCGACTGACTAGGGAATGAGGCTTATCAGTCTTGATCACCCACAACTTGTGAACTCCATTAACGAAACTATAACGCTGATCTTGTGGAATATCGTAAGGCCTTTGAATTGCTAAATTGGATTGATTCAACGGGAGAGACACAAATCCTTTCGTGGGATCAACAGGTTTCCATGCTACTACTACTGTTTGGTGAGTAATAAGGACACAAAGAATGGTGATCAATTGAAAGAGAAGAAACTGATCAGAAGCCATTTTTCTAGGTTTACTTGGAAGTGAGGACTGAGGAGGACAGAGGGAGTTGATGAGCCAGTTGATCTCTGTTTGCTCTGACATTTGTATATATTCTTGGAAGACGGCCGGGGGGTGGAGAGGGAACTTTTTTTTTCTTTTTCCGAACCAGCTTACGTGCACCTCAACTTACACTCCACCTCGCTAGAAGGTCAAAGATGCACTCCACGCTTAGCTTATGCATTTTAAAATTATGTATTAGGTGCTAACCATATGAATCGAACCTGTGTGGATAGTTAGGAACAAATTTAACTAACACTCTGACCAATCCTTGTAGTCAGGAGGCAAAACTTTAAGAATATGTTTGTTTCGCATTTTCAAAACCGGTTTTTGTTTATTTTGAAAAGATTTCAAAAGCAATCTGTTAATTTAAGGTTAGAAATAATATTTTAACGGTGATTTTGGTCATTATAATGTAACCTTGCGATTATTTAAAGTGATAACCCAGCAGCGTTATTCTTTTATATCTTGAAATGTTAATTGAAAAATGAGTTTTTGAAAATAATTTTAAAATAAAATGGTATTTCCTCTGTTCCACATTGAGTGTTTATTTTATAAATTGTTTTTTCTCCAAAATAAGGATCTATTTTTGTATAAATCTCTTTATTTAATGAAAAATTAAAAAATAAACACTTATTTTGAGACACAACGAGTAAACAAATAGATCATACAATCTGTATTTGTTACCCCAAGTGACTGTATTATCGTGTTAGTGAGCATCACGTAACGACCCGCTAACAGAAAAACTCAACTCCGTGACATTCAGAGTGTTTTATTTTTTTATTATTATTTTTTGTGTGAGTTCAAAGGAAGTGTGAGAAATGATCGAACTTGAGACCTCACATTCTGTAAAATTTCAGTTTTACCATGGCCACCCCTTAAGAAACTGATGGTGCTGTAGCCCACCTTTCACTAGGCATATATAGCTCCACCCTTGGTTGTACACTGCACTAGTTAAGGTAAATCAGATAGAAACATGCATCAAAGTTATATTATTGTGTTGATTATGTTTGATTCAATTAATCAATTAATTGTGTTTATAATGATGTAGTAATTAATTATTCACTTCTATTAATAATAACTAAAACAAAAATCAATGTTCCCTTTCACCGTCCACGTGGTTGGTTTACGTAAAATAAATTCACGCCCAACAGTCATATTTACTTCTTTAACTTTTCAAATTAACTTTAACTTTAACCTAAATATGTAAAATCTTTTTTTACATATAACTTTTTTCTAAATACGATTTGACTTTAACTGTATCTTAAATTTGTAAAATATATATATATTTTTTGTAACTCTTTTTTCTATGTAAGAAAAATTGAGTAATGCTATGTGCACTTAAAGTGTGCACCAAATGTACCAAAAAAAAAAATCTTGTTGGCATCTTTTGGTTTGTTAGAAAATTTTTAAGTAGTTGGTCCAACAAATCATTTAACCAATCAAAAGATGCTAACTTGAATTTTGGTGCACATTTGGTACACATTTTAGGTGCACATTAGAATTACTCCAAAAAAAAAAATCGCTCAACATCCATATTTACTTATGTAACTTTTCAAATTAACATTAACCTTATCCTAAATCTATAAAATCTTTTTTACCTAAATTTTTTTTCTTCAAATTATTGTTTTGACTTTAACCGTATCTTAAATCTATAAAATCTTTTTTTATTTATAACACTTTTTCTAATTATTGTTTTGACTTTAATCGTATCCTAAATTTGTAATTTTTTTATTTATAATTTTTTTGTAATTACTATCTCAACCATCTAAACTCTACCGTATTGTTTTCATTCTCAGCATTTTGTAAACTTAAATGAATTGCAGTTAATCTGAGGTATTTGTTTACGTTTTCACCCTCTTTTGTTCAAGTAGTTTAATTAAAATATTTTTAATTACTTATAACGATCTTAAAAAATTCTCTAATTATAAATAACTTTTGCAACAAAAAAAAATTATTAAAACATGCATCGCATGAGTATTAACCTAGTTTCTAAATAAAAATTGGAACAATACAAAACTGAATTCAACACAAAAGCTTCACGGGTATTTAGCTTTGGATTTTTCTAATCTTACAATATACGAGAAAATATTTGGCAGAATATATATATATATATATATATATATATATATAAATAAACAGAACATCTTACCAAATACCAAAAGAAAATAAACAGAGTGGGGGGTAGGTGAGAGAGAGATTCAGTCCAACCTGAAGAAGACAACCAGAATACAACAAAAGAGTAGATGGAGTTTTATGCCCTAGTGAGCAAGTGGTCCGATCGTATATTTTACTTCCAGTCTTAAATTTTTTTTTTTTTTATGTCTTATATTTAAAAAAATATATATTTTCTTTACCTCAAATAAGTATTTGTTCTTTTAATTGTTTTTATCTTAAAGTAGGTGTCTATTTTTGTATATTTTATTTTTACAAATTAGAATACTCCCTCCATTTCAGACAAAGAGTCCACTATACTATTTTGGAATATTTCACTTAAAGAATCCACTTTTAAAAAATTATGCTTATAATTTTAATACTCTTTCATCTTTACCTTTCACTTGTGTTGTAATTATCTTGGTTGTACTTAAGTATTTTTGTAATTATGAACAAATTCAATTACACTAATATATCTATAGACTCTTTGGGTGGAACGGAGTGAGTATCTTAGTTATTTACTTGTAATACTATGAACACTAAGAATATTGATGTATATGTACTATTAAAATGACTTAAAAAGTAAACTTCATTCCTTAATATTTGTTAAAAATTGAAAAAGGACATTAATTTTGGAACAGTGAGAGTTTAACTTTAGTGTAATTTAAAGTAGATACAAGCAAGTAAAACTATAATTTAAAAAAAATTGACTTCTCAAATGGGATTTTTTTTTTTTATTTTAGACGGAAAAACTATTTAACATATGTGTTAGGACCTTAGATTTAGTAAAGTTTTGATGTTGAAAACTACGTTAGGATAATTTTTCATAAACCAATTTAATAGGTTTAAATGTATGAGAGTTCTTGTCAAAAAAACAATAAACAACTAAGATGTAGTTGAAACAGTCAAGGACGAAGAACAACAAACTATGGAAATCAAACAGCTAAGATATGCAGAACAGCCAATAGTTTTGATAAACAGAGCAAACTTAGTCTTAGCAACATAGCACCGATTGACACCAATTGGATGATTTACTACTGAGACAAACCCTAAAAGAATGCTCCAAACCGTAAAAAAATATTCTTGCAAGCTGTCTGCAAGTTAAGTGTCAAATTGACTGGACTCATAGCTGGATACTGATTATCTAGTCGTTGTAAAACGACTAGATTATAACGGAAACGTTCCAAAACAACGCCTATATAGAGGTACGTGTCCCCTTCAGATTAGAGAAAATATAGTCTTAGAGAGATAGCCCACATAAAAAGAGTGATCAAACACGAGAGCAAGATACAGAGACAAGAGAGACTGTTTAAAGGAAGTTCTGCAAGCATAAACAGCTATCTTCGTTTAGTTAGAGAATAAATTAAGATATTTTAATATCTTAGTTTGTCAAGCATCTGCTATCCCTAACAATCAAGATCACTCATCAACAAACTGCCTAGATCAAACAACGCAGCAACTTAACTGTTCCTGTTAACTGCTATACATCAAGCAGTCGACACGTAATTAATGACATCGAGCCTATAACAACAACTTTATTAGATTAGTTAGTGTCATTGTATTAAGAAGCAATTTTTTTTTTTTTTGTATTGTGTAGAGAACCTAGTAGGAGAGCCAACTAGTTGAGAAGGAATTGAAAGAATTCATTCGACCCCAATAAACTATATAATTAAGAGAATTATAGTAGATTATTGTCTCATTGAGCCAGAGGGCTGTAGGGACAGTGGATGTAGGATATTTAGATCTGAACCATTATAAATCATTGTGTCGATTTCTCTATCCCTCACTCGTTACTTATCGCTTACTGTTAAATTGAATGTGTGTTTGGACTTGAACTTAAACTGTTTTCATATTTCCTTGTTCAAACAATCATCAAACTGTTTATTTACTGCAAAATAAAATAATAACTTGTCTTGAAATCACTGATTAAACTTAATTCCATTGTGCATAACTCTACTTTATCATCTTAACTATTTTGACAAACCTTAATTGCCAACAGTCATTTTTTTTTATTAAGAATTGATCAACCATAGAGTAATCATTTAAAGTGTGTTATTACTAGATATATGCCCAACTATTACAAAAAGGCCTTAATTGTTTACTAAAATGTTAAACTTCATTAATCTGGAAACTGCCTTCTTTCAATTGTCATTAAGACAATTAACTGTGTATAATAACTTGAATCTTTCAATTGATATTAAAGCAATCTTGAAACTATATTAAATCAGTTAAAACATATGTTTAGTAAAACCTCACAATTGGTATCAAAGTATAGTAACAGCTAAGAGACTATTTGTCATAATAGGAACCTGATCATTATAAGAAGTGACATTTTAATTGGTATCAGAGCTTAGCTGTTCTATACCAAAAAATATTATATAAAATTAGTCAGAACCTGGAACCCTCAATTGGTATCAAAATTAAGTAACAGCTAAGTGATACAAAACGCTCCCTTCAATATGGTAACTGCTAAATATAAAAAATATAAAAATATGCAATATTGCAGTATATATTTAAGTATTACTTCCTAAAATACAAAAAACAAAAAACAAAGTCGTATTTGCTAAATAAACTTGCTAAGTTTGTGTTATTATTTTTTTTTATATTTTCTTTAAATTATTTTGAAGTTATATCTATTTTTTATATGAAACTAAAGAAATAATATGGTTTCAGAAACAAAAAGTGAATGTACGTAATAGAAATTTGAGTTTAAATTTTCTAAGTTTGTGTTGTTATTCCTAGCATTTATTGATCGATTCACAACAAATTTTGTTTTATAATAACATATAATAGTTCTTTGCCATTTTGCATATATAAAGTTAAGATTGAGGAGTAAATTAAAGGCGACAATTATGAAGTCGCTCTGGAGCAATTTTGGGTTACACTGAAGACGAATAATATTACGAGCTCGAGTTTTTAGTATTATTACAATTTTAGTATTAGTGTTATTAAATCAAATCTACTTATATCTCTACATGGTTGGATCAAATTTACCTGTAATAAATTTGATTCAATAACGATGTATAGATTTAAGTAGATTTGATTTAATTGTACGAATATTAAAATTTGTAATAATACCATAAACGCAAACTTGTAATATCATATCTCTGCCCTGAAAACCTCAATTTAAGTTGATCCTAATCTCTCAAGCTCAATTTCTTTTTCTGCCCAGCCTCCAGTTGGAATCACTTTCAACCAAGAGAGATATATTGGGTTCATTTTTACTTTGTCTCAGGCCTCGTATCTTCATTAGACTAAAGCCCAGTAATAGCAGCATACTCATTGTCCTAGCCCAGTTCAGAACTCAGGTTAGGGCCAGCCAGCCCTTTATTAGTTTTTCCTTTTAGCAACTTACACAGTACTTTAATCAGGAAATTACTGACCGGTCCCTTTTTCAAAAAGTTTAATCCTTAAAGTCTACCCTTTTTTTTCTTAATCGAAAAAAGACATTTTGATAATTTTTTTCCTAAAATATCCCTATGCAACATGAACACTCTTTTATTTTAGAGATTCGTTAAAAAAAAAAAACACACATACAAACAACATAAAAAACATTTAGTTACATCAAAGAAACTATAAACTTGTAAACGATTTCATATTGTTAATATAGTCTTACCTTATGTTTGGGGATCAATTTTCATACCTAGAACAAGAATTTGATCACACTTTGATCAAATTCGAATTTTATGAGTTTATCCCGTTTTTCCTTGTTCTTGGACTGTTTTGGCCACTTTAATTTATATTTTAAACTTCGAATTTGTTTAAAATCAATCACATATTGTTATCCTAACTTAGTACTATATTTGTGCTTAATTTTTCTACCAAAAAATACTATTTTCGAGATCCAAATCGAGCTTGGCAGTATGCTGTCCAAAAACATAGTGAGATATTTCTTGGACTGATTTTGGGACTTTAATCAATGAATTGAGTTTTAATTAACCAATCGCAGTATGCTGGGCAACGCAACAGGGATCGACTTGCCCGGTCAGGTCGCAGGGGTCGAGGGGACAACGTCCCTCGTGGGGGTTCGGGGGCAACACCCCCGAAAGGTAAACGAAAATTAAGTCCCCTCTAGCAATTGAAATTCAAACGGCACCTTGATTGCTCATCGCGATGCCTTGATTTACTCATCGCGATGCCTTGGTTACTCATCGCGATGCCTTGGTTGCTTATCGCGATACCTGTGTTGCTCATCGCGATGCCTTGGTTGCTCATCGCGGTGCATGTGTTGCTCATCGCGATGCCTTGGAAAATCAAGTCCCCTCCAACAGTTGAAATTCAAACGGTGTCTTGGTTGCTCATCGCGATGCCTTAGTTGCTCATCGCAATGCCTGTGTTGCTCATCGCGATGTCTTGGTTACTCATCGCGATGCCTTTGTTGGTCATTGCAATGCCTTGGTTGCTCATCACGATGATTAACCGACGCGATGCCTTGGATTACTCATCGCGATGCCTTGTGTTACTTATGCGCGCGTGTTTTTCTTTCATTAATGACATAATCGTCTTTTTGCCCAAAAAATACCTTTTTTCAGTTTTAAAAAAAGATAACTGAACTGGAGCGATTACAAATGTTTAAAAAGGGACCGGCCCGTGATTCACCCTACTTTAATTAGAGTATTATTACAGATCTTAATTCGTAAGACAGAGCCTCACTCTCTCATATCTCAGCCTACTAAGTTTGAGTTAGGGGTATTCGTCTTACAAAAAATACCCGTAAGACGATCTTTTTTAAGTTTTTGTCATTTAATTATTATTATCTTTTAATAATGACATCATCCAAGTTTGACCTTAATATTGTTTTAATAATAAAATATCATAATTACAACACATTTTTTTTTTTTCAGTTTTTTGTTGACAATACAAGTTTTTTGGTTTATAAATTGTAACTTTAGCTATGGTCATAAATGAATAAATATAAATCTCAAGAAAATAGGAAAGTGAAAAAAAAAAAAAAAGCCTTGTTGAAAATTAGTTACACGAAAAAAATGGAAAATGATAAATATAATTTCAATAAACTAGAAAGATGGAAAATAGTTTGTCCAAAATTACTTATATTGAAAAATAAAAAATGAGAACTTAGTGATGAAGTGTATCGTATCATTCAAGTGAAATAAATAATTTAAAAAAAAAAAAACTCTATAAGCTTATAAAGTTATTAATGTAATTCTTTGAAAAAATATAAAATTAAAATGAAAATTGACTTATTAATTGGTTAGACTGGAAGATAGGAAATGGAATTATAAACTTATCCAAAAGGTTACATGAAAATATGTCGAAACAATTAAAGAGTAGTTCAGTCTTAATATAGAGTAAATTTTCAGGCTGATTTTTATGGCCGGCACTTGGTATGTGAGTTCTAGGTCACGCGGGAGTAACTTCTCATGCTTCGAACTGGACCTATAGTTAAATTCAAGACATATTTCATGCCTCGAACGGAGACCTAGTTAAACAAGAACAACACTTATTTGATGATTAATTGATGTGTATAAGATATGAAAAATGAATGAGTATCAGATTTGGTTTACAAATTTAATTTACATCAAATGTTATACTCCTACAATTACTTATTTTTTGATTTTCCAAAGGTGTAAACAAGAACAAGCCTTATTTTGTGATTATTTATTTATTTTTCTTTCTTTTTAAAGGAGGATCAATAGTAGTTCCCCACTTATTTTCTGGTGACTCAAACTCACGACCTATCGGTTATAAGATATGAAAAATGAATGAGTAACAAATTTAGTTTACAAATTTAATTTACATCAAATGTTATACTATACAATTACTTAATTTGGCACCGTACGATTACTTATGCATCTATAAATTGTACTCCCTCCGTCTCTAAATTATTGTCTTACTTTCTTTTTTTGTCCGTCCCTAAATAATTGTTTTGTTTAAAATTTTTCTTTTTAGGACATCACTTTTACTATTTTATCTTTACTTTTTATTCTAATTTAATTATGAGCCACATACACATGAACATTAAAGAAAACTATATATTATATTAATATTAATAATTAAATTAATTATTTTTTCTTAATTGATATATCAATCAAACAAAATAATAATTTAGAAACAGAGGGAGTACGGTGAAATAACACAATGCTGATTGCTATAAACTAACTCTGGAAGCAAAATATGTTGCAATAGTATTACTTACAAGTAGCATAAGAATAAAAAACCCAATAAAAGTATGATTTTTGTATTTGGTCTTCATTTTCCAATTGGTAGATGTTGACGGCCATTAATTCCCTGTAAATAATATAACGAGCTTAAATTTGTGTTATTATTATAAATTTTAATATTAATATATTAAATAATTAAATTTTATTAAATTAATGATGGCTTAGAATATTTATATCATTATTTACAAAATAAAAAATTTAATTTAACAATTTAAAGAGCTAATTAAATTTAATCTAACAACTCTAACAATTAAATTTATAATAATACCACGAACTCGACCAAATATCCAACCTTAAATCCCCTACACCACAAATTCCAACTCCACAAGGCTTAATAAAATACCATTGCCCAGCCACACGAATTCAAGCCCCCGCCCAAACCTCTCTTTCTACACGCGCGCGCGCGCACTGACAGACAGACAGTAATGGCGTCGTGCACAGTGTTGATCTCTCCACCTAATCCTTCTCTATCATCTCTCCACTCTACTCTCCGTCTGTCTCCTTCTACCCTTCGAATTGCTTCTTTTACTTCTTCTTCTTCATCATCTTCTTCTACTACAAGACGGCGACTATCGATTTCGGCATCTTCTTCACGAGCACTGGAAGCTCTGATATTCGATTGCGACGGAGTAATTCTCGAATCGGAGGACTTGCATCGCCAAGCTTACAACGACGCTTTCTCTCACTTCAATATCCGTTGTCCTTCCTCCTCCTCTCATTCCCTCAATTGGGACTCTGCCTTCTACGACCAGCTCCAGAATCAAATCGGCGGTGGTAAACCCAAAATGCGATGGTTCTCTCTCTGTCTCTGTGTGTGTGTGTATGTGTTTGTTTGTGTGCATAGTCATGAATCATGAAAGACATTGCGTTAAAACATACCGGAAAATGGAAGTAGACACTCACTATTGCAGTGCCTTGTATGTCGTATTTAAAATAAATGAAATGGGTATATTACAATGTATTTAATCGCCTTAATTTTTCGGTTTTAATAAGTTCCCACTCACTTAGTGTTTGAAGCATGCTATCAAGGCTATGAGTAATATCTCTATTTAAACTCTGGGTATAGCTTATTTATAAGTTGGTGTTGGAGTTTTTTGTATTGATTATTGGTTTGTATTGTTTAGGTACTTTAAGGAGCATGGTTGGCCTTCTTCAACAATCTTCGAAACTCCTCCCGAGGATGACAGTAGTAGGGCAAAGCTAATTGACACTCTTCAGGTATGATTTCAGATTTGTATTAATGTATAAGGTATATATAAAATTGTCCGTTAAGTAATGGCAATTGCATACTTTGTACATAATTTTTGGAGTTGTCTTTTACTATGCCTCTCAATGAATTTTAATTTTAAGTTTTAGTTTATTGCAAATGAATGATAATTTGGATTTGTTGTCATGTCAAATGTCTGACTTTCTTGAGAATCGCATTTTGTAACTAAAGTTTCATTCATGTTGAGCCAAAAGTATTCTCGTGACGAATAACAACATTTCATTAAGATCAATGGTCTTTGTTTCTCTATTCTTTTTATTTGTTCGTATAAATATAAAAGCTAAATACAACTTCAAAAGTCTTAGAATATACAAATTAAAGGAAGCCAAATGATCAGTTGAAGAATATTTCGTGGTAGATTACATCATGGCATTGAGGGGGCACATTTGATTTGGCTCCAGTTATACGCATAAGTCACACAAGAAAGATGACAAGGACTGTAACTCCTTGCTACGCATAGAGTCCCATCCCTCTCGAATGATGAGCTCAGCTCTTTTGATAGTCTTTTGACTAGTACTCGTTGAGAGGAAGGGGATTAACTATTTTAATTGCCGGTAGAGAAGTTGACTTGAGTAAATAAATACCCTATATCATAGGCAGAGAACATGGACGGCCTGAAGCAAGGTTAGGGAGCAAGATGTTTGTCTAAAATTGCTTCCAGAAATCTTAAGGGCCAAACTGTAATTTCATGCGAGTTTCAAGCGAGAGTGCTATACATGATTTCAAAAGTTTACAACCTTAGTCAATAATTCATGCAGTTTCTTGATACATGAGAAATTGAGAATCACGCAACCATCATCACAAACAATCATCACATCATGGTGGTAGGTGCTGCAGTCTCATTCCCTTCTCGATTTTCTCCATTTCTTTCTACATTGGCCCCTTCTCAAGAATATGCATTCTCTCTTCTTGTATTTGGGCTTGTTGCAGTGATAACATATAATTTCCTTTCTGGACACTAATTTGTGTTGCGTTGAGTCCAGCCTATGCGGTGGTCCAAGCCCAAATGAATTTGTTTACTAGTTGAAAGTCAAAGTAATGAATGAAAAAGGAAATGCATTTTAGTGGCTGGTCACGTGGAAGTTTACTAAGAAACTTCTTGAATCTTTGAAAGCAAGTCTATTGAGTTGCTAAGAAAAAAAAATCAGCAAGTGGGATGTCTAGAGAGAGAAACAATATAGAGAGCAGATGTTTGGGGAACTGAAAAGGCTATGTTGGTTCTTTCTCTTTGGAAAATTTAAGAATTATTGAGTAGGTCCGGGCATATAATCTGCAGAGGAAGGGAAAACGTTGACAAGGCAATTGAGCTCCGGTTTGGTTCAAACTTTGTGGAGTAGTTGTTCCCTCCTTCTCTTTAATTGCAGCAATTCCAATCATCGGAAAGCCTCTTTGAACAACTGAATATGATAATCTCTTTAGCGACCCACTTGGAATAATTGTTCCATTGTAAGTGTTGTTGCTATCCACCTTTTGATGAGAGTATTGTTGTTGTTTATGTGATCCATGAGCTTGCTCTTGATAATTTGTGAACCTCTAGTGTATCTAGAGTAGAACGCAATTGTGAACTCAATTGTTATAGCGGAAGTTTTGATTGGACTACGGTCCCGTGGTTTTTTTTATTGATTCAGGTTTTCCACGTTAAAAATCATTGTCTCGTTTCTGGTTGTATATTCCCGATTCTGGTTTCCCACATTAAATTACTGCCTTCGGAAATATTTGGTTGTTGTTCGGTGAATTTCCCAACAAGTGGTATGAGAATTGAGAGCCCAAGGTGGTGTTGGGTAGATTTTTATGAATTGAAATGGAGGAGTCTTCCGGATCAATGATGAATTTGAATTCATTGGACTACTTTATTTGGAAGCCTTGTATGGAGAATGTACTATACTGCAAGGATTTGTACGTGCCCGGTGAAGGTAACAGTGCGAAGCCAAACAACAAGAGTGACAAAGAGTGGGAGGTATTGCATAGAAAGACTTGTAAACATCTGAGAGTATCTTTCATCATGCTGCAAAGGAGAAAAGAGACTAGAACTGATGTACTTTCGAAGAAGTTGGAGTCCATGCACACCGACAATCATCAGCCAAAACAAAGCCTTTTTAATTCAAAGAATTGTGAAGTTAAAGTAGAAGGATGGGCACACTGTCACAGCACACTTGAGTGACTTTCAAGGTCTTGTTAATCAGTTAATCACGATGAAGTTGGTGCTTGATGATGAGTTCCAAGCTTTATTGCTTCCCAGCTCGTTGATCGATAGCAGGGAGACATTAGGTGTTTCGCTCAGCGATTCTGCACCTAATGGCAATTAGCAATGTAGTTAAAGACAACTTGTTGAATCAAGAGGCTAGGAGGAAGGAGTTGGGTTTATCATCAGAGCCACACGCTCTTGTGATTGAAAGGCAAGAAAATCGAGGAAGAAGTAGAGATAGAAATTTTAAAAATTATAGAAATTGAAGTAGCAGCCCAGGGTAATCAAAAGGGCAGTCAAAATGTTGGGTGTTATTGGTCTTCTCAACCCAAAAGCAATCTCAAAAAGTGAGGCTTTATGTAACACTTATTCCAAATACCTAGCTCTTTCCAGAATCGATGTGGGAAACCCAACATACAACCCCTCAAACATCGGCCCTGGGTTGGGGGAGCATCAACCGATCTCCCGGAGCCAGGCGGAAATATTGAAACCTTCCCTAAACACCATCAAATTTATTCTTCTAATTTTAAAAAGCGAAAATACAGGTTGTTAAGTGTGAATTGGGAAAAAAAAAATGCTTTTGGCAATCGTTTTTGTTACGTATAACCTGATACAACCTGCTACTGCAGTTACATATCCATCTTCCTCTGTGGGCATTCTAGTAACAGGACAATTTTAATAATGATATAAAGGTGGAAAGAACTTGGATGGAGAAAGACCCCAAACCAATATTTATTGCAACTATGAAAGTAGACATGCTTGGTTGGGAAAGTAATCTTTGCATAGGAGCCATTTATGCAATGGGCCTTCTATGTTGTTTGGTTTAAGTCTATATGTTGAATTTTCAATTTTGTTCTGAAACATTTGATATGCAATCTTAACAAGTGTCATTTTCATTATTTTCTTACTCTATGTAGGATTGGAAGACTGAAAGATACAAGGAAATAATCAAATCTGGAACTGTAAGCAATGATATCCTATTTTGTAAATTTTGAGTATTTATGATTTTCCAAGAATAGTATTAATGACATATGTGTTCACTGAATAATATGGGCAAATGGGTTGTACACTTTGGGCAGGTCGAGCCAAGACCGGGAGTTTTGAGATTGATGGATGAGGCCAAAGCTGATGTAAGATAGATATTTTACTTATAAATGCAGTATGAGAATTTAATCTCATTTTCTTTTGGCAATTCTTGACTCCCTGAAAAATCTAGTTATATTTTCTTCTCAGAATGAAGGATTGACTTTTTAAATGCTTCATTTACTTTTACTGAGGAGGCTTTTTGAATGTCTTTAAAGATACATGTATTAATTTTCGTATAGGGTAAACTGTTAGCTGTCTGCTCTGCTGCTACTAAAAGCTCAGTTATTCTGTGTCTTGAAAGCCTTATAGGAAGTGTAAGTTCTTCATACATTGCTATCTAGAAAGTAATTTCTGGTCCTTTATATGCATGGGTTTACTTATGCACCTTTCCTCTTGCTTTAGGAGCGCTTCCAAAGTCTTGATTGCTTCCTTGCAGGTACATTAACCTGTTCTAGGAAGTCTTCTTAATACCTATTTTTGACGACTGATTATTCAAAGTCACAAATGCACGCATTAGCATACATTTCTCCACTTTTCCAGTCTCATTTGCTTTCCAAATGTGCATGCTAACATATATTTTCTGTCAACGCTGAATGCAGTGGTGAAGCCACAGGTAACCAAAGGGGTTAGCTGACCCCCTTTGGTTTTGAAATACTGACACTTAGTACCCTGAAATTTTTTTCTCTATTAAAAATACTAGTTTTATCAAATTTGACCCCCTTTGTTGTATGAAAAAATTGCACTATATTATAATCTTGAACCAAGTCATAAACAGACAAGAAATTGGCTAGTTTAAAAAGTTGTACTCTCTCCGTCCCAATGGAAGAGGTTCACTTTGATTTATTGCACAAATTAAGTAAAAAGGTTGAATGACCATTAACTACCTAAAATAGCCCGGTACTGTGTTGCCTCAATCTCAAGTTGCTTTAGTCTATATGACATGATTATTCTCAACCACAACTCAAAGGGTATTATAGACATTATGCTAAAGAATAGTTCTCCAAAAAGGAAAGGTACCTCTTCAATATGGACAAATAAAAAGTAAAGTGTACCTCTTCCCTTGGGACGAACGGAGTACTACTTTTAAAACCTTTCGTATAAGCCCCTATGGAGTAATAACTAACACATGAGTTATTAACAGAAGTATGAACAGTCATGCTACATGTTAGTAATTTCTCAAGATCATTGACGTACAATCATTTATCATCAAACAGTGCTTTTGCTTTTGCAGAAATGCATTACTCTGTAATTTGTATTTGGATTATTATTGATCTTTTTGTCCTTTTCCGGGCAAGAAATTTATTTGAAATCCCAATTTTGGTACTGCTGAAATCATTAATTGCCTTTGATGTTGGCTCGTTCAGGATGCTATTGTTGACTTGAGGTTGGAACAGCTGCAGAAGAGGGGTGGGGCGGGGTGGGGGAAGTTAGGAGTTAGTGCTTCGATATCTAGAAAGACCTATCTAGAAAGACCTTAACAAATTTTATTTGTTGCATGAAAATACCTTTAGAAGATAATTCAGAGTGAAAGTAGGAGTTAGAGCTTGAATATCTAGAAAGATCTTAATGAATTTTATTTGTTGCATGAGAATACTTTTAGAAGATAATTAAGATGTTCAAAGTATTTATGTAGCAGTAATGTGATACTTGCTTGATACAGGTAGTGTTTGCACATGCAAGCTATAGCAGTGTTTCTTTTTTGCTTTTGGAAATTCACCTTCAACTCATTTTTCTTTTTGTAGGGGACGATGTGAAGGAAAAGAAGCCCGATCCTTCTATCTATGTGACAGCTGCCAAGGTAATCAACAGAGCACTTGTTTGCATTGATGAACATGCCAGTTTCCTATTTTGAACAGTCCCTTTAATTGCAATTAAAATTCATCCTTACTGCTGCAGAAGCTGGGTGTATCAGAGAGAGATTGTTTGGTGGTGGAGGATAGCATCATTGGCCTACAGGTTGATCTTTCTATTTTGGTTGGTTAATCGTTTAATATCAATTATACACGTAATTTTCTAAATTCTTGGTCGTAAGCATCCATAATGTTAATTTGCTCATTGACTAGACATGGAAACTACTGAAATATGTTTCTAGTACATTGTGCCCAAAGCCAGACAGCTAAGAAAACATATACTACGAACTATAGTACTCTTGTCTGAATGGATTGTACCCGTCATATGAGTTTTGTGTTTTATTAGAAAGCTTGGGCATAAAACATAGCTTTTTGCCATAAGATGTCCAACTGATTGTTCTGATTCTCTTTGTTGGTACATTAGCATGCCTTTGCCCCTTTTTGGGATTCATAACTCAGAAAGTAGACAACTAAAATGATGGCAACTGCAAATTGCATATTGATGCACGGATTGGGACTGTTTTTAGTTCCGGTTTTACTTTGTGATGGCATCTCCAGTTGTATTTTATCCTTCTATTTTTAAAGGTAGTATAGACATGCTTAGCCATTCTCATCTAGGGCAAATGTGGCCTGATTGAACTGTTTTGAGTGTATTAACTAGGTTTAATAATTATTATTTCTAACAGTTTGTTTCTTGCTTTTCTAAAATAAAAATAAAAAAATGATAATGATAATAAAATAAAAATAAAATATTTGCAGGCGGCAACAAAAGCTGGAATGGCATGTGTGATTACGTATACGCCCTCAACAGCTAACCAGGTGAGGCCCCATTGTAAAACTTGCAAAGAGTTGGATGATTTGGGCATTCAGTGAAGCGAAATTTCTGAAGATAATATCCAGTAAATGTTGCTCACACAAGACTGATGCATTCTTGAACTTTTTTGATACAAGGATTTCAAAGACGCTATTGCAAAATACCCAGATTTGAGTGACGTAAGGTAAGCTACCTATTTAGTTTCCGTCGATGTTATACTACCACCGCCCTGATATGGCTACTGTGTTTTCTTCAAATTGATTCTTTAAAATTCATGTTTTTCGCAAAATTGAATCAGTTTACGGGTGGTATGGAGTCGCGTATTTGGTTACCTTTTTGTTCTAGGGAGTATTTGAAGTTCACTTCTTTCGCCCCTCTGCTTATTCAGATTGAAAGATTTGGAGTTGTTGCTTCAAAGTGCTGTTGCTGCCTAGGAAGTTTTCCTAAATTGTTACAAAAGCTTTGGGCTCAACATGGCTTTGTTTAGTTGGTTGTAGGATGATTAGAACTATTGAAATTGAGCATTCATATTTTGTATTGCTTCATTTTTGTTGTAATTAATTTGTGTATAATAATTAATCACAACCAATAAGCTCGTGCATGCACAAGTGGAATTGTATTTGTTTTCCCAAGATATCCTCAGGCACAACTCGCGATCCGGTTAGAATTACAAAGACGGTAAAAGCTCTCCCATCAAGTTTTAACGCAACGAGATCGAGGCTTATGGTTAAGTCAAAATCACCACTTTACGTGATAATCTTTGTGCTTGTGGGTGAATTGTTTTTGTTTTTCGAATGTAGATATATTTAAATCTCTTTTTCCAGCAAAAAGCTGGATTGTGAAATAAAACTGTAAAAAAAAAAAAAAGAAAAGGTTTTATTTTTGAGTTGTCCTAAATGTCCCCCCCTCCCCCAAAATTTAACTAAATGTCGTCGCCCCATGTAATGAAAATACAATATTACCCTTGAAAAGTTTATAAACTAATTTTTCAATTCAAACCCTTCATTCATCAAATTTGACTCTCTAAAAATTTGAGTTTCTCTCTCTACATCAAAATTCTCTCAATCATTATCAAGATTTTGGTGAAAAACAGGTATGTTTTTGTTATTTTTATTGTTAAATTATGCTATAATTCAGAAAAAAATTAGTTTTTTTTATTTAAAAACAAGGGCTGCCGCTTAGGAGAGGCATCACCCCCATGGGATTGCTGACTCTCCAAGGCACCACCACCGTACTGCCTCCAGTCCTAGGCGTCACCCCCTCCTACGCTGCCGCCTATCCTAAGTGACACCGCCACCCCCGCTGTTGCGTGTCTCTTAACCAGAATCAGGTGTCGTCGCAGTTCACCATCACCGCCCTAGGGCTGCCGCTGAGACCAAGCGGCAATGCCGGAATCACCTAAGTTTTAGGTTTTTAAGTTTTGGCCCAGAGTTTTTAAAATTCTCACTTTCAACTCGATATTTTGTTAAAATACTTAGCTAAATTTATCAAACTAAACCCTTCTTTTTTAAGTTTTTACCCATTTTTGTAAAGTTTCACTTTATCCCCTTGAGTTGTCATTTTAAGTTTTAACCCTTCTTTTTTTTCAACATGAATTGATTATTACATTAATTAAATTTTAGTCACATTTGTAATTCTATTAAATAAATATTTTTTTATATTCCATTTATTTGTATTACGACTAATTAAATGTTTCTTGCTATTGTCACATGTTAGTTAATGTTTAATTACATTTGTATTAAAATAATTATAATTACATGTTAGTTGGGTTTATATTATGTTCATTAGATTTTAATTTTTAGCAGTAATACTTTAAATAGTTCTAACTTGCATTTGTATGTTAATTGATTGTTATATGTAAAATTTATTAAGTCAAAAAATTTAAATCACATTTTTAATACCTTAAATATTTTATAGTTTAATTAATTGTGTAAGTATTACAGTAATAATTTTATTCTCGGTCTTATGAATTGCACTTGTATTATGTTAATTGCATGTTCTATTAAGTCAAAATAACCAATTAAAAATATACAAGTAAAAATATACAATTAAAAATATACAAGTAATACATGTTTGTCGTAGTATTTCCAAAATGCTTGTAATGTTTAGTCCATACATACAGCTTCCAACTCAACAAATTCAAAAGCGTAATCTTCCTCAGTTTTGGCATCTACTACTCTACCCCACCTTCTTGCAAAAGCTTCAAAAAAAAAAAAAAAAATCCTTATTCTTTAGAATTTGTAGAGTGTGTTTCTCAACATTCTTGGCAATATGTCTCCGACAAAGCAAATGTTTGCTGCTATCAGGAAAGTACCTCTCATTAGCTTTCATGCAAGCCAATTCACTGTCAGTAACAATTACATCTGGAGCAATTTCATGACCATCAAACAACAAATGCAGTATCTCAAATACCCACATGAATGTTTCTGTCTACTTATCATTTAAAAATGCGAATGCAACATGGAAATTTTGATTTGTTGGCATCACTCTAACAATCTTCAACAAAGGCATATCGTACATATTTGTTTTGTACGTTACATCAATGATGAGGACGTTCGAAAACTTCAACAACAATTCAAGCGACTTTGTGTACATAAACAGAAGGTGCTTCAAGACTCGTGTCCCCTCTTCGAACGAATGCCACTCGTGGTAGCCATAGTCAGTCAATAATGTGAAAAAAAAAATATTGCATTGTAAATTAACTTCCAATGTTATCCCTTCTTATTTTCTGCTGGAGATTCTGTACATGTCGTTGGGAGCTGACATGTACCTCTTTTGGCTTCATATTATTTTCTTAACTAGATTTGCCTCATCCTTCTTAAACTTGCTCTCGATGTATGCCCCTGACTATAGGGAGTAATCGGATGGTTGTGCCTATGTTGGCTGCCAACCCTAAATGCCCAACCGCCGCATGGTTGTTCCATTACCTCAAACGCACATTCTAATTTCTTCGACCCTCGAAGATCTCTCTCATCCGGATCAATAAAGCCTGTATATCTATAAGCTCCACCTCTCTCACAACCATAACAAACTTGGCGCAGTCGATTACTTCTTGATTTTTTGTGTTGCTTGCTGAAAAAATATATATTTTGAACATCTCCAACACTTCTAATATACTCATATGCCGCATCTCGATTAACAAATATGGTGTCAGTTTCAAAAAATCCACTTAGATCCGGATATACTATATCGTCTTCTTCATTAAAAACATGACAACCCAATAAACAAAATTAAAATTTATTTACTATACAATAAGTTTGTAAAGGAAAACAACTAATTTTCAAGAAAAAAGTTAACAGAATGCTAATTTATGAGGCACATCTATGGGGGTGCTACACAAAATAAGAGGCACATCCATGGGGGTGCCGCCTAGGGTTTGCACCAGTACCAGGGAGGTGCCTCCAATTTTGGGCAACACTCCTTTAGCCTAGACTAACGACACTCTTAACAAATGTAGCTGAAAGGACTAATTTGTAACAATTTCTAACGGATCTGTTATAATTTATTAACGGAAATAGGACTAACTTACAAACAAACAAAAAATTATGATTTATTTTTTTCATCTAAGGGTGCCGTTTATTAATTATAAGCACCACTACCGCTTGACTGCCTCCTCCTAGTGGCGACAGTACAAGGCTACTGTCTCCTACCAAAGGCGTCACCCCTTAATTAACCACAAATATTTGTTTTAATTTGGTATTTAACTGTTATTAATAAGTAATACAATTACTAAAAATAATAATACAATTACTAAACAACATATAACAAAATTAAGATAATTTAATTTTGCATAATATTATAAAATTACCTCAAAATAGTCATCTTCTGGTAATCCCTCTTCACCATCCATGACCAAATAGAGAGAGAAATTTACTGAGGTAATTTTTTGATAGTAGAATGTCAAGAAAGAGCATATTTATAAAATTACAAAGGGTAGCTATATACAAAAAGTCTAAACTAAAGGGGTTATCTAGTAACATATGTTTGTTTTTATTAAAGGGCAAGTATAGTATTTTCAATGCTAGGGGAGGCGACATTTAGTTAGGTGGTAACATTTAACACATATATTACCTAGACTAGGTATAATCTAGGTAACCTAGTGAATAATTATTACTAATGTACTCCCTCCGTTTCCGAATGAATGTTCTTATTAGATAAAATATATAAATTAAGAAATATAATTAATAATGTACTATAAAATGTATTCTGATAATAATATTTATGAACATTAATTGAGTTTAATTATTTTAAATAATTAAGTTTTTTTTTTGAGATGTGTTATATTAAATAAAGTTTTAAGGGTATATTAGGAAGAATGATAGATAATAGGTAGATTAAAAGTCTTTAGGAACGAACATCTCAAAATAAAAAGTAAAAACATTTATCTGGAACAGACAGAGTACTTAATAGGTAATTGTAAAAAAGGGTAAAATTGTTACTGAAGATAAATAATTAGATTAAAAATTATCTTTTTAAAAACTTTATAAAAATACAGTTATAAATAAAAAATTACGTTTATAATAAAATTGCGTTTCAAAAATGGTCAATTTCTAATGCAGGTCCACACTAGAATATACTCTTCCTTGTTCCATAATATTTGGTTGCTAATAAGACAAAAATAATTCACGTTTGTTCATAACTTCATGGAAAGGTTATCAGATTATTTTAATGTCATTTTCCTTTCATCCTAAAATAGCATCTGATTATCATTTTTTTTTATTTTCTGTATTTTTTTTTATCTTAATGTAAATTTTTCGAATTTAATCCGGTATGCTCCCGTTAGAGCAACTCCAACCCAAAACATCATATTTGGTGTAGTTTTAGCACTAAAATGATACAATTTCAGCACCAACCACTATTCCAACTCTAACTCATTATACCAAAAAAATATTCCTTAGCAATTAGCATATTCTATTTTCATTTATTTTAATTTATTCATCAAAATGTATATTAATTTGCTATTACTCTTTTTAATAGTATGGTTCATTTATTTCCTGATAATATATACAAAATAATTTACAAATGGTTAGTTAATTATAAATTATTGAATATATAATGTTCAATATTTTAAAATAAATCATACAATTAAAATTTATTAATTAGTTATAATATTTAAAATTAGTTATTAATTAAATTAAATACTTTTAAATTAATAATATCATATTATTAATAATTTTCAGTATTTAATAATTAATTAAATATCAATAAATTACATGAGTTCCACCAACACCAAATTTGGTGTTGATGAATAGTGTCACATCAAATTTGGTGCAACACTATTCACCACTCCAAAATGGTTTAGGTTTTGATGTATGGGTTGGAGGAAGGATGGTGCAAAAATCACACCAAAATGGTGGGATGGTGTATGGGTTGGAGTTGCTCTTAGGGCAGTATTCAACTTAGACCCATCAATTACAAAAATTAGTCCAATAAACTACAATGTATAGATTTTCGGTATTCAAAGTTAGGTGAAAAAGAAGCCTAATTTTTCGAGCTGGGTAAGATCATAAGACGATAAAGCTCTCTGTATCAAATTTTAATGCAGTTACATTGCCCGAGACTAACCTTCTTACCAACTTATCTACACAATTGGTGGTGGTTTACGTATATATTTCAAACCGAAGATTGATAGACTATCTCTATTGTATAATTATAAAATTTTTTAAGTTATGCAATCCTTCGAAAAATTAGGGAAGAGAGAGAGAGAGAGAGAGAGATTATAGTTGGTTTGGATAAGTGAATTTTGTTCGTTTAGTGAATTTTTTTTTTTTTAGAGTTAATTGGATTTTAGTCAATGGAAGACAAATGTATTAAGATTTAGTCAAGTTGAAAATAAAAAATAGAGCCAAAGCAATAGATATTAGGTTTTAAACAGAGTTTAAATAGTATTCCTAAGTGCCCCTTAGCTCAATCTTAAATTTTCTTGTGAGAAGTTGCAATAGAGTTAATTTATAATGGTTTCAAAGAAATCCCCTTGAGTATTGCTTAAGAAATGCGCTATGTATACAAAATAGACCATTACTAATGTAAATATGAATGTGAAAGAAATTGTGTTACCTAGAATTTATATATATTTTGAAAAATAAACCTCATCACTACAATTGTGGAGCGAGATTGTGGGTGTGATGTGTCAATAAAAAAATTTCACATTGTCGATGAAACTCTTGATTTTTTGACATTCTAGTTGAGGATGTGAATACATAATAGTCAGCATTTTTCTCATTAAATCCAAAAGATTCACTCTAATTTTTTTTTTTACCATTCTAGTGGTGAGACCCATGACATATAGGATCAAATTCATAGTTGCATTGGAGATGTCTCTTCCAATTGAATGTGAATAAAGAGATAAAAATTGACACATAAGTGTTTATTACTCTCAGCTATATAAGATCAAATTCACGTTTGCATTGGTGATGTTCTTAAAGTCAAGAAGCCTAAACATTTGTTCGTATCTGACATAGGTTTTTTTTTTTTTTTTTCAATTGTAATTTTTGATTATCAAAAAAGGGGTAAATGCTTAATAGTTATGCCCTCCGTTTTTAAAATTATTGTCCTATTTGACTTTTTTGAGTAAAATAGATTTTTTAAATAAAATATTTGACTTATATTTTGTTTTCAAAATCGCAAACACATAATTCTTAGTATTTTTTTAAGTACTATAAGTTACGTATTTTGTGATTTTAAAAATAATTAAAAAATAAACGTCAAATTTTCATTTGAAAAACAGTCCGTTTGACTCAAACAAAGTCAAACATAACAATAATTTAGGAGCAAAGAGTATTATTTTTCCTTTTTTTATAGTCTATTAATAAAAATTAGGAAAAATGAATCAAAATTACTTAGTTTCATTTAAGGTTTTATATGCATATATAATTTGATTATTTGAAGCTAAAGAGCGACCACAGGGCCGCCCTCCATCCATCCTCTATAATCAATTTTAGAGATTTTTACCCTCTCTTGATCCTACAGTGGTCCCTCTAGTCCACCCTCTATCTCTAAAATCAATTAAATCACCCTCTAAATATAGAGTGAGTTTTAACATGAATAGTGACTCAAATCCTCTACATTTTCTTCACTTTATTTGAGCACAATATACTTCTGTTTAATATTTTGAAATGAAAATTATTAAAATATACTCTCTCCGTCCCTAAATTATTGTTTTTTTTTGTCCGTTCCTAAATAATTATCTTGTTTAAAACTTTCTTTTTTAGGAGATTATTTTTATCATTTTACCCTTACTTTTTTCTCTACTTTAATTATGCGTCGTATACACATGGGCATTAAAAGAAATTATACATTATACCAATATTAATAATCAAGTTAATTATTTTTTGTTAATCCGTGTGCCGAGTCAAACAAGACAATAATTTAGGGACGGAGAGAGTACAATATATTTTTTATAATATATAAAATTTAAATTTTAAAATATTTTATTTTAATTGTGGTGAAAAAATATAAATAAAAGAGAAAAAATATAATGGTTTGTTAGTTGAGATGAGAGATATTTAATTTTTAGAGGGTTATATAGAGAGTGATTGTTGGAGTGAATTTATTTTTAGAGTGTTGAAAAAGTAAAACTTAAACGGAAAATGAGGTGTTTAGAGTATGATATAAGGAGGTATTGTTGTGGTTGCTCTAAGGGCATGATGAGAATATTATTGGCAATTAACTACTAGTTAATATCTATTGCTTTTGACTCTAATTTTTATTTTCAACTTGATCAAATTTTAATATTTTTGTCTTTCATTGACTAATATCCAATTAACCATTTTCTTAACTGTGTAATGATTTTTTGTTTGTTTTTTTAATTCTTTTTAACTACATAATGGTTGAACTAAAAAAATAGGTGTTAGACAGAGAAATAAATAATGGAATTAATGAGAGAGAAATTAAGAAAAGAAACGAAAAAAATGTCATATCCAAACACGCCCTATACATTTTATTTCCAAAAGTCATTTGCAAAATGTCAACTAAGAGCCCGTTTGATGTAGCCTTTTCAAAACACAGTGTTTTGAAAACGCAGCATTTCTAAAACGCAGATTACTTAAAAAACGTCTTTTTTCTTTATAAATGCGTTTGAGATATAATGTTAAAACGTAGCTTTTTATTCCCTACTGCATTTTAAAATCTGTGTTTTGGGAAAAAGCAAGGAATTCCAGCGTTTTAAAATGCAACTTTTTTCTACCACAGCATTGAAATGCTAAGTTAAGAAATAAACTACGTTTTAACCCTGCGTTTTGGTCAAAATGCACGAACAAACGCGCTCTAAGCTATTTGGGGAGTAGTTTTGTGGCTTTCCACTATTTTATTTTGGGTTAATTACACCATTAGTCCCTTGACTATGAACTTTTTTACGATTAGTTCCTTAACAAAATTTTTTTAAATTTCAGTCCCTTGAATACTAAAATTAGACACGCTTAGTCCTTTTGTTGGATGCCGTTAGGATTTTTTTGTTAAGTCTGTCATGTACCCAACACGTGACTTTGATTAAGGGCATTTATGAAATTTTCTATTACATGACTTTTAAATTAAAAAAAAAAGAAAAATAAAAAGCCCTAATCAGTAATCTAACCCAGGCTTTCTTCTTTCAATCCACTAGAGAGAATACCTCCTCTTTCTCACAGACACACACACCTACCCACAGACACACACACATGCCCCCACACCTATACACAGGTTTTCGTGTACTGTCGCTCACAAGCAGGCAAAAGGAAGGGCCTTCGCGACCTTCAAACCCAGATTTGGATTTTTTGGACCTAACTTAGATCTTAGCTCGCTTGTTGAGTCTGTGATGGGGTTCCAAGGTAAGTCATTTGAAATCCATCCACTAACCCGACTATGTCATCAATCTCTTCAAACAAGTTGGTGATTTAGACCCAACCCACCTCAAATCTCTCGTCTCTTCTGTTCCTAAACTTCTATTACACCAACCCAGCAAAACCCCCTAATTAGGCTTCTTCGCGACCTTGGCTTATCCGGGTCGAATCTAGATGTGCCGACGGAGTTGATAGGGAATTGGGGATTCCTTGCACTTCTAGGATGTTCTTCCATGGTTTCCTAGGGGTTTCTTCTGTTAGTAGGTCAACAATGGAGAGTAAGTTTTACACCTTCCTCATCTGAGCTTGGTGGTGCCCCTAGCGGTGCCCTGTTGAGTTTGTGATAGGGTTCTCAATTTTCTAAGCCCCTAGTGGTGCCCTAGCCTCATCAAAGGTTTGCACCTTCCTCATCTCCTTCGGTCTCTCGAGTAAAGCCGACATCAAATTACTTGGTTTTGAGGTTTCCAGAAATTGGCAATTTCAGCCAATTTTAGTCAATGATCACCGGCGGCGATTTAGTCAGGTTGCTTCTATTTTTGTGTGTGTTTCAAATACTTTTGATTTTTTAAGCATAATATTAGTTAGGTTTCTTGGATTTTGCTTAAAGTTTTTACTTCTAGTTTTTGGGTATTCTACTTCATATAACATTTAGCATCATATGATGTCGGTTTATTGGATTTTGTTGAATTTGAGCTATGATTTTGTGGGTTTGAAGAATTGGACTGATTTTTTACTAAACCCAGATTGGACTGATTTTCATTGTGGGCATGAAGAATTGGTGAAGAAGATGATAAGTGAAATTTTAATTTTGCACTTACTTAAGTGCACGTGGGAGGCACATGGGTCACTTAACGGAATTTTACTAACGGCATCTATCAAAAGGACTAGTCGCATCTAATTTTGATACTCAAGGGATTGAAATTTAAAAAAAAAATTATTAAGGGACTAATGGTGAAAAAGTTCATAATCGAAGGACTAGTGGTGTAATTAATCCTTTTATTTTTAAGTCACATCTAAGTTGTTGTCAAGAATATGATTTGAAATTAATTAGAACTAATCTTTTTTTTTTTTTGTGTGAGTTTATTATTACTAATTAATTTAATATTCAACTTTTTGGTTTTGTGAATTGCTCGCTGCGTTAAAGATAAAAGAGTTTGTTCCATTTTTGTCTTTCATTGATATTTTTGTACTTGCTCGCATTTTTTTTATTTTATATTTTAATTTGTTACTAATTAATCATACCCTTTGTTTCTATTTTTCCCGACCGTCATTTATATGCTTGCCTTTTGTTTCTATTTTTTCCGACCGTCTTTTATATGCTTTAAAAGTATTCCGCTTAATCGTAACGGTACAAACTCACTCCTCAATCGACCTTCTTTTAAATGCTCTAAAAGCAAACCGCTTGATCATAACCTATGAACTACTCCATTCGTTCCAGGCAAAGAGTTTACTATACTATTTTGAAATGTTTCATTAAAGAGTCCACTTTAAAAAAAATTATGCTTACAATTTTCATAATCTTTCATCTTTACCCTCCACTTGTGTTGTAATTATTTTGGTTGTGTTTAAGTATTTTTGTAATTATAACCAAATTCAATGACACTAATATATCTCTTAATAATAATTAGACTTTTCAAACGTAAACTCTTTGGGTAAAACCGGAGAGAGTATAAAATTAAATGTGTATTCGAGTATGACCTATAGAGACTCATTTGTTTCACAAGGAAAGGCCTTTAGAAAAAAATAGTTTTTAAAAAATGTCTTTAGAAAAATGAGCATATTAATTCCCTTTTTATTTGTTTGGTATACGTTTTCATGAAAATGAAATAGAAAATAACGTGCGAGTGTTTGGTTGACATATTAGGAAACGTGTTTCAAAACCTGTTCATTTGGATCTCAAAAAAGAAAATTAATTAAATACTTCCTCCGTTTCAGGTAAAGAATTTATTTTTTTATTTTGTGATATTTTACATAAAAAATTCACTTTCAAAAATTAAATCTGCAATTTTCATAATTTTATAACTTTATCTTCCACACGTGGTATAAACATATTAACTATACTCAAATATTTTTGTAATTACGCCTAATTTTAATGATATTTATTATCCCTTAATTATTAGACTTTTCAAACGTGAACTCTTTAGGTGAAACATAATGAGTAATTGATAAATGTATTTGAAATTGATCAAAAATCTAAAGTTGACGATTATTCTCTCCGTTCCACCCAAAGAGTTGTAAACAGGCTGTGTGCGAGATGCTTGATCCTTGAAATAGGGGCAAGAGGAGAGAGAAGAGAGAGTTTACTGTTGTTATTTTAACACAAATACTCCTTCCGTCATTTAATTATTATTTTATTTGATTTGGCACATAAATTAAAATAAAATAATTAATTTAATTATTAATATTAATATAATGTGTAATTTTTTTTAATGCCCATAATAGTACTAAAGTGCTTTAAATTTAGTCTACTTTTGTCTTTATAACACATTAATATTATAATATACTGCTATTAATTGTAACACATCACGTAATTATGACAAATAATGATTCGAGATCATTGAATATTTTATCGGTTACTTTTATATGGTACGAGGTTTGGGCCAATTATAGTTTTATCCCCTTTTGTTAAGAAATTATATTTGTCTTATTTATAAAACTCTCGTAATAATTGCCTCAAATGGTTAACTTATTACAAGAAAGTAAGAAAAATGTTATGCCAATATACCATTTTAGAGCCTGTTTGGTGTAGCGTTTTGAAAACATAATGTTTTAAAAATGCAGCGTTTTTAAAACGCAGATTATTTAAAACGCGGCTTTTTTCTTTATAAATGCGTTTAGGATATTATGTCAAAACGCTGCTTTTTATTCCCTACTGCGTTTTGGGAAAAAGCTAGGAATTCTAGAGTTTTAAAATGCAGCTGCGTTTTGAAAACGCAGCGTTTTCTACCGCAGCATTGAAACGTTAAGTTAAGGAATAAGCTACGTTTTAACCCTGCATTTTAACTAAAATGCGCGAACAAACGGAGCTCTTAGAAGCACTATAATTTCAAGAATATCAAAAGTTAACATAACGCGTACAATAAGTGATTTGATTGTATTTGGGTAAATTATAAAATAGTGTTTAAAAGTGATCAATAAAATAAGGGAATAATTTTAGATTTTAATTGAAAATGCAAATGAGAGAGTCTATTTTCACTACAAATTTTTTTAATCCACTACATTCATTAATTGTTAAATAATTAATCATTGTCATGGCACAATTGTCTTTCAAATACTTGCCTTGGATGATGAAGTACTTCTTAAAGTCAATTATTCTTTTTTTATTTTCCTTTGTAACTTAATTTTTTTTATTATCTTTTCAAATAAATTATGCCTATTTTTCAACACTAAATTATTAAATCTATCCATTATTTTTTATTTAATTTTTTCAAATAATTTTTTGAAGAAAATTAAATTTAATGTAAAAAAACTGAAAGATGTTGTATGTAATAACCGAGCATATCATTAGCATGTTAATCATATGATTATGTGCATGCATTGTTAAGTTGATTATCGTGGTTCATGATATCGATTTGATGAGTCGTAAACTCATGATTTCAAGTTTCGGTATGTTACTTTCTTGCATTGTTTCGTAGCGTAATTTGAACCGAAATAAAAGAGATGAATCATGATACCTTACACCTAGATATACATGATGTTATAGAGGTTTCATGTTGTTAAATCGGGTTTTGAAAGAGTGAAATACGTTGTGTTAATTGAAAGTTACAAAACGAAGAAGTTGTCGACATTGTGTTCGGTTTTGTGAACTTTCTCGTGACTTTAAATATATCCAAGAATGATATCAAACCCTTGGGGACATCCTTTGATGTGTTATAAGTGTTGTACATGTACAATCATACCTAGGGATGTACGAGCAATCGAATCGAGGAAACGAAGCAAAACGAAAAAACTGCGCATGCTAGTGAATAGTGCGCGCCTAGGCGCGCAAACCTGCGCCCTAGCGCGCCACTTCGGCCCAGATTTGCGCCAGCTGGGTTTTTGAGCAATTTGGTGATGCCACCTCCTCCTAAACTTATCCTTGCCTGGCCTAGTTCGTGTGTAAGACTTAGGAGACCATTTTCCAGCTCTTTAGAACACCAAAACACCAATTTTCTCACCCAAATCCTCCCAAAATTCAGCAAGTTAAACTAGGGTTTCTAGGGTTTATAACAAGGGTTTTGTTCTATCACCAAGGCAGCAACTTAGGGGTGCTTAAGCTGGGTTCTTGACTGGTTTAAGGGCTGAATTTCAACACTTATTCAGGGGTTTAACTCTCTAAATTGGTAAGGGACCATTAACTTGTTCATGTTTGTTGTTATTTCGGTTGATTTCAGTTATAATCTATGTAAGAATGTTACCATGCTTAAATTATGAGATTTTAGCCATATGAATTGCTTTAAAATGTGAATTTGACCATGGGTATGTGTTCATAAGATGTGTTAGTTGATATATGAGCCTTAGAATGGTTGAAATTTGATTGTACCTTCGAATTGACGAAACCGGCAAGAATTGACTTAAACAAAGTATGTGATATGGCTGTGATTTAGGGTTTGTGACTTATTATTGAATGGTTTGAAATGGTTAAAGTGTTCATTATGTTGATTTGTGAATATAGAACTCGAAGTGATCCTTGGAGGATAACCGAAATACCGAATTTGTAACCGAATATGGAATAAAGTGTGAACGTGAACTTGACTAACCAGATGTGCACATTCGAATACTAATCTTCAGGGGGTTTTGGTTGACTACCAATTGTCATGGGGCGGAGTGCAGTGATAGTCGGTTGTGCCGACCTTAATCCGGCCTGTCTCCCTATTTTCGTCCAGAATAGGGTACACCACGTAGATTGTTGGACAAGAGTGGTGTTGTCACATGGATTGTGACACCCCGAATCTTCTTATGCACGATTTGCTTATGCTATGTGTGACTTACGTGTTAACCTTGTTTTATTAGCATGCTAGTTAAACTATGCTTTTACGAACATTTTAATTTCGTGTTTATAGAAATTGTTATATTTATTATGCATTAATAAATTGATTGTTAAGGTTCATGGTGTCTATTTGATGTGTTAGAATTGTTGTGTGATCACACCTAAGAGTGCCCAAGTGTTCAAACCAATGGGATAGAGTGAAAATATAAGTATGCTGGACAGAATGTTTGGCACGGCCGTGTGCCTTTCTTTGGCACGGCCGTGCAAACGAGGTCAAACCACTCCAGAGAGTTTGGCACGGCCGTGTGCCTTTATTTGGCACGGCCGTGCAAGAGTGTCAAATTTGCCCAGAAAGTTTGGCACGGCCGTGCAGCCTTCCTTGGCACGACCGTGCGAGAGTGGCACGGCCGTGCGACTTTCTTGACACGGCCGTGCAAGTCGAGCTGTTTTAAAAATCAGAATTTTGGAATTTACTTTTATGCCCTTAAATTACACCACATGTGTGGCTCTCCTTGGGCCACGTCACTACCCTTTTCCCCATCTGATTTTGGTCTCTAAATGGGTGGAGAGACTTCATTTCTCTCCACTCTTCCCTCCATTCCCCATAGAAGCTTGTGTGTGTGTGTGTGTGTGTAGAGATATAGTGAGATTGGTGTGTGTGTGCTTGGGTTCCCGGAGATCCAGCCGTCCGATCGACGATCCGAGGCCGTCATTGTGTTGGTGTTGAACTAGGGAACAACTTGAGTGGCTTCGATCTTACTTTAGTTGTGTTGATTTTCGTCACTAGGTAAGTTACTAAACCCCCTTTGTATGCTTAAGCTTCAAAGTGTGTTAAATCATCAATATTGTTGTATAACTTACTTTATATGTTGTTTTTATGTATAAATCTCTAGGTTGAGATGAGTACATTATACTTGTGCTATGAGTATGTATAGAATGATGTTAATGGGCAAAGGTTGGTATGTAAATGTGAAGATTTGAACAAATAAAGAACTTGAGACATGAAAATGGGTGGTCCTTGCATATAGCATCGGAACCCTAATTTGGTGAACTTTAGTAATGACTTCGAGAAGTCGATTTTAAGGAAGATTATGACTCCCCGAATATTATGTTAGATTACTACGAGGTATAGAGTTCGATTGATCGAGACTCTAGTCCTCCGTACCTTGATACTGTTAAAATGGAGACTTGGGAATAGCCCTAATGTGTTGAGTCGAATGCTTACAAATTGTTAAATAATGATGAGTGGTAAAAATGGAATAATCTACTTGTCATCGGTCAAGTCCACTACTTTTGAACTTGATGGTTAATGGCATTGATAAATAAGAATATCTATTTGTGCTTTGTGTAAGTCCAGCTGGCGTCGTTTGTTGAGTAAGGTAGGACGACCTATGGTCTTCACAAATTAACGTTTGTGATCGCCATAAGTCGCCGTACCGGAGTTGCACACACCCCTCTTCTGTTGGCCACAGTGGAGAAGTAGCCCCATTGTTGTAGCAATACGCATGACTTTGGTTTGCTATGTTGAACTCGACGGGATTGTGTCGGGACGTCGATACTACACACACGAGTATCGAGGCACCGTTGTTTGATTGTGTATTGCGGGAGCGACACAAAGTTGAAGAAAGTGATATGATATCCTTCTCTAACATGGTTAATTATGAGAACCCATGAGTTGAATAAATCGTGTATTGGTAAGTCGATAAATGATTTGGTTGTGGTATATGAATGTTACTACCATGTGATAGTTGTTGCTTGAATATCTTGCCATGTCATGTAGTTGCATTAGTGACTTATTGTGTCATTACGACTCACTCCGTGTGCGTTTACTTGTTTTTCCTTAGATCCGAACCAGGCAGGAAGTTCGCGGTGAGGCCGAATAGTCCTATCGCGTAGCTCGCAAGTGGACCTTTGTTCGGGTTGGTCCTGGAACTCTTTTGTTGATAGTTAGACAATTCTTTTGGTGAGGACGACTGGTTAAGTAAAGTCATGTAGACTTTACTTGGGTAGTATTAATACTTTGTTTGTACCTCTTATTCTTTTGGTAGCCGACACGTGTATGTCGAGCTCGTATACTCTTTTACATGTTAACTTAGTTATTTTTCCCAAGCGTGTTATGGCTTGTGGTTCTTGCGTAGTTGTTTCCGGCATGTTGTGGCCGAGGTGGTTAATGTTGCTTGTGCCTTATTTAGTTGGGTTCCGGCAGTAACGCCGCCGATGATTGAACTTATCCTACCAAAGTTTTTGTTATTGTGGTTTTGTGGTGCGTACGGATTGTTGCGTCACGCGCTTTTATTATTGGTTATCGTTTATTGTGTGTTGTTTTGGCGCGTCGACCTCGAGATTTCGTATTGGAATTCGGGTCGGGGCGTCCCATGGATGCTATCAAAGCAATAGTTTTGCTATCGCCAGGATAGGTTCCTTGGCCTAGGTGGGTATGGTTTATTGTTGAGAATTTTAACGTCGAGTGATGTGTGTAGGTCATCATGGTGCGGACTAGGTTCGGAGCGAGTGCCAGTCGGGTCGGTACTAGTGCCGGCGAGAATGATGAGAGAGATGATGGCGTGAATCGACCCCCTGACGTTCCCCCTGAGCCGAATCAAGAGAACCCGAACGCAAACATAGCAGTTATGATGGGACGAATGATGGAGCTTATGAACCAAATGACGGAACGCTTGAATGGGAGAGCACCACCTACACCGGAGGTTGAAGCTCCACAACCCGAAGTTGAGGTACCACAACCTGAGGTGAGGCCTAGAAATTATGCTACAACATTGGAGCGTTTCTTGAAGATGAAACCACGCACTTTCCTTGGGGAGCCGGATGCCGCGAAAGCTGAATTGTGGATTGAACATATCATCAAAATATTTGCAGCCTTGGGTTGTAACGATGACGAGAAAGTTAACTTAGCTGTGTTCAAGCTTGAGGGGGCGGCTGAGCACTGGTGGCAGGTATTGCAAGGGAGTTGGGATTTGCGGGGAGAACCCCACAGTTGGCCGAATTTCTTGAGGGAATTCAAGGCGCAGTATATTCCGGAGGTGGTCTGCGAAAGGAGAGAGAGGGAATTTTATGACCTGGAACAGGGTAGCATGACGGTGGCACAATACTCGGCCAAGTTCACGGAATTGGCTCGGTATTGTAGCCACTTGGTTCCCACAGAAGCAAAGAAGGCCCAGAAATTCATCAAAGGCCTGAAGACAGAATACAGGAAACAACTGTTGTCCTTACAGCTTGCTGACTATCGAAGTGCGGTGGATAGGGCGTATGGGATTGAAAATGACATAGAAGAGCATCGAGGAAGAAACTTGAACAACCCTCTACAGGCATCGCAGAACCAGGGACGAGGGCAAGGTTCCGGCAGCCGATACAACGGGGGAAACAATAACCGTCGGGGAAATCAGGGGAGAGGGCAATCAGATAGGCAACAGGGGCAACAATCCGGAGGGAGGAGTAATGGCACCGCATCTGTACAGAGTCCACGGGGTACTCCACAAACTTGTAGTATATGCTCGAAACCGGGACACTCGGAAGATAGATGTTGGAACAAAGTGGCCGGTCAATGCTACAACTGTAAGGAAATGGGGCACATTAAGAGGAACTGCCCCATGTTGAAGGATAGTCAAGCGGGGAGCGCGAGTATACAGACAAGTGGGACGAAGAGAGACAGTGATGGTAGACCTAAAGTTCAAGGTCGTGTCTTTGCGCTCGGCCAACAAGGAGTGCCTGAGTCTACATCCGTGATAGGAGGTAGTCTTTCTGTTTTTGGTAGTAGAGCACGAGTTCTTATAGATCCTGGCTCATCGCATTCATATGTTGCATCCCATTTTGTGAGAAATTTGTGTGTATTGCCCCAATCATTACCTTTTGTGCTTGAGGTGTCTACCCCATTAGGGGAGCACATGTTAGCTTCGGAAGTATACCGAGCTTGTGACGTACTGATAGGTGATCACACTTTGCATGCTGACTTGGTTGTGCTGCCCATACGTGATTTTGATGTCATACTTGGCATGGATTGGTTGTGTAATTATCATGCTTTAGTAGATTGCCATAGTAAGAAAGTTACTTTCGCTATGCCGGGTATTCCCGAGTTTGTATTTGTGGGTGATGCTGTCAAGAGTAGTATACATGTTATTTCTGCTTTGAAGGCTAGAAAGTTATTATCACGTGGGTGTACGGGCTATTTGGCGTGTGTGGTTGATAAGAGTATTTCCACACCAAAGTTAGAGGAAGTTCCGGTAGTTTGTGAATTCCCTGATGTGTTTTCAACCGATTATGATATGCCTCCCGATAGGGAAGTAGAGTTTTGTATTGAGCTATTACCGGGGACTACTCCTATTTCTAAGGCCCCTTATAGAATGGCACCGCGGAATTGAAAGAATTGAAAGAGCGATTCTGAACTTCTTGATAGGAGTTCATTAGACCAAGTGTATCACCTTGGGGTGCACCAGTCTTATTTGTGAGGAAGAAGGATGGTACTTTGAGGTTGTGCATCGATTACAGATAGCTGAATCAGGTGACAATCAAGAACAAGTATCCTTTACCACACATCGATGATTTATTCGACCAGTTGCAAGGGTCGATTGTGTATTCCAAGTTGGACTTGAGGAGTGGGTATCATCAGTTGAAAGTTCGAGCGGAAGACATTCCCAAGACTGCCTTTCGCACGAGGTATGGGCATTATGAGTTTGTGGTTATGCCGTTTGGGTTGACAAACGCACCGGCGGTATTTATGGATTTGATGAATCGCGTGTTTCATCAATATCTGGATTGTTTCGTGGTGGTCTTTATTGATGACATACTTGTTTACTCTAAGTCACGGGAAGAACATGAGCAACACCTGAGGGTGGTATTATCGGTTCTTCGGGAGAAACAGTTGTATGCTAAGTTTAGCAAGTGTGCTTTCTGGTTAGAGGAGGTGTCATTTTTGGGTCATATGGTTTCGAAAGATGGGATAGCGGTTGACCCATCCAAAGTGGAAGCAGTGACAAAGTGGAAAACACCGAGTACAGTTACCGAGGTTCGTAGTTTCTTGGGTTTGGCGGGGTACTACCGGAGATTCATTGAGGGATTTTCCAAGATTGCTACACCCCTAACGAATTTAACGAAGAAAACGACACCGTTTGCGTGGAATGAGAAATGTGAGGCTAGTTTTCAAGAATTGAAAAGACGCTTGACGACATCTCCTATTTTGACGTTGCCTAGTGGAGGTGACAACTTCGTGGTGTATAGTGATGCCTCGAAGGAAGGCTTGGGTTGTGTGCTGATGTAGAATGTGAAGGTTATCGCTTATGCTTCGAAGAAATTGACAGCTTCCGAATAGAATTATCCTACTCATGACTTAGAGTTGGCAGCAATTATGTTTGCGTTGCATAAGTGGAAACATTATCTATATGGAGCAAAGTTTGAGGTCTTCACGGATCATAAGAGTCTGAGGTACCTCTTTTCGCAAAAGGAGTTGAACATGAGACAGCGTAGATGGATGGAGAAATTGAAAGACCATGACTGTACGATCCTTTACCATTCCGGGAAAGCGAATGTAGTAGCGGATGCATTGAGTAGAAAGACATATGTCTCTTGCTTAATGGTTCGAGAATGGAAGATGTTGGAGGATTTGCGAGATTGGAATCCTTTCGAGACCGAGCGTGGGGTAATCTTCGCGAATATTCGAGCCACACCAGTTTTGTTGCAACAGATCAAAGAGGCTCAAGTTGACGACCCAGAAATTGTTAAGATAATTAGTAAGTTGGGCGAGGAAAAACACCTGACTTTGCAATGAACAGTGACGAAATCCTTACATTTCGGGAAGAGTTTGTATTCCTTCGAATGAGGTGGTTAAACGACAAGTCCTTGATGAAGCTCACAAGGCGAAGTATACTATACATCCGGGGAGTACCAAAATGTATAGGGATTTGAAGAAGCAGTTTTGGTGGAGTGGAATGAAACGAGAAATTGCGGAGTATGTTTCGAGATGCTTGACGTCAACGGTGAAGGCCGAGCATCGAGGCCGGCGGGTTTGTTGCAACCACTCGAGATCCCCGAGTGGAAGTAGGAGCACATCACGATGGATTTTGTGACAGGTTACCCCGTACTCGTCGAGGATTTGATGCCGTTTGGGTTATCGTGGATAGGTTGACAAAATCGGCACACTTTATTCCTATTGCGATAACATATTCATTGAGCCAGTTGGCGGCCTTGTACATTCAAGAGATAGTGAGGTTGCACGGGGTTCCAGTGAGTATTGTGTCGGACCGAGATTCGAGGTTTACATCGAGGTTTTGGCAGGCCTTACAGAGGCTATGGGGACGAAATTGAACTTTAGTACGGCCTTTCACCCTCGTCGGATGGACAATCGGAGAGGTTAATTCAAGTACTTGAGGATATGTTACGTGCGTGCACGGTAGACTTTAAAGGAAGTTGGGATACTCATCTACCATTAGCAGAGTTTGCCTATAACAATAGTTTCCAAGCAAGTATCGGGATGGCACCGTACGAGGCTTTGTATGGACGGAAGTGTAGATCGCCGATTTGTTGGGATGAAGTCGGTGAGGCAAAAATTTGGGGTTCGGAATTAGTACAACAGTCGGTTGAGAGTGTGAAGATCATTCGGGATAGACTACTTACTGCCCAGAGTCGACAGAAAAGCTATGCCGATAATCGGAGACGAGATCTCGAGTTTCAGGTAGGAGATTATGTGTTCCTTAAAGTATCGCCACGAAGGGGTACTAAGAGGTTCGGCAAGAAAGGGAAGTTATCACCGAGATATATTGGCCCGTTCGAGATTCTCGAGAAAGTGGGGACCTTAGCATATAGAATCGCGTTACCGCCTTCGTTGTCGGAAATCCATAACGTGTTCCACGTGTCTATGCTTCGGAAGTACATGAAGGATGATTCACATGTGTTAGAGTATGAGGAGATCACTTTTGAACCCGACCTGTCATATGTCGAGCAGCCGGTAAAGATTCTTGACACCAAGGAACAGACCTTGCGAACCAAACGGATCCCACTAGTTAAAGTACTTTGGAGGAATCACGACATTGAGGAAGCTACTTGGGAGACCGAGGCTGATATGTGTGAGAAATACCCTCACCTTTTCGAGGAACTTGGTAAGGAATTTAGGGACTAAATTCTTTTAAGGAGGGGAGGATGTGACACCCCGAATCTTCTTATGCACGATTTGCTTATGCTATGTGTGACTTACGTGTTAACCTTGTTTTATTAGCATGCTAGTTAAACTATGCTTTTAAGAACATTTTAATTTCGTGTTTATAGAAATTGTTATATTTATTATGCATTAATAAATTGATTGTTAAGGTTCATGGTGTCTATTTGATGTGTTAGAATTGTTGTGTGATCACACCTAGGAGTGCCCAAGTGTTCAAACCAATGAGATAGAGTGAAAATATAAGTATGCTAGACAGAATGTTTGGCACGGCCGTGCAAACGAGGTCAAACCACTCCAGAGAGTTTGGCACGGCCGTGTGCCTTTATTTGGCACGGCCGTGCAAGAGTGTCAAATTTGCCCAGAAAGTTTGGCACGGCCGTGCAGCCTTCCTTGGCACGGCCGTGCGAGAGTGGCACGGCCGTGCGACTTTCTTGACACGGCCGTGCAAGTCGAGCTGTTTTAAAAATCAAAATTTTGGAATTTACTTTTATGCCCTTAAATTACACCACATGTGTGGCTCTCCTTGGGCCACGTCACTACCCTTTTCCCCATCTGATTTTGGTCTCTAAATGGGTGGAGAGACTTCATTTCTCTCCACTCTTCCCTCCATTCCCCATAGAAGCTTGTGTGTGTGTGTGTGTGTGTGTGTAGAGATATAGTGAGATTGGTGTGTGTGTGCTTGGGTTCCCGGAGATCCAGCCGTCCGATCGACGATCCGAGGCCGTCATTGTGTTGGTGTTGAACTAGGGAACAACTTGAGTGGCTTCGATCTTACTTTAGTTGTGTTGATTTTCGTCACTAGGTAAGTTACTAAACCCCCTTTGTATGCTTAAGCTTCAAAGTGTGTTAAATCATCAATATTGTTGTATAACTTACTTTATATGTTGTTTTTATGTATAAATCTCTAGGTTGAGATGAGTACATTATACTTGTGCTATGAGTATGTATAGAATGATGTTAATGGGCAAAGGTTGGTATGTAAATGTGAAGATTTGAACAAATAAAGAACTTGAGACTTGAAAATGGGTGGTCCTTGCATATAGCATCGGAACCCTAATTTGGTGAACTTTAGTAATGACTTCGAGAAGTCGATTTTAAGGAAGATTATGACTCCCCGAATATTATGTTAGATTACTACGAGGTATAGAGTTCGATTGATCGAGACTCTAGTCCTCCGTACCTTGATACTGTTAAAATGGAGACTTGGGAATAGCCCTAATGTGTTGAGTCGAATGCTTACAAATTGTTAAATAATGATGAGTGGTAAAAATGGAATAATCTACTTGTCATCGGTCAAGTCCACTACTTTTGAACTTGATGGTTAATGGCATTGATAAATAAGAATATCTATTTGTGCTTTGTGTAAGTCCAGCTGGCGTCGTTTGTTGAGTAAGGTAGGACGACCTATGGTCTTCACAAATTAACGTTTGTGATCGCCATAAGTCGTCGTACCGGAGTTGCACACACCCCTCTTCTGTTGGCCACAGTGGAGAAGTAGCCCCATTGTTGTAGCAATACGCATGACTTTGGTTTGCTATGTTGAACTCGACGGGATTGTGTCGGGGACGTCGATACTACACACACGAGTATCGAGGCACTGTTGTTTGATTGTGTATTGCAGGAGCGACACAAAGTTGAAGAAAGTGATATGATATCCTTCTCTAACATGGTTAATTATGAGAACCCATGAGTTGAATAAATCGTGTATTGGTAAGCTGATAAATGATTTGGTTGTGGTATATGAATGTTACTACCATGTGATAGTTGTTGCTTGAATATCTTGCCATGTCATGTAGTTGCATTAGTGACTTATTGTGTCATTACGACTCACTCCGTGTGCGTTTACTTGTTTTTCCTTAGATCCGAACCAGGCAGGAAGTTCGCGGTGAGGCCGAATAGTCCTATCGCGTAGCTCGCAAGTGGACCTTTGTTCGGGTTGGTCCTGGAACTCTTTTGTTGATAGTTAGACAATTCTTTTGGTGAGGACGACTGGTTAAGTAAAGTCATGTAGACTTTACTTGGGTAGTATTAATACTTTGTTTGTACCTCTTATTCTTTTGGTAGCCGACACGTGTATGTCGAGCTCGTATACTCTTTTACATGTTAACTTAGTTGTTTTTCCCAAGCGTGTTATGGCTTGTGGTTCTTGCGTAGTTGTTTCAGGCATGTTGTGGCCGAGGTGGTTAATGTTGCTTGTGCCTTATTTAGTTGGGTTCCGGCAGTAACGCCGCCGATGATTGAACTTATCCTACCAAAGTTTTTGTTATTGTGGTTTTGTGGTGCGTACGGATTGTTGCGTCACGCGCTTTTATTATTGGTTATCGTTTATTGTGTGTTGTTTTGGCGCGTCGACCTCGAGATTTCGTATTGGAATTCGGGTCGGGGCGTCACATGGATGCCAAGGTTGTAGGGACTTGGGGCATGTTGACTTGTTCCGCGGAATGTTCGATTATGAATTTTATGATTACGATGATTTGATATGAACTTCAAAGCCGAATGGTGTTATAAGGGGAGCTGGTAGTCGGAGGTGTACCTCGACTTGTATATCCTGATACATGTGATCCGTACTTGTTTATTATGTGTTATGAATTGTTGTTAGCTCATTACTTTGTAAGTTAGTCATTATTTCCAACTGGTATGGGATAGTTGGTAGTCGTGATCCTTCTTGCGCTGGTAATGAGACTTAGTTGATTATGAATTATGCTGATTACATGTGACTTAATCTGTTATTACTTATGCTGAGTACATGCTGCTTGTGTTAGCATCTTATTACCGCTGCATATATGCATGACATGCACAAGTTAGTGGAATCTTACTGAGTCATAGGTGACTCACCCTTTTTCAAATGTTTTTCCTTAGATTGAAGCGAGTCAAAAAGGAGTTCCATACATAAGGATGTATGAAATGTGGTTCAGTAATTAATAAATGGTTGATTTTAGTTTGGGTTTGGCTTGACTTGTATTTATGACAGAGTAGTGGTTTATTTGTACTGTTTAAGTATCATTAACGTTGTATATCAGGGCTGGATGCCTTTCAATTTGGGATTGTATGTAAGTTAAAGAAGTTTTGTAAATACAGTTGTATTCTCTCTAGTTATGAAATTGAATGGAGTGTTGCCATGTCTCGGTGTTAATTATAAGGATGTGTTCAACAGGTGATTATTATGATTATGTATTGTGGATTCATGCCCGAATTTAGGCTCAGTTAGGATGCTTGAATTGGGGTGTGACAGTTTGGTATCAGAGCAGTAGTTCCTTGGAAAGGAATTGGAGTTAGGGATTGAGAATGTAATGGTATAGTAGTATCTCATTAGATTGTTATGATATTATGGTTAAGTAACAGTGGGTAGATTACCACACTGTTGATCATAAATATGAAAGGGACTTTAGTTGAATTGTGAAGTGTATGATAGAATTGAGAGTAGTCGTTGTGGTGCGCTGTTAGTGGGTACAGCGATTGATTATCTTTGATTATGATGTTTAGGGTTATCACAGGGTGGATTATTGCAGTAAATTACCAAGGTGATGTCAGTAATTGAGTAAATTTGGAAGATGTGGTCCTTTGGTTTGAATGTGAGTATACTTTATGTAATGACGTGGGATATTAGGTAATGGATTACTTCAAATAATCATGATGGTATTCTGAGAATCATTGATTGACGGAAGGATAGTAAATGGTAGGAAACATGAATTGAACTTTTGTTGGGATGGCAACGGCTAGTTTATGGGATTAAGGTTTAATTCTGGGTTAGAGACCCTAGTGTGTAATTTGTGTTCATGAACAAGTTAATAATTGGTTCATACTTTGTGGCAAATGATTTGAGTTGAGTGAATATTAAGGAATATTGTTAAGTGGGTGCTGAGATCTTATCCGTAGGTGACAATACGAGTTGATATGGATGTGTGTAAGTTGTTAGTACTTCACCTCTCGTTGTTGATACGAGTATGAGTATACTATCTATGGCATGATTGAATTGCATTTATAGCATTCATAATGGCATTTTCTCACTTATATGTACGTTTGAAATGAGACCAACATAAGGGCACAGTTTTGCCACATGTCCCTAGTGTCCTTACGACGGAAGCTTTTGAAGCCACTTCAGAAGGGCCCCTGGATTGGTTGTCAAGAAGTATTCGTCGAAGAACTAAGTTGGCTAGTATGTAATTGAAAATTGACTGAACCTATTACCAATTAAGATGGAATATTAAAAGGGAATCACAATTTTTGGAACTGAAACTGTGTTTTACAAAAACCATATGTTGCATGGACTTGGTTACTATAATATCACATGCATGGACCTTATTACGTGATAATAGATATTTACATGCACAGACTGTGATTTCATTATTGATATATATTGCATTCTCGACATGCATGAGTTATATGGAAGTGATAGATTGTCTCATGGGAAATCATTCTTTGTGTCACATATAAATGTCGATTCTCTTATGAATTGATGCTGATATTGGTAAATTGTAGGCATGGCACGTACTATACAGGCTGCTAGGAAGTCCGTAGCTCATCCACGAGTGCAATTCCTACGAGTAAAGTTGGGCGAGGCTAGGAAGCAATTACAACGTAGTCGTAGCACGAATCAAAGAATGCAGGTACTTAGAGAGGAGCTTGTAGCTCACGTGAGAAAGTTGGTGAGGGCTTTAGAGAATGCCCAGGCACGGGTTGAACAGGTTAGGGATGACATAGTGCTAGATCTGGAAGATGCCCTAAATGATGGTGAAGGCACTTATACTAACCCCGTGATTGTTGAATCTGATAATGAAGGTGACGTGGTGGTAATTCTGTCTGATGACGAGGATTAGTGAGGTAGTGATATAAGTTGTGATTTTGCTTATCTGGATTGTATGTCAGGGGAAATTTGGATGCTAGTGTGAGAGAAACTTTAGATGACTGTACATAAGTGTGGTTAGATTACCTCTTTTGGCAACACGTAGTGTTGTGTACTGTAAAGGTGACAACCTTTCTTTTGGGAATGTGTGTATAATATGGATGTGTTGGAGTTCTATTGTAGTATGAATAGGTTACCAGTGTATTAATTATTAATCAGTAGTTGACAGATATCAAGATAGCATGAGTAGTTTGGGTATGAATACTTGGGTTGTATAACTCATTATGGATGTGTGCTGGACCGTGAGATAGTTGAAGAGATATAGTTTTCTCCATCTGGCAGGTAAATTGATCAATGGTTGGAGTAAATTTTTGTGAGCTTGGACTAAACTATTTTTTGCTGGTTGGAAGATGATTGTGAAAACCTTGATGGTCGAATATAGAATGCATGTATGAAGCAGGGAATTGGAAATTAGTGGATAACGACAGGCTAAGTCCAAAATAAGTCATTAAATTGATATAACCTTTGTTTTGGGTTTTGAGTTGATTTATAAAGATGGTATTTCGAAGTTGACCATGATAGAGAATGACGAAATGTCCCTATAATTAAGCAGTTGATGCTTAGTTGATTAATGAGGCTTTAGATTGTTGATTTTGATTACCAGTTAATGAGAAACAATTAAGGTTAAGTAGAATCGTAATGATATTCCTTGTAGAATTGTGTTGAGCATTGATGCACTTGTTTATATATTGATTTGATTTCGAGAATAGCTAGAAAAATGGAAAAACCTCTTAGGCCCTGAGATTAACTTGTATGATTGTCATGAATGACAATCTGGTGTACTACTACAGAGGAGTATATATATTAAGAGAGAACAGATTTTTCAAATTTTACGAATAATTTCACGATTTTTCCCTTTATCTACTGTTTCTTTGTTCCACAAATCATACTTCTCGTTACAACTTGGATGGAATTTATTTCTTGAATTGCTAAATAAATCGACTCTGTCGGATCGATGTGATTTGGTTATAAATCGATTTTGGTAAAGAATTCGAGGTTATATCAGTGACATTTCGTATTGGGTATTATATTCTCTTCATGTAAAGAAGATTATGCAGTACTGATTCCGTGTCAGTTTGATCACGTGTTCGTTTCTGAAATATTCCATATCTCGAAATATGATTTATTGATATCGTTCCATATTGTTTATCAAATGGATTTCGAAAATGATGTTTATTATGATTTATCGTGATTTCGTGATTTGGTTAAAAGCATGATTATGTGGAATAGTTTAGTGATACTAGTCGGTGTATCGGTCTCAGTGAGCCTGTTATTGTTATTGTTTATGAATTGGTGGGCTCAAATGATTGGGCACCAATGGTTGATTTGGTTATTATTTTGCCATTGAACCCGAGCCCGATAGTATACTAGACTATGATATATGATTAAGTAGTATGTTTTGATGCCTCGAGCATATATACTATGTTTCGTTCTTTGAACGTTGAATTGCCAAAAGCACAATTTTATTGATTCATGAGTTAATGTCCATAGCTTCATTTCATGAGCAAGGTTACTTGAATCGTTTATCCATCCTACTCTATGGTATTGTGTATTTTACCTTGATGAACTTACAATTTCACCCTCACTAGTTATTGAAATTTTCTATATGGGAATGGAGAGTAAATCGTGAATTAGGTTGTTAGAAATTTATGTAATGCGGGTTGTACCTAATTGTTCTATCGAATTTGGTTATATACAGAAGTTGGTGGTTTCGAAAAATATTCTTGTTTGCTTTAATGTGCGATATTCAATTTTGATTGAGTTATACCAATATCGATTATTTACAAGGGAATTGGTATCTTTATAAGAGATGGACGTTTGAAAAACTTGAAGATTTATTCTTTCCGCTGCTATTAAGATGTTGATTTGATTATGTTAGGAAATGGATATTGAGTTCGGGCCATCACAATTGTTAGTTAAGAGTGAATTTGGTCGTATGAGGAATAGGTGATGACTTGAGGTTGTCACTAGTAAATTGGTAGTGAAACTATTCGAAGTATAAAGAAGACTATAGTGATGCATCATTTCTTATTGGTGGATAGACTTATTATTATCAGTTAACTAGGGAGGAATGCTTATAGTGACGGTTGATTATGAGTTAATGGTATCGCTATCTTTTACAGTGCCTTGATGACTATTGACTTTGTGAGTATACCTTTATACCTAAAGATTGTGATGATGGGATGATGTAATGAACTAATTTGGGAGCTTTGTTTATACAAGCCTTAGGAACTTCAAAAGGGGAATGACATAGTTAATATAGTATTCGTAAATAAGTTGTGATTTCGTCATTTGAAAAAGGATATAAGGAAAGGAAATTGACACTTTGAGATGTTGGGCCTTTGAGATAATAGAAAGAGTGGGGGAAAAATGGTATATGACGGGGGCATTGTTATTGTCACTAGAAGACATTCATAGACTTTCCAGGCATCAATGTTGAGGAAGTATATTCATGATCCTTCACATGTATTAGACGTTAAACTTGTAAACCTTCAACCTGATCTATCGTAACATAGAACAACTTGTGAAAATTTTAGATCATAAAGAACAAGTGCTCAGAACAAAGACAATACCGATGGTAAAGTCTTATGGCAAATTCATACGGTAGAAGAGGTAACCTGAGAAGTGAGAATGAGATGAGAATCAAGTACCCTCACTTGTTTGATAACTGGGGTAAGGAATTCGGGGTCGAATTCTTTTAAGAGGGAGAGGGTGTAATAACTGAGCATATCATTAGCATGTTAACCATATGATTATGTGCACGAATTTTTATAGAGGTTTCATGTTGTTAAATCGGGCTTTGAAAGAGTGAAATACGTTGTGTTAATTGAAAGTTACAAAACGAAGAAGTTGTCGACATTGTGTTCGGTTTCATGAACTTTCTCGTGACTTTAAATCGATCCAAGAATGATATCAAACCCTTGGGGACATCCTTTGATGTGTTATAAGTGTTGTACAATCATACCTAGGGGTGTACAAGCGATAAAATCGAGGAAACGAGGAAAAACAAAAAAATTGCGCATGCTGGTGAACAGTGTGCGCCTAAGCGCGCAGACCTGCGCCCTAGCGCGCCACTTCGGCCCAAATTTGTGCCAGGTGGGTTTTTGAGCAATTTGGTGATGCCACCTCCTCCTAAACTCATCCTTGGCTGGCCTAGTTCGTGTGTAAGACTCAGGAGACCATTTTCCAGCTCTTTAGAGCACCAAAACACCCAATTTTCTCACCCAAATCCTCCCAAAATTCAACAAGTTAAACTAGGGTTTATAACAAGGGTTTTGTTCTATCACCAAGGCAGCAACTTAGGGGTGCTTAAGCTGGCTTCTTGGCTGGTTTAAGGGCTGGATTTCAACACTTATTCAGGGGTTTAACTCTTTAAATTGGTAAGAGACCATTAACTTGTTCATGTTTGTTGTTATTTCGGTTGATTTTGGTTATAATCTATGTAAGAATGTTACCATGCTAAAATTATGAGATTTTAGCCATATGAATTACTTTAAAATGTGAATTTGACCATGGGTATGTGTTCATAAGATGTGTTAGTTGATATATGAGCCTTAGAATGGTTGAAATTTGATTGTACCTTCGAATTGACGAAACTAGCAAGAATTGACTTAAACAAAGTATGTGACATGGCTATGATTTAGGGTTTGTGACTTGTTATTGAATGGTTTGAAATGGTTAAAGTGTTCATTATGTTGATTTGTGAATATAGAACTCGAAGTGATCCTTGGAGGATAACCAAAATACCGAATTTGTAACCTATTCTGGAATAAAGTGTGAACGTGAACTTGACTAACCAGATGTGCACATTCGAATACTAATCTTCAGGGGGTTTTGGTTGACTACCGATTGTCACGGGGCGGAGTGCAGTGATAGTCGGATTGTGGCGACCTTAATCTGGCCTGTCTCCCTATTTTCGGCCAGAATAGGGTACACCACGTAGATTGTTGGACAAGAGTGGTGTTGTCACATGGATGCCAAGGTTGTAGGGACTTGGGGCATGTTGACTTGTTCCGCGGAATGTTCGATTATGAATTTTATGATTACAATAATTTGATATGAACTTCAAAGCCGAATGGTGTTATAAGGGGAGCTGGTAGTCGGAGGTGTACCCCTCGACTTGTATATCCTGATACATGTGATCCGTACTTGTTTATTATATGTTATGAATTGTTGTTAGCTCATTACTTTGTAAGTTGGTCATTATTTCCAACTGGTATGGGACAGTTGGCAGTCGTAATCCTTCTTGCGCTGGTAATGGGACTTAGTTGATTATGGATTATGCTGATTACATGTGACTTAATCTCTTATTACTTATGTTGAGTACATGCTGCTTGTGTTAGCATCTTATTACCGCTGCATATATGCATGACATGCACAAGTTAGTGAAATCTTACTGAGTCATAGGTGACTCACCCTTTTTCAAATGTTTTTCCTTAGATTGAAGCGAGTCGAAAAGGAGTTCCACACATGAGGCTGTACGAAATGTGGTTCAGTAATAGATGGTTGATTTTAGTTTGGGTTTGGCTTGACTTATATTTATGACAGAGTAGTGGTTTATTTGTACTGTTTAAGTATCATTAACTCTGTGTATCAGGGATGGATGCCTTTCAATTTGGGATTGTATGTAAGTTAAAGAAGTTTTGTAAATACAGTTGTATTCTCTCTAGTTATGAAATTGAATGACGTGTTGCCATGTCTCGGTGTTAATTATAAGGATGTGTTAAACATGTGATTATTATGATTATGTATTGTGGATTCATGTCCGAATTTAGGCTCGGTTGGGATGCTTGAATTGGGGTGTAACATTGTACAACTGCCAACATATTATTAAATATTTTTAAGTAATTGCTAAACATATGCTCATTAATTAATTTTTTATTCAAGTTATTTATTTGAAATTTATAATTTGCACTCCATAATTTATATTATATAACTCATGTCACTTCTTTGTTTAGTCAACTTTTTTATTTATATATTTTTTTATTTGTTAGCGAAAGAAATTAAACCTATGTATTATTTTCCTTTTAGATGTCTCATTTATATTTTTAATTAATTATTCTTAGGACTAAGATTCTTAGGATTTTAATGTTGCAAAACCAAATTAGTATAATTTTTCATAAAACAAGTTACTAGATTTAATGTATAACAGTTATTGTTCAAAGAACACAAACAGCCAAGAAAAATCAGATATGCAGAATACAAACAACTAATACATGATTCTGCAGCTTAACTGTTTTGATAAAACAGTTAAGATATCATAATTGTAGGATCACTTAGGCAACTGATAAGGCTAGAGAGGAGGTGAATAGCCTTATAAAATTCTTTTATAAAGTTTTTAAACCTTTGTAAAACTTGACATCAAAAAAATGAATTTTAAAAGATTAGTCAACTAATCACTTGAAATGATCAAAGAGAGAGAATTTACCGTTGTTATGAAGCAACTTTAAGGAATAGACTGATGTTTGTTTCTTGGCTGACTAAAGCTTTAAGTAATTTGGTAATGCTTAAAGCTTTAGTCAATTAATCAAAGAAAGCAAGTAGAGAAAAATAGATCAACACAAGATGTAGAGTAATTCACAGTATGAAGACTGCTATGTCCACTATCAAGTTGGTCAAACTTGAATTTTGAAGTGCACTAATATTAATAATCCTAGTTGATCACTAATGGATCACTGTACAACAAGACCGGTGAATATAGAGATTGAATTATCAACATGAACAAATCAATCTCGTGTGTTACAATCAAAGATCCCTAAAAACCTAAGTAGTTGGAAGGGATGCTTTACAATGAATGAACTAATAAATGCAAATACAAAGAGAAGAAAATAAATAATAAAAGCTCTAAGTGATTTGCTCTTTAATGCAGAAGCTATAGTATTCTTGAAGTGTTATAAATGTTTTGAATACTTGAGAGCTTCGAATAATTGGATTGGTTCTTCATGGTGCTTCTGTGGCTTTATATAGGCAGAGATAAGCTTGTGGGCGTTGGAAGCTTTTGACTTTGCATTAAATGTTCTGCAGAAGTCAAAGTCAAATAGGCGAAGAACTCTCCTCGAGCTATGAGCTATCATAGCGGAGTAGGTGTGATATGTATTGTCACTCTGAAATACACAATGAAGCTAAGAACGGAAAATGTGTCAGAAAACATTAAACATAAAGCATGTTTGTATTTAAGACAAGCAAACTGACACAAATTAAAAAGATAGCTACGGAAGCTTATCAAGAAAATTTTTGCTAAAGATTAGTAGACTTACATAAGAGATAAGTCAAAGACATTATTAGTCTACTCGACTTATGCCAATTATCACTTAACTGACTTAAAAATATTTAAGTCATTATAAGTCATGACTAATTCAAGGCAGAATCAGTCGACTAACTATGGGAATAAGTCAGTCATCAGCTAACTTAAGTTATTAAGTTGGTTGACATAGATTGTGATTCCAAATAAGTTAGAATAGTTTTAAGTATATCATTAAAAGACCAACAATAACAATGATTGTCTCAGTGATATGCCATGTACTCTTACCGAAGGAAAATATACTGAGACAAACTCTAAAAGAATGTTCTAATCTTTAAATAATATTTTTTGCAAGTTGACAGCAAGTTGCATGCCACATAGACTGCACTTGAGCTGTAAATAGCTCATCTAGTCGTTGTATAACGACTAGAATGCATCGAAAACTTACTAATCATTGTCTATATAAAGAAAAGTTATCCACAACAAAAAGATAGTCTCTGAGAGTGATTAGGATGATATAGCTCACATTAGTCTCTGAGAGTGATTAGGATGATATAGCTCACATAAAGATATATCAAAGAAGGGATATAGAGACAAGAGAGACCAGAGTTCAAGAAACTCTAAAACAGCTAAGTATCAGTCTGCGAAGATAGCCGAGATATTTGATATCGAAGTTATACAAGTATCTATCATCCCACAACAATATACAATCACTCATAAACTGCCAGACCAAGTAACGCAATAGCTCAACTGTTTCATAAGATAGTTGTACAACAAGCGCAGTGACATCGAGCCTACAACAGATGCTTCATTTGACTATTTAATGTCTTTGTATTAGGAAGTAACCCACTCCTTGTGTATTATGTAGAGAACTTAGTTGGGGAGCCAACTAGTTGAGAAGGAATTGAGATCTTTCCTTCGTCTCCCAATAATCTGTGTAATTAAAAGAGTTATATTGGATTATTGTCTCATAGAGCCAAAGGGCTATGAGGAGTGGATCTAGGATAAGAGATCCAAACCACTCTAAATCGTTGTGTCAAATTTCTCTATCACTAAACTTTTTACATTTCTACACTTTATTTTCAATTTTGTGTATGAACTAAACTGTTTATATTATTCTGCTCAATCAATCATCAATCTAAGCTTACATTGTTTATAATCATCAAGACATCACACAAACAAAGATAATATCATAACTTATCTTAAGATCACTGCCTAAATCGATTCCACTGTGCACTACTCTGTTTTACAAACTTAGCTGTTTGACTCAAACTCAACAGTTTTCATTTTTCATCAAATAAATGTTCTTATTTTAAGAGTTCATCTATCTGAGTGATCTATATTTAGTGTGTATTAACCTTTTGTAGCAAGGCTTTGATTATTACAATAGGAAACTGTCTTCTTTCAATATATTTAACGTCAAATCTATTAAGCCATTTAACCTGCAAACATCTCACTCTCAGTTGGTAACAAGTCTTAATTGTTTTATCATTACACTAGGTGTACTGATCTGATAAGTAAACTTTCAATTGATATCAAAGTTTAGCTGTTTGAAGAAGTCTTGATACTGATTGATTACGTTTATATAGAAACCTGAATTTAAAGAGTGATCCTTGATCTTTTAATTGGTATCAACGCTGTATAACAGCCAAGAGATATCTATGGGATAATAGTGATCCTTGATCTTTCAATTATTATTTTTTTGTGCACGATTGAATATAATATTATTTGAAAAGACAAATAAAGAAAAATAATGAAATAAGTTGGATTTGAAGGGCAACGTGTCAAAATATTGATTAACTTAATTAATTTTAATGAATGTAGTTGATTAGCAAATATTATAGTGAAAATAGATTCTCTCAATGTAAATATATGTCCTTAATATTATTTTGGGATTCGCTCAGGTCCTAATTTTTATTTTTATTTTATCATGATTAATAATGTCAAGTGATGTTAGATTCCATTAAGAATTTATTCCCCGCATTCCATCCAAAGAGTCCAAGTTTAAAAAGTATAAAAATTAAGGGATATATAAGTAGTAATGAAATTGATTATAATTACAAAAATATTTGAGCATTGTTAAGATGTTTATATCATATGTGGAGGGTAAAGTTGAAAAATTTATGTAGATTATAGTATAATTTTTTAAAGTAGACTTTTTGAGTGAAACATACTAAAATAGAATAGTAGATTCTTTGCCTGGAACGAAGGGAGTACATTCTGTCTTGAATTTTGATTAGGCATCGCATCAAAAACTCATGATTTAAAATATGGCAATAATTAAAAATTGATATAGCATTGAGCAAAAATTATGCTATATTAATTCTTACTCCTATTTACGATGAATTTAGTGATCTCCGTGATGCTAACAAAATGCATCCAATCATGATTGTTCTCCCTCCTTAGATACTCGACTTCAAGAAAAAGGATTTAAGTAAAGTGTTTACTTTAGCTCCATTTACAAAGAACGAACCAATATAAACATTTGCCCCTCTCCTCCCCTTAGAGCCTTCGAATTCACGAATTATCGGTTATAAGCATCTTATCTAATTGAAACTTGAACTCGACCTATCAATTGTAAATGAAACATTTTACTAGTAGCAGCAATTTGTGCACGCGCCTATTTGTCTGCCAAACTGCCTGCATTTTAATGGGTATGAGCATCAATAAATTTTGATGCGCACAAATGGACAGTGTCCATAAAAGCTCAATTTCATTATATATGAGCGCCCATTAACATAAATGTTTTGAAATGTAATTTTTTTAGGAATAATTGAAGGATGGTACTATTTCTCAAATGTTCAACCAGTTTAAACTGCAATACTTGTTTCTAACCGGTAAAGTTCAGTATAGTCTGGTTGATAAATTAGTCAATTATTTCAAAAACGACCCTGTTACAACCTAAACCACGTTTTAAGCATCGTTATCATTAATTTTCTCCTGTAAATTATCTCTTTCCTTTCATTGCGATTTTTTACCAAAATTTTCATTCATATCACAGTTGATATTATATACATTTACTTTTTCTTTTTCTCTTTATTTTCTTTACTTTCATATTTTCACATCATCGACATCTATGAATTTTACCATAACTGGCCTTGTATAAACTTAATCAATTGCAACTTGCCCAAATGAGAAAAATAAAATAAAGATCAGAAAGTACGACAAATGCGTGGCTAAGGGGAGGAAGTTGGAAAACTTAGTACTATGCTAAATCTGTTACTCACTCCGTCTTTAAATTATTGTCTTTTTTTTTATTCGTTCTAAAATAATTGTTTTCTTTGAAAATTTTTTGTTTAGAATAATGTTTTTATCATTTTATCATTATTTTTTTTATATTTTAATCATGGGTCACATGTACATAAATATTAATGAAAATTACACACTATATTAATATTAATAATTAAATTAATTAATTTTTTCTTAATTTATGTACCAAATCAAACAAGATAATAATTTGAGGACTAACGAGTAGTTAAAATATTTAAGTATTTCGAAACAAAGGAAAGAGAGGTATATGGCCTCTGTTGTGTTGAGTGTCGAGTTTTGTGACCCTACGTACGTTGGGGTTGCGGTGATGATGGGGAAGAGCAGTGGGCAAATTTATGATGAAGTTAAGATAAGGTGCATCGAGTTGTACTAGGTGTGGTGTTAACCCTTGATTAATAGTTATGTTTTGATATAAAGCCTTATTGTATATTAAAATTTGTTCATTGCGATGCAATAAAATAGTATATTTTTAATATAATTTTATGCATCGTAATATATATTTTAATGTATCATAAGTATAATGTTGTGCATCGCGATGTACAAAAATAATATTTTTTAATATAATTTTGTGCATCGCGATGCATCAATTTTGAAACGGGTCTGAAGACCAAAATTATGGGTGTGACACTCATTTTGAACTCTTAAGGAAATTTCATGCATCACGATGCAACAAAATAATATTTTTTAATACAATTTTGTGTATCGTTATGCATGCTTTTGAATTACGATGCATCAATTTTGTTTTGTGATTCATAGCGTGTTTGTTCTGTGTTTTTTAATAGCATAGACGACATTTCGCAATAAAATTGTCTTTTTCTGCTTTGAATCAAATATCGTGGCCTGAAGCCGTTGATAATTCATCAGAGGGGACCGATTAGAAATTCTCCCTTTTTTATTTAAAGAATATAATCTTGAAATTATATTTCATTTATACATTATTTAAAAAAAATTATACTCCCTCCGTCCCCAAATTATTGTCTTATTTTCTTTTTTTGTCCGTCTCCGAATAATTGTCTTTTTTAAAACTTTTCTTTTTAGAACATTACTTTTACCATTTTATCCCTACTTTTTCTTCCTATTTTAATTATGGGCCACCTACATATGTGTATTAAAGGAAACAACACACTATATCAATATTAATAATCAATTCAATTATTTTTTCTTAATCCGTGTGCCAAGTCAAACAAGATACTAATTTAGGGACGGAGGGAGTAGCATTTAGATTTATTTCGATCGAGTGAACGAACGAAAAATTATGTCAAAAATTTTTTTTAGAGTAGTGAGTAAAATGGCACAGTCTGGTGTTATTTACTCGCTACCCGAACGATTCTTTTGTGATAATTTATTGCTCGCTCATCCAATCAAAATGATTCAAAGTGCGATGAATTTACTGTTAGATGATCTACGTGTAAAGCATAACTTCAGAAATATATATATGTACAATATATGTATGCATATAGTACACGCATATTATTAACTACGTGTATACATGTATAATGTTTATGCTCATGAATAATTATAAAAAATAAAAAAAACCCCATTTATGTCACTTATATATCTAATGGACAACATTAATATATGTTTTGGAGAAATTTTATTCAAAGTTATAGTTGAAATGAATTGTTGTAATGTTTGTTTTTAATTAATAATTTTATATTTGATCAGATCCTTCTATTCCCATATTATTAATTGGGTTAATTATATCATTAGTTCCTCGACTATAGACTTTTTTATCAATAGTCTTTTAAATTTTTTTTTTCAAACTTCAGTCTCTTGAGTACCAAAATTAGACACGCTTAGTCCTTTTGTTGGATGTCGTTAAAATTTTTTCGTTAAGTCTGTCATGTGTCCAACACGTAATTTTGGTTAAAGACTTTTATAAATTTAATGTTCAAGATTTTTTTGTAATATTAAAGTAATTTATTCTTTTCTCTCTCTCTCCTCCCCCCATCCCACAACTTCATCCCCTTCCTACCACCTGTGTTAGTGTTAGTGTGTTACTGACCTCCCCCCCACCACCCACCATCCCCTTCCTACCACCACTGTTACTAGCCCATCCAGAATGGAGTCCGGCAGTTATAAAATTAGCGCTGACAACAACGGCGTATACTCTAGATAATCGGGGGGAAACAATGATTGATGAATCGACGGACAAAGCGACCAGATGTTCTAGTGAGAGTTCGGGTGAACCAAATGTAAGAGCCCTCAGAACTTCTTGTGAAATTTTTTGGATGAAAACTCGAAAATCGGTCTTCTCCAGGCTTTGCCTAGAAAGATTCGAAAGAAGATTTGAAATCGAATAGCCACCCTAGGAAGCTGGAATCTTCGGCGGGTGTGCTGAAACTGAGGAAGCAGCAGCCGGGTCTGTGGTCGATCAGTTACATAAGACGTTGAGCGCGCTAAGAAGAACAAGAATTCATTAACGGTGATGGATTTTGGGGGTGGACATGCGCACCCTATGAAGGCCATGGACCCAGGCCTAATTTACGACATAAGTTCATATGATTACATTGATTTTATTTGCAATTCAAAGTTCATAAGTTCATATGGATTGCAGTGGGGCTACATGGCCAATATGAATTACCCGTCAATGTCTGCAGTGTTTCAACAATACGGGAAGCATAAGATGTCGATGCACTTTATCCGGAAAGTGACTAATGTGGGGGACGCTAAATCAGTTTACAAAGTGAAGGTGAAGAAGCCAAGTGGGGTGACGGTGATGGTGGAGCCGGAGAAATTGGTGTTTAGGAGAGTGGGGCAAAAATTGAATTTCCTAGTGAAGGTGTCGGTAGAGGTGGTGAAGTTGTCGCCGGGGAGTTCAAGTATGAAGAGTGGGTATACACAGTGGTCAGACGGGAAGTACATTGTGACTAGTCCAGTGGTGGTCACAATGCAAGAACCTCTGTAAAGTAATTTTTGAGAATTGGGGGGTTTTTTCTTGGGAGTTTTCTCTGTCCAATTTTTTTTTTAATTGGAGTTGGGGGAGTTCAGTAACAGTGGTGGTAGGAATGTGATGAAAATGTGGGTGGTGGGGGGTGGGTGAGAGAGAGAGAGAAAAAAAGAATAAATAACTTAAGTATTACAAAAAAATCTTAAACATTAAATTTCATAGAAGTCCTTAACCAATGTCACGTGTTGGGCACATGACAGATTTAACCGAAAAATTTTAATGACATCTAACAAAAAGACGAGTGTGTCTAATTTTGCTACACAAAATACTAAAATTAAAAAAAAATTTAAAAACTATTGAAAAAAAGTCCATAATCGAGGGACTAATAGCGTAATTAACCCTTAATAATTTCACACTCATTCGCCGATTCATTTGAACTCATTACTCGTATAAACACTGTCCGTACTTGCGCAGGCTATTCATTTGCCACCTCTACATTTTACCATCTAAGACGTTGTTTTTTTCTTTTCTTTTCTTGTTCTCTCCGTACAAGTCACATCAATCATAAATTATTTCTTTCATGACAAAAACACACACCCATGCCGCATGCCCCATGCCCGTCGTTCCCTTCTTTACTTCTTTCTGTCTCTTTTACCCCCTCCCCACCCCCTCTCTCAAATTACTATTACATCCTATTTAAAACAATTATCATTTTAATAATTTACACGTAAATTAAAAATACTTTAAAAAAATTAATTTATTTTTATTTAAATTTAATTATTATAGGTAAGTTGTAAAAATATATATATATTTTCTTACAAACTCTCTTTAATAAGAGTAATAAATAAAGATAAATTTGGTAAAATATGAATAAATATTTTTAAAAAATTTATAACAATAATTTTTTCAGCACAAAAAAAACTTTGATAAAATGATAATTATTTTGTAACGGAGTTGGTATTATTTTCTCACTTCCGAATCAAAATGACCACATACTTCTTCCGAATCAAAATGATCACATACTCCATCCAATAAAGTATCAAAATCAACGGCAGTTTTAAATTTAGTGAAGAGATCAATTATCCACAATTTCCTAGCCGGCGTCTCTCTCTCTCTCTCTCTCTCTCTCTCTCTCTCTATATATATATATATATATATATATATATATATATATATATACATTTGAAGTCTTCTCAAATCTTAAGTCTCACAACCTTTATATCTTCTCAAGTCTCCCAACGCCAGTAAGAAAGAACACAATCCACACAATCATTATAAAATATTATTTCATCAAGTGTAGTTGAATTATTCCAACACATGTAGAGATGTTAAACGGGCTAGTTCTAGCGATTTTGGGTCAGTTCTAACGGGTTGTGGCCCTAACGGGCTGCGGGCTAAACGGTCCAATTTTTTCGAACCACTAATATTGCAGACCTAATCCTAACCCTAGCGAGTTTCGAGATAAACGGACCACAATTAAAGATATAATATAATAATATTTTAAAATAGTGAATCGATAAACCATTAATAACTTTGATAGTTTCTTATGTTTTTCAAAAGAAATATAAACTAGACAATTTTTTACATCGATGTGTTATAATTTTCAACTTGTTTTTCTCAAAATAAATAATTTAATAGATCTAGTTAGCAGTTCTTTCTAAAATTTTTGTTTATATTTCAGTATTTATTCACAAGTACACAAAGAAAACATGTAGTGCAAAAGATAAATGTGTTTGACTTTGAATTAAAAGATTGTTGATTTTATTCTTATGGTGGTTATTTTACATATCTCCTAAACTTTTTATGGCCTAATTAATATTATGCAGGCTGGCGGGCCAACCTTAAAACCTGGCGGGCCAGTCCTAACGGGCTGGGGGTTAAACGGGCCAGCCTTAAAAAGCCCTGATTTTAAATGGGCCAAAAATATTGAACCATAACCCTATTTTTTCAATTTAAACGGACCAACCCTACGGACCGTGACCCTTTTAACATCTCCAAACACATGTGTTGTTTTAGATTAGTATTGCAAGTTGTGCCAAATTTATTATTTCTTTTCCCAAATTTTAATAATTAATTATTTCTTTATTAAATATTTTATTTTTTCTTAATAGTTATTTCTTTTAAATTTATCTTTTTAACTACTAATATCACAAAAATTAAGGATATTTAATACTGCCTCCGTCCTGAATAAATGTTCCTAGTTGATAAAGCACATGAATTAAGAAATTATGATGTGCTCTAAAATATAATCTGACGATAATACTCATGAACATTAATTGAGTTCAACTATTCTAATTAATTGATTTCTCTTGGATGTGTTATATTAAATAAAAGCTTTAAGGATATATTGAGAAAAATTGTAGAGAATAGGTACCTCAAAGGCCTTTATAAATATTGGTTGGAACATTCAAAAATAAAAAGTAGAAACATTTATTCGGAACGAGGGATTTTGTCAACCTACAAACTTTTTTAATACGCGTGCACAACTCTAAAGTCTAAAACAACACTTTAAAAACGGAGGGAGTAATTCTACTATTTATTTATTTACTAAATAAGTAATTCAATAATTATTATTATTCAAATTAGGCCAAGCCAACTCAAATAAAACATACTCCATCCGTTCCTAAATTATTGTCTTGTTTTTCTTTTTCGTCCGTCAAAAAATAAAACATATTTCCAACGTTCCAAAATTATTGTACTCTCGTTTTCCTTTTTCGTCCGTAAAAAAAATTACTCCCTCCATCCCAGATAAATGTTCCTACTTTCTATTTTGGGATGTCTCAATTAATTTTCTTAAAGACTTTTGATCTACCTATTCTCTACCATTCTTCCTAATATACCTTTAAAGTTTCATTTAATATAACACATCCTAAATAAATCTAATTATTTGGAATAGTTTAACTCAATTAATGTTTATGTGTATTATTGTCGAAACACATCATTAATTATATTTTTTAATTTCTGTGTTTTATCAATTCGGAACATTTATCCAGAACAGAAGGAGTATTTTGTTTGAAACTTCTTTTTAGAAAAATATTTTTACCATTTTGCCTTTAAGTTTTACTTTTAACTTATGAAACCCACAGCATAGGATAATTCCTAATCAATCAAGTAACATTATTACTCTTGACAATTTGAATTATTTAAAAAAAATTGGAGGAAATATATTATAATTCAAAATTTTAAAAAGTAACAAATTTGGAACTGTCAATGGGCAAGGTCAGGCCTGCCCAACCCCAACCCATCGGGCCAAGCCTTAAAATCGGGTCAGGCTTGGCCGAGCCAAATTTGTATCGGGTCTCTAAAACTATTGCCCAACCTCGCTCAATATCAGGCCGACTCATCGTTTTGGACTAATTTTCACTAATTTTGACATTTTTGTCAGCTCGCACACAAACTTATTTGACCGAGTCTTGAATCGGATCGGACCGGCCCAACCCAAATTTGCATTGAGCCTTCAAAACTGAGCCCAGCACGTCCTAAGTTGGGTTGGCTGGCCAGCCATTGGGCCGGATCGATTTTGCCAGCTTTATTCATTTCCATGAGGGTAAAAGTGGAAAATTACAAAAACACAACTATCAATAATAGAGTAAATTGTGTTTTTTTAATCCGTGTATCGGATTGAACATGACAATAATTTAGAAACAACGGGAGTATTTATCTAAATAGGCCCAAAGAATCAAATTGACCCAACACATATTAAACAAAAAATATATTATACTAAATATTATAAAAATAATTTTTTAATTATTACACTCTCACCCCAAAAAGAAGTTAAGTCCTCATAACTTAACATACCCAATCAAACAAAAAGGTTTGGATATTTCTCTCGCATCAATTCCTCGAGTTTTCAAGAGGCCTCCCTCTCAGTGTGATTACTCCATTCACCTTCACATAAGGAATAGTTTGTCTTCTCAGTACTTGGTCCTTTCGGTGAACAATGAGAACGGGTTGCTCATCATAACACACGTCATCTCGAAGTCGTAGTAGTTCATATTTTACCACATGGCTCGGGTCTGGGACATATTTCCTCAACATGGAAAACATTGCCAAAAAGTGTAGCTAGGTGGCAAAGGAAGTCACCCGCTCAAGTATTTCAAATGATCCGACAAACCTCAGGTTGAGCTTGCCTCGTATACCAAATTTCATAACTTCTCTAGATGGTGAAACCTTCAATAATACATGGTCACCATCTTTAAAACCAAGCTCGTGACGGCACTTATTGGCGTAAGATCTTTCTCTACTCTAGGCATGAGAAGTCTCTTCTTAATTATCAATCACACTTTTTTTGGGGTAATCTAAACCAATTCTAGTCTCAAAACTTTTCTCTTTCCCACCACATCCCAACAACTAGGCAATCGATACCTCCCCCTGTACAACGCTTTATATGGTGTCTTTCCAACACTTACGTGAATGTTGTTTTTTAACGTACACTCCACTAACACAAATGGTCGTAACAATTGCCCTGCAAATCTAAAGCACAAGGCCAAAGCATGTGTTCTAACGTTTAATAGTTCTGATGTGTGATTTTCAAATTAATCACTAAATCCTACCGCAAGCGCATGGCTTATCGTATAGTATTTAGGATGTCGATCCCACAGGGACTTTGAATCAAGCACCGAAAAATTCGCAACTTAAATTATCTAGACAAATTGATTTCAAGGTTTTTGTAGAAATGAACTAAAATTAAACTAATTAGACTAAATTAACTAAGTAAACACGTCATTAAGGGGTGGCCCAGTGGTAGAGCTGGGACCTCACAAAGTGTGAGGTCTCAGGTTCGATCCCTTCCCACGCCCCCTTACGACATCATAAAAAAAAAAAAAAACTAAGTAAACACAAAATTAGATTTTTGATTGAAAACAATAATTAAAGGCTTCTAGGATTTCGGTTTACCACGACGACGAATTTATAAACTCTACAACGATCTTCCCTTTACGATGAATGTCAAGTTTTGAAGGCGAATTGCATAAATATAGTTGATTGTATTCTTTCAAACTACTCTCAATCGTGTCTAGGTTAAATCAAATCCGATGTCTCGCTCAATGAATTAATCTAAACCCATTATGTCCTACAATTCAATTAGCCTCTAGAAACTTAATTAATCGTCGTTCTCATGAATTTCTAGTTCGATTTTAGGGTTCCATTACCTACACTTCACCTTTCGGTCCTTCGCTTTGGTAATTGAGATTATCGCATAAACGTAGGAGTTTCACCTCTCGGTTCTTCGCTACCACATATTCATGCAATTATTAACGAAACTAAAATTGAATCAAAACGGGTAACATTCATATAGTAAACGGAAAGATCGTAACTTCATTCATAAATTCATCGTGGGCTACACCTAATCCTAGAAATAGGAAACTACTCACACATGATTGAAGAAATCAACAAGAACATCATGAGAAACATTATAAAACAACAAAATGAAAATAATAAAATTAAAGAGAGGGAAAGAGAAAGAACTTGTCTCCAAAATGATTCAAATGATGAAGTCTTCAATCTTCAACTTACAATCCAAAATCTACCCTAAAAATTGTGTAGAAAAAGATATGAAAATCCTAGTTTTTTTTGTAGAGAACGAGTGAGTGTGTCTTGAGAGAGAGAATGCGCTCCCTTTTTTATCTAGAGGGAGACGCACCTGAAAAGGGAGGGAAACTCAAGAGTTTCTTCCTAATTTAGACTTAATATCACACTTGATACTAATATAGGGCGAAACAGTAAATCTGCCCAAAATCTGCCGGTTCGCGGGTGCGAAAGAAATCGCAGCCAGGGTGCGAACCAAAATGCCTTCAACTGGAACAGCTGCCTTCAAATTCTACTTGCGAAATAAATCGCAGCCTGCCCACGAACAATGCTGATGGTCCGAACCTCTTCCTTTCAGCTTTAAATCACCACCCAAGCTTAAACTTTGATCCAAAATGCTCCAAGTCTACACAATTAAGCTCAAAGATAGTGAAATGAACTAAAACAACTAATTTTACTTTGAAATACATATTATTAAAGAGAAAATAAGCCTAAAAATATTCTAAAATATAGACATTTTGTATATTTATCACTCCCCCAAGCTTAAGCTTTGATCGTCCCGAGCAAAGAAATAGATTTCAAAACGAGATAGCCCAGGACCAAAGACTAGAAAGGATACCATCTCAAGAATGCAAATGCATTACATCATGGAATTATCACTCAAAACCATCAACACACTAGCAAACAGATTCTCATGATTTCCAAGCTAATAAAGTCTCAAACGCTCAATGCAACCCATGAGTCACTTAAGCAAAGAGATGCCTAGCACCCATCTAGCTCGGATTATGCCACCTCATGAATATTAAAGCTGAAATTATCAGGTCAAGGGACACTCTCCATTCAAGCTATCAACTCAATCGACAAGGCACAGGCAAAGGCAGCAACAAGATCATTAGGGCTTTATTTAAGCTTGTAACGTTAGGCCAAGGTAAGGGATACAAATGAAGGAATGGATAAATCAAAGCAAGAGAGCATTAAATAAACATGTTAAATACAAACTTGCTCACGAGAAAGTGTTTCACTTTTTCCCAATCCACTCACCAATTTCAACAACCCCCAAACTGAATTTCTTAAATAGCTCACCACCAAACAGTAACATTCCCTTATTTCCTCGTGAGAGATTGAAGAGCACATGCATAACTTTTTCTTCTTTCTTTTCCCTTTTTTCGTTGGTGCCCTTTTCTTCTTTCTATTTTTTTCCATTCTTTTTTGTTCTTTTTCATGATTTTTTTTTTCAAGGCATGCTAACTTCATTTTTCTCTTTTTTTTCTTTGATTCTCTTTGATTTTCTTTTTGAGAAATCACCCACCAATTTACATTTTTTCAACAATCACCAACATTTTTTTCAACACCCCTTGCTTCTTTCTCTCATTCCACCACAATAGCGTAAACATAGCACATGAAGCATCAACTCGACAAAAGCACACGATAAACACATGATTTCATTTAAAGCTCTCTTGAAGGGTAAGATAAAGTGTTTAGGCTAAATGGGTAGGTAAATGCAGGTTAATGAAACGAACATCGAATGGGGGTCATTTGTGTGCTTAGCACACACCATTCTTCAATTAGGCTCAAGGGGGACACTAGGGATACAATCTTTGCATTGGGTAGGAAAAAAATGGTCCAAAAAAAAAAAGGCCTAAATCATGTCCTTATCACCACAATACCCATGTCTAGCTTCAATCATCATCAAGCAAAAACTTTAAGAAAAATCCCAAGATATCAAAACTCAACTAAAATATTCACAATTTTTCTCTTTTTTTTTCTTTGATTCTCTTTGATTTTCTTTTTGAGAAATCACCCACCAATTTACATTTTTTCAACAATCACCAACATTTTTTTCAACACCCCTTTCTTCTTTCTCTCATTCCACCACAATAGCGTAAACATAGCACATGAAGCATCAACCCGACAAAAGTACACGATAAACATATGATTTCATTTAAAGCTCTCTTGAAGGGTAGGATAAAGTGTTTAGGCTAAATGGGTAGGTAAATGCAGGTTAATGAAACGAACATCGAATGGGGGTCATTTGTGTGCTTAGCACACACCATTCTTCAATTAGGCTCAAGGGGGACACTAGGGATACAATTTTTGCATTGGGTAGGCAAGAAAAGGCTCAAATGGTCCAAAAAAAAAATGGCCTAAATCATGTCCTTATCACCACAATACCCATGTCTAGCTTCAATCATCATCAAGCAAAAACTTTAAGAAAAATCCCAAGATATCAAAACTCAACTAAAATATTCACAAGGTAAACATAATACTTAGCTAGATAGCACCAAGAACAATACTAAGACTTTGTGAACAACACGAGCATACAAATTACGCCTAAGATAGAATTAACAAGGGAATCGCTACTTTCTATCAACTAGCATGCAAATGACTCCAAGATTACTCCACCAATGCAATAAACATGCATACTCTACAAGTACCTTCCAAGAACAAAAATGACCAAAACTAGAAGCTTAGGTGTTTCAAAAGCTCAAAATGTCAAAGTTTTAAAATTTTAAAATTATGCCCACAAATTGAAACCCAAACTGAAATTACCATCTATCCCCCAAGCTTAAAAATCACATTGTCCTCGATGTACAGAAGCAAAAGAGATAACAAAACGGGGAAATGGAACGAACTCACCAAATTAGAGGGCGGGGGAAGGGTCACGATAGATGGGAGACTGCGGACTCGCATTTAAAGCAGCTACGATATCACTTTGAAGCTTTTGCTCATCTTTGATTGACGTAATTAATGCAAACAGCTCCCGAATCGAAGATTAGCTAGAGCACTTATTGATTTTGCAGCCATCATGATGAAAAGAGGTGTCAATTGATTTTAAAATCACCAAAAATCCCTAATTTTCCACCTTTCTCGCGCCTTGAATCTCCCTAGAAATCCTAATTCCCAAATCTTCTCAATTGATGGATAGATGGGAGTAAACCTTAGGATTAATGTATGAAGAGATGAGGGAGAATGAAAGTTTTTGATTCCTAGGTTTTGATTTGGATTGGGGCCGGTATACAAGAGAGGAAGATGAGTGAGCGTGGATTGATTTGGGTGATGAATGAGGGAAGAGAGAGAGACTGACGTTTAGTTTTGGGCGAGGGGTTATTGACGGTTTTTTTTTCATGGGTGCGAAAAAATTCCCACCTCAGGTGCGAACAGAGCTGGAGCAACCTCCTCATTCTTTACTTCAATTTCACAGGCGCGAAATTTTTCGCTTCGCACCATGGGTGCGAACTGTGCTGTGAGAATTCATATTTTCCACCTGTTTCAACTTCATGGGTGCGAACAAATCTGCGAGAACTTTAATTCCCCATGTTGTAAAATTGCACCCCAAATATAATTCCATATCATGGCTTCATTAGGTCGATCATTCCCCAAACAAAAATCTTTCTTCCAATCAAACGAGTTCATTTTTGGACAAGCCTTCACACTGATCTTGCAATGCAACAAAAAAAAAAAAACTACAAAACAAAGTTAAAACAAAACAAATACTACAAGCATGATAAAAAAAACAAGAACTAAAAGAGAGAGAAAAAAAAAGTGAAATGAAAACGAAGAAAAACACTTGGGTTGCCTCCCAAGAAGCGCTTGTTTTAAGGTTATTAGCTCGACCCCTGTTTTGAATTCAATCCGGAAGTCGTGGTTTGTAAGAAGATGTATTTGTGGTACCCTTCTTGTTTTCATATTTATCAGCATGCTTCCTTAATCTCCATCCATTTACCTCAACAACCTTAGGCGCATCTCGCTAATTCTCAACATCTTCTTCACGAAACCTCCTTCGAAAAGTACACTTATCTTGCAACCATTTGTGTTTGAGTTCTACTCCTGGAGCTTGCTCTTTCTTGAAAGTTTGGACCGTGGAAACAAGATCATTCTTTCAACTTGTACTTTCTGAAGTGGAGGATTAAAGTTTGCCTCGAGCAAGTGTGAATATACAACATCATCAGCATTCCCATTGCTCTTGAGCTCATCTTTCACACAGAAACTATCCAAAGGATCATTAAAGAAATGTTGTTCATGTTCATTTTTCTTTGTTTAATCCACAGAATAAATCCTGCCACAATAATTCTCAAGAGAAAAACATTTAGAAGCATTTGACAATTCAAATTCAACTTTCTCCTCCTCAATATTCAAAGAAAGCTTTTTATTTTTAACATCCACAATCACCCCAGCAGTGGCAAGGAAAGGCCTTCCAAGAATTATGGGGATTCGAGCATCCTCATCCATTTCTAACACAACGAAATCGGAAGGAATAAAGAACTTACCCACCTTGATAGGTACATCTTCCATTATACCTACCGGATACTTAACAGAACGATCCGCCAATTGTAAAGACATCTTGGTGGGCTTTAAATCACCTAAGACCAACTTCTTAAACACAGACAAAGGCATAAGAGAAACACTGGCACCGAGGTCACATAAAGCATGTTCAAAATGCACATTGCCAATAACCTGGATCTTTAAGTTTTGGAGGTATCTTATTTTGAACCATGGCACTAGACTCCTCCGTCAAAGCAACAGTTTCATATTCCTCAAGTTTTCTTTTATTAGACAAGATTTCTTTCAAAAATTTGGCATAAGTGGGCATTTGTGACAAAACTTCTGTAAAAGGCACATTGATGTACAACTTTTTAAGAACCTCTAAAAATTTCCCAAACTGTTTATCAAGTTTCGCTTTAGCCAATCTTTGTGGGAAAGACACAGGCGGCTTATAGGGCGGTGAGGGAATGTATTTAGGTTCTTCCTCATCCTGATCAGTTCCATTTTCTTCCTCTTTACCTTTCACTTGTTGTACTATCGATTTAACCTTCTCATGTTTCTCAAGTTCACTATTTGTAGCCTTCTCTTCTATCACCATAGGGACATCTAATTCTTTCCCACTTCTCAAGATCACATCATTACAATGTTCCCTAGGATTGACCTCGGGCTTACCTGGTAACATTCCTGGAACACCAGAAGATGAAGCAACTCATTGTGCAATTTGGGTTTCTAACATCTTGTTATGAGTAGCCAAATTATCAATTTTAGATGTTAGTTGCCTAATTGCTTCACTCACTATTCTACCATGCTGCTCAAATTCTTGATTTTTCTTGGTTTGGGTAACAACAAAATTCTCCATTAAACTCTCCAAATTGGACTTTTGAGGTGGTGGAGGATTGAAAGGCGGTTGGAAACCAGGGGGCTGATTAAAATTGCCTTGAGGTGTTGGGTTTGGATTATTCCTATATGAAAGGTTTGGGTGATTCCTCCAACTTGGATTGTAAGTGTTTGACATGGGGTCGTTGATTGGTCTTTGGTTGAAGTTGTTCAAAGCATTCACTTGTTCTTGACATCCAAATTGGGGAAACGATTTTCCCACTTAACAATCAACAGCTAAATGACCCAAAACACCACAAATTTCACATGGAAAACTATTATTACTTACCACAGCACTCACATTCCACTTATCAATTTTTGAATTCAAAGCATCAAACTTAGCAGCAAGCATATCAAGAGCATCAACCTCATACTTACCTGGAACTCCTTTTGATTGATTGGGGCCTCTTTCCGTTGACCATTGGGAGTGATTGGTGGCCATATCTTCAATCAACCTATAGGCTTCATCGACATTCTTGTTCATGAGAGCACCACCTGCTGCCGCATCAATGGAAATCCTATCATTATATGTGAGCCCATTGTAGAATGAATGGACTATCAACCACTTCTCCAACCCATGATGAGGGCACAACCTAAGCATCTCCCTAAATCTTTCCCATGCTTCATACATTGATTCATTTGGTCACTGTGAAAAACTTGTGATTTGGTTCCTCATTCATCGCACTCTTGCTAGGAGGAAAATATTGCGCTAAAAATACTTGCGAGAGTTGATCCCATGTAGTTATAGAACCAGGAGACAAAGAGTGTAACCAAGCCCTTGCTCTATCTCGGAGAGAAAATGGGAACAACCTTAGTCTTATGGCATCGCTGGAAGATCCATTTATTTTCAAAGTGTCGCAGTACTCAAGAAAGATTTTTAAGTGCAAATTCGGATCTTCCGTGGGCATTCCTCCAAACTGATTATTTTGTACCATGGAAATCAATGAGGGTTTCAGCTCAAAGTTAATTGCTTCAACAGTAGGTCTTGTGATTCCTGTTTGTAACCCTTGAACATTGGGCGCAGCGAAATCCCTCAACGTCCTAGTATCTACTTCGGGTTCCCCCATCTTTGGTTCAAATAACTTTGCACCGGACTGTGATTCCTTTTGAAAAAGTCTTCTTCTCCTATGAAAAGTTCTCTCGATCTTTGGATCTGCCTCAAGTAGAATGTCAGCAATTCGAGTTTTTCGCATAAGAGAGAGAATTAAACAAATAGTAAAAGCCAACAAATGAGCACACTAAAACAAGTAAGAAAAATAAAACAAAATAAAAGAGTGTCTAGTCTAATCGAATTGCAAATTGGCTCGATATTGATTACCGAAGTCCCCGGCAACGGCGCCAAAAACTTGATGTGTGATTTTCAAATTAATCACTAAATCCTACTGCAAGCGCACGGCTTATCGTATAGTATTTAGGATGTCGATCCCACAGGGACTTTGAATTAAGCACCGAAAAATTCGCAACTTAAATTATCTAGACAAATTGATTTCAAGGTTTTTGTAGAAATGAACTAAAATTAAACTAATTAGACTAAATTAACTAAGTAAACACAAAATTGGATTTTTGATTGAAAACAGTAATTAAAAGCTTCTAGGATTTCGGTTTACCACGACGACGAATTTATAAACTCTACAACGATCTTCCCTTTACGATGAATGTCAAGTTTTGAAGGCGAATTGCATAAATATAGTTGATTGTATTCTTTCAAACTACTCTCAACCGTGCCTAGGTTAATTCAAATCCGATGTCTCGCTCAATGAATTAATCTAAACCCATTATGTCCTACAATTCAATTAGCCTCTAGAAACTCAATTAACCGTCGTTCTCATGAATTTCTAGTTCGATTTTAGGGTTCCATTACCTACACTTCACCTTTCGGTCCTTCGCTTTGGTAATTGAGATTATCGCATAAACGTAGGAGTTTCATCTCTCGGTTCTTCGCTACCACATATTCATGCAATTATTAACGAAACTAAAATCGAATCAAAACGGGTAACATTCATATAGTAAACGGAAAGATCGTAACTTCATTCATAAATTCATCGTGGGCTACACCTAATCCTAGAAATAGGAAACTACTCACACATGATTGAAGAAATCAACAAGAACATCATGGGAAACATTATAAAACAACAAAATGAAAATAATAAAATTAAAGAGAGGGAAAGAGAAAGAACTTGTCTCCAAAATTATTCAAATGATGAAGTCTTCAATCTTCAACTTACAATCCAAAATCTACCCTAAAAATTGTGTAGAAAAAGATATGAAAAATCCTAGTTTTTTTGTAGAGAACGAGTGAGTGTGTCTTGAGAGGGAGAATGCGCTCCCTTTTTTATCTAGAGGGAGACGCACCTGAAAAGGGAGGAAAACTCAAGAGTTTCTTCTTAATTTAGACTTAATATTACACTTGATACTAATATAGGGCGAAACAGTAAATCTACCCAAAATCTGCCGGTTCGAGGGTGCGAAAGAAATCACAGCCAGGGTGCGAACCAAACTGCCTTTAACTGGAACAGCTACCTTCAAATTCCACCTGCAAAATAAATCGCAGCCTGCCCACGAACAATGCTGATGGTCCGAGCCTCTTCCTTTCAGCTTTAAATCACCACCCAAGCTTAAACTTTGATCCAAAATGCTCCAAGTCTGCACAATTAAGCTCAAAGATAGTGAAATGAACTAAAACAACTAATTTTACTTTGAAATACACACTATTAAAGAGAAAATAAGCCTAAAAATATCCTAAAATATAGACATTTTGTACATTTATCAAGTTCGCTCTGACTAAACGCCCATCTGCGGGTGAAAAGTTGTACTCATGCTCAAGTTTGTACCCAAGTCCTTTTGTCAATTCCCTAATACTTAGAGGTGAACCTAGTGTCACATTCCGACACAAATTGAGATTGGAATTCCATGCAACATGACAATCTCGTCTTTGTACAATCTTGCTAACTTATCCAACGAATTGTTAATCCGAACAACAAGAAAGTGGGTTGACTTAGTCAACCGATCCACAATAACCCTAATTGTATTGTGTCTTTAAGTGTTATGTTCTCCACTTCCATTCGGGAATAGGCATCAACTACACTAACCCACGAGGCTTTTGATGTTCACACTTGACCTGATAGCACACTAGACATCTGGAAACGAATTCTGCAATCTCCATTTTCATATTCTCCCACCTAAAATGTATTGCGCGAATCCTGATACATATTTGTACTTCCTGGATTTACCGAAAACCTTAAACTTTGAGCTTTTTCTAATATCTCCCTCATCAACTCTGGTTCAGAAGGAATGGAAATCCTATCCCCAAAACGTAGAATACCATCACTTCCAATCCAGAAATCTATTTGAATCCCATATTCCAAATTAGAAAATTTCACTAATTCCAGTTCAATATTCTGAGCCGTTTTAATCCTCTATAACAAGGACGGTTGAAAACTCAAATGTGTCAAACAACCTTTGCCTCGCCTCACTCTAACTTCTAAACCCAAGGACTATAAGTCCATAGCCGCCAATTCCAAATCATGATTCAGATAGTTTTTCTCGAAAATCTTCAACTGTTAAGAGGAGTAAGCGATCACTTTACCATTCTCCATCAACACAACCAAGGCCTTTCAGCGAAGCACCACAATAAATGACAATCCCCTCATTCCAGACGGTAGGGTGAGAATCCGGGCTAACACTACTAGTCTTTTCTTCAACTCCTGAAAGCTAGTATCACACTTATCTGTCTAAACAAATTCACATTCTTCTTAGTCAACCAGGTTAAAGGCACAACTATCTTAAAAAATTTCTCAATAAAACGACATTAGCACCCAGTCAACCTTAAGAAACTCCAAACTTCGGTGACACTCAAATTTTGCTAATATGTAGGGATGATAGTGTATTTTACAAGTTATTTATTTAACAGCTAATGAATGAAAGAACGTGTTGTAAAAAATAATTTAGTTGAAGGTTTTTCAGGTTAAAGAATAAAAGAAAAAATTCAATTTGAAATTTAATAAATTTCACACCAATAGAAGTGAGGTCGAGATTCTGGATCCGTGGAAGTCTGCACAGGTAGGGCCGACACAGTTGCAACTTGCAAGCCTGACTATATGTGGTGTGTTCATTTGATAATTGTGCTACAGTATTAAATTAATTATTAATAAATGTTTATTACATTAAGGGTAATTTGGTAAGAAAAAAGAATCTTTCTGTATTTCCAAAAGTACTATGGGTGCAAAGTAACATTTGGACTTTACGTATTTAAAAATTTTGCATTTGGATTTCTGAATATTTTTTAAATTTGGAATTTTTTTCTTTAACCTGCTTGGTGTTTCTCCCGAAAAAGAAAATAAAAATAAAAATAAAAATAAAATAAACCAACCAACCAACCAACCGACCGACCGACCGACCGACCGACCGACCGACGGACGATATGTAATGTCATCAATAAAATAGCAATATAACTCAATAGTGTTGTTTGAGTGGATTGACCACAATCGAACTTCTTGCGAGGAAGCGATCTATTTAGCGAGATGTTTATTTTTGCTTTGCACCAAGTACAATTTTTTTTAGGCAGCGGCAGGTCTAAGAGAGAGCATCACCAATGCATCTATGAATTTGATCTCGCGTGGCTATGAGAGTTTTTATCTCTTCTTTTACATTTAATTAGAAAAAACATCTCCAACACAATTGTGAATTTGATCCCATGTAATATAGGTCCTACAACTAAAGTAAAGAGAGATGAGATTTATTTATTTTTTAATTTTAAAAAAATTGACTAGGATGTCTTCACACCCTCAACTAGAATGTGAAAAATCCACATTCTCATCCACAATGTGAAAAAAATAGTCGTCACGTCATATTCACAAGTCTCTTACACAGCTGCATTGGAAAAGTTTTTTTTTTCCAAAGAAGATATCAATCATAGGTGGCACCTAATTATTTTCACATTCACATTAGCATTGGAGATGCTCTAAGCATCACAAGCGTGGATTAATCTCAGATCCAATGTGATATGGAGATACCTCGTGGACCAATTAAAAATAAAATAAAATAGCAATATTACTATACTACTCCAACTAGTATGTTGAACATTTAGTATACTCTCCTATAAATATCCCTTGGCTATGTGAAAGCTTTGCACCAACCCACCATATTCCCACAAAACACTAGAATCCTTTGCAAAAATTAAATGGGTTCAACTCCAACAACAAAACCTCATGTAGTCCTTGTTCCATTCCCAGCCCAAGGCCATGTTAACCCTATGATGAAACTTGCCAAACTTGTTCACTCCAAAGGCTTCCATATCACCTTTGTCAACACTGAGTTCAACCACAAACGTTTGATTAAATCCAAAGGACCCGAATCCGTCAAGGGCTTGCCCGACTTCCAGTTCGAGACCATTCCCGACGGGATGCCCCCATCGGACCAGGATGCAACCCAGGACGTACCTATGTTGTGTTACATGACCCGAAAGACTTGTTTGGTTCCATTTAAGGAGTTGGTACTTAAGTTGAACTCGTCGCCGGACGTGCCTCCGGTGAGTTGCATAATTTCTGATGGGGTTATGAGCTTTGGGGTTCAAGCTGGGAAAGATTTGGGGATTCCTGAGGTCCAGTTTTGGACTGCTTCTGCTTGTTCTCTTATGGGTTATTTGCATTATCGTGAGTTCATCAGAAGAGGAATTGTACCTTTCAAAGGTATGTCCCTTAGTTTTTCCCAAATCGGATCCTCTATTTTAAAATGGTGTTCCATCTCCTATTCCAATCATTGGATGTGCACCACATGTGCATAAAAAATCACGGGGTAATTAATGTTGTTTATTCACATGCACATGTGGCGCATATCCAACGGTTGAAATAGGAGATAAAACATCATTTTGAAATAGAGGATTCGATTGAGTTTTTCCAATCTAGAACTGGTTTATGTTTGTTAGTAACGTACTACATCACGTGTAATGATATATACATCACGTGATACTCCTATAAATTATCGTGAGTTCATCAGAAGAGGAATTTTTTTAAACAAAGTATGTAATACTCCTATAAATTATGAGATGAAAGGAAGAGAGACATTAATTTAACACCATTAAAAAATAATTTAAAGTATACAAAAACTACATAAAGACAACTTAATACTTAACTCATTTAAAATTAATAAGAACCTTATTTAAACGGAAGGAAGGAGTATAAAATATAAGTATTTAATTGATCAGAAATTCCAAGTCAATGCATCATTTTTAATTACTTATGAGATTCTATTAATAGCATTCTCCTAATTTATTATTTAAGCAATCATTAACTTTTGATCTGAACTTACTATTTTATTTTTTATTTTGGGTACAAAATCATGATACTCTATTAAAAATATTCTCACGAACTGGGAAAATAAAATATAAATTAAATTCATGGATCCTTTTTTCCCATTTTCAGTGTCAATAGTAGCGTAATGGGGAAGTCTTACTGTAACCAGTTCGCTACGTATGATACGCACTGGCTCACTTATAAATATTTGAGTCAATTAGGTCCATCATAAGCTCATCAAAAAATTCATGAATGATGTTGGTGTCTAACGATAGTGAGTAGCGAACTGATGTAGGTTTGCGGTATTTACGCTAACCCTTCCCTCATTGTCGAACGAGTATCGACTTTGGAATCACATGTAGTGATACAACTAATATATTCCCTCAATATTTTTTTAATTTAATAAAATAAACATCAATGAGACCTCATACATTGTGAAGAATTCATCAGAAGAAATTGATTTTATTTTTATCGTTTGGAGCTCATTCAAAAGTTTGTTTGTAAAACAAAAACTGATAAGACAGAAAGTACCCTGGCCCTGGGCCAGCTCAATATTCTTCCCACGGTTCGTTTTTAAGACTAAGATAAATTACAACAAAACACCTAAACTATATAAGGTTATTGGATTGTACCCCTAAAACTTTTTACTTGACAATGAGCTCTTACCAACTATCAATATTTGACAGTTTACTCTGATCCAACTCTCTCTTTTCTTCAAGACCAAGAAGCAACTTGTCACGTGAGCACCACATGCATTTTTAACGAACTTTCGTGCCTTGGCTAGAAAGCATGTAGATCGATGGATAAAGAAGGATAGAATGGGTTTGGCAATGATGGTGGAGACGATGAAATAAGCAAGGGGATTGTTAGACAAAAGGTTCACAAAGGAGGAAACATAGACGGAGATGGCATCTATATGTGACTGAGATGGAAAAGGGACATTGACAAGAGCTGACAATAAAGTAATGATGAGATCATGGTGAGTGGTCATCAGCTTTGGCGTGCGTTTGTGGTTAGGTTGGTGTAAACTGAGTATGTGGAGTTGGGGGTTAATTAACGAGTTAGGGTAGAAGATAGCTCAGAGGCATTTAAGTTTTCACCGATAGAAAGTGGATTGATAGACAAGGGATTAGGTGAAACGTGGGGTTGGGGTACGACCATAGACTAGTCTTTTAGAAAACATTTAAAGGTGGTATTTAGCTCATTTCATTAATATTGTTCCTTCGGGTCTTCTGGTTTATGAGGGTTTAATTTCAGATAAAATAGTTGAGGGGGCTGATCCAATAATCTGAAATAGTTCATGGGATTCACTGTAATTTACTCCTAATCTTACTCCGTTTCCTTTACAAAGTTTTCATGATACCTATTTTTCTACCATTAAAAAACAAAAATTGATCCTACAAAGCTCAATCAATAAAGAAATCTTCAATCAGTGCAAGAAACCTTTGGAAAGTCAATCAAAGCACGTTGCTTTTTTTGTATTATGTTTAATTTAATAATTGTTAAAGCAAATACTCCTACTGTTTTAGGTAAAGAGTCCACTATACTATTTTGAGATTAAAAAGTTCACTTTAAAAAAAAAATGCTTACGATTTTTCTAATTTTTCATCTTTACCATCATCTTAGTTGTGCTTAAATATTTTTGTAAATATGACAAAATCCAATAACACTAATATATTTCTTAATAATTAAAAATTTTAAACGTGCACTCTTTGGGTAGAACGGAGGGATTAAAGTAAGAAATTAGTATTTAAGGGGTGGCCCAATAAAATTGAGGATTCACAAAATGTGAGGTTTCGTGTTCGATCAATTCTCTCATCTCTTTAGGACACACTAAAAAATTTAAAAAAAAATAAGTAAGAAATTAAAAAAAATTAAAAAAGGGAAATGATTACTAAATCACAAGAGTCCCGCCTAGGCTTGCCTAGTTTCCACCTGGGCCCACTAGGCACTCATGTAGGGTCCACCTAATAATTTTTAAAACACTGGGCATTAACAATTGCCTCTAATTGATCGATTAAAAAACGGGTCGGAGTCGATTACAGTAGTACTTCCTCCATCCCTAAATTATTGTCTAGGTTTATTTGGTATACAGATTAAAAAAATTCAATTGACTTGATTATTAATATTGAAATAGTATTAAAAAAATGTGTTGTTTTCTTTAATGTCCATGTGTATGTGGTCCATAATTAAAGTAGGAAGAAAAAATAAGGGTAAAATAGTAAAAGTGATGTTATAAAAAAGAAAATTTTAAACAAGACAATTATTTTAGGACGGATAAAAAAAAAAAAAGAAGACAATAATTTAGGGACGAAGGGAGTATTACTTTTTGAATGGTACACAGGAGAAGTATGGAGTGTAAACGGTCGGCAGAAAATAGACGTGAAAGTGGTTCCATCAATTGAGAAGTTATTGAATTAAATTTAAAAAATAAAATAAAATATGAAATTTAATCTATCTTTACAAATTGGACACATTTTTGTAAGCACTTCAAATAGATTAGAATCTTTTCCAAAAAAGAGTATTAGACAATGGTAGTTTTAATGTTTGTTTTTGTATTTTAAATTTTCGTTTAGTTAAAAATCAAAAGCTAGAATTCTTAAATCTTACAAAGAGAACAGACTCTAAGAGATTTACTATCATCGCCATAACATTATGGCGCCTCTTGATGCAAGCTCAAGCACAAACTAAAAATCGAACACCAAACCACTACGATTAAGGTTTTCTTACTTACATTTATTTGATCCTTTATAGTTTTTGTAGTGTTAATTAGGCAAATTTACATCCAACTTAACTTGATTTCCAAGGTTAAAATTAACTTCTTCTATTTGACCGCCAAAAAAAATAAAATAAAATTTTGTGAAAAACATAAAAAAATAGAATTGGATCTTTACATAGAACGGAAATAATACATCACGTGTAATGATATTTGAACTAGAGCTAGCAATGGGCTGGTCAGGCCAACCCAACCCGAACCCATCTGGCCAAGCCTTGAAATCTGGCCAGGCGGGGTCAACCCAAAATTGCATCGGGCCTCTAAAACTTAAGCCTAACCCATCGGACTGGGCTGGGCTAGCCCGCGGATCGACGCATCATGTTAGGCTAATTTTCACTAATTTTGACATTTTTGTCAACGCAAACGCAAGCCTATCGGGTCGAGTCTTAAAATTAGACAGGGCTAACCCAGCCAAATTTGTATCGGACCTCCAAACTAGAACCCAGCCCACCCTAATATCAGGTTGGCTAAGTAGTCCATCAGGTCGGGCCGATTTTGCCAGCTTTAATTTGAATTCCAAAATCATCCATCTCCCTTTATCATCGTGGCGAATTTTGGTGATATTCGCGCGAAAAGTATCATCACCTTAAGTTAATTAGGCATTGGGACCAAATAATCAACGAACACATAACATACTTTGAAATTAAAAGATAGTACTCGCATGGAGAAATTGTTATCGTTTCACCCTATCTTGCATTATATACAATCTGACATTCATTTTGTTATTTCTGCCATCTTCCAGATGAAAGCTACCTTACCGATGGCACGCTCGAAAAACCGATCGAATGGATCCCCGGAATGAGTAACATTCGCTATAAAGATGTTCCGAGTTTCATCAGAACTACAAACCCCGACGATATCATGTTTGATTTCTTGAAAGAGGAAGCTCAGAATTGCTTAAATGCTCCAGCCATAATCTTTAACACATTCGATGCATTTGAACATGAAGTACTTCAAGCCATTGCATCGAAATTCAATTACCATAATACCTACACCATAGGGCCTCTTCATTTGCTAGAAGAAAAGTACGTACCTGAGAAGAGCCCGGTCAAATCGCTCAATTCAAGTTTATGGAAGCCAGACTCGAGATGTTTCGAGTGGCTAGACCGAAGGGAACCTGAGTCGGTTATTTACGTGAACTACGGAAGCGTGACGACAATGACAGACCAACACTTGATAGAGTTTGCATGGGGTTTAGCGAATAGCAAGCACCCGTTTCTATGGATAGTTCGACCCGATGTCATAATGGGGGATTCCATGACGTTGCTCGAAGGTTTCTGGGAAGAGACTAAAGATCGAGGCTTGATCGTAAGTTGGTGTGCACAAGATCAAGTTTTAGCTCACCCATCTGTTGGTGCATTTTTAACGCATTGTGGATGGAATTCAACGATAGAAACTGTATCCGAAGGTGTCCCAACAATCGGTTGGCCTTTCTTTGCGGATCAACAAACGAATAACCGATACTTGTGCACCGAGTGGGGAATGGGGATGGAGATTAACCAAGATGTGAAGCGCGAGGAAGTTGAAGAACTAGTGAAAGAAATGTTGGTAGGGGAGAAAGGGAAAGAGAAAAAAAGGAAGGCTAAGGAATGGAAAAGGAAAGCAAAAGAAGCAACAGATGTTGGAGGTTCGTCGTATGCTAACTTTGATCGGTTCATTAAGGAAGCTCTTCAGCATCATGCGTAAGCAATGAAGAAAACGACGATTATTCAAACCACTTCCTGTAAGAATCACAAGTTTTAAGTTTGTATTCAATCTATGATTCCCATTAGCAATAAGGTTTATCCTCATTATATAGGAATGCTACACGTAACGAGTTTGTCTCCCTTTGATGAATGCCTCAACAGTAAGAGGGGTCATCAGTTACTTCGAGTTTAAGAAGATACACATTTCTCTATAGTTGAAGAAGCTTTTTGAAAGATGATATTAGACATTAAATATGAAAAAAATGAGGGAGAAAAAAGAAAGTTAGAAAACAAAAAGTTCGCTTGAATTATCACTAACAAGCTATAGATTTGAGTGTTGAAAACAAAAATTTGACTCAATGTGATATAGGGACACCTCATTAAAGAGGAAAAAAAACAAGAATTTGGTAAGGTTGAAGGTGAAGTTATGGAAGCACCTAAGGAAACAAGAAGAGATCGAAAAGCCCTTCCAAAGTAGTCATCCATCAAATTTGCATCCAGCAGTGCACGTAAATGAAAATGAAAAACGGAAAAAGTCACCAAGGAAGAAACTCGTGACTATGTAAGTCATCACTCACTGCAGGTGATCGATGAAGCTCGATCCTAGAAAGTTATGAATTTGTAAGAAGAAGCCCCGAGGAAGCGAAGGATTTGGCTAAAGACACGATCGGTGGAGGCTACAACAAAGCTTAAAGGTGATTATGAAAGCTAAGGTTAATAGTAATACAGAAGAAGCAAAAGATCCTAAGGACATAAACATTGCCAGTTTCTACAAGGATGATAAGTCTAGTGAGAACACTAGTATTCTTACAATCTTACTCATTCCTTTTCTGTGTTCAGTTTTTATGAGATAACTATAAGTCTGTTAAAATACTTTCGTTATATATTACTTAAAATTAACAGTAACAACAACAAGGGGTGGTGGCGCAGTTGGCTAGCGCGTAGGTCTCATAGCTTCTGAGTTATCCTGAGGTCGAGAGTTCGAGCCTCTCTCACCCCATTAAAGTTAAAATTTCTTTTTGTTTTTAGCCCTAGTGAGACTGTTCTTCTAATTTCAGTTCTAAAACTTAGAGGCCACACATAGCATTAGGCATTGTTGTTCATATGTTTTATTTTTCAGTTTCTTTTATGTGGTATGCTCGCAATTCACTTTCTAGGAAGGATTTAGGAAAAAGAGACAAACCGTAAATCGTAACTAATTGAATGTATTAGCCAATTCAGAAACATTTATCGTTTATCATATTATCATGTAATGAATCTCTTGAATACTATAAAATGTGTCTAAAAGTAAACTGTGATAAATGGTGCGAATACATATATTTGTTGAAATGTATCTTACATAGGATCCATGTCTCTAAAATCTTGTAGCCTGCAAGAGAAATGTTACGAAGGCAACTTCTAGTTGCTCACATTTCGACTAATTCAATACTTTTTATAGTCCGTGTGTGATCGAACAATTTTGAAGCAGAACCCAAATTACAAATCCCGGTTTTTTCTGACAAATGCACTACAGAGACTAAGCATAAGCCAAAGGGGATGTAAAGCTACGAATGCAAAGAACACCAAGAATCCAAAGACTTGTCTAACTGAAATGAAAAACTACTACATTAACTGAGGTTGAAAGAGAGTAGGGAAATGATGGGGTTCAGCACTTGAACCAGAAGAGATCAGAGTCGATTATGATTAAACAGAGCAGGCATCGAGTTTCTCACCCTTTCAGATATGCATTGAAATCGTACTAAAACCAGGAGATGGCAAAACATAATCGGATTAAAACCAAATACACTCATACTAATAATTTTACAACTCAAATCAGTATTTCAAAGACTCAAACTCAATGCCAAATGCATTTCAAGTTCTGATGGCTAATGGTGTGTGTTCCAGATGATAACATACAACTCCATAACCATAACCTAACTTTCTGCAAGAATTCCTTGGCAAAGAATAACAACGAATGACAATCGCTAGGCTAGTCACCAACCTTAGCTCAGTTTGACGAGTGGAGGTAATAACTTATCAAACATCCTCCGGTTGTGTTGCACGAGTAGAAGAGAACATACAGGCAATTTCTCAATCCATGACAGTCTAGATGGAGCACACTCAACCTTTCTATCTATTCCCTTATTCATTGTCCACATTATGAATACTTTTCACAAATACGTATTGACCGAGTGACTGAATGAACTGTAGGGCTTAAAAGAACCAACAGCCCCTCAATTTGAGTTTTCATGTTCGCCAAAACTTTTTCAGCCTACCTTATGGTTAACGCTATTGTTTTCAGGCTTCGGAGGAGGGAGAGGATCAATGAGGAATGACTTCAAGTGTTTGTATAACTCTTTGGGCTTCTCCATATTGATTGCATGCCCTGCCTTCTTTATGATAACTAGCTCTGCATTTTCACCTAAATGTCTGCACAACAACAATCAATTGCCAACCCACGAGCTCAGTTTATAGAGATCCAAAGCGTCACGCCAATGGTAAGTAGAGCTCCCACTTTCTTGCCACAGTTAGGTACCAACTTTTCGTGTTTTCAAGATAGCCACACAGAAGAATCGAAATCTTATAGTATAGTAACTGAACAGAAATTATTCAAGTGTTACCTTTTTAATCTTTGGGCCAATTCCACTGGGAATATCTGATCATGTTCTCCCCAGACGATTAAGGTGGGCTGTAAACATGGATTGGGATAATCTTGTCAATAGACAAACTTAAACAAGATGGAAACGAGCTATTGGAACTCTCGCTCAAATGGAAATATAGAGGAACCTGTGTAATCTTGGGAAGATCACAGAGTTTTCTATCCTTTTGTAAGGCTTCAATCAGCTCTTTTCTTTCTTGAAAGTACTCGGTGTTCATTACCTGCAAAAAGCAACCAAATTAATGAAGGGAAAAAGAATTTGTGCTTGGTTTTGCATTAATATCTGAACCATAAACTGGTAGTGAAGTTCTCCAGTCTATCAACATCCTCTTGAAACAAATTATCTTACTCAACATATTGAATCTATGTTAGTTGGCATGTGACTGAGCTAACTTGTGAAACGATAATCTTATCGAATGCATAATGTGGAGGTATTGTTGTTAAGCTATATGTGAAAACAATCACTGATAGACCAACGCACATGTCGCATGTAAGCCTCTAAAGCTCATTGTTGTGTGGCGTGCCCTCTGCTTGACCTCGGCTCGTCAATAGCTCAGTTTGACTTGAACTTTGTTAAGAAAGAGAGCGGAGTTGAACCCATTTAGAGCTCGAAATAAATGAGCCTAGCTTGGTCAATTAGAAATAAGCTTGATTCATACAAAACATAAGCAAGCCATATTCATTTTACCTCTTCTACCAATGCCAACGGTACTAAGCTTGGCTCAAGCCCGTAACAACTAAACTCTGACTCAACTCGTTAACAGCTCTATGCATTTCCTTTTGGGATAATTATAAAAATGACCAACGTACTATCAGTTAGTAACCGATTTCACCCCGTACTCCCAATATCTTAAAATTGACCAGTGTACTAACAATTTGAGTCCAATGTGGTCCCTACCGTTAACTTTTCATCCAATTTTTTAACGGATCAGTTAATATAATTAACGGAGCTATTTTATGAGGGGTATTTTTGTCCATTTCCTCCAAAACTCACCGCCCCCAACCACACATACTTTCTCTCTCTTTTACCTCTCTGCACTGCCCGTATTTTCCAAAACCCCCAAATTCCAATCGTACCCAGAATGGCTCCGACCCATTCTCTTCTCAGGCCCCCCGAGATCCATCATCCTAAACCAACCCCCACCACCGCATCCCAAACGCCGGCTACCTCTTCCGTATCGGATCATTTCATGGATCTCATGGTATCCAATTTCAACTCTACAAAACTGATCTGGAACCCACCCATGGGCTTAGCCGAAAACCTATCGCCCACCTTCCTTTCCTCCAGCAACCCCTGCCTCGACGACTTCTTCCACGTCGTCCCTGACACTCCAGCCGCCGACTTGACCGACTTGACAGAACGCCTCTTTCGTGGGACCACAACGCGTTGACTACGCTCAAGCTTATTTGTAATCTCCGTGGAGTTCGCGACCGGAAATCGACAGGAAGGGTACACACGGCGCCGTGGCCGCACAAGCACCACCCAAAACGCTTGCTCGCAATGTGGGCCCCGGCTGAGTTTGGTTATTTTAAGGACTTGCCGGAGATTCTATATCGTATTCTTGAAGGTGCCGACGTCCGTCAAAAAGCAAAGAAAGAGCGTTTGAGTCGGAGCGGAGGACCGCAGAGAGGAGGACGCAGAGGGTTTCGTGGAAGAGGCGAATTTGGCTTCGTGAACTTGATATTTGCTGTGAAATCAAATGAGATAACTCCGTTACTGATGCCTGTATATTTGCTGTGCTATGGTGTAATTTTCGTGAACTCGATATTTGTGTGGAAATGGAAAAGTTTGGTGCACTTCCTGGTGAAAATTTCACATGTAAAACCCTTGAGGTTTTTGATTTAAATACCATGGTTTCCATTTTGAATGTATCCGAGGAAGACGTCGCCATTTTGTCACCGGTAAAAGAGAGAGAGTATGTGTGGTTGGGGGCGGTGAGTTTTGGAGGAAATGAACAAAAATACCCCTCATAAAATAGCTCCGTTAACCAAATTAACTGCTCCGTTAAAAAATTGGATGAAAAGTTAACGGTAGGGACCACATTGGACTCAAATTGTTAGTACACTGGTCAATTTTAAGATATTGGGAGTACGAGGTGAAATCGGTTACTAACTGATAATACGTTGATCATTTTTATAATTATCCCTTTCCTTTTTGACAATTGTTAACTGCTTACGTAATTTGTGGGCTCAACCACTAAATAATGTGATTACAAACTAATATTAGGGGTGACAATTCGTATTATTGTGTCATGTTCGTGCCGCAATGTCAAGTTTTCATTTATGTATCGTATTTGATCATAAATATAACAATAAATGTTATTTTAATTAAATTTTTATTTTTTGTGTTTTTTTGTCGTGTCTCGTGTCTCTCCGTAATTCGTATCGTAATTCATATTTATAATTGTGTCGCACCGGCCATTGCCCTCTAAAGGCTTAACTAATATTGCTAATTGATATTTTGTGTTCAAAATTTCGTGACTTTTGAAGAAATTAAGTATTGAAAACTCACTTCAATGAAATCAGAAAGAAGACAAGAAGGCACGTTCTTGGCAGGCTTGTAAAACGAAATCTCTGTCAACTCCCTCAGCTTCTCCGGCGTCTGGGCCAACAATATCTCCACCGCCTCCTCCCCTTTCTTCACTCTAAACATCCCTCCATCCAAATCTCTCGATTCCATACAAACCCCAGCAGCACAAATCACCACCCTCTCCACCGCCTCCGGAAACTGCGCCGCCAAGCTGTACCCGACAAACCCACCGTAACTCATCCCGACCACGCTAATTTTACCGTCGATGCCGAGGGAAGTCATCGCTTTCATCAAACATTGTGCCTGGAAGTGTTCGGAGCGGTCGGGTTTGGTGGTGTGAGAGAGGCCGAAGAAGAGTAGGTCGGGAACGTAGAGGTTGAAGTAAGAGAGGAGTGGAGAGATGAAGGAATGCCATTGCCACATGGCGTTGGCGCCTAGGCCGTGGATTAGGAGGAGGTTTGGTTTGTTGGGTTTGTGCGTTTTGGGTATCCAAAGGTGGATTACGGTGCCGTCGCCGAGGTCGGTGGTTGTGGATTTTAGGCCGGCGGTGGTAAAGGTGAATCTGAAGCACCTGTCTCTTGTTGCTGTGAAGCTAATGCACTTCGCCATTGGAGCCGACGATAGTTTGGGTTTCCCCGAGAAATTGACGGCGCGATAAATTGATGAGAACTTGAGAAAATGACAAGGGTGTTGTTCGTGGCCAAATTTCAGGCTAAATGATGATGTTGAATCAGAAGAAACGAGCAGTGTGTGTGTGTGTGACAGACAGACAGATACAGAGAGAGAGAGAGAGAGAGAGAGAGAGAGAGAGAGAGAGAGAGAGAGAGAGAGAGAGGGTAAGCGAGATATTGAAGAGAGAGAATTGGGGGCAAACGATTAACTGAAGAAAATGATTAAGATAAAAAGTGGGTGTTGCCGGAGTAAGATGATCAGACCAGATAGGAGGAAAATAAGGAATGGAGAGAGAGAGATGGGGAATGCGACAAATTGATACGAGAAATTGAGAAATAAATATTGAGAAGTTGGAAAAAATAAAAATTGAGGAAAAATGGAAAATGATGGAGATTACTGATTAGAACATGATGATGATCAGAAAGAGGGGTTGAAGAAGGAGAGAAAGCATGAAAGAGAGTTTGAGAGTGAGGAGGGAGAGAGAGAGAGTGAGTGGTGAAGGAGATGCCAAATGGATGAGTAGGAATAGAAGAAGAATATAGAGAGTAAAGACGGATGCCGTCTAATGTGGTTGGCTGCTATTGGAGGGGTACAATTAAAAAGAAGGTTGGCCAACGACTACTGTCTGGACAGACAGCAGTCAGTCTCTTAGTTCTTTCTTTCTGTATTGACTTTTTTTTCAACTCTCTTTTATTTTTCAACGAGGAAAGTTATGGCTATTTAAAGAGTATTAAATTTTTTATATTAAATAATATATTAATTAATGTAGTATAAAAAAATTAAAAATTATAATTAATATATCATATCAATTGTTATATTAATTGACACATTATTTGATACAAAAAATTTAATATTTTTTAAGCACCCATAAAATTACTCTTTTCCAACACGTGTGCTAAAAACAATACCCTTTAAGTTCAAACTACACTTTTGAAAAAAAAAAACATTATTTTACCCATAATTTAGTATAATCAATAATTAAAAAAAAAAAAACTACCTTAAGGGGCGGTCCTCATGTAAAAAAGGCTCCCTTGAGGTGGCGGCCTCCCAACAAATACAACCACCCCTCCTCCCCCTCCATTCAAATTTCGTTAGTTTCGTAAAAAATTTGATAAAATTTGTAATTTTAAGAATTGAGATTGTAATTAAAAAAAAATTAATGAAGTTAAGAGAAACAATGGAGGACCGCCTATTGTAGGGAGCCTTTTCTTAAGAAGGCCACTTAGTGTAGGAAGCCTTTTGCCATAAAGGCCACTTGGTGCAGAAAACCTTGTCTTTTTTTTTTCTTTTTTTTAGTAGGGTCAAAATAATATTTTTGTCAAAAAAGTATTGCATTTAGAGCATTAACAAGAATGTATTTACAAATTGCAACTACGCCACTACCTTTGTTTCAATATAAATGTCATTTTAGTAAAAAATTTTAGCTTAAAATAAATATCATTATATGATTTTAGGAAATATTTACCTATATTTTATCAAAACTGCCCCTATTTACTACTCTTATTAATGAGTGTTGGTAAGAAAAATTCTACTACAAACTTAAATAAAGGTTGATGAGTCTTTTTGTAAATCGACTTAATTTGTAGGTAAATTGTTAAAATAACATTTATTTTGAAATGGGTCTAGTATACATCATATTATTGTATAATACAACTACAAATGCATAGATAATTGTACTATATAATACCTTAAAACTTGTTACTAATTTAATTTAAATAATAAAATTTATTGGTGAATTACGGGTCGGTACTTTTTTAAACATTTGTAATCGCTCCAGTCCAGTCATCTTTTTTTAAAATCGAAAAAAAATATTTTTGGGGTGAAAAGACGATTATGCCATTAATGAAAGAAAAACACGCGCGCATCAGTAACCCAAGGCATCGCGATGAGTAATCCAAGGTATCGCGTGGATTAATCATCGTGATGAGCAACCAAGACATTGCGATGAGCAACAAAGGCATCGCGATGAGCAACCAAGGCATCGCGATGAGCAATTAAGGCGCCGTTTGAATTTCAACTGCTGGAGGGGACTTGATTTTCGTTTACCTTTCGGGGGGGTTGCCCCCGAACTCCCACGAGGGATGCGATTGCCCATCATACTGCGATTGGTGAATTAAAACTCAAATCATTGATTAAAGTCACAAAATCGGTCCAAGAACATCTCACTCTATTTTTGGACAACACACTGTCAAGCTCGATTTGGATCTCAAAAATAGTATTTTTTGGTAGAAAATTGTGCACAAATATAGTACTAAGTTAGGATAACAATATGAGATTGATTTTAAACAAATTCGAAGCTTAAAACATAGATTAATGTGGCCAAAACAGCCCAAGAACAAGGAAAAACAGGATGAATTCAGAAAATTCGAATTTGATCAAATTGTGATCAAATTCGTGTTCTAGGCATGAAAATTGACCCCCAAATATAAGGGAAGACTATATTAACAGCATGAAATCGTTTACAAGTTTTCAGTTTCTTTGATGTAACTAACTATTTTTTATGTTTGTGTGTGTGTGTGTATTTTTTTTAACGAATCTCTAAAATAAAAGAGTGTTCATGTTGCATTGGGATATTTTAGGAAGAAAATTATCAAAATGTTTTTTTCCAGTTAAGAAAAAAAAGAGTGAATTTTAAGGGTTAAATTTTTTGAAAAGGGAACCGATCAGCAATTTACCGAAAATTTATTGTTCTAGCATTCCAAAAAGACCTCTCTACCTGCTTACATACAGCTAAATGTTGGAAATATAGGTGCGTCTGTTGATAATATTGGTGTTGTTATCAATACCGCTCTCTTTTTTATTAAATAGAGACTCCACCTAAAAAATTAAAATGTCCCTAAATTATATAATAATAAATCGTGATGGATCAATTTGATCAACTCAATGAGGGTACTTTTGTAATATTTAAGATAGTAAAAAAGTATTTACCTAAAGTTATTTATTAAAAATTACATTATTTTCCATCAACAATAAATAAGTAAAGGGTAAAAATATTTTTTTTCAATTAATTTAGGGAGCAATAAATATTTTATTATGAAATTTAGGGAACAATAAATGTTTTTGATTCAAATCAAATTAATCCATTTAGCATTACTCATCATATAAATACAAATTTTACACTCTTAGCCAAAAGAGTTTGATTATAAACAAATTAACATATTACAAATATTAATAAAAAACATTTTAAATAAGTAACATATATATATATATATATATATATAATAGCAGCCGTGCCTATAAAAGAAAATATCCCTCTAAAATATACTTTCCAAAAATGAAAGGTTATTTGCTTTGGTAAAAATAGGATATATGCCTTGAAAATATGAAGAGGATATCTTATTAATTTAATCAAATTTATTGAAATGATAAAAACCAATTTCTAACTTGGAAATATAAATTTATGTATTTTATATGAATATCTAATTAATTGACTCAAATTAATTAAGCTGATAAATTGAATCAAATTAATTGGGCAGATAAATCGAATCAAATTAATTTCACAGCTGAATCATTTCTTAACAATCAATTAATGGATTGACTATAGAGTTCTATAAACATTATAAATAACTAGGCGAATTATGAATCTCATATTATCAAAATATGTCACCCATCGTCTTCTAGAGCCGGCAAAATCAGCCCAGCTCAATGGATCGGCCCAGTCAGCTCGATGTTTGCATGAGTTAAAGTTTAATTTTTGGAGGCCCAAAAAAACGCGAGTCTTTTTGGCCCGATTCAGGAGGCCTGAAGGTTCAATTGGGTTTGCATCAAAAAAGCCCAGGGCTTTTGGGCTAGGCCCGGCCGGCACTATTTTATTATTATTTATTTATTTTCACTCAAAAATTAATTCTAACTTCTTAAATAATTAAAGCAATAATTAAAGCCCATCTATTTTAAAGCTAATTAGAATAGTCCAGTTAGCTTTATTGTTTGATACTATGATTTATACATTTTGTAATGCAATCTCAGACATTGAAGCAACTTGTTCTAATTTGATTATTGCTTTATTGTTTAATTATTGCTTTAACTGAACTAATAGAGTTAGTTTCTTAAATAATTAAAGTCCCGGACCATTATAGTATCATATTTATTTCTATTTTAATTAATGTTTGATACGGTGATTGCATTATTTTACCTTTAGTAGTTAGCAGTTAGGACAAACAATAAATCATAGTATTACTTTTGTTTAGTAAGTAACTTAGAATTTGATTTGGCAATTGGCATCACCATTGTTCTTTTTAGTTTATTTATTTTTCCAACAAGGACTTTTTGGCCCAATGGGCTTTGATGGGTGCGGCTGGGCTTGACTTTTCTTCGGCCCTAGTAAAATTGGGGCCGGCCCTCGATATTAAGTGTTGGCCCGGTGGGCTTGCACTGGGCCGACCCAGCCCAGTTCATTGCCAACTCTATCGTCCTCAACAAAATCACCAATTGAGTACAAAAAATATGTGTTGTATTTTGTATAGATTTGCTTGTATCCATAACCTAAATCTAAGCCAAGGTGACTAATGGGCCTGCGTGTCTGTTAGAGTGGTAACTTGTACTTAGACAACTGCTTGTAATAGCTTAGGATTGCTTCTTGTACTTAGCTTAGTCTTCAGAAGACGGCCTGTTGTATATCAGCTATCTTCACAGCAGTCATGTCCATCAAGTCATCAGTCAAGTTATCAGCAAAGCTTCATCAGCAATGTTGAAGATCTGTAGATCGTCTGACCAAAACTTGTCTGAAGATATGCCTTGAGTTATCAGCAAAGTCCTTCCTTGACTTTGACATAACGATAACCTGCAAAAACCATTTATTGGTTCATTCCTTATTAAGCATTTATCTAAGAAAAGGGCATTCTACCTGCATCTAATGTCTACCTATTTTTGGCAAATTGGTAGAATACAGCCTGGGCTTTGCAGAACTCCCTATTAGATTTAAACAATAAGATTAGAGCATTTAATGCAAGTATCTCCAGCATTAAATGTATCTAAATTCAAATTCTCCCAAGGTTGAAGATCTTCAACGGCTACAAGGACTCTCCTGAGTATATATTAAAGACTCCATTGAAGCATTGAAAAGACCTGAACTATTACTACTCCGAATTCTTCATCTTCAATCTTCAACACATCTAGTGCATTTAAAGCTTAAAAGCTAATTTTGTCAAACATTCTCTGAAAGAGCTCAAATCTTAGAAGCATAGTCTTTATAGCTCTTCATTGATTGCAATCCTTAGCATTCATAGTACACGAGAATTATATCTTTGTAGATATTAGTTCTCCCACAAACACTTGGTTAAAAATATTTTTGTACACGATATATTAGTGATCCTTGTGATTATTTTAGTGAAAAAAATAGTGCACATTTTCAAATCCAAAGCTAACCACTTTGGTAGTGGACGTAGCACTTATTCATAGTGTGAACCACTTCAAATCTTTGTCCATTTACTTCATGCTTTATTACTTTGATTATTTCCTTAACAGTTTCCAGAATTTCCAACTGAAGTTAAGAACTGCCGATCTTGGCTCATTAAGATCAGCTATCCTCAACTTGTCCTATACTTCACTAGTATTCCGCTGTAAAATATTTTCTAACTCTCTTGTGAAGTAATTTTATAAAGCCATTTTTCTGAAATTGGAAATAGTCTATTCAACCACCAACCCCCCCCCCCCTTCTAGCTTATTTAAGCACCTTGAGACCTAACAATTTGTATCAGAGCTTGACTCTTTGAAAACAATTTTTTTTAAAGATTAAACTCTTGAGAGATTAAAGATTCAATGGCTGCTCATCAAATATTGGAAACTTGAAACGTGAACCATTGTCCAGTCTTGGATGAAGTTCATTTTGATATCTGGAAGGACAAAGTTAAAAGACACATGAACTCTATTGATAAACGTTTGTGGAAATGTGTTACAGATGGTCCAAGGATTCCTATGAAAGCCAACACTCTTGCTGCTATTAATCTAACTGCAGATCCTGAAATTTCAAAGCCAGAAGCAGAATGGGATGAAGAAGATAGAAAGAATGATGCTTTGGATGGAAAAGCCATTAACATCATTACCACCTGCGTAGACATAAGCACCTACTAACAGATCATCAATCTAGATACAGCTTAAGAAACGTGGGAAGCTATATTGGAATATCAAGAAGGTGATGGAGAAATAAAGAACAAGCTATACACTTGCATCCAGAAATTTGATTCATTCAAGAAAGATCCTAAAGAGACCCTCAGAAGCGCCTACAACAGATTCTACGAGGTAGTAAACTCTTGCTGTGACTTTGCTGAGGAAGCAAACATATGCCTTATGGCCAGGGAATCACCGCATGACTCAGTAAGATCACTGCCATTTCAACAGGATGATAGTAATGATGATGAGCTCAATGAACCTTCAAGGGGAGAACTCATCAAAGCTAACAAGGACATGCTGGAAGAATTTGCTAAATTTAAAACTACCTATGTAAAATTAGCCAAAAAACATGAATTGGCTGTCTCTGAGAAATCTACCTTGGTGTCTGAGATCAAAGAACTCAATAGACAATAAGCAGAGAATATCAAGACTCAAAAGGAGAACAAAGCCTTAAATGAAAAGGCAGAATTCTTATTTGAACACATAAAGAAAATCAATTCTGAGAAAGAAAACCTCCAAAAGGTTGTTGATGCTTGGAATAATTCCAAAGGAAACTTTGATACCATTCTTACAAAACAAAAACCTCTTGATGACAAAACTGGTATCAGTTTCCAATGTGAGTTCAATGTAGGAAGTTCATCTAGTTCTCAAGAAAATGAGACAACTGAAGTGATTACTGAGGAAATGACTGAGGAAGTTGTCTATGATCAGCATCCTTCTAAAAAGGGAAAGCAAGGACTTGGTTTTAAGAAAGTTCAATTTGTTTACTCTAAAAACAAACCAGACAAGTCCAATGGTAAGCAAACCGTCAATGTCAATGACATTGTTAATAGGGAGGCTGAGCAACAAAGACCTACTCTCAGACATCCTGTGAAAGCAGTGATGGCTGATAACAAGTCAAAGAAGTCTCAACCTAAGCCTATTAAATTTATCAAAGGAAAGATTGCTAACCACAACCCTGCTGATAAAAAGCTCAAGGGAATTAAGCATGAAAATGTAAAATCTCTTGTTAAAAGGCCTGCTACAAGCCTACAGCTAAGCGTAACAACACTAGAAAGTTGCATTATCAGCCTAAATCCAATGAGCATGTCATCAGCAGACCAGTCATTCCCAAGACTGCTGATCATAAGAAGACTTCCAAGGAAATCATCAGACATGTTCAAGGTTTTCATAACTGTTCTTTCTGTAAAGGTCATAGTCACAAGATTCATGAATGCCTACTGAGATTCATACCTAAACCCAAAGGGTTCACACCTCTAAAGGTTAAACAGGTATGGGTTCCAAAAGGCTACTGACCCTCAGGACCCAAAAATAAAAGGGGACCATATACTTAAATGTTTAAATTTCAGAAATACATCATGGCTGTCAATGAGGAGGAGAAAGACTTATGGTATCTTGATAGTGGTTGCTCTAAGCACATGACTGGAGATCAGGATCTTCTCTCCAATATTATTAAAGCAAAAGGTCCCTCAGTGATTTTTGGCGACAATTTTAAAGGGAAGACAGTTGGCTATGGATGTATAGTTCGAGGAAATCTTTCCATCAGCAAAGTATCTCTAGTAGAAGGCTGGAAGCACAATCTCCTAAGTATATCACAATTCTGTGATAAGGGACTGATATATCAATTCACTTCAAGTCATTGCTTTATAAAGGACAGTGAGACCTGCACAACAATCTTGACTGGATTCAGAAAAGGAAATGTGTATGTGGTTGATCTGAATGTTGTGGGAAGAAAATCAAGCCTTTGTTTAATTGCAAAGACCTCCAATGATAACAATTGACTGTGGTACAAGAGACTCAGCCGCTTCAACTTCAAATATATCTCTAAGTTATCAAAGGACAACTTGGTTGTTAGTCAGCCAAAGATATCGGCAGATCATGACAAGCTTTGTAAGGCATGTCAGCTAGGAAAATTAACCAAGTCATCATTTAAAAGCAAGCCATGTCTATCAACTACCAGACCTCTACAGCTACTTTACATGGATTTATTTGGTCCAGTCACTACTGCTAGTCTTGGTGGCAGTAAGTATACACTAGTAGTAGTAGATGACTATTCAAAATTTACCTGGGTTTAAATGTTGTCTTCTAAAGATGAAGCCTATGACACTATAACAGCACTTTTTAGAAGACTGCAGACTCAGAAGCTGGATAACATTGATGATATCAGATCAGACAATGGGACTGAATTCAAAAACAATGGTATGGCCAAATATTGTGATGATCATGGGATTGGTCACAACTTTTCTACTGTTGGCACACCTCAACAAAATGGAGTTGCTGAAAGAAAGAATAGAGCTCCCATTGAAGCTGGGAAGACCATGATTGTTGAAGCAAGGCTGCCTATGTACTTCTGGGCTGAAGCAGTAAATATAGCCTGCTTTACTCAAAACAGGTCTTTGAATAACAAGTTTCATAACAAAACTCTATATGAAGTATGGAGAGGCAGAGCTCCCAACATTAGTTTCTTCAAAATATTTGGATGCAAATGCTATGTTCTTTACAATAGCAGAGAACATAGAGGTAAGTTTGAATCCAAAAGTGATGAAGGAATATTTCTGGGATATACTAAATTTTCAAAAATATATAGAGTTTATAATAAAACTTCTCTTAAAGTTGTTGAATCTGTATATGTCTCTTTTGATGAATTTGATTTTATTGGGCCACATTTGGCTCCTAAGGTTTCTAATGATTCTGATGAGTGTGAGACAGGTACAGAACAGTCAAACTCTAACTCTGCTAAAGCTGTATTCCCACAAGTTCCTTCAAAGATTAACTTGATAGAACCTCTAACTGGTGATAGTGGATCAGCCAATGATGAATCAGCTAATCAATAATATGTTATTCCATCTACACCAAAAATATTTTAGCCTACCTTGGAAATCTCCTACTATCCTGAAAACCAAGCTCCAGACATCTCCACTTCTCAAGAACTAAACTCTGCTGATGCTATCAGACAAGATCTTCCTACTAAAATCAGAGAAGTTAAAGATCATCCTATCAGTCAAATCATTGGTGATCTAAACGCTGGTGTTCAGACAAGACAAGCTTCAAGGAATGAATGCATGTATTCTACTGCATTTGTCTCAAATATTGAACCCAAGAAGGTAGATGAAGCTCTAGAAGATCCAAGCTGGGTAGAAGCTATGCAAGAAGAATTAAATCAATTTGATAGATGCCAAGTTTAGACAATTATTCCTAGGCCTAAAGGACAATCAGTGATTAGAACAAAGTGAGTTTTCAGAAACAAGATGGATGAAAATGGAAATATCACCAGGAATAAGGTAAGACTGGTAGGCCAAGGATATAGACAGGAGGAAGGAATTGACTATGATGAGATATTTGCTCCTGTTGCAAGATTAAAAGCTATCAGACTCTTCCTTGCCTATGCATCTTTTAAAGATTTCAAGCTATATCAAATGGATGTTAAAAGTGCATTTCTTAATGGTGAGCTGCAAGAAGAAGTCTATGTGGAACAGCCACCAGGATTCCTAGATAACTCAAAAAGAGAGGACGTATACAAATTGAGAAAAGCCTTGTATGGACTCAAGCAAGCTCCAAGAGCCTGATATGAGACCCTTTCAAAGTTTTTGATATCTCAAGGCTATGTGAGAGGTCAAATTGACACTACTCTTTTTATCATGAAACATAAAGGTCATTCATTACTTGTTCAAATTTATGTTGATGATATTATATTTGGTTCTACTAATAAAAATCTTTGTAAAAAGATTTGAAAAGCTTATGCAGAATAAGTTTGAAATGGGCATGATGGGAGAACTCAATTTCTTCCTAGGACTTCAAATTCAGTAAAGCTCAACTGGTATCTTCATCAACCAAGCCAAATATGCTAAGGACCTCATCAAGAAATTTGGGCTTGAGAATGCAAACAGCTTCAGCACACCTATGGCTACTAACTGCCATCTTGACAAAAATGAAAAGGACAAGAAAGTGGACATGACTCTTTACAGAGGCATGGTTGGATCGCTTTTATATTTAACTGCTAGTAGACCTGACATCATGTTTGTTGTTTGTGTTTGTGCTAGATTCCAAGCAAATCCAAAGGAGTCTCACTTATAGGTTATCAAAAGGATCATCAGATATCTAATTGATATATCCAACTTGGGTATTTGGTATCCAAAGGATTCATCCTTTACTCTTATAGGCTATTCTGATGATGACTTTGCTTCTTGTAAGGTTGATAGGAAAGCACAAGTGGGGCATGTTAATTCTTAGGAAATAGACTTATCTCATGGGCCAGCAAAAAGAAAATATATGTTTTAACTTCAACAACTGAAGCAGAATACATAGCTGCTGGTAGCTGATGTTCACAATTGCTGTGGATCAAACAGTAACTTGTAGATTATGAGATCAAGACTACTGATTGCCCTATCATGTGTGACAATACATCAGCCATCTCAGTCTCTCAAAACCTGTCATGCACTCCAAAACAAAGCACATTGATGTAAGATATCATTTTCTCAAAGATCATGTGGAAAAAGGAAATATCAACATGCAATATGTATCTACTGATCAACAATTAGCTGATATTTTCACCAAGCCACTTAACTCAACCAGGTTTGCCTATCTCAGAGGAGAGCTTGGTATGCTTGACCTAAATCCTTAACTCTTTTAAAATCTCTTGATTTATTACACTTTGCTTGTTTATAGAACTGCCTATCTTACGAGCCAATTATAACACTGCCGATGTTGTAGGACAACCTCAGGTAAGTATTCATTACTCCTATAAAACCCTAACGGTAGTTTTCAAAACGAAAGGACCAAATCTACACTTTTTATACTTATATGTATAGTCACTAGTCAGACATTAAATGCGAACTTCAAAAACTTATCAAATCCTATTTATTAAAACGTCTAACATAGAAATAGCAAATTTTACTGTTTAACTATTCATTTTTTTTTTCTAAAACCCGCCATTTTTCACTTTTTCAAACTCTCGTCATTGTTGTACTTTCGAAGCTCTTCTAAAATTTTCAATTCCTCTATTCTTCTGTGTTTAATCTACAATGGTAAGTAATACTACCTATCTTAGTTCATTTAATTTCAGTTTCACTGTATTCCACGCTTTGATTTTGAATCATATGAACTGTTCTATTCTAACGCCATTGATGAATTGTGTATGCTTGATTTTAAAAACATTTGGGTGATTATTGATGATTTCTGGGTATCCAATACGTCTAATGTTCTTCAAATATGCATATTTACAACTTATCATATTGGATTCTCTGGAAATAGTTGAATTTTGTACTTGTATAAAACCCTGGATATGAACTGTGTTATTGGTGAACTTTTGCTTTCAAAAGTACAAGTTTGCTAGCATATTTTGGGTTTTGATTTGAACAGTACGTGTTTCTATAAGACTTGTTGATAACCTTTTCGTATCAGACATTCCAAACTCTGCTGATTGTGAATATAGGCAAAGACACAATCTTCTAAACCTGCTAGTACATCGATATCTGCTGATCCAGCCAAATCATCGAGAACTATCGAAGCTGCACAAAGGCCTATTGCCCATCTACCAAAGAGCAGCTATCATCCAGGCGTCACCATCAATTCTCAATCAGTGCAAGAATATTCTTCCAGTGTGAGTCTTGTGAAAGATCTAACTGAAAGTGGAATTCTTCCACTATTCGAATTGGGGGATGTCGACTACATCATCAAGTTAGTCGAAGAATTCTACACTTACATGATTTTCCCCTTCCTCCAATCAACAAAGATGATCCTGTCGACAAGAGCTATATTAAGGGCTACATTAGAGAGAGGTTTGTCAAAATTACCTACAAGGATGTGTGTGAAATTTTGGGTCTTCCTACTGAAGGAAAAATGGATTTGACTGTGGAACAATCTGATGCGACTTGGGCCATGATGCGTGGAGAAGCCAAGCTAGAGCCTCTATCAGAGATGTCCAGGAATCTATTTCCTAAGGTTCCATATCATATAAGCCATTTGATCGATAAAGGTCTTTTTTTCAAGAATGGATCAAGGGACATCTTTACCTCCCACCAACTGATACTTACCAAGGCCATTATTCTAAGAAAACAATTGAACTGGGCCAAAATTGTCTACTCCATGCTCTTTGACAATATGATGGAAGTTCAAGCCATCTCTGGAATGTGACGACCCTTTGTCCGTATCATCAATGCAATCCTGAGTGGTTATCCAGAAATTGATAAAACCATAGTTGTTAATGAGATCAACAAGGTGACTAACACCTATGTATTCACTCTCAATAACATGAAACGCTATAAGGAAGATGTAGCAAAAAGAGGTATTGCTGCTACTGCTGGGCCTTCTGTATAGGCCAAAAAGGGCAAGAGAAAGCTTGTCTCTTCAAGCGAGGAACATTCTGCTCAAGAGGAGCCAAAACCAATTGCAGCTTCTTTACCTGAAGACTTTGATTTAGGGCGTCTAGATCATGACCCTTTGAGCCTAAAGGAAAATAAGCCAGGACAACCTCTCCCTTACCTTCAAAACCCTCCAAGAAGCATGCCGAATCCTTAAAGGCTGCTGAGAGGAGGGATACATCCACTTTTGAACCAGCCCATCTCAAACCTAATACTCAAACACCCAAGGTCAAAACCAAAACCCTAAAGTCCACTGATGAAGACTTTGGCTTACCTACATCTATGCCACCGCAAGCCACCTCTACACCAGACATTTCCCAATCAGCCTCACCAGAAAACCTCAACATTGCTGAACCCTTACTAGACAATCCAATTCCAACCATTCTTGAAACCTCTCCATCAAAATCAAGGCAAGGCCGTCGTATCAAATAAAGTGCCAAAAAGGTCAAGTTTGTGCCCTCTGCCGATCAGATATCTACACCCCCTTCTTCTCCTTCACCTCTCCAACCTAAACCAGCTAACCCTCCTACTCAATCTGCATCTATTGACCAGCCAACTCCTTCTCCAGCCATTACTAGAATCACTCATTCTCCTGACCCAGAAGAGGTGGAAGACTCCCCTAAAAGTCTACACCTCACCCGTACCAAACGACCTCTTTCCTCTTCCCCAGACCAGCCTACCCCAAAATGCCAAAAATTTAACCATTACAGCCATCTCCACCCAGACATCCAAGAACTGCTGTTCATTCGCGACAGCCGTCCTAAGCCAAACCCTGCCGATACTAATCTCTACCTCTCTACCCTTGACTACCTAAAAAGGCTACCCTGTACACCCTTGTCTGCCGAGGAAATGCTCATGAAATGGGGAAATATCTATGAGCCTCTTCCTTCAGCCTGGTCCCAACAATTCTTCATGCACAACTCTGCTGTGCAGGATCTTATGATCCTTAAGCAGTGGAATGCTATCTCTAGGGACCTTGGCATCTCACCTCTTTCTCCAGCCATCTTTTCTCCTTTTCTATTTCTGCCCTCATTCTCCCCATTTACCCCTTCAGCCAATCTTCCCTCTCCTTCGACTGAGCCGGACTTGCCTTCGATCGCATTTTTTTCTGCCCTCCAGGCTGTTCTGGCCTTTTCTCTCACATCTTCATCTCAACCGGCTTCCACCAATACCAACTCATTCCCTACCCATCCGTTCTTCTACAACCAAAGATTCATGACTTTTTTCTTCTCTTTCCTTCCCGTGGACCTCATCCCCTTCCGTCTCTCTCTATGCTTTTAGTTCATCCCCTTGTATTCTCGCTTACCTTTCCCATGGGAGTCAATATACCCCCATGCTGCCTTTGTTCAAAATTTCTCACCTTTGCCTATCCCTCCTTTTTGTATTTCTTTCTCTACTTAAGCCTCCACCAGCCGATTCCAAGCCTCCACCAGCGACTCCAAACCTCCACCAGCCAACCCCAAACCTCTAACAGCCAAGTTCATGGCTCTATTTTCATTAATCCCTCTTCTGTTAAAGATTTTTTAAAGAGTTTTAAAAAACTTATGACCAGCCTCGATCATAATCTGCAGCACCTTGCGGCCAAATAGTCTCACACGACTGATGTCAATGCAGACTATATGACCACGGTCATTGCTGTTGCTCGAGAGGCCAAGCATGCGGCCTCGATGTGCCAACTAACAGTTACTGCCTATCAAAATCTTCTGCTCGATCGTCTCTCCAGCTCATCAAGTTCTTCCACAGCCCTCATCAATGACAAATTCGAAACTTTTCCTCAAGGGCTTCTTTCTATGATAGAGATGATCAATACTGACTACAAAAGTTAGCTTAATGCTCAGAAGGCTATGAACCATTCGGTGCATACGTCTGTACATGCCACCAGGACCGTCTCTCGTAAGTATTATGGCCTTATTCAAAAAAAGCTGCAGGCCTCTGTTCACCGGTTAGCCAACATGGATGCCTCGCTTGCGTCCATAAAGAAAGAGATGAGTAGACTTCAAAATGATTAGCTGACCAATCTGTTTGAGAAGAATGCTATGTTACGGATTAAGAACAAAAATCTCTCTTCAGAGCTGAAGGATGTCAAGAATGCACTTGAAGCAGCCAACGCTGAAATTGCAAGACTCAAAGTTGTTACTAACTTAAGACAAGAGGGACAAGCTTCAACCTAACTGGTATATCCATCCTTGTCTTTTATAAAGAACTATTTTGACAAAACATGGTATTAAACTCCTTGTTTAATATACAATGACCATCTTTTCTTGTCTAAATTTTCATGCTTTATGATTAATTACTTATTTTGTGTACATCAAATTTAAACCACTGGTTTAAAGACATACCCTATAAATTACTTTATCTGTCTATCTTTAAATACAGCTTTATTACAAGTGTTTTTATGCCTTAATTCATTATCTATAAACACTTTATAAGTTGAATACATTGACTACCTTGTAAGTCCATCTAGGACATGCTTATTTAATATAATATCTTTGAAGTATGTTATTACTAGAATTGGACATGGTCCGCTTCCATTGTATTCATAAGGTCATGGACTCAAGTAAATAGGAGAAGATTGTGGTATTTTGTATAGATTTGTTTGTATCCATAACCTAAGTCTAAGCCAAGGTAACTAATGGGCATGCGTGTCTGTTAGAGTGGCAACTTGTACTTAGACAACTGCTTGTAATAGCTTAGGATTGCTTCATGTACTTAGCTTAGTCTTCAGAAGACGGCCTGTTGTATATCAGCTATCTTCATATCAGCCATGTCCATCAAGTCATAAGTCAAGTTATCAGCCAAGCTTCATTAGCAATGTTGAAGATCTGTAGATCGTCTAACCAAAACTTGTTTAAAGATATGCCTTGAGTTATCAGCAAAGTCCTTCCTTGACTTTGATATAACGATAACCTGCAAAAATCATTTATTGGTTCATTCCTTATTAGGCATTTATCTCAGAAAAGGACATTTTTCCTACATCTACTGTCTACCTATTTTTGGCAAATTGACAGAATACAGCCTGGGCTTTGCAGAACTCCCTATCAGATATAAATAAAAAGATTAGAGCATTTAATGTAAGTATCTCCAGCATTAAATGCATCTAAATTTAAAATTTCCCAAGGTTAAAGATCTTCAACGGCTACAAGGACTCACCTGAGTATAAATTGAAGCATTGAAAAGACCTGAACTACTACTACTTCGAATTCTTCATCTTCAATCTTCAACATAGCTAGTGCATTCAAAACTTAAAAGCTAATTTTGTCAAACATTCTCTGAAGAGCTCAAATCTTAGAAGCATAGTCTTTATAGCTCTTCATTGATTACAATCCTTAGCATTCATAGCACACGAGAATTATATCTTTGTAGATATTAATTCTCCCACAAACATTTGGTTAAAAATATTTTTGTATATGATCCATTAGTGATCCTTGTGATTATTTTAGTGGAAAAAATAGAGCACATTTTCAAATTCAAAGCTAACCACTTTGGTAGTGGACGTAGCACTCATTCATAGTGTGAACCACTTCAAATCTTTGTCCATTTACTTCCTGCTTTATTACTTTGATTATTTCCTTAACCGTTTCTAGAATTTCTAACTGAAGTTAAGAACTGCTGATCTTGGCTCATTAAGATCAGTTATCCTCAACTTGTCATATACTTCACTAGTATTCCGCTGCAAAATATTTTCTAACTCTCTTGTGAAGTAATTTTATAAAGTCATTTTTCTGAAATTGGAAATAGGCTATTCAACCCCCCTCCCACTTCTAGCCTATTTGAGCACCTTGAGACCTAACAATATGCATCAATATATATGATCCTGCATCTTTTATCTTCTACAATTGACCGCCTCATTAGGTTTGGTTAGTCTCATTAATCCCACCAAATTGCAATGGGTCCAGAAACTTGAATTAGTTATACTATACATTCACAAGGGAGACAGCTCAATAATATTTAGTTTTCAAGAGGTAGGATCTAGATCTATATTTCTGGTTTGAATTTTTAATAATTTTTTCAATCTATTTTTATTCCATTTAGTAATTAAAAAGTCTTAATTTCTAGCAATGAGTGTAAATTGAATTATGCAAGCATATTAAATTAAATCACAAAATAACGCTAATTCTGACAAAGACGAAAGGAACAACTTCCTTAGCTCCTCAGCAGCTTTCTGACAAAGACGAAAGGAACAATTTTCAATTTTCTTAACAATAGTAGCAAGACAGAACTCTATAATAATAATATTATTATTATTAATATTAATATTAATAATAATAATAATAATATTAATATTAATATTAATATTATTATTATTATCAAATATCAATATTATTATTAATATCAATAATAATATTAATACTAATATTATTCTTTATATCAATATTAATAATAGTAATAATAATAATAATAATAATAATAATAATAATAATATTATTATTATTATTATTATTATTATTATGTCAAAAAATATTGTTATTATTATTGTTTTCGTCAAAAAATGAAGAGTCAATTGATATTCTTGCAAAAAAATAACTAACGAACTTAGATTTGAATAAATCCTAACCAATTATGTCAAAAAATAAAGTGCATGAACGATTCATCTTTTTTTTTTTAATTGAAAAAAGGTACTTTTATAAAATTGTTCTTAAAATACCCTTGTTTCTTGCATAACTATTTTATCTTCATCTTAGCAACGCTCAACCCAATTACTTGAAATACTTTCAATTATGTAATCAAGTGAGTCCCATATAAATATATTTTATCGACTGCATCTTTATTTGTTAATGCAACTTTCATCTTCTCTGTACAATTTTACCTTTTTTCAAGGGTACAAACAATGACTATGCCTCTAGTCTACCATGATTGTTTGGTTTAAAAAACCCAAAATGGTACTACAAGTTAGATTACACAACATAAAACTGGCTTCTTAAATCCCTGCTTTCATCCAATTAAGAAACAACTCCCATCGGAAAACTTTTATGTGATTGATCTTGTGACGAGTAATTGATTAATTTATAAGGAATTAATTAATATGAATGCATATTTATAAACACATATCTTATGCGAATCTGAATGCGTATTTATAAGGAATTAATAAGTTTAACTATAAAAGATGATGATTTGTTAATCGCGATGCAAAGATTTGTGCTTGTCGATGCCCAATTGTTGCATCTCAAATTGAATTTCTGCACAATTTTTACCTCCTGATGTACAAATTAATCTAAGAAAGTAGCACTGCATCCCGATGCCCAATTGTTGCATCTCAAATTGAATCCCGATACACAATTCTTGCATCCTTATGCCCAAATTAATCTGAAAAAGTAGCACTGCATCCCGATGCCCAATTTCTGCATCCTGATGCCCAATTGTTGCATCTCAAATTAAATTCCAATACACAATTCTTGCATCCCGATGCCCAAATTAATCTGAGAAAATGGCACTGCATCCCGATGCCCAATTATTGCATCCCGATGTCCAATTGTTGCATCTCAAATTGAATCCTGATGCACAATTCTTGTAACCCGATACCTAATTGTTGCATCTCAAATTGAATTCTGATACCCAATTGTTGCATCCCGATGCCTTGGGATGCCTGATGCGCGTGTGTCTTGGTTTCATTAAGGGTATTATTGTCTTTTTGATCAAAAAGTGTCTTTTCAATTTAAAAAAAAAAAGATGAACTGGAACGAATTGAAATGTTGAAAAAGGGACCGGCCCAAAATTACCCCTAGATATTAAGATGTGCTACTATTAAATAATTTGGGCCATATTTCCTTCGGCTAAAATTAATTAAGTTTTATCATCTGAAAATTATGGATTGAGTTAAGGATTGTTAGGCCCATATAAAATTTTAGTTTTTTGAATGGTTGAAATAAGTGTCAAATTCGAGTCGGTCCCTTTTAGACAAATTACATTCGCTAAAACTCACTATAATTATTTTCAATTGCTAAAGAACATATTTTTTTTACGAAATGTCATCAATGCCCTTTAAAAACACAGAACAGTGTACGCTGTGCATCAATAAAGCACAAAACGATGCATCGCAACACAACACGATGCACATAAAACATGGAACGACAAAACTGTGCATCACAAAACAAAAACGATGCATCACAATACAAGATGATGCACAAATTTTGTACATCGTGATTTTTGCAATGCACAAATTTTGTGCATCGCGATTTTTGCTATGCACAAATTTAAAAAATCAAATACCCGGAAAGAAGCAGAAGAAGAAGAAGATGAGTAAGCATAAAGTATTCCTAAGAGTACTAATTACTGTGAATACAATAACAAAGATTCAATGGAAAAGAAAAGAGTTCCGTATGAATCTCGTCTCATCGAAAAAGGACATCAGGCGGGCCGAGAGACCAATTCATTCTACCGACCCATCTGGACTATGAAATCTTCAAGAGCTCAAGCAGTTGCTATCCAAACGGATTAGAGAGAAAGCAAGGTATATTCCACCACTCACTTCAGTTGTGGAAGACATATGCTATGTCCCTTTTTTTTTTGCTTTAATGGCAAGTAGTCTCCTTTTTTCCAATATCTCATTTTCAGTAAGCTCAATCGGACGAAGGAGTAAGGAGCATCGACTCAAGTCCTTAGTTAGGCAGAGGTCTAAGGTGGATGTGGTGGGTTTTTGGGAAGTGAAGGAGGTGGTTATAGTGTTGGAGAGATGAATTGAGTTTTTTAAGAAATGAAGGGGACAGCATGCTCAAAGGGGGGCAATTTTGAAATAAATAGTCAATTTATCATTTAGAGTGGACTTAAGCGGTTGGAAATAAATATCTTGTCCTTAAGTGGTTGAATATTCTACAAAGTGGACTAGCCCGCAATTATTCCTTGAAATAAGATAATCAAATTTGTTCAATTGGCCCATATAAAATTTGTTCTCTATTTTTCTTGGTGTTTGATTTTTTAATTGCATTGTCATAATTCATAAAATACTGAGTTTTAACAGTGTAGTATAGTATTGAGGGTTTTATAAGAAAGCATGTTATACTGACGACAATTTTTATTTATTAAATTTATTTTTTTATCCTAATGTTTTAATTTTTGTTTGATTTTCATATTTTATAGTCATTAAAAAATAAATTTTTTGTATTAATAAATATTACTATATATCAGTGCATCGCACGGGAGCTATACTAGTTGTAATTAAAAAAAGAGGGAGTCACCCAAATTGGGCGACAATATTTAATAACGTCGCCTACATTTTGTGACACTATTAAATAGTGTTGCCCAATTTGGGCAACGCTCACTTTAAGAAAAAAAAAATATTTTTTTATTTTTAAATTTAAAAAATGGCGTTTCACCTTAATCTTTTGAACGAAAAATAAATCAATATTTTTTCAATTAGTAGCATTTTAGAATAATGTTTTGTAAGAAAATAATAATAAATTATCCTCAAATATTACTTCAAAATTTAAATTTTAAAATAAAGTTTTAGATAAGTTAAATAATTTATAATATTTTAAATATTTTTTAATCACATTTTAAATGTTTTAAATAATTATTAAGTTGATTTTTAATATCTTTAATAATTATTAATTTGATTTGTAATAAGTTTAAAATATATTTTATTATTATTTGTATACTTTAAGTTTTCTTTAGTCGAATTTGTATCAGGTTTAAATAAAAATTAGTTGCATTTGTAATGGGTTAAAAAGTCAAGCAAGTAAAATTAGAAATAGTACATCAATTAAAAATAAAAATAATACTCCCTCCGTTCCAGGCAAAGAGTCCAGTTTTGACTTTTTTGGTCAACTTAGTTGAAGTTTGACCGATAATTAACATAAATTTAGTGATTTTTACAAAGTTTTGAAAGTTGCAATCCATAGTATTCTTAAAATAGTTTTTAATTAATAAAATTTTATTTCCTAAAGCATAAGTAAAGTGTGTAAAATTTTGATTTGAATAGTCAGATGTTAACTTTTAAAAAAGAAAAGTGAACTCTTTGGCTGGAACGGAGGGAGTACATCAATTAAAACTAAAATAATCACACATGTGCCCGCAGCAAGCATTTCCCAATGTCTTTTTATCTAGCTCTCGCCGTCTGTCGCGGTGGAGCAATTTCAAACGGACACTTAAATATTGTAGTTTCCGCAATAAGATATAAAGTATCAAATACTATTGCATATGAGAGCCCGTTTGTTCGCGCGTTTTGGCCAAAATGCAGGGTTAAAACGCAGCTTATTCCTTAACTTAGCGTTTCAATGCTGCGGTAGAAAACGCAGCGTTTTCAAAACGCAGCTGCGTTTTAAAACGCTGGAATTCCTAGCTTTTTCCCAAAACGCAGATTTTAAAACGCAGTAGGGAATAAAAAGCAGCGTTTTGACATAATATCCCAAACGCATTTATAAAGAAAAAAGTCGCGTTTTAAATAATCTGCGTTTTATAAACGCTGCGTTTTTAAAACACTGCGTTTTCAAAACGCAGGCTCTGAATTAATAAGAAGATAAATCATAATGACTCATTAACTTTAAGAGAGCCCTATGCACCAAAATAAACTTTAAGAGGTACCACTTGGAAATGCGAACTCTCCCTGAACCACTCCAAATACCCCGCTACAACTTCATTCGGGACCGAGGTTCCAAAAGACCCTAAATCAGATGCGCACGACAGTTATCCATGAGTCTCACGTCCTCCTCATCTGATCCTTGTTGTAGACATATTTGTTATTTCGACCCCTATAGATTTTCTTTGGGATGAATACCCCGGTCAAAATTATCTGGACATACTTAAACTGAAGCAAGCATCTTTTAGGCATGTATGGCTCCGTAATACTCTTGCAATGAATTATTTAGTGTATATAGTAATTGACACCACATGAATTCGGTTCTTTCCAAACTTAGTTCATTTCACTTGTACGATATAGTCCAATGTAAGTTATAAAACAATTCAAATTAAGTCAATTAAATTCATACTATTTCAAAAAAAAAAAAAAAAAAAACACTCTACTTGTTCAGAGGTAAATTTATCAAGCATGCGCTTGTACATTTGCTGATCTGTCAACAAAAGAGCATCGAACGACCTCTATGAGGAAGTAAGGGCCCATCTCAATGCATAAGGATGGTCAGGTTGCCAACCATCTCTCTTAGTCGGTCTAAACTCAAGGAAGTACTTGTACATCCAAGCATAACAAAGTAACATCAAATAAATATTAAGTGAAATGCAGTTAGTAAAATTTGACTTAACACTAAAACATAATTAAACGTACCTCCAACAAAGTTAGACAACTGTCGATCTGAGCAGTCTCTGCCTTAGATGTTACATCGAGCTGACGATATAAATATGCTAGCTAGGTCACCCGCGCCCCATGCATAAGATCGCACGTTATCCAGGGTTAACAAGAATGACAAAAAGTGGGCACTGAGTCTGGTTTTTGTTTTGTCCATAAACAGTATTGGCCCAACAAGAAAAGCAAATATCCAGTGGCTTTAATATGTGGACCTACATTGTTCAGAGATAAACAGTCATGTAACGTACTAAACCTCACGGTGCTGGACTTCTACTCAGCCATTACCTCACTTGGACTTATGCCTAAATGGGTCCCTATTTGACCATTGAGGCTTGGAATAGTGGTCTTGAAGATGATTGGATTTCCTTGCACGAGGATACATGATAAATACCACACATCATGCAATGTGATAGTCATCTCTCCGAACGGCATGTGAAAATTATTTGTTTCTAAATGCTATCTCTCCACAAAAGCTGAACTTATGTGCATGTTTAGTTGGGGATACATGCAATCCCTCAAATGTGCCAACCCTAATTGTGGAATAAGGTGTATTGCCTCCTGATTATACATACCTCACAAAGATAATCGTTCATAACATTGTATTTGGTCAATGTATCACATTTTTGTTTTACAAGACAAATTCTTTATAGGAATAAACAAAAATAAATTTCATAAACATTAGGAGCATGAAAACTAATTCTTACCTCACCATTCTATATCACGTGTGCAATATGTCCAAGAAAATCAATGAGTGGCTCCAGTATACTAGGCCCTCCATCTTTACACTCCTGCTCCTGCTCCTCCTACTTATCATGTAAGACCCTTTCACATCCCCAAAGTTTGGCTAGAACCAGCCCAATCCTGATGATCAATGGGGGAGTCACCAACCATGTTAAACCTAGACCCATCTAATGAAGAAGTGTCTCTGCCTGAATTACGTCACCCAAAAGTGGTGAGCTATCGGCCCGACTATGCTACATCTTAGGTAGCGCGTAGCCTAATGGAGATGTATCTCCTCATCAAGGAAAAAACCCATTGCTGACATCTAGGGTCTTAGCTATTGATGCTGCATCCTAGGTGGTGCGTAGCCTAGTGGAGATTGTCTCTCCTCATCAACGCAGAACCCCACTAGGGACATCTTAGGTAGAGGATGGATAGAATTTTTAATGTCTAGATCACAAGGGTATCTGCAAGTAACCCTCGGGGGAACCCTAACTCGTGTAGATGCTGGGATGCGTCGACCCTAAATTCGACCACTATACATCTCTAAATCTTTGTCAACTACAGGCCTCTTTCAAGAATTTCTATCACCATTGCCTCAACTACCACCTACTCTTGACATCTTAATTAGTATTTATAAAAAATTATCAAATTCAATAATTATATCTAAGTGGAGTAAGAGAGAGATAGAAAAAGAGAGAGAGAGAGAGAGAGAGAGAGAGAGAGAGAGAGAGAGAGAGAAGATACTTAGCATTATGATGACTTAAGTGTTAGTATTTATAAAACTTGAAAAGAGCAGCCTTGTCAAAAAAAAATAGAGGGGTGTTTGATGAAAGAGTGAAAATGAAAAAGGGGATTGGGGAAGGGGGAAGGGGGGTTGGCCATGTTATTTTTTTGTTTCTTTCCGCAGTATACTGTCACATCTTGTCTAGAAGTCATTATTTTTTTAACTGTTTCTGCAGTGTATTGCACATCCTACTGCAAGTCATTATTTTTCTTTGACTCTTCTCATAGTGTATTCTTACATCTTTTTTGGACCAACTTTATTTTTCTTTGAGTCTTCCCGCAGTGTATTGTCACATCTTGTCCGAAAGAGTCAAAGAAAATTCAATTTTAGTCCTTATGAGATTTTAGATTTTGTTTCCAAATCATGAACTTTAAAGGTCATCTTTTTGTAGCAATACTTCCATTTATGTAAACTTTTTGATCCTAGCCTACTCTCATCAACAAATAAGTTGGGACATAACAAATTTTAGATGCACGTCAACAAATAAGTTGGGACATAACAATAACAATATTCATTACTAGAGTATCTTGTGGAAGGTCTTCTATATTTGCTAGATCGCATAAGTCAAATTTCGGGTAGAATATTTTCATCACCTTGCTCAACAATCTGATCATGCACATCATTGGATGCATCATCATGAATTTGGCTCTTTTTATTCTGTTAAAAAATTCCCATATACTCATTGTTGTAATCAGCTACAGAAATTCTTTCTTATACGTGCAATTCATCCACTTAATCAAGTACATTTTATTATTCCAGTTTTCTTGGAAGAAAGATCTTCCAAACTTTTCTGCATAAATTTAGTGTTCACTTTTTCAGCAACAAGATTAGAAACATTATCATCAATGAATTGACGCATAAAAGCACAAACTTGGTTCATTCTCAAAATTCCAATCATCATCTATTTTTGACGCAGGTTTAATTTTCAACAAAAACAGGTAGATGTCGATTCATTACATAAAGTAGATCTTTCATTTTTCTCTTCCACATGTGATAATTAATTCCATGGAGATTTATAAAATACCACTTGGAAGGTCTACGAGTGATTAGACTTTTAACATGAAACTAAAGCAGCCATTCAGTTTGTATTTTTTTTTTCCCGGCTCGGGAACACATATCGTCTAAATTCCCAGAGGGAGCTTCCTTATTTCTTCAGTGAGGCGCAGATTGCGGGGCATGATAATGTTGTGATCCTAGGACTGTAGTTAGTAGTGGAGGAAGGGCTGCTAGGTTTTAATGTTACTTGACAAGTAACCATAGCTTAGATAGTAATACGCTTTACCTACAACCGATAAGTCGTGGGTTCGAAATCACCTAGGGGTAAGTCGAGAACCACTGTTGATCCTTTTCTTTAAAAAAAAAAAAAAGGTTTTAATGTTACTCTCCATATTCTTCAAGCTGAAACAAACAACCTCGCTCTAATACCACTTTGTTAGGACCATCACCACTATCATCTATACCTAAATCTATAGTCGGTACGAAGGGCACAACTAATACCCTTAAACATTCAAAAGTAGTACCCTGAGCTTGTTAGAATTACATGAGTGCGTGCACCGTACGTGCACTTGCACCGCCACATCCAATATTTCTAGCGAAGAAGGAATCGCGTGCAACTAATACTTTAAACATTCACAAGTAGCGCCCCGAGCTTGCTAGAATTACGTGAGTACATGCACTACACATGTACCGTGCATGCACTTGCACCGCCACACCCAACATTTCCGACGAAGAAGGAATCGATAATGAGTCATGGAGAAGTGCTCCAATTGAAATATGGACCCAGATGGCCAGATATTTCTCTAAGGTGAGAGATGGAGGTTTAGGCTGGAAATTAATTTCACGATCAGAAAAGAAGAGATAGTATAATCCCAAAGTCTTAAACCGAGATGGATATGACGGCGGCAGTCGCTAGGGCAACACGAAGGTCTTCAGTCGAGATGGATATATGTCGGCGGCAGCTTTCAGCGGCAACGACGAAGGTCTTTCAGCGTGTTTATTACACCAGCGGCGACAATGGAGATTTTCTGGCACCATCAGACGTGTTAGTCCGACAATTGGTGGCATAATAAAAAGTTCAGTATTTGAGAAGTTTACTTTTCTCTTTTAATTTATTTATAAGTTAAGAATGCTAGCTAAATTCTACAATTCTTCAACCGAGATGGATACATTGGTGACAGTCACTAGGGACTCTTCCAGCGAGATAGATATATCGGTGCACTCTTCAGCTGCAACTGCAAATGTCTTCCGATAAGTTTACTACACCAGAGGCGGAGAATTTCTAGCCACCATTGAATATGGTGGTTTCACAATTGATGGCATAATTAATAAAATGGTTCTGTTTTCTTCTTAAGTACTAATTTATTTATAGGTTAAGAATACTATTTGAATTCTACGATTCTTGCTAAATCTCAATCCAAATGTTATAAAATTCTATAAATTTCAATCTTATAAAACCCCAATTCCTATTAAATGCCTATTCAATTTATAGAAGTGAACCCCTTAGTAAACGGGGGCACCTTAATTTATTCAATTCAATTTCTAGCAGTCAGTTGTTGGCGGGCTTTAATTTTTTTTTAACAAAGTCTAGAGGTAACCAAAATAAATAATAACCCTTAGTAAACGAACAAAAGCTTATAAATACATTTAATGTAGGGAACCTTACATGGAATTTCTGAAGTTTCTTGGCTTCATAATAAGTCTTCACCACAATCTCCTCACTGAATATTAAATTGGTGGACATGAGAAATAATAGGGTTGTCCTTTATGAACAAAAAGGATACATGTTAACCTGCAGTTGTGTTTTCATGTATAGAACGCTGGTGACACTAATTGACTATTTCCCTTTAAACTTTTTGGATGGAGAGAGCATTCAAAACCCGTGAACGAACCAAAACAGTAGAGAAAAAGGACAAAATTCTTTTGATTTACCCTTTTGAATCCTAACCTGCTACAAAATGAATTATAAAAATGTATAAATTCCACACAAAAGAAAAGATACCTTGGTTTGAATCGTGGTGCCTGTTCACACTACACAATCTCCTGTGAGAGAAAAAATGCAACTCAAATATGTCTTATGGAAGCATGTTCTAACCTATCACTCACATGCATGCTCATACATTCAAGTAATTGCCTAGGACTATTTTTGTCCGAAAATGTTTTAAAATGTGTGTGCGCATGCACACTTATTCGTGCATTTGGATACACATTTGATTTCTCATTGCATGGTTTATTGCTTAACTTTGTTATAATAATTGAAGCTAAAAAGTAAAAGAAAGATGGAGAGAAAGATGGTGATTGTAACACCTAGAAAATTTGTATTAGTGTTAACTTGGTTACATTCGTCTTTATCTATAATTATGTATCATGTTACTTGCTAATTGGTATATTAGTAACTTAATTTTCTGGTTGTGGTGATGTGCATTCATACTTGTGTGGTTTAAGACTTAGAAGCACGTTTAAAGGTCGAACGATCTAGCCGTAGTTGTCTGAATTCAACCTTTGGTTGCTATAGTTGTTTGATACTTTGATGAGGTTTGAATGCATGGTATTCCTTTCTTGGTATGTTCTATACATGGTTATGATGTTTGTTTTAAGGTTTCGTGACATTTGGTGATAATTCGATAGCTCAAAACAATGAAAGAAATCAAACAAGTTCATTTTCATTTGACCCCCTGAACTTTCTAAACTCAAATTGGTTAGGTCCAAATATGATTGGTAACCCATAGTTAAGTGTAATTAAGTATGATTAGGCCTAATAACATAAAGTTAGTGTTAAACATAGTTAATTAGGCCTAATTCGTGGCTAATCAAGTCTAAACTCTTGACTTTGACCCACCAATCACACATTGTCATGGAGTAAGTGGGAGGCTCTCTTCTTGCCACCTCCTACTTCATTAGGTTGACTAAGCTAGTGGGTTTGGCTGAGATAGGAGTCTCCAAACCCAACAAGTTCATTTTCCTTCACCTTCTTCCAAAGGTAAAGAGAGAAAACTCAAGCCTCCATTGAAGACTAGAGAGAGAAAGCTTGATTTGTGCAAGATTGAAGCTAGGGCTTTGTAAATTCAACCAAGGGGACTCTTAATTAAGTGTTATAGGCCAATTTAGGGCTGGTGGAATAAATTTTAATCGGTGGAAAATTGTCAAATCGGTATGTTATTACATGTTTATATGTTAAAGTTTAAATTGATGAGTTAAGATATGCACAGTCCCTGTTTTGTGCCAAATTCCAGAGATAGTTGTGTGAAATCCACTCATGAAAAATTCATGATTTTTGGATGTCTTACTTTCAAATGTATTTTATAATCCTAAAAATTTTCATGAATTTTGACATCATTAAATCCCCCAAAAGAATTAAGAAACATTGCTGTGTTGGTGAACTATTTATAAATTTGTTGCTAAACTCCAAAGATTTCTGTGGAAAATGGACCCATTGAAAAGTCATGATTTTTGGATATGTTTCACTTTCATGTGTCTTGTACAATCTTGTAAATTTTCATGGAGTTTAGACATCAGGAAGTCCCCCAAAAGGTCTACGGAATATTGCTGCGTTGGGTGAACTGTTATAAAAATCTGGATAGTGACATGGTTCAAGTTTGGTGTTAATAAGTAATTGTATACATGGGTTGCAATAACAAGTGGAAATGTTGAAATTGTAAGCAAGTGTTTCTTAGTAAGGTTTAAGTGGTTACATTTAAATGTGGGATCCCACTTGAAACATTTATGTTAAGAAAGAGTCATATCGAGGGGCTATGAAGAGCATCAACTATTGTCACTGGACGGAGAGTTAGCGGTAGTTGGCGAACTTCACATGCTCAGCTCTTTACCGCTATTAGCCATAGAGGGAACGCACTACTCCCCACAATGTGGGAATAGGTGGCGGTCTCGGTAATGCTCAAGTAGTAGGGATTGGCATTGTGCGAGCATCTAACTAACAAAAGTGCGTACTACAACAAAGATCGTGAAAAGGCTCAAGTATCTTCAACAACATGGTGTAAAGGTGTCATAAGGTTGGATGTCGGAGGTGTACCTCGACCCAATATCGTTTTATAATATGTTTAATTCTTTTAAACATGTTATTCAGTAGATGTGATACATAAAACTCCATGTGTTATAAATGTTTGATTAGGTTTGAGATTAACTTCATGTTGTGATTAGTCATGCTTAATCTCATGTTCATACCATGTCATGTAAATGCATGTTATAGCTCACTGGGTCTTCAACTCACTCTTTCCCTTTTATTTTCCTTAGATCGCAGCCAAGCCGGTGAGAACATGTAAGGGCGGTGAGCTAGCAAGGACTAGCAAGGAACTCTTTTGGGTAGTTGTTTTGTCATACTTAAACAGTTGTATATATTCGTACATGTGGTGAGGACGTGGTATCGTAGTTCGAGGTGTGTCCCGACTCTATATTAGATGTTAGTTTAGAGTTACATCAACTCTATTTTGTTGTTTATAGCATCATGGTATAAACTCTCAGTTATGTAACTATTTGTTTTTGTTATTCTGTCATGTTTTGGCCGTGGTTAAGTCAGTTGTTCCCGAGCATGTTTGGCTCGTGGTGTTGTATTAGAAGTGTTATTTTTATGTTCAATCAAGTTATGTTGTTAAACAATGGTTTCACACCCCAGTTTTGAGTTCGAGGTAGGGGCTTAAATCGAGGGTGTGACAGTGATATCCTAACGCTTGTAAAGTTGTACCTGCATAGATCAAAACATAGTCTTATTAGTTATTGCACAAAATGGTAGGCTGTGGAAGCAATTGATTCAGAGTTCTAATTCATTGGTTCTTATATGATGTTTAAATGCATGATCATATCCCCCAAAGAAAGTTTATTTTATCATTTTTGGGCAAAGCGTGTTGTGATATGAATGGTATATACTATTAGATTAATCCCTCACGAAACACAATAACAACAATACAGCCCTAACTTTCGCCTTCCCCATGTTGGCAACTGCCACAAAGAATTTCCGCAAAATGCCTAATTGGGAAAGGGGGACTTGGTCAAGTTTATAAGGGAAAACTTGATATAAGTAGCCATATCATGGATTTCAGAATTCTTAACGTGAAAGACTTTATGGCTTCGTGTTTATTTGTATTCTTACCATATTTACAAAGTATACTAGCACTAGGACAATATACAATGAAAAAAATATCTGTAATAAAAGTAAAAGGTGGCCAACTGCACCCAATCTTCATCCTCCACTTAACGGGAATTCGATGTATGCGACTAGGGTTGCAAATGAACCAAATAGTGTAGCTTAGACTCGTTAAGCACCAGAGTTCGACTCGTCTACATGTGACCTCTAGCAATGAAACATCTCGCGATGACAACCTTGGTTAATGGGGGTGGTGGAAGACATTCTTGACTAGTAGTTTTGAGATCTACTTCCTTCATTTTAAGCGAAGGGCCCACCACTAACTTTGTTATGTCTGCGAGATTAAATTTTGACCGAAAATTTCCAAAAAAAATTTCTCTTCGTCTCGGATAAATGTTTCTCGTTGACAAAATACATAAATTATGAAACGTAATTAATGATGTATTGTAAAATGTGTTCAGACGGTAATACCCATAGCATTAGTTGAGTTTCACTATTCTAAATAGGGGTGTCGAACCGCTAAATCGAACTGAACCAAACTAAATCGAGCGATTTGGTTCGGTTTTAGACTAGGGTGGTTCGGTCATGGTTTGAAAATTTTATAAACCGGTCGGGTCGGTTCGGTTTGTGGTTTTATGGGTCGGTTCGGTTCGGTTTGTGGTTTTAGGGGTCAAACCGAACCAAACCAAACTATATATATATATATATATATATATATATAGTATGTTATTAATAATTATTTGATTTGTTTTGAAAATTTTAAATTGTTGGCTGAGATCTAAAATATTCTAAGAGTGAAGATGGTAATCTCACGCCTTGGTCTCTCAGCTCTCTCTATTTTTCTTTCACTTCAATGCAATGTCCCGTCTCACCATTAGTCCGCCATTGACCGAAAATTTACAAAAAAAATTTCTCTTCGTCTCGGATAAATGTTTCTCGTTGACAAAATACAGAAATTATGAAACGTAATTAATGATGTGTTGTAAAATGTGTTCAGACGGTAATACTCATAGCATTAGTTGAGTTTCACTATTCTAAATAGAGGTGTCGAACCGCTAAATCGAACTGAACCAAACTAAATCGAGCGATTTGGTTCGGTTTTAGACTAGGGTGGTTCGGTCATGGTTTGAAAATTTTATAAACCGGTCGGTTCGGTTCGGTTTGTGGTTTTAGGGGTCAAACCGAACCAAACCAAACTGTTATATATATATATATATATATATATGTGTGTATAGTATGTTATTAATAATTATTTGATTTGTTTTGAAAATTTTAAATTGTTGACTGAGATCTAAAATATTCTAAGAGTGAAGATGGTAATCTCACGCCTTGGTCTCTCAACTCTCTCTATTTTTCTTTCACTTCAATGCAATGTCCCGTCTCACCATTAGTCTGCCATTGTCCCTTTCACCTCATCGGCGCTTTCTCCCTTTCACCTCTTTGACATTCTTTCTCACACCTTATAGAACCAAAATTTTCTTTCAACCATCGTAAGATCTCTCTCAACCTTAGCAAAATTAGTCTCAAATTTCTTCTTTTTCAATATTTAAAAATTGATATTGTCTTCTTCTTTTTCAATATCTCTTCAATGGTTCTAAAAAAATAAATAATAAAAAAATAAATTTATTTGAACCATAAAATCGAACCGAACCATTCGGTTCGATTTGAAAACAAAAATGGAACAGGTAGGAGGTGGTTCGGTTCGTGATTTTGACATAAACCGAACCATTTATACCCCTAATTCTAAATAAGTGGGTTTCTCTATGATGTGTTATGTTGATATTAAATAAATCTTTAAAGATATATTGGAAAGAATGACAGAGAATTTGAACATCAAAAGTCTTTAGAAATATTAGTTGAGACATCCCAAAATAAAAAGTAAGAACATTTATCTGAGACGGAGATTTGTTTTTACAAAGTCGTAAAATATGTAATTTATAATTATCTTAGGGCCAGTTTGACATTGCTTCTTGTTGTGGCACAGATTGTCGCGAGCAGAAACTGGGTTGAACTTGATAGATATATGAGCTTTAATGAACCTAAAATAGCAATAAGCAAAACACTAGGGTGAATGCATGGGTTTGCCATGCTAAAATACTATGGCGTGAAAGTAACTGACTTGCTATTTCACAGAGTTTTGGTTGAAGTAAACATCCTTAGGCCAAGGGTATGGCCTTGTATTTATATTGATCTTGGAGAAATTGGTGGGCTGATTATGTCTATCCCTTGGATTGTGGAAGGAAGCTTGACTGCCGGATTGATAGATGTCAATCTCTAAAATCCAGCCTTGAATCGCGGTTTGAACGCGCACCATTTGCTTTCATCACATTAACATCGTTTCCACTGCTCGTAGTTGAAGTGGTACAATGCAACGACACCTAGAAGGTATCGGGCTCTATTCATGCATGGAGGAGTTTATGTTCAATTGTTGAATAATCGCTAAAATATTATTGAATTCCATTAACAAGTTAGGACGACTCGTGGCTGGTCAACCCAACCATCTTTTAACAGAATTAGAAAGTCTGCAAATGATATATCGAAAGACATGCATTTTAATCTTCCATTCTGAAAAAATGAGGATGAAACACATTTAGAGCCTGTTTGTTGCAACGTTTTTAAAACACTACAGCGTTTAAAACGCAATGTTTTAAAAACGTAGCGTTTTTAAAATACAATTTTTTTTTTTATAAATATATTTGGAATATCCTTTCAAAACACTTTTTTTTTCGTGACAACCTTTTAAAACCTGCATTTTGGGGAAAAAAAAAAACTAAGAATTTCAGCGTTTTAAAACGCTGCGTTTTAAAAACTCTGTCACAGCATTGAAACGCATTTTTTGCAAATAAGCTGCGTTTTGGCCAAAACGCACCACCAAACGGACTCTTAATGATGGAGAACAAGCAATATTTGTTTCGTCAAAGCTCGTTAGAGAAGATTGCACGAAGAATAAGTCTGATTTCTAGATCAAATGCTTGGCCTCTACGCAGTTATCTACCAAGAGGGAGGAAACAATTGTTAGTTTTCTTGCTGAAATGCATTTAAATCATACTACATAAAACCATTACTGCAAAATATAATCAGAATATCAAAACCAAATACTGTATAATCACACCATAATTGAATGTTACAAGTCAAAGTTGTAGTTCAAACCCTCAAACTCAAACCTAGGTGTATATATTGAGATGTTATCCAATGATAATAAAACCCACAAACTATGCGATAATTGTCTCCAAAAGTGCTCCTTAACAAACAACCATAGCCCTGTTGGTAGAATGGAGGTACCCTGCTACCAGCTTTTCACGCTCGAGGCCTGGGTAAAATTATATATATAGGCAATCTAACAATACACTAAACTGTGTAGATTCAACACGCTTGATCATCCTATGCTTTCACATTATCTTTTTCTTAATAATAAATCATATCACAAATAAGTTCAAAAGGAATTAACAAACAGATAGTAGGCAGTATAAGAACCAGCAGCCCCTCGATTGAGTTTTCTTGTTCGCCAAGACCATTTCAGCCTACCTTGTGGTTAATGTCGTCGTTTTATGGGTTAGTAGGAGTGACATGATTAATGAGGAACGAAATCAAGTGTTGGCATAGCTCTTTGGGCTTCTCCATATTGATTGCATGACCTGCCTCCTTTATGGTTACTAGCTCTGCATTTTCACCCAAGTGCCTGCCACAAAACAAACCACAAGCTCAGATTATATTGATTCATAGGATCATAGGTTTGTTCTTTTCACTACTAAATGGCAAGTGATGCTCCTAATTTCTTCTGACAGGTGGAAACCAATTTTCCTGAGTTTCCTGTTATGCTTATGCAAATTGTTTTAAGGGTAAAGTACACCATTCGTCCTTGTACTTGAGACTTTTTCGAGAAATAGTTCATAAACATAGACTTCGTTCTTAAGTGGTTCAAAGTACAGAATTTCTGCTCAAATTTGGTCCCTTGGGTAGACGCCGTTAAAATACCGTTATGTTTTTGTACTGCATTAAGAAGGTTGCAATGGGATAGAGTAATGAATAAGAAAATGAACTGGTTGACCCACCCCATTTGAGCCCAAATTTAGTACAACTAGCGGGAGACAGATTGTGAGTAGATTTGACTAGCGGAGTAAAAGATTTAATGATTTGCAAATGGCTGCAGAGCCACCACAGCGGAAGAGAAGCAAACAGAGGAAGAAATCCGTCGGTTACCAGAAGCCAAGAATGGGAGGTTACAATGGGAGTTTTGGGAAGAAGATCGTTGTACATGCGGTTGCAAATGGTTGCTAGGTTCAGCCATGGACATGGTCTATGCTCGTGAGAAAGGTTTTTGTCAATTGTCTGTGTATTGGCTGTTCCTCCTTCAGAACTGTGCCGCCACTCTATTAGATCTGTATTCCACTGCTCTATTAGACCTGTATCTGCAGCTTAAGAAAACTTATGGGACCTGGGTTTTAGGTTTCAATTTTTCTATCTCAATTTTCTCTTCTCTTGTGATTTAAATATCTTTTTTTGGTATATGTTCATCTTTTTCCCCTTTTCTCCTTTCACCTTTATTACTAGATTAGCAATGATCATGCTTTCATAAATTAAATCTGAGAGATACCTGGAGAAGCTTTGAGTGAAGAGAATAAAGCTTCATCCCCGACAGCAATAGTGGATGTGTAGTCGGCATCGGAACGTAGGGTTAAAGATGTAAACCAGAATTGGAAGAGAGCAAATCAAAGAAAATAATTACTTCTTTTTTTTTAAAGTAAAAAAGGTCAAGTAAAGCCCCTCCGATGATTTACATATAGCCTCGTATATAAACAAAACTTAAGTTTGATTTGACTATTTAAACTTTAATTTCCAATTTTTCCCATAAAAAGATGATCACCTCCGATTTACATGCATACTTAACGGAAGATTCTCTTCTCTAAGGCGTTCACGTGAAGGACCCCTGCTGAGCAAAAAGTAATTTGAACCACCCATGAGCCTTTGTATCGAAGTACAGAGACGACTGGTGTACTTTACCTAGAAAGTGTAATTAAATCTTTGGCCACCTCTTTTCAAATAACTTGTTCCTGTGTTCTACTGGCTAGCTTTCAAGGATGCACATGCACTGCACAGTGCATGGCTCATAGCCCAAGTCACTTGTCTAGCTGAAAAAGTAAATACTCCCTCCGTCCCGGATAAATGTTCCTCGTTGACAAAACACAGAAATTAAGAAACGTAATTAATGATGGGCCATAAAATGTGTTCAGACTATAATACTCGTAGCATTAATTGAGTTTCACTATTCTAAATAAGTGGGTTTCTCTAAGATGTGCTATGTTGATATTAAATAAAGTTTTAAGGGTATATTGGGAAGAATGGTAGAGAAATTGTACATCAAAAGTCTTTAGGAACATTAGTTGGGACATCGCAAAATAGAAATTAGAAACATTTATTCGGAACGGAAGGAGTAGTAAATTACTATTTGATTGCTTTTTGAAATTTTTATTCCAATTTTCTTGTTTATAACTTCTTTTGGTAAATTTTTACCTTCGGTAAATGAAAGACCACGAAATGGAAATTGTTACAGAAGTACCTTTCCAGGCCAAACTATCTTTCGTTATAATTAGGCAACAAAGTCACCAGAAATGAATTCTTATACTATAATGTGGATCCCTATAGTAGTAATCAACCAGAAATTCTTAAGATGTTACCTTTTCAATCTGTGCGCCAATTCCATTGGGAATATCAGATCATTTTCTCCCCAGATGAGTAACGTGGGCTGTGAATTAGTGAAGGAGAAATCTTGTCAATAAACAAGCTAAATTATAGGATGAAATGTGAAACATGGAAACTAACTAGTGGATCTCTCTCAATTTGGAATATAGAGGAGGAACCTGAGTAATTTTGGGAAGATTACAGAGTTTTCTATCCTTGTGTAGAGCTTCAATCAACTCTTTTCTTTCTTGAACGTGTTTTGTGTTCATTACCTGCAAAAATCAACCGAATTTAAGAAAAACTATAATTGGTTGCTCCAACTTCTGGTACTACACAAACATGTGGACAACGAAACAGTTAATTTTGCAGTAACTCAAGGCCTTAAAAGCAATATACATAGAAAAGAGATGTGGGACCTGATATTATTATTGAGAATTAGAAAAGATAGATAGCTTACCCAACCAGTCAACACCTCTTTACACAGAGTTATAAATTTTTGGTACAGCTTAACTTAATTGACTAATAGAAACTTGTTCATTATGATTGAGCAACCATGTGAGCAAAAACTATAATCAAGCTTTACTTTCTAAGTTAATCAATAGCTTAGACTTGTAGGGTCAGCTTATGATGATCACAAAGAGAACAAACTAATATATTTTATTGCACAGCAATGGTGTGTCACCATGGCAACTATTGAATTAACCAGCTTCCATGTAGATTATTTTCCAGGGGAACTTATAATTATCAACACATGTGAAAACCAGAAAACAAAGCAACAACCCAAATTCGTAACTGTAGGAATCTCTTAGGAATCTGAACAGGTGACAACCAGATTGGAGCATGCCCTTTCTGAAAAACGACTGCTATTCTACATACTTATGAATTAGAAATAAGGGTCGGCTTAATGGATAAGAAAAGAGCATAGATAAAAATGGTTGTGGGTTCAATGTTCATTGTTAAAACATCATCTTGTAGAATGCATAATGTGGGAAGGACAAGTCTACCACAGTAGGTCTTAGGTCATTAAAAACAATCAGCAACACACACAGATGCACAGCTATAAAGCTCATTGGCAAATGTTAGGCTTGAGCTCGGCTCGTTAATAGCTCAATTCGACTGAGTATGAAGTAAATGAACCGAACTAAACATGATATATAATTAACAATCAGCACAGCCAAATTGGAATAATACCAAGAATATAATTAAATTTTAATCATGTGTAAAATTAACAAATCAATGACAATCAACTGAAAGCAGTTAGAGAAAACTCACGTCAATATAATCAGAGAGAAAGAAAGATGGCAAATGTTTGGGAGGTTTGTAAAATGAAATACTGGTCAACTCCTTCAACTTGTCGGGAGTCTGGGCCAAGAATATCTCCACCGCCTCCTCCATACTCTTCATTGTAAACATCCCTTTATCATAATCGCTCGGTTCCATACACACCCCGGAACAGCAAACCACCACTCTCTCCACCGCCTCCGGAAACTGTGCCGCAATACTGTAACCGACATACCCACCGTAACTCAGGCCTGCCACGTGCATTTTACGAACTCCGAGCCTCTCCATTGTTCTCATCACACACTGAGCCTGGAAGCTTTCTGATCGGTCGGGTCTGGTGGTGTGGGAGTTGCCGAAGAAGACCAAGTCCGGAACGTAGAGGTTGAAGTTGGCGAGGAGAGGGGAGATGAAAGAGTGCCACTGCCACATGGCATTGGCCCCAAGGCCGTGGATGAGGAGGAGGTTTGGTTTGGATGGAGTGGGGGTTTTGGGGACCCAGATGTGGATGACTGTACCATCGCCAAGGTCGGTGGTGGTGGCTTTGAGGCCAGCGTAGGCAAAGGAGTATTTTAAGAACTTGTCTCTTGCTGATGCGAAGCTGATACATTTTGCCATCGGATTGCACGAGAAATTGGAGAAAGAGAGAAATTGGGGAAAGTGAAACTGGATAAATTGATTGACAAAAAAGGTGGATTTTGTCAGGTGTTGGGGAGATAATCAGAGAGAGTAGTTGAAGAAGAAGAAACCAGGAATAATGGAGACAGAGAGGGAGAGAGTGGAATGGAAGAAATACTTGAAATAAAAAGGTGGATGCTGTAGGAATTTAGGAGATGATTGGGGAGAATAGATGAAGAGGAAGATATGAATTCAGTGGTGTAAAGAGTGAGAATTGGTGGGTGTAGTGATCAGGTTAGGACATGATCCAAGAGAGCAGTTCAAGAGGGAGAAAACATGATACAGAGAGGAGGAGAGAGAGAGAGGGGTAGGTGAAGGTGACACCAAATTGTGGTTGGGGTAGGGTATACGGGGAGACCAGTGCTAAAGCATAAAATGATGCAAAAAATTTGGATACAAATTTCTTATCCAAATTTCAATTAATGACTGTTGTCCAAAATGAATCAACAACTAAAAGAACAAGAAAATGTTGCTGCTAACAACCATATCTTTGAATTTTTATCTATAATAACTATGACTTGAAATCATTGATGCAACATAACTCAGAAACATCCGCCATCATCCCACCAGACTTTTAAATCCTCTAAAGAACTAAGTTAAAAACTTCAGATACTAGACTTCCAATAGCAGTAATGTACCTGCTAAAATGTTATTTTTCCAATAATAGACCAATCAGATGCGACGCAGGGAGTATATAATAACATATATTCACATACAAATTGCACATGTTTTTTGTTGTGGCGTTAGTACGTTCAACATTAAATTTGGGTTACAATCTTGGCAGCACAATGCCATTTCCTTCCCAATATTTAGTAATTAAATCCTTGCCAACATGGGTATTTTTGTAAATCGAGTGATCTTGGTCCAGAGGAGATTCCAGTTTGGCCGAATGGAAACACCCCTAATCCCAAAAGAAAAGTGATGGGTTAAAGGGAGGAAAAGGGAACATTCTTTAGGTATCCTAGAATTAAGGAAATGAGTGTTTTTAAAAGAAAAAGTTATGTAAAAAATGAAAAAGAAAAAGAAAAAGATGGGAGTTCCCACCATGGGAAACACGGGGGAAAAAATGTAAAGGTGTAAAACTGTAACTCAATTTACCTTTCCTCTCTGTTAGAGTTACAGTTTTGCACCTTTACCAATTTTCTTTTCTTTCTATCTTTATTTTAGGTGGTCAAAGAGTTATGTGTTAGTTTTTTTTCCGAAATGGGAATCACATCAAGATTACACTGGTTTCTATGACTTTATTGAAGTTAAGCTTTTTAAAAGTTGAATGTTTATTTTATTTCAAAGTAAGATTACATTGATTTCTACAACTTTCTAAATTAAAGTAAAGCTTAACTTTTTATTAATTGAATGGTTATTTTATTTCAAAATGAGAATCATCTCAAGATTACAGTGACTTCTACAACTTTATAAGTTGGAATAAAGCATGACTTTCTAAGAGTTTCATACTGTGAGAGGGAAGAGGTAACAGTCGCATGCTGTAGCGTTCATATTAGCGAATAAACTAATCCATTAGCCTTACACCAAACTTTATATGATAGGAATGATCATTAGCCTTAGACTAAGTTATATTTGAATCCTAAATGCTTATATAGACATTTGGATTAGACATGTACTCATATTTAGAATGAAAATAATTATATGGAACAAAAGATACTCCATATTTAAGAAAATGTTCTTAAGCAGTTTTAAGGTAACTTCACATACATTAGCAGGCAATAGATACTATGCATCCTTCATGACACTGCCAACAGACGTGTACTGCAAAAAGGACAAGGGGGAAGAGGTGTTGAGACTAATAAAATTTACCTGCAAGGCTTTTCAGGAACTGTATTTAGCTATTTTCATGTTGATCGGTTAGTGCCAACAAGAGGTCGATGCCAAACATACTGTAAGCATTTGCGGCTACGCAAGCCAATAGCACGAACTAGGTGATGATGAAGCTGGAATCCCAATTAAATTATTGTCAAACCCAAGCCAGTCAAGAATCAAGATCCTCACCAAGAATAGACTACACTGCAGTCCAACCAGCTCTCTTCCGCACTCCCCTTTCTTTCATTATGGCTCTCATTGTTTCTGCCTCCTCTGACATTCCTATAGAATTGTACAAGTTCGAAATGGTAATATAATACCCATCATTTTCTGGGTCAGATTCAATAGCGTGCTTTGCAATCCTGATACCCATCTCAGGATCATTGTGAATTTTACAAGCACCTAATAGAGTACCCCATAAACCCCCATCAGGTGCTATGGGCATCGACAGAACCACCGCTTCAGCCTCATGCAGATTGCCCGATCGACCAAGAAGATCTACCATACAACCATAGTGTTTCAATGTTGGTCTCAGACAATAATCTCCCATCCTACCAAATAGAGACTTTCCTTCTTCAACAAGCCCTGCATGAGTACATGCAGAAAGAACTGCAAGAAAGGTGAGTTCATTCGGTTGAATACTTGATTGTTCCATCTCTTGGAAGACATCTACTGCTGATTTGGCATCTCCATGCATGCCATAACCTGAGATCATCACATTCCAAGTAATAGCATCTTTCTCTTTCATTGTGTCGAATACTTCCCTTGCTTTTGCAAGTTGACCACATTTGGCATACATGTCTACTAACGCAGTAGCAAGCGGTACATTTAACTCAAATATTATTTCCTTGATGTAATTGTGAACTTGTTCGCCCTTCTCCAGTGATGCCATATGAGAACAAGCAGAAAGCAAAGTTACCAGAGTTGCTGAGCTAGGATTGAAGCCTTCTACAACCATTTTATCAAATAGAGAAAAGGCTTCGACAAACTGCCCAGTATGGGTATATGCTGAGATCATTGTGTTCCAGGTGACAGTATCCCTCTCAGTCCTACAAAATATCCTCCATGCTACGGCTAAATTCCCTACTTTACCATACATGTCTATGAGCGAATTTGACACCGAGACATTCTCATGCATCAACCTCTTGATTATGTAGCAGTGAAGAGACCTGCCTAGCTGAACTGCTCCCAACTGCATACATGAAGATATCACTGATATCAAAGTCTTTGAATCAGATTCTACGGACAGATGTTGCATTTCTCTAAACAATTCTATGCACTTCACTTCCTGTCCTACTTTACCACAGCCATACACCATTATGCTCCAAGACTCCTTACAACGCTCACAGACTCCATTAAACATCTTCTCTGAGAGACTCAATAGCCCTAATTGACAGTACATAGACAGCAATGCATTCCAAACCATCTGATCTACATCATATTTTCTTCTAAGAATAAACCCATGAAATGCCTTTCCTTCAGAAACCTTCATGGAGTTGGCAAGACCAGAAAGCACACAGCTAATAACTGTTCCATCAGGATGTATCCCTCTGACCAGCATTTCCAAGAATGTGCCCAAGCATTCTGTAATACGTCCCAATTTCGCGTACACACCAATGATTGACGTCCACGACATCACATCCTTTACCAGAACTTCACAAAACGAGCTACAACTTTCCCCAAGAGTTCCACACTTAGAATACAAAGACAAAATCGAACTCTTCACAACCGGAGAACACTCGATTCCAGATTTGACAACAAAGCCATGCAAACACCTACCTTGCCAAACCGCCCCCAAATTGCAACACGCTTGAAACCCACCTTCCAATGTCCTAAAATTTGGCCTCTCCCCATCTCCACCACTCCTAAACATCTCACGAAGACACACCAACCCCTTCTCACTCTCCCCATTCTTCACATACCCAATGACAACAGCGGTCCAAGCAACCACATCTCTGTCAGCAATTTCATCAAACATATAGCGTGCGTCCCCCATACACCCACACCTCGAGTACATCGCCACGAACGACGACCCAACAGCACAATCACCCTCGAAAACCCCGAGTTTCCAGACCAACCCATGAACAAGCATGCCATATTTTAACCAACCAAGTTCCGCACAGGCGGTAACAACCATGGGAACAGTAAATTGGTTAGGCAGAGTATCAGATAACTTCATAGATAAATAAAATCGAAGAGCTTCTGAATAATTAGCATTAGAGAAATGAGCTTTGATAATTGAGTTCCAAAGAAAAGGATCTTTGGAAAGAACAGAGTCGAACACTTTGGTTGACGAATCGGGTTTGTGGAGGGAAGCGTAGAGGGAGATTAGCTTTGATGAGATGAAAAGATTATGGGTGTGGCCGGTGGTAATGATGTGGGAGTGGAATTTGAGGAGGGAAGGGAGGGTTGGGGAGTGGTGGAGGGAGAGGAAGAGGTTGAGGTAGGGCGTGAGGCGGGTTGGTGTGGTGGAGGGTAGTGATGGGTTGGGAATTGAGGAGTGGTGGGGATGGGATGTTGTGAGGGAGATGGTGGAAAGAGAGTGAGAGGATATAGGGTGGTGGAAATGGGAGAGGAGGGTGGCGATTGTGGTGGCGCATGGTGGTGTTTGGGCTGTTTTCCGCCGCATTTGGGTCGTCGGCTTTCGTTGCCGGGAAAACGGGATTTGAAACGGAGTTTAGAGTTGGAAAACGGTTAGATTGTAAGACGAAATATATAATTTATTTTATGTTATACAACAACTTCCGTTGTAGTCTAGTTGGTTAGGATACTCGGCTCTCACCCGAGAGACCCGGGTTCAAGTCCCGGCAACGGAATTAATTTTTTCTACGAAGAAGTCTAGTTTAAAAACAGTACTTACACACTTAATTATTACTTTTCAAATGTGAAAACAGTACTTACACATTTAATTATTACTTTTCAAATGTGAAACTTTGGAGTTAAACGTTGTTTAGTTTGAAAACAGTACTTACACACTTAATTATTACTTTTCAAATGTGAATCTTTTGGGTTAAACGTTGTAGTCTAGTTAAGTAGGATACTTGTCTCTCTCACTTAAGATACCCGAGTTCAGGTCCAAGCAATGTATTTAAATTTTTTTATCAAGAAAAATGTATTAGTCTAGTTTGAAAATAGTATTTATATACTTAATTATTACTTTTCAAAAGTGAACTGTATGAGTGAAACGGAGGAGGGAGTATTCATTTTTGAATACTTTTTTGTTTTGCAAATCCATAAATATGCATTTTACTCGCATAAAATTTGAAAATAGGTGTTTTCTATTTATGACAGCATAGTTGAGTTTCCCTCCTTTTTATTCTTTGATACTATTTGTAAGTTTCTCACCAAAAGCCAAGCCAAAAGGGTAGTATAAGAAGGGGTTGTCTCAAGCCTTTTCACATACTTCACCATTCCACCAAAATATTTAGAGAGAGAATTTTACGGAGAGAAGGAAAGAGTGGTTCTTACTATTGAAGTTGCAGGTTCTCCCAGCTCCAACTTTCTTCTTATGTTTAACACAGTCATGGACACATAGCCTCGATCAACTTGATGGGTGGTCATACTGTCCACCAATTATTTGGTGCGCACCTTTGTGCTTTACTTTAGGTGACTAGCACTTGCGTGCAGTGGCGAAGCCACGTTAAGGCCGGAAGGGGCCATGGCCCCTGTAGGCTTTTCAAATAGCAGTACTACTACATATATTATTTCAAGGTTTGAGAATTTTTTTTGGAAAAAATAGTACAATGGGCCCCCCTAAAATTTTTAAGCCAATGTATATGGCATGCATCAGATTCTTTCTTTTCTTTTAGTTATTATTTTATTATTAAATTTAAAATAATAATATTATTTTATTCTTAGTCTAACATTATCAATCAAATATATAAAAGGAATAGGAAAGGTCAACTCTAGTATCTAGTATAAATGTCTAAAAATTAGTTCTCCTGTATATTTTGGTACTTTTTGTCAAAGACTAAATTGTATCAAATAGTGGATTTGAAATTATATTTTTGTCGAAACAAAGTTTGTTATATTAAAGTTGACTTTGAAAAAGTAGATTAATGATTTTTACATTTTAAATGTATAAGAGCTCGTTTGGTCGAGCGTTTTGGCTAAAACGCAGTTTATTTGCAAAAAATGTGTTTCAATACTGCGGCAGAAAACGCAGCGTTTTCAAAACCCAGCTGCGTTTTAAAACGCTGGAATTCCAAACTTTTTCCCAAAACGCAGGTTTTAAAACGCTTATTGAAGTGATATCTCAAACGTATTTATAAGGAAAGACTTGCGTTTTTAAAACACTGCGTTTTTTAAAACGCTGCGTTTTTAAAACACTGTGTTTTGTAAACGCTGAATCAAACGGGCTCTAAGTTTACTTTTTTAGAGTATATACGGCCCCTGTAAAGACAAAATCCTAGCTTCGCCACTGCTTGCGTATGTTTGGTGTTCGACGAGGTAGCCATTGTTTGGACCTCCATTGACGTCGATATTGTAACGTCACTGGTCGACCTTATGGGGCCCGACCCTTAATTTATCCCCCCACCCCAAACAGCTCCTTCATGCCTCCCCCTCTCAAATTCTCTTTTGGAAAGGTTTCTTGGAGAAAAGTTTGTAGAGAATAATAATTTTTATGAACAATGGCATAGTCTTTTCCATTAATTGAAACACATATTTATAAGGTTGAGGAGTGAGCAACTGTTCTCTGCTTTTTCGAGCTCCAAGAGATGGGGTTCCGGCCAAGATACACTATGTAAGCACTTGTGGAGGTAAAATCATCTTTGTTTCCCGCCCAGTCGGCATCAGTGAAAGCATGAAGATCGAGAGGTGACTGGCGATGAAGAAAGATGTCATGATCAATGGTGCCACTGAGATAGCGAAGTAGGCACTTGGTGGCGAGCCAGTGATCCGATGTAGGCCTATGCATAAATTGAGAGAGCTTGTTGACGACATAGGCTATGTCCGGGCGGGTAAGAGATAGATATTGAAGACTCCCGATTACTGCTCGAAACTCGGTTGGGTAAGTCAGTTCTGTGCCCGAATGAAGGGTGAGCACTAACGAGGTCGCTAAGGATGTTACCACTGGGCGAGCTTCAGTGCGAGCAAGGAGGTCGGCTATGTAACCTCGTTGGGAAAGGAGAAACCCAGTAGACCGAGGAACCATTTCCACACCGAGGAAGTAGTGAAGGTCGCCGAGGTCTTTAAGAGAGAACCGAGCAGAGAGGATAGTGATGAAGGCCTGGACTGCCTTGGTATCACTGCCGGTGATGATGATGTCATCAACATAGACGAGCAACAGAAGAGTGATGCCACCCTCATTGAAGATGAATAGGGAAGTATCAGCCACTAAGTTCGTGAAGCGAGCATCGAGGAGAAACTGGCGAAGTTCATTGTACCATGCTCAAGAAGCCTGCTTGAGACCATAGATTACCTTTCGGAGGCGACACACATGTTACGGGTGATCAGTGTCGACGAAGCCCTGCGGTTGAGTCATGAAGACTTCCTCGGTAAGGGTTCCCTGCAAGAAGGCATTGTTGACGTCGAGCTGACGAAGATCCCATCCCCGGCTGATTGCAAGGGAAAGGATGAGGCGAACCGTGGTGGGTTTGACCACTGGGCTGAAAGTCTCATGGTAATCAACTCCTGGGCGCTGATAGAATCCCTTGGCGACCAAGCGAGTTTTGTACCTGTCAATTTTGTCATCCGCAAATTATTTAATCCGAAATATCCATTTACAGCCAACAATAGTAGGGACCCCTGTGGGAGGTACCAGATCCCATGTGCCATTTTTGAGGAGGGCATCATATTCCTCATACATGGCTTGTCGCTACCTGCTGTCTTTGAGGGCCTGAGTTACACATGTTGGTTCAAGTTCGGTGTTTGGTTGGGCGGAGAGGCAGAGTTTGTTAATTGGTTTGTAGATGTGTTTCGGGAGTGAGTGATAATGGGTGAGGTGCGAGCTGCGGCCTGGGGTATAGGCTGATGAAGAAGGTCGATGTTTGGTGGGGTAACCTGCGAGGACTCGACAAGGTCGGGGTTAGCTGTGTCGGGCTCCGAGGGTAGTTGAGACGAGGTCGCGGGAGGAGCATCAGTCAGGTCGCTACAAGGACTAGCTGTCGATGGTGTGTATGAAGCCGCAAGGATGTCATGAGGTGGTAACCAGGAAGTGTGGGTTGACTCGTCAGGTCGGGGAAGATTCAGCTCGATTTAAGACATGGGAAACTCAGACTCAACAAACCGAACATGGCGAGAGACAAAGAGTTTTGCGCTGGTCAGGTCGTAACAGATATATGCACTCTGAGTGAGGGAGTACCCGAGGAAGACACAGGGAGTCGAGCGAGGATTAATCTTGTGAGTGGTATATGATCGCAGCCAGGGATAGCGGAGACATCCAAAAGCTCGAAGCTTTAAGTAGTTAGGGGTTGACCCGAAGAGTTTGTGGTAGGAAGAGAGCATCTGAAGTGTGGGAGTGGAAAGGCGATTTATGAGATAGGAGGCTGTGAGGAAGGCATACGACCAGAAGGTGAGGGGAAGAGCGGCTTTGGATAGTAGAGATAAACATGTTTCGACAATGTGACGATGTCGTCGTTCAGAGAAGCCATTGTGCTCAGGCGTGTCGGGAGGCGAGGTGAGGTGCGAGATGCCATTAGTGGCGAGGTATGTGGCCAGGCCGGTCGTTTTGGCGAGACCAGTATACTTGCCACCATTATCCAAGTATAGGGTGAAAATTTTTTATTTGAAGTGGTTTTTGACCAGGGCTTTGAAGCGAGGAAAGATGGATGCAACATCGGATTTCCTTTCAAGAAGGTAGAGCCAGATGTAATGTGTGTAGTGATCGACGAAGATCACATAGTATTTGAAGCCATTAAATGAGTGAATAGTAGAGGTCCAAACATCAGAGTAAATAATTTGAAGGGGGTAGGTAGACACAATAATAGATAAAGTAAAAGGAAGTTTGTGACTTTTATTGCTTAAACACGCATTACAAAAGGATGATTTATCTCGAGAATGCTCGAGAGCAAACCTAGACTCTATATGACTTTGGATTTGGCAAGAGATGACCAAGGCGATGATGTCAGTCTGGAGCAGACACTTTCAAACTCGCAAAGGCAGTGGGGTGACACAGATGGATTGAGCTCGGTCATTCATACACACCATCTTTAGATTGACCTTTCAGCAGCGAGGTCCCTGTCTATAGATCCTTCACATGAAAGGAAGTGGGTAAGAATTCAATAGATGCATTATTAGATGTGCAGAATTGAGAGATAGAAATGAGGTTTCTTTTCATGCTAGGTACAAACAAAATATTATGCAATTGAAAGGTGTGTAAGGATGAGTGGAGAGAGGTAGAACTAGTATTGGCAATGTGTAACCTAGTGCCATCACTAATAACCATGTCGTCAGGGCCCGAGTACAGAGTACGGAGAGAGAGATTGCCGAGGTCAGAGGTGACATAGTGGGAAGCACCACTGTCGAGGAGCCAGCTAGGAGTGGTGTTGCCCGAGGTCGTAGCTATGTTTGCTCACGGTTGTCATTTGTTGCTCGTAGACGAGGAGTGAGGTGAGCTGGATGGAAAATTAAACGGAATAAGCTAAAAGCTGGGGTACTGAGCGACCGTATGACCTTGTTGTCGGCAGCCTTGACATTTTCGAGGTAAGGTCGCTGCTAGCGAGGACCATTGTTGCCCGACTGTTTATACCAAGGAGGCTGTGCGGGCTGCTGGTGGCGAGGATACTGAGGATGAGGAGACCCTTGTTGCCTGGTCATCACAGTATTAGCTGTGGCGGGGTGGAGAGTGGAGGCGGGGTGGGATTGCTTCAGCACAAGCTAGCAGTTGATGAGCTTTTCATGAAGTTCATCAAAGGGGATAGGAGTGTCCCGTCCTTCAACTGCATCGGCGACATGTCGATAGTCATCATTCAGGTCGCCGAGCACTATTTCTATGAGGTCCTCATGGTTGAGGGGTTTACCGAGGGCAGCGAGCTCATCAAATTTGCTCTTGATGAACTGCATGTACTCCGAGATCGACTGGGAGCCTTTGGTAGCTCGCTTGAGCTGGTCTTTAATTTGCTTAATATGCCCGCGAGTAGGGCGAACATATGTGTTGGCCAGGATAACCCAAGCCTCCCGAGCTGTAGTTGCTTGTTGAATAAGCGGAACTAAGCTTGTGTAGAGGAAGCCGACAAGGGCGCCAAACAAAAGTTTGTCTTGTCGGACGTTGTTGACGGTGAGAGTGGCTGGCGGGAAGACCAAGGTGCCATCAAAAAACCTGTAAACATCATAGCCAACGAGCGTGGATTCAACCTTAAGTTTCCATGCGAGGTAGGTGATGGGGCTGAGCTTAGTGATATTTTGGTTGGAGATGTTGATGAGTTGATAGGTTATGGAGCAGTCTATGGGATCTTGGACGATGATCATGTTGGAAGCCATGGGTGCTTAGAGGAAGAAGGAGGTGGTGGGCAGTGGTGTTTGGGGTTGCGAAAGTTTAGTGGTTTTAGGGTTTGTGGAATCAAAGCTCTGATACTATGTAGAGAATAATAATTCTTATGAATAATGGCATAGCCTTTTTCATTGATTAAAACACATATTTAGAAGGTTTACATGTAACACCCTAACCTTACTTCATTCCTAGTTAACTCATAATCACTTCATATTGACCTTAAAACCCTCGGAGAGTGAGGTGTCATGCTTGTTAGGTGTGACGTGTTGATTTGAGAGCCATATTTAACACGTAGTTAATCTACGTTGTGTTGTGCATTGTTTCCGTATTCATTCGGGACTATTCTCAACCTTGATCAACATTCGTATACAATGTTCATTTCCCCGTTCCATTGACCTAATCTTGGTCTAGACTCCTTTACGATTGATGATCATATTGATCTTGTCGTTGAACCGCACGCCAAGTCATTTCGAGTGTTTCGTGTGCCCCGATTTGTGCTCAAATATTTATATGATTGATTGCGTGAGCATTACGTTGAACTTCTAGCGTTGTTTCCGGACTTTTCGGGAACCTTTCTTGAGTGATTCGACCTTCCCATAGACTTAGAATCACTTTGGGATCATTTAGAATCATTTCGGGAGCGTTTTGGAGCATTTTCGGAGAGTTCGAAGAATTTGGACACAGAGCGAGATCGCCCTGGTTAGGACAGAGCGATCGCCCTGCCCCGACTCTGCTCGTCCGGTTTTCGTTCTTTCTCAGTTTTTCGTGTTTTTAAGTGGTTTAAAATGCTCAAACAAGCCTGGGATTGGACCAAACACTTACCCATGGTATTAATAAGAGAACCCAACCCATTTCCCTCCATTTTCTTCCTCCAACCCAGCTAATTTTAGAGAGAAAGTAAGAAGAGAGAGTGGAGAAAGAATCCGCGATATCTTAAGCGTTTGAAGTCGGATTCGCGTGCTGTCTTCGCTGGAGCGTAGCTAGCGATGAGGGGAACGATTCTAATTGAAGAGATTCCCTAATCTGATGAGGAATCACCACCCCACCTCTTCTCCCACGTTTTTAAAGAGAGGAGGTTAATTTTGAGAGAGAAAAAAAGCTTGATTCGGACTTGGATTGAGCTTGGGATCGACGTTTGGACTCCGTAGCGGTGTAGAGGTCATGGAGGAGTACATTTCCACCCAAAGCCCCTTAGATTTCGTGGAGGATTTACTTTGTGTAGTAAGTTACTAATCTCTTTCTTAGATTTTGAGCATCGTAGTGTAATATCGCAATGATTACATGTTCTACATGTGGTATATGAACTCCCTACATGATATACTTGTTCAAAATGATCTACTAGCATACTAATTGATGGGTATTGATTAATTGTTGTTAGTTTTGTGGTCTCTGAATATTAGACACTTATGGAGTTCGTTGTTATACACGTTATTGTTGTTATTGTGTTGGTTGTTATCTCCGAGTATTAGAGACTCCTCGAGATTGTGTTGTGAATATTGTTGTTATTTCCCGAGTTGTAGACTCGTGGGTTTATTTTATAGTTGGGTTCCGGCAGTAAAGTCGCCGATGACTTGTTTTAGTTCTATCGAGCATGCGTAGCTCATTGAGATTATAATCGTTAATGTTCTCGCGATGACTCGTGAGATGTACATGGGTGGTATATACCCCTAACGTTGGATATTGTGATTGACACAGTTAATTAGGGACGATACTACGGCTCGTTCCGAGGTTTAATTTGTAAATGACTAACTCCAGCGGAGTTGTATAGGACGTAAAGATTATACGTCATGTAATGTGGTAACGAGTAGTATAAACCAATGTAGGTTGTAACTTAGTCTCCTACGACCTGGGATGACAAATTATTGAGATCGTGACCCAATAGAACTTGACTTGGGTTGACTTAGTCAAATACTATTTGATTATGAAGTACGGTGATTCGTTGACTTAAACCTTATGCCTTAGCAAGGGTTAATTATCTATATTAGTTTGTCCATAAGTTTTATTGAATAGTCATGCCCCTTAGTGCATGACATTTCACATGAGACGAATAGTTTTAATCGTCGGATGATGAGTAGGGTATAATCTAGGTTGTTAATGACACACCTAGGTTATCGTTCCTATACGGACAATGTGACTTTTAGGGAGTCATGATATGCATAATACGCGACGGATATGAGATGGAATAGATATGTATGAGGTGGAGTGTATTGTGATTATAAGATACCGTAGAGATCCTAAATGAGCGTGTTAGTGACGCATTGATTTATGATTGTAAGTACGAGCAGACTTACATATGTTACGATTTTGAAGTCTAGCATTCGCGGACTTGATTGATTTGTGGTACTTATGATTGTCCTATTAATCCTACTTTGATGATTGATTGTATGTTTAGTAATTATAGGCACATCATGTTGATTTGGTATGTAATTCAATAAAACACATCGTGGTTTGATTTGGTGAGTTGTGATTCAATAGAACACATCATGATTTGATTTATTAAGTTGTGATTCAATAGAACACACTTTGATTAGTTTAGCATGAGTAAACATCTACATGTGCATTGCATCGAGTCCAGCTGGCACATGTGCATTGGAGGTGTATTGACGCTCGGTTATTGCGGGAGCAGGGGCTTCGTAATAGCCGAAGGCCAATACACTGGTCCTCTCCCTACCGTTGGCCACGGTATGGGTTTTCTCTAGTCCCACAGTTGAACGGAATAAACGACGACTGTGCATTGTCGACATTATTTTGTATGCATTGGGATACGGACACCGGTCCCTTGTGATACTTGTAAGTGGCTAGAATCGTATTGTCTCGGGTCGTAGGGGATCGAGCGATACGTCGACGTGGATACAGAAAATGGTCCACAACGGGTACTTGTATATCGTGCTTGACGCGGTCGGGTACATTTATTTGTTGGGTTCTTGTAGATCGTGCTTGACGCGATCGGGTACATATATTTGTTTCGGGATACGAGCACCGGTCCCTTTGTGATTCGTGTACAGCGATAGTCGTACAATTATCTATTTCTGTTCGTTGTTTGATATTGGAAAACGTGTCTAGCATCAGCGACACAATTGTTTATTATGGTTCTCTGAAGCAGAAGCACAGGAATCTATTATTGTTATTATCTTGTTAGATAGCAGCAGAGGCATCTTTTATAGTTCTGTGAAGCAGCAGCGTAATCGTCTCTACGGATTCATGGAGCTATAAGGTCGGAAGTGTTTCAAGGGATTTCAGAGGTGTACCTCGAATTCACCGTATCCACCTTTATGTGTTTACTTTGAGTTTTATATGCTTCCTATATGAACGAATGTTGGTCGTGGTCTCCAACTAGTGCATGACGGTTGGCGGCTACTGAGCCTCTCGTGAATATAGGGTTGGTTGTCTTATGTGCTACAACATGTTTATTATCCTGTTATATTGATGTGCATAATGTCATGCCATATTGCTGCATTAGTAACTTACTGGGTTTTTGACTCATTCCTTACATTTATTTTTCCTTAGTTTGCAGGATATGTTCCAGCGCAGTGAGGCTTTAGTTCAAAGTTGTACTTAGATTATTAATTTATTTCCTCCCCTTGTATTTGTGAGATCGTGGGTTAAACTGAGTTATGTAAACTTAGTATGTCGGGTAGAGATACTTATATTTTATAGACTTCAATTTGGTGCCGACTTATGGAGTCGTGCCGGTTGTACTATTTTACATTTTTAGTTTTCTTGGTTGGTGTGGCCTTGTGCCCATTGGTATTTTACTTATGGTTTTTCCGAGCGTTTGGCTCGTGGTGTTGTAGTAGTCGTTGTTCTCCGGCGCCTGTATAGCCGTGGAGGTTTTTCATAGTTGTGGTATTATATTTATTCGAGCTTTGAAGCTCATGTTCTTTTAGTTATTCCGCTGATTATTTTGGTTTCGAGCTTTTGTGGCTCATTTTTATTAGTTCTTTCAGCTGTTTTCCTTCGATTTGGCGCTCCAAGTCGGGGTTCAACATCGAATCTCGGACTTGGGTCGTCACAGTTGGTATCAGAGCTTAAGTTAGCTGTCCGTCAGGATAGGATCCTCGGCTTAGGTGGTTTGGTTATTGGGTTAACCGTTTAACGTCGAGTTTTGTGTTAAGTGTATCTTGGATATTGGTAAGTTGTGGAGATAGTCCATGTAGGACTGGATTAGTTGGCTTCTTACCCTCATAAAAGCGGAGACTAATGATTTGTAGTAGGTTATTTCTCTTGTGGAAATTGGTGAGTGTGTTTTAAGTCCTCGCTAGAATGTCATCGACTAAGTGTGAGTCGCTTGATAAGTTTAGTAGTGAGATTTGACCTTTATAGGCTGTCTTGATGATTTTTGAGAAGTATAATCGAGATGTTTTAAGGAACGTCTTAGGCTTTAGATTGGTAACCATTTAAGGAAATATAGGTGGAAGACCCGAGATTCTGGGTCACGAGTCCGCTAGTGTTATCGTGGGGTGTCAAGTTACGATAGTGCGAGAATAAGAGTCCGTACTAACTTAGATGCTTTATTTTTACATATCACATCATGGAATACGACACTTGTACATACTTGAGACATTGTGTCACACAGGTGTATTTGCTTGTATTTGATACTTATGTGCATAAGACCGACTCTAAGGGCATATTTGTAATCACAAGTCCCTAACGCCAGTGATGGTAGCTTTTGAAGCCACTTCAGAAGGGCCCCTGATTTGGTTGTCAAGAGATATTCGTCAAGACTAAGTTGATAGCATGATAGATAGAAATTGTCTAACCCTATTACCAACCGGAATGGACAAGCAAATGGAATAATTCCACTTGAGCAAGTTTGGGTATCTTGTGCGTGGATTGTATATCAATTCTCGTGTCTTGGTTTGATTCACTTTGATATTGTGCGAGCCGTTGTGCTTAGTTGAACATGAGTATTCTTGGGCATGCGATTTGCCATTTGTGACTTGTATATTGTCACGTGTGTTATATGGTTGTTTAACGTTAGAGATATCGAATTGATTTGCCACCCCGGCGGTGAGCGTTTGGTTGTTAGACATGATGTAAACTGAATACATTGTATTAATTCAGTCTTGCCTTATAGATTTTTGCAATACGAATAGATCGTGTCACCTTGTGCGTATGCCCATTGGCATAGTGAGGTAATTGTCTTTAGAACCCTACGTGCATGATAATTATGTTGGATTGAGAATTGAGAACGTTATGTTGATAAGTATGCTTTTAGTTGAATCACTTAATGTGTTTCACTTCCCTTTAGAGATTTAATGTCTCTATTGTATGCCTATAGCAGGATGACACGAACTAGGAAGACTGCAAAGATATCAGTTATGCATCCGACCGTATTCCAACTCAGACATGCATTGCGAGAACTGAAAGAACTTGAGGACCAACTGAATGTGGCCCTAGGTGAGACACCTCGAGTGGAGCAAGTGACCCTACCGAACCCTCCTGCACCAACCCAAGACTCCAATAGAGCAAGTCAAGGTTAAGAGGTGAGACCTTGTGATTGAAATCTGTGAGAGTCATGTTCATCATGACTTATCTTATTATTTATTCGTTTTCTTGTTATTGGACTACCTTGTGTACTCTGATTGGGTACTCATTCGTTAGCATATTGTATCCCGTAGTTAACCTGAGAATGCAATCATTACAGGTGTGAGGCACCCTATGTTTCGGGTATCGTGTATAGTATCCGACATTAGTATCCGTTAATACCGATCCACCGTCAAACGCGTTAGAGTTTGAAACTCCTGTTAATCTGTTATCATTTATGTTGACCTTGTGGGTTATTGACATTAATATTCGTGGAACGAACATGTTAGCTCGTGATCTCATTGACATTTTATTTCGTCGACCGGTGTTGTAACTAGTCATGTTATTATTCACAGTAGAGTCATTATGACTCGCGTGACTTCGAGGTGTTACATGTGTTGCACCATTTGATTTAAGCCTATTTCCTTGATGATAGGATGTCATCGTATATCCTTGTGAACCTTCGGGTTGTGTAAACCCGGACCTAGTCGATCGCAGGATTTCCCATAACTAATTGATTGAGGGTTGTACCACGAAAAGTGGAGATTTGTTATTTGCTGCGGAAGCGTGGCGTTGGGATGCATTCAAAGTAAATCAGCATGACACTTTGAGGTGTACGATGAATTTGGACTTGACTGGAAACAGTAGTTAGTTTCGTAACGAAACCCCGAGATTACTTTCGTTTCAAAATTTTATATGTTCGTTAGAAACCTTGCGCGCGAGCAATGCTTGAGGTTGATGGCCTCTAACATGGACCAACTCCCTTCATTTGTGGGACTTTCACTCCTTTTCGATAGAAGTGTGATTACGTGGGCTATCGTATAGCCTTGTTGTAGCGTGTGTACGTCCCGTAGATGTTCAATCAATGAATTCGCAGTCGAATTCTTTTAAGGGGAGAGGATGTAACACCCTGACCTTACTTCATTCCTAGTTAACTCATAATCACTTCATATTGACCTTGAAACCCTCGGAGAGTGAGGTGTCATGCTTGTTAGGTGTGACGTGTTGATTTGAGAACCGTATTTGACACATAGTTAATCTACGTTGTGTTGTGCATTGTTTTCGTATTCGTTCGGGACTATTCTCGACCTTGATCAACATCCATATACGATGTTCATTTCCCCGTTCCATTGACCTAATCTTGGTCTAGACTCCTTCACGATTGATGATCATATTGATCTTGTCGTAGAACCGCACGCCAAGTCATTTCGAGTGTTTCATGTGCCCCAATTTGTGCTCAAATCTTTATATGATTGATTGCGTGAGCATTACGTTGAACTTCTAGCGTTGTTTTCGGACTTTTCGGGAACCTTTCTCGAGTGATTCGACCTTCCCATAGACTTAGAATCACTTTGGGATCATTTAGAATCATTTTGGGAGCGTTTCGGAGCATTTTTTGGAGAGTTCGGAGAATCTGGACACAGAGCAATCGCCCTGGGGAGACCAAAGCGATCACCCTGCCCCGACTCTGCTCATCCGATTTTCGGTCTTTCTCAATTTTTTGTATTTTTAAGTGGTTTAAAATGCTCAAACAAGCCCGAGATTGGACCAAACACTTACCCATGGTATTAATAAAAGAAACCAACCCATTTCCCCTCATTTGCTTCCTCTAACCCAGCTGAGTTTAGAGAGAGAGAGTAAGAAGAGAGAGAGAAGAGATAAAATCTGCGATATCTTGAGCGTTTGAAGTCGGATTCGCATGCCGTCTTCGCTGGAGCGTAGCTAGCGACGAGGGGAACGATTCTAACCAAAGAGATTCCCCGATCTGTTAAGGAATCACTACCCCACCTCTTCTCCCATATTTTTAGAGAGAGAATGTTAATTTTGAGAGAGAGAAAGCTTGATTCAGACTTGGATTGAGCTTGGGATCGACGTTTGGACTCCGTAGTCACGTAGAGGTCATGGAGGAGTACATTTCCACCTGAAGCCCCTTGGATTTCGTGGAGGATTTGCTTTGTGTAGTAAGTTACAAATCTCTTTCTTAGATTTTAAGCATCGTAGTGCAATATCGCGATGATTACATATTCTACATGTTGTATATGAACTCCCTACATGCTATACTTGTTCAAAATGATCTACTAGCATACTAATTGATGGGTATTGATTAATTGTTGTTAGTTTTGTGGTTTCCGAATATTAGAAACTTGTGGAGTTCGTTGTTATACACGTTATTATTGTTATTGTGTTGGTTGTTGTCTCCGAGTATTAGAGACTCTTCGAGATTGTGTTGTGAATATTGTTGTTGTTTCCCGAGTTGTAGACTTGTGGGTTTATTTTATAGTTGGGTTCTGGCAGTAAAGTCGCCGATGACTTGTTTTAGTTCTATCGAGCATGCGTAGCTTTTTGAGATTATAATCGTTAATATTCTCGCGATGACTCGTGAGATGTACATGGGTGGCATATACCCCTAACGTTGGATTTGTAAATGACTAACTCCAGCGGAGCTGTATAGGACGTAAAGATTATACGTCGTGTAATGTGGTAACGAGTAGTATAAATCGATATAGGTTGTATCTTAGTCTCCTACGGCGTGGCATGACGAATTATTGAGATCGTGACCTAATAAAACTTGACTTGGGTTGACTTAGTCAAATACTAGTTGATTATGAAGTACGGTGATTCGTTGACTTAAACCTTATCTCTTAGCAAGGGTTAATTATCTATATTAGTTTGTCCATAAGTTTTATTGAATAATCATGCCCCTTAGTGCATGACGTTTCACATGAGACGAATAGTCTTAATCGTCGAATGATGAGTAGGGTATAATCTAGGTTGTTAATGACACACCTTGGTTATCGTTCCTATACGGACGATGTGACTTGTGGAGAGTCGTGATATGCATAATACGCGATCGATATGAGATGGAATAGATATGCATGAGGTGGAGTGTATTGTGATTATAGGATACCGTAGAGATCCTAAGTTGAGCGTGTTAGTGACACATTGATTTATGATTGTAAGTATGAGTAAACTTACATATGTTGCGATTATGAAGTCTAGCGTTTGCGGACTTGGTTGATTTGTGGTACTTATGATTGTTCTAATATGCAATAGGACAATCATCCTACTTTGATGATTGATTGCGTGTTTAGTAATTACAAGCACATCATGTTAATTTGGTATGTGATTCAATAGAACACATCGTGGTTTGATTTGGTGAGTTATGATTCAATAGAACACATCATGATTTGATTTATTAAGTTGTAATTCAATAGAACACACTTTGATTAATTTAGCATGAGTAAACATCTACTTGTGTATTGCATCGAGTCCAGCTGGCATATGTGCATTGGAGGTATATTGACGCTCGGTTATTGCGAAAGTAGGGGCTTCGTAATAGCCGAAGGCCAATACACTGGGCCTCTCCCTACCGTTGGCCACGGTATGGGTTTTCTCTAGTCCCACAGTTGAACGGAATAAACGGCGACTGTGCATTGTCGACATTGTTTTGTATGCATTGGGATATGGACACCGGTCCCTTGTGATACTTGTAAGTGGGTAGAGCCATATTGTCTCGGGTCGTAGGGGATCGAGCGATACGTCGACGTGGATACAGAAAATGGTCCACAACGGGTACTTGTAAATCGTGTTTGACGCGATCGGGTACATTTATTTGTTGGGTACTTGTAGATCGTGCTTGACGCGATCGGGTACATATATTTGTTTCGGGATACGAGCACCAGTCCCTTTGTGATTCGTGTACAGCGGTAGCCGCACAATCATCTATTTCTGTTTATTGGTTGATATTGGAAAATGTGTCCAGCATCAGCGGCACAATTATTTATTATGATTCTCTGAAGTAGAAGTGCAGGAATCTATTATTGTTATTATCTTGTTAGATAGCAGCAGAGACATCTTTTATAGTTCTGTGAAGCAGCAACGCAATCGTCTCAGCGACTTCATGGAGCTATAAGGTTGAAAGTGTTTCAAGGGATTTCGGAGGTATACCTTGAATCCACAGTATCCACCTTTATGTGTTTACTTTGAGCTTTATGTGCTTCCTATATGAACGAATGTTGGTCGTGGTCTCCAACTAGTGCATGACGGTTGGCGGCTACTGAGCCTCTCGTGAATATAGGGTTGGTTGTCTTATGTGCTACAACCTGTTTATTATCCTGTTATATTGATATGCATAATGCCATGCCATATTGCTGCATTAGTAACTTACTGGGTCTTCGACTCATTCTTTCCATTTGTTTTTCCTTAGTTTGTAGGATATGTTCCAGCGCAGTGAGGCTTTGGTTCAAAGTTGTACTTAGATTATTAATTTATTTCTTTCCCTTGTATTTGTGAGATCGTGGGTTAAACTGAGTTATGTAAACTTAGTATGTCGGGTAGAGATACTTGTATTTTATAGACTTACATTTGGTGCCGACTTGTGGAGTCGTGCCGGTTGTACTATTTTACATTTTCAGTTTTCTTGGTTGGTGTGACCTTATGCCCATTGGTATTTTACTTATGGTTTTCCCGAGTGTTTGGCTCATGGTGTTGTAGTAGTCGTTGTTCTCCGGTGCTTGTATAGCCGTGGAGGTTTTTCATAGTTATGGTATTATATTTATTCGAGCTTTGAAGCTCATGTTCTTTTAGTTATTCTCCTGCTTGATTTTGGTTTCGAGCTTTTGTGGCTCGCTTTTATTAGTTCTTTCAACTGTTTTCCTTCGGTTTGGCACTCCGAGTTGGGATTCAACATCGAATCTCGGACTCGAGTCGTCACATTACAAGTTAACCTAATACAATAAGGATTAGGAGAAGAGTTACAGTACAAGGTAACTAGGAGACCTAACTAATAGGGAAGAATATACCAAATATAACTACACATATATGGTAACAAAGATATAACAATATGGAAGTGATATTATTCCCTTATAAAGTTTTGGTAGGAGTAATCTTCAAGTGTCCTTCCTTAGACGGAACTGTTGCTCGCTTGATGTGGGTTCCAACCTTCCATTTCGACCTAATGGTTATTATCAACCTTGCTCCTTTATAATTTGGGATTTGTAGCATTGGAGTGAGGTCGAAGGATTTGAGCCCCCCCCCCTCTCATAACAATTGAGGTCGCGTCTTGGGCTTATGGGTATGGTATCAAAACCTCTCATGGTTTTGATGTTGTTATTGAGTTGACCCTTTGAGGTCTAACTTCAATGTTTAAGCCAAAGGTTCTTAATCTCAAATACACCCCTACTCTGTATTGCCTTTAGAGTACGTCTGAAGGGTCCAATATTTTGGTATAATGAGACCCCCTAGCAGGACTTACAGCGGGTTGAGTTTTGAGGTACTCGAGTGATTCTCTTTTCTCATCAGATAGTAAAAGTCGAGGGCGTGTTGAGCTATAGGTGCCCTTGGAGCTTCTTGCTCATCTTATAGTAATGGTTCCGCTGGTGGTGCTCAATAGCTCGTTAGGCCATTGGCTTTATCAGGTTAAGGATAGGAGGCTAAGACTTCCTTGATCCTTAGTAAGATTTTTATTTACTATTGCATGCTCCACATCACTCACTTATATACCCAACCATGTGGCTTACAAGCCTGAAGGGCAAGAGCTATGCCTTTGTAGGTTCTTTTGGTGCATCATGAGAGGGAATGCATTTATCTAATGCTCGAGCCACATTGGTTGTCTTTCTTATGGGGGATTAATCTAGAGTTTTAAATAGCCCACCCATTCGGTTGGTATTTTAAGTGAATGAAGTGTTTTCTTAGTGGGGTGGATGATGCCCTAACAGATCTACTTAGGCTTTACCCCCTTCTTGTCCAAGCTTAGCTAATGCGTCTTTAGCGTTTATTTAAGTATCCCTACTGGTCTAGGGGCTCCCTCATGGTATACTAGTTACCAAGTAGAGGCTTTTCCTCATGGCAACGTTTGCTTGACTTGGCACTCTTTAACACATTTTTATTGCTACATGGGGGCTTACCTCTATAACTAGAAATTATGTGAAGTAGGCACTCCCCAAGGAATTTTTATTGCTACGTGGGGGGGGGTCTTACCTCCTGACTTATGATCATTCACATAAGTTGCCTTGAGGTTACGACATCTTATCATTTACTTGCATGATTACCCTATAGATAGTTCATCTTTGAGTATTCCACACTCCAGGTGCTAATAGTAAGGTTTCCCCCAGCATGCTTGGAAGTCAAGCCTTAGTTGATGGTTCCAACAAGAGCATTGGTTACACAAACTTTTGTAGGTAACCCCTTTGAATTAGGTCCACCTTTGCCTTTTTGAGTTATTTGCAATCTTCAATTTCATTGCTCCCTCATGGTCTACTAGTTACCAAGTAGAGGCTTTTTCCCATGGTGAACGTTTGCTTGAGTTGGCACTCCGCAAGGCCTTTTTATTTCTACATGGGGGGCTTACCTCTATAACTAAAAACTATGTGAAGTTGGCACTCCTCAAGGCATTTTTATTGCTATGTGAGGGCTTATCTCCATAACTAGAAATCATTTAGAGTTGGCCCCAAGGCATTTTTATTGCTACGTAGGGGGGGCTTATTTCCTTGACATATGATCATTCGCATAAGTTTTCTTGAGGTTACGACATCTAATCATCTACTTACATGATTACTCTATAGATAGTTCATCTTTGAGTATTCCATACTCCATGTGCTGATAGTAAGGTTGCCCCCAACGAGCTTAGAAGTCAGGCCTTAGTTGATGGTTCCAGCAAGAGCCTTCGTTCCACGAACTTTTATAGGTAACCCCTCTGAACTAGGTCCTCAATCTCCTCCATAAGTTGTTTGCAATCTTTAGTGTCATGACCATGATCTCTATGGAAGGTATAATAATTAGTTTTATCTCTTCTTTTGAGTTTGGTCTTCATCTACTTTGGCGACTGCATAAGACCATCATCCTTAATTTCCATGAGGTGTTGAGTGGAATAAGACTTTCAACTAGACATCGGGGGCTACGACACACCTAGATTTTTCTTCTCCATCTTCATTCTTTTCCTCAAGCCTTCATTGGGTTTGGGGTCATCCTCATCCCTATGCCTTTTATTGTGCCTATATTCTCCATCCTTGTTGGCACCAAACGTTTCCTCGACGTTAATGTACTTCCTTTCCCTATTAAGCAATTCCTCAAGGTTGAGAAGAAGCAAGACAAGAGGAAGTACTTACTCTTGGTTCCATTAGTCAATGTTACCACAGCCACCGTTTGGTCCAGATCTCCAACATAAAGGGATTCTCTGTCGAAGCATTCTAGGTACTTCTAAAGGGTCTCACCCTCCTTTTGTTGAATGTGCATGAGTTACAGCGAGGTTTTCTGATGACTTCTACTACTAACAAAGTGTTTAAGAAACTTCCCACTTGGCTGGCCAAAGTTGCTGATAAACCCTTAGCGTAGTTAAGAAAACCATGTTGTTGCTGCACCCTTCAATGTCATGAGGAAAGCCTTGCATTGGATTGTATTTGACACACCATGGAGCATCATGTTGGCCTAGATGGTCTGCAATTGATCTATGAGACCCGTCCTCACTTCATAGTGCTCCATGGTCAACGTCTTGAATCCCTTGGGTATAGGCTTCTTAAGAATATCTTCAGTGAAGGGGGGATCATTGGCTAGACCTTAGCAGCAACTTGATCAGCCCCCTCTATCTTCAGAGCTCAGACTCGATGGTCTCAGTCATCAATTCTTTTCCCCACCCACTCAAGGGATTTTTTAGCCCTTTTGTGGTTAAGGCTTGAGTTAGAGGACTCGTCAGCCTCTGATGTTGTGCCGCTTGCTAAGTCACGCGTTCCATGCGTATGGAAGGGGCACCTTCTGGAGTATTGTAGGTAGAATCTCCCTTTTGAATTTTAATAGACACCTCAGGTTGGGTTCCCCCCGATTCGGTTTCCACGGTCCTTATGCACCTTTTCGCTCATGGTTTCTAGGTGAGGGTCGCTTGAGAGTACTTCAGGGGTGTCTTCAAGAGAGGGGCATGAGGTCTGCTCTGCTTGAGCATTGCCGGTAGAGGGGGGAGCCTTCTTTGCGACAGCATCATCATTCTGAGCTTAGGTTTGGGTTACTTTACCTTTGGGAGTCACAATAGCTTCTCACACGATCCCGCGAATGATGCCAAACATTGATGTAGAAAATCGGGTTAGGGGCACCGTCGGGATTATCTGCAAAACACACAGAAAAGGAACCTTAAAGGCCCGGAGGTGTGCTCCGGGAGGACTATCCGACGCTCAAGTCAGAACCAAAATTGTTTTAGGAACAAAGGACGAGGTTGGAGTGCTTAGAGATTTCGTACCTTTGCTTTAGGGTTGACCCTATTTATATGTGAGAGTCTTGGGTAGTAAGTTTAGGGTTCCTCACTTGAGTAGGAATCCACCTCTGACGAATTGACAGCTTAGAGTCCCCTATGGTTTACTAGCTGGTACTCCTGGGTGCGCTTTAATATGAACAGTATAATCGTGACAGTCTGACACCTTTACTTCGTGGTTACCCTTTTTATCCTTGTGTTGCACCACATGTTGTCACGTAATTGGAGGTGATTTTTCACCTATATCACACTTTTAAATAAACGAGGCCTAAAATCAATGAAAAATAACATTTTCATATTGTTTGTGATGATGATGCTTAAACTAGAGTTGTTCCTTTTATTATTATTAGAATAACTATATTATAATAAACCAATAAAATGAGTATTTTTTAAAGGTGATTTTCTTTTTGATGCAAATCTAAGTAAAACATTAGCATCGTTTCCCTAAGGTTTACTTAGTTCTTAGCCGGTCTTTTTTTGGTGCAAATTCGTAGTCTGTCTTTGCTCAAATATTTAGAAAATAGACAATCTAAAAGATTTAATAACAATTTAGTTAGACTATGTTTATTTTTGCTCACACTCTTTTAAATTAAAACATGTCCAGGAGTTGTGCTAAATACAACCCCTCCCCCGACAAAAAGACGCAACTGTCCTTAATAATTTTGAATTTAGGGTGGGGGGGGGGCGCTAACCTTAGCTACCACTATACAAAGGCCTGGCGCCACCCTTTGGATAGTGATAGCTAGGATTAGCGCCACCCCCCCCCCTTTGAAATCCAAAATTATTAATTTTTGTGTTAAATTATTTTTGCTACTATTATTGTGTTATAATGTATATTATTTGACAAAAAAAAAAATTTTGAATTCAGCTGCCAACCCTAACTGCATGTGTGAATTCTATTATTTTTTTTTTGCTAAATAATATACATTATAACACAATAATACCAACAAAAAAATTATAATTTAACACAAAAAATTAATAATTTCAAATTTTTTTTGCTAAATAATATAATTAAAACACAATAATAACAACAACAAAATTATAATTTAACACAAAAATTTAATAATTTCAAATTTCAAAGGGGGGTGGTGCTAGCTACCACTATCAAAGGGTGTCGTCAACCCTAGCCACCTGTTTTCGGAGACTGGCCGGTATCAATCCTAGCTGCCTATGTAAATTCTAGTTTTTTTATGTAAAGAAGTTAGGGACAAAATAATTTTTTTGTCGGGGGAAGGGGGTTGTATTTAACATATTGGGGGTGGGGGGTGGGGAGTATTGGTATTTAGCACATACGTATACCCAAATTCTCTTAAGCTTCTCATCAAGTAACTGACACAGATTGTTGGCAGCTCAATTTCCAACTTTTAATTTAAAATTAAATATATTAAAAAATATTAATATTTTTTGAATTCGTTATATATCTTGGAAGCAGCTATTGTTACCTCTTAATATTAATACTCCCTCCGTTCTACCCAAAGAGTTCAAGTTTGAAAATTTTATTTATTAAGGGATATATTAATGTCATTGGAGTTGATCATAATTACAAAAATACTTAAACACAACCAAAATAATTACAACACAAGTAAAGGGTAAAAATGATGTAAATTATGAAAATTATAAATATAATTTTTAAAAATTAAATCTTTAAATAAAATATCTCACAATAATATAATATAATAGACTCTTTACTTATCTGAGGGAGTATTAAAGAGATGAAAAAGCATATTGAGAGGTGACAATAGCTGCTTTTAAAATAATAATATTGCTTACAAGATCAAGTAAATACAAACCGACCATACAAACTAGGCCATTATCTGTTAAAACACTTGTCTATTAAAGTAGAAGGGTAAAACTGCTACTCGATCAAAATGTAATTTATTTGCCCATAATGTTTATATAAGTTGCATATTAGAACATGATAAATAAATAAAAAATTAATAACTTCATACATTAAATAGGTATGATATTACGTGTTTGAGCTTGGGGTGATTACATCAGCTTTGACATCCATACCGTCAGATGAAATTTAGTTAGATCGTTATACCGTCAGATCAAATGTGTCATTTTCATGACACAGTCATTCTAAATCATCGCCAACTTAATAACATTTAAGTATCGAGATTTATGTTAAAATCATCCAACAAATACTTATAAGAATATCACAAACTCGAATTCGCAATATCACTTGTGTACATTATAAAGACATTTACTTTAATAAATAAAAAAACTCGTAAAAAATTCAAAGGATTACTCAATTACCCACTCTCTTTCTCTAAAACCAACTAAAACCTCCCTTCAAATATAGAATATTTTTAACATAAATAGTAACTTTTCTTCTCCATTTCTTCTCTCCTCCCCTGCCCCTCTCCCTCTCCCTCTCTCTCTCCCCTCACTTTCACACACACACACACACACACACACACAAAGAATGAAATGTTCCCCCTCTCTCTTTATATTTTAATAATACAGTAAAAAGAATTAAATATATTAATAAAAATAGAGAAACTTGATATCAGTTATAATTAAATTATTAGTTTTGTCACATATGTATTTTAGATAATTGCAATTGAAATTATTAAAACATAAGTACTTCTCCCTCCGTCCCTAAATTATTGTCTTCCTTTCATTTTTTGTCTGTCCCTAAATAATTGTTTTGTTTGAATTTTTTTTTTTAAGACATTAGTTTTACCACTTTATCCTTTTTTGTTCATCGTAAATTAATTATGAACTACATACATATGAGCATTAAAGGAAACAACAAACTATACTAATATTAATAACTAAGTCAATTATTTTTTCTTAATCCTTATGCAGGGTCAAACAAAATAATAATTTGGGGACGGAGGGAGTATAATTTTTATAGAATATAAAATTTAAAATATTTCATTCTATTTGTACTAGAAAAATAAAATAAAAATAAAATAATAGTTAGATTCATTAGTTGAGATGAAAAATATTTCATTTTTAGAGGATTGTATCTAGATTATTTATTGGAGTGAATTTTTTTTTTAAATGTTAAAAAAATAAAATTAAAATAAAAAACGATATATTTAAAGTAATGTATCGAGTGAAATTACTGTGGATGATCGTTGGGCGGAAGAAGAGTAATTGTTTTGGTCTAACCATTGTTAATTACTCCTATCTCTGCACTGCCTTTAATGAGACAAATCAGTCGTGTTCGCCTAACATCCAGCCGACCTTTATTTAACTGACCCCACCACAAGCAAACTTGACCACAAATGCAGGGGCAGCTCATTGATCATCGCACCTTACTCATTACCATGGACTAAATACTACTCCCTTTAACTACATTTAATGATTTGATTTGACCAAATCTCTGACCTAATGCAATGAAATGACTTTATAGTAAGAATAAAGTTCTTTTTTGTACAATTTTTCTTCCTTTCTTCATTTTTCCAACTCATTGTCCTCTAGAATAAAATAATTACTTCTGTCTTAAAATAAATATTTATTTTTAATTGCAGTAAAAATGAGTAATTACTCCAATACAAATTTCTATTTGAATTTGAATTAGAATCAAATGTCTTAAGATAATTCATCATTTATCGAAGAAAACAATTTAGGTACAATAAAAAAAAAATTGGGATATCACGATCAAACAAAAATAAAAGTGTGTTAAGACTTGAAAGTTCAGAACTAATCTTTTAAGTTAAAGGTGTCTCAAAGTCTGAAAGTTCAGGACTAATTTTTCGAATCAGGTCGGACCACAAGGGTGATAACGACCTCCCAATAAAATTTTTAACACAGCTACGTTTTCATAAATCTTAAACCCGAGATATATAATTAAACTAAAATTGCCCGTAAATAAGCTAATCTACGTCTATGTTAGTCGAACGAACTATTCCAATATTTGTATTGTTGGTATTTTCATCCTTCGCTCTTAGGTGATCAGACCCGTCCTTCTGGGGAGGCCCACCACGCCCAGGCCAAGGGTCTCGAATTAAAAATGAATGTATGGCAGCATGCCAAAGTCTAGTAAGATTACTTTGCTTCATTAAGTTACCTTGTATTCAATCAAAAAATAAAAATAAAAAGTGCTAAATACAATATCTTTTTATGCTAAATACAATATTTTTTGGGCAAAATTATTATTTTGCCCATGTTATAAATAAAAAAATAAATAAAATTGACAAGACCGTCACCTCTAGGCGGTCTTATTCCAAACAACCACCTAGACTAGGCGGTCATATTCTAAACAACCACCCAGACTAAGCGGTCCTCCATTTCCATCCATTATTCTGTCAAAATTTTTTTTACACTTTAATACCCTAAAGTTAATATTTTTATTAAAAAATTAACGAAATCGTTAAAATTTTAACGGAACTTAGTAGAGCCATCATGAGAACCGCCACCCCGAGGTAGGTTTTTTCCTAGAGGACCGCCACCCCGAGGTGGGTTTCTTCCTAGAGTACCGCCACCTCGAGGTGGTCTTCTTCCATGAGAACCGCCACCCCGAGGTAGTCTTCCTTTTTTTTTTAAAAAAAATAATTGAATGATGGGTAAAACAGTATTTTTCTAAGGGGGTGTTATATTTAGCACCTTTTGGGGTGTTGTATTTAGCACCTATGAAAAAATTAATTTACCTTGTATAAAATGACTTAAATTGACTGGTTACTTGTTATCTATGGTTATCTGCCATTTTTTAAATTCAAATATAATATCTAATTTCTTATTTATTTTAACGAGTCAGACATTTCAAACTAATTTTCTATATATTATTACCGAAATAAAAGCCAAAGTTGCCACATGACAGCCGTGTTAAACGTTTTCCAGGCTAAAACTCTTTCTCTCCCTCATTTCTCAAAAAATTATCTCTCATCAATTCTCTTTATTCTAACTAATCTTCACATTATATCTCTCTTCTACCTTGACAAAGCATCTTTTTAATGATGTCCATGTGACAACCTTCTCCTTTTTTTTTAATTTTTTTTTAACTCTTCTTCCATTTGTATTATATATTTTATTTTATTTTAAATTACTAATATCCTATAGAAATTTATGCTGATTGTTGTAAATACAATGACTATAACCAACCAAAATAATAATTACAAAAAAGAGAGTATATAAATAATTTTTTTTACAAATTTAGGATACGGTTAAAAGTCAAAACAGTAATTAGAAAGTTCTCTTATTATAAACAATTTTTGTAATTTTTTTTATTAAAAATGTGCATCGTACGGGTACTAACCTAGTTCACGTATATTATTGTAAATGTCCAAAAATTTGAGAAATTAACTTTGGAATAAAACTATATACCAATATCTACAATGAATATCTATATCTAGATAGATAAATAGATGACAAATTAAAATTTTAAATAATTTGAAATCGGCCACTCAATTAAAGATGAAATGAATTTTTTTCTTTTCATGTGTACCTCAAATTCTAAACAAACCACCCAATAATATTTATGCATATAATTTTTTATAATTAAAAAATTCAAAATTCCAACAAAAGAATTTAACCTCTTATAAATCTAAGAAAAAATGGGTGAAATTACTATAGTATAAATATATATTACTCTCTCCATTCTGACCAAAGAGTCCATTTTTCATTTTTAAAAGTCAACATGTGACTAAACTAAATTAAAATTTAACTTATTTTAATTATGTTATTGAAAATATAATCTCATTTACACATTAAAAATACTATGAATTATAACTTTTATGATTTTATAAAAATAAATAAATTTATGTAAATTATCTGTCAAATTTGAATTAAATCGACCCAAAAAAGTTTAAAATGAATTCTTTTGTTGGAATAGATAGAGTATCACGTAAATTTGAGCATAAATTATTGGGATTCTATAAAATAATTTCGTATGTGTCGGTTTGGTGCACGAATGTTTAAAGTAGAAGTCAAAATTGTGGTTTATGATAATGAAATCAAATTTAAATTAACCTCACAAATGATAGCTGAATTTTCACCGTTGAAGAAGGAGGCGTCGCCGTGTCGGTGCCTCTCACTTCATTTCTTTACTATCAAAATCAGCTGACTTCAAGTCTCTCTTTCTCTCTCACACACACACACAAACATATATATATATATATATATATATATATGTATGTATGTATATGGGCAAACTACACAAATGACTCTTGTAGTTTTACGATTTTTTGCATTTCGTCCCTGTACAAAAAAAAAATTTGTCAGTCATCCTTATACCAACTAATTGAACGCAATTGGTCATTTCGTCTAGTTCCGTTATATTTTGTCCGTTAAGTCAGTACCCGTGCATTTTGGACAGGGTAAAATAGTCATTTTGCTTTGCAAAGTACATGGACCAATTGTGTAGAATTACTTACAAAAATTCAAGATTTGAGGGGATGAAGCTGTAAAATCAGGGCCGGCCCAAGGCAAGGGCAGGCTGGGCACCTGCCCTAGGCCCAAGCTGAGAGGGGGCCTAAAATTGTTTGGACTATTATAATATTAGTATATACTCCGTTTCAGACAAAGAGTTCACTATACTATTTTGAGATATTCTACATAAATAATCCACTTAAAAAAATATGCATATAATCTCCATAAACCTTTGGGTTGAACGAAAAGAGTATATAGGTGAAACAAAAATACTATATTATTACCATTATTAATTTTTTTTAAGGCCGAATTCTAAAAAGAAAAAAAAGTCGGACGCTGGGAGGAGTCCTGGACAGCGTGCCAGATTGTTGACACTAAGAACGGTCATCTTTGGCTTCCAAGTTTCAATTCCAAATTTGAATCTCGAATCTCGATCTATCTTTACCTCTAAAATCCTTCGTAGACGTCATTCAATCAAACATTCTAACTGATTTTAAGCTCGCTTACTCGCACAAACTTGAAGATTAACAGTAGATTTTGCCAAAAATGTTTGCGAATTCAACTCAATAACTCACCAAGATCGAAGAAAAAATCTTGGCAAACCATTGTAGATTTATGGTTCATTGGTTCTAATTTTAAATCTTTCGCAATTATTGGTAAAACTACTTGTAAGTGTTTTTATTTTATTTATTTTTTGGGAGTTTCGATTTTTATTGTGTGGATTTTTTCGTTTTGAATTTGATTTCTTGTAATTTTTGATTTTAGGTCTGAAAGTGGCTTTAAATTTTAATTGTAAATAGTGATGCTTTAGAGTTTAGACTTTAAAGAATGAAAGTACTTCATCATATTAAAGTTGTAAAGGTGAGTTGTATGTGTGAGTTGTGACTGTGCGTGTGCGTGTGCATGTGTGTGCGTGTTGTTCTTGTTTTTACATATTTTTTTTGTTTGAAAATTAAAAGTGATCTTAACTTTGGTAATTATATAAAGGTTTTTTTGAGTATGTTATGACTTAAGCCACTTTTGTATGAATATTAAATTTGATAATTAAATAAGACCTCTTTTTTTAACTTTGCCCCGGGCCTATAAAGTGCTAAGAACGGCCCGGTGTAAAATTGGCTATCTCTTTCTTCAAACCATTTTTACTCTCTCTCTCTCCCCCCCACTCTCTACTTGCAGTGTATATGTTGCATTCATAAAAAGTTTTTCAATTTGGATCCCATATCATTATCTCTACTATGAACACTTTAATTATATTAATGGATATACTAAATTTTCTCCAAATAAAACATTCAATAATCAATGTCATATATAAATTGTGTTCGAATGAGTGGCACAAGAAGAGATTGTCGGCGGCAAAGAACACAGTCGCCATCGCCAGTAAAAAAAAAATTGTCGTGAGAGAAGCCATAATCAACTAAGAAATTTGATGGAGAGAGGGGAGAGAGAGAGAATGAAGATTTGATTTTAAGATTTTGGGATTTGAAGGAGGAGACAAAAAATTGTAAATCTCAATTTGAGATCTGAGATTGGAATTAGTAGAGAGACGAATTTCTCAAAAATGTCTACTCGCTAGACTAAAAATGATGGTTACATTTTTTTGGGTTTTGCTGAAATTGCAATATTATTGGCTAAAAATGTTAAATTTTGAGAAGGGGTTTGTTTTTTAGGTTGCAGGGTTGAGCAACCCCAGCGACAGAGCACAAGGGAGGAGAGATAAGTTTTTCTAAAACCAACTCTCTTCTGGTCGGACAGGTTGACATTGCGAACTGACCTTAGGTTACAATTCTCTTTCTAACATGAAGAAGTTCAGCGATTTGCAACTCTTACTACAGAATTGGCGGAAAAATATATCTAAGCCTAGTGGAAAGAAAAAGTGAGGAGAGAGGGAAAGAGAGAGAATGTAGGGGTGGGTTCTGAGTTGGGTAAACTGAGTGATGGGTGGTGGTGGGTTGGGCAAGTTTAACCAAATAAATTTTTTTTTAAATCACAGATTAACCAGTTAAATAGGGAAGAAGGATATATACCACAACTCATAACCATGGCCAATTTTTTTTTTCAAACCCAGTGAAACAATAAAAACAAGGGTAAATTATAAATAACCCCCCTCAACTATGGGTTGGGTTTGAATTACCCCCCTCAACTACCAATTGATGCAATGTGCCCCCTCAACTATAGCATTTTCCTTAATCGCAGCTTCTATTTAGGCATTGTCATTTAAGTTGACGTAAAATACTCATCCGAGACTCATGCGACCATCTTTAAGTGTTTTTTTTTAATAATAAGCCCTATTACTATTTTAAATGACTATTTTACCCTTATTGCTGTAAGACCCTCTTTGTACAAAAAGATGGTCAAAAAAGCAATTGCTTATCTTTCTTTTGAATATTATCGTAAAAATAATACGTACAGATGGTTATGTGAGTATTAGGTGGGCAAATTCCGTCAATTCAAACGGTATTGCCTAAATAGAGTTGAGGGGGGTTATGTGTAATTTACCCTAAAAACAAATCCATAATTTTTATTTCTAAATTGGCCCCTATACTTTTTAAGATAAAATAACTATTTTACCTTTCCCCAAATGCGCGTGCAAGGCTCGTGTACCCGCTTAACGACCAAAAATTAACAGAGGTTGACGAAAGGACCATTTGTGTTAAAGATCCTTAGTTTAGGGATCATTTGCGAGGTGTAAGGACGAATCACAAAAAACTCATAAACTACAGGGACCAATTGTGTAGTTTGCCCTATTATATATATGGTCAAATTACTATTTTCCTCTTAAAGTATCCACCAAATCTCAGTTTGCTACTTATAGTCCATTTTGTCCTATTTCCATATCCAATGTTACCATTTTTCCCAGTTTCCCCCTAGACGTGATGGGCGTTAAAAAACTAACGGAAGTTGGTCATGTGTTTTTGCACATGACAAGTAATATCTGAAAGTTACTATATTACCCTCTACGGTGCATTATTCTTAAATAAAGCTTTCTTTTTTTTTTCTTTTCAAATGAAAAAAAAATCAAAATTTTAAATAATGTCTTCTAATTCTTCCAAAGCATAAGCATTCTTCCCTTTTTCTCTCTTTCCAAATCATCACGAAATTGACCCCTTCCTTTATGAAGTCGGAATCCTGCTTTGGTATCGACGATGACATAAGCCGGAGCACTTCGTCAACCTTCAAGCAATCAATGGCAATCTTGTGTGATCAGGGCTGTTGGGTCTCTTTGGTCCTATGTAGTGTGCTCAGTATATAGGCTATATGGGGGGGTTTGAATAGCCTATGTTATCATCATTTAAAATTTCATCCTAAATTAAAATACATTAAAGAACAAAGATGAAATATTTATCAGGTCAGGTCAACTTTCTATAGAAGCGACATAGCTGATGTTGAACAACTGATGTGCTTCAGCAGACATACTCTACTTTGTCACATTAGACTTGAAAAACTGCTTGAAAGTTGAGAATATTACATTTACTGAAGGATAAGAGTTATGCAGTGGAAAGATTAACAGTAAGTGTAATACTTGAAGATCAAATTGGCTGAAAATGAATAAGTACAAGTACAGTCTTAACAACAAATTTGAATCTTCATAAGATGGAGTTATTCCATTCCATAAAACAAATTGCTCAACATATAAAACATATATTGACGGAAAGATATGTAAAGGCTGAATGTAGTAAAATATATTTTATATTAAAATTCAGCAGAAGTTTACTCAAAGGTAAACATGCTTAGTACATCAACCTAGACTCTCTAACCTAGCAGTCTTCTGGGGTTTCATGGAAAGGAAGTGGGATGTCGGGAAGACTTATTATCAACCTTCAACCTTTGACTCTCACCAAGTACCTTAGGAAGAGGTGGATGGCAGTGCCAAAGGTGAGGTGGAAGTGAGAAGAGAATATTATGGGTTGCTCAAATAGCAAGTATTTGAACAACCGAGTGCAAAGCACTCGACCAACTGTGATGACACATTATTGCACAACCGACAACTCTTACAATGAAATGTAAGTCTACCGGTATAAATTAATGCAATTAGGATTATTAGCTTAGGGTCTTCATCGGACATCTTCAAGGAGGTTCTGTCAGTAATGGTAGGCTGGAAGCTTAGTATCTAGCTATGGATATGAAGTATAGCTACTGAAGAGACTGAGTCTTTCGAAGGAAGAAAGAACTCAAATCAAGAAGGAAGTTCTTGACTAAACGAAGACTTCTTGCCTTGTGAATTTCAGATCATTCTCCCACAAAGTGTTTGTTCTTACATTTGTATTTTTCCCACTCTTTGAAATCTCACAAATATTTTTGCGCTTATCTTAAAGTGGGATGAGAGGTTTCTTTTATAGGCTGAGAAGAGAAGAGATCCATTGCAACTAAGTTGATTTTTGCCTGTTTGAATGTTCGTTCTTCAATGTATCAAAGTACATTGTATGAACTATTGGGTAAAAATCTCTATGAAGATTGTGTCTTGAAATCTATCTGTGAATCAGGCTGGGAGTGGATGGGATTTTCGTATAGGCCTGAGATGAAGTGCATTGTGATTGGTCTTTTATAGGATGTGTCTTGAAGACATGGACCAAGCACGGAAGATGAAATATCTAAAGGATAAATGTGAGGGTTCAGACATCGAGGTGTATCTTTAAGCTTTCATGGAGATCTGCAAACTATCATTTGTAAATCTTTGTGAACGTTATTGCTTGGAGAACGACCGATGTTCCTCTTTTAACTTAGCAGCACTCTTGCAGTGGACTTGAAAGGAACATGGCTGTTATAGGAGTATCTGCCGTTGTAGGACTGCTGGAGTGATGTCTACTGGGACTGGAGAGATATTCTGCTAGTAAGACAACTGCTAGTGAGATAACTGCTAGTGAGATATCTACTGGCACTTGTTGAGCTAATCTATTTGTGAGATCATCATTTGGTAGGACAAAAGACTCGGACATGTACAGAGACTTCCTAGTCTAAATGACCTATGCAATATTCAACAGAGTTGTCACGCTAACTGGTACGCAGCCCTTTTAGCCACTCGTTGAATATGCGTTGTGATGGGAACAATCAAATCACTGTATTGGAATATACTGATGAGTGAAAAGGCATATTCCTGATAAGGGCCGATGAGTCAAAATGGGCGATCCTCAGTAATTCACAATTCATGATCATTCACTCCCCTCCCTCTCTCTCTTTCTCCCCTCGATGTGATGAAACCTTCTGCTTTAGTCATTGTGCGCCAATCTCGCTTTCCCTCGATGCTGCCTTGCCCCGACTAGAATATAAAGACTTCATACTACTACTAATGAAAGATTTGGGGTTCAAGTCTTATTGCTCTTTCAAGGGTGTGTGGATTTCTTGCCATTTCGAAGATGACTACAACCTCATTACTGCATTATGTCCTTCCACTCTATTTTCTAGGTCGAATTCGGAGGAATGCAAGATTGCCAAATACTTCAACTTTGACTTTTGATTCGATGATTTTATTGTTGGGTATTTGCTTGAAATCAATTGTGGGGTTGCTTGAATAACAAAATGTATATGGAAAGTGAGTTTAAAATAGATGCACAACAAGTGTTTTAAAATGCCATGAATGAAATTTTTTTGAATCTGTTTTTTTTTTAAATAGTTATAATTTAAAAATATCTTAAATATCAAATGAGTACAAATTTTTATTTTATTAATTCTTTAAAAAAATTATAACTCAAAAATATCTTAAATGTCAAATGATTAACTAAACGATGAAATTATATCTAATCTAAATATGCTGATAATTAATTAATGACACTTTTTTTATTAAATGCCTATTTTAAATACTAATAATATATATTTATTGATTTGGAGTTTCAATTAAATTCTATTACTAAAATTGCTATCCAATTTAAGAAAAATGCACCAAATCCCATTCTGCACCCCTGCTCAAAATGACCAAGATAACCAACCCTACGTGGCATGCACATGACCAACTTCTGTCAATTTTTTTAATGCCCGTCACTGCTAGGGGGGAAAACTGGGAAAAATGGTAATATTCCAATATAAAAATGAGACAAAATGGACTATAGGTTGCAAACTGGAATTTAATAAATATTTTGGGAGGAAAATAGTAATTTGGCCCGTATATATATATATATATATATATCCTCGTGCAAGTCTTGCTATTCAAATTACTTTTCATGCAACCCATTTGTTTTTAATAAATTGATTACTTATAGGATTAATATATATATATATATATATATATATATATAAAGCCTAATAAGTCTAAAAAAGAAAAAATCCCGCCAAAAAGACTTGCCAAAAAAAAAGTCATTTTCATAACATTTAATATTTGTCCTCGAAAATACAAAATCATAATTATACAAAATAATAATACTTTATAAATTTAAATAAAAGACAAATCAATTTGGTCAAATCTCTTAGGAAATTGCATCATGCATTTTCTCTCTTCTCTCACTCTTACTCTCACTTTCACCGGTAAATGTGATAAGTACTACTTTCTTCATGCTAAAATATGTATTTTTTATTCTATTTTGAAACATACTAAATAAGTATATTGAAGGAAAAACATAATAAGTTAAACATATTTATTAAAACTCGTGTAAATTTTATAAAAAAAAATATACTTTGAGACAGATAGGGTACAAATCTATGACATATATATATATATATATATATATATATATATAAAATGACAACTGAGTCTAAAAATAGTAAGATTTTGTCAAAATGTTGTTGCCAAAAATAGAACTTTATACTCCATCCGTCCAGGATAAAATGATAAATGTTCCTAGTGGATAAAATACAGGAATTAAAAAATATAATTAATGATGTGGTGTAAAATGTATTCTGACAATAATACACATGAACATTAATTGAGTTTAACTATTTTAAATAATTGTATTTATTTGGGATGTGTTATATTAAATGAAGCTTTAAGGGTATATTAGGAAGAATGGTAGATAATAGGTAGATCAAAAGTCTTTAGGAACATTAGTTGGGACATCCAAAAATAGAAAGTAGGAACATTTATCCGGGACGGAGAGAGTATGTTTTATTTGAAAGACATGTGCCCTAACTTGAAAATAGAGAACTTGCTACTTCTCCTAGAAAAGATAGGAAAGTTATCAAAGCTTATCAAAAAAGACTTCTGAACTACCCAATCTAAGATATCTAGGATACAGTAAATTTCATATCGCGCCATTTTATTTCTTGCAGATTCATGAACTTTCAACATTGATTTTACTTTTTTAAAGATAAATCATAATCTTTTCTTAATTTACACAAATAACATTAAGTGGCCCACAATATTTATATCAATATACATAATTCATTTTAAATACCAGTATTCAAATATACACCATCATAAGCTATTTAATTAAAATCTAAGTAAATTTGATATGGATGTTAAATATCTTATGTTATTATTATTAAAACATCGTAAATCAAATAAATATTTCAAATTATAAAAAACATAAATAAAATTAGTTGAATACAAAAAATTGAACAGATATGTATTCAAAGAAATATAATATGACTATTCGGGTTATATAATTGTAGGGTCATTGTGAATCGATTAATTTAGTGTGAATGTTCAGTATTCATTATTTAGTAAAAGAAAAACTCATGTAAATATTTTGTTTGATTAACTGTTTATCTTTCACATACATTTACATTTTTTTATTCAGTCATATTACTTGCAACTAAAATGTTAAGTTTTTAAAAAATGCACATCCTACAAAATATTTATAACAAATAAAATTGAAAAATACACACGTGAAAGCATTCAATTTGTAAATTCATTATACACAAACGTACATCGGTTACACAAGTAACAATATTTTATTTTATGTCGCTTTGTTAATAGTTATCAATCTTAATGTCCTTCGAATTTTGATTTGTGATAGTAGTAATAGTAGTAAAAGTTCAATGACCAATTTTATATTTATAAAAGTATTCTAAAATTTATAATAATTTTCTTATTTATGTGATTTTATATTATTAATATATATTTTAATTTTTACGTTATAATTATTTGTTTAATTTATGTACTTCGATCTCATAATCTTTACATTACAGTTATTATTTGCTTATTTTGTTAGAATTGAATTTTTTACATGTTTTATTTCTATTAAATATAATTTAATTAAAAAAATATATATGTCTATGCGTTTAACGCACGAATATAAAATTAGGTAACTAGTAAAAAGTAAGTGGTTGACCATAGAAATTTGTTGAAAATTAAAACATTAAAGTAAATAAAAAAAGTGGGAGTCGAAATTGAGTAATGCTATGGATACCTTAAGAATAATAAATTTTTTGCACTAAATGATATATCAACTGATGTGACAGCTGATATGATGTACTCCCTCCGTCCCTAAATTATTGTCTTCCTTTCCTTTTTTGTCCGTCCCTAAATAATTGTCTTGTTTGAAAACTTTCCTTTTTAGAACATTACTTTTACCATTTTACCCTTACTTTTTCTCCCTACTTTAATTATGAGCCACATACACATAGATATTAAAAGAAACTACACACTTTACCAATATTAATAATCAAGTCAATTGAATTTTCTTAATCCATGTGCTGGGTCAACCCAGACAATAATTTAGGGACAGAGGGAGTATTAATTATGAATTTTTAATTATGGCAGACTAATGTGATGCATTAAGTATAATTTTTAATTTTATTTTTTATATTACATCATCTGCTATATTAACTGACACATTATTTAATATAAAAAATTTGATACTTTTTATATGGTTGATAACATTACTAATCGAAATTAGTCACAGACCCACTGTAAGCGATAAAGCTCTTCAAATTCATCGTGAAAAAAAAGAAAAGAAAAAAACACGCACACACAACCGCCACCCAAAACAAAAAAAAGAAAAAATAAAAAAGAAACGTGAAAATGTGATTCTAAGCGCGCAAAAAAAAAAAAAACTAAAAAAATCGTAGTAAAAGAATAGACGCCTTTTGAGACTTGAGATCAAGCTTGTCTCACCGTAAAATAGACTATTATAACAATCTGGATTCACTCTCTCTCTCTCTCTCTCTAGTCTAGAAATCCGCCATTGATGTGCGGGCCCCTACCACCAGAGTGGATAGAGAGAGAGAGAGAGAAGAACCAAAGTTAGTAGAGTAATTATTGAATGTTTTCTTTCTTTCTATCTTTAATTTTCCAACAATGGGGTGATTACAGTACAGAGACCCACCATTAAAGCAAAAAAGAAGCAGCTTCTTTCTAGATTTGCATTTGCTGCTGGACCGGACAGACTATTATTAACTCTCTTTCTACCATCCAAATTCTTCTTCTTAAAGGTAATTCCTTTTTTCCCTTCTCTCAGTTCTGCTTCCAATTCCTTCATTTATGTACATGTTTGTATTTTTTGTTTGATTTATTCAAGTTGAAAAAGCTACTCACTCAATAAGCTTGTTTTCTATGTACTTCAACGGTGTTTTTAGATGTTTTTGTGGTCTAATTTGGTGTCTATGGCCTATGGGGGGGGGTTTCTATATGAACTACTGCTGCTGTGAGGTTTAGTGAATCTCAGGTGCTGTGCTACCTTCAAACTTTTCTGGGTCTTTCCTGATCTTTTTGAATTGGTTGGTACAAATTAGTGTGTGTGTGTGGGTGGGGGGTGGTAAAATCTGTGGGCATGGAACTTTTTGAATTGGTTGGATCTGCAGAACAATCTTGGAGGTGAATTTGACAGTTGGATTTGCATTTCTCTGTGAGTATAATTTTTTTGGGATCAGCAGTGTGATTGGAGCAATCAGATACTAATATAATATGAAGAGATTTAGTAATATTAATGATGGTTATCTTGTTTTTCTATGAATTTTGACGTTACTAGGGTAGGGGGAAAGAATCCTTTGAATATTAGCCTTTGGGCACATGATTATCAGTGCTCTTTTATATTTGTCTTGGAAATGTTGAGGTTTTCGTATGGAGGAATGGTTGGGATCCTAATGATGTGCGCGTGTTCAAGGTGATCGGTCCGTACTGTAACTTACTAGGTTGACGTGGCCAAGCATTTATTCTTTACGGTTATTATTGCTAAATTTCTATGGAGATTTTAAGCTGCGCCTTAAATATGGAAATATGCAAGTTGTAGTGAGATATGATTACTTTGTAGAACCTACTATGAACTAGGTCTTACCCAACAAAACAGCATTTCTACTACTAAAAGTGATCCCTTTAGAGCCACAAATATCTGGTGAGAAATCTCTTGAAAATATGGCTACTGGATTCAGGGCCTAACCTGGAACACTTGACCCTCTACAAATGTTGTTGAAATATGCTCTTCTTTTTCCCCTTTTTGTTGATTTACATTTGTACCCAATCTTTTTGCTATGCGTGCTAGGTCCTCCTTCTTTGTCACTTCAGTCATACTGCGTTGCCATTGTTACTTGTTAGCTTTAAGGTTTTGCTTTCAAGTTTATCACTATGCATCTTCAATAATCTAAATTTATGCGGGAATATTTATGCAGAAATGGTTGCTCATGCATTAAAAGACCATATCCTGTTATCCTACATTGATCTGATGAAGTAATATTTAAGTACGTCTCCAAGAATGACATTATCAAAGATGGAGCTGATCTTTGCGCTTGTCGTATTGGCATGTTTGCAAACTTTTGTAGTGCCTGATGCCCAAGGTATGTGTTCATGGCAATTGTAATATGGCCATATAAGCTTCCAGAATTATTACTATTTTCATGTTCAGTGGTAACTATAACGAATGCTTTGGATAACTACCATAATACTTAAAGACTACTTTTTGTTTGTTCCTTGACTTTATTGTTGTATGATAATTGATAATTCTACTTGGAACACCATTCTCTCTCTCTCTCTCTCACACACAAACACACACTCTCACCCTTCTGCTAGCACCCGGAGCTATGCTGATATTCTTGAATCTTTATGCTCAGGCACTTCTTAGAGAGTACACTAAAGTACACCCCTCGCCTCTCTTGGCCACCAAAGAAACCAAAAGGAATTTCTTTTTCCTGATTGCTGCCCTGTATTATAGGATGGGAAAACTGAAATGTGGTACGCCATGGTATAAAAGATAAATTAGATATAGATGGGTATTATGAAGGTTATAAGTACGAGATGAGTCATTAAAATTACTATCATTTTCTGAATATACAATCAGTCTATCCACTGAGGGAACTTTGAAGCATGTATATTGACATTTTCCCGTGCAGTGTTCATTTCCATTCATTGTTCTCTGAAAATGACTAGGAAGATTAACCTAAAAGCTCTCACTGAGTTGTGTAAAGTAACAAACTTTGGTACGAAACATAGATCTGTATGGTAATATCAATACGGTTGTGTAGCGCGAGATTATGGTTAGGGAGATACTATTTACTTAAAATCCTTTGGACTTTGTTTTACAAAGTTTTCAAAGGAAAAGCTGATTTATTAGGGTTTCAGAGTAACATGATCTGTTACTGTTTCAGGAGATGCACTTTATGCATTGAAGACTTCGCTGAGTGCTTCGGACAATCAGCTCACAGATTGGAATCAAAATCAAGTCAACCCCTGTACATGGTCCAAAGTTGCCTGTGATGGCAATAACAATGTTATATCTGTGTAAGTAAATTATGGTAGCTTCTTCTTTCCTCCTGACAATAATGAGTGTTCACATTTTGTGTTACATATTATCAGTGATATTTGCTCTGTAGATGCCAATTCCGACATTGATTGGAATCTATATGATGATTCTATAATTTGTTTGCAGATCAATGTCATTCATGGGATTTACTGGATTCTTGCATCCTAAAATTGGAGTTCTGACGACTCTTCAAACACTGTATGTCTAGGAAATGTGGAGCAGTATGATTGTTCAATTACGTAATTCTGAATTCTGGGTACATTTGATTTGCCTAAAGCTAATTTGTCTTAATCTAGAAATGAGTTACTTCTACTTGGAGCGTCCAAGGTCTAATGTCTTAGTTATTAAGGTAATGTTTCTCTTAAGATAGTCAAAAGGTTTGTAATGATCCTTTGAAAACTCAAACTTTTGTTGAGGGCTCCTCCTAGCTATAGCTCTATCATGTTCCTTTTACGTGGTTGTCAGTCCATTTCAGATGAATTTCTTCTCGCGATCCAAGGCATAGTTCACTGGAAATTGGGCTTTATGATGAATGCTTTGATTTTTATTGATCATTTTTCTTGCGGCAAGCATTCAAAAACCTTGGAAAAGGGAAATAATCACTTCACGCCTGCTTTAGTTTCCTAAAATTACTGAGAAAAGGTGTACCAAAAAAATAAATTACTGAGAAAAGGGAAGAATGTTAGAAATATGAACCAGATACAACCATATGAGCAGAAAAATGGTCTTTCAATTTACGTAATGTTGATACATCATCAAATTGTTCTTGTAGCTACTCTGACGTACTAGTTTATCAGTTGTAACTAATAGCTATCTTTTTAATAGCAAATTTACCTTATGTGAACTATAAATTCCTCCTGCCCCCCCCTCCCTCTCTCCAGGCAGTGAAACAGTGAAACAGCTACTTACAGAACTTTGGGACCAAAAATGTCTTTGGTATAGCAACATCTAGTGAAACACAAAAGCCACACTGAATAATTTTCGAGTGGACAACGCCAGTCATAATAAGGAATGTGGCTTCCTTGATTACCTTGAGCTTTCGAAGTGGTTGAATCAATAGGTTAACATTTGCTCTTGCTCTTGCTGAGTTTGAAAGTTGAGTTCCATTTTTCCTTTATTCATTTATTTCTTTGTTGTACTTTTTGGTCTGTAATTGGGATATGCAATTTTACAACACAGAATTTGGTATGGACATATTCTGGGCTGTTATAGATACACTTTCAAATACTATTATGTGGGACAATCACAACCTTTACCCCTGCATTGATATATATTTTTCAGTCTTATGTGTGGATGAGCACTTTATTTGAAAATTTAAAGAGATGTATGATTCAATGTTGGAGCTTCTGTTCTTCAGGGCTCTTCAAGGAAATCAAATAACAGGTACGATACCAGAGGAGTATGGTAATTTGACAAGCCTGACAATGCTGGATTTGGAAAGTAATCGTTTATCTGGAAAAATACCATCTTCCCTAGGAAACCTCAAAAAGCTTCAGTTCTTGTGAGTAAAAACCTTCTAAATTGAGTACACTGCTAGTGTAGCTTTTATAAGAGGATTTATTATTATTTTCTTTTTTGTTAATTATGCAACCAGGATGTTGGACCAAAACAATCTCACAGGGGTGATTCCTGACTCACTTTCCAGTCTTACAAACCTGACTACCATGTAAGTGATTGGTTTTCTCTAGAGAAGGTAATTGTAATGATATTTTTAAAACTGAATTGTGTTTTGTGTCTTTGAAGATTTAGAATTCTAGAGATGAACCTGGTTTGCATTTGTTTAATTCAGCATGTTTTGTCAGCTTTTGATGGCATTATTCATACTTCTCTCTGCAGCCAGCTCGGTTTCAACAGCCTCACTGGTCAAATACCGGATCGTTTATTCCAAATTTCGAAATACAAGTATGGTCATCTTTTTCTCACATTTTCTCCAATGAAGATCTTTGTATTCGGAACAATTTTTGCAAGCTTTCATAGCAGCAGCAAAGTTGACTTTGGTTGCTCATAACAGTTTTACAGGAAACAATTTAAATTGCGGCATAACTTTTGCTCACCCCTGCACATCTGGTACTGGAGGTACTTTATTTGATGTAATTCTCGGGATGGTTGTAGAAACATGAGTAGCAGAAATTATAACTCTCTTAGGAAAGCATAACCTTATCTAATTACTATTGTGCTAGGGGCTTCGAAGAAATCAAAGATTGGAATAATACTTGGAATTGTGGGTGGAATTCTGGCTCTTCTTTTGCTTGGATGCTTGCTTTTATTTTTCTGGAGGGGTAGGCATAAGGGCTACAAGCGTGAAGTTTTTGTTGATGTTGCAGGTTTGTTCTACTTAAAACTATGAACACTGGATGCTATTGTAGAAAAATATTCTCAATTGCAGTTGTTTGCTTAACATATAGCATTTCTTGGTTTGGTGACATGAATAGATTTATCATAGTATTCTATTGCGTTCATACTTACAAATATCTAATGCTGGACCGTTACTAGGATAAGTAAGTGCATACTCAACCTTCAGTTCTCTTAAATTGATCCTTTGGGAAAGTGTGTATGTGTGTCTGTTTTTTTTTTTAATATTTAATTAGCACATTACGTATCCCATGGTTTGATTGGGAGAGCTGGGTGGGGTATGGGGTGGGGGTGGGGAGGGTGTGTTGATGGGATATGTGACTCAAGCATTATATGCCATTAAGTAGCGGATAGCAATCATTACCCTTGAACGAAGTTCTCAAGCTTCAGGTTGAGCGCTTACTGGTTGTCTGAAATGATGTAATGTAGTAAAACTGAGCAACTTCGCTTAAAATTCTGGTTACCTTGTTTTGGATATTTACAAGTTCTCTTTACTATTAATCATGAAGAAATATTTTGAAATATAAGATCTCTATATTAATCATCATCTCTTGTTCCAAATGTAAAATTTCAGATCTCCTCGATTTTGATGTTACGAATGGCTTGTATTCGAAGACTCTAAAACATTAATGGAAATGTATTAGTAGTCTGCTAATAAGTATAGCTAGATCAGCTTTTCCAAATTTCGCAACAAAATCTGTAATCGTCTTCCAACCATTTTTTTAATTTGTTCCGAAACAAATTAAATGATACATGAAATTATTAAACCGTGATTCTTTAAAAGAGCTAATAGGAGAATGAAAATTGATTCTTGACAAGTGTTGGTGATGCTGTCTAAATAAGAGTTACAATTGATCAAGAGTCAAGACAATCTTCTGACATCAGTTTCCATGGATAGAGTAGATCTTTACCTTGTTTTCAGCTTAATACATATGTGAAATGTAGGGTGGATACTGACCAACCTCCTACATGTTTCAACATAGTGCTTCTTATCCTCTCAAAGTGCAATCATTTTGCCATTGCTGTTTGTAATGCTCCTATGGTTTTTGTGTTGTGGCCAAACGACATCTAAATGCTCAACCATGGAAAATGAATCAATTCTTTCTCTGGATTTTTTCCAAAGTAGTGGAAACTAAGCTAATGGAATGATGAATGATCTACGTAATAATTATATGTGAAAGCATGAAAAGTTGCATGTGATTGTGCATTTTTCTTTTATATTTATCACGTTCACTCATGTAATCAGTTGATCAATGTTTGTGGATTCGTGGAACATTATATCTATAAGTTCTGAATTAGAAGCATCTTTTGTTGCTTTGAGCCTTTACTGAATAATTTCTAAAATCTGCCATCCTCAGGGGAAGTTGACCGCAGAATTGCATTTGGTCAATTAAAGAGATTCGCATGGAGGGAACTGCAGCTAGCTACAGACAACTTCAATGAGAAAAATGTTCTTGGACAGGGAGGATTTGGGAAGGTGTATAAAGGAGTGCTTTTTGACAACACGAAAGTTGCTGTCAAACGGCTTACTGATTATGAGAGTCCTGGTGGAGATGCTGCATTCCAACGTGAAGTGGAGATGATAAGTGTGGCTGTTCACAGGAATCTCTTACGTCTGATTGGGTTTTGCACCACTCCCACAGAACGGCTTTTGGTGTATCCCTTCATGCAGAACTTAAGTGTTGCCTACCGTCTACGAGGTATTAGTTCTTCAATTCCTATATGTGAATAAAGCTTCCAACTTGCTCTCTTAGCTTTGTTTTTTTCTCTATGTTTTATGTAAGATTATTATCTTCCTATGTCTTTTCAGCCCCCTTCCCCGTACATGCCAGTTTATATGTATCTTCACATGCACTAACACAGAAGTTATTTAATCTTTTCTTTTATGTATATATGCACTTACTTAGAGAAGCTATTTACATCTAGGATGACCAGTAACTTTGTTTGCTCCCAGAGATGTTCACTTTAGTTTTGCACTGTCCTGATTTATATGTAGAAGAGCAGAGCTGATAGTGACCAACAAGATGATGAAGAGAAGAAAATAGCTTCTTGCTCAGATCAGAGTCCAATAATCCTTGTTATTCAGGACGCCTTATGAGATCCACACTCTAGGTCGTTGGCAAGGCCTATTAAGATCCACACTTAAGAGGAGGGATACAACCATATGCAACCAAGGCTCCCGCCATAAAAATCCAATATCCATTAACCAAAACATGATCACTACGGTGACGATTATATCTATTTATAATCTTCACATGCTAACCCCAACTCATGACTTTAGCAAAATACTCAGGATCAATTAAATTACAATCAACTACATAAAATACATACAAATAAACTTGTGATAATTTCTCATGCAGCGCATTGTTGAAAGGTACTCCCTCCATTCCTAAAAAAGAGTCCATCTTTCCTTTTTCTAGAAAAAGTGTCCACTTTCTAGAAAAAGTGTCCACTTTCTAACCTTTCTATTTTAGGGTGGTACTTTTACCATTTTACCCTTGATTTGATTCCTACTTTAATTGATGGGTCCCATTCCCGCATGGACATCAATGGAAAATACAATATCCTACTATTTATATGAGAGTCATTAGCTTTTCTTAATTTGTGTGCCGAGTTAAACATGACTCTTTTTTAGGAACGGAGGGAGTTAATATTGTTAGCTAAAAAACACTTCTCACGAGATTCGTAAAAGTGTAAAACATATTAATGGGCTCCAGCTTCACAAAGTCCATAGTTGGACCTTTCAACTTACCTCAGGAGTAATCACAAATGAATGCAAATCAGACCAGAACTGTTTTCTTCTCGAAAAATTCTGTATCATATTTGGTATGCTGCACTGGGTTATGCAGGCAATGTTTATAGGTGCTTCTTCATCATGTATTGCCGCATGGCCCTAATCAGATCCTCTTGTTCGGTTTGGAGGCACTTTTCATATACTTTATGATTGAAAGTTTGCATTCCCCATGGTCTACATCTTTAAAACTACAGCTGTCAGCAAAGCATGTGGCTACTGGCTACTGCTGGCAGCTTCTTGCGGCACCATATTTCTAGGTTACATGGGACAAAGGCGCTGTGTTAGATATAAGGTCTACCATTAGATAAACATCTAAATCTTCATCATGATACACTATCTGTTCAAATAATTGTGCCAAGAAGAAACAACTTCTCTAACCTCGTTGGACTAAAGATGTTGGAGTATGCTAAAGATTTCCAAATATACAATTGGGGATCATGCTTTGGCTGATACACCTCGGTAATTACACTAACTGCTTACAACCTGGCTATGAGGTTGATGAAAAAGCTCTGGGCAACCCTTTTATGCTATGAAGAAAGGATACATGTACTTCAGACTGGTACGGCAACAATAATGATATAGCATACCCAAAAGAAGAAGAAACGGTAAGAAAACCAAAATAACAAGGATTTAGATGTAGCAGATATAACATACCCATAAAAAGAAGAAAAGGTAAGAAAACCAAAATAACAAGGGTATAGATATAGCAGGGAAACACAACTTTCGCATTATAAGTATGATTATCAACTTTCGATTTCACATGCGATTTCAATAAATTTATTGACAATGCATGAAGATAGATCTCCCACCCCTATGGAAGACTTCAAAATACACACACACGATATATATATATATATATATATATATATATGTATAAATGTGCATCTCATGGAAATCATCATTTATATTTGTTCTCGCTATATTGTTTGAAGAAGGAAAATCTATGAATGTTATGCTACCGTATCCTAGAAGTACCATAAACTATCCATAAGGTGTATCCATGATATCAGGTGTGTGCTATTTATTCTTGGCGTCATATAAATGTTTGTATTGTGCAGATTTGAGGCTTTGATTGAAACATCTGTGTTTAATAGTTTCAGGGTGTTTCTGTATCTAGCATAAAGCTATGATTATGAGCATGAGCACCGTTACTGATGAGGTACGGTATAGGTTCTTTGATATGGGAATCTATGAAAAAGGATATTTAGTAGGGGTTGTGCCGTGCCACTTTGGGTGATTGGTACGTAATCACCCGGTCTTCCTCGAACTAAGATCTAATGTACGGGAATGTTTTAGGAACCCAGAGATAGCTTAAAGGGGGCTCGAGACAAAGTGCGTTAGCCCAAGGACACTCGGGTTTCCGTGGCCTTATCCTGACTCTATCAAGAGCCTCCATGAGCAAACTGGCCCAAAGGTCAAAATGCTTAATAAGGAGGATCTCTTGCCTACCCTAGGAGATCGAGCTGTCCCTAGAGCCTCGACCTCTACTATATAGGGTTCCAAGGAAATAATTCTACGGCTGAAGGTAGGGGGAACAACTTACCACTAGTGCTTTCATCCCTTAGGGATGACCCGTGTTAGGTCCCATACGTATGCTCAGAATATAGGATAGAGGGGTGGGGGTGAATAGCCTATATGATCTTCATTTAAAATTTCATCCTATTTTGAAATATCTTTAAGAAGAAAGATGAAATGTTTATCGGGTCTGGTCAATTTCCTCGCAAAGCAACTCTGCTGGTGCTGGGTTTGCTTCAGCAGACTTTAGCTACTCTCTCAGTGGACTTAAGCAACTGCTTGAAAATTGATATTTTAATATTTGTTGGTACAAATGAGTTTGTGCAGCGGAAAGACTTGCAGCAAATATATATAACATGGAAGATCAAAGTAGCTGTAACTAGATTAGAACAAATACAACACAACAGCATACTTAAGTCTTCATCAGATGCAACTATCTTTTTCATGAACAAATTGCTTAATATGTGAAACATATAATACTGAAAAGATAAGTAAAGGCTGAATGTAGAGAAATATATTTTATATTAAAATTCAGCAGAGATTTACTCAAAGGTAAACATGCATAATACATCAACCTAGATTCTCTAACCTAGCAATCTTTCAGGGTTTCATGGAAAGGACGACAGAAGGGGAAAGAGAAGACATATATGGAAACTCTCACCTTAGCAATTCCAAGTCCCTTGGGGAGAGGGAAATAGCAGTGCCAATGTGAGAGTAATGTGAGAAGACAATATTATGAGTTGTTCAAATAGCAAATATTTGAACAACTGAGTGCAAAGCACTCAACCAACTATGATGACTCATTATTGTACAACCGACAACTCTTGCAATGGAATACAATCGTCTTCAACATTATGCTGGAAGCTTAATATCTTGTAGTAGATTGGAGTGGAGTAGTAGAGACAAGTCTTTCGAAGGAAGAAAGAACTCAAGAAGTGAGTTCTTGACTAAGCGAAGCTTTTTGCATTATGAATTTCTGACTGTCACACAAAGTGTTTGTTCTTACACTTGTGTTTTTCCCACCTCACAGTCACTTCAGTGTTCGCCGCTGTTGTGGAAGAGGGATGAGAGATTTCTTTTATAGGCGAAGAAGTAAAGGATCCATTGAGACTTGAATGAATTTTTAACTGTTGGAGTGTTTGTCTTTCGATGCATTAGAGTGCATCTTATGGACTATTTGTTAAAGAAATCTTTATGAAGATGTTGTCTTGAAATCTGTCCATTGATACAAGTTGTTGATGGATGTGACTTGACGTTCTGGCCTGTCTGTTCATAGTGCACTGTAGCTTGTCTTGCAGAGTGAAAAAAGTCTTCTTTGCTAGAAATGACAAAGGTTTAGACTTGCAGAGCTGAAACACTTTTCTGCCGGATACACAAATGAGGAAATCTCATTAATTCACCAATGTGGTCCTTGGAGAAGTGTGTTTGGGAAGTCAACTTTAAAGTTGATTAGCTAGATACATTTGAAATAATATCTAGTTGATAAATATCTTCGATATGAGCTGGACTTCTAATTCCCACGTCATCGGCTTTTTTGACACGCTCGAGCTTCCAGACCTTCTGATTGAAGGCCACTGATGCTTATAAGAGTAACTGTTTGGTGAGACATCTTGTAGTGAGATGTGTGGTGCTTGCCACTTGTAGAGCTAATCCATTTGAGAGATCATCATATGTAGGTAGGACAAAGATTTTATATGTATAAAGACTTCCTAGTTTAATAACCTATGTTATATTCAACGAGTTACCACGCTAACCGGTACGCAGCCCGTTTAGCCATTCGTAGAATATGCGTTGTAATGGTGACAAGCAAATCATGGTTTGAAATATGCAAACATGTATAGCAAATGTTGTGCAAGCATATTCCTAACAACCCGACTTAGGATACTACTGGAAGTTCTATTCTAAGTGCAACGGACATTCTGGGTCCTCCAATCCCACAAGGCCGGACTGCTTTTGGGAACCTCGAGGGTTATTGGTTTGACAGCTAAACTTGAGAGAATGTCTCACACATCGTACGTGTGCGATACTGCACATGCGGCGCGTGTCACCTTATTACCGAGGAGAGAAAAGTTGATTGCGGTCCCCACTTAAATACTTGTCCTATGATCATTAGAGGGTCAATAGGACGATGACATCTAGTAGGGAATCATTTCCTGTGTCATCCACTATAAATAGAGGTCATAACCTCATTTTACGGATCGTTAAGCGATAATCTGATACTTTCTAGCCTGAGACTTGAATTAGTGAGCATAAGAGAGCACTCTCTCTATCATCAGCCTTTGCCCTTTTTCTCTTTACCTAATCAGTCTAGACTTCCACCCCGACGTCTACTCCTTGAGGTTCTTTTGATAGCAATGTGTCACGCCAAGCAACCTCACCCAGCACACATCACAACCCTCGGGGACAGTCACATTCTACAGTAAGATATGAATATAGGGGGATAAGATTGCTAAATAAATAAATAATGTTTTGTACACAATGTGAGAGCAACTGACTACAAAAATATCTGGAAAAAGAAATACCAATTTGAAGCATAACTTGACCTTCAGCAAATTATTTTTATAGGAATTTCACCAGGACCATTGAGTAGATAACTTGGGAAGCCTTAAGGTATCTGTTCCTTACCCTATGATTGTTAGAGCAGGTTACCCCAGAGTGCGCCTTGCTTCAAGCTTCAAAAGCTTTGAGTTTGACTCTTAAGTTCTTTTTCTACTTGCTTGATAGAAGCTTTTTCTCTTTGCGTGGTCTTGTTCCATGCACCTAGGTGTCTGATAAGTCATTAACAGTCAAGAGAGAGTCCTGTATGTTTATGTGAAAAGTTAGAGTTCTCACACTTCTTTCTGGCTTAAATCAGGGCTTTTGGTTTGGTTCTGTTTCTACTGGCTCCTAATAGAAAATAAGGATGCTTTTCTATGGGTAAGAAATTGCCGACCCAGTCCCCAGGGATGCTTCTGCTACAAAATCTCTTTCTACTGTTATCTGTCTATATAAGAACTTTTTTAGAAACTCAAGAATCAAGATGATCTCCAATAATCCAGTTTTCGCATTGCTAACTGTTGAGGATGTTCAGCTAGGTGGTGCTTATGGATATACGTCTACGTGGGTCATCTAACCATTCAAACCCAACCTTTCTCTTCAAGGCGTTTAATATTTCTAATGTACACACCTTGACTAGGTGCGTAGAAAATCTATATCCTCGATGAAGTTTTTGTAGACTTCTTCAGTCCAAATCCTTGTGGAGAATGACATTCTTTACATCAAAAATGCTGAAAGAAACCATCCACGGTGGCCGAAAAGAGAGTATCAAGTAATTAGATTCTATTTATGTAATGTGCCATATTTCGCTATAGATATCAGTGTCTAGTTTCTAGATTGATTTTCTAGTTTAAGAGTGCAAGCAAAGGTGTCAAATTCGGAGTTGCTACAAGAAAAGTGTTATAACTCTTATCAATTATGGATGTATAGGAGCATATCATAGAGGCTTAGAAAGCTAAAAGGAAGACTTAACTTCGATATAAAGCATAAAAATTTAAAAAGAATCAACTAGCACACATAGGAATATGATTTGGGATTTTTCTTTATATTATCCTTATTCTGTATAATGATCTCACCTCCCTCAAACCCTTGATGCAGAGAGGACTGAATCTTGCCAAGTAAGAACTGAAAATCATATTGGGATTCTTTGAGAAATCAGCCAAATAAAGAGCAGAGTAACCAAAACCTAAGGAAATACTGCCCATTGGAAGCACTAGTTTACCAAATGACAACTGATCGCTATATGATTCGTGTGACCATGGATGTCAGAGAATGACAATTTTCCTATTGCATTCTTTTTGTAACAGTATATGGAAGCTCCAATTCCAGATTGAAGCTGTAGGAACCTAACAACCTCAGCGATATTTGGTCTGGGATCAAGCAGTTGGCTTGTTGAGATGCTTTTATGTTGAGCTGGCGTGACGTGTTTGTCAAGTGAAGACAGAAACATCCATTTGTTTTGCTGATTAAAAATAAAAATAAAAAATGACATCCTTTGCTTGCTTTGATACCATTCTTCTTTTTCTTCTTCACTGTTATTTTTTTTGGAGATTGAGATAAAAAGAGAGAATTATGGCATACATAAGTACAGATCAATGGTTTCCCTATTCTTATTTTCTTTCTCATAGTTTAGTTGCTATATAAGTCGGATATTTGGAATCTTGCTTTAGGCTGCATGGAACTTTTTTTTTTTTTTTAGTTGGAAGTGCAACTGCACTGTATTTCATTCTTTATTTGGCGCGCTAGAGTTTAGCATTTGATTGTAAAGGACATATTTTTTGCAAATATGTAAATATGATAAGTGCTTAAGACTCAGAGTTCTACATCGTTTTCATACAATGACTCCATCACTTGTCAACTCATCACTCACGCATGTATTGTGGAAAGCAAAACCTTTAGACCAGGGTAATATAAGCTTCGGGTGATTGTTTTCATGTCCCTGCAGATTAATCTTTACAATTTAACACCTATATTGTATCACTTAGAGTCCATGATATTTGAGTCCCTTTTGTAATGATTTTCAACAATGTTTTTGAACAATTTGCAGAGCTTAAACCTGGTGAGGCTGTTTTGGATTGGTTTACAAGAAAACGAGTGGCTTTAGGCACGGCTCGTGGACTTGAATACCTTCATGAACATTGCAACCCTAAAATTATTCATAGGGACGTTAAGGCTGCTAATGTATTACTAGATGAAGACTTTGAAGCCGTTGTTGGCGACTTCGGCTTGGCAAAGTTGGTTGATGTCCGAAAGACTAATGTAACAACACAAGTTCGTGGAACAATGGGTCACATAGCTCCTGAATACTTGTCCACGGGAAAGTCATCAGAAAGAACAGATGTTTTTGGCTATGGGATTATGCTTCTGGAGCTTGTAACAGGTCAACGGGCAATAGATTTCTCACGCCTGGAAGATGAAGATGATGTCTTGTTGCTTGACCATGTAAGATAACATTGACAAGTTACTTGTTGGTTTGTGTCTGTCTGCTCCTCCTTTGTTCATATTTGCTTGTCCTCAGCGGGAAATGCTTTTTTCATGTGGGCACGAAACTCCCTTTTTAAATTAGTAAAAGTTGGCTTCTGCTGATACAGAACCAACAATGCAATTTGTTTGCACTTTCCATACCTAATACTCCCTCCATTCCATGCAAAGAGTCTACTATTCTATTTTGGGATGTTCCACTTAAAGAGTCCACTTTCAAAACTTATGCCTTCGATCATCATAATCTTTCAACTTTACCCTCCTTTGTGATATATGCATCTTGTCTACGCTCAAGCATTTTTGTAATTATACCCAACTTCAAGAATACACTGGTATACTCAATTATTTAGACTTTTTAAACGTGGACTCTTTGGTCGGAATGGAGGTAGAAATATTTTGTTGGGAATCCTATTTCTGCTTTGTCCTTTCCCCTACTGGACAATTATTTTTATAATTATGGCCCTCTATATCATTTGGATATATATACCAAAAAGTCCCTCAAAAGAACTTTTCTATCCAAAAAATCAGTAAAATATTTAGTGTGACCAAGTATTCATACACCAATTTGTAGTTTTCTATCCACCTTTATAACTCGTTATTGTAGTCCTATTGCATATTGTTTGTTTTCTACTTAATTTTTCAAAAAAATTATACTGTATCAATTTTTTTTCCAAATTTTTACTCTTTCATTGATATTGAATGCTGTTCTTTGTCAATTTTTATGTATGTTCTCTGTTTTCTGCCTCATACACAATATACTTGCTTAAATCAGATAATCCTTACCCGTAAACTTTCTGCAAGCTTTCATTCAAACTTTCCTGGACTAGTCTCTCATTGTAGTTGCATAAATGATGTTTTAATTATTCTACCTTCTATTTCCACTTCCTTGTGTTTTATGATATGATGCCACAGTGTTATCGAGTACGAGTATGCATATGCAATCCATAACTATGCTGAAGCTAGTTTCTGTGCATGGAGACTTTCCCTTTATATTATTGCTTTGTTTTACCCCTTGGTCATTTAATTTAAGATCAGATCCAAAGTCTATCTATGTTTGAGCAGCCCTGTACATATTGCCAGCTATTCATTGGTTTATATCCGAGTGTGTCAATGTTTGCATCAGTTGCTGTTGTTTTTATGGTATATACTTTGCAAGTACTGCAAAATGCTGATTTTGACTGTGGTTGAAGGTCAAGAAACTGGAAAGGGAGAAAAGGCTGGAAGCCATCGTAGATCCTAATTTGAGTAGGACCTACAACATCCAAGAAGTGGAGATGATGATTCAGGTAGCATTGCTCTGCACACAAGGGTCGCCGGAAGACCGCCCGACAATGTCAGAGGTTGTTCGGATGCTGGAAGGAGAAGGTCTTGCTGAAAGGTGGGAAGAATGGCAGCATGTTGAAGTTACCCGCAGGCAAGAGTACGACAGAATACAGAGAAGATTTGACTGGGGAGACGATTCTATTCATAATCAAGATGCTATTGAATTGTCTGGTGGAAGATGAGGTAGTAGAATATACTTGCAAATCGTATATAGTTTCTTTCTTGTAGCTCAGCCTTATGAATGAAGCTGAAAAGCAAGCATTCGTTTACACTTGCATGGTTTATGCATAATAGCTAGTACATTCCTTCATCTTATTTCCTTATTGTTTTTCCTAAAAAGTGTGCATTCTGTATAATGATTTCTTTTTTTCTTGTCTTTATGTTGGTGATTGTGATGTTTCCAATCATTTTTTGGCTCTGTCCAGCAGACTTGGTGATTGGATGTAATTGTGATAATACAAAATGTTATAAACAAATATAGAATTGAAAGCACAAATAAGCTTATAAGGCAAGCTATTCTAGAGATGTTATATTTGGCATAGTCTAGTAAAGATTGAGCAGACTTTCACAATAAACACAATAGCTTAATATAAGCTCTAGCTTAAGTGGTACCGCTCACTTCTCATAATGGAGAGGTTGGGTGTTCAAGTTTTATCAGAGACATCATTGTTGTTCATTGTTCAATGTTCAAGCCTTATAAAAGGCACCATTTAGTACTACTCACTTCTCTTAACAGAGAGGTCGAGTGTTTAAAGCCTCACAAGGGGCGCGATTTGTTTTAGCTACACCAAAGACACTATATAGTCTTAATTGTAGCCTTCAAGGCCTTAAATAATATATATATATATATATATATTTTTTTTTTGAAATTGGGATCAATAGTGGTTCTCACTTACCCCTTAATGACTTGAACCTACGACCTATCGGTTGTTGGTGAAGCGTCTTACCACTTGAGCTGCACTTACTTGTCCCTTAAATAATACTCTATCCGACCCTAAATTATTGTCTTCCTTTCCTTTTTCGTCCGTCCCTAAATAATTGTCTTGTTTGAAATTTTCTTTTTTAAGACATTACTTTTATTATTTTACCTTTATTTTTTCTTTCTACTTTAATTATGGGTTATATACACATGAGCATTAAAGGAAACAACACACTATACCAATATTAATAATTAAGTCAATTATTTTTTTTAATCTGTGTATTGAGTCAAATAAGACAATAATTTAGAGACGAAAAGAGTAATAATAATAATGGTTGGGGTAAGGTCTATGTCTCTTCCTACCTTTTGATAAAAAAAAAAAAGAAGTAAATGAAACAAGATTTAGAAAGTAGTTCACAGTGTGAGTAGTGCTACTTTTACTACTAAAGTGGTCAACTTCGAATTTTAAAACAGTGCACTAGTTTATCCAACACTCACAAGCAAAGTCTACAATTTTAGTCAAGTTTTCTTGGTTGAAAACTTAAGTACAATAACAATTTTGATTATTAATGGATTGTGTATAAAATTCGTTTTGACCTAGAGAGTATATAATATAAGAGGAATGTTCTTTCAAGAATAGAATGTTGATGTGATACAACAATAGAATGTTGATGTGATACAACTTTAGAATGATAAATGCGAGAGTAAAGGAATGATTGTTCTTGAGTTGATCTTGAACAAATGCCATGAGATTCTGTCAATGTCAAGCTCTTGAATGCACCTCAAACGAGTTTCTCTTGATAAGTTCTTGGTGTTCTCCGTCAATGCTTCCAAGTGTTCTTTTTATACTCGAGATCTTTGAAGCCGTTTTTGAAGAAGGATTCAACCTCTTTGATCTGAATTTTGAATACATTAAATGCATATAGCTATTGGTCTTGAATCCTATAGGTTGAGCTTCTTAATATTTTTAAAGAAATAGTTGTTAAAATTGTTGCAAATGTAGTTTAGCTCAAAACGACGTGGCAACAGTGTTGTAGTAGCCGGTTGTCCTTTTAAAATGTTGCCTAAATGAAGAAAGTGCTTTATACAGTCCTATGTGATGACACAGGTGATAACACTTCGAAGTCAAATGTTTCTAAAAAGATAAGGCCTGAAGAACTCTAAAATAATCCACGTATCCAATTTACGTAGGATAGAGTTCAACACACTTTGATAATCCACCCAATCTAGTTGATTTCAAAGTCCTAATGAAGTTGCCTTAGTTTACGTAGCACGCAAGCTACTTACAAATGTTACTTATAGACACTATCTCTAAGACTAATGAATACAACTAAATTAAAGACAAAAGAATATTCCTAATAATCACAAATCTAAAACAAGTGAATAATATTCTTAACATATATGTCTCGAAATCCTGTCTTCCATGCTCGATTCGTCATATTGAAATCGACTGTCATTTTGTCCGTGAACTTCTTCAACAACGAGGATTTCTTCGTTTGTCCTACTACATTTCTACTCGAGATCAATTAGTTAATGTCATGTTAGTTAGAGTTTAACTCACCCTCGACTTCGTTTTCTCTCCGTCAAGCTGTAGCTGCACCCGGTTCTGCTTGGCTTGAGAGGGGTGTAGTAAACGTGTAGTTTTTATTGTAATTCTTGTACTGCATATTTTTTATTATTATTTCAGTATTATTCGTTTTAGTTATTTAGAATATGTGTAGGAGTCTTGGCAGTTAAGCATCTAGTAAATATATATGATACTTCATCTGTACCAAATAAATGTTTCTACTTTTTATTTTGGGATGTCTCAACTAATGTTACTAAAACTTTTGATCTACCTATTCTTTATAATTTTTCCTAATATATCCTTAAATCATCATTTAATATAACACATCCCAAAAAAACTCAATTATTTAAAATAGTTGAACTCAATTAATGTTCATGAGTATTATTGTCAGAATACATTTTACAGCGCATCATTAATTTATATTTCTTAATTCTTGTACTTTATCAACTAGAAAACATCTATCCGGAAAAGATGGAGTAATTAGTACGGAAAGATTTTGTTTCCTCGTTGATTGTAAAGTCAGTAACTTATGCTCTCTCCGTTCTTAATGTGTATATATATAGTACTGGTCCTCTTGAGGACTAAGAAAATTCAAACAGTTTTTTCCTCCAAATCAAATTCAACTGGCTGAATGGTTGAATGTAAAGAGAGGTAGAGACGGTGAATTTGAATTAAAATGATGAAGGCAGGCAATATACTCGTGTTTTTATTGACCTATATTATATCATAAGGAATGAGGGTTGTATTTTCGGCCCAAATCATTGGCTTATTAATGAAGCAAACTTTATCTATTCAGAACAAAATTTCGACTTGCCCTTCTATTTATTGTCCACAATGATTCTAATTCCATTTTCTCGTGTGCGTGTATAGTATATTTAGGGACTGTCAATGAATTAGATCATCAATCAATAAAGAGCATTGTTATTAACACCCTCGTTATTTCTAAGTACACCACTTTCATATATTACAAAAATATTATTATAAATTTTGACTTAAATGTTTTTATATATTCTTCATTTTTTAAGTTAAAAATAAAAATTTTTTTGGACTTTTCGGCAGCCCCCTACTGAACACCTTAAAGGCGTTCGGTAGGAGGCTGCCGAACACCACTAAGGTTGTTCGGTAAGGGGGCTGCCGAACACCACTTAGGGTATTCGGTAACACAGGCCGAACAACTATAACCCATAAAACTTGATTTTTCAAAGTAAATTTGCTATAAACCACGAAATTTGAACACCAAATTATAAAAAAATTGAAATGTAACTAAACTCTTAACAATAATTTAGCATACAAATTGCAAAACAAGTACTCCCTCCGTCCCTAAATTATTGTCTTTTTTTTCTTTTTTGTCCATCTTGAAATAATTGTCTTGTTTGAATTTTTTTTTTAGGACATCACTTTTACCATTTAAACCCTTACTTTTTCCCCTACTTTTATTATGGGCCACATACAAATGAGCATTAAAAAAATTACACATTATACTAATATTAATAATTAAGTTAATTATTTTTTTAAATCCGGGTCAAACATGACAATAATTAAGGGACGGAGGGAATATTATTTAAACCTAAAATGCAAAAAAAAAAAAAAAGAAAAAAAAAAGTATGAACGGCCATTGTTGTTATTGTGTGTGTGTGTGAGTGAGTGAGAGAGAGAGATGTCTGGGTGTGTGTGTTTAAAATGATTAATTTTAGAAAAAATGTTAAGAAAGGTAAAATAAAAAAAATAAGGGGGTATACTTAAATTTTTGAGGGGTTAAAAATATTGAAGGGTGGAGAGTATTTTTATTAAATGGGTGTACTTGCAAATTTTGGCGGTATTAATTGAAACTCTCATTAATAAAACACAACTTTTACCCAAGAAATTTCCGTCGTTAAATATAAAAAGAATTAGAGACAGAATGATACTTCGGTATGAAATGTGGAATTGAGGTGCACACACGTTTATATAGAATAAGCAATGATGATGTCAAAAATTCATCATATCGGTGTGTTGAATCTGTGGTCAAAGCTTGGATTGTTTGCGATGCTTTTCAGTGTGATTGTCGTCGCAAAGAGTCCCCTAGTTATAGTAAACATGAATTGTTACAACCTTTGTCCATCTTTCGTGATCTAGTTGCTCTAGTTAAAGGTCTTAACCACCCATACGGCCATACTTGGTAGCAAGACCTAGGATCTATGACACCTAACGTCTTATATCTCAAACTTTCAATGATCTCGAGCTAGTAAGTAGATGAACAACGATACACCAGCCAATTAATGTTAGTGGTCTAGTGAGAAACTAGTACCTTAGTATTCACATTGGTGTGTCACCTAATACTACACTTTAAATACATCGTTTTATATTTTAGTTTTATTTTTTCAGCACTCTAAAAAAAAAAATTCACTCTAATAATTACCCACTATACAACCTTTTAAAAATTAAATCTCTCTCATCTTAACTAAAAACTTAACTATCATTCTATCTTCCGTCTTTTTCATTTATACTAGTTATTCAGCCTGTGCTCTCACGGATTTAATTTGATTTTGAGATTAATTAATACATATTAAAAATATTTTTAAAAAAATTATCATTATTCAATATCGGCGTTTGTTGACTTAATGTCGACAAAAGTTAAGTATTGTCAATATATGAAAATTAGTAGTTGTTTATTATAATATTTTTATTTCAGAATAAGTCTTTTTTATTTGTGGTCAATATATGTATTTTTGTTTTTAATTATTTTTTTATTTTTAAGTATCTTTTAATGATATCAAATTGTTTGGTTTTTTTTTGTTCCATCTTGCACTTAATAAAAGTATTTTAGACATATGTTTGAAGATTTTTAATAAAATTAAAAATAAAATAATTACTTTGGGATATATTGAAGAAAGATACTTTTTTCTGAGCAAAGAAGAATTGTTTAAGAATTGAATATAATTATATTTTAAAAATAATTTTTAAAGATCACTCAATGATTAGAAAATGTTTAGTTGGATACTATATTTACATATTTATTATACAATGTTGGTATGAAAAAAGAAACTTATACAAATATCAAAAAAAAAAAAAAAGTATCAATTTTGAATGAAATGATTTAAAGTTTTGTTTATGTATCACATATTATAAACGTTATTTTAGGACGTCTTAAATAAGAATATGAGACCCATAATTTGACATGGAGAGAGTAATATTTATAAAAATAAAAATTAGTTGGTCTAAATTATAAAATGACTTATATAATAATGTAATATTTTCTTAAAATTATTACATATAGTATAATTGATTGAGTTGGTTTAAGATTCTTAAAATTATTAAATATAGTATAATTGATTGAGTTGGTTTAAGGTGTATATTTATAATTTAAAGAGTGTGAGTTCAAATCTCATTGATAACATTGTTTTGTTTTCTTTTAGGAGAAGGTATTACCTAATAGTAATACCTATTGTTAAACATATTATTGTTAGGTATAATTATTAGGTAATGACTTAGAAATGAAAAGCTATCTTGCTCCAAAAGTAAAGCATAATTGGAAGCTTGAGAATTGAGAAAAATTCAAAGGTTGGTGAGGTGTCACAACCTAAGGCATCCTCATCAACTTTATATATATATATATATATATATATATAATTTTTCACAACAATCGGAATGAAATATTTTATATTTTAATTATATTCTATTAAAAATATGTTCTATGTTTTAATAATTTTAATTACTTTATTATCTAAAAATATATATCAATCTAAGGGGTAATTTATGTTTAAAAAACATTTTAATTTTTTTTGTTCTCTCGTGTATTAAGGACAAATAATTTTTAAAAAGAAATTTTCACAGTTAATTCACAAATTTCATATAATAAAAAAAGTATCTTTCTATTTGATTGATTGATAAAATTTATGATGATAACGCAACAAAAAAAATATGTATATCAATTGCTTGCAACAACATGGACATCAAGAAAAAAAAGGTGATATGATTAATTTCAAAGCTTATGTTTTTCTGTTTGAAGCAACAAAAATAAAAATAGCCCAATTTTGATCACCCAAATGATACTATTCACCTAAAAGTCCCTCTATATTTAAAGGATAATTTACCTAATGTTGGAGGAAGATGGGACATGGAGTAAAGTGTCCACTGTAAGATCAAATGGAGTAAAAAAGTTTAAAATTAATTTTAGAGGGTTGTTAAAAGCAATCACTGTGGTTGCTCTTGGCTGGTATATATGAATTGATAGTTCATAACTATTCTCACTCAGCAACAGCTGCAACATGACCTATTAAGCCCAATTTCTACATTTCTAGTTTTATAACTCAACTAAACCTATGATGGCCGCTGTCCATATTTAAGAATTAGCTCAAATTAACTCCTCCTTTCCCTCCATTTCAGGCAAAGAGTTTATTTTTTTTTAAAATCAACATATAATTAAATCAAATTAAAATTTTACATACTTTTCTTATGCTTTAGGAAATAAAATTTGATTAATTAAAAATTGCCTTAACAATAATATGAATTACAAGTTTCATAACTTTGTAAAATAAATTTTTTTGTGTAAATTATAGGTTAAACCTTAAATAAGTTGACCCCAAAAAGTCAAAAATAGTCTCTTTGCCCGGAACAGAGGGAGTACTTGAAAGTTGAAATTTAATTTTATTGTATTTAATTAAATTAAACTGGAGAAACTATTATATATCATAGTTATAGCAAAACGAAATAGCTGGATAAGCTCCAAAATCATATTCCTCGAGCATTCGACCCAAATATTTTTTATTGTAAATAATTCTTTTGTTGTTCAAAGAAAAAATGTGCTTTTATTAATTATTGAATTTATTATATTTGATTTTAAAAAGTTTTCAACAAATATTAGTAATTGTATGGCTTCTATTCTATTAAGGACCTTAATATAATTACAGTTAAATATTGTCTCCAATATATTCTTAAGGCCTAATTGTTAGTATAATCTTTTCCTATTTGATGTAAAAGACCGAATAATTCTAAAAGACAATGACTGACCAATGCCCCATTGTTGAAAATGAGCTTCACACATGCAAACATTTGAAAACTCGATTAAGTAATCAAAATCAACTTGTACGTCTTTAACGAATTTAAAAAGTACCCTTCGTATTTGACTCGATTATTCGTGAATATACACTCGAGTCGAATTCAACAATGGAATTAGTATTCGTTAAATATTCAACTTGAATTCATATTTAAATAAAATCAATTCAAATCAAATCCGGTAAACCACTTCTCGACTATTCGTTAAATATTCGAATTGAATTCATTTAAAAAAATCAATTCCGGTAAACCACTTCTCGACTTGACTTGATTCGTTAACACGCTTACTATCCAACTTCAGGGTACCAGTAGGCAGCAGACACTTGAAATACTAGATAACAAAATAATCTTTGCAATATCGAACAAGCAATATATATATATATATATATATATATATATATATTTGAGAGTTTTTAATGATTACTCTATCTTTCTAACCATTATGGTTAGTTAGAAATTGCAATTAATGCAAGTAAGTGAGTCATTTTATACAATTAATCTCAATCTTTGATTTTTGATCGATATAATAGTAACCATTGATGATTAGAGAGATGCAGTAACTATTGAATACTCATATATATATATATATATATATACACACACACACACGTAAATGCATGCTTCAATTCAAACTAGCTAAATATATCTCTCATTTCAAATTTCAGTTGAGTAATTGTTGAGGCGACGGCTTTAGCCCACTCCCGCAGTATGGCTTTCACGGCTTCGCCCTCAACTTTGACCTTGCCGAAGCTTTTCTTGTTCTCAACCTCAATTTTTGCGATTGCTTCGAGTAGTTGTAGATAAGGAGCGGGTGGCTGCTGGACGGCATGAGACTCATCGTATATTTCAAACTCGATGTTGCATTCTTCATAGTCCGCACCCGCCATTGCTAAAGCGTCAATAGACATTTCCCTTGCGACACACAATACTGGAAAACTGAAGTTATAAGTTGTCAAAAGTTAGACTGCAATGACTCAAGAAAGTATCAAATGATCAGAAAACCTTAAAAAGAGTATATAGGATTTCCTTCGTATGTTGTTTTCCCGTTAGGTTGAAAAAGAGAAAATTGCACACGGGATTGATATTGCGTTCACATGAATCATTATATTCGTGCTCTACCTGTCTCTCTCTTGCATGTTTAATTATGTACTACTCAAAATGAAAAGTTAGTGACATGAATGGAAGTCCATGTGACTATTTAAGGTCACGGGCTTAATCTGCAATTCATATTTAAAGCTGATGACGCCAAAAATGTCTTGGTGACCACGTCAAATACACGTAATCTTAGGTGATGTGCATATTTTGGCTTGAGGTAAAGTGTATGTCCCTCACTCGAGTAAGTGGGCTTTCAATAAATAATGGCCCGGCCCATACAAGTATATATAACCACCCTTCTTTCAGTCCAAGGTATGTTTCACTTTGACTCAGTAAATATATCACGCTCTCTCTCACAGCCAAGAGACTGACTATCACGCTGGAGGGTTATGGTAGGGAACCTCCCCGCCCCTCTCAAGGTGTATTTTTGCAGACAATATAGTCAGATATCCAAGATTCGCCACACAATGACAATCCATTCAGCACCTTGGTGCGCCCGATTTTTTCGACATTATCAGTTGGTTCCGTTGCCGAAAACGAAAAAAATAGTGAAACAGAGACAAATAAAGAAACAATTAAACGAGATGGGGGATTTCTGCACCACATGTCAATTCGTCCACAAGAACAAAGAATTCATGTTGCCTGGGAATCCCAATCAAGAATCTGCTGGGTATGAATATCTATATCTATATATATATAAAAAAACAAGATAGTCTCTAAATATGAAAATTTTTCGCCAAAACTTAGTTTCAAAAATAAATAGGATCTAATTTATTTAAATTTTTTATTGAAGATAATTTATTTAGATTAAAAACCTTAAATCAATAGATAACTCAAAAGATAAAAGAAAATGGAGAATCCGAAGTCTACGGATTAAGATAAGAAAGATTAGTTGAATATTTGATAGAAGATTTTTTATTCTTTTATCTGTAAGGAGTTCTAAGCAAAAAACAAGATATTTTCTGTTTAATATTAGCTTAACTATGTTTTAAATAAATAATAGGATCCTAATTGTACGTTGTTTTGGCTTCACATGAATGCTTCAAAAAACGTACAAATCCAACAATTTTTTTTAATTAAATAACAGAGAAAAAGGAGAAGATCTTATTGAACAGTAATCCTCTTCGATCTTGATTGCCATGAAATCGATCAGGCGTTCTGCGCAGTCTTGCACTCCAACAATCGCTTTTTGTAGAACTCGCAGTCTTCACTCTCAGCACCATGCTTTGCAGCACACTCTTGATATAAATGGGCGACAGCCTTGAGATGCACAGGATCTTTCTTGTTACGGTCATCAAGATACTCGAATACATCGTTATAACCTGCCTTAGTTGCATCCTCCTCCCACTTTTTACGAGCTTCTGCAGACTCTTCATCCAAAGAACGTCGCTTCCCGCGAGGGGGGCTGATTGGACGGGTGTGGACGAGAATTCTAAAAGTGACCGGATTCGTACGCATACTTTCTTAGCTGCTGCGGCCGGAATTGAAAAATAAAATGCCAAGCCGCCGCAGAGAGCTATATATATATATATATATATATCTCGAGAAGCGGCGCGAGTATTTTGCCCTATCGCCCTATTGACGGCTTAATTGACGGGTAAAATGGAGCGCCAACCCGGCCCTGTCGTTTGGCCAATTTTCTTTTTAAAATCTACTTAATTAGGAGCTATTATTATTATTATTATTATTATTATTATTATTATTATTATTATATATATATATATATATATATATATATATAACGAAATTTTCTAGAACATGGTTCTCTATTCTCAATCAAATATATTAACATTTGTTATATTCAACCTCTAATCTCTAATCTCTTGCTAATAACCTTCAAAATTCTCATTTATTAATATTTCATTCATCATCCTTGTAAGAAGCTGCACTCTTCCTTGGAGGTATGAGATCGATAAACTTATCATTCAGAGACTGGAAAGAGAACGAGTTCGACAGCTTCTTCAGTAATATTTCTCCACTCTTATCTTCTGCCACTACTCTTTAATTTGGTGATCATTGTTTGAGTCCTCCTTTTGCTCTTTCTCCATATTATTAAAATACTTCCTCCGTTCCAGGCAAAGAGTCCACTTTTGACTTATTTCGGTCAATTTAGTTGAAGTTTGACCGATAATTAACATAAATTTAGTGATTTTTATAAAGTTTTGAAAGTTGCAATCCATAGTATTCGTAAAATAGTTTTTAATTAATAAAATTTTATTCCCTAAAACATAAATAAAGTGTGTAAAATTTTGCCTGGAACGGATGGAGTAATAAACTTTATGTTGTAGTACAAAAAGTTATATTTGAACTGTTTTAAATTTATTTTTTTATAAACAGGAAAGGAGTTTTACAAACTTATTAAAAAATAGTTTGGCATGTTATATATATTGATATCTGAATTTTTGTATAAACTTATTCATGTTTAACAACTTAATTCTAAAAATCTTATATTTATGTGAAGTTGATGCATTCTTATTCTAAATAGAAGAATTAGAATTTTGTCACCTACCTTTCTGTTTAATTTAATAATTATTATTTGTGAGTATAAAAATTAATTAGAGATAATACACATTCTAATTTTTAATTACAATTCTAATCAAACGTAATTCTTGGATTAGATGAATTTCATGTTTGTCTCTTTCCTAAATATCTTCTTCAAATATATATATATATATATATATATATTACTTCTAAAATTTGAATAACTATATATTTAACTGATAAATAAGATGGATTTCATATTTTTCTCATTCTTGAGAAAAAATTTGTCTACATATATATATATATATATATAAGAAACCAAACAATTTAATTAAATTAATTAGAATCACATAAAACGTCATCTCCCACTTGCTATCTTATTTTAATAGCATGTTTTATGAATTGAAACAAAGCAAACTTAATGGATATCTTTCCATGGATGGCCCAACCAATAGCAACGGAGATAGAGTTAAAAGATCTTCCATTTTTTTGTTTTGATTTTCAGGAAGTTAATTTGTGCCAATTAGAATCAATTGGGATCAAATGTCAGCCACTTAAAACATTTTTATGTAAGTTTAATTCAATTACCATTCTTTATTTAAACAATATCAAATTCAAATAAAAAAATTAAAACTAAAAGATTCCTTCATATAAGTTCAAACAAAATAACTCCTCAATTTAATACTTTTTGTAGTCTTACTATATTTAATTGTGGAGTTTAATTAGGAAGTCAGAGTCAATTGGAAAATATTCCTTTTTAAATTAAAAAAGGAACCACTCACATTTTTTTGTATAGAAAATTGACCACGTATTAAACAGTTGTTAAAAAGTTTTGCACCAAAAAAAAGTTTTAAATTTTGTCAACTAGGAATCTTTAAATAATACTACTGGAAAACTCGTAATTTTCTCCGACAGTAATTCAAGAATTTCGACAGTAATTATAGATTTACTGTCGGAATTGCTTCGACAGTATCCGACAGTAAACATTTGACGGTAATTTATCTCCGACAGTAATTTATCTCGGATAATCCGAAAGTGACATAGTAACAGACATTAACATTTCGTTAGTTTACTGTTGGATTACCGTTAATTTTTTGACGGAAATCCGACAGAAAATTACCGGCGTTATTATTTTTTACTTTAAATTACTGTCGGAGCTCCGACAGTAATTATTAAAAAAAATAAATTTTAAAATTGGTTTTTTTTTTCACCTGATATAGCATTTATATATACACAATTACACACACACACACACTGCAACAATAAACTATAATTAACAATTAAAACATAAATTAAATTAAAATTAATATATATACAATTTAAAAAATATTACAGTACCAAAATAATGTAGCTACTGTAGTTTATCCTTTACAACACATGAATCATGCTAGTTTCAACAATCATTTACATAAAATAATCGTATATGCAATGTTATGAGTCGAACATACGATTTTTTTTTTCTTTTATGGGGAGTAAGGTTCCCCAATCGTCTCCGCCGGTCTCTATAAGTTCCATGACTAAACACATTTTGTGCTAGCCAGAGATGGCCAAGCAAAACAGAATCAGGTGCCACTTAATTGCTTTATTGAGTTCAGTTGCCTGCCAAGACTTTGAGAATTCAAACAATGCTGCAAGCCAAACGATCTTTAAGCCTCTAGATGATCACATATTCTGGTCTGCTGGAAGATGAAAGCATGCCTACAAAGACAAAGGGTTCCACAGAAATAAAAATCACTTAGAGAAACACCAACCTCGAGCTAAAACCATAAGTAAAGGCGATAACTAGTATTTCTTAAAAATTCTTATTTGATAATTTATATTCATTGATTTGATAATTTTAACTAAATTATTTTCGTACCAATGTTATCTTTCTGTGTGAGGTGCACCAAAAAGATATCATATTCCTTCCCTCTCTTTTTTACTGTTTACCACATATGTGAGGTGTAACAGACATTGTATCACAGATCCAAATAGTAAGCAACAATGTCTCCCTATTTTCCTACTTATTAGAGATCTACTTTAGCCAATTTGTGTATAAGGGTGAAACACACTGCTACACCCATAACCCCCCAAATGCAAGTTGCAGATATCAAATTGTTACCAAAGTTGTCGAGTTATAACATATTAATCATAAAAACAGAGTATGTTGGAGACAACAAAAAAAAAAAATACCAGAACAGAATAAGACATAAGAATTTAAGTTAAGTTGTGAAGGACACCAACCTTTCTTCCTCATAAGGTCGTTTGCTCCCTTTTTTCTCATGAGCAACACCATTTGGAATGCCCTTCACAATTTAAAGAAGGCAAAGTACTCAACATATCAAATACCTATGATAACTTAAATGACAAAGCTCTTTATTACAACAAGAACAAAACGAGCTTTACCTGACCCTCTTTCCCTTGATTGTTGTAGAAGTAATTTTTGTTGTTCCTTCGTCAAGGAAGATAAAAGTCATTGTGAGTTTTGTATCTTCAAAGTAAGGGTTGGAACTGAAGTTCTGAAGAAAATGAGACCACCAAATAAATAATATTTTTGAAGAAAAACGCTAATTCATAAATAGCCCGACAGATCTACTCATTGTGAACCAAAAACAGACCAAATTAATATTAATCGGCGTCACTTCCACAAAGCCTCAATAGATTAAAGAGAAAACAGACAAAAATTGCAGGCCATATTTTAAATTAAGCAGGGGACAGAGAGAAGACTTACAAACATAATCGAGTAACCTGACTTCACATCTTTAAAATCTTCCACTTCAAGAGATGATTAACACAACATGGTTGACAAAAAAAGAAAGGAAGCTTGAATTTTGATAAAGATAAACAAATCAGGATAGACTACTCACAGCAGTTAACCAGAAATCAGGAATGGATTTTATGATCGCACTTCTCTTTTAGTACACAAGCTTGCGAACCTCGTTATACTTCTACTCCACTTCCAAGACCTTGTCACTTGCTTCTTCATTGATCTGGAACCCAAAAGGCAAAAAAGGACAATGGAAGCATTATTACACCAATTTAAAAAGTAAAACTTACATCTGTATAATAATCTATACACATATACATATGTGTGTATATGTGTGTGTGTGTAAGAATAAAGAAAAAATCTTTTGTTCAAAATATTTCTGTATAATAATCTTTTGTACAGTCGCACCACTTCAGAATAGTCTTCCACTCACATGACGTACACCAGAATCACCAATCAAAACAAGCTAGAGCTTAATGGTATCAAAAGTATATAATTATCAAAACTATCTTCCAGTGTTGGACAAGAATGTTCCTAGTTATTCACACCTATAAGAAATTTGACAAAAAATGAATCAAGTGGCATCCAAGGTATGACGAAATCTAAGTACGTGATACTTGGAAAACAGAATAGTTTCTGTAAACCTTTTCACTAAAGAAATTTGATTGTAACTGCATTAGGATTATAGGGAAACAAAATTGGACATTAAATTATGACTCTACGAATCTCTGCGATAATCAAGTATTTATTAATTATTAAACATTTTCATATTTTTTAATATACAATTAAAATTACAGACAAATAAAACATAAATTAACAGAAAATAAAAAAAATTTAAAAAAATACAGAATAAATCCACACTACATAAAATACAAAAATTAAATTTTTTTTACACCCACATTAACAAAAAATCAAAATAAAATACACATTTATACAGAAAAACAGAAAATTCATAAATATACACATTTATATTGAATAAATTAAAAAAAATAAATACACAAAAAAAAAACAGAAACATACATATATAAACAGAAAACAAGAAACATACATTTTTATACAAAATTTTAAATAATACATAAATTAAATACAAAATAAAAAAATTGAAAAAATACATACCTAGGGAGAGAGAGAGAGAGGGGCTGAGGGAGAGAGAGAGAGAACGGAGGAGACGGTGGCGCGGCAGGGTGGCGCATGGAGAGAGAGAGAGAGAGAGAGAGAGAAAGAGAGAGAGAGAGAAGAGAGAGAGCTAGAGAGCTAGAGAGAGAGAGAGAGAGAGAGAGAGAGAGAGAGAGAGAGAGAGAGAGAGAGAGAATTCTGGACTGAGAAGGGGGCGCTGTTCGATTTGGGGATTTTATTTTAAATTACTGTCGGAGCTCCGTTAGTAAATCTCACTTAAATTACTGTCGGAGAGTCTCAAATTACTGTCGGATATCTGACAGTAATAATGACAGCCAATTTTTTGGTATTGAAAAGGGAATATTCAAAGAATATTCTTGTATTACTGTCGGAATAATTCCTGTCGGATTTATTCTGACAGTAATTATTATCCCGCCAAAAAATGAAAATTACTGTCGGATATCCGACAGCAATTTGAGACCCTAATAATCCGACAGTAATTACTCCAACAGTAATTAGCGTGTTTCTAGTAGTTATAAAAGTAGTCAAAATTTCAAATAGTTCAAATATTTTCTTTATACTACTTGAGATCTAAGAAATTTTGTATTATTCAAGAAGAACTACCTAAAGTCAAGACTAAGGGCAAGGATGTGGCAGCACACAGTCGATATCTCTCCGGCAAAGATTTAGAGGCTCGAGTGAAGAAGGTGCAAGATTTAAAAGGGTTTAGGGCTCTTCATGAGAAATACGATGTGGGTAATTTTACTCTTTAGAGAATTAGCTGGTGGAGAATCCTAATAGGGAAGGCTTCATTATGGTCTAAAAGATTTTGTTCTATTCACAATTTTTAGAGTTTTGTGCTATTTTTCTAGATTTTCATCAATTGTGCCAAATATATGGTGAAGTATAAGGTATTTTGGGCTTAAGATTGGTTCTTCACAGTGATTCATGTTTCAGGTATTTGCTGTAGCTTTTTGTTGTTATTAGTTGAAATTAAGAAAATTGTTATGTTGTCCTTTTTTTCATCCAATCTCATTGGTTATACTGAATGATGGTTATATTAATTAGTCATGGTCTTATATATAATTATTCTCTTTATAATCTATAATTAAAGTAAATTTTTGTTCGCTCCCGCCTAAAATATTTGTCATTTCTTTATTTTTATTAAAGTTATGAAGTAGGCTTTTAAGTAACTGATAAGTGGAGTTTTTGGTTACATTTTATGACTGGCAAAGTACTAACTAAAGCACCGGGATAATCATCTTTGAAAAAGATGAAACTGCTAAATTCAAAAGTTTCAATATTTCGTTGGACTATGTCAGTTCATTTTAATTTCAACATTTTTTTATTCTTTTAGTTTGATTTATAGAAATATTTAAGATTTATTTAAAAGTTTCTTTTGTAAATATGATACTACTATACACAGATATTTATATTTATATTTTAATATGATAAGCACCGATAGGACAAATGAAAACATATATCAAAATTCATCCTAACGAAATGTATCAAAAGTTGGAGTAGAGAGAAGTTGTTTCTGACCAGAACCACAAACCAATTCGAATGTCAAACCATCAGTGAGTGACCATAGATTTATTTGATGAGGTTGGTAACTCCATTGGTCTCTCTTTCCCTTTTTTTGTTTCGAAAAACATAAAATGTATGCCTTTATTATTTCCTCATTAATGGTTAGCTTGAGCACGGGAAAGAGAGCGAAAAATGGCTAAACATTAAGCACTTCAATATTCATCTTTATGTTAACCGATTGAGAGTTAGTTAGTTGTACATACAATTTTACAAATATTAAAAAATAAAATAAATAGTTTAAATGGATTATTATAAGGCTTAGGTTTGTATAGTTTTAGTTTTTAATTAGTTTTTTTTTGGGCTTTTTCGTAGACCTGAAAAAAAAAATTCATTGATTTAAAAATAATATTTTAAGATTTTTTTTGGGCTGTTTCTATTTCCAAAATAATTACTATAACTTTCCTAAAATGATATTATATGAATAAAAAGGTAATCTTCAAATTTTATAATTGCCTCGGTGCTATAATTGATTTTTTAAATATTTTTTTGTATTTGTATATGTTATCATTAATAATATCTTATTTGTCTAGCTTATATGCCAATACGGAATGCGGGAAACAATTATTTATATTAAATTTCGTCATTCTCCGGTGCAAGTAGCTCAACAATTATTGATTTAACAAATAATGAAGATGGACTCGATTATAGCATTTGTGCTACAAAAAAAAAAAAAAAAAAAGCATTTGGACCAAACTTAGTTTTAATGTGCATTTAGCATCCATCATCCAAGCTAGGAAATTATACCGCAAAATTTGGATAAAGATGTTATATATATTAGTGAGTATGAAAGTGTTTTTTTTTTTTTCATCTATCGATATGTTCAAATGTTTTTATGTGTGTAACATATATACTTTGTAATACTTTTAGAACTTTGATTATTGTAACTGTAATAATATATCTATGTTTGTATTTTTTAGACTATTGGGATATTGACTATACAACTTTTAAATGTAATTTTTGTGCTGCTTTGTTTTGGTATGAAACGAGATTATCTCAACGTTACAATGCCCGCAATTCAAAGTATAATTTATGATGCATACAAGGAAAAATATAACAGGAGATAATGCCGAATTACTACCATTTGAACAATGAAATAGAGACAACAGGGCTATATATGTGTGTGTGTATATATATGGAAAACAATAATATCTATCGAATTTCGGCATTAAGCAGTTCAAGTCGACCAAGAATTGTTGATTTGACAAATTATGAAGATGGATCCAACTATAACATTCGTGACATGCTGAATAAAAAAATTCATTTAGATCAATGTCAGATTATTACTCAATGTAAAGTTTTATTTTTCGTTTTATTAATTATGATATTGTTTTTCTTAGTAAACAAATTCGCTATTTTTAAGTTCTACATTTTTTTAGTTATAAACTTTTGAAAAATCTTGAAAAAGGAAGGGTTGTAGTATTATTTACACTTTGTTTGAGAAGGAGAGAGAGATAGATAGAGAAAGTGCAGTATATTTGATTTGAATTGATTACAATGTGTGATTCCGCCATAACCATAAAATACTGAGCAGTAGATTTTTGCAAATTACCATCGCTTAGACTTAACTAAATCTAGTTCAATTCCAGTTCTTAACGAAATATTTACGATTTTAAAAAATAATGTTTGTCATTCCATCCCGTGCATCGCACGGGTTAATGCCTAGTTTACAAAAAAAAAAAAAAGTCGAGTTTCTTGGGTTTGATATGCGTCAATATTGTGTTTAGAACTCATGGATGATCAATTTTACTGTGATGGAGGGGGTTAGAGAGAAGCTGAAATTGTTCTCCACCTTGTACCCAAACTTGTCCTTTTTATTTTTTTTCAAGGAAAACACGGTAATTTTTTTTGCTGTTGGTAGTCTTCGAGAGCATTGAATCTAAAACTACCTAATGAAATTGGAGTTCCTTTTAGGTTTTTTTTTTTTTTTTTAAAAAGTTTAAGGGAACATGCACCAAACCTAAGCAGTACTAGGCTTGAACACCCGACCTTTTTAAGAATTAGGGTCCCGACCTTTTTAAGAATTAGGGTATCGTTTCTGGTGAGACTTGAACACTCAACTTCTCATTAAAAGAAGTGAGTAGTACCAGTTGAGCTAGAGCTCGTTGATAAGTTTCTTTTAGTTCAAAAAACTACAATTTCTCGATTTTCAAGTTTATTACTTTGACTTATATTCAAAGTGATTTCGCGAGTATATTCCAATAGCTCGTCCACGCACGAGGAGACAATTTGAATAGTCAAATCCAATCAGTAATTACATCTTGTCAGCACTCTTGATTGAACCATCAAGCGTTTAGATCAGTTCGTCTAGGAGTTGTTTTAACATAACAAAAAATCTCCAATTTAAGCCATGATAATATACTTGCGTTAAAATTTAGTATGGAGAACTACTCTTGTTATCTTATTTCACTCGGGATTAATCTTGACCTTTTGGACTTGAATGTATTAGGGAGATCAATCAACGGGGGATGTCTCTGTTCTATTTGCATTGACATAAAAATAGGTCAAAATTGTTGACGGACTTCAAAAATATAATCATAAATGGTTACGATTATATTAATCATTGGATTGAAAATCAATGTCTAGGATTAATTACATTAAATGACTCACCTACTTACATTAATTGAGTCACCTACTTGCATTAATTACAATTTTCAATTAATTATTAAATCTTAGCCATTGATTTTCAATTCAATGGTTAATATAATAGTAACTATTAATGGTTATATTTTGACCTTGCCAAAACTTTTCTTGTTCTCAACCTCAATTTTTGCGATTGCTTCGAGTAGTTGTAGATACGGAGCGGGTGGCTGTTGGACGGCATGAGACTCATCGTATATTTCAAGCTCGATGTTGCATTCTTCATAGTCCGCACCCGCCATTGCTAAAGCGTCAATAGACATTTCCCTTGCGACACACAATACTGGAAAACTGAAGTTATAAGTTGTCAAAAGTTAGACTACAATGACTCAAGAAAGTATCAAATGATCAGAAAACCTTAAAAAGAGTATATAGGATTTCCTTCGTATGTTGTTCTCCCGTTAGTTTGAAAAAGAGAAAATTGCACACGGGATTGATATAATTGCGTTCACATGAATCATTATTACCGAAGTCCATGTGACTATTTAAGGTCACGGGCTTAATTTGCAATTCATGTTTAAAGCGGATTACGCCAAAAAATATTTTGGTGACCACGTCAAGTCCACGTAACGCACTGCTGGAAAATAGGTAATTGCCTACGAAATTTTCAGTCGGTAATTACTTATTTTCGTCGGTAATTAAAAAATACCTATGGAATTTTCCGTCGGTATTTCGCAGGTGACTATATAACGGAGATTACCGACGGAATATTTACCGTCGGTAATTACTGACATAATTGAACTTTTCGTTGGTGGTTACCGACGGAATTTACCTACGGAAGCTTCTATAGGTAATTGCCGACGGAATCTACCTACGGAATTTGCTTAATTACCTACGGACTTTTCCGTCACTAAAATTATAAAAAAAATTTAAAAACAAAATAATTATAATTATTAAATTCCTGATATTTTTGGGTAGCTAGTTTACCACAATGTTATATAACAATTTGATGAGCTTAATATTTTCATGAATTTTCCCTTTAATTTTCTTTGATTACTTTTGAGTTAATTATGCTTGTAAATATTATTATTTGTGTATTTGTTCTTTAATGTAGGTTTCCAAGATATAAACGAGCATTCAAGGATTTTAGCACGAAGTTTGAGGCAATTTCGGTCTTTAAAGTTGAGCTTAAATTTATTCCGTCAAAATCCGTTAGAGTTCCAAGCTAAAATGAGGCTAACGGTGGCTAACTGAGGCTAATAGTGGACTGTTTTGCAAAGCCTGGAGAGGGAAGGACCTCAAAAGACAACTTCAGAAACACAGGGGTACTGGAGCAAAATAAGAAACTTCTCATTAATGTGCTGTCCACCTCCTATGCCGCCACGTGTCTGCTCGTTCCTGCCCTTCTTCTCTCCGTTTTGTCTCTTTTGCCCCTAAATTTCATATTTCTTTCCCATCTTACCCTTGGCTTGTTGGAGACTCAAAAGCCATCTTTTATTTACTCCCAGGCTGTCCCAAATTTCACCAGACAAGCCCCAGACGGGCTGTGAGTCCCTTTTGGGGGCAGCAGCCCTTCCGTTCCAAAATTCCTTCCATGCTCTCAAGGTTTAATTTTCATTGAAGGTTTAGAGCAACAGATTAAGTGTCAAAGAAGCTTTGTAAGTAATTTTAACTGCGGAATTTGTACGATGCTCGGTTTAATTCTTTCAATCCCTATTTTATGACATTTAATGTATTTTCTAGGGTTGAATGAGCTTGTAAATGTGGAATTAGCTGTGTGCTTAAATGATTTATGAAAAGCAATTGTTTTTCTATGTCGTTGTAGTGATTTAATTTGATCTCTCTCTATTTAGTACACAAGCATGCTAGGTTATTAATTTGTGGACTTAATGCTTTTAATTAATTGGCCACTAATTAATTGATTTGAGAAATGTTTGGATCCGCGAGAGCTACCTTGCATTTCGGATCGAACAAATTAGTAGTTGGTGTTTTGTGACACACACCGATAGCTATGTGAGCACTTGTTTTGTGAAGCGATCAATTCACCTTGCTATTCGCAAGGTAGAAAGTTAGGGTTTTTAACCACTTTCGATGTCCCGGTTATCGGCATGACTTGTAGAAAAATAGAGAGATTATTTCTCTACCCATTATTACTCATTATCTTGGTTATTATTGTGTGCTCTTAATGCTTCCGATGGGTTGGCCACCCATTTGATGATCACTAGAATTATATGGTAAAATGCAAGAGCCCGTCCTATAATTTCGAAAATCACAATAATTGTCTTTGCGATGCCATGCCGAGAGGTAACGAGCGTTCTTAGATAGTCATGGGGTGCTTGATCGACAATGCGGCTATTCTTTCCTTGCTATAAGATGCGAGAGCCCGTAGTGGAGATTGATAGCTAGACTCGCTATAAGATGCGAGAGCCCGTAGCGAATATAATTAACGTGCGTCCGACTACCAAAACTTGAGTTAAAGAAAAGTACAGATAAGATTAAATTAATCTCGAGCTAGACTAGAAATATTGCATTCCTATAAATCCTATCTTTTAAATCTTGATTTGTTGCTGCCAAACTATTTTGCGACCATGTAAATATTAATTGCTTTATTTTATTTTTTATTTTTAGTTTTTATTCTCAATTTATTTTTTGCTCAAATATAATTAGCTAGCCCAATTTCGGTACTTAGTTGGAGTGAAAATTACGTACATTCCCTGTGAGATCGATAACTCGTACTTATGTACACTTTATTACTTGATACGGCAGGGTACTCTTACCCTAGTTGTTGCAATTTAATTTGCAGCACATCACAATTCAAACACTTACATTCAAACACACATAACAAATATTCAAACACACATGGTCATTGTGATCACTTGCATGGTCAGCCCAGGATCTGCCCAGGTCACGCTTTAGCTTGGTGACCTGGTCGGATGTCGACCTGAAGAGCTTATGGACAACCTAGTTTGACATGGTGCCCAGGTCGCAGTTAGTGGGCTCACAGGTAACTAACTCGATTCACCACCTCGAAAGTTTCCTGAGAAGACATGTTCTTTGTCCAGATCGCATGACAGGTTGTCCTTGGTGTATCCACATGGCTCGCCTAACTTGCCCCGTGTCATGATGACCTTGCCAGGTGTGACAGATTATGCGGAGCCCATTGAAAAGCTTACTCGGAAAAGGATTAACATCAGTTCTTATCAAATGCATGCCTGAGAGAGGAAGTTCACGATTTGAATATTTCTTTTAATTAATACTTCCTTCGTTCTTAAATTATCGTCTTATTTGACATTTTTTGGTCAAGTAGGATGTTTTTCAAATGCAAATTTGAAGTACATTTTTTATTTTTTTCTAAAATCATAACACATAATCGTATTATTTTAAAAGTACTACAAATTACGTGTTTTATAATTTTAGAAAAAATAAAAAAATGTACATCAAACTTGCATTTGAAAAAATCATAATTGAGCAAAAAAAGTTAAACAAGACCATAATTTAGGAACGAATGAAATAAGTGGTTTGGTTGTTTCTAGTAAATGGTCAAAAAGAAAAATAAGTAGGTTTAAGCTACTGAGTTTACTCTAGCTAATTAGTGGAGTTTATACCTTCTGAACTAAAATCTTAGTCATCATATCAAACTGATCCAAATACTGGTTTTAAAAAATAACTAGGTGCCACACCTAGTTTCTCAATGTATATATAACTACCTTGGATTCCTAGCTTTAACTAATGTAAGGGGAAAAATAAAATAAAATAAAATATGTGTGTGTGTGTATCATTTAGAGTTAGAATTTGTGTGAGTTTCCTACCAATAGAAGAAATTGGGTGGGAACATGCTAGCTTGGTTATCCAACTTAGTTTAGGATTGTTAATTTCAATTAGATAAGGTTTAATCAAGATGAACATGACATATATAAAGGTCATGCGTTTGAGACAAAAAAAAAAAAATGGAAAGAGCCGAGAGTGAGAAAAAAATTGAGGAGAGACGGACAACGAACACAATTGGTGGTTGTTGGTCCTGGGTCTTGAGGTCTTGGAGGTGTTAGACAATGGTTGCAGGTTTCGAGGCCTTCCCGGTGTTAGACAAATAGTGTCGTGGCTATTATTGGCTGTGAGAGATGTGATACTCTGTGGGATAGTGTCAATCCTTGTAATTATTTTCTTAGTGGGTGACGTAGACACCCAGAATTCGTACACCTATATTACATTGTCCAATAAATATTTAATTATTTAGAGAATGGACTAACACAATTTTTATACAAATTACATGGTGCAAAACATAAAAGAAGATGATTCCAAGGTTAAAACGCAAAAGGAATAACTTCAAGGCACAAAGATTAAAGAAAATTGAAGAGGGACCTGAAGCATAAAGAATGAAAGATGAAGATTCTAAGTGCACTGGGGCACATATTGTACGCCGTGCACCAAACACTGTCTCCCTCACAAGCTTCAGCCGATGTTGTTGACTTTTGAGCCTCCCTCCGACAAGCTTGGTCGCCAAGACTGGAGAAAGCTTCCTACAAAGCTTGGGACAGAGAGTAACCCTCTTTCTCTCTCTCATATATATACTCCCCTCAGCCCTGAGAACGAGGACTTCTCCCCTGGACAAAATTTGATCAACGTACACATACAGTATAACACAAACAAACAGTACTCTTTCTGTTCTTTGAACAAACAAACACACACACACACACAATCAAACACAAAAAATATAAGTCTTCCTTTCCTCGTATCGGTAGCATGCAGTGGGAGCACAACGATCAAGCTACGAACTAGCTTGATCAAACCGAATCAACAGCCTAAAACTTGGTCCGAATTCTGTAAAATGACAGAAGGTAAATCCTTCGATTTGTTCCAATTTAACTTGTATTTGGATATATAAATAGCTCAAATTAGTTGTAAACATGTAAATATACAAGCTTGGATGTGTTTAATATGTAAATACATGTGAATCCAATTTCCAAAGCTCTGTTCTTCATTTTGTGTGTTCACAGTGTGTTTGATTTTATTTTCGGTTGATCGTTTAACGTTGATTTGAAGTTAAACTTGTATATTATTGTTAATCATGTTTTAGTACATGTTAAAATGTGATTTTATGTAAAAATAACAAGTTTAAAGGCTTGAAATCGCAACGCGAAAATCATATTTTAAGGTTCTGTTCTTGAAGAAGAAATGCGCCATTTGGTGCGCGGGTGCCCCATAGGGTGCACCGCACATATCCTGTATGCTCCTCTCCTGTGCGCTGCGCACCATCCTTGATCCACGTATTTGGGCTTGGATGTGTTTAAGCTTGGATGTGTTTAATATGTAAATATACAAGTTTGGATGTGTTTAATATGTAAATACATGTGAATCCAATTTCCAAAGCTCCGTTCTTCATTTTGTGTGTTCACAGTGTGTTTGGTTTTATTTTCGGTTGATCGTTTAACTTTGATTTGAAATTAAACTTGTATATTATTGTTAATCATGTTTTAATACATGTTAAAATGTGATTTTATGTAAAAATAACAAGTTTAAAGGTTTGAAATCTCAACACGAAAATCAGATTTTAAGGTTCTGTTCTTGAAGAAGAAATGCACCATTTGGTGCACGGGTGCCCCATAGGGTGCACCGCGCATATCCTGTATGCTCCTCTCCTGTGCGCTGCGCACCATCCTTGATCCACGTATTTGGGCTTTCTGCCTTGGGCCAGTCTACTGTACAAGACCCAGTATTGTTTTATTTACCTTATTTGATATATATATATATATATATATATATGTGTGTGTGTGTGTGTGTGTGTGTGTGTGTTTATAAATATGTAAAACAAATATAATAAATAGTTTTGTATAAAGGTTCTATTTTTTTTTGTTATTTCCATTAAAATAAAAATACGTATTATATTTTTTTATTTTGGTGATAAATAAAGAATGTGTACATTTTACAACTCCGTGGTCCGTTTTCCTCCTAGTCACATAGTATAATAAACCCGTAACATTTAAATTCGAGCACGCAATCATAGAGACCGAAAGGGAGAGTTGGGTGCTTAACATCTTCCCAATTTGTAACTTAGCCCCCGAACCTATAATCTAGTTTTTCTCTTGTTTTCTTTATAAACGAGGGTGGCGATTCTGTATATTTTATATAAATGTGTTATTTATATTTATTAAATTTATTTGGGAGTCCAAAATGAGGCCCAGAATTGGATCGGGGTACTCACGAGTGAGTACATTAAAAACTCTTTATTGTAATTTCTCAAATTGTTTATATATAGTGAATTCGTTGTTTGCATTGGAGTGTATTAAACTGCGTAAATTTTGTGAGATGTGGAACTGTTAAACATATATATATATATATATATATATATATATATATATATTGTTGTAAAACGAGGATATTTTCACCACAAAAATTATTTTCCACGACATCTATATAAGATAAAATGAAGAGAGCCAAAAGCAAAGAAACTGCCTGAAAAGTGAAAAGAAAAAGAAAAAGCAATTTAGATCTATAGAAAACAAAAAAAATTCCATATCTTTGTTTGTTGAGCTCTTTACAAGAAAAACCAAGTAAATTTCTCTATAAAAGTCCTCAATTCCTATCCCATCTATACTTCTTTATGTAACTCTGCTACAAAAGGTTGCACTAACAGAAAATAGTTGCCCAAATTCAATTGGCAAAAATTTATAAAATACCGTCTTATGTGTTATTTCTATAAGAAGGATCACATTGACCCGACCCACCGTATGAGAGAGTGGGGCTCCGTCATACAAATTAGGATTCGTAATACGGTATCACAAAAGACCTACTTAAAAAAAAAAATTTAAATAAACAAATTAAATTATATTAGGAAAGTCAACGGCCTAACTTCATTTTAAATCATTATACTTAGGTTCGAATATCACTATAACTACTCAACTTTTTAATTATCATTTCCATCATCCTACTCAGATTATTTTTTCTAGTTTTGCCACAAATGTTAACTTGTCTTGCATTAATTCAACCACGTGGTGACTCGTCAGCATTTGTTGTATAGAAGAGAAATCTCAGTATGACGACGAAAATGTATTCTATAATGGTGAAAAACGGCGTTAGCCAGAAACTTAACTTAATGGTGAAAGTAGTGCAAATTTGCCACAAACAGAAATGCATAACTGAATAACCAGTTAAACAGCTTAAAGAAATTGTTTTGGATAAAATCTGGAAATCCCACAGCTAAGTAACGCCTTCCCTCCACCAAGAAATTTATCATCATTGTCACTATCGTCACTGCCTGATCGAGGGTTGTTTTGTTTTCCGTATGAGAAACGGGTGCTGGATTCTCGAAATTACTCAAGGATGGAGTAATCGGCGGATAGCCGTGCATAGCTTCGACGAACATTGTGACCTCATCATCATCTTCATCGGCATATAGATGGGGTGGAGGTGGCTCCATCATCTCCCAGCGCTCCCATTCTTCAAAATCTATATTGCATTCCATGTAATCTGCTCCCGCCATTGCCAAAGCTTCTATGGAGATGGACATGATGTTTTCTAGCCTGCAGGTGTCGTCTAATTACTGCTTTTGAGTATGTATGTATGATCGATATTGTTTCGTATTGATTGATTCTTTAATGTTCTGATTGACATTCTTAATTACTACATAAGTATATATAGTTGTCCGAGTTTGAAGATTCAAAAACTGTTTTCTCCTCCAAATCAAATTCAACTGGTTTGAATGGTAGGTTGAATTAATGTAAAGAGAGGGAGAGAGAGAGGGTGAATTTGAATTAAAATGATAAAGGCAATATATTCGTGATCTTTATATTGACCTTATAATTCAACTAACAACTAAGCAGTGAAGGTTGTAAAATCGGCCATGACTTGTGTTGATGATGTCATTTTTTTTTTTTTTGGGAGGGGGTGTTTCATCGGAAGAATCAGCCATGACTTGTGGATGATGTCTTTTTTTTTTTTTTTGAGTGGGAGGGGTAGGCCTATCAATGGATCCGATATAGGTATATCCGATTCCGATCCGAAATCTTAGTTTGTCAATTTGATCCAATACGATAATCCGACGGATCATATGTATGTCAATTTATATCTGAATCCATTTCAAGTTGTTATATTCGAAAAAATATCCGATTCGATCCGAAATTCTCGTTAATGAAAATTTATTAATAAAATAATATAAAAATTGTACCACTACCAACATATATTCATGATTAATGATATATTATGCATATGTATAATAATAAATATGTTATTTTCGGATCAGATCGGGTTCTTAAGGATTAGGTAAATTCATATTCAATTTACTAAGTAAACATATTATCGAATTCAGAATAAATTTGGGTTATTGGACTATTATACAAATTCATATCCGAAATTTTTCATCCAAATCGGAATAAATTTGGCAAATTGTTACAAATGTGAAGAAAATGATTCATATTCGGAATAAATTTGGGTTATTGGACCATTATTTGGAAAATTGTTACAAATTTGAAGAAAATTGTGCAACTTAGACATAATTTTTTTTATAATGACTCGTTTGTTGAGTGACAAAGGTAATTGTACAAATGTGCTCTACTCAGTGAGAACATTGAAATCATATATGATGTTTGGATGATGGAGATATTAAGGTCTAAAGTAGATGGGTTGGAGTTGGATAAGTGAGTTTGAGGTCTGGACACGAATGTCGAACCGAATCGAGCCATTTAGTCTAGCCCACGTTTTTCCTGTGAATTAACCCCAGAATGTAACTCCCTCCAGTTGCTTTCCCGTGAATTAACCCCAAAATGTAACTCCCTCCGGTCTTTTAACACTGCCAAATATAACTGAATGAATAGCCCACTCACTCTCAGCTTTAATATTTTGGATTAATTGAAAATGATTTCCAGCGATCTCTCTCTCTCTCTCTCTCTCTCTCTCTCCTCTCTCTCGTTTTGCATTGCATATTGTCTCCATACATTCCTTTGGCCTCTTGATATTGAGTTGGTGATTCTGTCTAAGCATACTTCAATTTGCCGGATCCTCTTCATTGTATCCTGGGAGACAGATGTCCACTAAATCACGAAACGCTAACGGTGAGGGGCGGATTTGTATTAAGGAGACTATTTTCAACAGGCCTTGGACCGTCAACAGAAGAAACTTCAATTCATTGTTCATTTCCTATTTTTTGTAGTTTACTATAATTTCCAGTTTCTGTAATTTATATTTTTGATATTAATGTAACTATTTTTCTAATAGGGGCTTCGGTTGTGTTTGAACGGGGTTCCACGGGGTGGTGTGGGGGAATGAGTGGGACGGGGTGTTAATTAGACATGCCCAAACGGTTCGAACCGCCGGTTCCGGTTCCGAACCGCCGGTTCCAAAAATCGCCAGACAACAAACCGTAACCGAACCGACAAATCACGGTTACGGTTCCGTTCAACCGCTAAGCGGCCGGTTCCGGTTCCAAACCGTAATTTTTAATTATTTTTTTAATATTTTCTTATAATTTTTTTAAAAAAAGATTTCATCTTAAAACTTTATACGAAGCATTTTTTGAATTTTTGAAACTTTGTTAACTTTTCATTTTTGAAATTATAGAGTAAACAAGGCAATTTTAAAATAAAAAATTTAAATTTTGGCGATTTTTCACGGTTTGGAACCGGCGGTTCCGGTTCCGGTTCCAAACCGGCGGTTCACGGTTTTGAGAAATTGAAACCGAAACCGAACCGTGTAACCGCGGTTCCGGTTCAGGGACGTTTCGGTTCCTCACGGTTCCGGTTTATGCGGTTTTTTGGGCGGTTCGGTTCCGGTTCGAACCGCCGGTTCTGAACCGTTTGGGCATGTCTAGTGTTAATGTTGCAACTCTTTAATCATCGTGATAAGAATTTCAGAGAACAAAGTATATAGAATTTCAGAGATACATCAATATCTTCAATGAATGAAAAACAGTTTTACAAAACAATATATATTACACAGAAAGAACAAGAATTGGAAAAACTAACTATTCTAACTGTCTATCTAACTGCCTAAGTTATATTTACACTTTGATACTTGAGGTTTGCATTCTGGCTGCACTTTGCATTCTGGCTGCACTGAGTTGCACTGAGTCTCATGGCCTTGGTTTGATGTATCTTCTGTTGATGGATATCCAGCACACTTGTCTTCAGTTGATGGACATTCAGCACACTTGCCATGGCCTTGGTTGAAACTCTGATCACTCTTATCACCCCCCCTCAAGATGAAGGTGTGAAATAAGTTGGACACATTCAGCTTGGCAAGGAGAAGAAGAATTCGATCACGAGAAAGAGGCTTGGTGAACAGATCAGCAGGGTTGTGAGCAGTGGGAACAAACTGAGTAGTAATGATGCCTACATGAAGTTTCTCCCTGACAAGATAACAGTCAATCTCGATATGTTTGGTTCTTTCATGGAAGACAGGATTCGTAGCAATGTGTAAGGCAGATTGGTTGTCACAGTGAAGAGAGACAGGAGCAAGATTGGGAATGTGAAAGTTGGAGAGAAGACTAAGAAGCCAAGTGATTTCACAGCAAACATTGGCAAGAGCACGATATTCAGACTCAGCAGAGGAGCGAGACGTAGTTAATTGCTTTTTGCATTTCCAGGACACAAGAGATAAACCAAATAAAACACAAAATCTCTGGTAATGCATTTGATATTTGTTCTACTTCGATTGTTGTGTATTCTTTTAGTCACTGCCTTATTAATTAGATAGTTTTGTAATCATGGTTGAAATTGGAGGAATGTCTTCTAATGAGGCCGAAATTGCTACAAATAATAACCAAGATTTTCAAGTTGATTTGTATGATCTTGAAGATATCACGATTCAGTTAAATCCTAACCACCCTCTTTTCTTACATCCCAATGATCACCCTGGAATGAAACTGATTACACATACTTTAAATGGATCCAATTATGGACAATGGAGTCGTGCTATGACATTGTCTCTTGAATCAAAGTTAAAATTGGGAATGATAAATGGTCAATGCCCAAAACCTAAATCTAAATCTAAGTACACAGGACTGTGGAATCGATGCAACAGTATGGTTATATCATGGTTGTTGAATGTTGTGTCTCCTGATATTGGTTCTAGTGTTGTGTATTTGTCTACTGCAAAACAGATCAGGGATGATTTGAGAATAAGATATTCTCAAACTAATGCCCCAAAAATCTTCCAAGTAAGAAAAGACTTATCATCCTTCACTCAAGGACACTTGTCTGTTTCTATTTATTATACAAAATTTCAAAGTCTTTGGGATGAGTATTATGAATTGACTCGTTTGTCAAAATGTCTGTGCAATTGTGAGTGTGGAGCATCAAAGCAACAAGAAGAGTTTGAATTGGTGCACAAGCTTACACAATTTTTAATGGGATTAAATGATAGTTTTACTGCTACTAGAGGACAGATTTTGCTGATGAAACCTCTCCCTGATGTAAATGAGGCCTTGAATATGTTACTTCAAGAAGAACAACAGAGAGGTTCATCTGTTGTTACCGTAAATTCCAATCAGAATCCTATTGAATTAACCACTGCATTGCTCAGTAGAGGAACCAACTACCATAATAACAACTACAAAGGAAACAGTTATAGAATGAAACAGAAAACTCAAATGTTTTGTGATTTTTTGTCATGGTGATAGTCATACCAAAGAAAAGTGTTTCTTCCTTCATGGATATCCAGAATGGCATGCTCTTTATGGTTCCAAACCAGATTTGGCTAGAATGCCAAAGAATCATAAATCAAGAATAAACAAAACTATAGCTGCAGCTACCTCAACTGGCAACACCAACACTAGATCTTCTTCTTGCATCAGTACTGGAAATCATGATGATCAAGACAAAGGATCTGAAAATGTTATTTCAGTGGCTCAGCTTCAGCAATTGATTAATATTCTTAACAATGGTTCAAATGCAATTCCTCTTGAATCTCCAGAAAATCACTTAGCAGGTAATCTGTTGTTTAAATCAAGTATAGCTAGTCCTATTTGCATGACTCAATTTACTGTTAGTAGCACTGATTGGATTATAGATACTGGAGCTACTGATCATATAACCTCTTGTTTTGACCTATTGACTGATCCCAAACCAGTAAAATCCTTCATACACTTGCCCAATGGCAACAAAGCACCTATTACTCACATTGGCACAGTTTGTTTAACAGCTGACATTACATTGTTCAATGTACTTTATGTGCCTGCTTTCTCATTTAATCTTATATCAGGCAGCAGGCTAACTTCAGACAATACTTGCTCCCTATTATTTTTGCCTGCTCTTTGTCTGCTTCAGGACCACATGTTGAAGAAATCAAGGGTGATTGGTAGATTGCAAGATGGCCTATATAGACTGATTCTCTCAAAGGATACCTCTGTTCAAGCAGCATGTCTGGTGGACTGCAAGTCTTTCAATTCTGTTTCTCAGTGTGTGACATGTCATAATTCCAAGAATACCTCTGTACATCTGTGGCATTCTAGATTGGGCTACATTCCTGTCTCTAAACTCAAATTGCTTCCTTCAATACCTTGTAATCCATTGTTACTTCAGTGTAATGAATTTCTTTGTGATGTGTGTCATTTTGCTAAACAAACCAGAAAGCCTTTTCCATTAAGTACATCCAGAAGTAATACTTGTTTTGCTCTTCTGCATTGTGATGTCTGGGGCCCTTATAAACACATATCTCATGATGGTTATACTTCATTTCTTACCATTGTAGATGACCACTCAAGGGCTACTTGGACATATCTCATGAAGTCCAAGGCTTAAGTTCCTTCTCTCTTGCAAACCTTCATAAATATGATCACAAATCAATTTCAAGCCTCAGTCAAAGTTATAAGGTCTGATAATGGGACTGAATTTTTTAGTTCCTCAGTTACCAACATTATTACTCCTCTTGGCATTCTTCAAGATAGTTCCTGTTCAGAAACTCCTCAACAAAATGGAAGAGCTGAGAGAAAACACAGATATCTTTTAGAAATTGCAAGGGCTCTCAGATTTCATTCACATCTCCCTATAAAATTCTGGAGTGACCGTCTTCTTGCTGCAACACATATAATCAATAGACTTCCCATCTCTGATACCATGTTAATGTTGCAACTCTTTAATCATCGTGATAAGAATTTCAGAGAACAAAGTATATAGAATTTCAGAGATACATCAATATCTTCAATGAATGAAAAACAGTTTTACAAAACAATATATATTACACAGAAAGAACAAGAATTGGAAAAACTAACTATTCTAACTGCCTATCTAACTGCCTAAGTTATATTTACACTTTGATACTTGAGTTTTGCATTCTGGCTGCACTTTGCATTCTGGTTGCACTTTGCATTCTGGCTGCACTGAGTTGCACTGAGTCTCATGGCCTTGGTTTGATGTATCTTCTGTTGATGGATATCCAGCACACTTGTCTTCAGTTGATAGACATTCAGGACACTTGCCATGGCCTTGGTTGAAACTCTGATCACTCTTATCACGGGGCAAACTGGGTTTGAGAACTGGGGGTTTAAAAAACCCATCCCTGACCCGCCGTGTTGCCATCCCTATTTATGTGTTCCATTTTGACACCTATTAGTACACTTTTTATTTGGGTCAAGCCATTCCCACAACTTCAACAGAGATTAATTAACTTATGCAATATGATTGAGATGTTTAGTCCAATGTTTAAGTAAGGAGTATTTGTTTGAGAAAGAGAAAGAGAAATTTCTTGGGTGAATTACAGGCCCGTCCCTTTTTCAACATTTGTAATCGCTCCAGTCCATTCATCTTTTTTTAAAATCGAAAAAAGGTATTTTTGGGGCGAAAAAACGATTATACAATTAATGAAAGAAAAATACGTGCGCATCAGTAACCCAAGGCATCGCGTGGGTTATTCATCGCGATGAGCAACCAAGGCATCGCGATGAGCAACAAAGGCATCGCGATGAGTAACTAAGGCATCGCGATGAGCAACCAAAGCATCACGATGAGAAATAAATGCATCGCGATGAGTAACCAAGGCATCATGATGAGCAACCAAGGTACCGTTTGAATTTCAACCAGGTCGATCCCAACATACTGCGATTGACGAAGTAAAGGCATCCCGATGCCTAATTTAATATAATATCAAAATCGATCAAAATGATTGTATTTGGTTGGAAAATTTACACACAAACATGATATTGACTTCCTATAATAGTATGGTATTGATATTATACAAAATTCAAACTCAAATCATTGATTAAAGTCCCAAAATCAGTCCAAGAACATCTCCCTTTGTTTTCGGACAACACACTGCCAAGCTCGATTTGGATATCGAAAATAGTATTTTTTTGGTAAAAAAATTATGCACAAATGTAGTACTAAGTTAGGATAACAATATGTGATTGATTTTAAACAAATTCGAAGCTTAAAGCATAAATTAAAGTGGCCAAAACAGCCCAAGAACAAAGAAAACGGGATGAACTCAAAAAATTCGAATTTGATCAAATTCGTGTTCTATGCATGAAAATTGATACCCAAATATAAGGAAAGACTATAATAACAACATAAAATCATTTATACATAAATTCGAACCTCAAATCTGAAGCAACGATGTTGTTGAGGGCATTTTAAAAAAAAAAAAATTCAAAGTGCATTTTAGCGATTACAAAAAAAAAAAAAAAAAAAGTGGACTAGAGAGAAAAAATGTTTCAAAAAATAGACTAGCCAGCAATTTATTGTAATTTCTTCAATGGCCCAACACAAAGATTGTTGATGGCTTGATGCCTCTTAACAACACCCTCTACCCAGCCCACCAGATGTTGGGGCTTGGCCTGCCGTTGGCTTATAAGATTTCTATTTCTTCATTCTATTTCACTTTATTTATATTTTCATTTTTGATTTTGAATTAAAATAAAAATACGTTTGATAATTGTTTCTATTTATGTAATAAAAAGGAAACAAAAATATGTCATATTTAACAACATTTCTATTTTCTTTCACAAAGTTAAATTCTTTTCTCAAACATTTCTAATTTCCCCACTTCATACATATTTTCATATTTTCGAGTTCTCAAAAGCTCGTAATCACTTTATCTCAAGATTACAATAAATCTTCCCTATCCAATTTCTGGAATGACCGTAATCACACACAAAATCATGATTTTCAATATGCTAATTAATCGTTATTATTATTTATTTTTTTGCAAATCTCTGTTAATTTTCCGTTCAATCTAAATTAAAAACCCTTTTGCAAAATTATTGAAATGCCTAACATATACTATTTCATTCTACGCAAAGAGTACACGTTTGAAAAGTCTAATAATTAAGGAATACGTAAGTGGTATTGAAGTTAATCATAATTACAAAAGTGTTTGAAAATAGTCAAGATATTTATAGAACACGTAGAGGGTAAAGTTGAAAGACTTATAAAAATTTTAGGCATAATTATTTAAAATGAAGTCTTTAACTGAAACATCATAAAATAAAATAGAAAACTCTTTGTATGGAATATGAAGAAAATAATTCGTAATCTATTAAATAAAGCAAATTTATAGCTCCATCAAAAGAAAGATTGATTGAAGGCACCTATCTATATTTGTTTAGTGGATACAATTGTTCAAGCTAAGGAAGAAGGAATTAGGAGCCTAAGCACGAGGGATGTCGTTGACTTGTATGGATTATTCTAATGGGTCTGTCAATGTGCTAATGCCTAATAGACTGATTCCAATTCCAGCCGGGCAAGGGACTAGTCTCCCATACATGGTGATAGATAGCAGATAAATATATATATATATATATATATATATATATATATATATATATATATAGAGAGAGAGAGAGAGAGAGAGAGAGAGAGAGAGTAGTCGTGGGATACATGGTTAGGGTTGAGAATTTGTGGTGACTAAAGTTCGAAAGCCCGACTTTATTTAACTTGGTCCTTCGGCCCTTTATTTAACGGAAAATTGCTGGTCTGTCCATTTTTATAACGTTTTTTCTCTCTGTCTTTTTTTTTAATCACTAAAAGGTAGTTTTATAAAATTATTTCTAAAATGTCCACGTATCCTTCCTGGTAAATCTTCTTTTCTTCTTAAAATTTTTTCGGTAAATCTTCTCGATAATTTTTTCTTAAAATTTTTCCGGTGAATCTTCCTTTCTTCCTAAAACTTCTCCGGTGAATCTCTGTTTCCATTCCAATAGCTTGTAACGAAAAAGTTAATTTTCGTGAATATAGAAGGTGATCAATTGCCGGGAGTCAAGGTTGTCTAACATGGGAGATAAATATGAAGAAACAGAGTGAGAAAAAAATCAAAGATGATGCTCCCGATGCACAAACTGATGCATCCCGATGCATGCTTTTAAATTATGTTTCCATCGCGATGCATAATTTTGAATTATGTTTATATCGCGATGCATGATTTTGGAATTGCGATGCATGGAACTTCTTCCTAAAATTTCTCCCGTGAATCTTCCTTTCTTCTTAAAATTTTTCCAGTGAATCTCTGTATGATTTTGAATTATGTTTACATCGCGATGCATGATATTTCCTAAAATTTTTCCGGTGAATCTTCCTTTCTTGCTAAAATTTCACCTGTGAATCTCTGTATGATTTTGAATTATGTTTATATCACGATGCATGATTTTTGAATTGCGATGCAAGATTTTTTAATTGCGATGCATGAATTTTGAATTGCGATTCATGAATTTTTAATTGCAATGCATGAACTATGATGCATCTCGATGCACAAATAGACTGGCCTGAAGTTTACCCAAGTAAATGGATGCATCACAATGCAGAAACTGATGTATCCCGATGCATCGACTTTGAATCGTGATGCAGCGTATGTATGATTAAATTTTACTAATGGCATTTCTATCATTTCACCTCAAAAGTGTCTTTTTTCGATTTTTAAAAAAGTTTGGTGAACTGGAGCGATTACAAATGTCCAAACAGGGGTCGACCTGTAATTCACCCTTTATTTAACTTCACCCTTTGGCCCGAATTTATTTAACTTGACCCTTTTGTGTTTTAGACAAGAATCATTTATCTTTTGTGAGAAACGATTTTTTTATTTTATTTTATTTCTGGAATTTGGGGGAAAATGATACTCTCTCCGTCCCTAAATTATTGTCTTCCTTTTTTTTTTCGTCCATCCCAAAATAATTGTCTTGTTTAAAACTTTCCTTTTTAGAACAGCACTTTTATTATTTTACGCTTACTTTTTCTTCCTATTTTAATTATGGGCCACATACACATGGGCATTAAAGGAAACAACACATTTTTTCAATACTATTCCAATATTAATAATCAAGTCAATTGAGTTTTCTTAATCCGTGTGCCGGGTCAACCCAGACAATAATTTGGGGACGGAGGGAGTAAATGTTTTTGGTTTATCAGAAATAGAAATGGTTGTCAAACGCATTTCTGTTTTCATATTACACATTACACCATTAGTCCCTTAATTATTAATTTTATCACAATTAGTCCCTTAAGAATATTTTTTAAATTTCAGTCCCAAGAGTTTCAAAAAGTCACGCAGCTATTCCTTTTTATGGATGCCGTTAGTAAAATTCCGTTAAGTGACCCATGTGCCTCCCACGTGCATTTGAGTGAGGGCAAAATTGGAATTTCACAATTCCCACTTTACTAACTCATCTTCAACCTCTCTGTATTCTCAAACCTAGAAATGCTTCAAACTCCATAGATGTACCTGCTATCTTTTCTTTTTCTCCTCTTTTCTTCCTTGTCCAATTAATGAGTCTCTATTTCTCTCCTTCTCTAGAAAAACTCTCAAAAAGAATCACAAGCAAGAATCAACCGGCGTCAACTCCGTCAGATCCAATATCGCCATATCCAGTCCAATCATTCTCTCCTCCGACCAATTTCGGACAAAGCTCCGCTTATCTCCATTCTTTCTTTCAGATCCAGCGAAGATCACAGCTCTCAAGCTTCTTCGTTTCTGCCAATCGACGACTTTCATTTTTCGTTACCGGCCCAACAACCCAGTTGCAGGACCTTACTCTTCGTTCCGGCCATAAGCAGCCTCGTTTCCAAGCAAATTGTCAGTTCCCAATACAGGTCACCCCATCCCAATTCCGATCGAGTATCAAACTCGCATCTCCATTGCCGGGCAAAAAATTGCCATCTTCACTAGCTCAATCAATTCCGGTGAGTTCTTGACCCCAAACACAGCGCGTGCTCTTTTCTTCTATGCACAATACTGCTAGTTCAAGCCTAGGGCTTGGAATCAAATTTATGTTATCCCAATTAAAGGTATGATCTGTCCATTATGCACTTAACTGTTGTGATCCTTGAAAAGTTTTGTGTAGTATTGGAATAGGTTAATTACCGCGAACGAATTCGCTGGCGGTGTCACTGATTTGAAGCATTTCGGGTTTAAGAACACAAAAGATGAGTTAGTAAAGTAGGGCTTGTAAAATTTCAATTTTGTCCTTACTCAAATGCACGCAGGAGATACATGGGCCACTTAACGAACTTTTACTAACGGCATCCATCAAAAGGACTAGTCCATAATTTTTTGAAACTTTTGAACTGAAATTTGAAAAAAATTCTTAAGGGACTAATCGTGAAAAGGTTAATAGTCATGAAACTAATGATGTAATTAACCCTTACACAAAAAATTAGAAATAGAAACAAAAAAAATGTGAAGCATAAATGGTTAACAAACAAGCCAAACATTTCTACTGATCCGGCTATTGAATCAAAGCATGATGGGGAATCACTATGGGTGCCTTCCCTTAGAGCGTCCACAGTGGGCGCCTCCCTCAACATCTACAAACAATTTTAGAGTTTTTTTATCATCCCTTGATCTCATAGTAGTCCCTCTAGTCCATCATCTTCCTCTAAAATCAATTAAATCTTACTTCAAATATAGAGTGTGTTTTAACATAAATAGTGACTCAAATCCTCCACATTCTCCTCACTTCATTTGAGCACAATATACTTTTGTTTAATATTTTGGAATGAAAATTATTAAAATATACTCTCTCCGTCCCTAAATTATTGTCTTGTTTTCTTTTTTTGTCCGTCCCTAAATAATTATTTTGTATGAAATTTTCCTTTTTAGGATATTATTTTTACCATTTTATCATTATTTTTTTTCCTACTTTAATTATGGGTTATATACACATGTGCATTAAAGGAAACTACGCATTATACCAATATTAATAATCAAGTTAATTACTATTTTTTCTTAATCCGTGTGCTGGGTCAAACAAGACAATAATTTAGGGACGGAGAGAGTATAATACGGAGTATATTTTTCATAGTATATAAAATTTAAAATATTTATTTTAATTGTGGTGAAAAAATATAAATAAAAGAAGAAAAATATAATGGTAGTTAGGTTTGTTAGTTGAGATGAGAGAGATTAAATTTTTAGAGGGTCTATAGAAGGTGCTTGTTGTGAATTTTTTTTTAAAGTGTTGAAAAAATAAAACTAAAATAAAAAATAAGGTGTTTAAAGTGTGATATAATGTGCTGATACAATCTGTTCAAGCTAATGAAGAAGGAGCCTAAGCACGTGGGATGTCGTTGACTCGTATGGATTATTCTAATGGGTCTGTCAATGTACTAATAGACTGATTCCAATCCCAGCGGGGCAAGGGACTAGTCCCCTATACATGGTGATAGATAGGGGAAGGAAATAGAGAGAGAGAGGGATATATATATTAAAAAAATAATATACATAGTAAAAATTAATTATGAATTTTAAAGTCTACTTATGTAAGTACAGGGAGATTCACTTTTCTTTCCCTTTCTCTTTCTTTCTAACAAAATATTTGGATCTCCTTGTGCCACATATATAAGCTTTAAAATTTATGATCAATTTTTTAGTATGTGTATCATTACTATATATATATATATATATATATATATATAGAGAGAGAGAGAGAGAGAGAGAGAGAGAGGCAGAAGAGAGAAAGAGAGTTTAAACCAAAATTATTTCTCGTGTTACATCAATTTTTATTTTATTTTATTTCTAGAATCTGAGGGAAAATTAGAAATGCTTTTGGTGTATCGAAAATAGAAATGGTTGTAAAACACATCATTTTTTCATTTTACACCAAAAATAAGAAACAAAAGCAAAAAATGTAAAACAGAAACGGTTGAATCAAAGTTGGATGGGGAATAGCTATGGGTGCCTTCCCTAAGGGGAAGCTTGGTTGAAACATATTATGAGAGTTAGTCGGTAACATGTTATGAGGATTTTATGCATTCCAAGAAGTAGGCTGGAACATGTTTTGATAAGGACACTGATGTCTCGATTGGTACACGAAAATAAAATTAATTTTGCGAAATTCATTATTAGTAATGAGATTTTACAAAAATAGATGAGAAGATAATTCCTAAAAAGTGTTTAGTAACATAAGAAATGTGATTACTAATTATATTGTTTGGTAAAAAATTAAATAACTTAGAATGCAAAAATAAAATTAAGACAATTGACAATATTATCCCAAAATAGAAAAGTACTCGTTAATGACTTTCATGATAAAAATTAGACGTTATCGTTATTACTTATCCACAAAATAATAAGTGCTTCATTCTTTCTTAATTTTGATGAAAATTTAAATTTTCCAACATCAATAATGCAAAAATTTTTTTATTAAATTTAAATTAAAAAAAAGCAAGCTAATGTTATAATGAAACTCGATCAAATTAAAATAGTTTAAACATTCAAAATAATTCAAGAAAAATATGTATTACTACTTAGCTAACATAATTACGTATTTTAGAGTTCAAGCAACATATAATCATAAAATTTATTCCCGTTTTGTTTTGTCTTCTCTTTGGCTTTATATTTAAATATTCATTTTGACGTATAAACTATTAAAAAAATTCATCAGTTTCAAAACATACATCAAACGTGAAAATTAATACTATGATCATAAATTATAAACTATTATTAACAAATTAAATGAGATGAGAAAAAATAAAAAATCTTATGAAGAGCTGAAGAACAAAGACGACAAGGAGAATTAAAAAGAAACGACCGTAAACTAGTTGAGACACAATGAAATTATAAATATAAAACAAATATTTGACTTAATAGAAGGATATAATTGTTCTTTTACATGGATTCCAATAATTAGGAATCCAAATATCACCTTCTCCATTAAGAATGTAATTTCATAAATTTTAGTAATTGATTCAAAGATTTTAGTAATTCATTCACATTACAAATACAATCCTGGCAACACCAAATGCTATCAATTAATTTTATGGAATCAATTTTCCGAAATTAATTTCATTTCCATGTACTGCCTCCACTCCTCCCAAAGAGTCCACATTTGAAAATTTTAATAATTAAGAGATATATTAGTGTCATTGAAGTTGGTCTTAATTACAAAAATACTTGAACACAATGAAAATAATTACAATCCAAGTGGAGGGTAAAGATGAAAGATTATGAAAATTGTAAGCATAATTTTTTTAAAATAAACTTTTAAGTGAAATATTTCAAAATAGTATAATGGACTCTTTACTTGAAAAACAAAGAGAGTACCAATCGATACCTAAAAACATTGTGACGTCGAGGTGGTTTCCTTAACCGGAAGTACCAATCGACTTTCACTCAATTCTTGCTCCATCATTTTCACAAGACTTTTTTTTTTTGAAGAGAAATCTTTTTCACAAGTCTTCAAGTCCATAAGTTTGATCCCTTCAAATTGAACTTATTTTTCTCATTGAGCGAAGGGTACGAAAATATAAATCAGATTGATTAAAATACAATGTGAAATCTTCTCTTCTTTCCTCTTCCTCTATCACATAGGTATAGTCTTTGAATCAATAGAGAACCTTTTATCAGGTTGAGCATCTCTTTCACGTATTCCTCTTCTTTCGTCTTGAGCTTAGAGTATCACTGATGCAAATGTGAATGTGGAAAAAATTGGGTCTCACTTAAAATTTACACATTTTTTGAATTTTTTTTTTCTTTTTAATGTAATTGTGGATGACGCAATTGTGGAGGAGAATGTAAATACAAGAGTTTTTTTTTTTTTTTTTTGCATTCCTCCTCCACATTGTATTGAATGTCAAAAAAATCAAGAGTCTCGTAATCAATAAGAAATAATTTAGTTGACACATCGTATTCACAACCTTCCTCCACAATTGCATTGAATGTCCAAAAAATCAATAGTCTCGTAATTAATGAAAAATAATTTAATTGACACATCGTATCCACAACCCTCCTCCACGGTTGCATTCAAGAGTGTTTCTTTTCAAAAATTCAACATTCACATTTGCATTAGTGATGATCTTAGCCTCCATCATGGTGAGCCTTTCGTCGACAGTTGACGTTGACCTTGAAGTCATATATATCCTCCGACATTGTTGAAGTGCTAGGAGATGGTGGAAAAATAATGGGCTTCAATTCCAGACTAACCATCCTTGCCTATCACAGTAAGATTTTATTGAAGTCATATATATATATATATATATATATATATATATATATATATATATATATTTCCTATTGTATCAAACCAAGATTTTATTTTCCCTTAAATAAGCGAAGTGCAGGTCTGATGGATTTCCAACCAGTTTAAGACCTTATAATTATTTCAAATTGAAATTCCTTCTGAAATGTTGTTTATGCCTTTAAAAAATATAAAGCATACACGCTATGTATCGCAAAATAAAATTAATGCATCGAGATGTACAAAATTTTTACGAGAGATCCATGGCACGGCTGGGCCAAGTTTCTTGATGATAAAGTAAGTTTTCATCTTCGCTTCATTCTTTCCGGTTCATGTGAAGAATAGTAGTTATTCCATTTTAAATTTCCTTCAGGGCCTCACACTTCTATGTGGATTGATTGATTGATTACACATCCCTTACACATAACCGATCGGTGCACCAAACGTCGAAGGCAAATTGGCTTGCACAATCCGCAACGTGGGGTTTATGGACCAATGCAATGGTGGAGTGGAGTAATGCTTGGAGAACCATTGATGTGGTCAAAATTAACTGCTTGCAAGTGTACTAGTTTCTTGTAATAATGTGTAACACATTATCGAAGGTTGTTGTACTGAAGAGACTCTGTAAGAAAATAATACTGTAGACCAGTGTTACTCGACTTTATTTATTGACCGATGATTTGTTATTAATATTGAGTTGAATTGGCAATAAAAGTAAAAAATAAAGCTTTGGGTATCTAAAGAGTACCAAATTTTTTATATTAAATAATGTATCACCTGATGTGACAACTAAGGGTGTTCATCGGTTTGATTTTTTGGGTTGTTCGGTTTGTTTTGTTCGATTTTTGTTATTTCAACCTTAAAACCAAAAACCAAACCAAACCAAACCACCAAATTTGAATTCGATTTTCGGAACCAAACAAATGTTAAAAATACAATCCAATTCAAAGTTTAAAGATTTATCATTTAAAAAACATTCAAAACAAAAATTAAAACTTTAACAAAATTACATAATATCTCTAAAAATGTGGGATTACATATACTTAATCACTCGAACTTGAAGGAAGTCTTAGATTCCACACATTAGTTGGCCTCTCTTGTCACTAAACATCCACAAAATTTGTTTAAGTTGTCACTTGTGTTATTTCTGCGACTCATTACAAGAACATTTAAATAAACCAGTAAATGTCAAAAAAACATATTGAAAAAGAAAGAATGAATTACATTGCTCAAACTTTATATAACTAATAATTATTTATATAACTAATAATAATATATTTAATTTTATTATATTTTTTCTAATTCAATTTTCGATTTAATTTTCAGTTTGAAAGGCAAAACCAAAAACCATATTAGAATTCGGTTTTACCAACCAAACCAAACCAAAAACCAAATTTGAATTCGGTTTCGAGTTGTTCGGTTCGAATGATCGATTTTTCGGTTTGATTTTTAAATAAAACCAAATACTGAACACCCCTAATAACAGTTACATTAATTTTAATTTTTTATTTTATTTTTTGTACCATATCAACTAACACATCAAGGGACACATTATTTGGTACAAAAAATTTAATACTCTTTAGCGACTAGGTTTACCAATTCACTTCAATATAACACTTCATCGCTATGGTTGTTCAATATATTACTCTTGCGTGACAGAGATATCTTGAATTAGAGCCCGTTTGGTACAGCGTTTATAAAACGCAGTGTTTTAAAAACGCAGCGTTTTAAAAAACGCAATGTTTTAAAAACGGAGGTCTTTCCTTATAAATACGTTTGGGATATCACTTCAATACGCAGTTTTTTTTTCCTAGGAGCGTTTTAAAACCTGCGTTTTGGGAAAAAGCTGGGAATTCCAGCGTTTTAAAACGCAGCTGCGTTTTGAAAACGCTGCGTTTTCTGCCGCAGTATTGAAACACATTTTTTGCAAATAAGCTGCGTTTTATCTCTGCGTTTTTGCCAAAACGCTCGACCAAACGGGCACTTAATCAATATTCATTCTCAAACAATATTAATTATATCATTATTTGCACCAACGATATCTCTATATAGATTTAGATAGACAATGAAGCATTACACTATGAATCCACTAGCTTTCGATATCAATATCTATGTATCTCTATTATAAACTAATCCACGGCACAAATTCCTCAGATCATACACATGAAATCTCCTCTGAGTTTCAATGATGTGAAATAGATCAATCAAAAAGATGGTTAGTCTTTCGAAGCATTAAGAACAAGGAAATACAATCACACAAAATTGTTAAAAGTTTCACACCATAGTCGAAGCAAAAGTTACAATTCTATGAATTGGCTACCTTTAGCTCTGGCGTGATGAATTTTGTTTATAATTAAACAAAAAGGACCCATAATAATATTAAAAAGATAATTCAACAAACACAGGACTAGGAAGAGAATAGAACTTGATATTGATATTGATGAATTCAAGCTTGAATATCTTCAACAATGCAAACTAGCTCGTTCTCGAAAAAAATAAAAATAAAAAACAATAAACCCAACTAAATGAAATATACTGTACAACTTTAAAGAGATGTCATCCAAACTCATGACATAAAAACTAAACTAACTAAGCAGCAAAAATAAAATAATAGAAATAGAAAGAACAACGATAAAAATAGATAAAGAGTTGTTCGTCACCTCCAACTTGAAATGAAAAATTGTCCCCAATGTTAAATCAAAGTCAGGAGAGTGAAGAACTTCCCTGAACTTCTCATTTCACCAATTCACTCCAATGTAACGTTCATCAACTATGGTTGCTCAAATTATTACCCTTGTGTGACAAGGGGATTTCCAATATTAATCAATATTCTTTATCAAGCTATATTAATTCTGCCATCATCTAGCAACTTACGATATATTTATGTAAATTTAGGTATACAACCAAGCATTATCCTCTATGAAATCCACTAGCTTTCGACAACAATATCTATGACTATTGCATGTATTAGTTTATATATCTCTGTCATAAATTAATGCACGGCATAATTCCACGGTCATACACATGAAATCTCGTCTCGGTCTCAATCATGTGAACTAGTCAATCAAAAGATGGTCGGTCTTTCAAAGCATTAACAACAAAAAATACGCTCAAACAAGATTGTTATAAATTTCATACCATAACCGAATCAAAAGTTACAATTCAATGAATTGGCTACCCTTAGCCCTAAGCATGATGAAATTAGTTCATAATAAAATAAATAAAACCAATAACAATATTAAAAAGATAATTCAACTTAAGCATGAGTAGGGAGAGAATAGAACTTGATATTGATGAATTCAAGCTTGAAATCTTCAACAATGCACAATGTGTTCTTCCTTCTTCACTCTCTAGTTTTCTCTTTTAAGACGGTTCTAAAAGTGTGGAAAAAACCCCCCCAAAAATAACCCTAGACGTTCGCGTATATACAAAGTTAAAAAGTAGGAAAAATCCCTAAAAAAATATACGATCCGAGTCAAAGAAGGAAACAAAATCCGCAAATTAGCACCTAAGGGCTAAATCCTCATTGCAGTCTGTGCCTAAGCGCTAAATGCTCATTACAATTGTTGCCTAAGCGCTTAACAACCAAAAAAATTTCATTCTGTTTAGCGCTTGAGCACTAAAACCAGTGCCTAGGCGCCTCTTCCTTTGCCTTGGCAGGAATGAATGCAGAGCCTGAGCGCCTAAAGTGGAGCCCAAGAGCCTCTATTATTTTTCAGTTTTCACCTCCTTTCCTGGATTTACAAAAGGCATCCTCGAGCTTTCATTGTTCACTAAATCAACTCGAAAAAACTTGGAATCATCATTTCCCTTCCAGTCTAGCTAAAATCTAGAAAACAACATTGAAACAGATAAGGAAAGCAAATATTTTGTCAAAAGAGCCCAAATAAGTGAGTATAAACTCACTTATCAACCATCCTCCTCTAAGATCTACTCCCAGGGTAATGGGTAAATAGTGTGATGATAGTTAAAGAAGCTAGATAATGACTGTAAGTAGAGTGTTGTCCAATGCAATTTTTTTTTTTAACATGATTCTTTTATTTTCATTTTTGGCAATAAAGCGGATAAGGAAAGTTACCGGGACAAAATATCCTGTTACAACATGGTATGGACCAAAAACCACATTTCAATCCCTTGCTCCTTGATCACCGCTTTTGATCATTATACCCTTGGTGGGATTGCGGATACAAGCTATATAATTCAAGTGCCAATTTCAATATAAGAAAACATTGCATGTGCCCTAACAATAGCTTACTAATGGGATAATTATCTTCCTTGCTTAAACCCCAATCAATCAGTTTTTTCATTATTTCCTTCTTGCTCTTATTCAATTCGTAAAGGTAACGGGCTACACAATTGAGTAATACTTCCCTCAAAAGACTCAAATTCGCTCATATGCATCTCAGAAGACTCAAATTTTAGTTCATATGCATCTCAGATGAATGTTAAAGTTAATCAAATGCAAACAAACATTTGTGATTAGTTCAAAAACGAACTCCAAATTCACTATTAAAGAATAGTCTCGATTCAACAAGGCAAGCCCCAATGAAAATAATCACACAATATTTAGCCATGACTCCAACTTAAAACCAGGTGGGAAAAAAAGAGATTATTACTCATATCATGTACCATAAAAGAATTAAAGGAACAAAAAACAACTAAAACAAGGAAATTCAACAACCTTTATTCAAGAAACACACATGAATATGTACTCTAGTAAACAACAGATATACCTGAAAGTTGTAACATAAACCAGTTCAGCCTCAAATGCTACAAAAACCAATCCATTCCAGAACCCGAACCAGAACCAGAACCAGAACCACCCAATACATCCTGAAAGCAGAAATTCTCAATTGAATCAAACCCATCAAGCAATCCTTCAAAAAACCCACTATCAGTACTACCATTCCCCTCCAATTCAATTTCCTTGGCACCATTGATTTCTTCATTTGTTTCATCATCAACAATTACAGTAACCTCTTTAGTGTCCTCCTCTTCCTCCATAATCGCGGGCATGTGGCCTTCAAACAAAGCCATATGCCCAAACAACTTATCCTTCCTCGTAAAATTGGTCCCGCAACTACACTTCCATTTACTCTCTCCACAATGCTTCATATGACTCTTCAAATCAGCCACAACCGAGAAATTCTTCTTATTGCAACGATTGCACGAAAACACTTTCGGGCAATGGCTTCGTTTGAAGTGATTCTTAATGCAAATCACCGATTTCAATGGCCGGAATTTCTTGTGGTGCTTGTTCCTGTTACAACCGGAAAAGGGGCACGAAAACCGGGTCAACCGGCCAACCGACTCACTCGGTTTCTCGGGTTTGAGGAGTGCTTCTGGGGTTTTGAACTGGTTTCCATGTGCTCGCATGTGCATCCGGAGATTCGCGTCTCGTTTGAAACCCTTGCCACAGATTTCGCAGAAATGAACGTGTTCTGCTAGCAGTTCAACTGCGTCCAGCTCAATTATGTCCCATTTGTCTCCGGCATCTTCTTCAATTTCTTCTGATTTCAGATCTGATTCCGGCACATTAGCGTTAGCGTTAGCGTCAGCGTCAGCGTTAGAGTTTTCTACGGATTCGGGGGAATCTTGTACGGGTCGGAAGGAACAATTCGGTAGCTGAGAGAAGGCTAAGAGGGCGGCGCCGTTGACAATGACGTCATGGATGGCGGCGGTGATCTCGGAGGAGACGATTGACAACTGGTCTTCGCCGATTAGGGTGTTGGTGTTGACTTTGCCAGAGAGGAATCGCTGTACGGAGTCCATTCTGGCGCGTACGGTGGAAAGGTTGTGGAGCGGCACTCGGAGATCGGTGCCTGCTGCCGGCAGTTGCTGGAGGTAGTCCAGAGAGGAGACGGTGGCCGGGAGCTGACGTAAATCGTCGGGATTTGACATCGTGAGGTGGAAAAAGCGAAAAAGTGGTCGGGAGTAAAGTGAAGAATATAAGATCAAGTGTTGAGTTTGACCTGTGGAATTATAGTAGAGTTGTTATAAATACCGGGGCAAATTACACGAATGATCCCTGTACTTCTCGACTTTTTTGGAATTGGTCCTATCCCCACGTCAGCGATCTATAAACTTAGTTTTTTGATGCAATTGATCCTTCCATTCATTTGTCGTCTATTTTTTATCATTAAATAGAATCACGTGCGTTTCACGTAATTTAGTCCAAAGGTAAATTAGTCAATCTAAATTAAAAAGTACAGGAACCTTTTGTATAATTTGCTCTAAATTAAACCTACCCCAAAATCATCAGACGGGAGAAAAAGTTTTCTATTTTTTTTTCTTGTGAGCTTTTTTTTTTCTTGGAAAGGGATTGTTCTTTTTTTCTCTCGTTGGTCTAGTTAGCCGGTTGGATAGATTTGTGGACCTCGGCTATGGTGAAAACAGAAAGACTAGGATCTTAGTCGCAAGGTATAACGGTCTCGAGGGAAAGATTAATACAATAGAAGATTTGCTGGATCGGAGTTACGGATGTGATCCCCGGGAAAATTCTTCCCCAACCCATCTTCTTCCCCTATCCACCCGCCATCACCACCGCACCACTAAACCTGCTATCACCACCACCACCGCAACACAAAAAATGAAAATAGATCGAGGTTTCTCTCTCTCTCCCAATTTCTCCTCTCCCTCAGCCCAGAAAATGAGAACAAAATTGGCCGAATTTGTGGGTTTTGGATTGCAAATCCATTTCTCCTCTCCCTCAAGCCACCATCGCCTCTCTCTCTCTCTCTCCCAATTTCTCCCTCTCTTTTGATTTTGTCTCCAATTTAGGGTTTCCCCATCCCATTCAAATTTCATTCTCTTAATCATCACACATAGTTCTTCTCTGATTTAGCATCAATCTTTTTACTTGCCATGTTCTTGATTATTACTTCTCAACTTGTTTCAGGCCGAAATGGGTTCTTCAAAAATCGAAATGGGTTCTTCCAAAGCCGAAATGGATTCTTCAAAAATCAAGCCTGATTTGTCTGCAATTTTTAATGAGAAGATGCATATGGGGGATGAAAAACACAAAATGATCGTTTTGTTGATTTTAGTCTGTTCGGGAGAGAGCCCGATGTGTTTGGTTTAAGTGATTGCTTTTCTAATGGGGTTAATGGGTATAATGTTGATAATTCATGCTTTGGTAATGTATTTGACAACGGTGTCCTTGATTTTTGGGGGTATTATAAAAGCTTTGATGATGATATGAAGGTCAAATTGCTTGGTTTACAAAAGGGTAGTCATAGTCATCCCAGTGCTGTGTTTTCAAATCCCATTTATCCAAAGGACCAAATGAATTACTTACCTGAGGTAATTGAATTAGGTAGCCTTTTATGTTTCTATGTTTTAAGGTCAGTGGCGGTTATGGCAGCCACGGTGGATGGAAGAGAAGGAGGTTGAGATAGAGAAGAAAGGGGTGTGAAATTACAATAATATCCTTTGATAAAGTTTTAAAAATATAATTGTTATGGATAGTTTTGTCTATTCAAAAGAAAAAATTGCATGGAAAATTTTATCCCTAGGCAAAAATCACGTGCGATGCACGTGATTATACTTAACTGCTAAAAGTTAACGGGATTTGACGGAATGACCAATTGCGTTTCACTTGTTTAGTACAGAGACAAAATTTTTGCAAAATTTAGTTTAGGGACCAATCCCAAAAAAGTTAAGAAGTACAGTGACTATTTGTGTAGTTTGCCCTAAATACTGCCCCTTATCACCCCTGCAAAAGACGGAAATATCCCTAAAGCTTATACTCTATAATTTTAGTATTTTGAAATAAGGCTAAAGCAACAGATTTTATTTACAGATTTTACTTACAGCAATCAGCAAGGTGTTGTATGATACAACTTATCAATGCATAAATAGCTGTATTGTACAACACTGCATTGCTAGATGTAAACTAAATATGTTGTTAAGTCATTTTTTTCTTAAAGTTTTATATTATTTCAAAATTCATTAATACCCCTCAAATAAGTCCCAAAATAAAAATAAAAATATGGAGTGCCGCCCAAAATGGGCAACATTTTGAAATAGTGCTATTAATGGTTCTTCAATTCCTATTTGTTTAGTTTGTCAATCTTCTTTTATTAGTGGTAATCGCTTTGAATAATATTCCATGTGTTCCTATAATGCATAAAAATCTTATATCTATCCATAAGTTTTCTTCGGATAATAATTATTTTTGAACTTGATGGTCATGATAATCGTGTAAAGGACAAAGATTCCAAGGAGATAATTCTTTCTGAAATAGTATTGATGGCCTTTACCATCTTTATTTTACTCCATCTGCTACTTTTTTGCTGAACATCCTTCTCAGCGAGTATTTGAGTCTGTAGCCAATAAGAATCAAATGCCGATTGGTGATTCCGTGAAAAAAAAAATGGAGTTTGTCATGTTTTCCCTATGGAAAAGTCATGTAATTTACCTTTTTTGCCTCGTTCCTTTCATTCTAAAACCCTCTCGATATGCTTCATTTAGATGATTGGGATCAATCCCAGTTTTGTTAAATACAAGTTACCATTTTTATTTATCAATGGTGGATGGTCTAGATTTGTGTGGTTGTTTCCTTAATATCAAAACTCATATGTGTGCAAAGTTTTTGCAAATTATAAAGTTCTTGTTGAAAATCAGTTATCCTGCAAAATCTCTTTAATTACATATCATAAAAGTTGTTCAAACATATGGTGGGGGTGAATTTATAAATAAACAGTTTGAATATTTTTTAGTTCAGCATAACATTTGAAATCAGGTGGTTGTTACAAATGGTATTAGAGCGGGTTCCGGCCAAAAATGTGTTGGAACACATCGCCTGGGGTGCCAATCCTTTGACTTTGGACCTTGACGAGGACGTCAAGATTCAAGTGGGGGAGATTGTGATATCCCACATCAGATAAATGTGGGACTTGTGTGTGCCTTATTAGTGGCCACCCACTATCACTAGGCACCAACTTTTTCATGGACTTTTGGGTGGCTAAGATTACACGTGACAGATAAAGACGAATTTGATGTCATAAATATATAACATGGACATTGGATTGACGGGATCCACTGTGATCTGGGAATTGAGCTGTTAGCTTAATAAAGCTATAGCAGGTACACACAACATAAATTGTAGGTATAATGATATGTGATAAATAAGTATATGTAACATGTGCTAGAATTAAATATTCTGTATATGTGATTATTATATGTAGCATGATATTAATATAAGTAAACATATACTTGTTCATGAAATTAAAGCAAGGTCAGAGATAGCATGTAAACATCTACTTGTTCGTGATAATAAGAACCAGCTAGTAATTACTCGGAATGTGTTAATACATGAAATACATGATGATAATCATGTAATGCATGGTAATAACCACGGGCTAACATGAAATACATGATGATAATCATGTAATACACGGTAATAACTGTGGGCTAACATGAAATACATGATGATGATCATGTAATGCACGGTGACAATCGTGGACTCAATTATAATCCTGCCACTGACCATGATAGAGGGTAACTTTACTATCATAACCAATAGGGTGACACTAGTATGATGTGCAACTTGGTGTCGTCAGATCGTTGAGACTGAAGGCCAATCAAGCGGATGGTACGGTGGTCGCATATTGTAAAAGACTAGGAGTTATCCGTATGACAGAAGTATGACGTTTCCATGTTGTAAAAAAGTGGGAATGTCTATATGGATAGTATGGTACGATGGTCCCACGTTGTAATAGACTGGGAGTTATCCGTATGACAGAAGTACGACGTTCCCATGTTTTTACAAACTGGGAGTGTCCGTATGGGCAATTATACAGTAAAAGTAATACAGATAGGAGTCATGCAAAAAGGGCTGCCTATAGAGGTAGAGCCACCCATGGGACCGGTCATGCGGAAATGGCTGCCCATAGAGGTGGAGCCGCCTATGGAATAAATAAAGGTATTCAATTGAGAACTTGCATTGCAGTAGCAGCACATATGCGGACAAGAAGAGTAAGATGAAATTAAAGTAAGGATGTTGAGGGCATATCTCAACGCTGTTATATGTACAGTAAGTTACTTGTTATATGCTAGCTATACATGTCGGTTGGTCGCAATCTCCAGCTAATATGGGACAGTTGACGGCTGATGAGCCTTTGGTAGGGCATGGTGGGCCTTCCATATTGCTCCAGTTGGTCACGGTTTCCAACTGGTAAAGGACAGTTGGCGGCAACTGAGCCTCTCGTAAATATGGAATTGGCTGAGTTTAAACTTAAATCATTGCTATATCTTGTCTTGACATACTGCATGATCACATGCCATGTAATTTAATAACTTGCTTAGTCTTCGACTCACTCTTTGTTTGTTTATTTTCCTGAGGTTTGGTAAGCGGATAAAGCAGACACTGTGAGATTTACTAACAGGGGTCGGTTGTGGTGATGTTCAGGACGATATCTTTATTGAGCTGTGTAACTGTTGTGATCATATCGATATGATTGGTAGAGTTACGTAGCACAACTACGTAAGTACGATTAGGAGTCGACACAAGTTGTCATGCCTGTACACCAAGTTGTGTAACTCTTATTAAGTTGTTATAAGATGTTTTCGAGATCAATGATTCGAGACAATAATATATGAGATATTGTCTTGATTGTTTTGAATTAGCTCCAATTTTCGAGAACTTTCACTGCTAATTATTGTTACATGATCTATACCACGCACCGACTCGGGAGTCTGTATAGGATTTTGGGTCGGGGCATGACATGGCAGTTGGGCTTTCGGGTTAGCCGGTTAAACGAGTTCTTTCTTTATATCATTTTGGCTAACATGTCTTCTTAGGACATATTCTCTTCATTTCACTAAAAAAATTCATGTTTAGAAAATTAAATAATTAAGGAATATATAAGTAGTATGCATAATTTTTTAAAATATACTCTTTATTTAAAATATCTCAAAATAATATAGTGAACTCTTTGACCGGAACGAGGAGAGTATTTTAATAACTTATTTTGTCTTGATAATTATTGTTCACAAGCTTCATTATCACTTTTAAGAACTATATGTAAAACTCTCACTGTTTCAAAATAAGTGTTCCAATAAGTCTTTCTTATTTTTAGGATGTTCTAAAATTAAATTTTTTTTTCCCTTTTTATAAAAATTTCTTATTTAAATTGTCAATAATAGCCTCAAAAATAATGAGATGAAAAAAAAATCAATTGATTTGACATCACCAAATAATACTTTGAGGGTATTAAAGAATAATTATATTGAGTCAACCAATTCTTAAAACCCATATAAAGTAAATAGGAGACACATATTCATTAATTTTTCAGCATTGCTATATTTATAATTAGTTTTACCACTATAGTAACAACAATACTATTAATGGGCGTTTAACAGGTAACCTAAGGGCACGTGTTAGTTTTTCCCATCATTACATTGTACACGAGACTCAAATAATTAATGAACTTTGAAAAATTATTTTAAATTTTAAATAAGATAAGTTTGAAGGGCAATTGTCCCAAAATATTAATTAATTTAATAAGAATTTAGTAAATGTAGTAGATAAGTAAATATTGTAATAAAAACAAACTTCCTAATATATTTACTATAATTAAAAAGGTTGACTTCTAGGTTATTTTGGTAGCACATGTACATTAATGCCCTTAATATTCACATGCAATATTAGAAGTACTCCACAATAAAACATGATAAGTGTTAAAATTGAAATAGTATAAAAATAGATACCGAATTAAAGTTAAAAAAATTAAAAATAAATACTTATTTAAGAGCAAGAGAGTTTTATAAATGGAGAAATGATTTAGATATGGAGGGAGTGGTACTAATTTTGATTGTGTTAGAGACAAGCTAACGGGTCAGCATTTTCAGCTCAGCTCCTATTGTATTTGTAATGACTCGAGCCTGAAGCCAGTCCGCTATACATAGCCCACGCACTGGCCCACTAAGCACCTGGATCAACTGGCCCACCACAAGCCACCCAAAAGTTCATGGATAGGTTGGTGCTCAGTGGTAGTGGGTGACCACTTATAAGGCACACACAAATCCCACATCTACCCGATGTGAGATAACAATCTCCCCCACTTGAATCCTTGACGTCCTCGTTAAGACCCAAAGGAGGCCCAAAGGATCGGCACCTCGGACGATGTGTTCCAACACATTTTCGGCCGGGACCCGCTCTGATACCATTTGTAACGACCCGAGCCCGAAGTCCGGTCCGTTACACATAGCCTACGCACTGGCCCACTAAGCACCTGGGTCAACTGGCCCACCACAAGCCACCCAAAAGTCCATGGATAGGTTGGTGCCCAGTGGTAGTGGGTGGCTACTTATAAGGCACACACAAGTCCCACATCTACCCGATGTGGGATATCACAATCTCCCCTACTTGAATCCTTGACGTCCTCGTCAAGACCCAAAGGAGGCCCAAAGGATCGGCACCCCGGGCGATGTGTTCCAACACATTTTCGGATGGGACCGGCTCTGATACCATTCGTAATGACCCGAGCCCGAAGCCCGGTCCGCTACGCATAGCCCACGCACTGCCCACTAAGCACCTGGGTTAACTGGCCCACCACAAGCCACCCAAAAGTCCATGGATAGGTTGGTGCCCAGTGGTAGTGGGTGACCACTTATAAGGCACACACAAGTCTCACATCTACCCGATGTGGATATCACAATCTCTCCCACTTGAATCCTTAACGTTCTCGTCAAGACCCAGAAGAGGCCCAAAGGATCGGCACCCCGAGCGATGTGTTCCAACACATTTTCGGTCGGGACCCGCTCTGATACCGTTTGTAACAACCCGAGCCCGAAGCCCAGTTCGCTACGCATAGTTTACGCACTGGCCCACTAAGCACCTGGGTCAATTAATCCACCACAAGCCACCCAAAAGTCAATGGATAAGTTGGTGCTCAATGGTAGTAGGTGACCGACCACTAATAAGACACACACAAGTTCCACATCTACCCAACGTGGATATCACAGCTCTTGCACACGGGTCTCCATTGTAAGCAAAGTCAACTCCAATTTGAATTGAGGAGAAATTTGAAATTCTATTGATTAATAAATGATTGATGTTATTTAAAAATCGCCATCAATTTATAATTACGAGGATGATTATTTTCAAAAAGAGATACTCCCTCTGTCTCTTAATTATTATTTTATTTAATTTGATACATAAATTAAGAAAAAATAATTAATTTAATTATTAATATTAATATAATATATAATTTTTTTAATGTCTATGCATATGTGTTCATAATTAAAGTAGAAAAAAAAATAAGAATAAAATAATATTTTAAAAAAGGAAAATTTTCAAAAAAGAAAAATATTCTAAAATGTACAAAAAAGAAAAAAAAGACAATAATTTAAAGACCGAAGAAGTATTTGAGTAGGTTCAAGGACACGTTCGTTTAGGTTGAATTTTCTTTTCTAAAGCTATTTTAAAATAGAGTAACAAACAAACCTCTATCTTTCCATTTTTTATTGAACAATCAGCCAAAAAAAAAATTAATAATATTTTCTATTAAACATTAAAAAAGGCTTCTATGATTAAATTATTGAGTTTGCATGGATGAAGTTGTCAAATCATGGTATACCTTAAAAGGATCAATTCATCTACATCTTAATTTACTCATAGTGAAGAAGGCAACTTATTGAACAAGACCTCAAAAAAAAAAAAAAAAAAAATTGTGAAATTTCATGTTTTATTTCTACTTAAATTCCTCGAGATTAAAATAAAAAACAATAAGAAAAAAGAAACTTTAAAAATGTGAAACTTCATGCATGTTTTACTCTCACTGATCTTAAAATTGGCAAAATTTATCATATTAAATACTCTCATATATTTCACTTTCCTAATACTTCTTACAAAACTTTAGATCGGAACCTCTATTTCAAAATGGTGTTTCATCTCCTATTCCAACCGTTGGATGTGCGCCACATGTGCATGTGAATAAACAACATTAATTACCCCGTGATTTTTTATGCACATGTGGCGCATATCCAACGATTGGAATAAAAGATGAAACACCATTTTAAATAGAGGATCCGATTTGACAAAACTTCTCGTGAGTGAAGCTTTGAAACCAAAATTTGATTCAAATAACAGATCAATCATCTTTTTCTAGGACAGTACGATGAAGATTTTACTTTCTAATCAAATCAACAGCATCATTCAAAACAAATCTCATTAGATCCAAGCATGATAAAAATAAAAGTCGGGTCATTTATTAAAAATCGAAGTGTCCATAACATATTCCAACATGCATGACTACATCCGATCCGACTCCATATGATGCATCTATGATCGCACTACCACCAAATAAGTTGGGCACTGCATATATTATAAAAATATTATTATAAATTTTGATTTAAATGTTCTTATTTATTTTTTATTTAATTTTTTTTTTAAAATTACTGTTTGGTAGCCCCCTACCGAACATAGCTAAAGTTGTTTGGCAAGGGGTGTCGAACAACTATAGTGATGTTCGGTTATTGGGTGCTGAACACAAAAACAAGCTCAATGCAACAATGGATTATAAGAGCTTGACTGGTTAGGGGGCAAGGAGGAGGAGGAAGGAGGGAGGGGAGACGAGTTTGACTGGTGGGAGGGGAGGGGAGGTGGGCTTGACCGGTGGGGGGGAAGGAGGAGGAGGAAGGAGGGAAGGGGAGGCGGGCTTGACGGTGGTGGGGGAGGAAGGAGGGAGGGGAGAGGGAGAGGGAGGCGGGCTTGACGGTGGTGGGGGAGGAGGAGGAGGAGGAAGGAGGTGGGATTGGTGGTGGTGGGAAGGAGGAGGAGGAGGAGGCGGGCTTGACTAGTGGTGGGGGGAGGGGCGAAGGAGGAGGACGGGGGTGGGTTTTATTTGGGATGAGATGTAAATATTTTTAGTTAATTTTGGGAAAAATATTGATAAAGGTAGAATAGCAAATTAAGGAGGTATACTTAGCATTTTAAAAAATTGAAAATATTTGGGGGGTTATACTTAGTAATGGGGTGTGTACTAAGTAAATTTTTGAGTGTAAATAACAACTCTATTATTAAAGTTACAAAAACTTCACTTGTCAATTTCATAAGTTCCAATGCCTGGTGAGACAACACTTTCCACAAGTCTGTAAAAATGTGTTATAGGGCATGTGTAGCCAAACCCTTAAAGAACTACCCAAAAAAAAAAAAAAAATCCGTAAAACAAGAAACTCTCCTCTCGAAGAGTGCAACAAACTTTACTCAATCCATATGCATATTTAACTTAATTGCCGACTATCATAACTTTCTATGTTGTCGGTTCAAACAGTGGAATTAATTTTGAGGCTTGTATGAGACTCAAGTAAGCAAAAAAAGGAACTTTCTAAATATTTCATTCCAATTGTGGTGGGAAAATAGAAATGAAAAAGAGGAAAAATAGAATGGTAGTTAGGTTTGTTAGTTGAGATGAGAGAGATTTAATTTTTAGAGGGTTATATTGAGGCCTCGAGGGTGCTTATTGGAGTTGATACTTTTTTAGGGTGTTAAAAAAATAAAAATGAAATAGAAAACGAAGTGTTTAGAGTGTGATATTGTGTGGCATCACTGTGAATGCTCTTAATGGGAAAACATCAGTCTCTCATTCTAACTTCAAAATTTTCCGTCAAGATAAAATAAGTGGGTCTATTAACATCAATAAATTCTCTTAATACTACTCCCTCCATTCTTTAATTATTATTTTATTTGACCTGACACACAGATTAAAAAAAATTAACTTAATTATTAATATTGATATAATGTATAATTTTTTTTAAATATCTATGCATATGTGACCCATAATTAAAATAGAAAATTTTTAAACAAAAAAATCATTTTGGGACAAAAAAAAAAAAAGACAATAATTTAAAGATGGAGAGAGTACATCAATTTTCTAACCACCCTAAATTTTAAATAAACCTCCCATAATTTTCCTATTTTATCCTCCTCAAATTATAAACTCTTTCTACATTACACACACATCCCCTCCTCTCCCATCTTTTTCCCTCCCACAGCTCACCTCTTTTTCCTCACCCTCTTTTAACTTCTTTTTTCTTGCCAGACTGCCCCTCCTTCCTTCAAGTACTCTTAAAATAAAAATGAACAAATCTAAACTTCAAGAACTCTCCCACCAGCAATCATGGCAGTTGCCGAAGTATACTACCGTGAGAGAAGGGCCGGACCACAACCCGTGTTTCAGCCACCGTAACCGTGAACGGTGTCTCATTTCAGGCCCCTGCGTTCGACTGCGCTCCTCAAAAGAAGCGCAAAACCAAGAAGCAAAGCTCGCTTTTGATCACTTCACCGCCCCTAAAACCATCCTCCAAGCCCCAGCGGAGCCTTCTCCTTTTACGTGTGTGTCAGCGTGTGTGCGTTATATATATTGTGGTACAGAATGATTGTAATTCCATTACTTAAATATAATAAATGTATCTTAGATGGTAATTTGATGATGTTATAGGTTGATTTTTCAATAAGAAAAGAAGATTAATTTAAATTTTTTTTTTTTTTTTGGAATAGAGAGAATTTTTTTTAATCATATAGTTTTTTTTTTTTTTTTTTTTTTAAAATTTGGGTTGTTGGGGAAGGGGTTGTGGAGATGTTTCCAGATGGACAATTCAGAATGAATTGTATGACTGTGTTCTATGACATTCCACATTTCATTTTTGCTATTCATGATGAAAGTTTTATAGCTACTAACTCAGAAAAAACAATGCTGGAATATAGTAAATGTTATCAAAGATGTGATAACATTTACTGTAACATCCAGTAGAGTCGCAGCGGAATTAATAAAACAGAAACTTAACAAGAATGTTGTAACTTTTATCTACAAGTATAAATACTTGTAGACGTGCCAATATGGCAAAAATCTTTCACTAGAAAATATAGAACCCGTTACAAAGAAAACAACTAGTGAAACTTTAACAAAAGATCCTAACAAAGAAAGTAGACATATGAGAATACAAACTAATATTCTGGAAATAAAATCCTGTCTAATAATCACTGGCATCCATCGTGGTAAGAAACTTCAACACAGTTTTAAAACTTCAGAACGAAATGTGTTGGAGGATGTGTCTGTATTTCTGCTCACATTCAGTACCAGACAGCCAGTGTATTAGAAACTTTTCTTTCTCAAATCACTCTCCAAAAGCGCACTGAATGATGCAGAGAACAGCTTTTTAAATAAGCTCCAGGACTACACGAAGAGCACTTAAAAGGAAGTGTTTTTGTTAGTATAACAATTTACTATAATTACAACAATCAATATCCTTGATTGAATCAATCAAAAAGTCAATGAATATATACCAAAAATAACTTCAATCATCTATTAATAATCAGATTTAAGAAAGGCAAAAACAATCACACAAAAACTAATCTAAAGTCAACTATTATTTACCTAATTTAACATCAATCATCCTCTAATTAACTAATTAATCAAGATATACCAAAAATATTATTAATCACAATTTTGATTGATTGATCTCAAATTTCACCAAGAAAGGCAAAAATTAATCAATCAATTAGTCAATTACCAATTTACCAAATTGACCCTAATTAAGAATTGATTGAGAGGATTCTAAAATCCAACACATGACTATATTAACTTATAATTACTTTATTTGCAGTGAATTTGTACAATAATCGACAAATAAGTGCAGTTTAGGTGGTAAGACGCTTCACTTGCAACCGACAGGTCATGGCCTTTACCAAGGGGTAAGTAGGGAACCACTATTAATCGCAATTATATATATATAAATATATATATATATATATATATATATATAAATATCTGTACAAGAACCGGCTGCAAAACTATGCACAGAAGAGGAATCTTACACTTTCTATTTATTCATGTGAGATAAATGGACCTCCTCGTGCCCCTTGTTTCAAATCGAGGGTTATCATCGGTGGAAATACTTACGAGGCCCCTGATTTTTTTTCCACGTTAAAGGATGCTGAACATGCTGCAGCAAAAGTTGCTTTTGAATCATTATCGCCGGATGATGTCCAAGAGGCTAGTACAAGTTTCTATTATTTTTTCTTGGCCATGTTCAATACATCTTGATTTCATATATATAGTTTTAAAAGCTTTCCATCTTTTTTTTTTATTGTCTTCATTGAGGACGAAGGCCTGTACAAGTCTCATTTGCAAGAATTGGCTCAAAAAAGGGAATTCCGCTTTCCAATATATGAAACAGCCAACTCTGGTCCACCTCATGCGCCAATTTTTGTCTCAACTATAGAAATAGGAGAAGATAGTTTCCAGGGACAAGAAGCTAGGACCAAGAAGCTGGCAGAGATAAGTGCTGCAAAGGTTGCTTATACTTGTATTACTGAATGTAAGGTCTCAGAACCAATTTCTTCATCTAAAGTTATTTGTATACTCCTATTTCACTTGTTGAAGGGAAGGTGAGAATTTAATTTTGGTTTTCCTAGTTTGAACTTTTGGTTAATGTTCATGCTATTAGAAAAAGTAACTCTATGGGTACCTAAAGAGTACTAATTTTTTTGCACTAAATAATTTGTTAGTTGATGTGGTACAAAAAAATAAAATTAAAAATTATAATTAATACATCACATTAGTTGTCACATCAGCTGGTGCAAAAAATTTATTACTCTTTAGGTACCCATAGTATTACTCTATTCAAAATGAACTTGAACTTTTATGTATAGTTAAAATTTACTTACTGTCAATTAGTATCAGTAAAGGTAGATAAGAGAGAGAGAGAGTGTGTCTTCTTATGATGCTGAGCTTGAACTTTTATGTATAGTTGAGAGCAACCCTCAAGTAATATGTCTCTCACTACTCAGCCCAATTACATAAATACATATTGATACTCCCCTGCAATCTAGGGGTGATTACGGTCTGGGTTGGTTCATATTTCGTAAAAAAAATAGAGGATTCGAACCGAACCAATACTCCGGTTCTTAAAAAATTTAGAATCAGAACCAAACCAAGATTTATGAGAACCAATACTTCAGTCCAGTTCTAATTGGTTCGGTCCTGCACATTTTTTGGTTCTAATAGAATAAACTCTTTTAATTTTTTTAGGTGACAAACAAATAATAAAATTTAATATTTCATACGATAATTAAAAAGTATACAATAATGATAAAATATTAAAAATACAAACAAGCTTACAAAAGAAAAAAGAATGATAGTACATCGACCATTCAACAATTAAAAATGTTATGATATTGCAATAAACAGATTACCAACTTTGCTAATAGAGAATATGGGAAGAATAATGTTTGCAAATGCAGAATACACACACATACACATAATAATGCTAAGTGCTTTTAAGTCATATTGTCATACTTCCATTGTCCATTGAATTTCTATACCCATTAAGAAATTTTACACAAAACTAGAAATAGAAATTATATTTTTTTAAACATTAATTTATTAATATATATATATATTTATAATATACATTAGTCCAGTCCGGTTCAGAACCAATTTAAATTTTCAAAATCGGGACCGAACCAAATAAACGGTTCTACTGAAAATTAGAACTAGAACCAAACTAAAAGTATTAATAAATTAATGTTCCTCAGAAGAGGAATCTTACTCTTCCTATTTATTTTTGTTCGATAAATGGACCTCGTGCCCTTCGTTTCAAATCGAGGTTTACCGTAGGTGGAAATACTTACGAGGCCCCTGATTTTTTTCTCCACGTTAAAGGATGCTGAACATCCTGCAGTAAAAGTTGCTTTTGAATCATTATCGCCGGATGATGTTCAAGAGGCTAGTACATCTTTCTATCAGTTTTTCTTGGCCATGTTCAATACATCTTGATTTCATTTATATAGTTTTAGAAGTTTTCCATTTTTTTTAATTGTCTTCATTGAGGATGACGGCCTGTACAAGTCTCTTTTGTAAGAATTGGCTCAACAAAGGGGTTTCCGCTTTCCAATATATGAAATAGCCAACTCTAGTCTACCTCACGCACCAGTTTTTGTCTCAACTGCGGAAATAGGAGAAGATAGTTTCCAGGGACAGGAAGCTAAGACCAAGATGCAGGTAGAGATGAGTGCTGCTAAGTTTGCTTATACTTGTCTTACTGATTGTAAGGTCTTAGAACTAATTTCTTCATCTAAAGTTATTTGATGCTCCTATTTCACTTGTCGAAGGGAAGCTGAGAATTTAATTTTGGTTTTCCAAGTTTGATCTTTTGGTTAATGTTCATGCTATTATAAAAAGTAACTCTATGGGTACCTAAAGAGTACTAAATCTTTTGCACCAAATAATCTGTTAGATGATGTGGTACAAAAAATAAAATTAAAAATCATAACTAATGTATCACATCTGCTGCCACAGGTGCAAAAAAAATTGCTACTCTTTAGGTACCCCTAGGATTACTCTATTAGAAATGAACTTGAACTTTTATGTATATAGTTGAGATTTACTTTCTATCAATTAGTATTAGTAAAGGTAGATGAGAGAGAGAGAGAGAGAGAGAGAGAGAGAGAGAGAGAGAGAGAGAGAGAATGTCTTCTTATGATGACGAGCTTGAACTTTTATGTATAAGAGTAACCCTCAAGTAATATGTCTCTCTCTACTCAGCCCAATTACATAAATATATATTGATACTCCCCCGCAATCTATGGGTGATCACGGTTTGGTTTCGCCCATTTTTCTGAAAAAAATAGAGGATTGGAACCGAACCAATACTCCAGTTCTTAAAAAAATTTAGAACTAGAACCAAACCAAGATTTATGAGAACCAATACTTCGGTCCGGTTTTAATTGGTTCGGTCCTGCACATTTTTTTGTTCTAATGGAATAAACTCTTTTAATTTTTTGAGGTGACAAACAAATAATAAAATTTAATATTTCATACGACAATTAAAAAGTATACAATAATGATAAAATATTAAAAATACAAACAAGATTACAAAAGAAAAAAGAATGATAGTACATTGACCATTCAACAATTAAAAATGTTATGATATTGCAATCAACAGATTACCAACTTTGCTAATATAGAATAAGGGAAGAAAAATGTTTGCTAACGCAGAATAAACTCTTTTTATTGTCTTCGTTGAGGATGAAGGCATGTACAAGTCTCTTTTGCAAGAATTGGCTCAAAAAAGGGGTTTCCGCTTTCCAATATATAAAACAGCCAACTCTGGTACACCTCACGCGCCAATTTTTGTCTCAACTGTGGAAGTAGGAGAAGATAGTTTCCAGGGACAGGAAGCTAGGACCAAGAAGCAGGCAGAGATGAGTGCTGCAAAGGTTGCTTATACTTGTCTTGTTGAATGTAAGGTCTCAGAACCAATTTCTTCATCTAAAGTTATTTGTATGCTCCTATTTCACTTGTTGAAAGGAAGCTGAGAATTTAATTTTGGTTTTCCTAGTTTGATCTTTTTGTTAATGTTTATGCTATTAGAAAAATTAACTCTATGGGTACATAAAGAGTATTAAATTTTTTGCACCAAATAATCTGTTAGCTGATGTGGTACAAAAAATAAAATTAAAAATTTTAATTAATGCATCACATTAACTGCCTCATCAGCTGGTGCAAAACATTTGGTACTCTTTAGGTACCCATAGCATTACTCTATTAGAAATGAACTTGAACTTTTATGTATAGTTGAGATTTACTTACTGTCAATTAGTATCAGTAAAGATAGATAAGAGAGAGAGAGAGAGAGAGAGAGAGAGAGAGAGAGAGAGAGAGAGAGAGAGAGAGAGAGAGAGAGAGAGAGAGAGAGAGAGAGAGAGAAAATGTCTTCATACGATGATGAGCTTGAATACATAAATACATATTGATACTCCCCCCAATCTAAGGGTGATCACGGTCTGATTTGATCCATTTTTCGTTAAAAAAAATTGAGGATTGGAACCGAACCAATACTCCGGTTCTTAAAAAATTTAGAACCAGAACCACACCAAAATTTATGAGAACCAATACTTTGGTCTGGTTCTAATTGGTTCGGTCCTGCACATTTTTTGGTTCTAATGGAATAAACTCTTTTAATTTTTTGAGGTGACAAATAAATAATAAAATTTAATATTTCATACGACAATTAAAAAGTATACAATAATGATAAAATATTAAAAATACAAAAAAGCTTACAAAAGAAAAAAGAATGATAGTAGATCGACCATTCAACAATTAAAAATGTTATGATATTGCAATCAACAGATTACCAACTTTGATAATAGAAAATAGGGGAAGAAAAATGTTATGCAAATGCAGAATACACACACACACACACACACACACATAATAATGATAACTACTTCTAAGTCATATTGTCATACTTCTATTATCCATTGAATTTCTATACCCATTAAGAAATTTTACGTAAAACTAGAAATAGAAATTATATTTTTTAAACATTAATTTATTAATATATATATATATATGTATATATATATATATATAATATATACATTGGTCCGGTGCGGTTCAGAACCAATTTAAAATTTTAAAATCGGGACCGAACCAAATAGACGGTTCTACTAAAAATCAGAACCAGAACCAGAACCAAACCAATAGTATTGGTTCGATCCACTTTTTTTGGTTTGGTCCGGTTCCATTGGTTCGGTACAATTTTTAGAAAATTTTGCTCACCCCTACCGCAACCTGAATTTATCATGCCGAGCTTCTTACACATAATCCACTCTCACCGGGTTAGACTCTCAGTAAACAAATCAACAAGTTCTCCCATGCTCACATACGAAGTAGAAACAAGTTTCTGTAGAACTTTCTCTCGCACAAAATTCATTAACAGCCAAGTTTTTTTAAATTGGAAAATAGTACACCCTCCGTCCCTAATTTATTGTCCTGCTTTCCTTGTTTGTCCGTCCCTAAATAATTGTCTTGTTTGAAACTTTCATTTTTAGATTATTACTTTTACCTTTCTACCCTTACATTTTCTCTCTACTTTAATTATGCCCCACATACACATGGGATTAAAGAAAATTACACACTATACCAATATTAATAATCAAGTCAATTGTGTTTTTTAATCCGTGTTCCGGGTCAAACTAGACATGCACAAACGGGTCGGAACGGCGGTTCGAACCTGAACCGAACCGTCCAAAAAATCGTATAAATCGGAACCGTGAGAAACCGGAACCGTCTCTGAACCAGAACCGCCGGTTACACGGTTCGGTTTCGATTTCTAATTTCTCAAAACCGTGAACCGCCGGTTCCAAACCATGAAAAATTGTCAAAATTTAAATTTTAAATTTTAAAATTGCCTTATTTACTCTATAATTTCAAAGATGAAAAGTTTACAAAGTTTAAAAAATTTAAAAAATGCTTTGTACAAAGTTTTAAGATGAATTTTTTTTTAAGAAAAAAATTATAAAAATAATTAAAAATTACAGTTTGGAACCGGAACCAGAACCGGCTTAGCCGGTTTGGAACCGGAACCGTAACCGTGATTTGTCAGCTCGGTTACGGTTTGTTGTCTGGCGGTTTTTGGAATCGCCGGTTCGGAACCGGAACCAGTAGTTCGAACCGTTTGGGCATGTCTAGGTCAAACACGACAATAATTTAGGGACGGATGGAGTACAAGGTTTTTTTTGGAATAAATTTGGCAGGAAATTTTTTTTTTTTTTTGGTTTTTATTCTCCACCACTTTTCACGTAAGAAGCCTCGTAGGTGGCCACGTCATCCCTCCGTCGGTTGATCTAACATCAACTTGATGGAAGATTTTGATGAAAAAAAAAAAGTTAAGGTTCAATTGGCAAAAAAAAGAAAAAAAACACATGGTTTAAATTTAAATCTCGAAATTAGGACATGGTTTATTTTGCAATTATCTCTAAAAAGTACTATTGTTGTGCATCGCAAAGCACAACTTTTAGGGAAAACTACACAAATGGTCCCTGTAGTTTTAGAGTTTTTTGCATTTTGTCCTTACGCCTCGCAAATGATCCTCGAACCGAGACCTTTAACACAAATGGTCCTTCCGTCAACTTTTGTTAATTTTTTGCCGTTAAGTGGGTATATGTGTATTGCACGTGCATTTGGAAAAGGGTAAAATAGTCATTTTCATAATAAGTGAAAAATGAAAAAAAAATATAAAATAAAATATACAAGCTTCATCTTCAACCATAGACATGCTCTCCCACTCACTCACCACAAACCCCACCACCATTGTACATCACCCCTGTCAACCTTTCTCACCACCAAAGACATAGTTGTAGCTTGAAAATCATCTTCTACCTCTCTCGTAGCAGTTAGCTGCACCATTTGAAATGTATAAATGCTTGAATTTGAATTCAAAAGATGCCACACCCCACGCCACCCTTAGAGACGGCTTCACCGTTGCTAAACATTCTGCCCCGTGAAATTCAGTTACCACAGTGGGTATGAACAAAACTTCTCTCTTTTACGCACACACATACTCTCTCTCTCTATATATATATATATATATATATATATATATATATATTATGTGAAGTGTATTCTTTTTCGTCTTCACTAGAATGAATCAAAGAATCGAAGATCCTTTCTTTTCAATTCTTTTTTGTCCTAAATCGTTTATGCAACTTTTAGATAAATCAATTGAAGAGTCTTTTAACTTATACTTCTTAAATTTGGTCTCCTGAATTTATGCCAAAGTCAGGTAAAAAAGTATTCAATTGGATTACTTAACTTGTGATTTGCCTTGGTTTGGATTTTCAAAATCAAATTTGAAACAAAAGTGTAACCCAAGGTCACCGTTGTCAGAGAAGACAACAATTGTCGGCGGATTGTGAAGGCAATGCAATTCTTTTTCAATTGGACCCCTTTGAGTCTCTAATATTACGCAAAATTTTAGTATTTCATGGTTGGTCCCTGTACTTTTATGGGTAAAATGACAATTTTGTCCTAGCCCAAATTCACGTGAGAAACATGTGTCAAGACTTAACGGATAAAATTTAACGGAACTAGACGGAAGGACCAGTTGCGTTCAATTGGTTGGTACAAGGACGACTGACAAAATTTTTTTTGTACAGGGAAAAAATGCATAAAGGCATAAAACTACAGGGATCATTTGTGTAGTTTGCCCCAACTTTTATTCCCGATGCATAATATTGTATTTAATCAACATTACACTTGTGATGTACAAAATAATAATTAAAAGCTTAAAAACTCTCTCAGATTATAACGGGTGACTAATTTAAATACAAACAGGTTTTGAAAACAACATAACATTTACGATGCATAAGCTGTGCATCGCGATGCACAAAAAGTATACTATAAAGTACTGTTTTTGTGCATCGCAATGCACAACTTTTATTTTCGATGCACACAACTATACTAAATGTGTTTTCTTATTGAATACAACTCAGATTAATATTCTGGTTTTTAATGAAAATAAAATTAAATCCAAATATTGAATAAATACTTTATAAACCGCATACGAAAATCTTCCATTTCACCTTAAACTTTCAAAACAATTATATCTCCTTTGAATTTCAACAACAACATGACATCAGTTTCCATTGAATCAATTGATTTCGATTTCACAGTGAACACGATTATAACTACTTGAAGAAACTCAAATAACGAATTCAAATGAGCTGAAACTTTCAACTGTGATATGGAATAGTTATGATATAAAAAATACGTAAAATGCAACTACTAAAATGTCATAGGTTGTTATGGGAACAGTTTTATAATAATTAACCAATTTATCACTTAAAATAAAATTAAGACCGAAACGATTGAAAATCTAAAAAAATTGACCGGTCCGCAAGTTTTCCTTATTTGATCCACAACATAAGTTTGCTCCTTGTGCCGCCCCATTCACAGCTACTCCTAGTCGTGCCTCTGCTACTTTGAATTCCAGGCCGAACGTACAATCCACTGACCCACCTTTCTCGACCAAGTCTAATTTGTCTACAGCTTACTCGCCACTCACTAAATGGCTCATCCAGCCGGCTTTCGCCTTAGAACATGGACCAGTCTTCACGAGCCACACCGCAGGTCCTCAGCCCAGCTTCAGAATTCCATCAGATCCAGTTTGGGCCTCACCACACCATTCTTATTATTTCTTACGCATTACCTGTTGCAACTGCTCTAGCCCGTGCTAACTCATTCAGGCCCACTTTTGTACGTAGCCCTAGCCAGTTTGGGCTAAGTAATCTTATCCGCTTGATCATGCTCTCACTGCTGCTGAATTTCACTCTCCAAATTTCGAGCCAAGAACCTTCAAACAAGCAGCAAAAATTCCTCTTTGGTAGGCAGCTATGTCAGACGAGCTTCAAGCAATGTATAAAAATCACACATGGTCATGGGTGCATCATACTGAATGTGAATTAGTGAATATCGTTAGTAGCAAGTGGGTTTACAAGGTGAAGAGGAAAGTTGATGGTTCTATTGAGCATCATAAAGCTTTTTTAGTCACACAAGGCACAACCACCTGGGTTTGTTGATCCTTCGTACCCTAATCATGTCTGTAAACTACATCGGGCTATTTATGGGCCCAACTAATCTCCGTGAGCTTGGTTTCAGAGAATACATGATTTTCTCGTCTCAATTGGTTTTTTTTTTTAAAGTAAGTTACATTCATCCATAATTATTCGCAATACTTCTACTTTTTACAATAGCTATTTTTGTGTATGTGGATGATATTCTTGTTAGAATCTCTCTTCCTTACGTCTTTCATTGGTTAACCGTATTTTCTCTACCTTCGACAGTCGCCAGCTTGCCCTCTCAGTTTCCTTCTTAGCATAGAGGCTATCATACTTTTGATAGTCTAGGTATGCGACCTACTACAGAAGTTTAACATGGACACTTGTAAGCCTGTCTCTACTCCTCTTGTTGCTGGTTCTCATCTTTCTCGTAATAACGGTGACCATTATCGGAATATTATACCATCTATCGGAGCATGGTTGGTGGCCTGCAATACCTTACTCTTACCAGACCCGACATTGTTTTTTCCGTCTGTCAGGTCTGTCAATTTATGCATGCTCGGCATAGTACCCATCTTTAGACTGTTAAAAGGATCTTTTTGTTCGTCAAAGGTACAATTCATTTTCATCTCACCATTCAAAGGTCATCTGATTTTACATTACGAGCTTTTACGGATGCAGATTGGGACGGTTGTTTGGCCGATTGTCGGTCCTCCACTGGAGATTGTGTTTTTATTGGCCCAAATCTTGTGACTTAGACTGCTAAGAAGCACTCCATTGTTTCAAGATCGAGTAGCGAGGTTGAGTATCGAGCTCTAGCCACTAGTGCAGCACAACTTCGTTGGTTTTCTTACTTGTTTTGCAAGTTGGGCATTCCGTTGCTTCCACCGGTGTTATTTGGTGATAATGTCTCCGTTTTACATATATCTCATAACCCTATATTTCATGCTCGCGCTCGTCACAAAAAGATTGATTATTATTTTGTTCGTAAATTTCATCAAAGGAGTTTTCTTAGATGTTATGTCTCCACAAAGGATCAACTTGCAGATATTTTTACCAAACTCTTGCTCAACCTTGCCTCCGGTTGATATGTGACAAATTGCAACCTCACTCGGTTCGTTTGTCTTGAGAGGGGTGAAAGCGCTCATGTTAGCTGACGCATTATTTTCAGTTGTATCACGTGTGATTGTTCCGGGTTGTGCTTACGGTAGTAGAATTAAGTCTTCATTTTATTTCCTAAAATATAGCACGTCTTTATGGCAGCCTTCCTAGTTTGTGCGCGCGCGCACACACACACACATACATGAAAACTTATACTTCATTCCTAAATTATTGTTCGATTTGATTTTTTTTTTATCGAACGGATTGTTTTTCGAATGAAAATTTAACCATAATTTTTTATTTTTTTCAAAATTATAATTAAAATACGTAATTTGTAGCACCAAAAAAGTACTACGAATTACATGTTTTATAATTTAAAAAAATAAAATAAAAAATGTCATTGTTTAATGTTGAATTTAAGATGGTTGACTCATATACCCTCTTTAACTTCTCCAAACTTGATAATCCACTTGGTCAATTGTTTTTTGTTTTTTGTTTTTTTCTCCCTTCACAAAAGGAACCCAAAACCTATCAATTGTAGATAACACATTTTATCAACTAAACTGCACTTACTTATCACATTGACTTGATCAATCATCGTTCTTTTATTTCTAAAAATTGGGTCGATTTAGCTACAATGATATTCCATCCGTTCCACCCAAAGAGTTTATGTTTGAAAAATCTAATTATTAAGTGATATATTACTATCATTAGAGTTGGTAATAATTACAAAAATACTTAAGCACCAACACAAGTGGAGGGTAAAAATGAAAGATTATGAAAATTGTAAGCATAATTTTTTGAAAGTGAACTCTTTAACTGAAACATCCCAAAATAGTATAATTGACTCTTTGCCTGAAACAGAGGGAGTAAATAACAACTAGTTTATATGGAAAGCTCGATGCTCGAAATCAACTGGTTATACAAAACATTTCAATCAATGTGCAAAATATCACTCAATCCGGCAAGTTCGAAACGAAACCAGTCATTACTTTACTCATTTCAAGCCTGATCGATCAGTTTATCCATTCAACCCGGCCAAAACACCTCTATGGATCTAACTCCATCCATCCCAATACATTTTGATCTAAATAAACACAGATGGAGCAGCGAAAGGCAACCCTGAACCAGCTGGAATTGGTGGAATAGCTCAAAATAATATTATAGTCATTTTATAGAAGGCTTCTCTATCAATATTGGAGCAGAATTCATATAAAAATTGATTACTCTCTCTTTCCGTTTCAGGAAAAGAGTCAACTATACTATTTTGGAATATTCTAATTAAACAGTTCACTTTAAAAAAATTTCCCTACGATCAACATAAACTTTTCATTTTTGCCCTCCACATATGCTATAAACATATTGACTATGCTCAAACATTTTTGTAATTATGACCAACTCTAATAACACTTACGTATCTTTCAATTATTAGACTTTTTAAATATGGACTCTTTGAGTGGAATGGAGGGAGTAATAGATTATGTTAAATGACAAAATTTGGGTCAGTACCTTTTAGATAATTTTCAATCGCTAAAATTCATTACAATTGTTTTAAACCGAAAAATGATACTTTGTTGCGAAATGTCATCTATGCCCTTAAAAAACACAGAACAACACGTTATGCATCTCGATGAACAAACTCACAAATTGATGCATCGCGATACACAAAACATTTTCTTTCTGCCCTTGCTTTCTTATCATTTCTGTACTATATATATAAACAAGAACGCAGTTGGGGTGTAGATAGACATGCTCATTCGGTTTTTTAAACCGGAACCGAACCGGCTAGAAACCGTCCAAACCGCGAACCGTAATGAACCGTGAACCATCGGTTTCGGTTCCGATTTGTATCTTTTAGGAACCGTAAACTGTCGGTTCCGAACCGCCGGTTCCAAACCGTTAAAATTTAGAATTTAGAAATTTATTGTACATTTGAATTTTGAGGTAAGTTTCATTTGTTCTCCTTTATAATAAGGCAAAACTATTTGTCCCTCTCCTTGTAATTTTTTATTATTATTAATAAAATTGGTCAGGGTACCACCCCTATTTTTTATTTATTTTTTGTATTTTGAGTTCCTAAATTTTTATTATAAGTTTTTTAAGTTCTTAAATTTTTTGTAATCATTACAAAACTATTGTTGAATTTAAGAAAAAACTATTTTATTTTGCAAAAGTTTTTCTCAAATCTAAATTTAATATTACAAACTCTATTTTTTTAAGACTATTACAAAGATTAAAAATTTTAAGTCCTTAATTCTTAAATTGTAAAAAGTTTAACACTTTTAAATTCTTAATTCTTAAATTTTAAACTGTAAAAATTACAATTTGTAATTTTTCATAACTAAAGTTCTTACAATTTCTAATGTATAACTTTTGATAACTAAAGTTCTTAAAGTCTTTACAATTCATAACTCTTGCAAAAATTCAAAAAAATAAATAAATATATATATATATGTATATATATATGTATATATATATATATAACACCTTTTTTTACAATTTATAACAGTTTTTTTAAAAATAAAAACAAAAAATAAAATTTAAAAAATAAAATTTAAAAAAATCTAAAAAACAAATTTGGAAAATCGGAACCGCTGGCGAACTGTAACCGGAACTCTACGGTTTGATTTCAATTTGCCTTATCACGATTTGTGGAACCGTCGGTTCTGAACCGAAACCAAAATTGTAACTGTTTTGAGCATGTCTAAGTATGGACAGGATGTGGTGATGCTGCAAGAGAGGAAACAAGTAACGGAGTTATTAGTGCTCTCTCTCTCTCTCTCTCTCTCACGGATGTTATTATGTCGATTTTTCCTTTTTATCATCTCATTTATTACACCTTCTTTTCTTCTCTTCTCTTCTCTCCTATCTCTCTAACAAATTAAGCTGTTTCTCTTTACCCTTTTTCCATTTTTCTTTTCTTTCTATATAGAGAGAGAGGAATACTGTATTTAATTGGGCAAACTACATAAATGGTCCCTGTAGTTTTAGTATTTTTTACAATTGGTCCCTGTACAAATTTTTTTTGCCAATCATCCTTGTACCAACCAATTGAACGCAATTGGTCCTTCCGTCTAGTTCCGTTAATTTTTTTCCGTTAAGTCTTGACATGTGCTCCTCATGTGAATTTGGGTAAGGACAAAATTATCATTTTACCTATGAAAGTACAGGGACCAACCGTGAAAGACAAAACCAAAAATCATATTAGAATTCGGTTTTGCCAACCAAACCAAAGCAAAAACCAAATTCGAATTCAGTTTCGGATTGTTTTGTTCGGATGATAGGTTTTTTTGTTTGATTTTCGAATAAAACCAAATATTGAACACCCCTAACTGAAGTGCCCAATACAATGCCCGCACGACTCTAACTACTAAGAGATTAAACTTGGTTTGAAAAGTATGACCAATTTGACTTTTAATCAAATATCGTTTTTATCTACAACAACTCAAACTCTAACTTACTTTAGTGGACTAAATTCAACAATTTGACACCCTAAATATCATAGTTTATCCAACATACGGCAACTAATTATAGAAAAAAAAAATTAATTACTACCGAATGTTTGTTAAATTAATTAAGAGTTTAATTTGGAAAATTTTAATGTTATTTTTGGCTACTCAATGTCAAGCTTTAGAATTGAAATTGGATGAACAATTTGAGATCCACAGAATTCAAATTGTTCTTTCAATTTCAATTCCGAACTCTTTAAGCATAATTTTTTAAAAGATTATGAAAATTGTAAAAGTGGACTATGAAAATTGTAAGCATAATTTTAAAAGTGGACTCTTTAAGTGAAAATTGTAAGCATAATGAAAATTGTAAAAATGAAAGATTATGAAAATGAAAGATTATAAAAATTGTAAGCATAATTTGGTTTATATGAAAAGCTTAATTGTAAAAATGAAAGATTATGAAAATTGTAAGCATAATTTTTTAAAAGTGAACTCTTTAAGTGAAACATCTCAAAATAGTATAGTTGACTTTTTGCCTGGAACGGAGAGAGTAAATAACAACTGGTTTATATGGAAAGCTCGATGCTCGAAATCAACTGGTTATACAAAACATTTCAATCAATGTGCAAAATATCTCTCGATTTGGCAAGTTCGAAACGAAACCAGTCATTACTTTGCTCTTTTCAAGCCTGATCGATCAGTTTATCCATTCAACCCGGCCAAAATACCTCTATGGATCTAACGCCATCCATCACACTACACTTTGATCTAAATAAACACGGATGGAGCAGCCAAAGGCAACCCTGAACCTGCTGGAATTGGTGGAATAGTTCAAAAATAATATTATGGTCATTTTATAGAAGGCTTCTCTGTCAATATTGGAGCAGAATTCATTTAAAAACTGATTACTCCCTCCCCCCTTTCAGGGAAAGAGTCAACTATACTATTTTGGAATGTTTCAACTTTAAAAAATTATCCCTACAATCAGCATAAACTTTTCATTTTTGCCCTCCGCATATACTATAAACATATTGACTATACTCAATGATCACGCCAAAATCGGTTCTGGTGATCTGTCGTGTCCACGTAAGCAGCTAGACTGTGGTCAGGATGCCCCGGCTCTCAATAGGCACAAGCTTAGGTGGGACTTGTCCTTCTGTAGATACCTGAGATGATGAAAGAACACCGTTAGGGAGCCGGACGTTGGTCCAGCTAAAGCCCTCCGGTGAGAGAATCAGTTTATGGTAAGGATAAAGGTCTCCGGTGAGGATTCAGGCTACTCTCAAGAGTGTTTGCTCTGAATTCTTTGGGAGTTTGTAGTTGTGTATATGTGAATTTGAACTTAGACCATAAAAGAAGGCTATCACCTTGTATTTATACTGAAGCAAAGTCGGTTTGTAGCAAGTGGGTCTGCCAGGTGTCGACCTGGGGTGAGCTGCCATGTCCCTATCTCTGACAGCCGCAGTATGCATTGATGTGGAAGTGACCTGTTTTGGTGCAGAGGATAGAACTTCCCTGTTTGTCCCCTTGACCTTCTAGATGCAGCTTTCCTTAATGGGCAAGTATTCTTTCTGTCCAATAGGATGCCAGATGGTGGTCCCGGGATGACGCAGTAGCTGGCGAGCATTGAATGCGGCAGCCTTCGTTGACTTTCCTTGTCTCCCGAGGTGATTACCTCGGGGGTCTTTAATAGGACAGCTCGGGTCTGAGACCATGCGAGCTCCTTAGGGTCACGAGCGGGGAGAGATGACCATATTTGGTTCCTCGGGTACGTCGGAAGCGGGCGAACCCGGGCTCCGGGTTATAGTTACGAGCTCGGGATGATGACTCATCTACTCCGGGCTCCAGATCAGCTTGGCCACGTGTCCCTCTGATGCCACGTGGAGGGTGGATATTTCTGTATCTTCAGTAGCCCCCGAGTTCCCGAGGTAAGGGTTTTACTCTTTAAGTCGGGAAGTCTAGCTCGCGCTTTAAGCAGTAGGTAGAAGCTTCACCAACACACCTCTCGTTGGAATTTGTGCCAAATCATTGGCGCGAAACATTCTGACGGCTTTCATTAAATGCCCGTCTTTTCAACTTTTGAATTGGAACCGTAGTTTGGACCAAAACGGTGTCGCTTTGATGGCCTTTGGGAGAAAACACGCGGACTATCCATTTGACTCCGGGTCGAAGTTCGGGTCTTCCGTACAAACGACGTCGTATCGCGAGGGTATAAGTAGGGTTTTAGAACTGTTGATCATCACTTTTTGCTAAAAAACCCTATTTTACTCCGGCGACCTGCGATTTCCGGCGACATCTCTTCAACCGTCTTTCCGCTTTTCCTCGCTGATTTCTGTCTCTTTCGTCGATTCTACTCCGTAGGTTAGTTTCGTCTGAACCTCCTCTATCTTTATATCCACCTTTTTCGGTCTTTTTTTACCCTTTTTCACTGTTTTCTCGCTTCGCCTTCGCTTCTCCGGCGATCGCCATTTATTCCGGTGCTAATCTCCGGTGCCACATGTCTCTCAGGTCTCACGTGATCCTCAGGTGCTTTCCGTACATCCGACTTCCGAGCTTTCCCTCTTAAAACAGGTATTCCGATCTACCCATACTTGAATTCTTATTTCCTTTCAATATGTTTTCGGGTAGACGAGGTGTTAGCTTTAGGGTTCCAGAGTTTACCCCGTCGGACTCATCCTCGTCCTCGGGATATTCCCCGAGCTTGGATGGTGCCAGCCCATTAGTACCCCGGGGTCCCGTAGATTTAGGTGATTCTCCATCTCTGTCCGTGTTTGCCCGATCTCCCACGAATAAGAATATATATAGATTAGCCGAGGATCACTGGGAGGTCGTGCTTCCAAGTGAAGCTCGGGATATCCTAGGGCGCTGGGGGTCCGACTTCTCGGATAGAGTAGTGGCCGATGAGCCTCACTGGGTCCCCCCACTTCCATTTGCCGCTCAAATGGAAGTGCTAGAGGACAAAAGCCAAATAGTAACTGCCCTGATCTGCAAATATTTCACCATGACCCGGTTCTTGCAGAATCTCCGAGTTGAACGAACTCGCCAACTTCGCGAGACATCAGTTGCTGACGAGTCGCGATCAAAGAATCTGCCCAAGATGACCGGAGTCTCTACATCGGGCAGGACCGATACCTCTTCAGCTCGAGAGTCCACCTCGGCTGAGAGGGCCGACCAAGCGGCTATTGCTGCTTTGCCGAGGAACTGGAAGAATAAGATTTCCTCTTCTGACATCTCTACATGGGAAGCCCTCCATCATACGACGGGATTCCGGGCATCGATCCCGAGTGCTAACAAGAGCTGGGTAGAGCTGAAGGCCCTGCGCGGACAAGTGGGCTTCTACCTCAGTTTTTTTACTCTTGGCGGGTTGCGGCTCCCTCTTGACCCCCTTATATGCGAGTTTCTCGAGGAGACATCTGCCATGCCCCTCGACCTCTCCTTGGGGCTAGTGAGGACGCTGGTATGCTTCATTGCCTGTGTCCGAGCTCTGGGCTGCGAACCGTCCCTCTCTCTCTTCAGATATTATTTCCAGACATGGGTCTCTTCCCATCGTCTCCAATGTAAAGCCCATAACAACTGGATAAAGCTCTTCACCCCTTTCCCGGGGAAGGTGGATGGCTGGTCAGACAAGATCATATTGGTGGAGAGCTGCAAAGGCTGGAACTTCAATGTTCCCTCGGGGAAAGTTCACGGGCTTAAACGCCTAAAGAGGCTGGGGGACTACGACAGTATCGCTCAGCGGGTGCTCGAGACCCCCTCTTCACGAACGAGGAACAAACCCGCCTATATGACTGGGAGGCGATCCTCGCGGATGAACCCTTCCTCTCGATGACCGGGCTGTCGAGGACGACCTTCAGTGGGGTTCAGCCGAGGTGTGTCATGCCTGCGTTGGAGTCTGCCCCGGGGTGGCTAGGACACATGGATGACAAGTTTTGCATCCAGTGTGAACGCTGTGCCGGGGTAGAGGAGAGCAACTGCCTGCCTGTTCCTGAGGGTCTTCCCGAGGGTTGTAACACTATTCGTATCTGTTTTGCATTTTCTTTCAAGTACTTCTTCCTCGCATGGATATTGACTTGTGTCTTTTTTGCAGATATGGTGAACGTTGCCAATGCCTTCCGGGTTAAGAGGACCACCGCCTCCGGAGCTCGCAAGGACGAGCTGAGGCGAGCTCAGGTTGCTGCTGGAGGTGACGCAGCCATTCTTCCCCCGATGAAGCCGATAGGGGCTGAGGGCATTGTTCATGCTGTGCCAATTTCGATGGCTCTTCCAGAAATCAAGCGAGCTTCGGCTGGTGATGAGGCCGGAGCTCGCAAGAAGCAGAAGACAGGGCCTCCCGCTGAGGCGAAGAAGTCGGGGCTTGCTGACGAGGCCACAAGGTCGGGGCTTGCTGATGAGCTGGCTGCTGAGGCCACAATAATTGATATGACAGAGGAGCCCCTTACCCGGAAATCTGCCAAGGGCAAAGAGAAGGCCACTCCCGGAGAGGAGGTTGAGGTTATAGCCGGGATGGGCGTGCCCGAGACTCTGCTTTTTAACCAGGTCCAGGGCTACGCCGATTCTCCTCGGATGACCAGGCTACTGCAGCAGTCCTCCGATCGTGCTCTGAAGACGATGACCTGCTCGCTAGTGGAGGTTTGTGACTGATACGATCGTGCTCTGAAGACTTGTACAGTACAAGTTGACGACTAATTTTTTAGTTTTTTTAAAAAAATTATAAAACACGTAACTCGTATACTTAAAAAAATACGAGTTACGTGTTTTATAGTTTTGACAAAAAATAAGAAAATACACGTTAATTTTTTTTTTTTGAAAAATAATTGGTTTAATTTAAAAAAAGTCAATATAGGACACTTATTTAAGAATAAATAAAATAATACCTACCAACGAGCTCTAGCTCAACTGGTACTGTTCACTTCTCTTAACGGAGAGATCGAGTATTCAAGTCTCACTAGAGACGACACTCTAGAAAGGTCGGGTAAACAATTTGTTCTTCTCACATCAAAAACATCATATATTTAAGTTCTATGACCCCTCCAACCTTTTCCCTAGAGAGGTCGGGTAAACAATTAGTTCTTCCCACACTAAATACATCAAATAGTTAAGGTCTACAAACCTTCCAACTTTTTTTAGAAAAAAAAATAATAATAATAATATCTGAAGTGCCCAATACAATGCCCGTACGACTCTAACTACTATGAGATTAAACTTGGTTTGAAAAGTATGACCAATTTGACTTTTAATCAAATATCGTTTTTATCTACAACAACTCAAACTCTAACTTACTTTAGTGGACTAAATTCAACAATTTGACACCCTAAGTATCATAATTTATCCAACATACGGCAACTAATTATAGAAAAAAAAATTAGTGACTATATATGACCTGTTTGTTAAATTAATTAAGAGTTTAATTTGGAAAATTTTAAGGTTATGTTTGGCTACTCAATGTCAAGCTTTAGAATTGAAATTGAATTAACAATTTGAGTTCCACGGAATTCAAATAGTTCTTTCAATTTCAATTCCGAACTCTGGAATTAAGTATCCAAATATAGCCTAAGTGAATTTAGAAATAAGTTAATTTGATAATACAATATTACATCGCTTGATAAATTTAGTATCCCTTAAAAATTGTCAAAAATTAAACTCAAAAGGTGATGAGTTAATGTTTTCAGCTCTACTTTTTTAGATTTCAATTTTCATAGCTTAATTTTCGATTTTAATAAACAAATTTTATGTTAAAATATGTTAGGGGATTGTGTATAGTCAATCCCTTGGAAGAAAAGGAACAAAGTCGACCAACTCACCAAGAAAAAGTGTGTTTCCTGACCAATACTTAATCAAAATCAATCCAACTTAGATATTAATTAGCTTTCATACTGTGTTGTATTTAGTTAATTTAGTTTTTAGCTTACTAAATTTTATATTTCGACTTGGCCAGGTTCTTGAACCTTGATTTGATTTCAAAGATTCGGTTCTTCTTGCAAGACTTAGAACTCGTTTGGTGTAGCGTTTTTAAAGTGCATATTTTTTTTTTTTATAAATGTGTTTGAAATATCGCTAGACTTTTTTTTTTTTTTTTCCTAACATCGTTTTAAAATCTATGTTTTGGTAAAAAACTGGGAATTTCAAACGCGGTTGTATTTTGAAAACGCAGTTTTTTTTGCCGCAGCATTGAAACACAATTTTTGCAAATAAGTTTCGTTTTAGCCAAAACGCACGACCAAACGGGCTTTTAGGGATGTACTGTACCTAAGTTTTTACCGGGCAAATTTTCAGTAGCCTCCCTCTGATTATTCATACCTTGTTGCAAAGAACATATTTGTCATCCACTAAAATAAATATGGAGAGTTTCTCCCCATGGTTAACCCCAATTTACAAAGAACCTACAATAAACACAGTACTTATAGAGTTAAATGGACTCTCTTATTTTTGAGAAAATATTCACACAAAAATAGGGATGACAATGAGTTGAATTTGTCATTCTCCTAACTCAGCTTCTAGTCAATAGCTTTTTAACTTGTAACTCACTTGTACCCTCTAGAAACTCCTACATCTACCCGCTCCTATACGGGAAGCCTATAAGCTCAAGCGTAATTTCTTGAGCTTCAACCCCTAAGAGCAAGAACAACAAGGGAGCAAATAAGTGTTAAGCTCCCCAAAGCTCCACCAACAAAATATTATTCTGTATCTAAATGTCCAATTGGAGGTGAGAGAAAACTTTTGGGGAGCAAATATTGCTCCCGTATCATCCGGTATCTTGTCTTGGAATCCAAGGTCTATACGGTACCGTTTCATAGACAATTTTCATCATTCGGCACCGTTTCACTTAAAAAGGCGGACATGTTTCTAGGAATGAGCTCCTGCCATGTTTTACACATGGCAGGCTATGAGTGGCCAAAAATAAAAACCCCCTGTCCGGTTTTAATCAAATTTTGACCACAAAAAAGTTTTTTTTTTCACTGAATTAAAGTTCACATTTTTACCTATAAATAGAGACTTGATTTACTTCATTTGGACACCAGATCAATTTTCTACAACTTTTTGAAGATTTCCTCCATTTTCTTCTCTTCTCTCTCTCTTCAAATTTAATTTTTCTCAATTTTCCTCTCTTTTCTCTCTTTACATTTTCAACATTAAGTTATTTAATACCTTAATTTGTTGCTAATATTATTATTATGTAGTTTAAATAATAATTATTAATATTGCTATTATATAAATTAGATATTAATATTATTATTTCTATTATTACTGTTATTATTGTACCTATATTTGTCATTTTAAATTAATTAAGCCACTTAGTGTTGTTATTATTATTAATTCTCTAATTACTTTTGAGTTAATTTACCACAACAATGTCTTCCCGTTTTTTGTTGCAGAAAAAGAAAAAATCTCAAAATCAAGATAATTCGGGTTCATCTACGCCAAATCAAACCTTCATTGGATTCTTTCAAAAGTGTAATTATTTTGTTCCTCATTCATTGCTAATAATGACTGCTCTCTCATGCGCGCATAGTATAATTTTCTTTTACTGCTTTTGGTCTATAAATGTCGTAGAGTTTAGTAGTTAAATCAACCATCTCAAACACTTACATTTCAGAATCAATTACATACCTAAACACAATCATGTCATCAAGTTCTAGTTTCAATTCTCACAACCTTGATGAAAATGAAGAAGATTTCATCAATGAGACCGAGCTAGAGCAGGAAATTGAAGCAAAAATAGAAGAATATATGTTTGACCTAACAGGTCGTCGACGTCGTAAAGAAGAACTTAAGAGGCGACTATATGCATCTCTACAAGGAGAAAGAGGAGGTCGTCGACGTGCCTACATAGAAAGAAATCGTGTTGCTGGCCATGAACGTCTGTATGCTGACTACTTTGCAGATAATTCAACATACACCGACCAACAATTTCGCACACGATTTCGGATGCAAAGATATGTCTTCCTCCAAGTTGTGGAAGCTCTTGGTGCTCGTACTTCATATTTTCAACAACGATATGAAGGATCTGGGAAACCTGGTTTATTGCCTCTACAAAAGTGCACTGCTGCTATAAGAATTCTTGCATATGGACAATCCCCTGATGCATGTGATGAATATGTCCGTATGGGAAAATCAACTGCAACTGATTGCGTGAAGAATTTTGCTGAATCTGTGGTTAGTGTTTTTGGAGACCAGTACTTGAAAAGGCCAACTGAGGAGGACCTTCAACGCTTGCTTTATGTTGGGGAAACACGTGGTTTTCCTGGTATGTTAGGTAGTATAGATTGCATGCACTGGGAATGGAAGAATTGCCCTGTGGCTTGGCAAGGACAGTATGCACGAGCAAATGGAAAGGCGACCATTGTTCTCGAAGCAGTCGCTTCGTATGATTTGTGGATATGGCATGCATTCTTCGGTGCCCCAGGTACTTTAAATGACATAAATGTTCTTGATCGATCTCTAGTATTTAACGATGTTTATAATGGTGTAGCTCCGACAGTAGGTTTTACGGTTAATGGTAATCAGTATAACTTGGATTACTATTTAACCGATGGTATATATCCTCCGTGGGCAACATTCATCCAGTCTATTCGATCGCCACAAAATGATAAACATAAGTTATTTGCTCAACATCAAGAGGCAGCAAGAAAGGATGTTGAGCGTGCATTTGGGGTATTGCAAGCACGATTTGCAATTATACGAGCTCCAGCAGTTATGTGGGATCCATGTATTTTGGGAAAAATTATGATGGCTTGTATCATATTACATAATATGATCGTTGAAGATGAACGTGATACTTACGGTCGTGTACCAAATGCTTGCGATTATGAGGAGAATGACATTTCTGATGGTAGCTTAGCATGGCAATATTTTAACGAGCGTATTCCGGAGCACGAGAGATATCTTCAAAGAAGGTGTGTCGTTCGAGATCGAGAATCACATCGCCGCCTAAGGAATGATTTGATTGAAAATGTTTGGAGTCTTTTTGGTAATTAGTATGTTGGTGCTTGTATCTTTCATAATTTTCTCATTTATGCTTGTTGTATTGTTCTTAATGTTTCCTTTTAATCGTTGTATTTGAATTTCGTATTCTAATTATTGTAGTTGTTTTAAAAACTATTGTTTAATATAAATTATGCCACCTAGTATAATTGCTATTATTAATTGTCTAATAATTACTGAGATAATAATTATTTTAATATTAATATTTTCATCAATGATTTTTAAAATTAATGTTAAAAAAGCCGAAAAGTTATTACATTAATTTTAATTTCGAAAATATTATTAATTATTATTAATATGATTTCAAAAATATTTATTTAGCAAATATCTAATTAAAATGGCATTTACAAAGTTATTGTTTAATATAAATAAATGTAAAGATATTAATTTAATGGAAATAAAGATGGTAGGGTAAAGATGGTGGGGTATGTGAGAGTATTGGAGTTTGTGCATTGTTGGGAAGATTGATTTATTTGGGGAGTATAGTGGGGAGCATAAGGGTATTTTGGGTATAAAAATACCAAAAAGTGAGCATAAGCTTCCCAGCTCCCCAAACTTGTTGTTCCTGCTCTAATAGCCCAAACACTAATTTCTAATTAAATCCAAACCAAATAAATTAAAATTAAATTATCATTCAACGTATATCTTTGTTTTCTTAAGAAAAAAGGAAAAAAAAATCAATAATGTAATGAAAAAATTATATAAAAAAAATCATATTCTGAAGGTTAAACGTTAAATAATTAATATATTACTAATAAGGAAAATATATATAGTAATTATATAGGATAGCATAAATGAAAATATAAAAATAAAATGGTTAAATTGGTATTCGAAACTAAGTACAATGGTCAAAAATAGAGTTAGACCCAACAAAATGAAGAAAATACCAAAACTATTATACCATCCCTTATTTTATCTACACTTTTGGCACCTCTATTTTCTAAGAGATGGCATTTTGGTAATAATTATAAAGGTGGTATGGGAAGGGGAAATATTTGCAAAATATATATCATAGATATTCATGGTTATTCTAAATGAAATTAAATACGAAGGCACTTTTCTGATAAATATTCCCATTTATAGTTTGTGATTTTCTGAGATTTTGTAATGCTTAAATTAAATGTAAACAAAAAAGAGATAATTGCAACAACAAAAAAAAACTATGACCTAGTTTTGCAATTTTAGAGCTCGTTTGGTCGAGCGTTTTGGCCAAAACGCAGGGATAAAACGCTGCTTATTTGCAAAAAATGTGTTTCAATACTGCGGTAGAAAACACAGCGTTTTCAAAACGCAGCTGCGTTTTAAAACGCTGGAATTCCCAGCTTTTTCCCAAAACGCAGGTTTTAAAACGCTACTAGGAAAAAAAAGCTGCGTATTGAAGTGATATCCCAAACGTATTTATAAGGAAAGACCTCCGTTTTTAAAACACTGCGTTTTGTAAACGCTGCACCAAACGGGCTCTTAAATTAAACCATGAGTTTTTTTTTCAACCAATTAAACTTCTACCTAATTTTTTTTTTTTTTTTGCATTTTAAACCTTCCGTTAAGTAGAGGTTAGCTACGCTAACAGTTTACTGAGTTGGCATTGTAGTTAGCGGCTGACGTGGATAATGGCCGGAGAGTTATCATACACTGTCTAGTTCCCGCCAAAAATATTTCATAATAAATCTTATACTATTTTATAATTTCAAAACAAACCCTGGAATATAACAAAATCTCAACAAATTTATTTCAAAATAAACCTTATACAATTATTATATTTCATAATAAACCCTCTACGGTTGCAGATTATGGGTATTTCGGAGCAGATTTGTTCTAGGGTTAGAATGTTTTGCGAGTGGGGTTGTGGATACATCATGCAGTCGTCGTATCAATGAACATTTCTCCACGAGAATTAGGGTCTTACGTTAAGTTTTAGCAGGACGGTTTTCGATTAAGAAAATAGTCTAGTCCCACTACCTAGTAAAACGACAATAATTGTAATAAAGATACAGTGAAAATAAATTGCGGATTTGCCCGGGGCAACAAGAGTAATTGTCCAAAACAGTCCACAACGTACATAGACAAATTTGTTAATTTCAATTTACCCTCGCTACTTTTACTGTGTTGGAACTTGGAACATCATACCAATTAAATTAAGTATTTTATGAGTTTTGATTTAGGCACAAATAACTTTAAGGGAATTATAGCAAAAAGTTCCTCTTAAAAATTTTCAATCCATCAATAAATAATATTTTTTTTTATCAAAATAGCCTTATGTTAAACTTTTAATGCCAAAAAGATATAAAATTAATGTTGCTGCTACGCCTCATTTGAGTGAAAATTTTATTCTTCCTTTATAATACATATGAAAAGAATTACTAAGTACAAAATAATAATGATATAATAACAATATCACTAAGTATTGTTATTATTCTTATATAATAATAATAATAATAATAATAATAATAATAATAATAATTATTATTATTATTATTATTATTATTATTATTATTATTAAAATGAAATAAAAGATAAAGGAATGGATTCTGAGAAGTTGGATTTTTTTTTTTTTGTCGATGAAATACGTATATAAATACCCACAAAATGCAACCATAGTGGGTTTTATGAAATATAATAATTATATATGGTTTATTTTGAAATAGATTTGCTAAGATTTCGTTATATTCCAAAGTTTGTTTTGAAATTATAAAATAGTATAAGGTTTGTTTTGAAATAATTTGGTGGGAACTAGACGGTGCATGGCAACTCTCTCACCATTATCCACGTCAGCCGTCAACTAGAATGTCAACTCAGCAACCCGTTAGTATAACTAAACTCTACTTAACAGAAGGTTTTGATTGAAAAAAAATGGTGGGTGGAGGTTTAATTGGCCGGAAAAAAAAAACACATGGTTTAATTTGAAATTTGGAAACTAGGTCAGGAATTTTATTTTTTTTTGCAATTATCTAAAAAAAAAATAAAGAGAAAAGTAATGAATTAATAAAAGGGAAAGTAAAAACCATTACAAGAACTACCAATCATGTATCTGAACACTGGCTTAAATTTGGGGCACGTTCTTATGGACATAAGTGTTGAAACATAATCACGCCAAAAACTGCTTAGGTGACTGTGTCAAGTCCACGTACGCAGCTAGTTGAATAGTAGGATGCCCAGCTCTTAATAGGCACAAGTGTAAAGGGAACATGTCCTTCGTTAGATATCTGAGATGTCAAAGAAGGCACTGTTAGGGAGCTGAACGTGGTCCAGCTAAAATCCTCCTGTGAAAGAGTCAGTGTAGTAAAAATTATGGTCTCCAGTGAGAAGTCAGGCTACTCTTAGAAGTAAATGCTCTGAAGGCTTTTGAAGATTTGGTAGTTGAGAGCTATTCAATGGAACTTAAACCATAAATGAATGTAATTACCTCATATTTATATTGGAGGAATGTTGGTTTGAGGCAAGTGGGTCTACCAGATGTCAGCTCGGGATAGGCGGGAATCTATCCATTTATGGCCGCCGCTATTTGTATTGATAAGCTTTTAAAGGAAAGTGATCAGCATTGATGCAGAGGATAGACCTCCCTAGGGAGCTGCGCTGATCTTCCAAATGTACCTTTACTTAGAAAGTTACTTGCTGACCAATGAGAAGCATGTTAGTGGTCCCCGAAATGACGTAGTAGCAGGTAGGCTTTAATTGCAGTCTTAATCATTGACTTTCAACTGTTTCCCCGGGTTAACGACCTCGGGGTCAGAGCTTGTTAGCTCGGGCTATGACTCCGTAAGCTAGGGGCATGAGAAGGATGTCGGGCTAACAGTTCATCCCGAGCTTGTGGAAAATTCGGAAAGCATTGGCGGTCGCCTTGGTGCAATTTTTCGAGCCCGTGATGGAGCTAGGGATAAGACTTACTAACTCTCGAGCTCTAGGTCAGCGTGGTCACGTGTCCAGGTACTTGCCACCTGGTAGAAGAATATTTTGGTATCTTCAAAATTAAAAAGTAAAAAGAAAAAAAATGATTATTTAAATGATATAATAATGAGATAATCACCAGAGTATAATAATCAAGTTCATTCCATAGATAATAATTGAAGGCTTAAAGCCATTAATGAAAAATTCCAAGCAGGAAATAAAATAAACTATATAAAAAGAGAGATTGGAACAATATCACATGTAAGGGTGTTCAGTATGTAGTTTCATCTGAAAATCAAACCGAAAAATCGATCATTTGAATCGAACAACTTGAAATCAAATTCGAATATGATTTTTGGTTTGATTTTTAGTTTTGCCTTTTAAACTGAAAACCAAATTAAAAAATATTTAAAAAATAAATATATTATTATTAGTTATATAAATTATTATTAGCCCTTCAGAAAAAATAATTATTAGATATATCATCATAATAAAAATAAATTTCCTAATGAGAAAAACACAAATATGCTAATTTTGCATCCGTGCTCCACTTCGCTTAACTTTCGGAGGACATCCAACTCCCGTTAAGTGACAACTCAAACAAGTTTGGTGGATGTTTAGTGACAAGAAAGACCAAACTAATGTGTGTAATTCAAGAATTTCTTCAAGTTCGAGTGACCAAGTATAGTCACTTATTCATTTGGATGTAATCTTACTTTTTTTTAGGGACATTATGTAATTTTGTTGAAGTTTTAATCTTTATTTTGGATTTTTTTTCAATGTTAAAATATTTAAACTTTGAATTTGATTGTAGTTCTAACATTTATTTGGTTTAACCGAAGACCAACCGAATTCAAATTTGGTTTGATTTTTTGGTTTTTTATTTGGTTTGGTTTGATTTTTGGTTTTAAGGTTGAAAGAACAAAAATTGAACAAATCGAACCGAACAAACTGAACAAATCAAAAACAGAACCGATGAACACCCCTAATACATGACTCCCTTAAATATATACTCCATCTGTTCCACCCAAAGAGTTCACGTTGAAAAATCTAATAATTAAGGGATATATAAATATTATTAAAATTAGTCATAATTACAAAAATGCTTGAGCATGGTTAATATGTTCATACCAAATGTGTAGGGTAAAGTTATAAAATTATAAAAATTGAGAGACATAATATTTGAAAGTTGACTCTTTATGTAAAATATCTCAAAATAAAATAGCAGACTCTTTGCCTAGAACGGAGGAAGTATATAATAGACTTATAGTAGAGAAATTATTCTCTGTTTCTCATGTGACTTCCTCATAGAATAAAACAACCATAGAACACGAGTACAAGCACGCACACTAACTAGGGTTTATTTTAACGACTATCTTAGCTTGGCTGTCTCAATTCATCGGGACTTAGGAGGAAAAAGGAAAACAGAAGAGAAGAAGGAAAAAACATATTCTCTTCGTTCCATCCAAAGAGTCCACATTTGAAAAGTCTAATAATTAAGGGATCTATAAGTAACATTAGAGTTGGACATAATGTCAAAAATATTTAAGCATAGCAAGATATTTATAGCACGTATGGATGATAAAGTAAAAATATTTATGAAGATTGTATGTATAATTTTTTAAAGTGGACTCCTTTAGTGAAACATCTCAAAATAGAATAGTAGACTTTTCGCCTGGAACGAAGGGAGTATAATAGAATTAATCTAAGAAAAATAGCCTAGTTCGATCTCAACTTCCTAGAGCTAGAGGCCTCCAAATACAATTTCCACCATTCAGAACGAAAATACGTTAAAACGAACCATCGGTTAAATATGTATCGTGAGCGCTAATTTCCCATAAGTACACTAAGACTGACGAGGCAAAAGCTGCTCACTCCTTTCTTCAAATTTGTGTAACATATATATACTTGCGTGTGTGTATTACGAAATCTAACTTATCCTCCTATTGGTATAAAATCATTTTTTCTAGAAAATGTTATTGTTAGGAACATTCTTAGTGTCAGAACTCTTAACTATTCGGGAATATTTTTGAACGTTAGATTTGCTTGTAGTCATAACCTAAAGTCTTAGAAAGAGTATCTATAAGAAAATTTTGTAAATGGCCTACGAGTCATATAGTCTAAGGCATCTCTAGTAGGACTTAGCTTCAAATAGAAGAGAACAAATGAAGCATGTTTGAATCAGTAAGCCAAAGTCTACCTATTCATAACTTCTACAAGTCTGTTGATAAAAAGGTTTCAAGTACACATCAACTAATCTGACGTGGAACAATTTGGATTGCTATTTAGGATTGATTTCCCCTAAATATCCTATCAGTATCTACTTACCCTTAGTTGATTTCGAAACACAAGCACCTGTATTAGCACATGGAACTATTAAAGTGATTTCCTCTTATAAGCAATGTTTCAAAAAAGACTCTTTTTGAAACAACTTACAATTTTGAGCAAAAACTACTTTATTATTTATTTTCTTTGTCTATACCTCACTGAAGATTGTTAAGATAAGCTCAACCAATGGAAATGAAAAACCAACAGCTATATGCATTTAATATATTCAAATTTTAGATTCAAAATGATTGATTCATCTCTAATTGCTACTCAGATCTCTCCAAGTATATATAGAAGAACCTGAAGCATTGAAGACAAATTCTTGAACTACTGAAAAACTCGTAAACACTCCATAACATTTAAGAGACTTGACGGAATCTTTCAAGCATTCAAGAAACAACGGAAGAGTTGCTATATTTATTTCTTGGTCTTAACTACTCTTATTAGTTGTACTTTGTTTTATTCTGTTTGTTGCACTTGCACACCATAAGAGTGGATAATCTGTTTTGCATATTCCTTTTATTGAAACACTCAGCCAAATTTTTTTTGTACACGATCCACCAGAGATTAATATAGTTAATACACTCAAATATTCATATAAGAATACTTGATATAAAGTGTAAACTGCTTAAGAATCTAAGTTGAGAAAATAGTGCAAATATTTCAAAATTCAAAATTGACTGCTTTGGTAATGCACGTAGTACTATTCACAGTGTGAACCACTTCAAATCTTTATCCAGTTTATTAACAGTTTTAAGCCTACTTTATTTACTTACTTATTTCTCAAAAATGTTTACTACTGTCTTTATTGCATCAAGTTACAGGTCTAGTGATGGAAGTGTGTTTATATCAATAGATTTACTAATTAACTTTCTTTCCTTTTGTAGGTCCGCTTATTGAGTGTAGAGCTCAGAAATAGACTAGAAGGGGGGCTGAATAGCCTATATATTAAACTTTAAATTTCTTTTGAAACTTCAAGTTGTGATATCACTAACTAATCTGAAGGATCATATTGACTAATGAGTATGGATTGCTGTCAGCTGATGTAATCAGCCGACCAATAGCAAGTATTCAACTGTATCAGATAAGCATACTAACTAATTAGTATGGACAGCGAAAGTTTATATAACAGTTGATTGATCAGTTTACTGATAGGATCAGTTGATTGATCAGTCTGCTGATAGGATCAATTGACTGATGATTAAGTGACTAATAAGAGATAAAAAATATAATGAGATTCAGTCACTTAATACTTGCAGATGCTCTTAATAAGACAATATGACAGTTTACTATGAAGTGGAGATGTATGTATGTTCAGTTCCTTTGTAGAAGTAATTTAATCAAAGTAATATGATAGGTAATGAAATATAAAGCAGTAGTACACAAGATTGAATTCAGTAGTTGACAGACAAAAGATCAGTCACTGCATAAGATACTTCATTGAAAGAATTCAACTAAGTCATACTTGTTGTTTAGCTGACTTGCTTAAGTACATATTACAAAAAGTAAATTATAGCACTAAGGAAAAACATACAAGCAGACTAACCCTAATGGGAGGCCAATGGAGATATAGTTGATATCTCCATTTGCTATTTTACTTAACCATAATAGGGGAAATCAAGAGATTCATATACATTTTGAATTCTTGTTGCTCCGAAAATTATGGTCAGTGAGATGAGTAAGAATATTAAAAGTGATGTTTAAACTTAGAAAGTTTGAACATCTCTTTTAGGGATATCTCGACTCATATGAGGCTGTGTTATTAAATCCACACCAACCATTACAATGTTTAGTAAGGTTGTGTGTGTGGATAAGACTTGGAGTGAAGACCTAGACTCTAGACTAGACACTAACAGATCGGATCTCTTTGGACATTCATTTCCTTCTTCTCTGTTTCTTCTCTTCATACGTTTGGTGAGTGAAGTCTTCATCTTTCAATCTTTTGAGAGAATGATGGAGATGAGGTTCAAGGGAAATCAGTAGGTGACTGATTGGAATGCTTGAATGTACTCTAATTTCACAAGTGTATTGCTCTTACACACCACTGTATCTTTTTTTCTTTCCACAAGCACTTGTGCTTGGTGTATTGTTAATGCGTTTTTCCACTTGTCTCCACACCTTTCTTGAGCAGACGCCTGAGTATTTATAGGGAGAAAGATGTGGGTAGCTGTTGCGAGATGTTTTAATTCAACCGTTGGATTTTATGTCATGTAGCGGTTATATTCAAAATCTCAAAGGTTGTGTCCGGGATTTGGGGCTTTTGAAGAAAAAATAGTAAGATCTTCTAGGGAAGACTTTACATGTTTGAGAAACTTTATAGTGTTGCCACATCGCTCAGTACTTTTCTGGCAGAGCCACGTGAAGAGTAGCACTTTTGTGATCAAGTTTTTGTAGAAAATATATTTTTTGAGGATCTAAAAATATATTCCTTTTTGTCTGTTGTATCTTGATCAGTGATGTGAGTTTCGAGACATTGGTTGGTCATCAGTTGCTGATGGTTTGTTTTGAGAGCTTTGTCTTGCATATTAGTCGGTGACACTGCTCCTTTGATTTTCTTCATCTTCAGCAGCTTCAGCTTCTTTTATCAGTTTGATGCCTTAATGTCAACTGATAAAAGAAGTTGAAGCTGCTGATGCTGAAGCTAATGAAACTAAAGCTGTTGAAGCTAAATCTGCTTAGTGTCCTAATGAGATCTGTAGCAGTCTTGAGTCTTTGGTAGCCATTCTATATCGTTGTCTTTGAAGATGAGTCGGAATGATCTAAGGCTGAATAACTAAGTATGTAGCACGCAAGCTACTAAACAAATCTAAACAAGTTATCCTAACCCTAGATAGATGATGATTACAAGCAAATCTTTAGTAACTAAGGAATACTCACTTAGAGGTTCTATGATAAGTGAATAGGTGAATATTCCTAACACTTTTAGTATTCCGCTGCCCCAGCTTAATTAATAAGTTGGCATCTTTGAACCAATTGGAAAGAAGACTAGTTTAATTTTAAATTGGTCTATAGACAATTTAACCCCCCCTCCTTCTAGCCTATTTGAGTTACTTGGGACTAACAGTTATCATTAGTTACTACATAAAACGGGGAGTTGGGCCTATTAATGTCAATAACTTTGGGTGATTAATTATTAATTACTCAAACATCCAAATAATGAGCATAATAGTTTTTTCCAATTCATAATGTTTTTCTCTATCTTTTCAACTTTAGAAATGTTAAGACTATTCACTTGATTTGTATTTAAGATTGATTATGAATATTCTTTAGCCTTAAGTTTTCTTGTACCCATTACTTAGTATTAGTAAGAGTGCCTATAAGCAACCTTTGTAAATAGCTTACATGCTATAGTGGTTTAGGCAACTCTGTTAGAACTTAGCAACAATACAATAGGTTGAAGAATGCTATGTACTCAGCAGCTTCATCGGCAGACTTATGCTGCCTACGCATTTATTTCAACAATCTCTAGTGATAGAGGACTTGTAAACTCCTAATGTACGTATATCTGACTTGAAAATGGATAAGAAGATTTTCTTTGAGATTTTTTGATATTATTATCACTTGTGCAGCACATGAGTTTGATAAATTAAGTTTGATAAAAATACTTTAGTTTCAAGAAGGATAACCTAAAACAACCATGTTACCTTACCATTATGAGCATTACTGTCTCAGCAATTAGTTTGCTTCAGATCAATAGTTCAAAGAATGTCAAACAAACTCAGCCAATGAGAATGAAGACTAACAACTATATGCATTTAACACATTCAAACATTAGATTCAAAGTGTTTGAATCATCCTCAACGACTCTAACAGATCTGCAGTATAAATAAGAACACTTCGATCATTGAAGAAGCTCTAACAACCACAAATGAGTAAACATTGCATTCAAGAGCGCTTGACAGAATTTAGCATTCAAAATCGACAGAAGAACACTTAGCATTTAATTCTCAGTCTTTACTATTTTTCTTGTTGTTTCACCAACATTCTATTGTTGCACAATCCACAAGAGTGATTTGTTTTTAATTACAAAACATTCCTCGTATTAAATTCCTTTAGGTGAAAATTATTTTTGTATGCGATCCATTAACGATCAAAAAAAGTTATTGCACTTTAGTTTTTATCAGTGAAAACTTGAATAAGTGTAGGATGCACTTCTAGCCAGTAGATAAAATAGTGCACAAAATTGAAATTGACTGCTTTGATAGTAGACGTATAGTAGGACTATTTATAGTGTGAACCACTTTAAGTACTTCTCTTTTACTTATCTATTTAAGTATTGGTTAAAGTAGGTTATATTATCAAAGTCCACTGAATTCATAGCAAACTTTGCTAAATGGATACTTTATACAATAACTTGTAGTAAGCTTGTTGGTGCTTTATACGCATGATCGACGCACTAGTCCACTAAGCACATGTGTTAACTAGGTTTACCTCAATTTCACTCAAAAGTTCATGAATGATGTTAGTGCTAGTTAGTAGGAGGTGGTCACTTATAAATCTATTATTATTCTCACTTCTATCCAATGTGGGTTTGGGGTATTACACTTATTTAGATATTTCAAACTATTCAGTAGTTCCATAACTGCATCAAATCACAAACTCTGTTGATAGAAATCAGCTGATATTAAGAGATTGTGTTGTGATTTAACTTTCCAAAGTATTTGTGGTCCATACTTAATCAATAAGTTGATTATTTTGTTAAAATTAGAAGTAAACCAATTCTAAAAGTGGGTGTTTGCACTTAGGTGACTCCTAGTTAATTTGGGGTTTTAGTTGACAGAATGTCGATTGACATTGGGTTTTGGGCCAATTTTGTGTGGGTAGCTTGGTGGGCCTAGTGGGCTTTAGTGGGCAAGGTTGGGGTGTGTTAGTTTGGCTCTTACTATTTTGTCTTGTTTATTGTACTCCTTCCGTCTCTTAATCAATCGTCTTCTTTGATCTGATACACGGATTAAGAAAAAATAATTAAATTGATTATTAATATTAATATAGTGTGTAGTTTCTTTTAATGGTTATGTGTATATAACTCATAATTAAAATATAATAAATAAAAATAAGAATAAAATAGTTAAAGTAATGTCCTAAAAATAAAATTTTAAACAAAATAATTATTTTAAAATAAATAAAAAATAAAAACAATAATAATAATTTAGGGTCGGAGGGAATATTTCGATCTTGTATTTGTGGTATTGTCTTTAGTCTATTGATATCACATATATAGGACCTTCTGAGAGCAGGAGTCTTTCTCGGCACATGCGGCATATGTTCCCTACCTTAATTCCTCTATTCTTGTTTTCTTGTATTGCTTTTTCTTGATAAATACTTTCTTCGTTATTAAAGTATCGTTTTGTTTGATTTTATTTTTTTTGTCAAACATGTTATTTTTTACATGTAAATTTGACGTATGCTATTTTACTTTTTTAAAAATTATAAAATACACAATTTGCAGTATTTTAAAACGTAATACGAATAACGTGTTTTAAAATTTTAGAAAAAATAAAATAATATACGTTAAATTTGCATTTGAAATACATTATCAAAAAAATTTAACGAGATGATAATTTAGGAACGAAAGGAGTATAAGGTTTAAATACCAATTAGTTTAGGGTGTTTTGGAATAATATTGCATGGTATTCAAGTTTTTTTGATTGATTTGTAAAAATTAGGGTATCATTACAAAATTGACATATGATTGTGATACTTTATGTATGTTTCGATAAATGGACTCTCATATCTTCAAGTTAGAATGTTTTTTCAGACTTGGAGATTGCTGATTTTTGAGATATTATCCAATAAATGTAATTATTATTAGAAAATTCGTCATATTTTTGAAAGAACCAATTCGCAAACCTGTTTTGCAACTACCAACGACTAAAATTCACATTCAACTAATTCGTCAACAACCATAATACTTAAATATCTTACTTCAGATTGCAAAGGACCCAAATTCAATCACATGTGTGAGAAAGATGAATTTAGTTATCGACTCATTCATAACATATATATTTTTTCTTGTCGTATTTCATATAAACATTTTTATGGCCTTGTACAACAAAAAAGTAGTCAATAACTTGTTTGTGAAGCAAATCGGCATACAATAACCTTTTACTATCTAGAGTTTATCATCATATTTGTCTTATCATGTCATTGAACTCTAACAACTACAAACCAAATCCATGATAACCTTTAAATTTGATGTATAGCCATAAAAAATTTATAAGTTTATACTCAGTCAGTAGCTAAAGTGGACTAAGGCCTTAAAAATTTCATAAATGAAGTACAAGCAAGTGTGGCTGACAAAAGTATTGCAATAGAGAATATTTTAGTCAATATTATATATGAGACATATGAAGTTTGTTTGATTGAGGTTAAAGTTGACTTAATGTACGTATTTGTTAATGTTTTCTTCATGGATCAATCATATATAAAAAAAAGTTTATAGGTTCTCTAATGGTTTTGTAATGGAACAATGAAAATTAACTACACTTTTTATATAATTAATTGGATCGAATTAACAATTAAATGTTTAGACATTTCATGTACCAGAAATATTTTGATATTTGCACCAAATATATTTAAGACATTAAAACTATAATTCAAAAAAATGCACTCTGGACGGGATAACAGAAAAAAAAATTTGTAGTACATATTTTGATATTTCACAAAAATACTTATCGAAATAAGTGAATAATATAGTACATGGGTCACGTGACCCACTTAACTAAGATATATGTAGTATTCTGAAATAAATAGATATAATATAAATGATTGAGTTGGTTTAAGGTGAGTGTTAATATTTGAAAGGGCATGAGTTCAAATCTCATGGGTATTATCTTTTGTTTTGTTTTCCTAGTTTTTCATTTCCTTGTTAATAGCTAAAGTTCTTCTACTAATGTATTTGAATAATGTTATATACCACAATATCATACCAATAGTCCTATAGGTAAAACTATAAATGATGATTTAGACAAAAAAAAAATTGTCCCAAAATAAATAATGTTATAGAATTTCAACACAAATTTATCCACATTTTGCTAATATTGTTCTTATTAATTACTTTCTAATTAAATGTTGTATTAGAATGAAAAGCATTTGTCTTCAATTCATTAAGAATATATAAACAATTTTCTAAATAAGGGTACATCAGTTTTTTTTATAAGTTTTCTTAATCTGTGTGCAAATCTCTAAAACATCATTTATTTTGGGATGAAGGTAGTATGGTTAAGGTGACAAACTCATAAGTCTCCTCACCAACTTTATATATATATATATATATATATATATATATATATATATATTAAGTTCACTGTACCATTTTTTCACATTTTAATCACTCTAATTGCACCAAAGAATCAATAAGCTCACTTAATCAATAAACTTATTAATTGAAAAAGTTCGAGTGATTAAAGTATGGAAGAAAAAAAAAGGTAAGTGAACTTATTGTATTATTAGAGAAAATAAAGTGATGAAATTAGTATTTAAGTCTAAATATAATGTTGTTTCTCAACATAATAAACAGATATAAAAATATAAATAAAAAAAATTTATGATTTCACTTATAAAAATTCTGCCAATGTCCATATCCCTCCCTGCTATTAGGGCAAAGGTATATGTTATCCTCCCTTCGTCCTGAATAAATGTTTCTAGTTAATAAAAAATAGAAATTAAAAAATATAATTAATAATGTGCTGTAAAATGTATTTTGACAATAATACTTATGAATATTAATTGAGTTTAATTATTCTAAATAATTAATTTTTTTAAAAATATGTTCTATTAAATGAAACTTTAAAAGTATATTAGAAAGAATGATAGAAAATAAAAAATAAATAGATGAAATTTTTTTTGGAACATTAGTTAATACATTTTAAAATAAAAAGTAAAAATATTTACCCCAAATGAAGGGTAATCATTTAACAAACTAGAGGACAGCCGACTCTTTTGCCGATAAAAGTTAGTTGGTGCAACATTGCCTAAAAGGCTATATATTAACCCCCGCCACTTGGGATCCGGAACCTTTCAATTTAGTCATTGACTCAATTTTATTAAGAGTAATGCTACGGCCATAAAAAAAATCATAAATTTCTTTTTATAAAATTTTTGTTGGTGATTATTAATTGATTGTATAGTTTACGAATCCGCCACTAACTAATATAAAAAACAAATGAAAAATTGACAATTAAGCTTTTGTGACCAATTTTATGTGACTTTTTGATGCCCAAAGTATTACCCTTTTATCAATTTGGAAGGTAAGACTTTAATTTCATAACATATTCCTACTTTTCATAGAAAATTTGTTTTTTTATAACAAATTTTGTACTTTACTACTACATTCGTTCCAAAATAATTGTCGTTTTAATAATTTGCAAACATTAAGAAAGTTTTTAAAAAGATCGATCTACCTTAATTTAAGTTTAATTATTATAGATAAGTTGTAGGAATACATTTTCTTATTCTTACCAACCCTCTTTAATGAGAGTAATAAATAAATGCAATTTTGGCAAACTATGGGCAAATGTTTCTTGAAATCCTATAACGATAATTATTTTGGGACAACATTTTTGCTAAAACGAAAATTATTTTGGGACGGAGGTAGTATTGTACTATATTTTTCATAGCAAAAATAGTACTCCTTCCGTTCTTATATTATTATCCCGTTTGACTTTTTTGAGTCAAACTAATTGTTTTCAAAAGAAAATTTTACGTTTATTTTTTAAATAAATTATAAAACACGTAATTCAAAATACCAAAAAAAAATTAAAAACTACGTGTTTTAAAATTTTAAAAAATATACATCAAATTTTTATTTAAAAAATAATTAATTTGACTAAAGAAAATCAACCAGAACAATAACAGAGTGAGTATCTATTCTTTAATATGTTGTACTTTTTTGGCTCTATTGGACAGTGTCATTAATACGTTGGTGCATTCTACTCTCTCAGGTCGGATGACCTAAAACTAAATTAAGTTGTAAAGACAAAAATTAAAAAAAAATCGTCTTGCAGTTTTTAATTTTTATAAGACATATTTCTCTAACCGGATACATCATACGTCTGTTGGTAGGCTAAAATATAAAAGAGTGGCGCTCCGTTTTACGAATTAGGATCTGTAAAACAATTTTACAAAAAACGTACTCGGTTGTAAAATAGTCAAATTGAGAGGTTCTACTCCCGTCGACTTAAGATTGAGAGTCCACCATGAAAATTGATGGAACTGATGAGGAGAGTATCACATGAACAAATATATAAGTTACATTACATGATCAGTAAACCCACTTTATGTACGTAATAGTATATGAAAAGTCCATTTACTCGTCTGATGGTCTTAGGGTTAGGACAGTGGTAGCTATCTATCCATTTTCAGTTACTAAGTTAAATATAGGAAAAACAAATCCCAGATTTCTTAAACCTTCTGTTTCCTAACTACTTGGGTCCCTCCTTATCATTGAGAATCCTTTTACATCACCTTTATGACATTAATGCTTTTGGTCAACTCTCTCTTCCTCTCTCACACACATATAATAAATACATCGGCTCTTAAATTATTGTTCTGTTTGATTTATTTTAGTTATATAGACTATTTTTCATATAAAAATTTAGCAAACGTGTTTAGTGATTTTTTTAAAAATTTATTTTAAAAACAGTCTATTTAATTCTAAAAAATCAGACATGATAATAATTTAAAAACAAAAGGAGTATTATTTTAAAACAACACTTATTTTCGAACGGGAAGGGGGAGCATAGTTGAACTATATCACCCATTTTAATATGTTTTGTGGAGAAAATATCTTAATAATATTAAAACTTGTAAATAGAAGGTTATTTATATACGATTGATTATATATTAATCTTTAAAATATGTCTTTAGTGTACGTGTTAGCCAAATTATATATATATATATATATATATATATATATAGGGTTAATTACACCATTAGTTCTTTGACTATTAACTTTTTCACGATTAGTCTCTTAAAAAGTTTTTTTCAAATTTCAGTCCCTAGAGTATCAAATAGTCACGCGGCTAGTCCTTTTGATGGATGCCATTAGTAAAATTCCGTTAAGTCAATCTTGTGTATTGCACATGTCATTTTTTAAAGGGTATTATGAAAAATTCCTAGTGGGATTTAATTATGACAAATTTTTTATTTGAATAAACAAATTCTCAACAAACCCAGTTCATGAATTAACAAAACCAAGACTTCATCAATTCAAGACAAATATGCTTCACTCTCCCCAAATCCAGCGAAGGTCCGAGATGAATAAACAAACCTAGTTCATCATCTTATTTAGCAGCAAATTATCCCTTTTAGTATGGAGTTTCCTGGAATTGCTCCATGGACGGTGAATTTTTCATCAATTGACAAACCCAATTCATCAATTAACCCCCCATTTATCTTCTTTTTTTTATTTGAATAAACAAACCCAGTTCATCAATTAACCCACGAATCCTTCTCATCTGTGCGATTCCTTCTCTCTTTATGTTCCGGTTGCTCACTCTCCCCCAAATCTAGCCAAGACTTCATCGATTCAAGACAAATCTACTTCACCTCCGGCCAAATGGACATCTTTTTCTCCGGCCAAGGTCCGATGTTGTCGAGATTTCAAACCCAGCACCGTTAAGATCTCCGACCTCTCTCCATTACCGAATCTCGTTTGAAGATTCTTGGATCTACTCATTTCTGCAAGCAAATCCCACCACATGATGTCTAGAGAGCATCGCATGCCTGAGGCGAATCAACCGTTTGTTGTCGTCGTTGGATCTTGGCCGTCGCTGGAGCTTGAGGATGGTGATACACGCAAGTCATCACCGGACGGCAAACTCACTCCTCACTCTACTACTCTCCACCTAACAGATTCTAGTGTGTGTTTGTGTGTGAGAGAGAAAGAGTAGGGAAGTGGGTTGGTTCACACTTTATATAGTATTTATAAAGAGAGATTGATGTCTTGGAAGCACTTGCTGATCATGAACTAGTGCGACGACAGTGGCGGCAATTTTTGTGGGTAGTCTATGCTAATTGGGTCTTTTCCAGGCCATATTCTTCACTTTCATTTTCGATTTCTGCTGAGTTATCTTCATGAAGGCGAGATACAATCAAACCTAAAACTGATTAGAATCAAACACACAAATATCAAAATAGCAATTCTCTTTCCCTCACTACCGCAAGTAAATTGAGTTTGGATCTAGAGAGATTTTGATCTATTGGTAACAGGTCGTTGTAATTGAAAGTAAAGAGAAAGAAGAGCGCGAACATAGCTTGAATGAGAATGAAGAATTAGACAACGAGAAATCAGATCTGGGTTTGAAAACCATGGTAGTTAGTATAGATCTTGAAGAGAAGGAGAGAGGTAGAAGATGAAGTTAGTAAAGAGGGGTATGTGAAATTCTATTTTAGCCCTTACTCAAATACACGTAAAAGGCACATGGGTCACTTAACGAAATTTTACTAACGGTATCCATCAAAAGGACTAACCGCGTGACTTTTTTATACTCTAGGTACTGAAATTTGAAAAAAATTTCTTAAGAGACTAATCGTGAAAAAGTTAATAGTCAAGGGACTAGGTGTAATTAACCCATATATATATATATATATATATATTATATATATATATATAAGGGGAATAGTGATGTAGAAGATAGTGAAATGGAATTTGGAGCTACTCTGCTCCTACCCCATATAGTGGTTGGCTGGTACTGATGGAAAAGTTTCGGTCAATATATTACTCTCTGAACGTACTTACGTAAATTTATACATGCAAAACTATATATATATATATATATATATATACACACACAAAGATTCTATGAAATAAACAATAAAAAGCATCAAAGCAGTCTGAATATGAACAATCATTTCAACTCTGATTATGATCTTATATGGCCGGGTTGTCTTCTTGTTATTTTGATGCTTGTCTCCTTTTCCAGAGATCATCTCTCTCTCTCTCTCTCTCTCTCTCTCTCTCTCTCTCTCTCTCTCTCTCTCTCTCTATAAGATATATATATATATATATATATATATATAATGCCTGTCACATTGATTGGAAACAACTATGCATGTGAAAGCAAATAGTTCGAAACTCTAGATCATTTGAATACCTAAAAGATTAAGCTACAAGGTAAATATGGCAATCCACTACATAATTATCTTACTATCGAAAACCTAAATTAGGGTAAGAAATCAACGGGGAAAATATGGCAATGTGACAAAGCAATCAGGAAATACGAGGAAAAGGACATGGATCATGAAGCATGCACATATATTACTGGCATTCAAGTACAGAAACATATTAGGAACACATGGTGATCAGTATATATGATTGTAACTAGTTATAATGAACATTGCATATATATAGAGGACTGAGGCGCTCGGGCCATGCAGTTCTATAAATAGTCTAATGTACGCAGTTTTACCTTACATGTGAGGGGTTACCAGACACTATATTTATATATGCTACAAAAAAATTTTAAAACGCAAAAGGAGGGAGCAAGTCAAACCTTCACACACACGCACACAGACACACTGTTACATAGTATATTCAAGAACTAGGCAATAATATCATGAAATAAAGGGTCTTCAAGGAGGAGGTCAGGCCAGATTAATGGAGGTGGAGCTCCTCCAAAGCTGGAAGTACTGCAAGCATCACCTGAATTTGCGACCGAGCTATCAGTTACGTTTGGAATATCCGCCAGAGGAGGAGGTGGTGGTGAAGATGGAGATGAGTTTGAAATTGAAGGAAGCCATGGATTATCTGAGGAAGTTTCTTGGACAATGTTACCCTTATTTCCAATAGGTGTTTGATAATCGCAAGGCACTTGCAAATCAGGCAAATGAGAAAACGGGATCAAATCATTGACTCCCTGATCATGAATATTGTTCATTCCAAGAGAAGATGAAGAGTTCATTGGGAAATCTTTCATCGAAGAAAGCGAGCTCAAGAGATTGAAAGTATTGTTGTCCATGTGGTCTTGAGTGAGACTGCAGGGCGGCATCATGGCTGCAGGTGGCGGTGGAGGTTGAAGGAGATAGTTTAAGTATTGTAGCTTAGCCATTTGAACAACTTGGTCCGTTTGCATTTTGATCGCAGCTTGTTCTTCCCACGAAGAGTGATGATCCACTAGCTCTTTGAGGTTAGCCAAAGCGATAAGATGAGGCAGGCTCGAGAAGATGTCGGTGCGAGGACGGTGGGTCATTGGATCAATACCCATCTGAATTAGCTTCTTCTTTAAGTGAGTGTTCCAGAAATTCTTTATCTCGTTGTCCGTTCGTCCTGGCAGGTGGGTTGCAATCGCAGACCACCTAGAATGTAAGGGGTTAACAATTTCAAAGTATGATCATATATAAAAATTTCAAAACACCCTAATTAGCTTTTAGATTTCGTGAAGGAGGAGAAACGAGGAAATAATATTTTCTCTCCTTCTTATATGGGATATATTAACAAAACTACAAATTAATTCATCTACATTCATGAAAAAGGATTCACATATAAGATTAAAGATTTTCCCTTGTGCTATCATTTTTACTCATTTCGCTCGATTTTCCATTTGGTTTCTTTCATGGTTCCATTGTTCCGTGGCCAAGAAAAAAAACAAAACAATAATATTCCTTTAATCGGTTCTTCATCGCGGGTTAGTGGTTAGCTTAATTTATGGTTTTGGTCTCATCAGCTTTCTTTCTATCTATCTCTGTCTTACTTTTCTTTCAATTATTACCAATTAAAAAACCCAAAACTAAGCCACTAAATCATGAAGTCATCAAACACACCCTTTGCATTTTCCATTCCCTTCCCTAACGAAATTCTTGAACCAGACAGCACTATGTGTGTGTGTGTGGGTGTGTGTGTGTGTGTGAGAGAGAGAGAGAGAGAGAGAGAGAGAGAGAGAGAGAGAGAGTTACTTGTTGCCAAGAATAGAATGAAGATTGAGAATTGTTTGTTCTTCATCTTCAGAAAACTTCCCTCTCTTGATATCAGGTCTGAGGTAGTTTGTCCACCTTAGTCTGCAACTCTTTCCACATCTGTTAAGACCTGCCCAAGAGAAACGTAAACAACAGATATAAGAAAGAGAAGAAGAGAAAATAAAAAGAGCATGCGTGGTCGCATTTTCCCTCGGTTATCAAAAAAATAAGAAAAAGAGTGTGCGAGGGAAGTGTGTTTGTGTGTTGGAGAGAGAGAGAGAGAGAGAGAGAGAGAGAGAGAGAGAGAGAGAGAGAGAGAAACCTGCAAGTTTGGGAAGGGCTCTCCAGCTGCCATGGCCATGTTTGTGGATGTGATCGACGAGTTTTTCATCTTCTTCAGGAGTCCAAGGACCTTTCTTGAGACCACTCTCATCACAGCAAGGAGATCTTCCCATTTCTACTATTACTAATAGTAGAAACCACAAGCCGATATCTATAAATGTTTCCTTATAAATGATTTTGGTTGCCTCCACCAATCCTACCAAATAACTCAAAGCTCACTTTATATATATATATACACACCACACTGTCTCTCCTCTTGTCCTCTTACTATAGACAGCAAGAGAAAATGTCTCACGTGGAAGGTTCTCTTTCCTTTTGGACCAAATATGCCCTTTCTTACCTTTTAATGACTCTTGTATCCCTAACTTAAATAAGTATTTGAACCCCTATTTCATTTGTTAGTCATTCTTCCTTTTTTTTTTTTTTTTTTAGAATTGTTAGTCATTCTTTTAAGACTAGTAATTTGGAACTATTTGATCCACTAACTGAGATGGCATCTTAGTAAGTATAAACCCTTATGATGTTGTAAACTATGCTAATCTAAAATCGAGTTTAAACCATGCTCATAATTTAGTATTTTGAGCCATGTTGTAAATAAATAGTCCAAGTTACTAGTTTCTAAAGTTGGTTAGATATCATGTCATTTGTTACTCTCAGTATTTTGAGCCATGTTAAAAATAACTAATCCAAGTTACTAGTTTCTAAAGTTGGTTAGATATCATGTCATTTGTTACTCTCTCCATTTGGTTATGTTTAACATAAGTGGATTCTTACGTATATCGAGTATTTTGAGCTATGTTGGAAATAACATGTCCAAGTTACTAGTTTCTAAAGTTGGTTAGATATCATGTCATTTGTTACTCTCTCCATTTGGTTATGTTTAACATAAGTGGAATCTTACGTATATCGAGTATTTTGAGCTATGTTGGAAATAATAACATGTCCAAGTTACTAGTTTCTAAAGTTGGTTAGATATCATGTCATTTGTTACTCTCCATATATTAGTCGTCTAATATGTAAATTGTCCTACTTAGAGAATTATAATATCTGTCTTTTTTTAACCGAGAGGGGCGACATTTGAGGAAAGGAAGGTTTACCTATTTATAGTATCCGTCTTTTTCTCCTTTTTTTTTTCTTTTTTTATTGGTTTTTTATCGGATACCACATTGCGTCTGAGACTAATCCTCGCTTGCTGTACTGAGTGTGCCATTGGTCCAAAGAAATTTATATATAGTGAGAGTTGGACACAGGATAACCCGCTAGATGGATCGCTCCACACACGAATTCAGCGATGGTCAAACCACTAAGTCAATCCATTGAGCTGATATCTATCCTCTCCTTGTCTCGCGTCAAATTCTCATCAAATTCATATTCATTTGACAAGGCTAATCATAAAATAACCTCTTTTATTTGATTTTCTAGTTTCTTTCGTGGATAATTTCGCATGCCCATTTGCATTAGATACATGTTTCCCTGCCCAAGTAAGAGATTCATAAACAATAAACATGGTCGAGCTAGATCAGGTAGACCCGTAGACCTCTAGAGTTGAGGTTCATGGATTTCTTAAATACTTCCTCCGTTCCAGGAAAATAGTAAAATATTCTATTTCGGGATGTTTTATTTAAAGAGTCTACTTTAAAAAAATTGATGCTTACAATTTTCATAACATTTCATCTTTGCTCTCCACTTGTGTTGTAAATATTTTGGTTGTGCTAAAATATTTTTGTAATTATGACTAACTTCAATGACACTTATATATCCCTTAATTATTAGACATTTCAAACATAAACTTTTTGAGTAGATGCAATTGAATCACCAACATATCATTCAAGTGAATAATGCTTGAAGATCATCATATGTTGTCTTGTAGGACACTATTGTCACTTCAAGTACCCAATTTTCAATAGATATAACCAATGCTCAATTACTTTCCTTTTTTTCTTTCTTTCTTTCTTATATATACTTGGAAATATATATATATATATATATATATATATATATAAATAGAGAGAGAGAGAGAGAGAGAGAGAGAGAGAGAGAGAGAGAGAGAGAGAGAGAGAGAGATATGTCAGCAAAAAGAGCAGGTGGCAAGTTGTAAGTTGAAAGAGAGGAAGCCATTATAAGGAAGCAAGAGAACCCCACAGTTTCGTCACATTTTTGCATGGAATATATAAAAAGTTTTTCACGTACTACACTAGTAATATGTGTTTTGAAAAAATGGGCTCCTCTTCAACAATTTGTAATGTTTTTTTCCCAACGTTTTGGCCACCTTACTTTCTGCCTTTGCGTGCTCATTAATCTCACAAACGGGTTCAGCTACTCTATACTATAACATCCCTCCAAACATCATCAATGACCAATCAATCACTTGCTCCATCCATCCTTCACGGTCAAACTTGGCAACTCAATCTCACCATTCTCTCGGCTTCGCAATCGGTTAAATATCACATCACTTAATGTAATCATCGTTTTAATATTTGTCGAGATTGCAGTTAAAATACTCCTTTTGTCTCCAAAAGAGATCGATCTCATAACCTACTCTAGTAGATCCAGAACCTCTAGAATTGAGATTTTGAATTTTCTAGATTTTATTGCCGAGATATAACCTACACATTAAAATCTATTGATCATCAATGGTTGGGATCAACAAACTTTAAAATTACGTAATATTGAGGATTGAATCTGCAAACTTTTGTAGCGTGGCCAAATTATAGCCGTAAACTCCAACAACTCTATGTATGCTCAACTCGAGGTTCAAAATCTAATTCAATATGTCCCAAAGCAAAGTTCCTTTCTTAAGCCCTTATAGCCAACTACTAGTACTACTTTCTTCGTTCAAAAATAGATGTCTCATATTCCATTTTGTGAAGTTCCAAAGAACCTTTCCTCTTGGGATGAAAAATTAGGAACGTAATATTGGAGTTTGGCTAACTCTCATAAATGAATGAATCAAGCTTGTTCGTACTTGCAGATGAGTAATCTTATGAAAGTTGTCCATTCCCCTTGATGAATACAAGCTCGGCAATTGTAGGCATTTTTTGGATGTGCGTTTTTGTAAGGTTGTTTGGCATCCCAATTCCAACACCCAGATTTAGAATTGAAAGAACAATTTCAATTCCCGCTAAACTCATTTTATACTTCCAATTCCAAACAATAGGCTTGGAATGAGTAGCACGAGAGGGAACTTCTTAAACCCACCCCATGGGAATATAGACCCTCGCAAATCTTCCAACACCCCCTCGTCAATGGAATCAGACAAAGCCAAGAAACGTAGTTTGCGTATGACATATGGGCTATATGTATGCGGTATCACTCTTGATCGCTCGAGCTAAGATTCACAGCTTAACCTGGAATGTAAATGGTGAAAAAGAAGGCCAAATGCAATTCGTTCAACACAAACCTAATTCTCGTTGCTACCGCCTAAATCGATTCATAGTTTCTTTAGTTTCGACACAGTTTCATTGATTCTTAGTTTTTTTATTCTGGACAACTGTTTCCCTAGGATGTTTTCATCATTCTCTCAACACTAGCTCCGTACACACAGCTAATATGGAAAGATCATACTAAACAGAGGTCCCGTTAAACGAAGCAGTAATGCTACCGATTCCCAAGAACACTGAACTCGCAACGAACCATCCGTCTCGGGAAACGATCAATCCAACAGATTACTAGCAGGCAGCAGGAAGATCAAAAGAACCCTCTAGCCGAAACTGTCCAGCGAAAGAACACTTGCGCTTGATTATGCATGAGACAGCCGTCTCACACACGTTCCCAAACCCCTTTTCACCAAATACCGCAACATGACAAATTCACACCTTCACCAACCATGTGTGGCCTCGGTGGTCTGATTACAGACATCATTGCGTACTACGATAAGCAACAAAAAGGTCATGAACTCAGCAGGCAAACAATTGGGCAATCGCTAAGACAGAGAACAAGGTTGCATTTCTACAATCAAACGCACCAGAATCAACGATACTGCATATGATCAATGGCAATGATAGAAAGTACCAAAACTGTTGCATATATTTCAACGCTGGTAATTTCGGGGAGTAAGTTAAGATTTCACTACATACATTACACGAAGATAGTGACAGGGTCTTCTAGTAAAGTAAATTGACCATTAATGGTATAAGGGTGCTGGTTAGAGGAGAAGTTGGTGAAGGAAAGGGGGAAAAAAACTCTTTTACTTTCACCACCTTGAACACAAACCCATAATTCAACCAAAGAACTCGTCAACTGCATTTGTTCATGTCTTTGTCCTCTTCTATGCAGTCCATTAATACACACACACACACACACACACACACACACACACACACACGGAGATCATGAAAACCAAAACTGACCCTGAATTACGTTCTGATGAAGATCAAACCCTATGGCTATTGCTTAATGGAGCAATACAATACAGTACCCCTTTGCACCAGCAAATCATTAACACGCTGTAGTACTACTATCAGATAGTAAAATTTCTCATTCAATACTGTAACTAATATACAGCTCAATCACTGCGTAAAAATTAGATGCACTAGAATTTCTAGAACTCCATGACCTTTTCCTTCAATATTATGGGTTCCTCAAACAACACACACACAAACCTACATAAAAAATAAAAAAATAATTTTTAAAAAAAAAGAACCTTTTGTATGGTACATTCATGATTGAAATAAGGTATCAAAGTCATTCGACATGGTTGAATGCATAACATCACCCTGAAAACAGGCTGCAATAAAAGGGTAGTACTCAATGCAAAGAAAGTATCACCTAAACATGCATGCATGTACTATGATTCTTAGATATTATACATTGATGTGGAGGTATGCATGTATGTATGTATTGTGGGGCATGTCATGCATGTCGATGATGATTATTCTCTACTACTAAATACTTCCTCCGTTTTTAAATAAGTGTTCTGTTTTAACTTTTTAAAATCAAATTAATTATTTTTCAAATGAAAATATGAAAATAAAAGGTCCAAGTTGTCCATTGAAAGGCAGATATATATCTTACTTCTTTCAAACCTAAACTCGTACATTAACTATTCCAGTATCACCATCAATGGCCACATAAAGGTCAAAGTAAAAAGGACACAGAAAAACATTAGAAAATCTCGCTCTCCCTTTCTCTCCTCTTTTTTTCCTCCCACTTACCTCATATTGCCGTCGGCACAAGTTTTACTTGAGAAAAGAAACTAAGACCAAATTGTTCTTAGGTTAAGGAAAAGAAGAAGACTGTAACCAACAGCCACTCCAGGGAAGTAACTTAAAAGACTTTCCTTAGACAGAAATCTTTTTTTTACTGTGTGTGTGTGTGTGTGAGAGAGAGAGAGAGAGAGAGATAGCTTCTTCAACCAGGGTTCTTTGTCGGGTGGACCATGTCCAAAAAACATTAATAAGAGGAAGAGGTTTAGTTTAAAGGGGGCGTCTGATGTCACATTAAAGAGAGCTTATTCTAATGATTTGTTTTTTAAGGGTCAGCTAAACAACTGATTTGCTTGCTCATTTGGGTTTCTACCCAATACATCTAAATCCAGACTTTGTGTGCCTCCATTGCCACGTCTCTCTCTCTCTCTCTCAGCTTTTTATTATACTCTTTCATCCACATACAATTTTTTAAAAACATATTAGTAATGAGAGTATAAAAATCCCATATATTACTGCTTAATTTAGACTATCACTATGGTTTTATATCTCATTAACTGAGATTTATATTTTTATTTTTATAGATACACTCTCAAAGCTTATATACAGTTTAGAAGGAGACCAACAATGTATATCAAGCTTCAATAGGATTGTACGAGACTGTAGGACCGAAATCCGTCCCTAATGCCACTCCGCCACCCCGAAAAAAACCCCAGCCTCAATTCCACTTTGCACTGTCCAAGAGGTAGCTCAAATTTAAGGGCAGGTTTCATGACCATTCCTAGCAATAATGTATCCTAGCTAAAATTCCACCATATTACAGATGGGGTGAGGCAGGGATCGATCCGGCTTAACCAACCTCATGTTAATCGTTGCAGAACAGTCCCTTCCCTAGCTACCCCGCTTCCCACACCAGTGAACCCCAGCCCCAACACCACCTCACCTTGGCAAGAGGTAGCTCGAATCCAAGGGCAAAATTCGGGACCTTCCTTGGCTAGCAAACAATATATCCCGGCCCAACTATGAACCAGCTAACAGGGGCAGGGGCAGGGGTACCCCATCTCAATTCTCATTGCCACATAACATTCTTAATTACATCCCCATATCTAACCAATCTCTACATATTTCCATATCTGTTTGGCTACTGGATTAACAGCAGCTCAAGCAAGCTTCAAATAGAATAAAGGTCACTTGAATAAGTCACTTGGATTTCCATCAGAAGAACCCAGAGACCAAAGTCGCCTTGTCTTCGATCATAATTTAATAGCTTAAAGAATAAACCACCACAACAATAAAAGATGAAACTTCATGGATTCTGTGCATCCTCTGATTAAAAAAATCTTGACTAAAATAACCTTGGACCAGTGAGTTCTCTCCCTCCAACTAATATGTTGACTGTGACAGTTACTCTCTCGCCATTGTCGTTACACTTGAATAAACAATTGCTAGCAACAACATTAATGCTTTAACAATTACAAACAAACAACAGAACTCACTACAGAGACTGTATATATTACTAATATAATACGACTAATACTAGCTCCTATTACGTCTAATACACGTGAATCGTATTTCTGAGAACAAAACTAAAGCCAACTCAAGCTTTAAATTATTAAAAGCTCAACAACCCTAATGAAAAGATCACCCCAAAAAAAAATGAGATGCGGGTCCAACAAATCTGTGACAATTTCATCGTATCTTTATAGTTTTGAGGTTATTACTCAAAACTCAACTCAACCTCAGTCACACAACTATTTACGTGGTTATAATGAAATATTTTTTTCACGTTCATGTTCATAAGAGATACATTGGACGGTGAGACTACTTAACTCAACTCAACCTCCTTCAGACAACTATGATCGGAAACACTCGATTCCTCTTGTAGGACTCTCGAAAATCATTTTACTCTGTGTGCTGCCTAGGTTAATGCTAAACAATACATAGTCAACATTGTTACATTAAGAGACTAGTTTAAACATTGATCGATTACTTCCAACATGAAACTAAGACTTCTAGTAATTGATTCCATATTTAATCTGTAGAAGTACTAATCTTCTTCAATACTTCTCATGTTTCTATACATGATTACCCTAGATAAAGTTTTTCCCAACGGTTATGTCCAACAATTTGGGAAACGGATTCTTTATGGCTTGTGGTATAAGCAGCCACCATAATAATATAATATCTATACATTATATAAACGATATAATTTAATGTATATATTATACAAACAATATGAACGAATTGAATTAAAAAATTATAATTACAGATAATTTGTAATCTACTAAATCATTGTTTTAAGCAATCAACCACTACGTCTTATTTTGTTGGCTTAACTTCCATCGGCAATGACATCACGATATAACAGCTAAGGACAATGAAAGATAGTGAGTCTGACAGTTAATCACCATTTACCACCACCAATAACACCTCAAAAAAATTCAACTTCATTAAAAAATGACATACATACATATAATATGTATATGGTGAATGTAAATGACTAATTGAAAATTGCAACAGGCATAGACCAAAGACATATCATTAACTTGAGACACATGACAGATACCTGTTCCCAAATTTTTGAAGAGCATAATTCCATCACAAGTGTGTGTAACGAATGACATTTAACTGAGAGGTTTTGAAGTGCCAAAGCTACCTCAAATATGGCAGCACACTGCACTAGTCGTTCGCCATCTTGGAAGGGTTCATGCAGCCTTACCAAAAGATGCTTGGAACCTAACATACCGGTAAACATTTAGGCAAATGACCATTCAAACATTAAGATCAGCTCTATTACTCATTAAATTTTTTGCAGAAGATAATAATCAAGAGTAATGAGGTCAAACACTATAACCGAATATGAAAAGCATGCATTTTTGTTTTCTCCAAAATGGCAAAAGCAAAAAGAAAAAGGGAAGGGACGAAAATCCTGAATTGATAAGGCACATATATCAGCATTTACCAAGTTCTAACGCCACAAACTGAAAATGGAAAGGATCCCCATAAGAATATCATCAGATGAAACCCGGATGTGACAAGTGATGACCTTTCCGATTTATCGTAGAAGTATGGGCCGAATATAAGTTTGGATTATGATGGTTGTTCTAATTACTGTGTTACCAATTACGTAAAATTTAAACTACATATTAGTACATGGAAAATGCTAGCATATGTATCAGTTTGCCGTATACAAATGTATACATATGTATCCGTTTGCTGTATATACATGAGTACTGGTTTTACCATTAACAGAGTCTTAAAGATTAATCGCTCATGTGAATTTTCATATGCCGACTGGATCAGTGGTAATTGGGTCTTAGTGTCTTACCCTCCTAACGATTATGATTGTCATGTTAAGGTATTCTATGACCACAAATTTTAATTGTTGTAGTAGGTTTACAAATGCTTTTATTTACAATTTGGCTACCAAGTGGCAACCTATAACTAAAGTTGAACTCTAATCTTTGAAGCAAGCTCATATGCAAACTATGATCCCGCGTAAACGTGTCCTATTGGAATTATCCTATCATCAAAAACAAAGCTTCTACTCATTGTCTGAAATCATGCAATGATCCTCCTTCAAGATGCTTCTAATTAGATTTTTTTAATCATGATGCATCATTATATTAATAAAGTCTATTTACATATAGAATTTTTCAGATATATTAACAGGCAACGATTACATTATTCACTTAATAGACTTATATACATTAGTATGATATACTCCTATATATAACAGTGCCAAAGCAAATCTATCTAGTATTCAAATTGTATAAGGCTTAGTTAAACACTAAATTGGTTGGGGTGGGGTAGCAGGGAACAAGTATCTTACAAGGAACACAAACTTAGAAATATATAACATATAATCTATGATTAAAAAGATAGTATGTATATGCCACAATCATACAGTATAAAGGAGAAATACAAGAAGGGCATCATCAAGTAGTATAGAGACGTATAATTTTAAAACCTGATTGTAAAGTTAGGGTTGCTAATTACATAAAATCTTAGCTATTCTCTGGAGTTGGCGTAATCTTGACAAGATTAGGGAGGGTATACTTGCTTAAAAGATTAGAGTTCAACTTAAGCTCCATTTGAAGTATAGCAAATCCTGAATCCCAAAAAAGATACACAGGCTTGTTAAGGTACCCTTTTCCTATAGAAGTGTTGACAAATTTGCTATGGAAGTTGGAATCCTTTCGAGTTTGGGATTCCAATCCTCTTGATAATGATACAGATCAGGACGCCACCTCTGGGTGAATCTGTCAGTGCGGTTCTGGTGATCTTCCTTGACCACCCAGGAGGAGGTGACCGTGCAGTTTAGGTCTCCTCCTCGCGAATGTCTCTGTTCCATTAATGACTCTGTTTCTGGTTGAATAGCTCTAATATCATGTAAATCAACACACAACAATTATAACGTGGTAGGGGGAGAGAAAATAATACTAACTCAATTATCTTGTTAGCTCTTGTTAAACTGAACTGATTACAACATCGTTAACATCAATGGTGAACCAGATGGGATTCAAATCCTAAACCCGACAGGATTCCAACCTTACCAAAAGGATTCCCAACTTCAATAACAAAATTCATAACGTCCTATGTGTAGACTATTCAGTTCAGGATCCCCCACACAGCACCTTAAGAAGACACAATGAACATTCGGTATATTGTATGGGTGAAAATAGATAACATCCTATCAATAAGGTAATTCAACTTTGTTCTTTATCAAGTGCCCAAAGATTCAGGGTATCTTAAATAAGATACAGACATTTTGAATTCAAGGATTGTTGAGCCATATTTGTTTGGCTTAAAATCCAAAACAAAAACTTATCCTCAGCATTCAAAGTTCAAACCAACAACCACCGCGGGCCTCTTCAAACACTAAACATAATAGGCCAAGAGGCCCTGTACAACAATCTCATTCTACAATGTGACTCTTGGTCCAGACAATGCTTGGGCCAGAAACAAATAAGAAAAAAGGGGCCCAAAACTTGACTCTACAACCCTTTCCTACTTTAAGAACATTTTCTATTTTAAGATCAACTAAAGTCAAGTGGGCCTCTGCCCCAACTAACTATGAATCAAATCCTTTTTTGCCATAAAGTTTTGACTAGCGAAAGATTTTCTCTTAAACCAAAAGCAGCAACCATCACTCTCGCTAATCACAATCCATTGTAGTTTGCTCTTCCCTACTCTATACACATTAATATTTATAGAATCTGTACCCAACCTCAGAACTATTTATAGCCCACTGTTGTACAAGTACTTTTATCTCAATTCTCCCTAGGTGGAGGCGTGGAGCTACTGTTTATTTCATTTCAAATTTTATTGCTCCTAAATTCATCCTCACATTGTCATATTAGTTACACTAATGGACAAGTCTCATATTTTCTGCCCAAACATCTCATGAAAGTAAAGTAAAGCTCAACTAATACCCCGGCTCCAACTTCAACTTTACAAATTTACACACACGACGTGTAAAACATCATTGTTTTAAACAGGGTTTGCTATTCCTCTACTTTAGCAACAAAATAACACTCACCACAGCACCGGCCGAACAACAACCAATGGAGATCAAGATGAGGAAATCAGATCCCAAAACATAGCATGGGCAATAAAGAGAACTGGAATCGAGTGAAATACAAGAAATTAGAGAACACAAAATACCCAGAACTATGAGGATTGCAATCTCAGGAAAAATAAAAATTAAAAAAAAAAAGAACAAAAACAAGTACAAGCCACTACAATTCTGTACCAATTGAACCACTATAAGAAACAGTCAACCAAGAAGCAGAAAAAGTAAGCAGCTGAAAGAATAAGGCAGAGCAGAAAATGTATAATGTCCTTGGAAAATAAGTTCTAAATGCAGCTAATAAAAAGAAGAGAACTTTCATCTGGGGGTTTTCATTTGCAACACTTATTTACAATTTATCATGGAACTACAAGAGTAAGTATATCAAAAATGTACGTTAGCAGAATACAAGATACCAGAACGTACCTACCAGATGTCTAATAATACTTTTGCACCTCTCAGTATGTACGTGAGGCAGAAGACAGAAACACACTAATGCAGAGGGAGACTTGAAAGATTTCAAACAGCTGCAAATAAACAATAATATGAATGCTGATATGTATACGGAGAGAGCCTCTGTGTGTGAGTATGTGCGTGTGTGTATGTGCGGGAGCGCGTGTGTGTGTGTGTGAGAGAGAGAGAGAGAGAGAGCTTTCATGGGTGTATATATAAATAAGGAAGTCTTTAGGATACAGAAGTGCAAAGTAGGCAGCATCTAGTCAAAGATTCTCAAATGTGTTGCAGCTGGTGTCAAGATTAAAGATGTCATGAGGGGAGTTAGTGAGGTGAGGGAGAGGACTAAAAACTAATAAAATATTATTGACATGATATGGTATCACTAGCTTGATACAATTACGCTTAGGTCTGATCTTTTGTAAGAAAATGCCATAGCTATGTATTCTGTCGTGAGAGCTCACATGGCTCTTTAATAGCGCCATGAGATAACAAGTCTTACAATAACAGATATCAAGTCAAAGAAACAAACTACTTTTAAGGTTAGTCAAGGACATCCACAACCAACTAAATGAAACAATATCGTACAGGTTTCTAAGTCATGGCGCCATAATCCGATAAAAATGCGATTTGAAAGATTTATCACAAATTTTGATGGAGAAATTAATATCAACAGCAGGCAATAAGTCAATACCTTGTTCTCATTCTCACGGAGAGAACTCTGGTAAGGAGGTAGTTTCAAACATCAACCACTCTGAAGATCCACATGGGAACCACTACAAACATCAGTGCAAGAGATGTGTATTTTTATTACCTTGCTACCACATTTTTTCCAGACTGATAAGACCATTTTTCAAACAAAGAAGTTAATGTCCCCCAATAGATCACATGTCAGGGAGCTTTTTCCCAAAGGTACCCTCTGGGTAAATGCTCAATAAAAGATGCCAACTATTTTTGGGCTGGAAGTCCAGTGGATTACACAGTATAATTATGACTTTAGAAGTATGGGTTGGCTGAAAAGAGGTTCCTAATGCCAACCCCAATTTTGAAAATCCTGCCAGAGAAACCAAATGATGCAAGATCCAAGTCAACACACGCTCTTCTGACCTTGATCTATGTTGATAGTCAACTCTGTAGCACACATTTGTTTGAATCTATGAATCCATCTTCTCTAACCAGTCCACATAAAATAAAGGACCTGGTACCAATAATTCAACAACAGAAGTATTTTAGTCAAATTAGTACCATGAAGCTGGCAATATCCCATCTTAGAGGCCAGAATACTAAGTCAAGGTTGCTGAATAATCAAATAACGGCACATGCCTTTGAACACGATTCTTTCGTCCCCACTGCCAAGTTGGCTGGGGAAAGTTTAAGTTGAAAGATGAATTGTTTATAGCAAAACCCTCACCGCAAAGAATGGCTTTCCAGAGTCCTTATCTGATTTGACTAGTGAGATTATGAAAGAGGCTTTGAGAGAATGGGAGGCAGTCTTCAGTAGGGAAGGCTTCATCTAAGGTATGCGGTCTCTTCCCTCTCTAGGTCTTAGTAGTCGCGAGTTGCTAGTCCTTTTTCACTTCATTTGATCTTGATCCAAAAGAAGATCGGACAAGGCCTTCTTTACTTCCTCTCTTTAGGAAGTCTATTTTTAGACATCTCAATTCCACATCAAATGCTGAACTTTCCTCACTTGAGAAGTCAGATTATATACATAGAAAAGAGTTCATCTGAAGAAGAGCTCCTTTTAAGATCAACTCCTTTTAGCTCTTTGTCTACTTTCAATACCAATTACCAGCCCTCTCCTTTGAGAAAGCAAATTCTCAATTAGTAAGGATAACGGAGATCATCTCTATTCTGAGTGCAATCCACAGATTCACCAAGACTGGCAATAAAGTGCATTGATATCGGTGCAATTCTACTCTTGGGTGGTGCCTTCAGTAATCCATGTTGTCTTTGCTAGGGAAAGCTGAAAGAAATATTGCTATACATTTGAAGCTAGTTGCTGATAGGCCAGGATAAGACACATACTGTACTCAACGGCCATACAACAACAGCATCTGCTTGAGCAAGCTACATGTATCTTTTTTCCCAGTAAATACTGGCTAGATCATGTCTATTAATCCCCAAGCAACTCTATAATTGCTGTCCATGGCCTTGCCTTACATCAAGCATTGCAGTCGATGTTCATAGTATCACTCTAATCGAAAGTAACAGAAGAAATAAATTATGGGAAGAAGGGAGCTTCATCATTGTAAGCCTGCTCAGTTCTTAAATCAATTCCGCCTGTTGCATCATGCACAGTTTCCATAGTATGACAGCATACCATGTATTCATGAGATTTGAAGAAAATCTCCTCCAATCATGACAAGCAATGCTGCAAATGTACCATGAATGCAACACCACAAAAAAAGAAAACACAATATAAACTACTCTCAGGATTGAGTCACTAGTTCAGGGTTTAAGACAATTTAATTTAACATATGGTCATCTTGGAAAAGAATGTGGAGGAATGAGTTCGTTCACTCCAAGACATACCACACAGTGTCAAACAGAAAAATATCATAGGACTTTCAATCGACTTGTGACAATGAAGCCCATTCATCTTTTTTTTCCTTTTTAATGCATTCCTACTCTTTAACTGAAGTTGGAAAAAACAATTGAAACATATACTGCACTATAAATGAGCAAGTGAAACCTTCGACAAGCCAAATGCTGCAATATATCTTGCAATTACCACAATCTGTATCAAAATAAGATATTGCAAGTAGCACATATGCCATAGACTACACTGCAACATCTACAATAAAATTGCCACTATGTTCACACTTCAACTTCAGCATGGTCAATGGTTTTAGAAGAAAGCCCAGTATGGCAGTATCCTGCATTATGCACCGTAGGATGGAAGACTGATGATACATGGGGATCCCTCCTAGAGATTTACTTCTCATAAACAAATGCTATTGCATTGATTCACCTTTTCCAACTTTAAAAGCCATTCAATCGTGCAGCCATTCATGGCCCACCGCCCACATTAATAAGTTTCAATCTCATGCACATATCAATTTTAACACCCAAATCGTCATATCTAGAAGATAAAAGGCTCTAGTCAAGTTCAGTTTTTAGTTGTCTTCCACAATTTTGATGATATTTCTCTCTATCAAATGTATATGCAGACACATATATTTAACCTCAGAGACTGCTTCAGCAGGTTCCATGTCTACTAAGAGGCCTTGTGTTCAATGGTATGGGATAAATATTCAATCTACCTCAATTCAAATATGAACAGATGTGAGGGATGTGCTGGATTCCTGGCCTTGACCTCCACACGGTTCTGAAATGCACACTTCTAAGGTGAAGCAACATGCAAGAGCTTGCCAACTGGCTTTGGCAACATGCAAGAGCTTGCCAAACCTGGCTTTTGAATCCTTCAAGGTGTGTATGTACACACAAATATACCATTGTTTACATTGATTGTCCTTTTACTATGACTCGCCCCTTTTTACACAAACAAATTTCTATCCTTGCATGTAAATGTGAACAAATCCTTTAGCAATCAGTCATTCCAAGAAACACGACAAAACAACATCCCAGACATTAAGAAAAAACTGGAACAACGGCTCCATTAAGTTGAGTTGCTCCAAGCGAATGCACAAAGCAAAATGTCATATACCGTTAACCATCCTCCTTTCACTTTCTAGATTCTCACGGAGTGGGCTTGCAATATGTAGGAATTTTGTTTATCATATCGATCTTCATCTCCTTTAATAAATCCGATGCTAATCATCAAAAACAACTGCTGCCCACAAGTTGTTTGCTGTTATTCCTAAATCAAATCACAGGCCACAAACAAATAATGGAATCTATAATTTCCAGTTATGCTTTCATTTCCTTTCCTAATGTATGAAGGCATTGGAGGGAACCTCTTTCTGGTTATCAAAAATACATCAGCTTGTGTATACAGGAGGCTTCAATTGAAGATTTAAAGAGAACAAAATATAATGATCTTCAGATTGACGCTTAAGACATGGTCGGTTCAGTGCTGTCAAGCCTGAGAACACCAATACCAGACCTACATTTTGGTTCCTTCAAAGTGTGATACTGACTATGACTACGACGGATGACCTACAGTTTGGCTTGATGCTGTTGATTGCAGGGATGGAGGAAGCATAAGGCCAAGGGGGGCCATGGCCCCTCTTCTTCTTTGAGTAGTCTGTGAGCAGGTAGTATGTTATGGCTATGATTTAAGGGTGAATTAAGATAGTGGCCCCTGTGTAAGTATATGAAGTATAAGTAGAAGAGAGAGGGCAAATGATTGGACAACAAGGTAGATGTGCACAGAGGTTTTGAATAATTCTTTTGGAAAGTTATATACTGCTAGTACTTATCAAAAGTTATATACTACTAGTAATAGTTGCTCTATCAGTTTTTAGCTACTTGTTCCTTTAATACTCCTTTCGTCTTAAAAAATCACATTTTCTAATTTGGTTTGTTCCTAAATAGGAGCACATATCTGAACTCAAAGCTTCAAATTTCTAAAAAAATTATTTCTTTATTTTCAAAGATATCATATTTAACTAATATGTCATACAAACAAACAAAAAATTGAAGCACAATTTAACAGAAATATAAAAATAGAAAAGTACAATATAAAACAGTTTAAATTGTCAAATGTAATCTTTTTTAGGATGAAGGTTGTATATTATACAAGCTAATTGAGTATACTCATTGACAATTTAAACTGTTTTTTTTTTAATATAAAAATAGAAAACTGTTTTTTTAAATTGTCAACTGTAATCTTTTTTTAATGGGTTCACTTCCCCGCCCTTTTAAACTGTCGTCTCAATCCCATAAAAAGAATCATGCTTGCCCTTTTAATTTGTCTCATTTCTAAATTAGAGTCAAACTTTTCATTATGTTTTTCAATTTTTTCTTTTTCTTCCCAAAAGAGAATGTTGCTCACCTCAAATAAAATGTACTCTTAAGTGTAATAAGGAACATATATGAAAGTAAAAGTACGCCATCAAAACCATTGACTTTCAATATATTAATATATGACTACTTATTGATACGGAAGAAATATTAGAGTACAAAGTGAAGTTCTTTGTAGTAATACAAAGAGCTAGTCTATCTTACTACCTACTTGGTCTAGTAGAGTTTATACTAGAGTAGAATTTATATTTATTTAGGTCAAGCCTCACTAAAAGAAACATAGAGCACCATATTCCATATTCGTACTATTACCGCTCCTTTGTTTCAAAGAAAAAGAAAAGCGAATTATATGCTTATGACTAAACATTTATACAATATATTTTGGCCCCTGTGAAGACGAACTTCTGGCTTCATCCCTGGTTGATTGGTAAAATTTGAGTAAGTTTTATGCACACTCCAAGGACTATCAGCTTGCTGAAAACAATTTTTATTTTTATTTTTCTTCCTCGCCAACAATTATGAAAATTAAGTAAACAAACATTGCAAGGAGAGTAAAGAAAAAAAGTTCACCATTCATAATTCAGTCGAATAAAATATACAGTTGGAAGCAGCTCTCAAACAATGAAAACTTTTGATGCTTGTTTGCATCAAATTTCCAAATACAATACAGAAAGTTACCTCTTCTACACATTGGGCTCCTCAAACTGTCATCAGAGGATGAAATATATAGGATACACAATGGGAATTGAAAACTTTTGCCTCAGCTCAAGGATTTAAAACTTGATTTTCCTGAATCATTGCATTCTCCAGGCAAAATCGACCAGTTGGGTGCCCACTTTTTTCCGGTTAACCAAAGCCAACTGACTAAACAGCTCACAATGTCTGGAAGTCATCCGCATTCACCCCCTCCTCGTCTCCTTGCAATCGAAACTTCTACCTCAGTTCTAGTGTTTCAGACTAAATATTCACTGGATCAATCCGTTTGCTTTCCGGCAAAATGGACCAATTCGGGGATTGAACAGCTCGCAACCACCGAAAATCATCCACATTGGCCCAATTCCCTGTCTCCTCGTCAAGATTGGACTCCTTAAGATATCTCTCAATTCCATCATAACACAAACAATACGGCGCAAACCTCACACTACCGCTATCTTCGATTATTGGCCGACTCCTGACCCGAAGATAAAAATCGCTCTCTTTAGCATGATGAATCCTAATCTGATGAGAAGCCAGCACAAAAACACAACCCTCAGCTTCCTCAATCAAAACCGACCCGAAAACAGGCCCAACATAAACCTTACAATTCTTCAGCCTATTGATAAACAATGCCCTCAAACAACCCTTCAATCTAACCTCACAATCACTCAAATCCGAAAGACTAAATTCCCCAATACTTTCCTCCTCCAAATCACCCCCAAATTCCTTTTCCAAAACCTCACTCTGTTTCCCCCTAAACCCCGGCGAATCAAAAACCCTAGAACTAGATTTACTCTTTTCCTCAACATCAGAGGAATCAACAATGTGGGTCTTGCTAACAGCAGTGGAAAGACTGAATCGCCCATTATTTTCACCTGCATTACCCTCAACAGTAACGACATCGAGATCAGCTTTTTTTGCCGATTTGTTCTTAAAAGAGAATTTCTTCTTGGGAATGACTTTGGCGTTGACGGAATCTAGGGTTTGTTTGAGATCTTGAATGGCTTTGAGGCAGGTGCGGACTTCGTAAGACGGGAGGAAGTAGGAGTTGTCGGCTAGGAGTTTCTCGAGGTGGGAGATGGAGAGAGAGACGTTATCGAGGTCGGATTTGGAATTAGGATTTGGGGGGGACTGGTTGTTGATGAGAGTGAGTTGGGATTCGATTGAGTGTTTGGAGGTTGAGAAAACAGAGAGAAAGGATTGAGTGGATTCGAAGGATGGGAGTGGGGTTTCGGAATCGGCTGTGTTGGGTTTGGTGGAGAGGCGAGATTGGTGGAGGTTGGTGAGCCGGGAGATCATTGCGGCATGCTTGCGTTGGGTGGTAGGGTCTATGGTTTGGTCCGGGGCGGTGACGGTGGATTTTGTGAGGGATTGTTCGTCGTCAGCCATTGCTCGGTGGCGGTGGCGGGGTGGCGGTCAGCTCTATATTGTTAAGATATGGGGGAGTTTTCAAACCCAAGCAAAAAGCAAAATGTTAACCAGTGTCTCAAACCAAAAAAAAAAAAGGTAAATTACAATTTGGTCATCCTACTTTGACAGAAAATTCATTAAGCTCACTCTACAAATTTTTTTCTCAATTTCATCACTATACTTGACATATTGAGTCAATAAGCTCACCGCACTTAACTTCCGTTAGTTTTGTTGGATGGAGGGCTATAAAAAGACCAAAATACCCTTTACCTTAAATTTCTATATAGTCACCCTACTTTGACAGAAAATACATTAAAATTAATAGTATAAAATTTTGTATATAAAATATTTAAAATAATCAAATCCGTTAAATAAGTTATTTCAAATATAATAAAATAATATAATTTTAGACTAATTCTTAAAAATATTAAACAAAAATTAGGTTAACTTACCAGAATTTTTAATCAAAATTAATAAAAGATTATGTTGGTCTTTTCTAAAGCAATAAATTCTTTAGCTTGACTTTTTTTTATATATATAAAACTAATTATACTAAACAAATACATTAAATTATTATGAGATAGTTATTATTGTAGAATAAAGTAAGCTTAAAATATTATTATAAATTATTCATAAGTAATTATAGATATTTAAATAAGAGTTAATGGCACCACTAGAAAAAATCCGTTAAGTCAATCATGTGGTACATACTATTTTTCAAGGGTATTATGAAAATTTTCTAAGAAATTTAATTATAACAATTTTTTTATCTTAATCTAATTAAAAGTATTAGTCATTTATCTCAATGTAGTTATAATATTAAATATTAATGTTAATTTAATTAGGATTAGTAATATATTAAATATTAATGTTAATTTAATTAAGATTAGTAATAGTGTTCAAACAAAATTAGAATTAGTAATTATTACATTAATTGGTCAAATAAAAAAAAAACTTAAACAATCATAACCATTTACCCATCACTTTCCTTCCCGTCTTTGACTTCCCCCCCCCCCCAGCTCCAATATCCCCAATTCCACCATTATCGACTTCAAAGGCTTTAACGATGACGATGACCTCGACGACTCTCTCCACCTTCTCTCCTATCTCATCCACCTCCCATCATTCTATCCACCCCCTCCGATCCGGAATCACCTTTCTTTCCCGACATGCTCAAATTACGAGCTGTCACTTTCTCATTCTAATCAGCTCTGAGTGGGTAGATTAGATCTGAATCATCTCTCTAACCAGTATGAAATAGCATATTATTGAATATCCGAATGGATCTTTGATCGATAGAAATGAGAATAACGAAGATCGAGTTGAGGATGAATTTTAAGAAGAAAATTCGGCTAGAAGTGAGCTAAAGGGCCATTGCCGAAAATCGTGGTCGATCGCCTCAACCATAGTAGTGGGCTTATCAAACTTTCTTTCATCGAGGGTACGACACTAGGCTGAAATCGATTTAGCGGCCCTGGTAACCCTAACAGACGTTACTGTGAAATTTTGACAGATTGGCATATGTGTGTTGTAGCAATTGGGCCTAGCGTTATGATTCTGATGATTTCTTCGCTGAGTGTTTCAAGAAGGGTTGTGGATCTTACATGATTTTGGTCCATTTGGATTTCAAAAAATTGGATCGATTTGGGGTTCTTGAAGGAGCTAGGGGGTATGTGCAGATTGAGCTTGGAATGAAGAGATGCTGATTTGGGTGTTTGATCTTCTTCCCTAGTTGCTCAATTTTTGGATTTTTGTTTGTTCTTGATTGCAATGAATTTTAATATTTTAGTAATGACATTTTCGTGTTTTTAGGTTAATTTTAAACTTTTTATTCAAAAATCAGGATGTAGTGATGAACTTGATATTTATGTCTAAGTGCAGTGATTAAATTGATAGTTATTAATAAGGGTATTTTTGGAATTTTAAAAAAATAGTAAGTTTTTCATCCAATAATCTGGATGGAGTGATTAACGTGGAATTTATGCCAAGTATAGTGATGAAATTGAGAAAAAAAATTGTAGGGTGAGCGTAATGAATTTTCTGTCAAAGTAGGGTGACTAAATTGCGATTTAAGCCACAAAAAAAAAAAAAAGGGTTAATGACATTACAAGTCTGGACTATGACCAATTTCCTCAGTAATTCCTTAACAATTTTTTTTAAATTTTAATTCCTTGACTATGAAAATTAGACACGGTTGGTCCTTTTGTTGGATGCCGTTAGTATTTTTCCGTTAAGTCCGTCATGTGCCCATCACGTGCCTTTGGTTAAAGGTATTTATGGAATTTCACGTGCAAAGATATTTTCTAATACTTAAAACAATGTATTATTTTCTCTCTCTCCCCCCCCCCACACACACACGAAATGGGTGAGATTTTAATTCTTCATTCTTATCATTTCCTTCCAGAATTCAAATTGCTCAAACCATTTCCTTCCTCATGGACACCGACAGCGACTTTGTTTGGTTCCCCTGCACCTGCCGCTACATCTGCCCCCCCCCACACCACCTTCATTTTCTTTTCTTTTTCCGAGGCCATTCGAGAGGCCATTTTGGATTGGAGTTTGGATTGGAGGCGCTCAGTATCGGACATGACGACTTCGATATACTTTTATTCTTGTTCCATGTAGACGTCCATGTGGCGAATGGCTACTTTGTCGTTGAGGTTGGACATCCAGTTGTAGGGGTCATCCCAAGTGAGATCGTAGAAGGTGAATATCGTGGACTTTGATGGTGGTTTTAGGGGTGTGGATGTGGTTGGTGACGGTTGTGGTTTCTGAGGTTTATAGTGGGCGGAACGGAGGGGAGGAGCTGGCGTTGGAGGAGGGTATAGGTGCCGGCGGTGGTGCCGGAGAATTGGAAGGTAAGAAGCTCGAACGGAGCAAATCTGAGGACGATCGCTGGCGATGATGAAAAATCGTGGGTAGATCTGGGTTTTGATTTTGAACTGGGTTTCGTTTTTTGATTTGGTTCTGAATTTGGTTGATTTTCATAGTTGATACATGTTTGGGTATTATCAGAGAGAGAAAGAGAGAAATCAAAGACGATGAAGACATTGCCGCCGGTGACTACAATTTGTTTCTCAGTCCATGGCGGTGGCAACTTTTCTAGATCTGCAAATTTGAAACAGTGGGATTAGGTTGTTTCGAGCATCGTGGTGAGGTTTCTGGAGATTTCTTTTGGTCGTGTTTTTTGTAATGGGTCATTTTTAGCTTGTTTCTTGGTTATTCAGTTAAATTTTAATGGTGTTGGTGTTGGAGTTGGTGGTGAGAAAATGATGGGGTGGTAATGTCCGGTGGCAGTGGTGTAGAGGAGAAGATAGTGGTGGAGGGTATGACTGGTGTTGGGAATAATTTGGATTATGGGATAAATTGAAAAATTAAAGGAATGGGATGAAGATATGTGTGGGTGGTGGGGGAGAAATTCCAATAATACCCTTGAACAGAGTGATGAAATTACTTTAACACCCTTAAATAATGGCATGTGCCTTGCATGAAATTCCAATAATGCCCAAAAAAAAGTCAGGTGCCTTGCACATGACAGACTTAACGGAAAAATACTAACGACATCCACCAAAAGAACTAGCCACGTGACTTTTTGGTACTCAAGGGACTGATGTTTGAAAAAAAATTTTTAAGGGACTACTGGTGAAATCGGTCATAGTCGAGGGACTTGTAGTGTCATTAACCCAACTAAAAATTTAAATTAAAAAAAAGGGTGCTAAATACTGCCCCAAATTTTATTAAATAAGTATAGCCTTTTTAAAGACCAAATTTTTTTTTTTTTTTGAGAAACTAAAATCCAATATTATAATTTATAAATCAAGGTGCGGAATTACAATCTTCTTGAAGGAAAGAACAAATAAAAGGAGCAAAAAAATAAACACCAAGATAAGATTGTGAAAGAGTTGCATGAGTAAGTGAACGTGCAACTCTGTTTGCTTGCCTCCTCACAAGCAAACGAGACTTGGAAAGAAGCCTCGTGAAGTATAAAAAGATGAGTGAGATACGAGTTCACTAAGATTCAAAGATGAGCTTTTTATAGCATCCACTCTCAGCTTTGAGTCCGATTCAATAATGGTAGAAGTATAACCCATGTTCGATACGAGTTGACCCCTTGTTATTTTTGAAGATAATTCCAGAGGAAAGACAATTTGATACAAATCAATTATTAAATGATAAGGTATCATTAGTAGAAGATCTTAAGCATAACCTTCTAAGTATTTTACAATTTTGTGATAAATGTATGAAGTGTCTCTGTACATCTTCTCAATGTTTTATTAAATATTGAGAATCAAATTCTACTTTGCTTACTTAGAAAAGGAAATGTTTTTGTTACTAACCTAATGTCTCTTAAAAGTATTTCCCAAGTCTGTCTTTTAGTAAAAATACCAGGGAAGCATGTGGGTTATGGCATAAAAGGCTTTCTCATCTTAATTTAAAGGGTGGTTAATTCCACTATTGGTCCCTGAAGTTTGGGTCTTTTCACCAATAGTCTCCGATCTTAGACTTGTATTACCACTACCCAAAGTATCCATTTTTTGCACACCGCTGGTCCCTGTGTTGGACGGCATTAGGAATGGGACCGTTAAGTGGGCATGTGCGAACTCATGTGATTTTTAATGAGGGCAAAAAGGTCAATTTTGTTTAACCCTAAAAACTAATATTTTTCTTTCCAAACCCATCTCCTCGCTAATAGACGACCACATCTCCAGTCACATTCCTCAGTGCCAGCGAGCTGTGCCATAGCTTGGGAACTCCCTCTTCGAATGTGTTGCCTTCATCCAATCATCCCACTAATGGTATGTAATCATTAGTGCTCAACAGAAACTCACCGAAGCCGAAAACTTAGTCGGCAGAACCAGCGAGTTGACTCCCAAAAAAGTGAAATTAAGCAGGCTAATCGAATCACCGCCCACAGATCGACCAGTGTGCTCAGGCCATCAGTCACCTCCTTCACTACAGATGCTACCTCATCTATGCTTACATGAATCTGCTGCTTATTGTCCCTTTCCCGGATCGTTACGGAGGACGTTGAATCCACAGTAATAACAAGAAGAACCCCAATTTCATGGGCTACACCATTTTTCGTGGAGGGGAGAGAGACCTCCACCTCTCTAGGTTCTACGGGCTTTTCATGTGCAACAAGGGCTACACCACTTTTCGTCATTGCGAATTCGGGAACGAAAACCGTCGTGGAAGACGACACCAACCAACCCAGGAGATTTTATGACTACGAGCGAATTCGAGTTACTAGATTTGCTTAAAACCCTAGATTTTGAATATCTTTCAAAAATTACAGACTAGATTTTGAATATCTTTTGATAAAAAAGAAGGATTCGAAATTGAATTGTGGAATGTGGGCTTTCAATTTTGGTTTGGAATTCAAAAAATGGACATATACCCATTAATCAATACCCATCGTGATCCTACTTAAACTTTATTTGGTCATAAACTTTATTTTGTACTATAATTTTCGATGAGTTTTAGGTTTGGCTGTTGTCGGAGAAGAAGAAGAGTATGAGTTTTGGTTTGGCCATTGCCGGAGAAGAAGAAGAGAATAAGAATACTCTATTTGGATATGGTCCCCTTACTTTTGATAATATTACACATGGCCCCTTTGCCTTTAATACGATTGCACAAACATAACAAATAAAGTATTTCATTGGAATGGAAATGACTTCTTTGCCCTCCTAAAATATCACGTGAGTGAGCACATGCTCACTTAACGGTCCCAACCTAACGCCGTCCAACACAGGGACCAGCGGTGTGCAAAAAATGGATACTTTGGGTAGTGGTGATGCAAGTCTAAGATTGGGGACTATTGGTGAAACGTCCCAAACTTCAGAGATCAATGGTGGAATTAACCCTAATTTAAAATACTTTTCAAAACTTTCCAAGAGTAATCTTGTGAATGGTCTTCCTTCTGTTTTGGTCTCTCATGACCAAAAATGGAAGGCTTGTGCTTTAGGTAAACTTTTAAAAACATATTTTAAACATAAGTCTTGTCTTTCAACTAAACGTCCTCTCCAATTATTGCACATGGATCTGTTTGGACCCATTACAACCACCAATTTGGGAGGAAGCAAATACACACTAATAGAAGTCGACGACTATTCAATATACACATGGGTTGAGATGGTGCACTCTAAAAATGAAACGGATCACATCGCAACTTTACTATTTCGACTACTACAAACTCAAAATGAGAGTGACATAATCCGTATCCGCTCAGATAGTGGAGGAAAACTCAAATGACAAGGAGTGGATAAGTACTGTGATGATCATCGAATCGATCATAACTTTTCAGTTGTCGGATACCTCAGCGAAATGGTATGGCTGAATGGAGAAACAAAACGTTGATTGAAGCTCAAAAACAATGATAACTAAAGCTAAGTTGCCTAAGTACTTTTGGGCAGAAGTTGTGAACATAGCTTGCTTTACGCAGAAAAAAAAAAAATCAACAAATTTCTCGGTAAAACTCCTTATGAATTGTGGAGATATAAAATTCCCAACATCTCATTTTTCAAAATCTTCGGCTGAAATTGTTATATTCTTTACTATGGCAGAGAATACAAAGCTAAATTTGATGAAAAAACAGATGAAGATATTTTTGTTGGATATGTCAAACATAGTGAGACATTTAGAATTTATAATCATAAAACCCTTAGTGTGTTTAATCAATTCATGTTTGTTTTGATGAATTTGATTTGCTTGAGTCTAGTGTGAACTCCTCATGTTACTAATAGTTTTGAAAGTTTTCAGACAGGTAATCTAGGAAAGAAACACCTCCTCAACAAATGAAAACTCAGCAAGTCTAGAAGATTCAGCAAGTCAACATGCTGAAACTCTACTTGGTGTGTCCCTTTGGGGACATCTGATAAAATTAGAACTCCACTACCTAGTGAAGCTCCACCAACTGAAATCTCACCTACTGAAGTTATTACCCCAATTCCATAAAATCTAATTTCAGCAAGAATTCCATCAATCTACTAGAAGTCAGGCTGTTGAAACATCTCAAGAAAATTCAGCAACTCCTGACTTTCCAAGGGAAATAAGGGATGTAAGGTATCACCCAATTGACAACATTATTAGTGATCCTTCTGCGAGCATTCAAACAAGAAACAATTCAAGAAATGAGTGCATGTTTTCTATTGTACTCCCACCGTCCCTAAATTATTGTCTTATTTTCCTTTTTTGTTCGTCGCAAAATAATTGTCTTGTTTGAAAATTTCTTTTTTAGGAAAATATTTTTACAATTTTACCCTTACTTTTTCTTCCTACTTTAATTATGGGCCACATGCAGATGTGCATTAAAGGAAACTACCCACTATACCAATATTAATAATTAAATCAATTATTTTTTCTTGATCTGTGTGTCGGATAAAATAAGACAATAATTTAGGAATGAAGGGAGTATTTGTTTTGACAATAGAGCCCAAAAAGATTGATGAAGCACTTGAAGATCACAATTGGGTTGAAGCTATGCAAGAAGAGCATAATTTTTTCATATTTATTTTAAAAAGAGGAGGTTTTATTATAAAAAAAAATAGGGTCAAGGGTTACATAGTAATTTGAGTTTAAAATGCGGTATTTAGCAAAAATAAGGTACGATATTTAGTACCTATGATTAGAAATCTCAAGAATTGTTCATTATCTTTTTCAGAACGTTAATAGAAATCTCAAGAAAACGAATTTGCCAATGCAATGCGCAATATTATTGCTTGTTATGAAATAACCAAATTGAATTTAACCAAAATATAACTGATAGTAACAAATATTTTAATAATAATAATATTTCTCATTTATTTATCCCTCAATTATTTAACTTTTTAAGAGAACTCGTTTTTTTTTTTTTTCTTCTTTTTGAAAGGCTTAATCGTCAAATTCATCACCACTTTAAACTATTATTCATTAAGGTCACTTTACTATGTTTTTTGTTAATTTCATCATTATACTTCAACTTGGGAGTCACATTAGTAACTCCATTCACTTTTGTCAAGAAATTTGGATGGAAAATGTCAAAAAGAGTTAACTTAGCTATCAACTAAATAATTAAATAAAAATCTAAAAGAAAATATTAATTGAATACTCTTAATCATAAATAATTGTTAAAAATTTGTATAAAAATTAACTAATTAACATCTAACAAACAAAATAGAATTTATGAAAACTTTTTAATTAACACAAATAAACAGAATATATAAAGAAAATAAAGACAAAAATATTAAACTATTATTTCTTGAAAATATCTCCAAACTATTATCTTTTACAAATCCAAATTTATGTAAAAGAAGAATTAAAGAAAAAAAGAGACTTTTATCGTATTTTTTCACGTTCTCATTGTTTACATTTTTTACTTTTTATTCCTTTTAGTATTTGTGTGCAAGCTTTCATTTTATCATTATGAATTTGCATTTACTTTTCTAGTCGATGAAAAAACTTAATGAGAGAGAAAAGATGGCTTAATATTAATTTTGTCACTCAACTTTTTTTAGAAAAAAAAAGAGAATTACTATTTACATCCCAAAAATTACTTAGTACACCTCACTCCCAATATTTTCAATCCCTCAAAATGCTGAGTACACCCCCCCTAATTTCCTATTTTAGCCTTACCAATATTTTTTTCAAAATTAACTAAAATTTACTAAGTACACCCCACCCCAAACAAAACACACCCCTTCCTCCTCCTTCCCCCACCCCCACGCCACCCAACTGAGTCCGCCACCTTCCTCCTCCTCCTCCCCACACACACACACACACACACACACACACAAAACACTACACCAACCCCCCTTTTTTTTCCACCTTCTCCACAAAACCTACCCCTTCCTCACCCCCTCTCACCACACCCAATCAAGCAGCCCGCTTCTTTTTTCTTTTTTTTTTTTTTTAAATGATTCGTTAAGTTGACACTGTGTTACCGAATACCAAAAAAAAAAGACACGGATTCAAGATATCTCCACATCCAGAGGTAACCAAAAAAAAGACACGGATCTCTCTCAAATCTCATGCTTAATAAGGACTTTAATATTTTTATTCATTTTTAATTTAATGATTTTCCAAGATATCTCCACATCCATCCAGAGGTACAAAATTAATTCAAGGTACGTCTTGCTTAAGAAGTAAGAACTTGACATTCTACTGCATGCATGCGCTACTTACAATTTTCTTAGAGTGAATCCCGCCGGTCACAGCTATATTAGTGCTTATACATTATTGCTTGGAAATTGATAATATATAAGTTAAAAAAATTTAAAAAGTAACGATCGAAAAAAGAGAAAGAGTAAGTAGCTGGTGGGACCCAAAGAAAAGAAAAAACAAAAGCCAAAGATTAAAATTAAGGAGAAAAGTCACATACATAGACAGACCTGATCATGTGCATCGTCGTCACGTCAGTCGTCAGCTATCCACATCAGCCATTCACACCTACAAGATCAGCTGCCTATTAATGGAGTATCAAATTACTACTAGTACTCTGTTGTTTTCGTGGATTCAACGTTGACTAATCTGTGGTATAAGTAAGTTATGGAATTAATTGCATTGTAATTCAAATTTGAATTATCGTCGTATTAATTAATTCTATCTTCTTCATCACATAAATACCATGCATCTTCCGCAGCAGCAGTAGCTAAGGCCTTGCTTGGATCTGCTCTTGTCGCTGGGCATCTGTACATTGTACTGATCAATCTTTTGCTGCACACAATCGATATTTGATATGAACGTTAGTCTAGAATTTTTGGGCTTAATTATCAAAAGTGGATTTTGTGCTTGATGATAGTCTCTGTAACTGTAAGTACTCTTCCTTGGGTTTGGGTGAACGTCGTAAGGACTTCTTTTACTAGTTAGATTAGAAGAAGAAAGTCCATACACATGCAATTATACTTCATTCTTTTTTTAAATAATTGTTTTGTTTTGACTTTTTAAAATTAATTTTTTTAGTTCTTGAAATTAAAATTTGTCATATATTTAATTTTCAAAATCATAAAACATATAATTTGTAATTTTTTTTTTTTTTGAAAGAACAAAAAGGGGGGTATATATGTTGAAAGAACAAAAATGAAAAATAAAAATCTGACCTTCATGTTGGTTGGGGTCGTTAATTATGTGGATGACAAAAGGGAGCAGTTCTTTTTGTTTGAAATTGATGAAACATTAGATGGTAATGGATGCTATATTTATAGATAGACTATGTAAACAAAATACATACTCGATGATTAGAAAAACTTCCATAACTAGAAAACAGGGGTCACCACGCGGTTTAATTTCTTTAGTTTAAATACCAACGAAAAATTAATAAATACCGGGTCTAATGGAAAAAAAAATGTAATTTACAAGATGAATATTCTTTTTCTGGGCAAGTGCTAGTTATGGAAGTTTTTCATAAAACACCACACCAACCCTTTTTTTTTTTCCCACCTTCTCCACAAAACCTACCCCCTTCCTCCTCCTTCCTCACCCCCCACCACACCCAATCAAGCAGCCCGCCCTCTTCCTCTTTTTTTTTTTTAAATGATTCGTTTGACGCTGTGTTACCGAATACCCATAGGAGTGTTCGATACCCCTACCGAACATCACTCTCAGTGTTCGGCACCCCTACCGAACAGCTTTAGCTGTGTTCAGTAGGGCTGCTGAACAGTAATGAAAATTTTTTTACCTAAAAAAATGAAGGGCATTTAAGTCAAAATTTATAATGACATTTTTATAATGTATGAGAGAGGTGTATATATACTGATTTGTGATGAATAAGAAAGACAAGGAAGATATTCTTTCATGGTATCACAGACCTGGGTATTTCTTTCCTCTCCCTCGTCTTCTTCCGCTGCGCCTTACACTTTGTACCTTTCATCTTCCTCCAAATGACTACTTCTCAAACCCGCATTCCATATCACCCGGCTCTTGCTGTTTCCAACATCAAGAACCATATTTCATTGACCCTCAAATTGGAGAATGTGCAGTACGCTACTTGGGCGCGCGGAACTGTTCAAGGTGCACTCCAAATCGCATTTGGTCATTCATCATATCATCCCTCCGCCTAAAGGCAAAGAAAAAGTGCCTACGACGGACGAGGAAATCGAGATGTGGAAGCTCCTAGATTCCACGGTCCTCAGGTGGATTTATTCCACTATCTCTACCGATCAGCTGAATACGATTCTTGTACCAGATTGCACGGCTATGGAGGCTTGGGATAGTCTCCGGGACATCTTCCAAGATAACAAGAACTCAAGAGCCGTGGCCCTTAAGTAAGATTTTCCTCGTACTCTCATGGAAGATTTCCCTACCACATCAGCCTATTGTCAACATCTAAAGCAACTCGCCGATCAGCTGAAGAACGTAGGGGCTCCGGTGCATAATGATCGGTTGGTCTTGCAAATGGTGGCCGGACTGACAGAGGCCTACGGTGGGGTGGCGACGGTGATTTGGCAAAAGGATCCTTTGCCGACTTTCAATAAGGCTCGGTCGATGCTTGCCTTGGAAGAGTCCGGCCTGCATAAAAAGGCTTCCATGGCGTCGGCAATGATGGCACATGAGATTGTGTCTGCTGCTCCGGTGATGGATCGATCTCAGGAAAGTGGACAGTCTGGTGGGAATCCAAAGAACAACTACCGCAATTTTGGGAAAAATCGCGGTGGGAATGGCTCTGGTAGTGGTTCTGATCGTGGCAAACCTGGTGGGAAGGGAGGCGGCAAAGGTAATCAGGGGTCTGGTGGCTCTGTTTTCCGTGGTAATGGTCCTTCTTCATCGGCGTGGCAGGCAGGCAACACGCCTCAATGGGGAACAGGATGGGGATGGCCTTGGACTCCTCCTCCCTGCCCTTATCCAACGTCACCCTCACCTTGGTCCAGGCCCAATTTCAGCCCAGTTCAGCCTCAGCCCGGGGTACTTGGCTCACGGCCTGCTCAGGCCCACATGGCATCTACTTCCTCTAGCCCGACAGACATAGAGACAGCTATGTATACTTTGGGCCTTACTCCACCACCGGCTACTCCATGGCACATGGACACGGGTGCCACTTCTCATATGACGTCCGAGTCAGGTATTCTCTTGTCCTATTTTAATATGAGCAATATTCGTAATATTCTCGTTGGTAGTGGCCATTCAATTCCAGTTCACGGTTTTGGTAATACTACTCTCCCTTCTCCCCATCCCCCATTTGTGTTAAACAATGTTCTTCATGCTCCACATCTTATTAAAAATCTAATCTCCGTCCGTCAATTCACTAGAGATAACTCCGTATCAATTGAGTTTGACCCTTTTGGCTTTTCTGTAAAGGATTTCCGGACGGGGGAGCGTCTAATGAGATGTGAGAGCCGTGGCAAGCTGTATCATGTCACCAACCATGAGATCACAAATAAAACACAATCTTCAACCTTTGCTGCCATCTCTCCTTCTTTATGGCATCAACGATTGGGACACCCTGGATCACCTGTGATAGAGACACTTAGGAAGACTAACATGATACACTATACTCCTTCAAGTGTCTCGAACATTTGTCATTCTTGTGCTTTAGGAAAGCATGTTAGGTTACCGTTTGTTGATTCAAATTCAAGTACTATGTTACCTTTTGATATTTTGCATTGTGATTTATGGACATCACCGGTTGTAAGTTCTTCGGGCCATCGATATTATATGCTATTATTGGATGATTATTCTAATTTTCTTTGGACTTTTCCATTAGCTAAGAAATCTGATGTGTATTCCACATTTCTTACTTTTAAAGCATATATCTGTACCCAATTTGAATGTCCTATCAAAAATATCCAATGTGACAATGGTAAAGAATTTGATAATGAGAATTTTTGGGAGTTTTGTAAAGTTAATGGACTTTCCTTCCGTCTTTCATGCCCTCACACCTCCTCTCAAAATGGAAAGGCGGAACGGAAAATTCGTTCCATTAACAATATTATTCGAACAATCATGACTCATGCCTCACTTCCTCCCTTTTTATGGCATCATGCACTTCAAATGGCTACATATCTCCTCAATATTCTCCCTAGCAAACTTCTTTCTTATCAATCCCCTCTTAAAATCCTCTACCACAAAGACCCTTCATATTCTCATCTCAAAGTGTTCGGATGCCTTTGTTACCCCCTTTTTCCGTCCACTACAATAAATAAACTTCAACCGAGGTCTACTCCATGCGTGTTCTTGGGGTACCCACTCAACCATAGGGGTTTTAAGTGTTATGATTTGTCTTCCCGGAAAATTATTGTTAATCGTCATATCCTCTTCGATGAAAAACAATTTCCGTTTGCTTCTCTCCATACACCTTCCCCTCACACATATTCATTTCTAGATGACGGGCCCAATCCACTTATGATGGCCCATTTCATTAATTCTTCTAATCTAGCTCCTAGACAAGTTCCAGCAAGCCCCTCTCCGCCCATTGGCCCAGACCTCATGAGCCCAAATACTCCTCCCCACAGCCCCTCGCCACCTCCTGTTTCTACCTCACAGATTCCTTCACCAATAGTTCCTCCAATTCCAGTTGATCATTCTCTCCCGACTCAGCGACCCGTGACTCGTAGTCAACATGGAATATTTAAACCTAAGCAACTATTTAATCTCCATACTTGCACTACTGAGTCTCCATTACCTCGTAATCCTGTGTTGGCTCTTACTGATCCTAATTGGAAAATGGCTATGAACGATGAATATGATGCTCTTATTAGTAATAAGACGTGGGAGTTGGTTCCCCGTCCACCCGAAACTAATATTATTCGCTCTTTGTGGATATTTTCTCATAAACACAGGTCGGATGGCTCGTTTGAACGACATAAAGCTCGACTAGTATGTGATGGTAAAACCCAACAGGTTGGGGTAGATTGTGGCGATACATTTTCCCCGGTTGTCAAGCCGGCTACGATACGTATAGTGTTGAGTTTGGCTCTCTCTAAATAGTGGTCGATGCACCAACTTGATGTTAAAAACGCATTTCTCCATGGGGACCTTGTGGAAACAGTGTACATGCATCAACCGTTGGGTTTTCGGAGTCGCACTTATCCCGATCACGTATGTTTGTTGAAAAAATCTCTTTACGGGCTTAAACAAGCCCCACGGGCATGGTACAAAAGGTTTACTGACTTTGTTACCTCTCATGGATTCAAACACAGCGTTTCAGATAATTCATTATTTATTTACAAAAAGGGGACGGAAGTTGCATATTTGTTATTATATGTCGATGACATTATTTTAACAACGTCCTCCGATTCTCTCCGCACCTCTATCATTTCTCTTATTGGCTCGGAGTTCGCCATGAAGGATCTTGGTCCCTTACGTTATTTCTTGGGTATAGCAGTTGAACATCACCGTGGTGGCCTGTTTTTATCACAACACAAATATGCTAAGGACATCCTTCATAGAGCCGGCATGGATAATTGTAAGCCTTCCCTAACCCCGGTGGACACAAAGTCTAAACTCAGTGCTCTTGGTAGCAAGCCATTCGAGGATGTGACTTTATACCGTAGCCTCGCAGGGGCCCTTCAATATCTCACTTTCACTCGGCCGGATATTAGCTACGCAGTTCAACAAGTGTGCTTATTTATGCATTCCCCGACGGAAGAGCATATGGCAGCCCTCAAGCGTATTCTACGCTACATCAGTGGCACCCTCACACTCGGCCTTCATCTCTGTCCATCCTCGTTTGACACCATTCGGTCCTTCACAGATGCCGACTGGGGAGGATGCCCCGACACGCGACGTTCAACCTCGGGCTATTGTGTATTTCTTGGGGACAATTTGATTTCTTGGTCAGCAAAAAGACAAGCAACCCTCTCCTGTTCTAGTGCCGAGGCAGAATATCGAGGAGTTGCTAACGTAGTCTCGGAATCCTGCTGGCTTCGTAATTTATTACTTGAGCTCCATTGTCCCATTTCCAAGGCTACCTTAGTCTACTGCGATAACATCAGTGCGATATACTTGTCGGGGAACCCAGTTCAACACCAACGTACCAAGCATGTTGAAATGGATATCCATTTTGTACGAGAACGAGTTTCCCGTGGGGATGTACGTGTGCTACACATTCCGTCTCGACACCAAATTGCGGACATTTTTACAAAAGGCCTTCCATTGATACTTTTTGAAGATTTTCGTTCCAGTCTCAACGTCCGTCTTCTTCCCGTTTCGACTGCGGGGGAGTGTTAGAATATTAGATAATATTTGTTAGTATATTAGATAATATTGTAAGTTATATTCAGCGTACTTCTCCTTTCCATAGTCAGTATAGGCATGTGAATGTATAGATCCTAGATTAGTGCTAACTAATTAGTGATTATCCTAGATTAGTGCTAGGTGATTGGTTTGACCTTACGTTGTATATATACTGATTTGTGATGAATAAGAAAGACAAGGAAGATATTCTTTCATGAAAAATTAAAGGAAATTTAGGAAAAGCAAGCACATCTTTCTACTCGTAGTTTCTCATATATATACATCAACTCTCACAGAGTGCAAAAGCCAGAAGAAACAATGGAGCCTGTGAATGTATGCAGCAATGAAGCAAGGCTGAATCTAAGCATCAAAGCGATCAAGGTATTGCTTTTACTCTTAAACTGCATTTTACTCTCAATTGGCCAAGTTGGTGGTCCACTTCTTGTAAGGCTCTACTTCTTGCATGGAGGAAAGAGACGATGGCTCACTTCTTGGTTACTAACTGCTGGTTTTCCCATCATGTTCTTCCCTGTTGCCATTATCTACGCAAAAGCTCGAGCCAGCAGCACTAACCTCTTTGTCACACCAAGACTTGTCGTGGCTTGTGCCTTTTTGGGACTCCTCCTTGGTCTTTGTAGCTACCTTTACTCCTTTGGTATATCGTACCTTCCTGTTTCAGTTTCTTCTCTTCTAAGTACAAGCCAACTTGCTTTCACATCGATCTTCGCGTTTATCATTGTAAGGCATAAGTTCACTCATTACTCGATAAACGCTGTGGTGTTAATGACCTTTGGATCACTAATTCTGGGGCTCCATATGGATGGAGATCGTCCGGTTGGGGTCTCCAATGGTAAATATATGCTTGGTTTTCTCATGACCCTGGCTGGTGCTGCGCTTCATGGCTTCATATTGCCTGCACTTGAGTACACAAACTCAAAAGCCGTGGGATCATCCATCGGCGTTGGTGTCATCATGCAAATTCAGCTACTCATTGCAATGTTTGCCACTCTTTTTTGCACTGTCCCCATGATCGTCAACAAAGATTTTCAAGTAAGATCGTCAACAAAGACTCCCTGATTAATTCTATTACTACTAGCTACATATTGAGTAACTTTTTTAAAATAAGAATTGTAAAATTATGAAGAAATGTCACGTACGGGGTTTTGTGGTGCAGGCTATTCCAAAAGAGGCAGCAGAGTTTGGTCTTGGAGAGAGCAAATACTACCTAATACTGATATCGGCAGCACTCGCGTTGCAATTCAACCTGATAGGAAACTTCGGGGTGATCTACTACGCGTCGTCCCTCTTTGGAGGCATCGTGACATCTCTTTTAGTTCCAGTCCAACAAATCTTCGCCGTGATTCTCTTACCCGAAAGCTTCAATGCCGAAAAGGGCATGGCACTAGCCATGTGCCTTTGGGGTTTCGCCTCTTACTTCTACGGTGAACACAAAGTAAGCCGTAAGAAGAAGCTCAAGCCAGAAGCAACTTATCAAGAAGCAGAGAAACAAGTACAAGTAGAAGTTGTTTGACTTGTTTTCGTCTAAGAATATTATGTTTTCCATAAAATTAAGGTTTCAATTCCTGAAACATAAATTGTGTAAGATCTCAAAATTAATATCGGCACTAGTACTGGTTTCATCAAATATCTTACAACAAATAATCCATTCTTTTATCCAATTTATCTGTTCATATATTCACCGAAGGATAATTGTAACGAAATGTGTCTTTAACGGGTGATTCAGTTGTAAAGTTGGGACTTTACAAAGTGTAAGGTTTCATATTCGATCACTTTTCACGTAATTAGGACAAAAAAAAAAAAAAGCATCACAATTTGTGGATTCCTAGGCAACATTCAACATGCAAGCTTTTGGTGCAAAAGACACCATCACGATCACGTACGTAAGCAATAAGGACTCACTTATCATAATTTAGAATCTTGTCGGATCGGATCCACTAGTTAGGTAAAGCAAGCTAAAGACTAATTAACTTTAACTAGTGCTCATATTGTGGGATACAACTTTAACCAGTTGTCATCTATAGTCTATTATCTCCAAAGAAGGCAATTTCTCTATTTTCTTATTTGTTTGTGCAATAAATAGTTCTCCCTTTGTTTCCGTAAAAACTTTACTATTTTATTTTGAAATATTTCATTTAGACAGTTCACTTTAAAAAATTATGTATATAATCTTCATAACTTTTCAATTTTGTCCTCCACATGTGATATAAATATGTTGTTTGGGCTCAAGTATTTTTGTTATTATCATCAACTCTAATACTTCATTCGTTCTCAAAAAAATATCGTTTTTGACTCGACACATTGATTAAGAATTGAAAAATTAGTTGAGTTTATTATAAATTATTAGTACTATGTTGTAGTGCATTTTCTTAGGATGCCCATTTGAAGTGAGGTGTGGTACCTATCAAGTAAGGTAAGAAGAAAATTAAGGATAAAATGATAAAAGTAACTTTGTAAAAGGAAAATATTAGAAAGTGAATGTTTTTTAAGGAACGGATAATGGAGTAATATGAGTTGACGGGGAATCATGGTGTTTTATTTTTGGAAAAACTTAAGTTTCACGTGCTACAAGTGATTTAAAGTTGATTTTATATTAGAGTAATGATATGTGTACCAAATTTTTTGTACCAAATGTTGTGTCAGCTGCATTAATTATTAAAAATTATTATTGGGCTTAAATGTGGCATCTTGGGAAGTAAATGTTAAGAATAAATCAAAATTTCTCCATCAAAATTTGTGATAAATCTTTCAAATCGCATTAATTTTTATCGGATTATAGCGCCATGACTTAGAAACGTGTATGATAATTGATATTGTTTCATTTATTTGGTTGTGGATGTCCTTGAATAACCTTAAAAGTAGTTTGTTTCCTTTGACTTGATATCTGTTATTGTAGTAAGACTTGTTATCTCATGGCGCTATTAAAGAGCCATATATGTGAGCTCTCACAGAATATATGGCTATGGCATTTTCTTACAAAAGATCAGACCTAAGAGCATCTCGAGTAGATAAACCTTTGCCACGTCATCGGTTCATAAACCTTTTACTTATAAACCTATTCTCCACTATAGATAAATCTCTAAAAACTTTATTGTATGGACCCACTATTAAATATTTTATTCTTTAACAATATACATATAAAAGTAACTACTTTATTTTAAAACATAAAAAAATTATAAAAAAATATATTATGTCCAACAAATAATTTATTAATTTCTTAATTTATCGTATTTGTAGAAAAAAATTACATTTAAAATAATATTTTTTGTTCAAATAATTTATTCACGTAATGGAAAAAAATCACATTTAAAATGATATTTTGTGTTCGAATAATTTACTCACGTAATGGAAAAAAATTACGGTTGGGTAGTGTATTGGATAATGTTTGTTTGTTTGTTTTTTTTGGCAAAAAGAGTTGTTGGACATGGTGGGAATTAATGGGATTAAAAAAATATTTTTTTTGCTTAGTCAGCCAACATTAAATCGATTGATATTTTTCAACCTGTTCTATCTTAATCAGCAAATGAAAATGAACTACGATGATACGAAGCTTTTAATAAAGCTTTTTGAAATTTTTTGAACCTCCCATTGGAGGTGCTCTAAGCGTAATTGTATGAAGCTAGTGATGGCATATCATGTCAATAATATTAATTTTAGTAGTTTTTAGTCCTCTCCCTCACCTCACTAACGCCCCTCACGACATCTTTAATGTTGATGCTGCCTACTTTGCACTTCTGTATCCTAAAGACTTCCTTATTTATATATACACCCACCCATGAAAGCTCTCTCTCTCTCTCTCTCTCTCTCTCTCTCTCTCTCTCTCTCTCTCTCTCTCTCTCTCGGATACACCAAAAAATCAGACCCCCCTCCTGACTATGAAATACTCAAAATTTATTTTTGTATATCACTTTAAGAGATCAATATGTCCAGTTCAGTTATCTAATCCATATCTTATTAATAGGTGCACATAACTCAATCTATGATATTATTGTGTTATAATGCATCTTGAATAGTATATTACAGCTTTGATTAGTATCCATATACGTTGTTCATTTACCTGTTCCATTGACCTAATCTTGGTTTAGACTCCTTCACGATTGATGATCATATTGATCTTGTCGTTAACCTGCACGCCATGTCATTTCAAGTGTTTTGTATGCCCCGATTTGTACTCAAATCTTTATATCGTTAATTGCGTGAGCATTACGTGGAACTTCTAGCGTTGTTTCCGGACTTTTCGGGAACCTTTCTCGAGTGTTTCAAACTCTACTTCCAAATATTAAGTTCAAGCATATATGATTTCAAAGGCTATTGAGCTCTTGTTTATTCACACCCCCACAATTACTACAATTGATTGACCGTCTAGGATTAACACTTTTAATAGCGAAAAGTGTTAAAATCTAGTTGATCGCAGTCTTGGAAGGGTTTATGCAGCCTTTGATTATATCTCTATTGAGCTCTTGTATCTTGTAGCAATTAGATTATTTACGCTTAAACAATCATCATTTTTATTTAAACACGGTATCATCCTTTGATTATTTTTTATATAAATTATATAAAGCTTCCAATATAATCATAAAACTGTAATATAAAGAACACACAGATATAGTGTTTATAATCATATACTTGATTATTTTCCGGATTTTTACGTTACTTTCCATTATTATTTTCTTTATGTATAGGTTTATATTATGTGATGTCAATTTCTATCAAGCTCTTGGTTATCCTTTGAAATCAAGTCTTTTGATCCTCTAAAAGGATCCACAAAGCTTACAACAATCAATCCCTACCTATTGAGCTCTTGTTTATCCTTTGAAATAAAGTTTTTTCATACTCTAAACGGACCCACAAAGCTTCAAACAATCAATCTCTATCGAGCTCTTGTTTATCCTTTGAAAGTAAGTCTATCTTAATTGGGGGAGGTGGTGGAGAATTAGAGCTTTGTATGAAAGAAAATCCAAACAAGTATTGTGTTAATTTTAGACCGATGGTCCAGTCTTTAATGGGGCGTGCTTATACTTCATGGAAGAGATGGTCAAACAAAGATAAAATGTATAAACTGAGGATTCTGAACGTTACTCATACGATCAAAGGAAATACCCTCATGGCCCTTCAAAGAATCGTCTATTCAATTGACAATCTATTGACCTGGCATAGTTCTTAAAGTGATAATAAATAGAACAGTGCTATTCTCATCCCCAAAATTGCTAAGTATACCCCACTTATTATTATTATAAAATTGCCACAATTTTAAAAGACTATATTACCCTTAAAATTTTTGAGAACCCTAAGATATGTGCGGCACCCCTTACCGCACGCTTAATGGTATGTGCGGCACCCACGCACGCCCTAAGGTATGTGCGGACGGCCGCACATTCCTTAGGGTGTCGTGGGTGCCGCACATTCCATTCGCAGTTTTCTCTAAAAAAATTCAAAAAATTATTAAAAAATTTAACCAAAATGCGTGTTTAAAGCCTAAGTAGTGGCTTGACTTTGTGCAATTTTTAGAAAGCTAAGTCGAAGTAGATGAAGCTTCAAAACAAATGGAGAGGATAGAGAGCAGATGATAGAGAGAGAAATGGAGAGTATTTTAATTTTGGGAGGGAGGTGGGTTGGGTAAATAGTATTTTAATTTGGGTAGGTAAGAATTGGGGGTTTATTGTTCAAGGGTAAAATAAGAAAATAAGTGGGGGTATACTTAATAATATAGGTGGTATAATATTTGAAGGGTGGGTAAACTAAGTAAATGTGTATACTTAGCAATTTTGGGGATTGGAATAACAAGTCCCTAATAAATATATTACAAAACTTGAATAGTCATGTAAAAAGGTTGGTAAGATTTCCCGCTTTGTCACCAAATATACAAATTATGAGATTATCAGTATGGATTGAGCATTGGTAGAATTTGGAGGGAAAAATATATCTATGGATCCATGTCAACATCCATCGAACTCAATTTAGAAGGGACCATCTTAATTATTTGGATAGACCCTCTATATCAACTAGATTATTTTCTTTGTCTAGGATAAACATGCTTAATATTCTTTATTTTAATACAGTTTATGAATTTTAGTTCTCTACAAAGTTTGCTTAATGGATTGACTAATTCTTCCATCATCGGGTCTTATTCTTTATAGTGGGAAATGACTACACCTGAATTGACATATTGCTTGTCTTACGGTACTCATCAAAATATTTAGAATGTATGTAAATATTAAACATGTTTTATTGATAGCCAAATTTTCCCAAAGTACATAAGAAGTTAAGTAGGATGAGCACTGACCAAGCTCCACTGCTAAATCATTCTTTGTGATCATTTTCTTTGTATCCTATGTTGTCCACTTGCTCTATCTTTTTCTCATTTCCCACCGGTGTCTCGACACTACCTATCCTTTGAGCTAGCTCAAATAACTGTGCCCTATCCGCGTGCGGGCGAGCAAAGAAATCAATTTTTAGATTGTTGGGTGCTAAGCCTCCTTCAAAGCATGTCAAAACTTCCTAATCAGAAATATTGCTTATTTGGTCCAGGACACCCTTGAACCGCTTCACAAATGTCAGGATGGATTTTCCAAGCTTCTGCCTCATATTGCTTGAATTCCCCCATAAAAATTCTCTGCTGATCTGACCAGCTTTTAATTGAATCCTTGGGCAGATTAGCAAACCAGGTGGCCACCTTATCCTGTAGTGACCCTACGAAAGCCTTGCAAATGATTTTGTCGTCAATGGTTAGCAGTGTTAATTTCATTTCGACATGATTGAGATGATCACGTGCGTTGGTCGTTCCGTTAAAGGTATGATATGTTAGTGTTGGATCAGGAGGAGCATCCCGTATCCATCTCGTAAACGGCTTGAAACGTAGGCATTATTTTGGCCTTCTTAGTTTTTATGGCCTCCAACTGCCTCCTCAAGTCTTGGACTTCATCTATTGTCGGACTACTGACTACCTGAATTTTTTATGGTTTTCTTTTAGGGGACCTCCCTTGTTTTGAACTTACAAACCTTCCCCGGCTTCAAGGAGATTTTGATCGCCTCGATTGCGTTGCTAGTCGGTGGGTATGCCCGCTATGTCCAGTGTCGGCCCTGAGATTTTAGGGGCCCTAGGCGAACTTAAAAAATGGGGCCCGAACCTAAATAAACAAAATATATAAACTAAACTATTGATTGATTAAAAAAATAATCATTCATTGCAAATATAATAAGAAAAATCTAAATAATTAAACCTTAAAACCTAATTGCCTAGATGAACATATTGCTACATATTTTAAATAACACAATAAAGAAAACAAAACAAAATAAAATGTTAAATTAGTTAAAAAGAAATATGTTAGAGTTAAAAATGTATCTTTTTAGAAATCAGTAGCAATGAATGATTCAATGGTACAATTTTTTCCCGATTGTTTTTTTTAAATCACTTTGATTTCTTTTCAATTGCCGAATCATGACTCTTAGAGCCCATTTTGTGTAGCGTTTTCAAAACGCAGTGTTTTTAAAACGCAGCGTTTTTAAAACGCAGATTATTTAAAACGCGGCTTTTTTCTTTATAAATGTGTTTGGGATATTATGTTAAAACACAATTTTTTATTCCCTACTGCGTTTTAAAATCTGGATTTTGGGAATAAGCTAGGAATTTCAGCGTTTTAAAACGCAGCTGCATTTTCAAAACGCTGCTTTTTCTACCGCAGCATTGAAACGCTAAGTTAAGGAATAAGTTGTGTTTTAACCCTGCATTTTGACCAAAACGCACGAACAAACGGGCTCTTATATCACAAGCTCTGTCTTCACCTCACACATACAATAAATTAACAAAAACTTGATTTTATTTAGTTTAGGCCTAAGTAATAATATGGACTTTAAAATAAGATATCGGCAGTAGGCTTTATTTATAATAGAGATAAAATTTTAATATATGGACTAATTATTCTGGGCTTTCTACTCCTTCCGTCCCTTAATTATTGTCTTGTTTGTCCCGGCACACGGATTAAGAAAAATAATTGACTTGATTATTAATATTGGTATAATGTGTAATTTTATTTAATGACCATGTGTATGTGGCCCATAATTAAAGTAAGGAAAAAAGTAAGGGTAAAATAGTAAAAGTGATTTCCTAAAAAGAAAAGTTTTCAAACAAGACAATTATTTTGGGATGGACAAAAAAGAAAAATAAGACAATAATTTAGGAACGGAGAGAGTATTACATTTTAAGATGTAGGTCTTATAATTTATATATACTGGGCTATATATTTAGTGAGATTAGGGGGGCCCATTTTGGTGTAAAAAATCGGAGGCCCTAGGCAGCCGCCTAGCTCGCCTATGCCTAGGGCCGGCCCTGGCTATGTCTTTTATGAGGGTGTGGGTCGGATTCTTGATTTTCCTACGGCTTCGTGCACATGACCTCTTGGGTCATGAAGTTTATATCTGACACTGACCCTACTTTGAGAGGGTGCATGCTCGCCCAAATGCCTGACATATGCTTGTCCTCTCGAATCTGCTTAGTCTTGCTTCCTTCTACTATTATGCGCTCAAACCGACTAGCCCCCATTCCCGAGCGACCTCCTTCACATTGTCTGCTCAGGCCGCAGGACCTGCTTACAGTTATTGGGACGACCTTAGTATCTTGTGTTGCTGATGTATGGGAACCCAAGAGTGCGGTCAGAATTGACACCTCAGCTTGACCCATGGACCGCAAGAGTTGGTTGTTAAGCATTATCTAGACCAATGCGGCTGTCTGTGCTTTAATGGCCTCCGCTTAGATGGTCGGGTTAGCCACAAGCGGCACAGACGTACCGGTGGTCGCACGTCGCATATCCAACAGATCGCGCAGATCATTAGCCCCCACTTGTGGTTCTATCGCCTTTTTGCTTGCTCAGACACCCTTACTCTTAGCGGGTTTTTTGGCTGCAGCCTCCTTGCGATTCTTCGAGGAATACAAAGTTTCTTCCGCCTGTAGGCCACCTTGTGGCACAGCAATAGTAAGAGTTGGCACTTTGTTGGTCGTTTTCATTTGCTCAGCAGTGGGTGAAGCGGGATCATTGCCAATGCCAATAGTTACAACCAGATAGTTTAGAGGGTGGGTTGAACTGTGTATTGTCGATATTTGGGTTTTCAAACGTTTCTCGGCAACGAAACCACTGATAATACTGATTTTTACACCGTGGTCCTGATGGGAATATGCTCCGGTGAAATAGTTGGTAGCTAGCTTGAAAACAAGAACAGAGTTACGGCGCACTAGGGCTAGCTGGCGGTTTAAGTGGTCAAAGGTCATGACAATTCCTAGCCCTTGGATTAGAGTCAACAAGTCAAAACAAAAAAACTTAACAAAATTGTCACAACAGGCGCACTAGGGCTAGCTGGCGGACGCGCTAAGGCGCGGCTCCTGGCTGAGCTTTCGACTTTCAGATCTGATTTTCAGTGAATTGCCTCGCTAGGGCGAGCCTGAGGTATTCCAAAGTGTTCAAAATAGTGTCTAAGTGTTCCCACATGATTCTAAGATGATCCCAAACCCAAACCAAGTCTAAACAACATCCGAAACACAATCCAAACCACATAAAGTGAAGCTATGACCGTACACCAATTCGAATACGAACAACTATGAAACTTCTAACACATATCAATATACTTGAAAAGTGTACAATCAACTCAAATGCAAGCATATTTGAATAATATTTGTACATAAAATGACGATATCAATGTAAGAGACGTACAAATCGAATGAATGCAAATAATGCAAATGGTGCGGGTGTTACAGATCGGCCAGTCCAAGTTCGGGATCGGGGACATATCCACGATAATCCTCGAAGTTACAATGATATTTCGACTGCCAGCTATTCAGATCGGCGATAGTCATCTTGTTTCGCCAATCTCGAAAGGCACGTTTCACAACACCGCTAGCGTCAACGTCGGACTTAGCCTTCCTCTTCTTACTCTGAAGAGCTCGCAATATATGACTCGCGTCCAAAAATGTAGACGATGTCGAGCTAGCAGCCCTCGAAGGTCCTGCGACCTTGCCGGCAACACGATTCTCGTCAAAATATAAGTACAGAAGTCCCGACATGGCGACGTCGTACTTCTCGATGATCCTCATCGAGGTCCCGAAAGGAATATCATCGACTTTGTAGGGATTGTCGGCAGGGATGACCAGACCATCCAAATTGGCACCCCACGAGGTCAACAAATCCTTAGCCTCACTCGGCAAGACGACCTTCCAATCACCATCCTCGATCTTGTAAATAGCATGTCCCTTTTGCGGCCTGGCGAATATGGAGCCCTCATTGGTACGTTTGATCCTCATCTTCAAAGACAGAGAACACAAGGAGGAGGAACTCATTGAAAAAATGGTTATGAAAAGAGAATACAACGACCTGGACAGATCGACCTAGACAGATTGACTTGGACGAAAGATAAGGAACGCACAATTCTCACCGGAACCCTAAAATTTCAAAATCACCAGAGCTCAACCCAGAATCCGGCCAGTCACCGACAAGTGAGATAAAGTAGGAAAATAAAACTGAAAACAGGTGAAAAAGGGAAGGAAATGAAGCAGGGATCAACGGAAACTAACCTAAAGTCCTGGAAAAGCAAAGAAATGTGAAAGAAGAGCTTGAATCGGGGCTTTTGGAAGTCGAAAAGTTTGCCGAAAATTGCCTGATCGCCGGAAGAATTTAGAAGTTTCTGGTAAATAAAAATGAACAGTGGGACACCCATTTATATAGGGGACCCGGAGTGGCGGGGTCGACCCACACAGAAGCACGCGGACCTCGATACGACGACGTTTTGAATCCAAGTTTCCAACCGCCAAAAAATTTAAAATTGAAAAGACGCTCCGTCTGACAAGCCACGAGCTCTGCACCCATTAAATACGTACGATTCCCAAGGAAAGTAGAAAGACGAACTAGAATCTGGCGACCTCGATCAAAACCGGTCAGCTCGACGCAGCGCATATTTACTTCACACCTCGAGGATAAATCCTCTCCTTGAGAAGTAGGGGGCTACTGAACGACCTCAGCCTTCAACTGGACACGTGGCATGCATCACGACTTTATAGCCTCCAGCTGGGCACATACCAAGGTGACATACACCCACCTCAAACATGACGACCTGAAAACCACATTGCGACAGGTCGCCTACCTCACCAGTATACTCTCCCAGCACGCTGACAACGAGGACCTACAGTGCGACATGGAGATATCCCAGGTCGACCACATATCATCAAGCGACCTGGACGTATGCCAAGCCGACCTTGACTACATCAACATAGAGTGACCTGGGTCCCTACCAGGCCGACCTCAACGTAACTCTACTCAGCTCGGGAAACGGAGTCCTTCATGTAATCATCTCTTACCTGGGAAGAGTCCTGCTACAACTCTGATATATCTCAGTCCTAAGCATACAAGGAAACGTAGTCCGAAAGGATGGGAATTGATCATATCCCCTATTCCGAATCCAACTAGAATTATGACTTATCTCCTTATAAATAAGCACCTTCACAGGCCTCATAAGGTATACATGCAACTTACTTGCTTACATACTCTCTTAGCTTTACCTCTCTTACGAAGTATTGCTAACTCTCACGCCTGAGGGTTATTGCTGGGACAACCCAGCACCCCTTACGGTGTTCTTTGTTGATCACAGGTTCAAAGCTATCTACACTTCAAGGGCAATCCCTGTAACACAAGCCGGAATCCTACTAGACTACACACGTGGACCAGACGAGATCACATACAATCTTTTTGGCGTGATTAGTTTTGTATATGCACTGCCAAGGTGAATTTTTTAATACTCAACAATTACCCTATGCAAAATATTTTCTTTATCAAAAGATTCACTAATAAAATAATAGTCTAAGTTGGCATATTCACACAAGTGAGTTTAAAAATCTATAGCTGGCCCATACTTTATGAAAAATCAGTGGGACTTTTACAAATAAGTTGTACTCTATGAAAGTGACTATTCATTTTCACTTTGGCGAGTCGAAATTTCAAATCAAATTAAAAGACTAAAGTGAGCATTTCATCTCTTCCGGCAGAATGCTCGAGCTCGACTGCGGCAAGCTCCACTACGGCGAGCTTGAATAAAGCGAGCTTAACTATGGCGAGCTCGACTGAGGCGAGCTCCACTACGGCAAGCTTGAATAAAGCGAGCTCAACTACGGCGAGCTCGACTATGGCGAGCTCCATAAACATGTCAAGCTCAGACTTCCTCCGACCAAAGTAAAGCTAACAGTAATGGAGGATACAACGGGAAAGATATCACCTGGAAAACATTGTCAAACACGTCCGGTGCGTGTGGAGGCGGTAACCACTCTAGCCATTTATGGCAGCGCGTGGGGGGTCCGTTGGCGGCGATATTTTCATCGTTGGCTTCGGCTGGTCTTAGCGCATCCATTATCGCCGGCGACGGGTTGTTGTTCTTCATTTTCCACCTTTTTTGCCTCTTTTGTTCTTCATCTTGCTTGAAATCAGTGTGGGCGGCGGCTTTGTTTGGAATTTTCCTTGTAGTCGTTGCTATCCAACCCTCTTCCCTCTTCTCTGAGATTCAATGAGGTTTCTTCCTAATTTTAGATAAAAATGGAGGTTGTTCTTTGAGATAACCAAGTTGGTTCATTTCTTTTCCCCATGTTCTTCTTCAGTGTTTCTTCATCCCCCTTAGGTCACCAAAAGCTCTTGAAGGATGGTTATAGACATATGTGGATTCTGGGCAAGCACATGCCTTCTTCTTCGTCTCTTTGCTGCTTCTTTCATGGCCGTTTCTGCCTTCTCCCGTCCAGTTGAAGGTTTATCACTCCTTCCACCTAATTCTGAATTTTTTGTTGCTACCAAGCTGTCGGTAGCAAATCATCCGTGCTTGAGCGTCGTAGCGTCGAGTCCCAGCAACGGAACCAAACGGATCGTTCCAAAAAGATCTTTGTGACCACGTCGAATCCACGTAGATAGCTAGTCTTTAAGTAGGATGCTTCGGCTCTCAAAAGGCTTGTGTGGCGGGAACTCGACTGGCGGATGATGCCTGTGATATCAAAAGAAATACCGTTAGGGGAGTCGGACCACAAGCCCTCCGGTGTTTTAATCAGTATCTCATTGTATATAGGAGAGAGAAAGTGTAATATATATGTGTGTGTGGAGAGAGAGAGAGAGTATGGAGAGAGAAAATGGACTTAGTCAAGAAGGAGGCCCCTTTAATGCGAGGGGGAGCCCCCTATTTATAGCGGTGTTGCTTCCTGGGCACATTTCGTGTGTGTGTGGCCTTGTTTCGTACATCTTTTGGGCACATCAATACATATTTAATCTCTATTGTATATACATTGATCATGAATAATATTTGAGGATCAACTTAATTATTAATTGTTTAATTATCCCAGGACGGATGTGAGTTTAATGGACTTGAACTGAATACCAGAGAGGTACGTAGTGGATTTTCAAATATTCATTCATTCATGATCATCTCTTTCTTGTTTATAAGATAAGTGTGTGTACACAATCAAATTAAGCTTCCAAGTTGAAGGTTAAACATGAGCTCTAGCAACTTGTCAACCCACTTAATTAATCAAATATCGTTCTGTTCTGACTGTCGTAGACCCATCAACGTTTAGTTTGACTATAAACTTATCTTATAAATTAACAAGAGCTTGATCATGCTTAATTAAAGCATATCAAAGAGCTAGGGTTTGTATTCATAAACTTTAATTTGGCCTGCATGTGGTAGTGTAACAAATAATAATAGTATTTGATTAAGCTCAATTATTCAATATACAAGAAGAGCTCAATTAAATTGTTAGGGTACTAGGATATCATTCATTCTTTAACTTTGTTGTGGAGATCATATGCCCGACCGACATCAATAATTTCATATATTTGTTGATTTCATCATCTGGTTTCAAAGGTACATATTCAAATTTAGATGCATATATGGGTCCATTTTCAAATCACCCTGCACGTAGTAGTAGTTAGTCATATGATATGATCAACCTAGCTAAATTGTTGAAATCAAGTCATACGTACGTTAAACAACGTACCTCCTTCTTCAGCATGCATGTTGACTTTGATTTAGAATATATATATATATATATATATATATATATATATGTCAATCAACCCACCCGATCCTTAATTTTCAATCAAGACAATTAGAAATGATATACCTCTAAGGGCATGTTTGGTAACTCAATTAAGAGCTTAATTAGGAATGTTTTAAGTGATATTAAAAATAAGATTGTTTGATAATGCAATATTATATCACTTAATAAATTAAGTATCTCTTAAAAATAGCCAAAATTTTAAGTCAAAAGATGATGTCTTAATGTTTTAAGCTCTACTTTTTCAGATATCAGTTTTCAGAGCTTAATTTTCAGTTTTAACAAACAGGCCCTAATTCAAAGGATAATATATCATTTGAAGATTGTGTAACTGTGGAATTAATTAGACGATATGATTTCAGTTATAAACAAAGCAGGGCCGGCCCAAGGGGTGGGCAGGCTGGGCACCCGCCCAAGGCCCAAATTAATAAAGAGCCCAATTTTTTTTTTTTTACTGTTGTAGTTATTAGTATACATATAAACTAAAAATAATATCCAAATTTCTTGAACTGAGACCCAAACTCAAAGTTTTTGTTATTATTTTGAATTATGTTTGTTTAATTGTTTGTTGAAACTTTGTTTATTTGTTAAATTTTGTTACATTGTTAATTATTATTTTTCTTTTTACAATATTTTTGTGTGTTTAAAAATTGAAAGTGACATTGACTTTGTTTATTTCTTAAATTTTGAATTATGTTTGGTCAAATGTTTGTTGGGACTTTTGAGTTTGATAGTTTATTCACATCTTACATAGTTACATTGAATTTTCAATTTAGTTAATTACTAATTTGAGGTCATAACTCTGAGTGATTAATAAGAGAACCATAAAATAGAAGTGCGAAGCAACAAGAATCCCAAATTATTATTCTTACGATAATTGTTGATTTGAGTAATTGAGTTTTTTTTTTTTACTTTACGAGATTTAAATTTGGAAGAATTTGTTCAGTTTTCTAGATAATAATATTTTTCCAAACTTAATTTCAGCTCAATAGGAACTCATTATTAAAATTGTACTGATAGCAAACATTATTTTTGTCTCTCTAAGAAATTAAATTTAAAAAAATACATGAAATTAATATTTAAGAATTAAATTAAGACCCTTCTTTTAACTTTGCCTCAAGCCTATAAAATACTAGAAACGCCCGAAGCAAAGACTTAAATGAATTTGGAAGTTTCCCTTCATGGCAGGCACGCATGTCTGTCAAGAGGGTCAAAGATCTAATTAATGTGTGCATTTAACTCTCTATTGAATTGAGCTCTTGTTAATAGTTTATCCTTCAGGATCTCTCTCATTTTATCCTACCTAACAAGAGCTCTTGATCATAGATATATACAGTGTTAATATATAGGCTTTTAGATCAGATTGACAAATCTATATATAGACAATTGAGATTGATTGGGTAAAAAAGAAATTAAACAATCATTAATCCAATATTCAAAATGAATTAGAAGTCAGGATATGAATAAAATTAGATGTGAGGGGCAAAAGTGTATATTAATCTTTCTTTTTGAAAGACGTCATATATATATATATATATATATATATATATATATATATATATATATATATATATATAAACTCTAAGATCAACCTATAAACACGAGCATGAAATAACTTCTTGATGAAATTCCCTCATGTAGATATATAAGCATCAAACTAGCTAATTATATACTAATAGTGACTCTTGTATAAACTGATAATTAAGATTGACCAGCGTTGATCGTCAATTATGATCCACAAAGCTTTTTTGTGAGTTCTTATTTATCTTTTGTAATCATCCTCCTAATTCTAGTATTAATTAGGGACGATGGTCCGTCTTGCATGATGTTCCAAATATTGGTAACGATTTTAGTGAAGTCAATAGAATATAATGAGAGTATGTCAAATGCTAAACGAACTATATATATATATATATACTAATCGTGACTTGACTGACTCTGGCGGAGTCGAATAAGACGTAATGAACACACGTGTCGAATAATGTGATGAAATTATTAATGGGTGAAATTGACCTTCTATTTAATAATGTTTTGGGCTTGAAAATTAATATGATATCATCGATCTGCATCAACTTAATTTTATTAAAATTGTAATCTTCAATATGATAAAAATCTCTACATGTGCATTGAGCTCAACCTAGCTATTTAATTAGCCGGGTCAAGGGAAGCTTCAAGGAGTATATATCTCTTGCCAATTGCAGAGCAGGGATGGATGGTGGCATTGATTCTCTCACTTTTTTTTGTAATACTAGTTATTGAGCCCGTGCTCTGCACGGGTGTAATTTAATTTTTAAATGAATTGATACATTTAGAAGTAATTTTATACAAAATAATCATTATTTAATATATGTGTTTGTTGACTAAATGTCTGAAAAAAGTTAAGTGGTGCAATGTACGCTAATTGGTGGTCGTTTAGTATCGCACTTTCGTTTCAGAATAATAATTTTTATTAATTTTATATGGGTATGAGTAAATTTCTATATATATATATATATATATATATATTTTTTTATAATATCCTTTAATAATATCATTTCATTAGGTTTGAACCCAAAAATTCTTGCTTAAGCAACCAATGTCCCTTCCATTCGGGCTAAGGCCCATACATTTGATATATTTTTCTTTCTCTATAGGGTGAGATTGGTTTATTTATAGCTTCTTTGTGAGTGACATGCTTTGAATTTCTTTATTTTATTTGTTATGTATTTCTTAAAAATATTGTATTTCTAAACCAAACCCTTGAATGAAAATATAGAATTGCAACCTCAATACTCAAAATTTCATTAGGATACATGCTTTCATTATCCATTTATAGTCTCATCATCAAAACGAAACATAATCATATTCCCAATATTCTCGATAAAGAGTCATTTGTTTATTATCGAGATGTTTGAAAAAAAAAAATCCATAAAGATATCTTTTCTTTTTTAGGAGTACTATTTTTGCTATCTTACCTAAGGACTAACTCAATTAAAGGGATGTACAAAGCATCTTTCTTTTCAAAAAATTAAGGTGAAGTTTGAAAATTTATAATTGAATTAATTGACTTTAAATTTGTCTATGTTAATCATTTATAGTAATCATACCAATTCTACATCTAATTGAAGGCGTATTAAGTATGTCAAATATACTATTCATGTATAACCGATGAATGTAATTTTTTATTATTTAATGCACTATTAATATATTCGTGTCTCCCCTCTCTCTTTCCAACTTTTCATTTACAATCCTACACATTTAAAATTCTTAAATATGGTAACCGTTTTTATAATCTTCTAACCTAATTCTCTCCTATATGTTTACTTTCCTAATTTTAATATTTCATGAACGTTGTGTAAGAACAAATTGATTTCAAAATATTAATGACAATAATCACGTCATAAATTAAGGAGTATTTTGTTTAATCAATCAATTATCTTCATAATCACAATCATGGCAATATCCTCTACTTCCCCCTCTCCCTTACATTCATGCGATATTAATTCTAATTAATAACGCAGAATTAAAGTTAATTAATATTACAATTAATGTGGCTCATTCTCAACCAATGCACATGTAATTATAGAAATTTTATTTTTTAATGCTCTGCTACTCTTTTCTTTATTATCTTTCTCTTTTCCCATTTTTTGTTGTATTATTTTTTTCTTTCATTTATATGTTCTCTTATTTATAGTATCAACTTTTATTCTCTATCTTTTTCGAAATTTTTATAATTATATCCTAAATTTAAATATAGACAATTTTAAAAGTCGGTTGGCTCTGTTCACTTCAATAAGCTTCAAGTAATTATAAGACTAATTATTTTGATGGTACAATTTCTAATTTTTTTTTACAAATGAATTAGGTTTCAATCAACTCGATGGACAACATTTTATAAATGATTTTTCGTTCAATTTTTTATTTTAGTTTTGATTTGATAAAAATATAAATTCGACATGTATAATTAGAACGGTAATATTTTGTTTCATTATCTTATCCTTGTGTTGTACATTGTGTTTTCAAAATGTAAAAGAAACAATGCTTCTTCAAAACTAAAATCAAGTCAAAGCTAAATAGTACAATAAAAATCACAATTTTAAACAAAAGCGAAATATTAAATCAAAATCAAAATCAAATACAAATCATCATTAAAAACAAAAATCAATACTTAAAATCAAAACCAATATCTAAACAAAATAAAGACATAATTTCCCAAACTCAAACCTACATCAAATCTAGGAAAGTCACAAAATTTTCACTAAAGGAAAAGCCAAAATAAAATAAAAATTAAAGCAAGACCAAAATCATAATATAAAAAAATTAAAAAACTCAAAACAAAGCCGATAGTGAAAAAAAAAAAAGTTAAGAGTAAAACCAAAACCACAATTATCAAAAAATTAAAATGATTTATCAAAAATCATAAACCAAATTGTAATCAAAACAAAAGCAAAAACCAAGAGTCAAGGAAAAATTGAAATAAAAAACAAACACAAAAATAAATACAAAATCATCAACAAAAGGAAAACAAAACACCAAAAACCAAGAAACGAAAGCATATCAATTGTTAAGACCAAGATTAGGGGCGAAATGAAAATCAAAACTGAAAATCAAAGAGAAAACAAAAATCAAAAGAAAATAATTCAACAAAATTTTTAAAGATTCACGTAAATTATAAAGTTAGGCACTTACTTGAGAAACCTTGACCTCCATTGACGAAACCTTGACAATTCCTAATTCAATTACTTGAGATGAATTTGTAAATAAAAAGATGAAAAATTGTCACACGAGAGAGAGAGAGAGAGAGATTCTTCCAATCAAGATGAACTCGTGAAAAGTTGTTCAAATGCCTCATATCTTACCCGAGAGAGAGAGAGAGAGATATGGGGGGCTTTTTATCTCCTGTCATCAAAGTGTGAGAGACTTTTGACCTCCCTCGGCCATTAGCAAATGTATTCTCTGTTGTTAATTGAAGGAGTTCATGTTCTTCTCTTTTTGACTATTGTAATTAGAAGAAGACTATAGGTAAAACTATTCACTATTATATATACTTTTTATCATAGATATAGTTATTAGATAAAATTATTAACTAATGGCATTATCTCCTAATAAATAAGAATTTGAAGAGTCAAACTCCTCAAGATCAAGATTAATCAAAAGTAGATGAGGTGGCAAACTCATAGGCCTCCTCACCAACTTTAAATATATATATATATATATATATATAGATTTCAGTATAATTTGATTCTCTATCAATCAATGGATACTTGAATTATCATTATATATTCAATACAGACGTTAAATAATTGAGCTTAATTAATTTAACATAATAGAGGATTGAGATAATGAGTGTCGTTTCGAAAAACAAGAAAGAGCTCAAAACAAAATTAATCTCTATTATTGCGTAATCTTAAATAAATAGATTTTGAGCTCAATAATGATAATACAATTATGAGCTCGTTTGTTCGAGCGTTTTGGCCAAAATGCAGCTTATTTCCTAACTTATCGTTTCAATGCTTCGAGCGTTTTGGCCAAAACGGGGTTAAAACGCAGCTTATTCCCTAACTTAGCGTTTTAATGCTGCGGTAGAAAAAACTGCATTTTCAAAACGCAGCTGCGTTTTAAAACGCTGAAATTCCTAGCTTTTTCCCAAAACGCAGATTTTAAAACGCAGTAGGGAATAAAATGCTGCATTTTGACATAATATCTCAAATGCATTTATAAAATAAAAAATTGCGTTTTAAAAACGCTGAATTTTCAATACACTCTATTTTGAAATCGCTACACCAAACAGGCTCTAAGTATAATGGTCTATTTGATTAAACTCAACAAGGCTGATATCATACCAGCCTTATATTTGCCCTATAGTTTACATTGGAGCAAGTCTCAAGAGCATTAATTGGTCATTTTATACATATTTTAACAAATACAAACAACAAAGTGTTATATTAACTTTATTATACATGTACATATATATATATATATATATATATATATATATCAAAAAAATTATACTCCCTCCTCCGTCCCGGATAAATGTTAATTCCTACTTTCTATTTTGGGTTGTCCCAACTAATATTCCTAAAGTCTTTTAATCTACCGATTCTCTACCACTCTTCCTAATATACCCTTAAAGCTTCATTTAATGTAACTCATTTTAAAGAAACTCAATTATTTAAAATAGTTGAACTCAATTAGTATTAATAGGTATTATGGTCAGAACACATTTTACAGCACATCATTTATTATGTTTCTTAATTCTTATGTTTTATCCACTAGGAACATTTAACCGGAATAGAGAGAGTATAAGAATTATTTAATTTTTTATTTGAGTATAAGAATTATTTAATTTTTTACTTACGTTTTTAATGTTATTCATCTAAAATCATTAATGTAAATAAATGGAGTGATTAACGTAACAGTAAATTTGAAGTATTGTGATTATACTGAGTAAAAATATACTTCATCCTTTCCACACAAACAGTCCATTATTCTATTTTAAAATGTTTCGCTTAAAGAACCTATTTTCTAAAATTATGTTTACAATTTTTATAACCTTTCATCTTTACCCTCAACTTGTGTTATAAGCATTTTGGTTGTGTTTAAGTATTTTTGTAATTATGAGCAATTCTAATTCTACTAATATATACCTTAATTATTAGACATGAACATTTAATAAATACTCCCTCCGTCCCGGATAAATATTCATACTTTCTATTTTGGGATGTCCCAACTAATATTCCTAAATGTTCCTACTTTCTCTTTTGGGATGTCCCAACTAATATTCCTAAAGACTTTTAATCTACTTATTCTCTATCATTCTTTCTAATATACCCTTAAATTTTTATTTAATATAACACATCTAAAAACTCAATTATTTAGAATAGTTGAACTCAATTAATATTCATGGATATTATCGTCAGAACATATTTTACAGCACATCATTAATTATGTTTCTTAATTCCTATACTTTATCAACTAGGAACATTTATCCAAAACAGAGAGAGTAAAAATTTAAAGTAGGGTGATCAATTTGCTACGTAAAACCTTTTAAAAAAAACTAAACGAACTCCCCAAGGGGCATAAATTGAAACTCCCAAAAGGTGTTTAACCTATCCCCATTTTTAGAGCATCGCCAATGCTAACGTGAATGTGAAAAAAAATAAGTATCACCTAGGATTGACATCTTTTTTAGAAAAAAAATCTTTCCGATGCAAATGTGAAGAAAGCTTGTGAATATGACATGATAACAAATTTTTTTCACATTATGGATGAGAATGTGAATTTTTCACATTCTAGTTAAGGGTGTGGAAACATCTTAATTATCATTTTTTAAATTAAAAAATAACTAGATCTCATCTCTCTCTTCACTTTAGTTGTGAGATCCATGCTACATGGGATCAAATTCACATTTGTATTAGAGAGGTCTCTTCTAATTGAATATAAACGAAGAGATAAAAAATGTCAAATGTGATTGAGGTAGTTAATTACCCACAGCCACGTCACTTCAAATCCACAGTTGCATTGGTGATGCTCTTAGTGTGCAAGTGTCAATGTGTTTGTGTATGTTGTGTGTGTGTGTGTGTGACTGTGAGTGTGTCAATGTGTTGTGTGTGTGTGTGTGTCAGTGTGTGTGTGTGAGAGAGAGTGTGTCAATGTGTGTGTCAATGTGTGTGTGAGTGTCAATGTGTGTGTGTCAATGTGTGAGTGTGTCAATGTGTGTGTGTGTGAGTAAGTGTGTCAATGTGTGTGTGTGTTGTGTGTGTGTGTTGTGTGTGTGTGTGTTGTGTGTGTGTGTTGTGCGTGTGTGTTGTGTGTGGAAGACAAGACGGCACTGATTGTCTCAACAGAGCCGAAGCGCGCGCGCGCGCGTGTGTGTGTGTGTGTGTGAATGTGGAGGACAATACGGCACTGATTGTCTCAACAGAGCTGAAGCAAGCGCGTGTGTGTGTGTGTGTGTGTGTGAGAGAGAGAGAGAGAGAGAGAGAGAGAGAGAGAGAGAGAGAGAGAGAGATTTTAATTAAATTCCTATCACAATGCAGTACAACAGGAGGTAAATAAACGAAAGCACAATAAATTACACTTTGGGAGGTGTGACTACACTCAAATCAGAAGGAAAGGGGGCCTGATTACATTCTAATAAATGGGTTTTCTTTAGCTCGTTATTCATCTGCCTCCTGTAACTTCTTCATGGATGGAGGTTGTCTGACAACAATGCTCTTTTTCCATTTTCGATCAAGCTTCCTCGACAACCTCTTCCCAATACCTTCCTCGAGCTCCCTTTCTCGCCTAACAGTCAGCATACGTGCAACCTGCTTGCAATGAAGGATCCAAACAACGTGAATACTACATGAAAGCATTGTGTTTAACTGCAAGTACAGGGGAGACGGTCTATAAACGGATATGATGAGAACGAAAGGCCAAAGTGATTTATTCTGTAATTTAACAAGAACATAAACCAACTATCCTGTAGAACTTCATCCTGATTACGTTTGTTTTCATCTTAAATGCATGGCTCGGGCTTGGGAGCATTTCTGATAGGACAAGGAAATAAACCGAGAATACTGAAAGGTGCAGAGGTGTACATACTATTGCTCCTCTCCCTTGCCCCTGAAGCAACTCTAAGCTACTCCACACTTGCAAATCCATAGAAGTTTTACTCTACTGCTAACAAGCCCAAAGGCGCCTAGGTGTTACCATGACCTACACAACTCCATATTTCATCCTTACCTTTGATACTCTGCATCATATTCATCGCAGTATGCAACAGCCTAAGACAATTCCCAAACTTTTTAACAGGGACGTCCTAAAAGTAAGCGGTAGTTACCAAATGTCATATATAGAAAGCAAGTATAACTAAATACTTCAAATATGTGAAAACAGGATGCTCTTTTGACTATTTAATTTTTCAAGACCAACTAAAAAACCAAGATACTACTAGCTAGAATTACCAAGTATAGAGCATCACACAGGCCTTCTTTGAATTAGCAATCAATGTATGATATTATACCGACTGTCAAGTGGGAGGTTACCTAACACCCCACACCTTACATGCCCTGCAGGCACAAGAACCATAAAAAGCAAGAAACCAAGTCAAACTGAAAAGCACTTCCATTTCTATGTACCAATCCACAAAAAGGCACCTTTAAAGTTGGTTGTTAATCATTCCATTTCCAAGTCAAACTGATGACTTATTTCTCTTTTATGTACAAAGTGAGGCCATGGTCAAGTAGCATATCTCTAGAGCTCTATTTCAGCTTACAGTGAAGTCAAACTAATGTCTCATTCTCTTTTCATTTGAAAAGAGTGGCCATGGCGAAGTAGCATATTTCCAGAGCTCTATCTTGGCAGTTCCTTTTATAGAAGCACGAGCTCTTTGTACAGTGGCAGCAGGATACTGAGGTTAATTGACACTTGGAAGTTACAGCATCCTCGTCAAGTTCATAACTTGAAGACCCTAGATAATTTCCGGACTGCTATCATACAACAGCAAACACATAATATTCTACCTTCCGAGGAGTTCTTGGGTGACGAGTGCCTTCCAAGCTTGGAAGATGATCTGTCGGTTGTGAATCATTAACATCTTCTTCATTTCACTTTCTTGAGAGGGTTCTTTATAGAAGTGTCACCTCTGTCATACTGCCAGAATTGCCACTAAATGCGTATCAACTTTGCTAGGTTTACAATTCCTACAACTTTTGCTACAACTAAACCTTGATGAAACAACTTTCCCCTTCATCTAAGGCTTAGTTGTAGAAAAAGTTGTAGAATGAGTTGTAAGCCTAGCATTTTTCAATGCTTATTTCTCCTGGAAAATGCAAACTAAGAAAATGACATAACTCGTAGGCATAGCTATCATTTGTGACTGCCTAGAGACCAATCCAACACAAATCAAAAGCCTTTAAACTCCAATTGATTTGTTAAAAACAATGCATGAGCATCATCTTCTGGTTAAAAGGTTCTATTTGGTCATAAACTTGGCAAAAATGCCTATGTTACTAGGATGGAAACCAGATGATTAGATCCTCCTCAGAGAGACCATGAGAACTGGTTTTGATTCCGATGTTACATGGTTGTGAGGAAAAGATAAACGATCTTTAACGGGAAAGGCGAAACAGCCCCCTACCAAAAAGTTAATACACCTACTTTTGGATCCACCAAAGCTGTCTTTTCATTTAATGGACGTAATGCTTATACTTATACACATTGAAAGTACATACATTGAAAATACCTACTGGCAGTCTGGCACCCTACGCACAATAACCATACAGATGAAGATAGAAACCAGTTCAAACGAAAACAGCCAAACTGATGCACTGGAATAAGGATAGAACAAGGGTAAACCTAACAATCTTTTGACTCGAAGCACCTTTGTGAATATCACCGGCAAGCTTATATGAAATCAACATTCGAACAGAAGAAAACTTGTCCTCATACAACAGAGAATAAATTAACAAAACCAGCCCAACAAAGTAACTTCCTAGATCTAAATCCCAAACCGGCCCTACTTAACAAACCACTTTGTACATGGACCATGTGCACAGTAACCATACATAACAAGAGGCCTTCACACAAACAAAATCTGACACTGTTTTTCATAAAACAAAACTACCTCTTTGAATCTACAGATAGCTTTCCTAACTGACTGAAACTACCCAAGCAGAAGTAACTTCCTAACACAATTTATAACCTACCCAAGTAAAAAGCAATGTATTGATTCAAGGTAGAAAATAAACCTTCAATGGTGATTTTGATAATTACTCCCTCCATTCCACACAGAGTCTTACTTTCCTTCCTTCCTTTTGAGATATTCCAATTAAAGAGTCTGAATTTGAAATTTGAGCTTACAACTCCCATGAATTTTTAACTTTACCCCTCCTATCTGAAATAAAACAAGTTTAAGACTCCCTCCCTTCCTCTCAAAGAGTCCTTTTTCTATATTTAACAGTCAAAGTCAACATGTGTACTACATTTGACATACAACTGTTCTGTTTTAGGTGATAAAATTTCAATCACTCAAAAGTCAAAAATATATTAAAAATACTACAAGTTCCACTTTAATAATTTTGTAACGATAAGTCAATACATATAAACTTTGGGTGGAAGTTTAATCAAGTTGACCACAAAATTCAAAAAGGGACTCTTGGAACGGAGTATGTAAGGGCTAGTTTGGTACGATGGATCCAGCTAGAATGGAATAGGTATTCTTGCTAGACCATTCCATTAGTGTGTTTGGTAGGCCAACCAAGAATGAAAGCCCATTCACGGAATGCCCATTCAAGGAAAAAACTAGAATGAGCTTTCCACGACCATGGATTAGGCTTTCCTTGGTAACCTAGATACCAAATACTCCCTCCGTCCTTAAATTATTGTCTTGCTTTCTTTTTTTGTCCGTCCCTAAATAATTGTCATCTTTGAAACTTTCCTTTTTAGGACATCATTTTTACCATTTTAACCTTACTTTTTCTCCCTACTTTAATTATGGGCCACATACACATGGGCATTAAAGAAAACTACACAATATATCAATATTAATAATCATGTCAACTGTTTTTTCTTAATCCGTGTGCCGAGTCAAACAAGACAATAATTTAGGGACGGAGGGACTATTATTTTTTCATAAATTTCATTTCATCCCTCAACCATTCCATGTTTGTAGCCGAGTCAAACAAGACAACAATTTAGGGACGGAGGGAGTATTATTTTTTCATAAATTTCATTTCATCCCTCAACCATTCCATGTTTGTAGCCGGACAATAGAATGAGAAAGACACCTCTATTCTAGCAACCAATTCATTCCCATTCTTGCGTACCAAACATGGCCCAAGTGTTTGAGAGAGAAAACAGAATCCAGTTCTGAATACGACAGACGTGGAAACTGGAAACCCCAAACAAGCCAATTTTCTCAAAAAAATGCTTAATCAAAGCTCTTATTTCAGAAAAATATCATCAGCACCAAGCCACCAAGTGAAATCAATAACAAAACAAGTAATTTTTCTTCAACATTAGCACCAATGGGCAATGCAGATTATGGCAACTCAAACAGAAGCATAATTTTTCACCCTATCCGGATAAATTTCAAACATTGCTCTTTGTTGAAAGATATTCAAATAATTCCCTCAGTTCCACACACTCAATGAGTCCAACATTTCATTTGGAATTGTTCAATGCAAACTAAACCAATTGAAATAGCATAAATACACCGCAATAATATATTTTCTAAGGAAATTATATCGAATTAAATGCATTTACTGAAAAAGCAAATTGGGGAGATTACCCTTTTACGAATACGACCAACCTCACTCGGCTTGAACTCATTACGAGAAGCCTTTAGAACACGAAACATAAACAGCTCTCCCTTAAGATCAAGAATCTCGTCGTTAATTTCTTCAGTACTTTTGCCTCTAATTTCTTCCATTTCCTCCTCTCTCTTGGCCATCATAACTACGGAGGAAGAGCCACGGCGGGTGGTTTGAACAGACGAAAAGGTGGGTAAGGAGAAACGGGCAATGCGTACGCCATGGAAGGAAGATTTGTTGAGGTGGGCAGCGGCGGAGGTGGTTGTATTTGGACGGAGAGTGATGGTAGAAGAGGAAGATAGAGAAAAGCCTATCATGTTTGTGTTTTTGCTTCTCTGGTTCGCTCCTCCTGATGACTCTCTGGATAAGGGCAGGAGAAGGGTGGATAAATATATATTTATTGATAATTTTTTATGAAGTATTATTTCATAAATTTTAAACATTGTCTTATTTTTTTTCAACCTGAAAATCTTGTAGTACTAAATTTTTTATTGAGAGAGAAGTCTCCCCTTTTAGCACTCAATGGTACCTTGACTGAGACTCGAGAATTAGTTTTGGGTTTTTTGATCAGAAAATACTTTAGAAATCAAAAAATAAATAAAATTTTTTTTATTGCAATTGAAATCTTACATCCAATGAGGTTTAAAAAACAAAGGAACAATTGTGTTGGCAACACCTTCATTTTGGCCAAATTCTATTGCTCCACCATTTGTTAACTTCTGTTAGACTTTTATTTACTTTACACTGTACATGTGATATAAACATTTTAACTATGCTTAAATATTTTTATAATTAAATCTAATTACAATGCTTTTTATATATTTCTTAATTATTAGACTTTTCAAACGTAAACTCTTTGGGTGAAATGAGGAGTATTAAACATTGTGATACTTAAAAATACCACCATACAAATATCCTCAAATAATTACTTAAAAAAATATTTTCAAACCTCAATCAAACGATCACGAATTACAGTATAACTCTCTTCAACTAACTCGTTCAATATAAACTTAAATTAAATACAAAAATTATAATAAAATACATTAATTAATTTTATGTTATGAATTAGCGCAGGATTGAGTGGTACCAAGGGTTTTCCCTTAGGGCCACAAAGGAAAATTGCTTCGAGCTCAACGGATATCCACCTAGTTGGAAGAAGTCGAGAGCCAAAGGAGGAGAGCAACACCAAAAACAGAAACAATCAAAGAGCTTCAATTCGAATATTAATATTTCTGCAAATCCCTCTATTCCTCCAGTTCCAATTCTGAATAGTAATAATGTGCCCACTGAAGCCTTAGGTCAAGTGAACCTTGGAAAAGATTTAAATCTCAAACAAGTTTTGGGCATGCCCAGGTTTAGTTTTAATATGCTTTTAGTTAGTAAATTGACAAGGGATATGAATTGTGTTTTATATTTGGACCCAATTTTTGTGTGACGCAGGACTCACGCTCGAGGAAGCCGATTAGAGTGGGTAGAGTGCATGATGACATGGAGGCGGGGAAAGTGTTCTTGGCTAAGGGACATGATTTAGTTGATTTATGCCCCATCAATTGTTGACATCTTCTATTGGACCGTGTTAGATTTCGATTTTCCTTTGTCACAATCACGTTGGATTGTGATTAGTGATCTCTGGTTAAATTGATATCTTTTACCTTTCTTATATTTAATTAGATTAAACAAGGGATTTTGCTTAGTTTGTTATTTATGGATAATTATTAGATTAGGCTAATTATTAGTGATTTATTTGTAATTATGGTATATCTTTTAACCAATTAACAAATTCTTTGTATAGTTTCTTTCTTTGTTGACTTAGGACTCTTGATGGCTATATAAAGGGAAGTCGAGCTCATTCAAAAGGTGTGCTGAAAGATACAAGTTTAGAGAGAGAAAGAGCTAGACTCGAGTTCACTGCTGCAATATATATGTGTTATCAAATGTTGTAACATTTGTAACTATATCCCGTGCAATCTCGTATTTGAGTCCAATCCTGTCTTTCGTCCCTTATTATTTGTATTCACTTATTGTGATTTATAGGATGATAAATATTAGAGGTTTCAGAAACACTCACTAAGAAGTTTTCGTTTGATTTTCACTTATAAGTTGGTTTTAATCTTTATAAGTCATTACTAGTTGTAATAGTGAAAGTTTTGTTATACTGGCATATCTACAAGTATTATTACTTGTAGATAAAAAGTTTATTCTGTGTTGTTTTAATTATTCCGTTGTGCTATCAAATATTTATGTGTATGTGATAAGTGGGTATTTTACTCATTTATTGGGTATTATTCAAGCTTAGATTTTACTAATTCTCGAGGTTTTTGTAATCTAATGTTTTGTTTTAGTCTTATTTTGTAGTTTCAGGGTTTAAAGGGCCAATCATGCAAATTTGGAGGACTTTGAAGCTTATTTAGAAGTTCAGGGGATCTTTGTGCAAATTCCTGAAAGCTGAAGGAAAAAGATGGAAAATCTGCCTTTCATGAGACGGCAGCCTTGGTTGAGTTGGTTCCCCTGTTCCAATCCTTTTTGGTTTCCTTTTTGTATTGGATTTCTTTTCCCAAAAGTATTGTACTTTAGTAGGTATAAATATATCTCTTTTAAATTAGGTTTAGGGGGTGGTTAACAGTTTTTAGAGCCGTCAATAGAGAATTAAACAAAGGAGAACAATGAAGAACGAAGTTTGTAATTTTGGATTCAAGTATCAATTTCTTGACTCTTATTATTATTATTCTTCTTCTTCCCATGCTTAATCTTACAAATCTTTTGTTTATGATTATGGGTTTTGTTTATTTTATTATGAACTAAATTCATACAGCTAGGTTAAGGGGTAGCCAATTCATGAAAGAGTAATTTTGATCCGATTAGGGTAACGATCGATTGCATGATTGTGTGAGTTTTAATTCTTGTTCTTAATGCTTTGAAAGATTGGCCACCTTTTAATTGTTTTCAATCATGTGGATGAGACCGAGAGGAGATTTCATATGATGGATCGTAGGAATTAATACCATGGATCTAAATTCATGCTAGAGATAGATGAGTTGATACATGCAATTAGTCATAGATCGTCTCGAAAGCTAAGAGAATTTCATAAAACCTAATGCATTGTTTTCTAACTAAATCTACCTAGAGATGCGTAGGTTGCTAGGAAATAATAGGATTGATATTGCTCGAGAGAGAATATTGATTAAATTAGGAAATTCCGTTGTCACACAATAGTAATTGATCGGAACCCGAAATCGTTGATTGTTACCCTGAAGTGAATTGGTGAACCTAAACCCTAGCGCTTTTCTCTCATTGAATTCTTTAAAACTGTTGTCTACTTGCTTTCTTTAATTTAATTATTTTAGTTAAATTCACAACAACTTTCTTTCACTCTCTAGATTAAAGTTTAGAATACCGAAGTCTGATTTTGTTCCAGTCCCTTGGGTACGACAACCCCTCATACTTCCACTCTATTACTTGAGACTAGTGCACTTGCTAGTAGTAGGTATTCACCACATCAAGTTTTTGGCGCCGTTGCCGGGGACTGCGTTTACAATTTCAAATTAGTTATTTTAGCTTTAATCTAGTTATTTCTTTATTTTTGATTTCTTGGTTTTACGTTTCGTTTGCTTTCCGTGCTTTCTTGCAGGAAATTAGTGTATGCACAACATTAGATCCAAGGTAAAGAACTCGAAACGTTTGATCCGGAAATTGAAAGAACCCTTCGTGTCATTAAGAAGAATCAAAAACCAAGCATGGGTGACAACAATGCGAATAATGCAAATGCTGGAGCAGCACCACCAGCTGCTCGAACTCTGTTGGACTACACAGCTCCCAAGAAAGAAGGCAATGGATCATGCATTGCGGGGCCGACCATCACGACAACTTTTGAGATCAAGTCTTCCACCATCCAGATGATCCAAAATTCAGTGCAATTCTATGGGTTACCAAGGGAAGATCCTAATGATCATCTGGATAACTTCATAGAGATTTGTGGTATGTTCAAGTATGATGGTATCTCCGAAGACGCCATAAGACTTAAATTGTTTCCTTTCTTTCTTCGGGATGGAGCTAGGGTTTGGCTGAAGTCTCTTCAACCAGGTTCCATAACTACGTGGGATGAGATGGCCCAGAAATTCTTGATGAAGCACTTCCCACCTTCAAAGACTATAAAAATGAGGAATGACATCTCGAATTTCTCTCAAATGGAAGGTGAATCACTCTACGAAGCTTGGGAAAGATACAAGGGACTTTTGAGAATGTGCCCACATCATAGTGTTCCACTTTGGATGCAAATCTCAACCTTCTACAATGCCTTAACAGTGAGCTGTCGTTCCATGATTGATGCTACAGCGGGGGGAACATTCATGAAAAAGACTCCAGAGGATAGTTATGAGCTGCTTGAGGAGTTGGCAACCAATGGGCATAATTGGAATTCTGAACGGGGCCAATCCAAGAAGGTAGCTGGAATTCATGATGTGGATAGTTTGGCTTTTCTGGCAGCCAAATTAGAGGCTTTGAGCTCCAAGATTGACAACATTGGAGCAACAGCAATGCAAGTGAAATCTACAAGCTGTGATTTGTGTGGACAGCCAGGACATGCGAGTTTTGAATGCCAAGTGGAAAATCAATTTGCAAGCCCAGCGGAGGATGTAAACTTTGTTGGAAATTTTCAGAAATCAAATTCTCAAAACAATCCCTATTCAAACAAGTACAATCCAGGATGGAGGAATCACCCTAATTTCTCTTGGGGTGGTAATCAGAATATTCAAGCTCCACCAGGCTTTCAACAGCAGACTCAGATGCATAACTCACAGCAAGAGAAGAAGTCAGCATTGGACGATGCCCTTGCAAAGTTCATAACCAACACTGACATGGGACTCCAAAATCAAGAGGCCGCAATAAACAACCTAAATGTACAAATAGGTCAGTTGGCGAACCAGTTGAATGGAAGAAATCCCAGTGCTTTACCTAGTGATACTGAAAAGAATCCCAATGCTCAAGCCTTTGCTGTCACTTTGAGGAATGGAAGGGAGTTGGTGGAGCAAGAAAAGAAAAAGTCTACACCACGCCAAGCCCCAACCATTGAAGTAGAGGCAGAAAAGAAAGAGGAGGAAGAAGATGGAATATTGCCAATAAAAACTTCCCCACCACCATATCAACCACCTCCTCCATTCCCTCTTGCACTGAAGAAACAGAAACTAGACAAGCAGTTTGGGAAGTTCTTAGAAGTGTTCAAGAAATTGCACATCAATATTCCATTCGCAGATGCCCTACTTCAGATGCCAAGCTATGCAAAGTTCTTAAAGGATATTTTGTCCAACAAAAGGAAGCTTGAGGAGCATGAGACAGTACATCTGACAGAGGAATGTTCGGCAATCTTGCAAAATAAACTTCCACCGAAGGTAAAAGATCCAGGGAGTTTTACTATCCCTATTACTATTGGTAATCTGTCTTTCTCAAATGCTCTATGTGATTTAGGTGCGAGTATAAATTTGTTGCCATTATCAATATTTCAAAAATTGGGTTTTGGGGAACCAAAGCCCACTACAGTGTCCCTACAGTTAGCCGACAGGTCTATCACTTATCCTAGGGGTATTGTAGAAGATGTATTGGTAAAGGTAGACAAATTTATCTTTCCTGCTGATTTTCTTGTGTTGGATATGGAAGAGGATATTCGAGTTCCTCTTATTTTGGGTAGGCCATTTTTAGCCACTTGTAGAACTTTAATTGATGTCCAATCCGGAGAATTAATTCTTCATGTAGGAGACGAGAAAGTGGTTTTTAATGTTTTTAAAACCCAGAAAAGTGTGGGTGGTGGAGATTCTTGCTTTCAAATAGAAACTTTGGATGTTGGTAGCACAGATAATTTTGGTTCTTCTAGTCGTGAGTGCTTTCTGAAAAATAGGATTGAAGACCCATTGGAAGCATGCATAGGCAATCCAACTTACATGGATGTGTCTCATGATTTTCGGGTATTAGAAGGGGTAACCCTTGAAGAAAATCCAAGCAGTATTCCTAGCCCTAGAGTGGACCACAAATATATATAATCCCCCATCGAAGAGAGAAGGTTTTAAGCCATGATCTAAATCTGGGTCTTACAAGTGATGGGGTACCCAAGGAAGTACTAATTTTTGAGATGTCAAAAGTGAAGAAGTGTTTTAATCAAGGTTGCGTTTTGACATCAAATTGTGCTCCCCTGTATGATCCTCCTTAGTTAAGAAAGGAGGAAAAGAGTCGGGCTAATGACTTTAAACAAATGTGCTTGTTGGGAGGCAACCCAACTAGGTATGTCTTTATTTGCTTTCGTAGAATAGTGTAGTCGTTTTCTCCTACTTCCTTACTCTATGCAAATTTCGTGTTGCACTTTAAAAGTCTATGCATCCAGTAAGTTTGGGGGTGAATACGTTGAGTGCTGTATTTATTTGTCTTTAGTTGTTTTTAGTGTCACCCTTCTTGGGTCTCCCTGAGTTTGTGGGTTTCTAGGGGAGTGTATATAGTGTCACCCTCACAAAAAGATTTTTAATTTCATGTATTTTTATGCTTTTTGTGCTAATGCTTAATGGTTTTTGTAGTTGTTGTTGTTGTATTGTTGTCACGCAGGTAACATGCCACTCAAATCAGGCAAGATAGGATGAAAAGGAGAAAGTCTCAAACTAAAAGGGGTCTGGTTGATGAATTCTAAAAAGGACATTTTAAGAAAAGGGGGCTGGATGATATTTCCCAAAAGTTGAACAATTTTTGGAGGAGTAGGCAGAATAGCTAGCGCTATGACTGCCGCTTTAGCGCAGGTTTTTCCCAAAAAAAAAAAAAAAAAAAAGGGGGAAAGCCCAGTCAAACCCTCCCCCCCTTCTCCTCCCCCCGCACTCTCCCCCTCTCTCTCAACAAGCGCAAGCGGCACCCCCAAACCAGCGAGCCCTCTCCTCCGCGCCGACGACCTTCCTCGCTGCCTCTTTCTCCAGCGCCGGTGAGTCCATCTTCATCTCCTCCAACGCCGGCTAGGGCCCACCATCGATCTCCACACTCTCTCTCTTCTGCAAAGTGAAATTGCAACCCCTAGGGCTTGCAATTTGGGGGTAATTTCTTTTAAAGCACTAAGATCCCCCTTTAGTTCAGTAGACCCTTGAAATTTATTGCATATTGTTGGTAATTGTGTTGGGTTTCTGACTTGTTGAGTTCAATTTTGGAGCATGTTGGTTGATGTTGTTTGCTTGGAGTTGCTTTATGGAATTGGGTATCATTGTGCTTGAATTTAATTGTTGGGTGAAGATTTCATGTTCCCTGATGATACTCATGCATGTTTCCATGACAAATATTCCCTCTTATTTTGTATTGACTTCACATTGGGGACAATGTGAAATTTAAGTTTGGGGGTGGGAACTGTGCCTATGTTATGCTTGAGAGTAGCATGTTTTGCATGTATATTTTGTGTTTTTACTTATGAAAAAAAAATTTGAAAATTGAAAATTTTTATGAGTCTTGGCTAGGCGTGGTTACTTCCGCCAATGATGATAATTTGTTTGATTTGTGACATCTTGTGAGTGGCAATGCATGTGCGCTTGTCTAAATACTTAGCTTGCACTTGATTGAACTTTGAATCTCCAATCCTTGAGCACTCGACACCATGAATTGATTCTTGAAAGATTTGGATGACTTTATCAGGTTCTATAGTACACATTTCATTTCCTTGGACCTTTGGTTTTCGAAAAATTAGAGTATTCATGAAATTTTTAAACTGTTTTTACTCCTTGAAGTTAGGCCTAAACAAAGTTTAAGTAATCCGAACGAAAAAAAAGTAGAAAAAAAAAGCATCTTTGTGAAGACTTAGTTTAGCTTCGTAGCCTTTTTAACTCGAGTTAGTAAGCTCGTTGGGGTGTTTTTCCACCTAATGTCTTAAAGCCATTTGGTTTGAGAGTTATTGGCCTAACACTCGTTACGTGGGTTAATCAGAAAGCTTAAGGGAGCTATACATTGCACAGTCCACAAATGCTAAAAAAAAAAAAGGAAAGAAAAAAAAAAGGTTCGGTATTACTACTTATGTTTGTAGTAATGGATGGGAGTAATTACGTGTTTTTACGTTTCATGAAAAACTCTGATATATATTATTCGTGAAGGTTTGTTCATGTGACATTTGGGGGAATGGATGGAATACTTGGCCTTATAAGGAATTTCAAGTTTTAAAGGTGTTGAGCATGGTTTTACACACACACACGGAGATTTAGGGTGAGATTGATGTCTATCGAGTGAAAGTTTAGACTTGTTGCTATGTGTTGTTATTTGCAGATTGTTGTAAATCTTACTCTGAGGCATTGTGTATAGTGCCATGCCGTGCCTCGACTTGTGAAAAGAAAAAATTCTTGTAAATATTTTAGTTTTTGTTTTTATTTGTTTTCTTGTTTTACTCGAGGACGAGCAAAAGTCTAAGTTTGAGGGTATTTGATAAGTGGATATTTTACTCATTTATTGGGTATTATTCAAGCTTAGATTTTACTAATTCTTGAGGTTTTTGTAATCTAATGTTTTGTTTTAGTCTTATTTTGTAGTTTCAGGGTTTAAAGGGCCAATCATGTAAATTTGGAGGACTTTGAAGCTTATTTAGAAGTTCAGGGGGTCTTTGTGCAAATTCCTGAGAGCTGAAGGAAAAAGATGGAAAATCTGCCTTTCATGAGACGGCAGCCTTGGTTGAGTGGGTTCCCCTGTTCCAATCCTTTTTGGTTTCCTTTTTGTATTGGATTCCTTTTCCCAAAAGTTTTGTACTTTAGTAGGTATAAATATATCTCTTTTAAATTAGGTTTAGGGGGTGGTTAACAGTTTTTAGAGCCGTCAATAGAGAATTAAACAAAGGAGAACAACGAAGAACGAAGTTTGTAATTTTGGATTCAAGTATCAATTTCTTGACTCTTATTATTATTATTCTTCTTCTTCCCATGCTTAATCTTACAAATCTTTTGTTTATGATTATGGGTTTTGTTTATTTTATTATGAACTAAATTCATACAGCTAGGGTAAGGGGTAGCCAATTCATGAAAGAGTAATTTTGATCCGATTAGGGTAACGATCGATTGCATGATTGTGTGAGTTTTAATTCTTGTGCTTAATGCTTTCAAAGATTGGCCACCTTTTAATTGTTTTCAATCATGTGGATGAGACCGAGAGGAGATTTCATATGATGGATCGTAGGAATTAATACCATGGATCTAAATTCATGTTAGAGATAGATGAGTTGATACATGCAATTAGCCATAGATCGTCTCGAAAGCTAAGAGAATTTCATAAAACCTAATGCATTGTTTTCTAACTAAATCTACCTAGAGATACGTAGGTTGCTAGGAAATAATAGGATTGATATTGCTCGAGAGAGAATATTGATTAAATTAGGAAATTCCGTTGTCACACAATAGTAATTGATCGAAACCCGAAATCGTTGATTGTTACCCTGAAGTGAATTGGTGAACCTAAACCCTAGCGTTTTTCTCCCATTGAATTCTTTAAAAATGTTGTCTACTTGCTTTCTTTAATTTAATTATTTTAGTTAAATTCACAACAACTTTCTTTCACTCTCTAGATTAAAGTTTAGAATACCGAAGTCTGATTTTGTTCCAGTCCCTTGGGTACGACAACCCCTCATACTTCCACTCTATTACTTGAGACTAGTGCACTTGCTAGTAGTAGGTATTCACCACATCAGTATGTGATCACATTCATTAATCACATTTGCATTTTGTTTGATTTACGTGTGTTCCTCTGGGCTACAAATCTTTCAATTGGTATCAGAGCCTCCCCTTGACTATACTAAGTGTTGATTCTAGTTGTAGCCACTATGGAATATGGAGCCGTGTCATATTTTCGTCATCTTATTCTAGATGAAACCAACTATTTCATTTGGAAGTATAAAACGCGGTCCTACATCAAACAAATTGATGAAAGGGCTTGTTAGTTGGAGTCCTCCTAAAGCTATGGACTCTAATGGAGATTATAGCGAAACACCTGAGATTGATTGGACAAACGATGATATCACTTTGGAAAATTATAACTCCAAGACTATTCATAGTATTTTTGGTTCAGTTGATGCTAACCTTTTTAAAATTATTTGTAATCACACATCTGCTAAGAATGCGTGGGAAGCCATTCAAATGCATTGTGAAGGTACTGCTAGTGTTCCTCAAACTAGGCTAAGGCTTCTAACCACTAAGTTTGAAAACCTTAGAATGGAAGAAGATGAAGATATTGAGTCCTTCAATGGTAAAGTAGTGGAGACTGCAAATGACGCACAAGCATTAGGAGAAGTTATTTCCAATGATAGACTCGTTAGCAAAATGATGCGTTCTCTCCCTAAACGCTTTAATATAAAAATCTCTACTATAGATGAGGCACATGACACTGAAATCTTAAGTCTTGATATTTTGGTTGGCAAACCAAAAACTTTTGAATTGAATCTGTCATATCAAAGCAAAAATAAGAGTAAAAGTGTTGTTTTTCTTGCTTATCAAAGTCAAACAAATTTGTCTGAAGATTTGCAAGCTTTTATTAATAAACTTGGAAATACTGATTTTGAAGGAGACTCTGTAGCTTTACTCACCAAAAAGTTCAACAACCTCGTGTTCAAAGGGCAAAATCGTGTTGGTCAAAAACAAAAGTCTACTCCAAAATTTGACCCAAGTAGGTTTTCTCAGAAATCAAAATGTAGGCAAATCTAGAGACAAGTTTTCTCCAAAAGTTCCTTCAAAGTATCGTTCGAAAAATGAGTATTTTGTTCAATGTAGAGCTTGTTCTGGCTATGGTCACTATGTTGCTGATTGTATCAATACCACGAAGAAAAAGGGTAAGAGTTTATATGTTACACTAAGTGATAGTGAAGATGATGAGTCAGATGTTGAAATTGATTTAAACATTGTTTTTGAGGATTCAAGGACGTTACAAACGAATCCTCATGGTGTGTCACGAGGTCTTGCTCTGAATGTGATCCCATCTGAGATCACATGTGTCAAACCTTATAAGCCAGACCTTACCTATCTCAATTCTACCATAGTTGATGATACTAAAGGACAAGCTGAGGCTGAATCAGACTAAGAAGATTTAGATCTTTTTGAAAGTTATAAGGCTCTATATGAAGATTAGGTAAAGAAAGAAGAAAAAATGGAGTGTCTTGAAGAAATGAATGAACGTCTTATTAAAGAGAATGATGACCAAAAAGCTTCTATAGCTCGTCCGGAAGTCATGCTCACTAAGAAAGATGTTGATTTTAAAAATGTCAAAGCTGAACTTGAAGAGGCAAATGAGACTTTGTCTCGATTAAACTCAGGGAAAGCAAAGCTTGATGAAATCTTGACTCTAGGTCAAGAAAGCAGGGTTGGATTAAGTTTCAAACCCACTGTGTTTGTGAAAGAAGGTGAGAGTGTTGCAACCACTTCACGCAACAAAAACTCTTATTGAAATAGGTCTAGGTCAAGGAAGCGACATTGTTTTTGTTCCTATTGCTATGAGCATGGACACATTAGATCCTTCTGTCACAAAATGAAAGCATATTTCTTGAAAAATAATTCTAGAAATCAAAGGTCTGCACAAATGTCAACTTACATGTCATCACATTCTAACCATCACAGCCACAGAAACAGTAGCCATGTGTGGGTCAAAAAATCTGAAGTCAAATGTCATATCACCTATACTTCTTTAAAAACTAATGTTATTGGTTCTTGGTACTTTGACAGTGGATGTTCTTGGCATATAATAGGTACTTCGGAGTATCTGTCAAATTATACAAGTTACAATGGAGGTAGTGTTAACTATAGAGGTGGTGCTCGTGGTAAGATAGTTGGTGAAGGAACATTGTATTTTTCACTATAACTCATCTTGTTGCAAAGGTTATACTCAGGCGGAACGACTTGATTTTAATGAGACTTTTGCTCCGGTTGCAAAGCTTGCCATTGTTCGTTGTCTTCTTGTTGTTGCAACTGTCCATTAAAGGGAGTTGTATCAATTGGACGTCATCAACAGTCCCTGCTTGCATATGGATCTCACAGAAGAAGTCTACATGAAAATTCCACAAGGCTTTTCTAGAAGGGGAGCAACGAGTTTGTCGACTCTAAAAATATCTTTATTGGCTCAAGCAAGATTCACATAATTGGCATGCAAACTTCACTAAATCTCTTTTAGATGTGAATTTGATGCTATCTGAATTGGGCCATTCTTTCTTTACATATTTGTATCATACTTCTTTTGTTGTGGTTCTTATTTATGTTGATATCGTTATACTCATTGTGAATGATTCAGTTAAGATATCCTGTTGAAGCATTACATAGATAACAAGTTTAGCATCAAGGATCTTGGCAAGTTATAATACTTTTTGCGCATTGAGGTGGCTCAATTGTCAAAGGGATTGCCATGAGCTAACAAAAATATACTTTGACATTTTGGCTGAGTGTGGCCTTACTGGGAGCAAGCCAGCTGCTTCACTCATAGAACAACAACATCATCTCAATATTGACTTAGTTCTGCTTTGTGATAACCCTAGTAAGTACAAAATACTAATTGGGCGCCTCTTGTATCTCATGATTACCCGTCTGGATATTAGTTATGTTGTCCATATTCTGATGAGATCCCAGTCTCGTCCTAGATATATTACACGTTGAATGACACCTTGACCCAACACATTTAATTAGACGCAAACCTTATTGTGAATGACACTACAATTGGGATGAAAAAACCAATTGATAAGTCTAGGGTTGATGTTCAAGGAATCCTCAACTCGAATCATCAAAGTATATCACTCAAATCCACGAGAGAAAACTCAAATTCTTGAGTCAATATCAATTGTCTATTATTCTGCTCAATTACGATGTTTAGATGCCTTTATATAGGCTACAATAAACCCTAAACCTTTTCCATCAAGGTAACTAATTAGAAATCAAAAAGGAAATGAAATCCCCAATTAAAGCAACTAATTAAAATTTCTCAACAAAGGAAAGAAAAATCCTAAAAAAATAGGAAATCAATTAAGTATAAACATAAAAAAACCAATTTTCCAAAACAAAACTCCTAAAACAACTAGGGTAATTAATAAATCAACAAAGAAAAGAAAACCTAGCTAAAATATACAACAACCCTAAAAGTCCCGATTTTGGAGTATATGTCTACTAAAACTCTAGTTTTTATGTCTTTTTGGGCCCTTTTGGTGTGACCAAACTCACCCCTTAGCTTCTAAACTTGATAAACAACCCCCTCCACTTGTAGAACATAATCCTTAGACCCTAGGAACACATCATATTCTCAGTCACTTCATTCACAAGCCACGACAACCTCATTTTGATGATGCGATACGAGTTTGCAATATTTAAATGAGGCACTTTGTCAGGGTATTTTCTTCCCATATTAATTATAATTCCCTTAGTCAGTTGTTTCACATTTTACTACTGAAGCTGAATATTTCTCTATGGCTTGGATTGTGAGTAAATTGTTTAGTTCCTCGATTACTTGGCGATTTGGGTGTTTCACATACTCATCCAGTTGGTCTCTTTTGTGATAATCACGTTGTCTGCATATTGAAACGAAACATGTGTTTCATGAGCGCAATAAACATATTAAGATTAACTGCCACTGTGTTGCTAGCATATTCAGTCCGAACTTTTGTCTTTTCGATCCATTTCTTCTCCTAGACAAATGGCTGATATCTTCATCAAGGCGATTGGTCATGATCGTTTCCACATGTTCCTTGGAAAGTTAGGCATTTCAAATTTGCATGCTCCAACTTCAGGGGGAGTAAAGAAGGTTGGCAAGTGCTCCAACAATGTTTCGCAGTGACCTAATGCATAACAACTTGGAAATTTTTGTATCTGTACATTTGGGCAGAGACTTCAGCACTAAGGGTGCACGCTTTAGCGCCTTCCTATGCCTTAGCGCCAGCCCATCGTGCCTAGGCACTGCGCTTGATCTTAGTTGCATTCTAGTGTCTTTCGGGCTATTTTGGCATGAGTTGTATTTTTTATATCTTATTGTCATAAATGTATTAAGGTTTCCTATTTTCCCAATTTTTGTATTCTTGTATCCCAAGTCTTTTAGGTTTCCCAATTGTATATATACTTTAACATCCTTGTTGTAATTTTATCAGCAAAATAGAAACCCCTTTTCATAATTTTTTCAGCATCTATAGTACTCATTAGTTCACGTGTTCATGAAAAAACAATATTGTCCGGTAGCATGGGAAAATTTATATGCTAGACATTTTTTCTATCCCGTATTACTATGAGTTGGTATTTTGATCAAGAGAAAAGGTAGTCTGTCTCAAATACCATTAATGTTTATAACCTTTAATCTATTTTAGAATTCATCGTGTCCTTAATAAAACAGCCTTCGTCTTCATTGTGTTATGCATGGAAGAGTTTGGTGTTAAACATTGTAAGCCTAGTAGTCATGTTAAAATAAAATTAGTGCCAGAAATAAAATGACATACATAAAACGAGAAACATAACATGGTTATATTTAGGGACTATGATGGTTACAAGGACAATAATGCTGTCGTGTTAGGCCGATACTCTCCGAGTCTTCTAAGATCCTATTAAGGAAAGGGCTTGGGGGTCTTACAAGGTCGTAGCTGAGTAGTTGAAGTAAAATAAGGAATTGTGGTAAAATACAACCCACATGTATCTCGAATAAAATCTAGGGTGAAATGTGGGCCGGTCCATTTTGTAGAATTTTCAACTAGTTTAAGACCCTATATTTGTTTCTAACCGGAAAAAGGTCATTTTTTGCAAAATGTCATCTATGCCCTTCCTTCTAACACGTACGTGGTGCATCGGCTTCCCTCTCAAAAATAACTACCCCTATTGAATTCTTACTACAAACACACTCCCAACAACCCTCTTAACTTCCAAAAATCTTAAAACCTCCAGCATTTCTCAGCAAGCAACCTCCGACGATTTTGTGAAAGATTTCAAAACATTGTCGAGAGTTTAACAACAAGATCAAAATGTCTTCGAAAGTACAATAGAGCACAGGGGAAAAAACAACTAGCACTAGAACAAGGAAAACATGAAAAAAAGAAGTCGAAGAAGTATCAGGTCTGTATTTCTGAATACATTTTATAGCTGGCTTTTATGTTTACAACTTCCTTAATAGAGTGAAATCTGAATAAATTTGCATAAAAATTTTGTTTTTGATGCATCATGATACATTATTTGAAAAATATGTTATGGATGTGATTTCAAAATTGATTCATTGCGTTCAATGAAATATATATAGCGTTTATAGGGTTTCAAATTTTGTGCATTGTAATGCAAATTTTGTGCATCATGATGCACAAAATTGATGCATCATAATGCATTACTTTGTGCATCACGATGCACAAATGATGCATCGTGTTTTACATCTTTGTTGTAATTCTTCAATTGTGTAACTGTAACCACAATATACGTGTTATCCAACTGTGTCAACTAAAAATCCCACCAGAATAGTATACAGATCTAGTATGTAGTCGCTCATAGATCAAATTAAGAATATCTATTTCAGGGATGATCATAGAACCACACTAAAGAAAATACTTTTTGGTACCTCATAGACATTATACTTGGTAATGATGTCATCCGCGAGCATTGTAAGAAGGACGATTCAATCATAAGGAATATTGCTAGGTGCTATGTCCAAGGACAAAGGTGTTTCCATTTTAGGCGAAAAAGTTGAAGGTTAAAGCAATAGATGTGAAGCTCATATTTGGCATCAACAATGGAGAGGAGGAAATCAACATATCTTTTTACAAATTCGATCATAGCGATTTCCTCCAAAGGTGCTTCTTGGAAAAGATGTCGAAGGAATCAAAGAACATAAGATTGAAGCCGAAGTTGATTTTTGATAGAATTAAGGAAATGATAGAGAGTCCGGATCAAGTAGATATCAACTGCGTCGCTGGCTTGAGGACCCTGCTTGTTCTCGCGACCTTGCTGATTGAAACCAAAACATCCTATATACCGTGGGCCTACATAATGCTTATGTCTGATTTGAACAAAATATCAACGTACAATTGGTCAAAATATGTAGTTGATTTGTTGTTGGAAAGCTTGGAAAATACAACTGATGACCACGTAGAGATACGTGTTGCTGCTGCCGCTAACTTTAATTTCATTTGATATTATTATATGCAATTTTTGTGTATGATACATGTTGATTGGATCATATTAACTGTGTTGAATTTCTATATGCAGTATTGGTTGTGCGAGCAGAGTAACGTTGTACAACCGACTCTCCGAACTTATATCCCGAGGTTTGGCAAATGGGATTTGAGGGCACTGTCCTGGGAATTGGATGAATCAAATTTTGTTAGGGTCATGAACAATCAGGTGAGTGGTTATAAAATAACACATTAGTATTCTATTAGAAATGTCATTATTACACTTGCGATGCACACAATTGTACTAAAAAGTACCATTTTCATGAATCGCGATGCACAACTTTTATTTCTGATGCGCAATATTGTATTGAAATATAACATTAAACCTGCAATGCATAAATTTGTGCATCGCGATGCACAACATTATACTACAAAAGTACTAAATTGTTGCATCGCGGTGTATAACATTTATTTTCGATGCACAACTTTTATAAATCTGTTTCATTTTTTTATGGTTTTCTAGAAGTTTGATAATGTTCTCAACAGAACATAAAATAAAAAGGAACTACTTTGGGCAAAGAGAAAGAATGAGATGAAAATTCTTTGTGAGGCTGCTGTGGATGCCCTTGAAACAAACAATATGAATTTGAGGTGAATATAGGTGTGGATGGAGATCCACGCCATGAAAACACGGTTGCAGAGGCTTCAAGAGATGATCAACAAAATGCTAGAGGTGCACCCAGGGGATCACCGATTAAGAGGGGTGGGGTGACTGCTAAGGTTACGAGTGAATGTATGACTCAAACACAAGTCAAAACTCAACCAGAAGTTGTGAGTCAAACAATTAACAAAGTTAAAATTGAGAAAAGACAAAAAATCAAGAAGTCATAAAGGATTATGGTGAATACCTGAAAAGGAAGTGCAAGAGGACCAATGGAACGACAATAAATATTGATTAGATGTGTTTCTTTGTTATTAAACTGTAGTTTTTGTTTTACTACTTGATAATGGTTGGTGATTGCCCAATGTTTAGGCAACTTTTCTTGGTAATGTAATGTAAAATAGGGGGTCTGTGATAGGAATTTGTAATTGCCCAATGTTGGGGTTATTCAAGTGCAATTTTTATTTTGCTACTTGACAATGGAGATGTAAAACATTGAGGGGGTTTAGTTAGTGATTGCCCAATGTTGGGGCTGTTTTATGGATGTGTGTTGATAATTGTAAGGCCCTATCCCAACTTTTTTCCTATTTCACTCGTAGTCACTTCATATTGACTTAAAAACCCTCGTAGTAGGAATCGTGACCCATAATGGTTAGTTTGTGAGAGTATTGTCATGCTTGATATGCATGACTTATTAGTCTTTCACATGGTTGATTAGGAAATGATCGATGTTGGATTGCGTCGTAGTTTCATATTCGTTTGAGGTCATCCTCGATACTGAATTGTGTGTGTATTTATGCACATCACTTATGTTGTGAAGCCTTGCCTTGGTTTAGACTCACTCACAAATGACGAACATGTTAATCTTGTCGTTAACTCGTATGTAGAGTTGGTTTGAGTGAGGTTCGTGCGTGTTCATCTTTGTGTACAATCGAGACATATGTTCGTCATCATTCAAACATCAATAGGGGATGATTCGGTTGAGTTTTGGGTGTGTTTTGACCTTGGTTTAATATTAGGAATAAACTAGAATAACTTAGGGACATTTCGGATCAATCTAGGGTTGTTTAGGAAGACTTAGAGCAAGGCCAAGGTCCCATGCGGTCACACTATGCTAGCTCGCATGGGGAAGGCATATTTTCTGGATTAGATGCGGCCACATTATACCTTGGCATGGTGCCCGTGCGGCCACACTATTTCTCGCCCAACTTTGTTGACTTTGCAATTTTTGATGAGTTTGACCAATTTTTGTGGCCCGAAATGGTCCACCAAGCTGGGAATTGAACTAAGCTACTCCCTCCATAGAATATATGAGAGTAAATACTCTCATTCCTCTCACTTCCATCAGCCAATCTCAAGAGATAGAGAGGGAGAAGAAGAGAGAAAGTAGAGTGAGAAATAATAAAGATCTTGAGTTTTTGACGTCGGATCGACGATTCGATTTCACCACGGCAGAGAGGGCAACGAGAGGAGCGTTTCTAGCCAAAGAAACTCGAGATCTATCGGTGGAATCACTGATCTCTCTTATCCCCCAAGTAATCTAGTGAGAGAAAGTGGGTTTCTTGAAAGGGGAAGCTTGAATCGGGCAAGATCGAGTGTGGGTTCGACGATCAGACTCCGTAGCGGCGTAGAGATTGTCGAGGAGAGTATTCCACCTAAACTAACTTCATTTCCTCGGTGTATTTGCGGTAGTATGTAAGTTACTACTCATTTCTCCTAGTTTTAGGCATCGTAGTATGAAATCACGATGTTTACGTGTTATACTTGTTATAGATGAAATATTCTCATGCTACTTGTTAGGTATTGTTAATTTATTTAATTTTGTTGTCTCCGAGTATTATAGACTCATCGAGGTGTGTTGTTATTATTGTGATTGTTGTTATTTGTCTCTGAGCATATTTAGCTCGTCGAGGTGTGTTGTTGTTGATGTTGTTGTTATTTATCTTCAGGTATTAGTAACTCATTGAGGTTGTATCATTTTTGTACTCGTGATGAGCTTGCGAGATTGTTATGGGTAAGTCGATATACCGAATAATGGGAATTGAGGCTAATATTGTTAATTAGGGACGATACTACGATTCGTCTCGATATCCCAGATATTAGTAACGACTCTAGCGGAGCCAATATGTTGTAACGAAATTATATCGAACACTATACAAATTATATACTAGTCGTGACTGACTCTGGCGGAGTCGAATAGGACGTAACGAACACACATCAGATAATATGATGAGCTAATAAATTGGCATAAGTGACTCTACGTGATTGGTAGTATAAATCACTACGAGATGTATAATAGTCTCCTACGATGTAGGATGACGAATTGATATGTTTATGACTTAATATAGCATTGACCTTGATTGACCTAGTTAAACATTAGTTGACTACGTGATTAGATGAGTTGTTGTATATACTCCTTACGTCTAAGCAAGGGGTTAATTGGAAATGTACTTATAACTTCATATAAGTTATCGATAGGTTGCGTACGACAGTGCATGACATACGATGCGAGTTATGTAGTCACTAAGTGTTTAGTGACGCGTTATTTATGAGTTGGGGACATGAGCTACCCCAGTTATTGCCCAATACGGGTAACGAATTAGAGTTGAGTAGTTATGTACGTAGTACCTAACGAGTATGAATTGTGATAGATTACGATCCGCATGAGTTGGAGTGTATTGTGTTGTTATAGGATACTGTAGAGATCCTAAGTTAGCGTAGTAGATATGCGATGATTCGATGACAGTATATATGGATCGACTTATGAATGTTGGGGTTTATAATGTCTAGCATGAGCAGACTTAGTTTGGATTGTTATAAGAATTGTTACATGCAAATGGTTGCGTAATCGTCTTGATTGGGAATATGGATGACTAGCCTACCCTTGTTATGGATATGTGTGCCACATTGTGGACATTGTATGATCATTGATTTCACGGTAGGAATACCATGCCTAAGGTTGTGGTTATGTGTGTGTCTAGTTATTGTAGACATCATTGGATTGTTAAGTTATACAATAGGACTACTTTGTTTATTATCTTGATTGGTTATATGTTCAGTGATTACGGACACTGTGTGATTGTACTAATATGTGATAGGACAATCATCCTACTTTGATGATCGATTGTGTGTTTAGTATTTACAAACACATTGAGATGTTTTGGGTTATGTGATTCATTAAGGACACATTGTGATTCGATATGGTTTAGTTGTGATTCAATACGAACACATCTTGATTTGTTTAGCATGACGAGTAAATATCTACTTGTGCATTGCATGGAGTCTAGCTGACATTTGTGTTTTAGATGTGTATTGGCATACGACTATTGCAGGAGCTGGGGCACGTAATAGCCGTGGTGTCCAATACACTGGGCCTTGCCCTACCGTTAGCCGTGGCAGGGGTTCTAGCTCTACTGTTGTATGCAATACGGCAACTTTGGGTATGTTGTTTCTGTGTGGTATCTCGGGTTATAGGAAGACCGAGTGTATACGTCGATGTGAATACGAATACCGGTTCACTATGGGTACTTGTAGTTCGTTCTTGATGCGAACAGGTACAATATTGGTTTTGGGATACGACTATCGGTCTTTCGTGATTTGTGTACAACGACAGTAGCACAGACATATATTATGGCATCATGGAATTCAGTAGCAGTGTCACTGATTCGAAATGGAGCGATAAGGTCGGAAGTGTTTAAATGTTTAGGATCGGAGGTGTACCTCGATCCCTCGTATCCTCTATTATATGTTTACTTTACCGTTCTTTATGTGCTTCCTATACGAGTGAATGTTGATCATGGTCTCCAATTAATATTGGACGGTTGGCGGCTGCTGAGCCTCTCATTAGTATAAGGTTGGTTGCTACTATGTGTGTAGACACCCAGAATTCGTACCCCACATTATATGAATTGTCCTATAAATAATTGTTTATTTAAATAGACTAACACTTGTTTCTATGATTATTTTAGGGAACAAAATATTCAACCAGACTAACGACGTCCAACAAACAAAACAACTTTAGTTAGATCAACATCAAGGGTCAAAACTGAAGATTCAAAGCTTGAAGGTTGAAAAGCAAAAGGAACAACTTCAAGGCATAAAGATTAAATAAAATTGACGGGGGACCTGAAGCATAAAGAATGAAAGATGAAGATTCTAAGTGTAAAAATTCAAGATTTGGTGCGCTGAAGACATGTTTTGTGCGTGGATATACAAAAATCAGCTTTGGTGCGCGGATGCCCATTTTGGAGCGCCACGCACCAAACGAAGCTTTGCCTCACAAGTCAAGCCGCCGGCTACTGAAGACTTTGAAGGCACAAACGAAGCTTCGTGCTTTACTTGGCCCCGAGAATATCATCAAAATATCTCTCCCTCCTTCACCTATAAATAGAGACTCTCAGTTCTCTCTTTCAACATCCAGAACACACCAACAATACTCAATTCACTCAGCTCACTCTCAGCTCTCTCTTCCTCTCTCTCTCTCACGGTAGAAAGAAAGAAAAGCTCTCCGCTCTCTCTCTTGCACTCCCTCAGCCCGAGAAAACAAATCGTTCTCTCCCTGGGCAAATTTCACATACACACACACACAAACACACAGTGTTCTTTTAAACACACCCAATATTAAAACGTAAATCTTCCTTTCCTCGTATCGGTAGCAGTAGAAGCACAACGGTCAGGCTATGAGCTAGGCTGATCAAATATAACACAACGGCCTAGAACTTGGCCCGAATTCTATAAAACGACAGAAGGTAATTCCTTTTGTTCGTTATTTTATTTATTCGTTTAAATATGTAAATACGTTGGATAATTTGTAAATGTGTATATATTTATTTTGGTACATTTGATATATAAATACATATAGCATATTTATTAAATGCAAATATCAAAATGTCTGTTCTTATTTATATATAATTGATATTATATATATGTAATATATATATATATATATATATAATAGATACTTTTAACTAAAATTTTCATTTTAGTTATTTTTGTTAAATATAAATATACATTATATTTATTTTGTTTCTTTTGTAAATAATAAAGCATGTATACACTTTATAACGTAAACGGAGATATAAATCTCTGTGATACGTTTTCTTCAGTCACATAGAATAGCAAACCCGTAGCGTATAAACTCGAGCATGCAATTATAAGAGACCGAAAGGGCGAGTTGGGTGTGTAAAACCTTCCCAACTCATAACTTAGCCTCCAAACCCATAATCTCAGTTTTTCTCTCGTTTTTTATATAAACGAGGGTGGCGACTCTGTTTTCAATATAAATGTGTCGTGCACATTTATCACACTTTTATTTCAGGAGTCCAGAGCGAAAAGGCCCAGGAACGATCTGCGGATCGGGGTGCTCACAGTGGCGACTCTGTTGGGGACTATAAAAAAAATATTTTTTTTAGAGGGCTAGACTCATACATTTATGCTTTGCATCCTCTTTTGTTTTATTATTTTTATAACATGTTTATATGTTATCGGTTCATTTTATTTTTGTGACAAATTTAAATGTTACATGTTTTATTTTATTACACATTTCCTTCATAACAAGATTAAAGTGTTATTTGTTTATTCTATTTTGTTCACTTTATTTTTTGTAACATGTTTAGTGTTACATGTTTTATTTTTTAACATGTTTAATTTTCAAACATGATTATCTTGTTACATAATTATTTTATCTTTGTTGCATGTTAAAAAAACAGTACGTGCTTTATTTTTGTTACGTGTTTTTATATAATATGTTTATATGTTAGGTGCATTTTATTTGTAATTGTATAAATTGTACGTGTTTTATTTTTATTTAACATGTTAAATGTTATTTGTTTTATCATGTTATGTGATTATGTGTTACGTGTATATACTACTTATACTAACACATGCATGTACAAATATATTCATTTGATCGGGCGATGTTGCCAAAATTTATTATTTATAATACTTATTTTTTATTTTTATTTATTTATTCTTTGTACTCTCAGGGTTTAAGTCTCACCTTTTGTTGCTTTCCTTAATTGCTAAACAAAAAAAAAAAAAGAAAAAAAAGAAATTCTTTTCAAAAATTAGAAAAAATAAAAGTTTTCAAAAGAGAAACATTCTTTGGGATCCATTGAATATTTTCAAACACAAAAAGAAAAATTATCAGCTTTTATAGAGTTGAACTACGTGACATGAGCCACGTTTTAAGGGACGTAGGCAGCCTTCGGGTGCGGTTATGTTTTCAAAAAAAATTTTGAAAAAAAAGGGTTTCAAAAATCTTTACAGTATTTATTCTCTTTTAATTTCGGTAATCTTTACCGCTTTAAATTCTTTCATTTATTGGTTTGTACTTTTCTCGGGGCTCCAAACCCTCGAGTTGTGCTTGTGTTTCTTTTCCTGTAATTTTTAACTGCTAACAAAACACAACCCACATCACATGAATCAGAAAAATTGGACATAAATTATTTTCATTTCTGTATATATCTGTCTCACTTTCATTTACATATAATTGTAAAAAGAGTCTCTTAGATACTGCGCACACACGCGCACTCATTTATTCTGAATTGTAACCAAGCTTCAAACCCTGGTATAGCCACGTTGAAATGAAACTGGGTAGGTCATGAGCCCAGCATTCTTTCAGCCGACACTATCCCTTTCTATGCGATTACTAATCGTCCGCCGGGAAGTAAGTCATCCTAGGCCTGCATAGCCACGCGTAATTCATATAGATTTCTAGGACACTTCAAAAGATCGGTTAGTTCTTGTTATCACAAACATGCTTTGTCATTCCTGTGCATGAAAGATAAAAGAAATCAAAACAAAAAAAAAGTCGTCGACCGGCAAAAAAGACTGTTTGATCACAACAAAAAAGAAAAAAAGATACTGAGAAATAAACACCGAAAATCAAAAAAAAGTCATACTCTCCCAAAAGAGAAATCATCGTGATCAAAAAGTCGACAAACAAACAAAGTCCTCATGCACAGGATTGACAAATTAAAGAGTTGATTACATATGCCTAGACAATTTGAATGGTGGATCCTGAAGAGAATATAGTCCCTTCACCTGAGATCAGTCTAATCTTGGGGAGTCGAAATACAGGTGGAATACAAAGGTCCTATATTTTGGCGAGAGAATCCACTGTTCCAGGAACGGTTAACAAGTCAAAACAAAGCATTGTCGCTTGTCCAACCATCTTAGGGTGAGTCAAAATGAAAAGAAGAACAATAAAATTGTGCTGTAACCAGAAACACTTCCAGAACCTAACTCCTACCCATACTCCCAACCTTTCAGAAATCTGGCATTGAATTGGAAAAGGACTAGCGCTGGGAGGTTGACAAGAGTTTCAAGTTTGAGTTCAGAGTCAAGTACAGAATGTTTGTGTTTGAATCAGATGGCTGATCAGGAAAGGAATACTTCTGCGGGACATGACACAGGGGCTCCAGGATATACTCCAACCCCAGCAATGCAACAGTAGATGGACCAGAACATGAAAACCATGATCAATAGGTTTTCAGCTCTTATCTAAGGTCAAGGGGCTGATAATAGGACTGCACCTGTCTCTACAGGACCTGTTGACCCATCACCTTCAAGCGTGAATGCAAGTCTGCCCAATCCAAACATCTACTCTGCCTACCCACATATCTATTCTTCATACCCCCTATATCCATATTCCCCATATCCAAACACTTACCCGTCTTACCCAAACACATTCCCTTCTCAGCCAAATGTCAATCCATCAAACCCAAACATACATCATCAGTCTCAGACTACCATTGTTCCAATCCCAAACACCTTTCCCTATCCAAATACCAACACCTCATCTCCATATACCAACATCCCCTTTCCAAACCTAAATGCCTTCCCTTTTCACATGACAAATCCAATCCAAGGTTGTTAACACTTGAATCTAACCAATCATATCCCACAGGATCAAGCTAGCCCTATCTACCCATTTGCTATTTATGCACCTCACACTGGAGTAATAAATATTGCCCCTACTTATAATGCTCCTCAAATAGGATAGCCTCCCGCAATAGCAACAGTTGATATCACTAATACAGGGGCTGCAAGTAAGGCAAAAGTCAGAGAATTGAAAGACATTGTTCTGAAAGTCTTGAACAAAGGCAAGTTTACCGCACGAGCAATGACACTACAGCCTGCTGCTATCCAACCACCAAAATTCAAAATGCCTGATATCGAAAAATTCAATGGGACAGGTTGCCCTATTGCCCACCTGAGGTCTTATGCTCATGCTATGCAGCAGAGAGGTGCAAGCTTCGAGGCAATAGCCTCTAATTTTTACTTGACTTTGGTTAGGGCTGCGAAACAGTGGTTGATGTCAGTTGATAGCACCACGATTGCTACCTGGGACAAGCTCGTTGATGAATTTCAGAAGAGGTACAAGGACAACAGCAATTGGAGAAAGAATAAGCGAGATCTTGAGTCATGCACCCAACAAGATAATGAAACTTTCGCTAACTTTACCGAAAGATGGAGGAAGAAAGTGGCGCAAGCTCTTGAAAGGCCTGACCCAGTCGAGCAATTGTGCATCCTTTGGAATAATCTTCAGCCTGTTTTCTATGATCAAATGCGGTATTTGTCATATGTCGACTTCTCTGCCATCCTTGATGTTGGGTTTCGCATTGATGAAGAAATTCTGGCCTACCTCATAGAGGCTCGTTCAAACAGCTCTGATCATCTTGATATGAGCGATCCAGATCATGAGACCTACGATCACATTGTCGATGATGATGCAATTGCCGAAGAGGCCTCTTCTGAAAGTGATAACTGAGATCCCAGGAATCAGTGAACAATGGTTGAAAGTGATAGACCCACAAGAACATATCCCTTTTTTCTTGTAATATCAATATTTCTTATGAAGTATGCTCACACATTGTTTATATATTATCTTTTGTTCTCAAGTCAATTGAGTCTTTAAGTTGAATCTTTTCGAGTCTGTCTCAGATATCGAGTCCAGGTCGAATCCTTGTGTGATTTCGTGACCCTTGAGTCTAGCTTATAGCTGAATATCCTTTAAGTGTCGAGTCTTCCAAAATAATGAATTGACTCACTCAAAAAACATGATAAACATTATACGAGTCAATGATGAATCATTTCGAAGTCATGGGCCCACAAACAACTGAATATAAATATACATAGAGTGAGTCGAGTGTCTTGACAAAGATCATCTTCGACCCATTGTAATTGAGCTGTTACCAGCACACTGGGCCGTCACCACACCCAAAAACCTCACATTTAAACCCATCCAAGTCCCGAGCCTTACTCAAAGGCCACACCCATTTACCATACACAACCCATAGGCCTTGCCAACATTAAAACACCTTTCCAACCTTCGCCCGCTCGAGAGACCATCTTCTTGAGTTCCCGACCTCCAAAGCAAAGGTTGCTCCATCCTTATATTTGCAAGGAATGATCATTCACCCGCTCCACAATGAGAGAGATAACTTTCTTTCATCTTTCTTCATTCTCTTCCATATGCTCAAAAAAAAATTTTAAGAGAGCCCCTTAGGCTGAATCCTGAAGGGCAGCCTATGCAAAAAAAAGGAGGAGCCTCTCGTGAGTAATCTTTCTCTATCTCCCTCAATCTCTTTCTTTCTATCTCCCTCTCAAACAAATTATAGTCTCTCTCTCGAGCAAAACCAAACAGCCAATCACTATAGCCAAACAGCTAGCCAACCACAAAGGCCAAGCCTTTAGCCAAAAAGCCAATCTCACATCCAAACCTAAACACTTGACCATTCCACCCAGGCCCAGTTGCCATCAACAACTTTGTTTCAATCGGTTATAACATGATCCGAGTCAAGCTGATTGCCAGCTAAATACATTAAAATACAATAAGTACCAAGGAGGGTCCATAACCCACCAATGAAGGGAAGTTCGGCGATGTACTGAACTCAAGGTTCTCGAGTCCTCTTGGAGTCGTCTCTTTATTCCTTTAAGCATACTCTTTCTGTCCTCTCTTTCATTAAGTCTCCCTGGGGATTTTTGTTATCCATCTCACCTAAACTCACCAAATCGAGTCTCCCTAGGGCATGTCCGTCAATCTCAACATACTTCTTTTGAGTCTTCTCACCAAACACCAAAATTCAAGTCATCATCACAACTTCTCAATCGAGTCTTCTGGGGCTTCAACCATTTGATCAAGGATCATTGTCTCTATTATGGCCAAAGAGCAAACAAGGGGCTGCACCCTTTTTCAGATTCGGATCTTTCTCACCGACGGCATAATTGGTTCATCTTATCAAAGAAACGAGCATAGGGCTACACCCGGTTGATCTCTGAAGACATGATCGTTAAACACCAATCCTGTCAGAGGGCACAAACATGGGGCTACACCTTCTTGATCTCTGAGTTTGAGATTTCATCACATGTTCGATTTGTCATACACAAGCAAGGGGCTGCATCCCTCTGACCGTCATGATCATTATGAGTTCGTCTTGTCAGAAGACGTGAGCTTAGGGTTACATCCCTCCGATCTTCATATAATGATATATCGTTACACATTCACTGTCAAGGGACGAACTTGGGGCTGCACCTCTCCAATCTTCATAGAACGATCGTTCTCTTTGATTTCTCCATACTTTCCAATTAAAAAGAGGACTCTAGTTCAGATCTCCAAACCGTTGATCAATGGTTATGGTTTTTCACCACAAAAAAGGAGTGAGGAAGTCACTTCCTCAACATTCGACAAAAATGGGCCGTGGGGCTTTTTCCTATGGAAACACGGCCAGACAGTGACATTTGTGATAAGCAATGATCCCTTCCAAGGCCTGAAAAGGTTGACCGACCACACAAGTGGCTGAAATTGAATCTGGATGCCTATATTGGTCAACCGACCTCAAGGACCAAAATTTCACCCACCTTCATCCCAAGGTCGCCAGCAGTACCTACACTCATAAACTTACAAAGCTACCCACAACCACAATTCAAGCCTTTCAACCACATCACATATTCATCACCCTTCCCTCATCATGTCTTGTCATGCATGTTTAAGGAACAAGAAACACACACTCCGAATCTGGAGTCCCATTTTGGTTGAAAGTCTTGCATAGCTTCTCTGTTTGTGTGAGCTTGTATTTTGATATCTGCTGCACCAAACCCTTGCAAAAGCTAATCTTCTGCAGGTACCCTCCTTAGATCAAGGACACCACATCATGTCAACAATCACTTTCCACGTCTCGCCTGAGTCACGAAATAAAACGTCGTCAAGGGCTCGACATCCAACATGCTTAAAAAACGTCACTAACGCCTCAGCACTTCCATCATCTCCAGCAGAATCCCCATGGGACTCCACACATTATATCTCAACAGAAGCATTGCCAATGGTTGTACACACCATCCCCAGCAGTATCAGTTAATCGGTCGTTTCCCCACAGGTATAAACCTGAGGCCTCTGGAAATAAACCGCTCAACCGACATAGCTCAGAAAACGACGCTAACGACTCAGCATTCAGAATCATCCCCAGCAGTATCAGTTATTCGGTCGTTTCCCCACGGGTATAAACCTGAGGCCTTTGAAAATCAACCCCTCAACCGGCACAGCTCAGAAAATGTCGTTGACGACTCAACATTCAAAATCATCCCCAGCAGTATCAGTTATACAGTCGTTTCCCCACAGGTATAAACCTGAGGCCTCTGGAAATTAATCCCTCAACTGACACAGCTCAGAAAACGTCGTGACGACTCAGCATTCAGAATCATCCCCAGCAGTATCAGTTATTCGGTCGTTTCCCCACATGTGTGTAAACCTGAGGCCTCTGGAAATAAGCCGCTCAACCGACACAGCTCAGCACTCAGAATCTATCCCATCGGACAACATACAAGACGGTATCTCTTGGTTATTTCCCAACGGTGAAAACTTGGGGTTCATGGATTTGACCATCCAATCATATCTTGCAGTGCATTCACACACGTTTGTACACCCAATTATATCATACACAGATGTTTACAGCTTTGAAAAAAAACACATGCTTTACAGCTTTCAAAAACAAAAAGAAAAACAAACAAAAAAAAACAACAAAAACAAAAAAAACATATTTCATCTTTGAAACAGAAAACAAAAAAATTCTTTCACATCTTTGGAAAAGAAAATCAGCAACCATTTTTCACCCTGAACTACGTTTTGGTCTGATTCCCGAAATGGGATACGTAGGCAACCTCTTAGGAGGTACGACCATCCAATTATATCTCACCTAGACTGCGTTTAACTTGATTCCTATTTAGGATACACAGGTAACCCCTAGGGGGCCCAGCCAATGTTTTCGTTCCATACGAAGCTGGATGTCTATCTTTTTCGACGACGCTCGCTTACTTCTAAGCGAATGTAGTCAAGGGGCTCTGTAGACACCCAGAATTCATACCCTACATTATATGAATTGTCCTATAAATAATTGTTTATTTATAAAAGAACTAACACTTGTTTCTATGATTATTTCAGGGAACAAAATATTCAACAGGACTAACGACGTCCAATAAACACAACAACTTCGGTTAGATCAACATCAAGGGTCAAAACTGAAGATTCAAAGCTTGAAGGTTGAAAAGCAAAAGGAACAACTTCAAGGCATAAAGATTAAATAAAATTGACGGGGACCTGAAGCATAAAGAATGAAAGATGAAGATTCTAAGCGTAAAATTCAATATTTGGTGCACTAAAGACATGTTTTGTGCGCGGATACACCAAAATCAGCTTTGGTGCGCGGATGCCCATTTTGGTGCGCCATGCACCAAACCAAGCTTTGCCTCACAAGTCAAGCCGCCGGCTATTGAAGACTTTGAAGGCACAAACGAAGCTTCGTGCTTTACTTGGCCCCGAGAGTATCATCAAAATATCTCTCCCTCCTTTACCTATAAATAGAGACTCTCAGTTCTCTCTTTCAACATCCAGAACACACCAACAACACCCAATTCACTCAGCTAACTCTCTGCTCTCTCTTCTCTCTCTCTCTCTCTCTCTCTCTCACGGTAGAAAGAAAGAAAAGAAAAAGGAAAGAAAGAAAAGCTCTCCGCTCTCTCTCTTGCACTCCCTCAGCCCGAGAAAACAAACCGTTCTCTCCCTGGGCAAATTTCACACAAACACACAGTGTTCTTTTGAACACACCCAATATCAAAACCTAAATCTTCCTTTCCTCGTATCGGTAGCAGTGGAAGCACAACGGTCAGGTTATGAGCTAGCCTGATCAAATATAATATAACGGCCTAGAACTTGGCCCGAATTCTGTAAAACGACAGAAGGTAATTCCTTCCGTTCGTTATTTTATTTATCCATTTAAATATGTAAATACGTTGGATAATTTGTAAATGTGTATATATTTATTTTGGTACATTTGATATATAAATACATATAGCATATTTATTAAATGCAAATATCAAAATGTTTGTTCTTATTTATATATAATTGATATTATATATATGTAATATATATATAATAGATACTTTTAACTAAAATTTTCATTTTAGTTATTTTTGTTAAATATAAATATATATTATATTTATTTATTTTTTTGTAAATAATAAAGCATGTATACACTTTATAACGTAAACGGAGATATAAATCTCCATGATACATTTTCTTCAGTCACATAGAATAGCAAACCCGTAGCATATAAACTCGAGCATGCAATCATAAGAGACCGAAAGGGCGAGTTGGGTGCGTAAAACCTTTCCAACTCGTAACTTAGCCTCCGAACCCATAATCTCAATTTTTCTCTCGTTTCCTATATAAACGAGGGTGTCGACTCTGTTTTTAATATAAATGTGTCGTGCACATTTATCACACTTTTATTTTGGGAGTCCAGAGCAAAAAGGCCCAGGAACGATCTGCGGATCGGGGTGCTCACAATGTGTTACCTGTTACATGTTTTATATCCTGTTAAACTGTTGTGCATAATAACATGCTATATTGCTGCATTAGTAACTTACTGAGCCTTGTCTCATCCCACACCTTTGTTTTCCTTAGTTCGCAGGTTATAAGTTCCAGGGATGTGAGACCGTATAGCTTCGGAGTTAGCTAATTACATTTCAAATTGTATTATGTACCTATCGTTGTAATGTGAGAATGTGGGTTATAACTAGGTTATGTAAACTTGGTATGTCGGGTAGTGTTGTTATGTATTTAGGCTAGCTATTTGATCAGTAGTATAGTCAGATATGGAGTTGCCAGCTTTGAATTATTTTTGGATTGGTACCGAGTATATATTACTCTTTTCGTTTTTAAATTATTGTCATATTTAATTTTTGTGAGTCAGATGTTCTTTTTAATGCAAATTTGGCTTCTTTTTTTATCAAATAGTATACTCCCTATTTGGAAAATTTAATATTTAAAAGTGTTAACAGATTAACAGCACTTGTGTCCATTTGAACGTTACATCATTTAAGGATGGATCGAGTACGAGATAAAAGGATCTAATTATCAACATCAATATTACTGTAAGGACTCAAGTTAACATATGCTCAAGTTTGTAAATGAATTAAAAACCAACAAAAACTTTAATTCAAAGTAAGTTAGACCCAAGAAAATTCCACAAACCAACTTATATTTGGTGCCGACTTGTGAGGTCGAGCGAGTGTACTGTATTTTTTCTTCATTTACTTATTAGTAGTTTTTCGAGTATGTTAGCTCGTGGTTGTTTAGTCTTGTTCTCTAGCTTATGTATATAGCTGTCGAGGTTTTATTAGTTGTGGTTTGTTATTCGAGTTTTTGAAGCTCATGTTTTTATTTGGATTTCTGCTGCTTAGTTATGGTTTGAGCTTATGTGGCTCATTTTTATCCGTCGATTTCAGTTGCTTATTGTTAGTTTAGCACACCAAATCGAGGTTTAACATCGGATCTTGGGGTCGGGGCGTTACAATAAATTGTGTAATTTCTTTTTTTTGACATTACACTTGCGATGCATAAAAGTGTACATCGCGATGCACAAAATTGTACTGTTTTTTTGCATTGTGATACACAACTTTTATTTTTGATGCACAATATTGTATTGAATTAATCAACATTACACTTGCAATGCACAAAAATGTGCATCGTGATGCACATAATTGTACTAACAAAAGTATTGTTTGTTGCATTGCGATGCATGAATTTTATTTACGATGCACAATAATAGGATAATGAATTTCAAAAATTGAAACATAACAAATCAACCTTGTATTGTCAAACCATTATCAGTTTCAATAACATCGACAACTATGATGCAAACTGATAAAATTTTGGCCAATGACAATCTTATTCATTGGTTAAACAATAATTGTAGTGTGATCTTACAGTGTATTTTAAAGTACAATTATCCGATTAAAAATTGTAATATTTACCTCTAATACATTCGATCAACTCAAATAAACCAAAATTCTCTGAAACTTTCGAAACAATGGTATCTCCTTTGAATTTCAACAACAACATCACAGCATTTTCCACTGCCATTGATTTCGATTTTATAGTGAATTCGATTATAACAGCTTGAATTCGATTATAACAGTGATTTCGATATCACAGTGAATCCAATGAGTAAATCAAGGAAGATGCAGCAGCATAAAACGTGTTTTAGGTTGTTACGGGGACAATTTTAGAATAATTGACTAATTTATTACTTAAAATAAACCTTATCGGTTAGAAACAAAAATAAGGATCTAAAGCGGTTGAAAATCTGTGAAAGGGACTGCCAAACAGTCTATATATATATATATATATATATATATAATGACAGAAGCACTTATCCCAGCCAAATATAGCAATTTCTCGCCTAAAATTACTTGCCAAATATGGAATCACATTAATTGAACTTAACAGAAGAGTTGACTGTTGAATTTAAATTTATTGCATGGTAATGAACAGATTTTATTGGGTAGCTGAATCACTTCTTGGTAATTGAAGGACCGATCCAATATAGAGTACTACAAGCACTATAATAAATAACTAAAAGCATCATGAATCTCAAAATTATAAACAGTTAGAGCACAGATATTAAATATCATCAAGTCTTCTTCAAAATGGCCGTTGATATCATACGAAGTCTGTCCATGGAAAGAGAATTGGAGGTTAGTACCATGACATCACAACTTGCATTCCTTATGATGGTTTTCGACACTAATATTCTTGCCATGTGACATTTTCGTCTTACTAATTCTCTTGTGAGTTTAAATGAATTGGTTCGCACATGCATGGACGGGGCAAGAGATGTTTCAATCTTCTCTCTCTTGGCTCTCCCTTTGCGTGTTTGTTTGTCACTCTAGCTGCACATCCATGTATAAATTACCCTACAATGACACATTATTTTTGGATAGAAACTTTCAAATGTTATAGTAGAATATACCAGAAAATCATAAATCTTGCACAAATGAATACGCAACAATATTTATAAATGTGTGCATATATAATTAAAAATACAAAAAACGAAATTACAATTAAGTAATGCAAATGTAAATGAACCCATGTAAATCAAACTGTGAACTAAAAAATATTGTTTAACTTTTTTGAAATAAAGTAAATGCAAAAATGTTGAATCCAAATTGGCAGGTCAGATTGTCATGGTCCATTTCTTCCCATTAAATAATTTCAATATGCATAAGAAATATTCTAATTTATGAATTACGAACATACTTTTAAAATCAGGATAAATGTCGAAAATATTCTTATGAAATGGATTAGTAACTCAGTGCATATAATTAACATTGTTTAACGATTCATGCATGTATGTTAATTACACTCATCAACTAAACTCATATATGTTTATGTTAATTTTTATTTTTGTACTCTTAAATTAATTTTGTACGTAGTATTTTGGAGTATTTAAATTTTTATTCATTACTTAATCTATTTCTTTTATGAATGTACAATAAAATAAATGAAGACGTTTGAAAAATCTTTGCAGAAATTGAAGAAAACTTCAAAGAAAGTCTGATGTAAATACAGAGTCTGTGTGTTTTACTACCAGAATAATATATGACTAGGGTGCTCTCAATATTTATAAGTTTTATCACCAAGAATTGATCATATAAACACCAAAATGCAAATGTAACATTTAAGTGTCCATAACTTAGCTACTCTTTAACTCATTAACTGGATCATGCCTTATTTACAATACTGTAATTGACTTGAAAAATAAAATAGAGTTCAAATTAATTTAGCCAAAGATTTTTGCCATATTGAAGTACTTAAAAGAGTATTGAATTGTTATTTTTAAAAGAGTTGTATGCGCTCTATACTCAATAAAGACAATTAAGGAGTTTCTTACCTTTGCTCTATCTATAACCGTTTGCTGATGAGAATTGTTGCTTACTTCTATTCTTTCTTCACCATCTAACTTGGCAATGAGTGGATGCATGTAAAACCATTCTCGGAATCATGACGACTTTGCCACCAGTGAGAAAATAACAATGAATGAAACACAAAACTCTGAATAGACTAAAAGAATACTGCAACCTACTGTTAAAAGTTCAATTTATCGGCTAAAAAATATTTCTTTGTGAATAATTATTTTTAAAAATTAAATTTCTTCTTAAAAATAATGTTGGTATTGACAACAACACAACGATAATTTATGATATTAAAAAATGGCCATCCGATATTTTTTTATTTTTTAGTGACTTTACATTTTTTTTTTTCACACTTTAATCACTCTACTTGGACTAGAGAATCAATATGCTCAGTCAACCAATGAGCTTATTGGTTGAAAAAGTCCAAGTAGAGTAATTAAAGAGTGAAAAAAATAGTTAAGTGAGCTTAATAAATTTTGGATAAAAGTAGAGTGACCAAATTGGTATTTAAGCCAATAAATAATGATGAAATTAAAGAAAAAACCATAGCAAAATTGTTTATTGGTTTAACTTAATCACAAATATACAATATTATGTATAACTTTATGACAAATCTAGAAAATGTTTACATCTGAAATTTTAAAAAATAATGATGATATAAACAACAACATAACATTAATTATATCAACAGTTTAAAAAGTTGAATCCTTCTAAATATTCGGAGCATTTAGATTTAAAGAAAAATATGGTGAATATAATACATGTTCTAAAATGTAGAGCTGCAATCAAACAATAAATCACAACAAAATTGTATCTAAGTTCAACTAAATCATAAATATGCTATATTATGTATAACTAAATGAAAATGTATAGATCTGAAATTTTAGTCCAAGGTTAAATTGGACTAGAATACTGTTCGCACAAACAAAAACGAATTTTTTTTTTAAAAAAAACTAAAGGTTTCTTAAACAAAAAAATTCAGAGATCTGAAAAAACTATCGATAAAGTTCAACACTAAATTCCAGCAAAATTGGATGTTAGCTCAGATAGATTTAAAATATACACTATTTAGTAGATTTAAATAGCAGATCTGGAAAATACTTTAGCACTGAAGATACCAGCAAGGACGAACTTTGGTCCACTTTGGGTTTAACTAAATGATAAAATAAATCACTTTACAAAAGCAGTTTAAAAAAATTTTGATCTTAAACAACAATTTAGAAAGAGATAAAAGACATGGTGAGAGGAGTGAGAAATGAAGAAAAGATTATACACAGCAGTACATGAAACTTAAAATCTTACATTACATTTTTGCCTCTTGAACTAGATCTCGACTTTCGAGATCATAAACTCTCAAAACTTTACGAAATTTGAAGCTGCTTTTCATATATAAAAGATAGATCATGAAATCAAAATCCCACAAACTCGCTTGAACAAAGTGCAGATCTTGCTTAAATCTCTAAATCTATTGAACCTTTTTGGAAGGCTTATGGTCTGATGCATGTCCTAAACGAGATAAAAAGAAACTGTCGCGAGAGAGAGAGAGAGAGAGAGAGAGAGAGAGAGAGATGTGAAATGGAGACTCAAAGGTAACTAGGGTTTTTTAGTTGAGCATATATGCTAAAACGACGTAGGTTTGCTTGACTTGATCTGGCCTGGCTTTGTGGACTTTGACATATTTAATAGGTCGCCTATATGATCATGAGCTAGCAAATGAGGCCATCTTTCCTCTAAATTGGTTTTACTCATTCGAAATAGATGGCCCCCTTTTTTTTGAGATTGAAACGATCTATTTTTAAAAAGAGTAATGCTATGCGCACCTAAAGAGTACCAAATTTTTTACACCAAATGATATGTCAGCTGATGTAGCAGCTGATGTGGTACAAAAAACAAAATTAAAAATCATAATTAATGCATCACATCAGCTGCCACATCAGCTAACACATCATTTGATGCAAAAAATTTGGTACTCCTTTGGTACCCATAACATTACTCTTTTAAAAAACCCAATTTCACAAATTGTTTTGCTTTTAATTAAGTGAACCAACACTATAATGATATACACAAAATATTAAATATTTATCTGCCAATATATACAATCTTGAAATGTCCATCACTAACAATTTTTAATCTACCAATAAATGTGGGGTGGGTTAACACATAAAACCACTAATCTATAATATTACCAATACAATGATATATTTTTATTTAATCAATTGCCTCTTTAATTTATTCATTTTGTTTTATTTCTCCTCTTCATTTTGGTTATATGTAGTTTAATTGAAAAATATATATGTATGTGCATTTAATGCACGGAGGTAAAATTAGAAGACGAGAGTATGTGAAAAAAGATATATGTCTGTGCGTATATTTACATACTAATCATTACAAAGTTTTGGCATCACATTGTTGAAGCTAAAATTTTGAATGGAAACAATGTTTGAGAAAAAGTTTTTATCCCAAGAATTTCATTGACTCCATTAGATGTGAGGTTGTCTTTCAAGTTTAGAGAATACAATTTTCATTAGTAGAATCGTATGCAATGATAATTACCAAGAGTCAAGGTCAATCACTGTCGCATGTAGGACTTTTTTTGAAGATAAAGATGGAAAGCCAACAAATAAAATAACAAATGTAATGTATAAGGAAATTTTTTAGAATCTTTAATAATTAGTCATAAAATGATATTTTTTTGTTTAAGTAGTTTCTTAATTTATTCTTTTAATTTTATTTTTCCTCTTCATTTGTATAGTTTAGTTGAAAAAGATATATGTCGTGCGTTTAACGCACGGGTGCAAAAACTAGTTAGTTCTAAAATCCAATGTTCAAAAAACCAGCCTAGGCGCCCCTAAAACGCCGCGCCTAGGGCCAAATCGAGTAAAAAATCGCCACCGAGAAAAATCGCCGCCTGGCCGCCTAGCTGCCTAGCATTTTTTTTAAATTTTTATAAAATTTTTTTAAATTTTTTTTCCAAAAAATAGCGTCGTTTTGGTTTAAAAAAAATAGAAAAACCTAAGTTAATTAAGTTTGTTTTCCATACTTTATATGTTGTAGTATTGTTATTTTGTTTTAAAGTTTAAACTTTGGAGTTTGGAATGATACTATTGAATTTGGTTTTAATTTTTTTCTATTAATCTTGTAATGTGATCATTATTTTAGTTTATTTGGTCATATTTAGTTATTTACTATTGTTGCAACTTGATTATTGAATTAAAATTTAATTTTTAACTTTTAATCTTGTAATGTGACCATTACTTTTAGTTTATTTGATTATATTTAGTTATTAATATTGTTGCAGCAAGTAGGTTATAGACTTATAGTATAATTATGCTTCAATTTCTAGACTCCGCCTAGGCCCCTAGGCTAGGTCCTGCTCTGACGCCTAGCGATTTTTAGAACACTGCTAAAATCTATAGAAAATTGCTGACCGGTCCACTTTCTTAAACTTTTTTTCTCTCCAATCCACCTTTTTTTTAAATCGTTAAAAGGCAATTTCAAAATATTGTTCCTAAAATGCCCCTATGCAACGTAAAACTCGTTGAAACTCGGTTGTAAACACCTTGTTTACACTTTGAAAACTTTCAAAAAAATATATCATAAAGAAGCTCTGTACTTTAATTACCTTTCTTTTTTGAGATAGCAGTCTCTCTCTCTCTCTCTCTCTCTCTCTCTCTCTCTCTCTCTCTCATACGCACACACACATATGGACCTGCCTATAAAAGTAAGTATTAGTGCTCTGTTTTGAAGATGCCAACCACTGGCAAAGTGGCAATGGATTTCAAGTTTTAACTTTTATTCTTCACCTGCTTCTGTTTATCTTTTTTCTCGTCACTGGCAAAGTGGCAATGGATGTCAAGGGCGATGCCCGAATTAGGCATCGCGATGCAAAAATTTTAATCCAGATGCCCGAATTTAGAATCGCGATGCAGCAATGATTTTAATCCGATGCCCGAATTTAGAATCGCGATACTACTGATTAGTGTTTTTCTTGCAAGTGTCCTCATACCTTATTTTCGACTAAAATGAATCATATTTTATCTATTTACTTTCACAAAATTAGCTTACATAATCTGAACAGAAGAAATGCCTGCCGTGATTTTCGTGGTCCGTGGATCACTGGTTTCTATAAAAACGCCATGAGGATCTTCTCTTACTAGCAAGGCCAAAACATTGTGTGAACTCCATACTTTGGTCAGATTGGTGCCTGAATCCCCCAATGTGACAGCAGAAACAGCATCAAACCCACCTGCCCCAGGAACTCCAGCCAATAGGACTCCGGCTACATTCATGGTAGCATCCAAGAACTGGGTCTGTGATTCTGGTTCTATCTGCAGTGCATATAAAAGAAAATTAAACAGATAATGGCTTGAAGGAAACCTTGGAAATATATATTGAGAGAAAAAGAGAATAAGAGATTGAACAGAAAGGAAACTTAGAGTCACCCACCTCGCTAAGGGGAGCTGCGGCACTTAAATGTTTCATTTTGCCCCCTGCAGCCTCACATTTTCATTTTTTCAGCCTGATTCTTTGGGTTACTCATCGCGATGCCTTGAGTTACTCATCACGATGTCTTGGGTACTCATCGCGATACCTTGGGTTACTCATTGCGATGCCTTCAATGCTTGCATTCAAATTTGTATAAATTGCCTTGTCTTTCCATTTTTTCACCATTTCCCAGAATTTTGACATTCAAGAAAGAGAGAAAGAATGATGGAGATAGAAAAGGGTCTTGCTAGTGGTGGTGGAGGAAGTCCTGGTGATCCTAGTGATGATGGCAGAATAAGAATTGGTGTGTGTGTTTTCATCTGTAACATTTCTTTAATTCTTTCATTTTTTTTAACTCACAAAGATAATTCTTTAAATCCCTACCCTATGTGATGAAAATCCACTACTGTAAAACCCATTCTTTTTCTCTCTACGAAACTTTTATTTACAAAATAGGTTTAATTATCAATTTGGTCACTGTACTTTGCAACTTTTTTTAGTAAGCTCACTCTACTTATTTTTTCTCCTAATTAATCACTGTACTTGGCATTTCGAGTCACGTTCATCACTCCATCCAATTTCGTGGATGGAACTCTCAAATTTTTTCTAAAAACCCAAAAATGCCCTTATTCAAGTCATGCGTTGCACGCGTGACCATCCAGTGGTGACCTTATTGAATAAGACTTGGTCGTTAGTCATTTCCTTCTTCATTCACACATTGCAATGGAGGTAAGCAGCCATTGAAGCTGAAGGAGATCGATTCCAGCCACAAGCTTCATCTATTCCAAGTATTTTCTCAAATTGAAGCACATCAAAATGCAAGGAAGCTCAAATTCCATTTCAAGTAAATCAAGAGGACTTCGATCTTTTTCACCTGATTTGATTGAAGAAAGGTTTTGTTTGTGTGGTATTAGGGATCGAATGTGGACATCATGGACTGATGAGCATCCGGGCATGAGGTTTTTTGGATGCGCAACCTAGAAGGTATGTGATTTGGTTTGAAGCAATGAAATCAAAATTAGGTTTTTAATCAACTCAAAAAATTGGAATTTGGGGCCTTTTTCCTGTTTAATTTCTGTTACTCTTCAATTAGTGGCTTTAAAATTTTGAAATTTGCCTAAATTTCTATAAATTTCTCTGATGGTTCATTTCTTGTTTAATTTCTACTTTTTTTATGTTTAATTTCTATCATTGGTGATGGTTTGATATATTTTGTGAATTGGTAACAGGATGAGGAAAATGAGTGCAACTTCTTTACTTGGTATGATCCTCCAATGACTGAAAGAGCAAGAGATCTGCCCAATGTGTTCAAGAACAAAGAGGTTGAGATCAAGGCAATGTCAACCAAGCTTGCAAGTACAAAATTGAAGAATTCAAATTTGAAAAAGGAGGTTTGTATATTGAAGGAAGAGATTGCTATCTTGAAAACAAAGTTAGGTGCAAATGGTTGGAAGGACAAGATGATAATTGTACTTGTTGTCATTGTAAGTGGCCTCTTAGTGTACAAGAATGCCAAACTCACTCCCCAATTTATGTTGCCTTAGGTTGTGATGTAATTGTAGTTTTTGGACATGGCCATAATGTTTTGGTTGGTTAATGATGGTTGTAATATTATGTAGTATATGATGGGACAGTTGTGTAATGACATTGAAGTTAATGGAAATGGCATTAGAAGTTAATTGACATGAACATGGCATTTGTTGAATACTTAAGACCAATTGCAATGACCAAGTGAAATGACCAATTGCAAGTACCAAAACAGAGCAAGTACAAACACTAAATGAACAATTGGATAATAATGGTTTAAGCAATTGGACAGTTGCAATGATCAATTGAAATGACCAATTGCAATGACCAATTGAAGTACTTCAAGTACCAAAACAGAACAAGTACCAAAACCCTTTGGTGAATTGGATAATGAACAAGAATCATCAAAATGACCAATACTGATAGACTGGACTGAACATGAATCATCACAATGAACAGCACTGAAGTACCAAAACATAGATATACATTGGCTACTAAAATAAAGTACCAACAATATTGAAGTACTGGATACAATTCCATTACTAACAAAACATAATCTCAAATGTCTATACAATGTTCAATTAGATCCAAGATTGTCAAGCACCCCTTGATATACATTGGTTACCAAACACAAGTACCAAAGCATAGTCAATTGTTACCAAACATAAGTAGTAAAAACAGGGGTATAAGTTACCATCAACAAGTACCAAAAAAAACCATAACAATCATGTCTAGACATTGTTCAATTACCAACTATAACCTAACATGTGAACACTTAATCAATCACAAATGTCTTTCCATTTAATTCCTTCCCCATCTTCTTCATGTGGTTTAACATATTCCTCTCTGATTTTTTGGTCTTCTCCTGTTCTTGATGAGCTTTAACCTTCTTCATTTCTTCTCCTTTCTCAATTTTAATCTTCTTCAATGTAATTGGATTTGGAGGCATTTCTTGAGTCATCATTTTCATTGGTTGTCCACTAGGTGCTTCACTTGACACTAGTTTCATTGGTGTTTCATAGACAGCTGTAGTTGATAGTTGTCTACCTAATGTTTCACTCCTAAATGTTGCCATCACACCACCTCTTTTGACTGGTGAACCCTTTGGTGAACTTCTGTAGCTTTGTTGAGTGGATTTAGTTCCAAAAGCAGATTGCTAGACATTCAATCACACAATAAACATTTCAATACATCTCAATGTAAATAGTCTAATGCACATTGATATAGAAACAGAATATACTACCTGAGTGGATTGGGATGGAATAAGTGCACTATATTGCACATTGCTATGACTTTCATTAATTTCAAAAGCTAAGTGTGTGGTTTTAACCCCCTGTTGCAATGCATAGAGAGTAATTCAATTCAGAATATAATTATGACTACATACTCATTAATAGAATGATTCATCTAAAATTAAATACAACCTGTGTGGATTGAGTTGCACCAAGTTGATTAAATTGCACATTGGTGGACTGAGCAGCAACTTGATTAAATTGTAAAGTAGTGGATTGAGTTACAGCAGCTTGATTCAATTGTAAATTGGTGGATTGAGTTGCACCAGGTTGATTAAATTGCACATTGGTGGACTGAGCATCAGCTTGATTAAATTGTAAAGTAATGGACTGAGTTACAGCATGTTCATTAAATTCCACATTTGGTGATTGAGTTGTAGCAGGAGATTTAAACCACTGGACAGTAATAATCTGAGTTGGAACAACAGGTCATTAGTTGATTGGTCAAAACACAATCATAAAAAATGGTAACCAAAACATGGTCAAACAATTACCTGAATGAGCTTGACTTGGTTGATTATCCTTCTTTTCTTCATGTGGCTTCTTCATTCTACATCTTCTAGGTCGACCAGGCATTCTCCTAGAAGTAGCAATATGCAGAGGTGGGTTGCTAGACTTTGGCCATTGATCTTCACCACAGATTGGCATTAGAGAATATTTGTATGCTTTTAAAAATTTTGTCCTTAAATAACACTCATCCAAGAACTTCTCTGGCCTGTCACCTGTTTGGAGGATGACTGCAATGACATGTGTATATGGAATTCCACTAAGTTGCCATTTTCTGCAACTGCAAGTATGCTTCCCAATGTTGACCACATAACCCTCCTTTCTATACCCCACTTCAAACTCCCCATCACCATTACAAATTGAGCTCCAATACTTAACATCTTCTTTGTTTTTCTCCAAAATCTTTTTGATGGCTGGACAGTACTTATCATTTTGTTTCATCATCCACTCTCTCCTTTTCTCCAACCTAGACATCATATACAATCTTATTTCTTCTAACATGTAAATGATAGGCTTAACTCTAAACTCCACAATTGTCCCATTAAAAGCTTCTGCCATATTATTCCCAACATTGTCAACCTTCAAGTCTGTCCCAAAGAAAGCCCTGCAGAACTGCCCAAGGTCTCTCTTCATAAACCCACGATATGCTTCCTCATCAATCTCTTTCAAGTGGTCTAATTCCCTTTGAAACTGAGTCTCATTTGTTGCATAGACAATTGACCAAAAAGCCTTTCTCAGCTCACCACCCTTGAAATCTTTCTTCCAGTTGCTATAAATGTATCTTGCATAATTTTTGTGCTCAACCCAAGGAAGAAGCTCATGTACAGCCTCCATAAGGCCCTTTTGTTGGTCAGTTATAATAGCCCATCTATCACCACTACCTAAATCTAAGTCATCCTTCAATAACTGAATGAACCATTTCCAAGAATTCTTGTTTTTAACCTAAACTACAGCCCATGCCACTGTATACATCTGATTGTTGGCATCCCTACCTATAGCAACCAATAATGCCCCTTTACAAATACCTTTTAAGAAACATCCATCTAGCCCAAGAACAGACCTACACCCATTTAGAAACCCCTTCTTCAATGCCCCAAAACATATGTATATTTTATGAAAATATTCTTGATTAGTTGTTGGATGAACCCATGTGTCAATCTCAATAGTGGTGTCTTCATTACTTCTTTTTAACTCTTTTCTGTAATCATTGAGTTTGGCATAGTGGCCATGTAGGGATCTCAACTCTTCATGAAGCACCTTAGACCTAGCTCTAAGGCACATGATCTTACTCACATTCAATTGGTACATATCCATTACATCTTTTTTAAATTCTCTCAACTTCCATTTAGGGTGGCTTAAAATCTTTTGTTGATACATTTTTGCAAGCCATGCAACTGAACAACACCTATTCTTGAATCTCTTCCCACACTGATGGTTTGGACAAAATATTTTGATCTGAAAAGCTGTTTAGTCACGAATAGTACTTGCCCAAATTTCCCAAGTACAAACCTCAGAATTCATACACTTTACATGGTTTTCTTGTCATTTACCAAGAACTTAATGTCATACCCATTCATACAGCCATAATCTCTGATTGCATTCCTAAGCTCCTGAATAGTAGAGAAAGTTTCATGCAAACTGAATTCCCTATTCTTCATATCACATTTAGGGTTAAACCTTGGGTATTTTGGTCTCACAATTCTCTGAACATGATCATTATCCTCATCCTCACTTCCACTATCAGAATCAAGGGGATAATCTGCATCTCTTTCATCATCCAACATTTCAGAAGCATTCTCTTGATTTGAATCAAGTAACTGGTTGTCATTCTCACCTCCCATTCTAGATGTACCTTCACCAAAATTATAAGAAAACCCTCTCCTTTTAATTCCAATAGACTGTGATGTCACATTACCCTTTTTCTTTAAGGCAATCAAATTCTTCCTAGAATTAAGTAACTCCTTATCATCATTAACATTTTCTAGGTCCTCATCATTCAAGCTAACTTCTGAGCCATCATCATCACTGCTAGATTCATCAGAAACTGCATACTCATAGTCACTATCTAATTCAAGTTCTTCTACCCCATCCTCATGTAAGATAAATAGCTCAACCTGACCTAAATGATTAGCTATTTGCAAGAGTCTATCCCAATCTTTAAGGGTATGCAATGCCCTAATCCCATTGTCTCCAGGAGTGTCAATTGCTACACTATAGTATATTTCAGTCACATGAGGGTGTCCTAGTTCATTTACTATTCTACCCTTCAAGTTACCAAATGACAGGTCTGATGGCCTAACTCCAGTATATTATCTTTCCCACATATCTATGTGGCTTTTCGTAGGCAAATTCACCCCCATAATGACACTTCACAGCTACTTTCAACATTTTCTGGATTTTAATAAGAAAAAAAGGGGTGGGAGACCATTATCAGACAAACAAAGGTAGTGGGGAAAGGGGACAACTACTTTAATGAAAACAAAGAAATGGAAGGTTTAATTTATGCATTAAACCTTAATTTCATGGCATGACATCAAAATCGAGCAGAATAAGTTTAATTTATGCATTAAACCTTAAGTGTGTATCATCAATAGCATAAATTAGGGTTTATTCAAAGAAGCCCTAATTTGTATACATGATAGTCAACTCAAATCAGTTAAAAAGTGAACATGGAAACGAAACTTGCTTTCAATGTCGTTTGATTTCAACCAGAACCATGCACTTCTTGGGATTACGAGTCTTCGTCTTGGTTTTTGTCTTCGAAATCAAAAGCTAGCTCAACATTGATTTATCACACTCTCACTCTCATTCTCTCATTTTTTGTTATGTCTGAATGACAAATGAATCTTTGTTCACGACTAAGTGTGAAAATTGGATCACGTGCACGGCATGGGCATAGCTAAAGGGGCAGTGATGTCTTTTCACGCGATTCCGTCCATGGAATTAATGACAGTTAGCTTGGGTGACCCTTTTGATTCAAAATGCCAAGTACAATGATTAATTAGGAGAAAAAGTAAGTAGAGTGAGCTTACTGAAAAAAGTTGCAAAGTACAGTGGCCAAATTGATAATGAAGCCTACAAAATACTTGCATTTTGAATATCTTCATTTTCATCGCGATGCCCAATTTTTTTAACCCAATTGTGCATCGCGATGCCCCAATTGTGTATCGCGTTGCAACAATTATTGCATCGCGATGCCCCAATGCAAGGAACTCAAATCATTGATGTGCGCGTATTTTTACTGATGTGCATCGCGATGCCTTTGGGTTACTGATGCGCGTGTTTTTCTTTCATTAATGACATAATCGTCTTTTTATCTCAAAAATATATTTTTTAAGTTTTAAAAAAAAATAAGTGAACCGAAACGATTATAAATATTAAAAAAGAGACCGGTCGACGGCCGTCATTCACCCTAAAATCTACATCGACTTGCATCAAAGAAAACCGAAGATGGAAAATTATGATGATGTGGGCCTATATGATAGGCATCAAATATTAATGGGCTTTGGATGTCGGACCATCAAATACGAACCCAACAATATACTCGAGTCCAAGTACAAACCATAACACACAATACACACTCAAAAAAGTGCGTCCTTGTGTACAGTCATTTACAGCTTGGCACTAATGATGGATGATGTGGAGCGCAAATAGCAATGAGTGGAGCGTCAATAGTAATTTCCACTCCCATTTTTCTCTCACCATCATTAACACATCTCTACGTCTCTCTCTTCATCGACAAAAGCCCCCTCTCCCCTTTCGTAATCTTCTGCAACTTCTTCATCTGGAAAATGAGAAAACCTAACTGTTTTCCGTCGAAAAATACATATATTTATCTGTATGTATAGGTAGAGAGAGAAAATTTTAGAGAAAGAAAGTTGTAGAGAGAGACAGAGGAGGCTCGGATGTGCTAAATGGGTGCAGCCGGCTCGAAACTCGAGAAAGCTTTGGGAGACCAGTTTCCGGAAGGCGAACGCTACTTCGGACTCGAGAATTTTGGCAACACTTGTTACTGTAACAGCGTCTTGCAGGTTTTGGTTGATTCCTTTTTTCTAATATTTTTTTCATGTCATTTCAATTTATTTTTGCGAAATTTCGTCATTTTTTCCCAGTCATTGCTGTTTACTTAGTTAGATTTGAGAAGTTTGATTCTGTCTTTGTTTGTAATTTTGTATCAAATTATCAATTTTGTGTGTTTGTAATTTAATTTGTGAAATCTCTGCACTTTATTTTGCTTGTAGAGATTGATTTGGGATTGGTGGAATTAGTTTTGTTTTTAAATTTGATTTTGATCGACTGATGATGATGCTCCTCCTGTTGTTCGGTTGATGAAAGATTTATGCATTCTTTCTTAGGTTATCCTGTCTTGGCTTCTCCCTTGCATATCAATTTACAATGACTGAATTTTGTGATGTATGTATGTGCTTCTCGTGTGATGTATTATGTATACAATGTGTTTGTGTGTGTGTGTGCTGCTAGAATGTTGGTTCTTCTTTGTGCTCTGAATGAAGTGATGAAGTGCATGTTAGGACTTTTCGGAATAAAATTGCTTAATTTTAGGTGTATGCATCATGTGAAAGGTATAAAGCATTGTGTCTAGAGTGGCATGGTGTAGAATCAAACGGTCGTGCTTCTGTGTAGCTTGTTGAGGTTATGTTATGGGTATGGTTTCCCGCCAGAGTTTCCATATGTATGATGGATTTCCACAAGTGAAGATGTATTTGTTTCTTAATATTCTGTGTTTCTCTCTTTATTGCTGTTATTTTATCTTTTTATCCCTATGAATAATTTCTCTCCGTGTAATTGATGTTATGGAAAGTATGAAGTCGTTTGATACTAATCTTCCTATAAACATGAATGTTGGGAAGTCTAAATGCTCAATATTCGAGACATCTTTGAATTTGTTATCTTTACTGCCCCATAGTTTCCAGTCTGAGTAGGTTCTAATTTCCATTGTCACCCTTTTTCCTTTCGTGTTTTTACTGACTTGTGATTAGAGTGTGATATAATAATTGAAATCTGGTAAATCAAGAAACTGCAAATGTCATGAAGTCTATGGGTGGCACTATTTATCTCTGAATTGCTTCTATCCTTGAATCATATTTTCCCTATACTTTTAGGGTAAAATGTATGTACGCACATGTACAAATGAGCTGTAATGGAATCTATGGAGGGTGCTAAAAGGTTGGAGAGGTTCTAATATCTATTGTCACAGTCTTTTCTAGTGGGTTTATTGGCTATTGATTTCTTTGAGATTAAATGATTTGAAGTGGCTAAGTTGAAAAGAAAACATTTATGGAAGCTGTTAGGATACCCGCTTCAAGGGGAGTAGGGGATCCTAACATTGTACACAAATTTATTTTCCCCAAAAGGCAATTCATATGTATTTGGGAAAAGGATACGGTTAGGGATCTTCTAATATGACCTTCTCATGTAGGCCTACCTCTGATTCCTTTCCTATTTTCTCTCTTGCCCTATTGTTTCTTCTGAAGGGGAAAACTCATCAGTTCATTACAAGGAACAAAAGATTTGTTGTGGATTTCAAAGGTTCATATAACCAAAAAAAAAGGGGGACTTCAGGAGTAATGCAGAATTTGAATCTCTGTAGGCGAAGAGAGGAGGGAGGGGTTGGTTGGGGCAGCTATGAAGATGATTAATTGGTTTGGTGTGGGTTACATTCTGGACCATAGAGAGAGAAAGAAGGTGACATCAGTTAGCTATTCAATTTGAGTTAATTAGAATAAAGTCTCCCTATAATTGTTTCACTCAATACAAACGTAGTGGTTTTTGGCTCAAAAAAGGAAGTTCTCTTTGTTAGGATTCCTTTTAAGTGGGTATCCTAACAGCTCTTTCTCTCTCTCTCTCTCTCTCTATATATATATATATATATATATATATATATATATATGTATATATATGGGGAATGCTAACCTCCCCTCTAGTTGTTCTATAGCCTTCTCCCCATGTTTTAGGTTGACTAATTTACCCCATATAGATCGATCTGGATACATTCATTTGAAGACTGTTTTTTGTATTTTAAACATAAAACCCAATAAATGTCCCCCTTAATCACCCATTGTTTCAAACCCACCGGCTGCACATTTTTTTGATCGGCAACCAACCAGCAGCAAATTAGACTTCATTAGTACTCTTCCGAATCCGATCAAACAATGGGATCAGGTTCTATTTGCCATGTTCTACCTCAATCGGTTATGGATGAAATACTCCTTTGCGGGAATGTGATTAATCGATCATCAAAGATTCCAGAGAAATTGGAAACCATCTGGCTCCAATTCAAATTTTACCAAATTATACACTGTACTGCAAATTCTCTGTTTTACTGTTACTAATTTCAAGTTAATTGGATGGCACGTAGGAGACTTGAACGGGAAAGAGCATAATCATTCTGCTACAGTAAATGAAAGGTTATGCTTTTTCTTTGCAATGAATGTGGGCTGATTAGTGGAGTTATGTTGAAGATGGAGATATGCAGCCAGTGATTTTTCCGGCCATTGGTTATTATGTGTGTGTGTGGATGGAAACATAATACTCTTTTTCTCAAAAGACGAAATGATCCTCCTTTCAGAAGCTATAATGGTGAATTTGCAAGGGCATTTTGGTCTTAAAAATTAAGGGAGAGGGTAACCTACAACAACTAGAGGGGAGGTTATATGTATATATAATACTATTGAACGTGGCACACGTGATGCGTGTGTATGAGAATTGTAATCTTTTTGTCATTTATTTTGTACTTTTTATTTCATTTGCTTCCAAAAATATGTTCCAGTGATTTGTTTATACTTATTTGTGTGTGGTTTTGAGTAGTTACTTTTTTGAGAGTGGATGAAGTTGGAAGTTAGTGTTGTGGCAATTTAATTTAAGGTGGTAACATGTAAACTCTATGGTAATTTGGGCAATATCTAAAAGGGGCTTCATTTTGAGCGCCCTCCCGCTTTATACCAATACTATAAGCAATGGAAGTGAATAGAATGTTCTAGAAACAAGAGGATATGGGTTCATATGGCAAAAAAAGTGGAGAAAAATAGAAACTACTGATTCTCAACCACCACTTTGAGATTTACCATTTTGGTTCTCAGTTGACGTCCATAATACTTTGAGAAGCACAAACATGGTGAAATAATTGATGCTTTATTTCCTTCACCTCAGGTTTAGTGGCGTCAGTAATGATATATATCATCATTCTTCGAGTTATATCATTTTTTGTACCTAGTTCTGTTTTTCGTTTTCCCACTTGTGGAGGACTTCTTCTCCAGTTTCTACATTTCTTCCGTTTACAAATAAAACTTACTCATTTATCCAAAAAATTAAAAGGGTGTGTTTGCCTTGGGATTTTGGGTGTTTTTTTTTACTTTCTCTTTCATTGGTCCCACCATCTTTCTCTCTATCTCTCTTTTTTTTTCTTGATAAAACCATCTTTCTCTCTATCTCTGACTTACTTTTCCTTCAATCTTTACAACGTCCCAAAAAATAAAAATAAAAACCTTGAACCAAACACACCTAATAAATCCTCCAATGTTACGATGGGAAAGAAAATGACTTTAACTATGCAAGCAGTTAAACAAATAGAATACAAGTATCTATTTGCTGGGGAAGGGAGGGGTAATGAGACGAGGGAACAGAAATGTAGAAGACAAGGAAAATTACTGAAGGAATGGCAGGTGGTACTCTAAATTGAGAACAATGTGAAGGCTGCCTAAAGGTGTTGAACTTGAAACCAAATTAGGTAGTTTAGATTAAGGTATTTAGGCCATTTATGTAAGAAGGCTAATAACAAATGGCGACATAGTATCATCTTTAAAAAAAATAAAGAAGTTTACAGTGACCAAATCCCGCTTTTGGGGTCTGCGCATTTTCAGTTTATTTTAGCTTTTGTTGACCAAAAGTCAATAAATCCATTTTTATTTATTATAGGGCCTATGGTATGTATTGGGTCACACTTGGAGTTATATAATTGATTGCTAAGAAGAGAACTCAAAACTCGCGATATTTCTTTTTTGACCTTATGAAAAACTTCCATCTTTATATGTATTTTGGGCTGTGACTAATGAGTTCCTAGCTCTGCCAAGTACTCTTATAGCTTATAATTCTGGCTCTCTTTTAGCTTATGCGGAAAGTTTTAGATGCATATTTTCTTTCTAAGTATAATTTGAGTGTTAATCACAATCATTGCAGTGCCGATGGAAATAATCATAGTAAGAAAAATGATTCTAATCCCTATATCTTTTCCTAATTATGAGGTACAGCAAAATTTTTGCAAAATCAGAAATTTTGTAAAGATTGTCTAGCATTAAGTTTCTGAATTTATATGATTGTTTCCATGTATGCAGTTACGAAATAGATGAGCCGTATATAATGTTAACTGCCATCTTGAACATTTTTTAATGCTGTTGCCCATCTTTCATGCAGGCTCTTTATTTCTGTGTTCCGTTTCGTAAACAGTTGCTAGAATATTATTCAAACAACAAAAATCTTGCTGATGCAGAAGAAAATCTGTTGACATGCCTGGCAGATCTATTTATGCAGGTGTAGTAGTATCAGTATCAATCGAGGATTCCCAGTTTTTCTTCTTAGATATTACTACCTCCGTCCCAAAATAATTGTCGTTTTAACAAAGTTTTTTTGTCCCAAAATAATTGTCGTTATAGGATTTTAAGAAACATTTGCTCATTTGGCCTTATTTATTATTATCATTAAAGAGGGTTGGTAGGAAGAAAGAGAAAAATACCTCTACAACTTATCTACAATAATTGAACTTAAATAAGGGTAGATTAGTCTTTTTGAAAGCTTCCTTAATTTGTGAAAATTGCTAAACGACAATTTTGTTGGGACGGAGGTTGTAGTTCATTACTGTTTTTGATAGAGAAAACTCATCTTCAAGATTTTCCTCGCTCTTTTTTTTTTTGGGGGAGGGGGGGGTGGTTGGGTGTTGTGAAAATCCCATAGGTCATAGAAAGTGATAGTTTGATGTTGTTCATTTGTAGAATTCAATTATTTATTTATTATTATCTTTTTGAGAGAGAGAGAGAGAGGGTGTGTTTTTTGTATATCTTCTTTTGCAGGTGGGGTTGCTTTTGCACAACTCACAGAACTTGATCCACACTTTTTAGTTCCCTCATTTTTTTTGGGATTGCTAATAATTGAAGTATAACCAAAATAGTGTATGCCCCCAAATGCTGCAGATTTCTCAAAAGATCTGCCTATTTTCAAATGATCCGAGAGTTTTGCATTCATCATTTGCTTCTCTAAGGAACAAAATTGGACATCATCCAATAGTTCAGTTGATTTTAACAGAGTAGGTTTCTTCTGGTATAAATATATGAATAGCACACTACTAAGCACATCATATGTTCTATTTACCAATTTCCATTAAGCACATCAAGCAAATCTTAGTCCTGGTCGCAGTTAAGGTTGCTGCAGCATGACGTAGAGGCCACATGATCAAACTACAGAAATGCAGATCATGTTATATATGCAAATTATTTAATGAATATATAACACTATATCCATTTAGACTGAGAATCATGATAGGTGTGAACATACTTTTCGGTAATTGAGTATGTGCTTTGGTCCATGTATGTTTTCCAAAATAGTTGCTTCACTACTCTTTCTTATGATTATTGGTGTTTAACTGTTCAATCATGCAGTCTTAGCTGAATCTTGGAGAAATAATCTTCTGCTTTAGATTTCAAACTGAATCGTCAATAACCTTCTCCTTTCTGAGATGTATAACATTGAAGAGGTTTACTGTTAACGTCCTAGGATGCATTTGGAGGCCTCGTGAATATTCACCTTTTTAAAATTCTTCATGCAGTTAAATGCCTCAGGTTACGTGACATAATTGTTGATTTTTAGGTCAATTTCAACCTTTCGGTGCTATGTACATTTTTCAAGACTTATGTCTGCTTGACACTCTTGTATGGTGATGGAATCAATGTTAGAAGACACTTGGGTTTATAGATAGCCAGATAAGATCATAAAAAGTTATTTTGGAGATGGACGGTCTGTTGTGTTATTTTTCTTTCCATTCCACCTTATGATTATTTTAGGTCTATGGTTACTGCCTGTATACCATAATACATTGGAAAGCATTTCTTTTCTTTGGCAGGATTTTGTTAGGTACATTTTCATAATATAGCTAGTAGTTTTCTCATTGACTAAAATGTTTTTGTAATAAAAAAATATATAAATAGTTTGTCCGTGAGAATAACTTTTGACGAACGAGGTTGTACATAGATGCTATTTACTTGTATTATTTGAAATTTTAACTGATGTGTTTCTTTTGGATAGAAGTGCAGTAAAAATTTACTACCTCCGTCTTAGTTATATTGGCCTGATTTCTTTTTTTGGCAGTCTCAGTTTTTGGCAACTTAGAAATCCAGTGCACATTAATTGTCTAGATTCTTGTTATACCCCTCACCAAGTTGAGTATTTACAAGGTAAACAATGCACATTAATTAACTTAATAAATGGTACAATTTGAAATTCAAAATATAGACAGTTGTTGTTGAGGGATTTATTAGGAATTCTAAAAGGGTGAGCTTTTGTCTGGTGGCCAATATAAACGAGACAGAGGGAGTACCGCGGTTCCTTGATGATACAATGCGGAGATCGAGTCTTGTAGTCATCAGGGGCAATATTGTTTAGATGTGCTTTTTCTTAGCTTCTATTATTATGGATAATCTAAGACAGTAACTAGCAGTTTTCTTGTCGAGGTGTCTCATGGTCAAAGGAGGAGCAAAACTTGTTGGCAGACGGGAGGGAGGTGGTGTCTAAGTAAGATGTAATGAATTTGCTGGCATGTTTGGTTTTAAGCTGAGTGTAGCAAAAGAATTTCGCTGATTTGTTCTTAAGCACCCTTTTCTTTTATTCCCATAGAAGGTTCTGGTCTCCTTTTCTTTTATTCCCATAGAAGGTTCTGGTCTGTACATCCTTTCCCTCTTATCTCCCCCTTTGTGTTACTCCAAAGGGTTGAATTAATGTACTCCTATCTATTAATGAGGAGGTCTGGATTTATCAAAAAAGAAAAACAATAAGAAATCCAGAATATATGAAGTTTGGGAAGTGTCGAAGTTGTGTTTTCAATGATTTATCATTATAGGGTCATCGTTGACTTTACCTTGTGAGAAAGACTTATGAATCATCTATTTTGGAGCGAAGTTTACTGCGTCATGACTGCTTTTGGAGATTATGTATCCTTGTTATTTTCTGGTTACAGTGCATATCAAGGGTCCATGGAAGAAAGAGGGGTGGGGGGGTTGAGTGATGAATTGTTAGACAGCCTTTACGAAATACAATGAAACAAACAAAAGAAAAAGGAAAGGGAGGGAAATAGACAGGTCAGAATAGGCCAGAAAGCTCAAATTATATCCTCTCTCCAGTTTCCAACAAAAGTGTACGAGTATCCATGTATAAATTAGTGTAATAGGTAGATGGTTCTAAAAATAGATACTCCCACCGTTCCTAAATTATTGTCTTACTTTCCTTTTTTGTCCATCCCCAAATAATTGTCTTGTTTGAAAGTTTCCTTTTTAGAACAACATTTTTACCATTTTACGATCACTTTTTCTTCCTACTTTAATTATGGGCCTCATGCACATGGGCATTAAAGAAAACTATACACTATACCAATATTAATAATCAAGTCAATTGTTTTTTCTTAATCCGTATGCCAGGTCAAACAAGACAATAAATTAGGGACGGAGGGAGTATATCACATTGGTATCGGAAAACTTGATTATACGCATTGAATTGATTTGAACTTGGCCTGAATGATTGCTGTTACATGCATTTTTGATTTCAGTGATATGTTGATACCAGCAATCAGATGGTGGATCTCTCTCTCTCTCTCTCTATATATATATATATATATATATATATATATATATATATCTCACGTTGTTAGTTGAATTTTTGCTTATGATCAATGTTGCATGAGCCAATACGTTTTGCTCTTTGTAGATAAATTCACAAAAGAAGAAAACTGGTGTAATTGCTCCAAAGCGCTTTGTACAAAGATTGAAGAAGCAAAATGAAATTTTTCGCAGCTATATGCACCAGGTATGTGTTTGTTTATTTGGTTTTCCTTTTCAATAAGATGTTTTTTATTGTTTGCATCCTAATTATGTTGTACTACCTTATAATCATCAAAGTCTGTTGGGAACGCTGAACCATGTGAAACTTCAGTCAACATAGATGAAGATTCTAAACCCTTGGTCTGAAAGAGGATTTTGGCGTTATTAAATGGGAAAAAGTATTCTAATTGAAAATAAAAAGATGGAGGTGCTTCCTGAGGCTTGGTCGATAGATTGGGACCACAAGGAAATACGTTGACATCGTTTATGTTTATGATGGCACTTCTCGTTGCATTTCAGGCTGTATCCTCAATTATCCCAGTTCCGCAAAAAAGTTTATGATTAAGCACTACTAAGTAATTTGAATTACTTGAGGATGATGCTTATTCAGAAATAAGGAGTCGGATTTTTTTATTTTTTTTGTGCTTTTTTGGTTTCCGTTTTTGCTTTTGTTTTGACTTTTGAGGTGTTGGTTGGGGAGAGGAAGGTTTTTGAAGGAAAGAACTAAAGTGATAAACAAAAGAACCTAATGAGAGGCCATGTGTATCTTCTTCTAGTTTTTGGCTTTCTTTGCCTTTTTTGATAGGTAAATATGGCTCCTTTGTATTGGGACTGGAACCAAGGACCTCGAAGTTTTTTGCCTTGAGTGCCATTGCCATTTATCCCACCCCTTGGGGTTCTTTAGCCTTTTTTAGCCTTATTCTGTATTCATCAAAATAAAATAAAATAAAATAATAATAATGAAGGAAGAAATAAACTGATAAGCAAAAGAGCCTCATGAGAGTTCATGTCTATCTACTTCTAGTCTTTGGCTTTTTTAGCCTTATTTTGTATTGATCAAAATAGTTGGGCTTTCTTAAGATATGTCAGTCTCCCGTAGGCCATTCATAGAGCCCACCATAGTTGAATCCTCGAGCACTGGGCCATCCTTTTGTGACTTGTGGATTTCTCTGGTCTTGGATGTAGAGCCATAACATGGTCTTTTCCTTTCGATGATATTATTGCAGTTGAACTTTTGCATGCAGGTTAGAGTAATTTGAAGTGTCGAAGTGATTTGTTATTTTATTTTATTTTTATATTTTATAAAGAGAGTTTTTCTTTGTTTCGACTTTTTGCCTTGGGGGGGGGGGTTGGGATTGGCATGCTGAGGGGAGGGCTTATGCAGTTCAGGCGCTCTAAGAAGTAGTTTATATTAAAGGTGTTTCTTATGTGTGGATAATTGCTTGAGGATTGCCCGTCTCACTCTTTAAGGCCTTCTATGTTACTTCTTAAGTTTATCTTGACTTTGGCATCTTATGGTATATTCTTTCTAAATTCTTTTGGTTAATGATTTTACCACTTCTTTCAAGTGAGTGGACATCTTGGCGTTTGAAACTGACTCTAGAAATAATAAATAATGTATTGTCACTTCTTTGGTATTACTAATTATTCCATCATGAATAATCAAATTGATGCAATAAAATAAGATGTGACTGGCTGTAAACAACTCTATTGATTAAAATTAAAGAGATAAATAATACTCAAGTAAACCCCAAGGGGTGGGAGAAATGGCAAGGGCACTCAAGACAAAGACCATGAGGTCCTTGGTTCCAATCCCCATACCAACAGGCCACGCTTATCTATCAAAAAAAAAAAAAACTCAAAGTAAACATTCTTCGCTTTTGCTTTACCTATCTGCATCTCCTTGTGTGTGGTCATTCTTTCTTTCTTTCTTCTCTTTTCTTTTCTTCTTTTTCCACCAGTCATTTTGTCCCTCAAATTATTCTTGCCACATTTATTTTATGTAGTGGGAATGCCATTAATTATTCTGATTTACATTTTACAAGTGCAATGGACTAAATTTGTCAAAAATTAGATTAAAATAATAAACTAAATTATTTTGTAAAAATCACTCTTTTCTGTAGGATGCCCATGAATTTTTGAACTATTTGTTAAATGAACTTGTTGACACCCTGGAAAAAGAGTCTCATGCTGCAAAGAGTGATCCAGAAACTTCATCACCTTCTGAAAAAATTGCAAATGGAACGACGAATGGTCATGCCAACGGTGCTCAGAAGGAGTCTCTAGTCACCTGGGTGCACAAGAATTTCCAGGTAACTTTGCTCTATATGTTTTTTTTCGATATTGGTGATACATGGTGGATACATGTTTTTTATTGGTGGCCATTTTGACTACTCTCAGGGGCCTCATTATTATTAATGGCTATTCTTCAGGGTTTACTCACAAATGAAACAAGGTGCTTACGCTGTGAGACTGTAACTGCAAGAGACGAAACATTCTTTGACTTGAGCCTTGATATTGAGCAGAACAGTTCAATCACTAGCTGTCTGAAGAACTTCAGTTCCACCGAGACATTAAATGCTGAGGACAAATTCTTTTGTGACAAATGCTGCAGGTATGCCTCATTCATCCATCATTATTGTTGTTGTTGTTGTGTGTGTTTGTGTATGTTGACTTCTCATAAACTGTTATATAATCTCCATCCCAAAGTGACAATCGTTATTTACGCTTGTGTTTCTATTCTTATGCCAAATTTAACATGAATATTTCATGGAGAATTTGCTGTGCTTGTTCTTTGCCACATTGTATTTAGGGTTGTAAAGCGAGTCAGACTATTAAAGACGCATGCTTTCTCTTGCAATTACTTGATTACATCTTGTTTGAGGATCTACTCCTGTGAAATTGAGCTTCACTGAGCCACAGTTGATAAGAGCTCGCCAGTTTATTGAGCCGACTCAAACTTGCTTGATAAGCTAGTCTGCATTATAAGACTATGTTAAAAAAATATTAGTCAGGCCTAGCCTGATACTATGAAACTAATCGAGCTTGGTTCATGACTGGAATAGGTAACTGCTCACCGAAAATTAACCTTTTTAGGTTAAGTAGCCAAACTCAAACTTCATTTTAAGCTTGATTAAGTAGCCAACAGAGCTTGAGTCACCCAATACTAAGTCTAGCTTGTTTACATCCTAATTTAGTAATGCCAGCTATGAATGACCAATAGATATTTTGGTTTCAAAGTTCAAATCGAGCTCTCTAGCGATTGACTCGCTAGATGAATAAAAATCGTTGAGCCAATTTTAAAGCTGGTCAACTGATTGAAATTACCGAAACTTGCTAGATAAGCTATCATGCATTTTTATATTATGCTAAGAAACCATATACCAGAATAATTTTTGTTTTACCAAAACCAGACCACTCAAGTGTCTTTGGTTGATTTGATTATAGTTGGGAAGCATTTCAATTGACTTATTTTTCTTTAGCTGTTGGATGAGTTGCACGTGAAATATTTTCAATAGAAATATAATTGCTGAATTTGTGCAGCGCTACCTTAACCTGGTAGAAGCAAATGCTACAAAGATAGAAGTCCTAGTACAGAAACAGAATTGGAGGAATGAAGTTGAAAACTTACACACACATGTGATGTGTGCATCTCTATGTTCTTATCATTTATTTAAGCAGATGATAAAAGTTAACGGGCCTGCCTTTGTTTTGAAATGCAGCTTGCAGGAGGCCCAGAAAAGAATGAAGATCAAGAAGCCACCTCACATCCTGGTCATTCATTTAAAACGGTTCAAGTACATTGAGCAACTCGGACGATATAAGAAGCTATCTTACCGTGTTGTCTTCCCACTCGAGCTGAAGCTGAGCAATACAATGGAAGATACAGATGCAGAATATTCCCTGTTTGCTGTAGTGGTCCATGTCGGGAGTGGGCCCAACCATGGTCATTATGTCAGCCTGGTCAAAAGTCATGACCATTGGCTGTTTTTTGATGACGAAAATGTAGAAATGATTGATGAGTCGGCAGTGCAGACCTTCTTCGGGTCAGCACAGGAGTATTCAAGCAACACAGATCATGGGTACATCTTGTTCTATGAGAGAGTCACCGCCTGTAGCAGCACAAGCTGAAGAAAGGAGATCAAATCCTAGTAAGAGTCAGAATTCCAATTTTGAAACGCACTTGCTTCTGTTTCCTATCATTTATATCATTATTCTTTACTAGTCTCCCCCCTTTTTTAGAATTTTATGATAATATTTTCTGATATGTCAAAGGTGAGATGGAATGTGGAAAATGTATACCTAGGTTGTTGTCATGTACAGATATGGCGGGAGTTAGCCTTTTTCCGCTTTTTTTTCCAACAATAAAAGAGAGAGTGGGGAGGGGCGGGGGAATGTAGTGTATATGGTGGTGTGATATTTTCAGACCTTTTAGCGGTTGAGAATGTGTAACTAACCATATAGAAAATGCAGTGGTATTTAATGACAAAGGGTTCTTGGTTTCTTTGAACTATGGTCTGTCTACCTGTTTGTGTGTGTGTGTGTGTGTGTGTTTTGCTACTCTATTCACTTTTTCTATGTTTTATTTCCGTTCCAAATTGTAACGTGTTTGCTGCATCTAACGTTTGTAGCTTTGTATCATCCTACATCTCAGTCATGTTTTCATTTATGCGAAGGATGCCGGGATTGTTGAAGTGATTTGATATGTTTTCATCCCTTATTTCCGATGGATATGGAGGATGGTGATATGGATTCTTGTATCTGCCATTAATCCTTTCGGTCATCTTTGCAAATGATACCCTTGTTATAACTGGGTGTTTACTATTTAGACCTCGCACATGCACGTGAACCGAGTCATCGTTCATGATGTGGGCTTGCTCTCTACTGTCAGGGGTGTTTGGAAGAACTTTTGGTCATTTCTTGTTTTTAGGCTTCGTTTCAGGAGTAATCGTCAGGGAGGAAAGGATGCTGAAAGTTGAAAGGAGGAGAGGGTCTTTTGAAATCACAAATGTCTTTGCTGAAAGACTGAAAGTTGATTAGTGTTTTGGAACCACAAATTTCTTGCTTTGACCTATTATTGAGAATAATGATTAGGTGATGTGATTCGAGTTAGCTCAATGTTGATGTTCATATACGTGTTAAAGATTCTAGGTAAAAGATTGTGCATGGAAATACAAGCGTACTTTGTTCGTGATTGATCGAATAACCAAGGCTCATAGGAAGGTTTTAATTCAAATGGACGATAATTGGAGGACTCAATGACCAAGTTTCAGAGTGTTACGAGGTTATATGGTTGTTTGGAAGACTCAAGGGACCAAAGTGCAAATTCTAAAAAGTCCCTAGACCAAGGCGATCGCGCTAGGGCGTGTAGCATCCTGAATCGAAGTCTGAAAATCACCAAAGTACTGGGAGTCCCGCGCCACGCCAAGGTCTGCATGCCACTCCAAGGCGCGCCGTCGTCAGTTTTGCTATTTTTATTATTTTATGTATTTTAAATTGGTATTTTTGTCCTATGTTTTCGGGGTTCGACTTTAAACGTTTTTAGGGTTTAGAAAGGGGTTGTTTTCAGCCTATATAAGGCCGTTTTATGAGTTTTAAACATAGACAACTTTAATATTAACTTGATTGAGAAAATTTTCAATTCTTCTTTTTCTTTGCGAACTATTCGAACTTATTAGGATTGTCCTGTAGTGTTTACCCTGTTTCAACTCATCAATTGGTATTTCATCCCAATTGTGGCGTTAATCCTTATACCAAAGTTTGTGGTTGTCTCAATTATCGAGTTGCGGCTGTACATGCCAAGATTCGTAGTTGAACTGATTCATCGGGTTGAGGTGTCACACCCCATTAATTTCCTTAATCTTAGCTTCTGTTCCACGTAAAATCATAATTTGTCGAGAATCTTTGGCAAAGATCGTATTATTAGGCCTGAGCAACATGAAACCAGAAACCGAAAAATTATTTCGAAATCGACGAGACCAAAACAGAAAAACTGTCCGGTCAGTAATAGTTTGATAATGAGTTTTAAACTTGTAAAAAAAATTGGTCACCGGTTTTAGTTTTGGTTTATATGCCTACAAAAACCAATACAAGACTGAAACTGGTCAAAAATATATACTTATTATTATTATTATTATTATTATTATTATTATTATTATTATTATTATTATTATTATTATTATTATTATTATTATTATACTTATTATACTTATTATTATTATTATTATTATTATTATTATTATTATTATTATTATTATTATTATTATTATTATTATACTTATACTTATTATTATTATACTTATTATTATACTTATTATTATTATTATTATTATTATTATACTTATTATTATTATTATAATACTTATTATTATTATTATTATTATACTTATTATTATTATTATTATTATTATTATTATTACTACTACTACTACACTTATTATTATTATTATTATTATTATTAATATTTTATTATTATACTTATTATTATTATTATTATTATTATTACATGTTTTCTCAAAGTTCGGTTGACAAAAAATATTCTTATAATATTAGTTTTTCTATTTGCAACATGACTCCAATCACAAGCTTAATTAAATAAACATTTAAAATAGATAAAAATAGAAAAAATTATGTCATTTATGTGAACGCTAATCAAATATATTTAATATGTTTTAAATTTAAAAGTAATATTAAAAAGTAATTAGAAAAGTAATTTTGTTCGTCAACTTAATATGGGCAAGTAAGTACAGATAGTTTTGTCCAAACATGTATTTATTTAATATAATAATTAATAATATAGTGAATTATCAAAATTGTAGTGGAAATAGCCTCTCTTATTGTTATTATTGTTATTATATACATAGACATACACACGTTATAAAAGCTTTTGTAAGGAATTAAGATTCTTACGATGTTCTTTTTCTTTTTTTTTTTTAATTAAACAAACTTAATGAATTTGAGTCTACAAAAGTAAACTCCATTACTTTGAATCGTAATAAAATCGAAACCGTCAGTTTGATTTGGTTTTGATTTTTGATTTAGGAGAAATCGGTCATTACGATTTGGTAACGAATTTTAACTCGGAATCGGTAAAATTGGCGCCGTGCACACCCCTACTAATGATATACACATGCAATGAGTGTACATCTTTCTCCCAAAATGAGTTTCTATTTTATTGTTAAGTTACTAGACTCACATTTGTTATCTATTATGTCTCAATATACAATTGCAATGCTATAAAGTTGACACCAATGGTAATTATGTATATGTGTTATTCCCTGTGTTCTTAAACAAGTGTCCATTTTTAGTTTTTCAATAAAATTAAGGAAGTTGACTTTTGAGTCATTTTTTAGAGTAATGCTATGCTACCTAAGGAGTATCAAATTTTTTGCACCAAACGATGTGTTAGTTGATGTGGTACAAAAAACTAAATTAAAAATCATAATTAATGCATCACATCAGCTGCCACAACAGCTAACACATCATTTGGTGCAAAAAATTTGGTACTCTTTAGGTACCCATAGCGTTACTCTAAAAAGAAATAACAATGCAATAAACAGAGGCAATTCCATATTTCAAAGGAAAATTACAGAGTGGATTGATCCAAGGTTTTCAGTTCAATGAGGAATTCACATGTTGCAATCAGCAATTACAACTCATTGCATAGCTGAATAAGCTACATACACACCATTCTCGAGACACACTAGAAGGTAGCAAAGAAAACATACGCACCATTCTCGACAGCCACTGCAAGGTTCCAACGAAAACAGCGTTGCCATGACAGTAACAGCCGTCGAGAGAGTTGTAGTTCTTTTCATCATATACCAATAATCACAGTGAACAAATAAAGATAGATAATTGTACAAATGAAGTACAGATGTTAGCTTCTTCTTTTTCTTATTTTTTTCTTTTTTCTTTTAACAACTCATGCAATATATTGTTCAACGTAAATATTTATATTTAATGTACAGACGCATCATCGGTCACAGCACAGCCCTCTTTCGACAGCTCCTAACACACTTTCCAGGGTGAAGGACGGGTAAAATGGAAATTATCACATTTACAAATGAATATTAGTGTGCCTATTCGTAGGGTTCTTCTAACAGGGGACGAGAGGCAAACAGAAGACCAGATTGTACAAGAAAAGAAACTAAAAATTAAGACATGAAGGTGTCAACATCCAACAAGGCTTCAAGATCAATTAGATCCTCGTCGAAATCACCTGCTTCTACTGAACTTCCCAACAGAAGATCATCATGATGAACTGAGCCAGCATTAGAAGTAAAATCAGAAGCTATCTAGCATTTGGCACAGCCTGATCTAGGAGCTCGCAAAGGCCAAAACCTTTAATTTGTCCAACTTAAGTGCATAAAGCCTAGAGCATCATATTCACATTCATTAAGGAAAACATCCTAGTTTGGATGAATCCACACAAGGGTGGCAGCGAATATTCTTCACCTTGTTTTATATGTGTTCTTAATTTGGTTATAAACTTATAATTGACTTCATTGATAACAAAGTAACCATTTTATAAGCTGACAACCTATATACGGAAATCTTGAGCAAACTCAACATCCATATTAAATGACCATGCCTAATTTAATTAGGTCTACTAAAATGGCGCATAAACGAACAGTAATTGTAAAAATACCGATGAGTTCTAGAGACAGAAACTCGAGGAAGAATATTGCCGATATACTTACACAGTTGAGTTTTAAAGATACATCACCCCCTCCCCTCTGAAAGCCGAAAAATCTATCCCTCGATGACTGCTGTCTTGGCTGGTTAATGACACCAACATGCCTACTCTACAAATAAGCCCTGTGTAGTCTGTACTACCACTCAAGCTCGACAAGCACCCTGCACCCCCTGTCAAGTAGTACCACAATGCAAATTACAGAACCGCTCCTTCAATGATCTCGATTCTAATTTAGCAGAGGACTCTCTGTAATCCAGTTAATCAAAGAAGGAATGAAAAGAAGTGAAGAAAAAGGAACTAAGAATGAAGAAGATGGATGGAGTAATTCTTTTGATCTCTAGAATGTATGGAGAAAAACAAATCAATATCTATTAGAATTGTTAAAAATGGCAAGCTATCACTCACAGATGACATTTAGAATTCTAGTGATGGCCCTACAACTTAAATCTTTTGACCTACGCCAACCAAGCATAAACTGTATAAAGATTGTATGAAAACACAAGGTGAAATCGTGAACTTTACTCAGAAATAAAACAGAAATGAGGAGATTGGCAATGCGGGCAAATCATATCAACAGAGGATCGAGATGAACTGAGCCAGCATTAGAAGTAAAATCAGAGGCTATCTAGCATTTGGCACAGCCTGATCTAGGAGCTCGCAAGGCCAAAACCTTAATTTGTCCAACTTAAGTGCATCAAATCCTAGATCATCGTATTCACAATCATTAAGGAAAACATCCTAGTTAGGATGAATCCACACAACAGTGTCAGCGAATACTCTTCACCTCGTTTCATCTGTTCTTAATTTGGTTACAATTGACGTCATTAATAACAAAGTAACCATTATATTAGCTAACAACGTATATACAGAAATCTTAAGCAAACTCAACGTCCAAATTAAATGACCATGCTAGTTTAATTAGGTCTACGGAAATGGCCTGCGTGAACGAACAGTACTCGACTCGGTAGAAATAATTACCGATAATTATAAAAGTTAGATAAAGAAGGTATTCAATTGTCATTCATGAAGAGAGAAAGAAGTAAAAAAGATAGGCTCTTTTGACTTGAAATATAATCTTATTGTTAAAATTGAAATATGGCAACAAAATAACGAACTAAAAATATTGCGGAATTTTAAGTACGCATAAATTTACGTGGTTAGGGAAATTTCCTACGGGCGAACACGGCAAAGGTTTTCACTTAATCAAACGGAGAGATAAATACAAAAGTAGTGGATCAACAAATACTCAAAAACGGAATCCCAATTGCATTCAAAAGAACCAAACCCAAAAGAGCAAATCAAGTTATCGCAAAATAGCGAAACCAATGAGAATTTATAAAATGTGGGCAACTCCATTAAGGGTTCATGCACCCACTCAATCCAGTAATACAAAACAAGTATAAATGGAAATACTAATATATGCCTAGTCAACATAAAAGGGGGTATTTTACAGTCTCCCCATAACCAATCAGTCTACAAATTAAGTGGTGAAACTAGCTAAGCTATGTCGCGCAACAAGTCGGAGGGAGTAACAGCTGATCATTCCCTTGTTCTTCCCAATCGATGAGCTCCAACACCCTGTCAAAGTCGATGTCATCTTGTGGGTTACCAAAATCTATTGCCATCATAGTATCAAGATCATCTTGAGGAACAGCTAGGGTTTGAAGGGATTGAGAAACAACTGGAATGGCTTGTGGAAGAACATAGACAGGTGGTATTGATGGTTCAACTTGGTATAACGAAGAAGAACCAGAATTGTCAGATACAGTGTTGGTGGGAAATTCAGCAATGATGGAAGGGTTTGAAGGAGTGGAAACAGTAAGAGCAGGACGCTCAGCAGATTGTACTGGTATGGAACTTGGATTACGAGTGACCTTTCGGGCTTTCTTTCCCTTTCCAACAAGACATCGTAAACAACAAAGAACCGGGTCTTTCAAGGGATTGTATTGCAGCAGGCCATTGGTGGGTAATTGGTACTCAGTCATGAGAAAACGACGGTTGTATATAGAACCAGTCTCCCAATAACTGAAGGTTCGAGCAATGCCGATAATTGAGGAGGGGTTTGCCGGATCGAAAAGGTCTTTGTTCTGATCGTTGTGCCAAGAGCCCTTGCCAACAGAACGATTGATGTTGGTGCTACCGATTTTGCCCTTTCTTGACAATTTGGTGAAAAAGTAGAGATCGTTTCTCTTTTCGGTGGCAGAGAAGATATGGGGGAGTTGCTTGATGTCGTAGGGATTGAAATCGAAAATATGACCATCGCCGGGCAAGGGATTTCCGGAAACCATGGAGGTTAAGTATTCAATACATTCATCGGGTTCGGGACGAAAATGGAAACCTAGAGGAAATTGAAACATCTCCATATCCATCATATGATCATTCAAATAACAGTAAGAATTAAAGAGAATTCGCGAATGGGTGGAATTTAAAACGACTAATTGAGAGAGAGAATTTTCAATCACAGACAGAATTGAGAGAGAGTTTAGATTGAAGAAATACCTGAGTTGGACGTAGGGTCTGAAGTATATATTTGCTTCGATCCGACCGTTAGAGACTTAGGGTTTGGCGGTGATATTTTGAAATACCCGCGTTGGATTAAGGCAAACATATTTACAAATTGCCCCCTCCCTTCCCTTCCCTTCAGTTCAGGCCGTTGCCGGTGGAGCATAAAAGCTCCAAATTTTAAAATATAACTCAAAGTGGGAGCATCTTCAAAGCTTCACACACACACACACACACAGAGCTTAAATTGGAATTTTGTCACCCTATTTTGAAAAAAAAAACCATTAAGCTAACCTTACTTTTTTTTTTTTTCTTTTCATCGTTATATTTGTCATTTTGAGTCAATAAACTGACCGGACTTGATTTCCATTAGTTAAGTTGGATAAAAATACAAAAAGGCCAAAATGCCCTTTACCTCATAATTTTTTGAGTTGTCAAGGTTAAAATTAAGATTAATTAGATTTACACCCATGCGTTAAACATATGGACGTATATCTTTTTAATTAAATTATATTCAAGTAAAATGAACATAAAAAATAATATTAAAAGAATAAATTAAGAAAAATAATGTTAGAGACAATAATTATAACGTAAAGATAATGAGATTGAAGTATAAAAATTAAACTAATAATTAAACTGTAAAGATTAAAAAAATTAATAATGGACAATAACAATATAAATAAATTATTATAAATTTTGGAATAATTTTTTAAATTTAACATTTGTCGTTGAACATGTAAGATTATTACTACTATCACTATCATATATCATAATTCGAAGGTCCTTAAATTTGTAATTCTAGACAAAGCTACATTGACTATAATTAAAAATATGCTTCTTTAAAAGGAGACCTACATTATATAAAGATTGACCCTGATTCTTATTGATAGACATTGCGTAGACACTATCATCAAAAACTGTTTTCATTGTGATTATAACAAATGATTGCTAAGCCTTTTAATAATTAATCTTATGTCATTGTATAATACAAGAGAATGATATATGTTACGGTGCAACATTATAGGAGTTTTAACCTTCAAATTCAACTCAAGATTAAGAACTCTGGAAATAATATTATAAGAAATTATTTTATTAACTTTAGCTTGTTAAAATGCTATTAAATATATAATATTTACTAAACAAATAATAACATGACAAAAAAAATCATAACTAAAAATACAAAAAATAATAATACAAATTTAAAAATGTAACAAATAGAATAAAACTTTACATTAAGTGAAAGACAGATTTTTATTAAGATGCAATTTCTTGTTCGAGTTTGCACTACCGGAATGGTTATGATATCTTCATCATAAGTGGTAAAATCAACTATAGTTAAAACGCTTGGTGATGTGAATGACGATAATTGAGACAAATTAATAATACTTTCTTGTAATCAATAATGAATTGTTTTCTGAAACAAAAAATAATTATAATTAAAAATTTATACAAATTAAAAAGTTACATTAATGAAAACATCACACCGTTTGTGAAATCCAATAAAGGAAAAATTGAGTTTGGATATAACACACTTTTCGTCAAACCTTCAACCCTAAATTGTTGAGTAACACTTCATAAGGGTAGCTCAGTAGTAGAGTTGAGATTTTACAAAATGTGAGGTTTCAGATTCAATTCATTCTCACGCACACTTAGGACATTAAAAAAAATTTTGTTGAGTAGCAACATTTTTTGCAAAATAATTTATAAATGACAAATTCAATTAAAAAACAAAATAACATTATAAAAATAGAGAAAATAAAATATATTTCAATTGATTAAAACGCAGGGCTGTAAATGACAGAAATCGTGGTGAATGATGGTTTCCTATAATCCGTAATGAAGTGTTTATGCAGAAAAAAAAAAAAGGTTTATTATTACAAATGTAAACAAATAAAGATAAATAAATAAAGATTACTTTAAGGAATAAGTAAGAGCTTGTTAGTCTTGCATTTTGATCAAAATACAGCTTATTCCTTAAACTTAGAATTTTAATTTTGCAGTAGAAAAAGATGTGTTTCTAAATGTAGCTGCGTTTTTAAACGCTAGAATTTCTAGTTTTTTTTTTTCTCAAAATGGAGATTTTAAAACACTGTTGGAAAAAAAAAACTGTGTTTTGAATTTATATCTCAAACGCGTTTATAAAAAAAAATCGTGTTTTAAAAAATCTGCATTTTGAAAATGCTAAACTAAACGGGCTCTAAATAACACACTATTTGTGATATCCGACAAAGGGGAAATTGAAGTTGAATATAACATTATTTTCATAGAACCTTCAATACTATACTGTTCACAATCACCATTCTATGCGCACACGAAAAAAATTTATATATAAAAGTTCAATTAAAATACTAAAACCTTACATTGGATTGTCATGTAAAAGTTCAATTATTAATACTTCCTCCGTCCCAAAATTATTGTCTTATTTTACCCGGTACAAGGATTAAGAAAAAATAATTGACTTGATTATTAATCTTGGTATAATGTGTAGTTTCTTTTAATGCCCATGTGCATGTGTCTCATAATTAAAGTAGAAATAAAAGATAAGGGTAAAATGATAAAAATGTTGTACTAAAAAAGAAACTTTCAAACAAGAGAATTATTTTAGGATAGACAAAAAATGAAAGCAAGATAATAATTTTGGGACCGAAGGAGTAAAACCTTACATTGGATTGTCAGTCATTAACCCAATTCATATTGGGCAAAATTCGAGCTGGTTTCCTTTAGAAAATTTTCAATCGCTTAATGACACGATAATTGTTTTCAATCGAAAAATGACACTTTTGTTGCGAAATGTCGTCTATGCCCTTAAAAAACACGAAACAACATGCTGTGCATCTGGTGATGATGACGATATTCTCTCTGATGAACTTTTTGCTGTGTTTGTCAAGAAATATCAATGTGTCAAAAAGTTTAACAAACATTCCTACCACTAACCTTATTACAAAACAACACCTCCTCAAAGAACAGCTTCTCCTCAAAGAACTGTTGTTCTACAAAAGGACAATGAACTTGTCTGTTTTAACTGTGGGAAGTCAGATCATTTTGCCTCTAAATGTCCAAAGTCAAACTATGAGTTTTACAAAAAAAATGTGCTGAATCTAAGTTTCAAAAACAAAGAGGGATGGTTGCTGAGGACATTGATGAGAGTAACATGCCAACTTGGTGTGATACTGATTCTGATGAGGATGATTCTTGTGACTTTGCTGAGAAAGCAAACATTTGCTTTATGGCTAGAGAATCACCCCATGATTCAGTAAGATCACTGCCATTTCAACAGGATGATATTGATGATGATGAGTTCAATGAACTTTCTAGGGGAGAACTCATCAAAATCAATAAAGAAATGCTTGAAGAGTTTGCCAAATTCAAAGCTGCTTTTGTAAATTTGGCCAAGAAACATGAATTAGTTATCTCTGAAAAATTCACATTATTGTCTGAGAATAAAGAACTCAATAGACAACAATTGGAGAATACCAAGACTCAAAAAGAGAACAAGGCTTTAACTAAAAAGGTTGATTTCCTACTTTTACACATCAAGAAAATTAATTCCGAGAAAGATGACCTTCAAAAGGTTGTTGATGTTTGGAATAATGCTAAAGAAAATTTTGATATCATTCTTACAAAATAAAGACAAAACTAGTATTAGTTTCCAAAGTGAGTTCAATGTAGGAAATTCATCTAGTTCTCAAGAGAATGAGACATCTGAGGAAATTGCTAATGAAATGGCTGAGGAAGTAATCTATGACCAGCAACCTTTTCAAAAAGGGAAGCAAGGACTTGGTCTTACCAAAGTGTCGTTTGTTTATGCTAAAAACAAACCAGCCAAGTCCAAGGGTAAGCAAACTATCACTACAAATGAAATGACATTGCTAATAGGGAGTCTGAGCAACAGAAACTTGCTGGTAGCCATCCTGTGAAAACAGTGACAGCTAACAATAGGTCTAAGACTGCTCAACTCAAACCTATTAAATTTGTTAAAGCAAAGGCTGCTTATCACAACTCTACTAAAGGAAAGCTCAAAGGTGTTATGCTTGAAATTACAAAACCTTTTGTTAAAAGGCTTGCTATTGCAAAGCCTAATAACACTAGGAAGTTGTATTATCAGGCTAAAACTAATAAGCCTGTCATCAGCAGGCCAATCATTCCCAAGACTGTTGATCAAAAGATGGCTCCCAAGAAAACAAAAATCACCAGACATATTCAAGGTTTTCATTCTTGTTCTTTATGTAAAGGTCATGGCCACGAGATTCATGAACGCCTTCTGAGATTTGTACCTAAACCTAAAGGGGTTCACACCCCCAAAGGTTAAACATGTATGGGTCTCAAAAGGTTGCTAACCCTCAGGACCCAAGATAAAAGGGAACCATGAACTTAAATGTTTTATTTTCAGGAATGCTTCATGGCAGTTAATGAGGAGGAGAAAAACTTATGGTATCTAGATAGTGGCTATTTTAAGCACATGACCAGAAACCAGGATCTTCTCTCCAATATTAGTGAAGCAAAGGGTCCCTCAGTAATCTTTGGTGAAACCTCCAAGACAATTAGCTATGGATCTATAGTTCGAGAAAACCTCTTCATCAGCAAAGTTTCTCTTGTTGAAGGCTTGAAGCATAATCTCCTGAGTATATCACAATTCTGTGATAAGGGACTAATATGTCAATTCACTTCAAGTCACTGCATTATCAAGGATAGTGAGACCTGCACAACCATCTTGACTGGATTTAGAAGAGGAAATGTCTATGTGGTTGATGCGAATACTGTTGGAAAAAAGTCAAGTCTGTGTTTGGTTGCAAAGAGCTCCAATGATAACAGCTGGCTATGGCATAAGAGACTCAGCCATCTCAACTTCAAGTATATCTCTAAGTTATCAAAAGACAACTTGGTTATTGGTCTACCAAAGGTATCAGCTGGGGAAGTTAACCAAGTCCTCTTTTAAAAGCAAGCCATGTCTATCAACTACTAGACATCTACAACTGCTGCATATGGATTTGTTTGGTCCTGTTACTACTACTAGTCTTAGTGGTAGCAAGTATACTCTAGTGGTGGTTGATGACTATTCAAGATTCACCTAGGTTGAAATGATGTTTTCAAAGAATGAAGTTTATAACATCATAACAGCCCTCTTTAGAAGACTTCAAACCCAGAAGCTGGATGACATTGCTGATATCAGATCAGACAAATAGTCAATTTATCACTTAAAAGAGACTTAAGCGGTTGAAAACAAATATAGTGAACTTAAGGGGTTAAAAATTCCACAAAAGGTACCGGCCCGCAATTTTTCCATTCATATTTATTGGGGCAAAATTCGGGCCGGTCCCTTTTAGATAATTTTCATTCGCTAAAGTCCACTATAATTGTTTTTAACCGGAAAAGGACACTTTTGGTGCAAAATATCATCTATGCCCTTTAAAACATGGAACAGTGCACTCTATGCATCGCAAAAATAAAAAATAATGCATCGCAACACAACACGATGCACATAAAAACACGGAAGCCTACACTGTGCATCGCAAAATAAAGACGATGCACAAAATACCTTTTTCACTTGCGATGCACCAAAAAGTTGGTAAAAAACCATCTTAACTACAAAAATATACTAAACACGTACCCCGATGAAACTACAAAAAACAAAAAAAAAATCAGGCGATTCCAAAAAGCAAACAACATTAAGAATACATAGGACGATTTGAAAAAGCAGGCAAAAATGTCTTTGAAACCAGCACATAGCACCAGAACAAGGAAAATACAAAACCACAAAGTTGAAGAAGTTTCAGGTATGTAATACATTTTATAGATGTACTTCTTAAATAGATTTGTATACATTTGCATAAAAATTCTATTTTTGAAGAAGTTTCAGGTACGTAATACATTCGGTTTTCGATTCATTTCAGATACTACAAATCTGGGTATCTGGTATCCTAGAGATTCATCTTTTAATCTCATTGGCTATTTAGATGCTGATTTTGCTGCTTGCAAGATAGACAGGAAGAGCATAAGTGGAACTTGTCAATTTCTTGGAAATAGACCTGTCTCCTGGGCTAGCAAGAAGCAAGCGTCTGTCTCCACATCAACAACAGAAGCTGAGTACATTGCTACTGGAAGCTGCTGTTCTCAACTCCTATCGATCAAACAACAGCTCGTGGATTACAACATCAAAACTACTGATTATCCCATCATGTGCAACAACACATCAGCAATCTCGGTCTCATAGAATCTAGTAATGCATTCGAAGACTAAGCATATAGATGTGAGATATCACCTTCTCAAAGACAACGTTGAGAAAGGAAACATAAGCATACAATATGTTCCTACAGAATAACACATTGCTGATATCTTCACAAAACCTCTAGATGCTACGAGGTTTGCTTATTTAAGGGGCGAGTTTGGTATGCTTAATCCAACTACTTAATTTCAATTCGAACTTAATTTAACTTATTAAATTGTATTTTTAAAATTATCAACAGCCTATATATTTCGTACTAACCCCATTCTACAGTTAAAACTCCTAGAGAATTTTACCGAGGTAAGTTTTCTAACTTATGTTTAATGAGGGTTATTTTTTAAAATATAAAAAGAATGAATCTCACTTTTTGACTTTAAGTTTCAAAAAGGCATTTTATGACTAAGCAGTTGAAAAGGCATTTTACTTTTTCCTATTCAAAGCCTCAAACGCCATTTAGCAAAACTTTTACAAAACCCTTGAGTTTCAAAAGTTTCCTGCTTTTTCTCTCTCTTAAAACCCTTCGCCTTCTACTGCTATTCCTCCATTCTTTGCAAATTTCTTCGATTCGTCTTAGTATTTGCTACAATGGTAAGTTTCGACTCTACCTATCTCAGTTATTTCAAGACTCTTACATCGAATCCATGCACAATGCTTTAAATTTAAAATATCTGTTACTACGTATATTTCATAACTCGTGTTCTTCATTTTCTCTTTGATTATGTTATGAAATGTTTATTTTAGCCCTAAATTGCTGTTATCCATGTTCATACATGTTCATAAGTATAGGCATTACATTCAAAGTTTGGCATTTGGAACATTCAAGTCTTTTCATGAAATTATATGTCTTAATGTTCTATACACTGCGTGTTTAAATGTTTGGGAAGAATTTTATAGGGCATTTGTTCTTCATGAAAAATTATAGTTCATGCCCTAGTTCTTCTGTCTGTGGAATTTCTCTGAAATGCTTAATTTTTTTTTACAAGTGAAACTTTCAAAATCCTCCAAGATTGGTACATCCTCTTTTGTACCCCCAGCCAAGAGTGCTGTTGGTGCCTTTTCATCTTCAGCTTAACCAAGGCCTATGATAAAGCTAGATGATAATAAATACTCACTTGGGATGTGCATAGAGCTCTCTTTCGTTCGCCAATATGCAGCTGGGGTAAAAATTGTTGAAGACCTAAACTAGTCTGGCCTTCTACCTTTGTTCCTTTTGGAGGACGCCGACTATAGCAACTAACTAGCAGAGGAGTTCTACTCTATTATGTAACCCAGGTCTGGGAAGACTGTGCTCAAAGGAACTATTCGAGGAATTGAGGTGTCCATCTCTAGCCTCAAGATTGTAAAGATTATTGGCCTATCTTACGACGACCCTACCACATTGTTTAAGGAAGAAACTGACCTCGCATGGACTTTGATGCATGGGGAAGGCACCCGACCAAAACCTCTAATCAAGATGCTTCATACTCTGTTTGAGGAAGATGTCTGTTATATCAGCCATCTTATCAACAGGAGCATCCTCTTCAAAAACGGCTCTGACAATGTCTTCACGGTTGAGCAGCTCAAGTATACATAGGTCGTAATTCTTAACAAAACTTTCGATCTGGCCACTCTTATTTTTAATATGCTGGTTATCACCGTGGAAAGTGTCAAGGGCACACCGCACCAAATGAGGCCATTCGTGCATCTTATCAACCTGCTCCTGCGGGTCAACTCTCAGCTCAATGCCTTGGTGACCTCTGAGGAACTGAAGAAAGTTACCAAAGCCATACAGTTCACTGCCACTTTTATCACCAAGCACCTTGAAATGATAAATGGCAAGCGTGCTGTTCAGAACCAGCCAATCATTCAAGCAGTCAAGTGTACTAACCCACTTGCCCTTGTGCTGATCAAGTTCGATGAATCTGTCATTAACGATATGATTACAGCTCGCAAACTTGCGAGAAGTGAGAAGAAGTCTGCTGATCTGGATGGTGACCTTTGTTCTGCCCAGATAGCAGCTGATGAAGCTATGGTCGTCACTATGCCAAACAACATGCTACTGAGGAGGAGCAAGAGGCTCCAAAAAGGAAGAAATCCAAGAAACAACATTCTGTTGCTGAGGAGGAGCCCTCTGCTCCAAGGACGAGAAAGAGTAAGCCTGCTGCTGCTGCTATTGAAGAGACCTCTGCCCCTTCCAAAAAGGGTAAGTCCAAAAGAAAGGCTGCTGAGCCAGTTCTTCCAACCACTGCTGAAGTTGAGTAGGAGCCTGCTGAGGTTACCCTCAAAAGGAGGAGACTCAGGAAAGAATATACCTACACCCCTCCTTCCAGTCCTACTCCACCCCCTTCTCCAACTTCACTACCTCTTGAGCCTGCCTCACCACCTCTCGAACCCCTTCTTACCCTTTCCCACACCTTCACTAGACCACTCCTCTTGACTACCACCAACCTTTACCTCTTCACCACCTTCTTCTCCCCCAGCAATCCCTATACCCTCTCTACTAGTATACGCTACTTGCGCTTTACCTCTTTCTACTCCGTTTAACCCTATTGATCTCCAGCTCGCCCTTATACCTTCTAAACTTGACATTACTCGAAAAACGTGTATTATCCGTCGCTAAATCAAGGTTTCCGTCGCTAAATCCATATTACCGACAGAATTCTGTCAAAAAAAAGTGGTCGAAACTTTTAGACGAAGGCTATTCCGTCGAAAATTAGCGGTGACGATTTCCCTTCGCTAAAATAGCGATAAAATAGCGACATAATTTAACAAAGGTAACATTCCCTCGCTAACTACTGTCCGTCGCTAATTAGTGACGGTATATTCCGTGTCTAAATTCTATCTTTAATTAGTGACGGAAGCTTTGCCACGGAAGACTCCATCTCTAATTAGCGACAAAAATATGGTACAGAAATTAGCGGCAGAAATTTTAGTGACGGAGTCTTCCGTTGCTAAAAATAAAAAAAATTCAAAAATGTATTTTTCTTGTACCTAATTTCAACAGATAATATTAATAAAAACTCTACAAAAATTAAAACATACCACAAATTAATTACAAAATTATAATAATTTAATTACAAAATTATTTACATAAATTAAAGCTATTTAAACTACATAAATTAAAACTGTTTAAACTACATAAATTAAAATTGTTCAAACTAATTGTCATGAAATAAATTTTGAGCAGATGGTTGACCAGACGGACGGGGTTGACTCTGATATAATCGTTCCATAGCGGCCTGCATCTGGGCCATGGTCTGTCGAGTTTCTGTGAGTTCGGTCTCCAACCTTGAAATGTGCTCCTGGTCAATGTTTGCCTGGACCGAACTTCGTGTTATCGATCCAAAAGCATGTAAAGCCATGGTTGGCACGTGTGAGGATCTACCGTGTGCGCCCATCCCGTAGACCCTATCGCCCCTCTTCACCCGTCCTTGGAAGGTGATCTCTTCCCATAATGCTTGGTTTCACTCATTCCTGTTAGGCTCGTTCCTCATACGTCTCTCGTATTTAACCAGTCATAAAAAAAAGATAAATATTAAAACACTGTCATATCAATTGAATTGTAAACAATAATTTTAATACTTACATACACAGCCTCTGCCCGGGTATCAACCCACTGACCGGATCCATCCTGCCTGATATGCGTACTCACAAACACATCAGAAAATCGCACATGATCACCATGTGTAGCCACCTACAATCAGTATGTATTACTATTAGTTTTTTTATATTTCTAAGAAATAAGAAATGAAATAAAAGTATATATTCGAAGTGTTTACACATAACCCCCTCCCCCCATAGTTTTTTATACTTTGAATTAAAGTACTACCATTGATTTCATAGCATCAACATGGCTCGCCAACTACTTTTAACATATATAGAACAATAAACTGAATAAATATTGAAAATTTACACTAACACCCCTATAGATTATAAGTGTTTACACTTAACCCTCCCATTATCTTACTTAACCCAAATTTAATATATTAAACTTTGAATTAAAGTACTACCATTGATTTATGTAGTTTAAACATGGCTACCCAAGTACTTTTAACATATATAGAACAATAAACTGAATAAACATTGAAAATATACACTAACAACCCCTATAGATTATAAATGTTTACACTTAACCCCCCCAATTATAAACATGGATTTCCAACTACTTTTAACATATATAGAATAATAAATGTAATAAACAATAATTTTAAACTACTACCATAGATTTTCATAGCATCAACATGACTTTCCAACTACTTTACACATATATAGAGCAATAAATTGAATAAACAATAATTTTAAACTACTACCATGGATTTTATAGTATCAACATGGCTTGCCAACTACTTGTAACATATATAGAGCAATAAATTGAATAAATATTAAAAATATACACTAACACCCCCTATAGATTATAAGTGTTTACACTTAGCCCCCCCATTATCTTACTTAACCCAAATCTAATATATTAAACTTTGAATTAAAGTACTAACATTGATTTATCTTGTTTAAACATGGCTACCCAACTACTTTTAACATATATAGAATAATAAATTGAATAAACATTAAAAATATACACTAATAACCCCTATAAATTATAAGTGTTTACACTTAACCCCCCCTCATTATCAATATGGCTTCCCAACTACTTTTAACATATATAGAATAATAAATTGAATAAACAATAATTTTAAACTACTACCGTAGATTTTATAGCATCAACATGGCTTCCCAACTACTTTTAACATATATAGAGCAATCAATTGAATAAACAATAATTTTAAATTACTACCATAGATTTCATAGCATCAACATGGCTTTCCCAACTACTTTTAACATATATAGAGCAATAATCTGAATAAACATTGAATTAAGTTAATCTTTATTTAAACTATGTTACTTACCATATGCGCGTGGTGCCAGCGACACTTATGGAACCCCCTCGTGTGCTTCGTTCCAGCCCCCGACCCGCTAGCCCTATTCTTCTTTGCCCTCTCAGAGACCTCCTTGATGGAAGACCCAGACCAGTAGGCTTCATACTGAGCCCAAACCTCATCGGTTAAGTTGGGGGGCAGCCCTCCTCATGTCGACAATAAACTTTGATTTCGTCTTGTAGATAAAGTCCTTCTATCGACCGGCAACCATGTCCTTGAACATCGCAAAGGCCTCCTCATCCGAATACCCGGGTGATATGCATAAAATGCATGATGAGCAAGAGTACTCTATCGTATCAAGTAATAAAGTGTGCAAACACAAGTATCGATCCCATAGAGATAGCGCTAGAAATAAATCCTAAGTACTAAAATTGGGCACACCTAACTTTATTTTAGGCTCTAAGCGAACGAAAATAAAATTTGAAATAAAAAAAAAGTAAATTAAATTAACGCGGCAACGATGAAACGGTGGCAACATCAAATCAAGGTTAAAATGTAGGATTGTGCTATTTTTAGTCTAGCCAATGCTTAATCTAACCTTCTCTTTACTTTTTTTAACTCAAGTCTTGGTAGTCAGACGCACGTTGATAATATTCACTACGGGCTCTCGCATCTTATAGCAATTCTAACTACCAATCCCTACTATGGGCTCTCGGATATTATAGCAAGGAAAGAATAGTCGCATTATCGATCAAGCACCCAATGACTATCTAAGAACGCTCGTACCTCTTGGTCAAGCGTCACATATACAATTATTGTGATTTCCAGAATTAATAGGACGGGCTCTCGCATCTTACCCTATAATTCTAGTGATCATCTAACGGTTCGCTATGAGCACCCCGACCTGATCCTGAGCCTCATTCTGGACTCCCACATAAATGTATGTAATAAATGTGCAGGACACATTTATATAAAAATACAGAGTCTCCACCCTCATTTATAAAGAAAACGAGAGAAAAATTTAGATTATGCCTTCGAGGGCTAAGTTACGAATCGGGAAGGTGTTAGGCACCCAATTCACCCTTTCGGTCTCTTCATGATTGCATGCTCATATTTAAATAACATGAGCTTGTTATTATGTGATTGGGGAGAAAACGGAGCACGAAAATTTATATCCCCGTTTGCGCTATAAAATATATATATGCTTTATTTATGGCAAAATACACAAATATAATATAATATATATGTATATTTAACGAAAATAACTAAATGAAATTTTAGTTATAAGTATCTATTTTATATATATATATATATTACATATTTATCAATAGATACATATATATAACATCAATTACATAAATAAGAACGGATGCTTCGAAAACTCAAATTTAACGGATATATTGTATGTATTCACATCGAAACTAATTTATGTACTCATTTACAAATCATTCAAATTATTTACATATCGAAACGGATAAATAAAACTAACGAATGGAAGGGATTACCTTCTGTCGTTTTACAGAATTCGGGCCAAGTTCTAGGCCGTTGTTTCAATTTGATCAAGCTAGCTCAGAGCTTGACCATTGTGCTCCCACTGTTACCGATACGAGGAAAAGAAGACTTACATTTTGTATTTGAGTGTATTTAAAGAACACTGCGTGTTTGTGATTGCCATGTATGTGTGTGTGTGAAATTTTCCCAGAGAGAGAATGGTTTGTTTTCTCAGGCTGAGGGAGAGCAAGAGAAAGAGAGCAGAGAGCTTTTCTTTCTTTTCTTCTTCTCTTTTATTTTCTTTTCTTTTTGTCGTGTGTGAGCTCTGTGTGTGTGTGTGTGTGTGTGTCTCTGGGTCTCTCCTTTCTCTGGTTAAAAGGGAGTATTTATAGGTGGGAGGGGGAGCATGGTTGCTCACTGGCCTAAGTTTGGAGGAACCTTCCTCATCCATTGGCCGCCAAGTTTGCCACCAAAGTCCACAACCACGGTCGTTTGTAGGAACTACCAGGGCGGCTTGACTTGTGAGGCATGTAGGGTTTGGTGCGCGGCGCACGAGGCTTGGCGTCCGCGCACCAAATCGTGTTTTTGGTGTCACGGCACACCAGGTTGGGTAGCCCCGCACCAAGCCCTTTTTTGTCTTTATTAGGCTTTGATGTCTTGCACTTTGGTCCCTTCAAGCTTTGTATCTTCAGTCTTGACCCTCATTGTTGAGTTAACTGAAGTTGTTGTGTCTATTGGATGTCATTAGTCTTGTTGGATATATGTGTTGTTTCCTGAAATGATCATAGAAACAAGTGTTAGTCTATTTATAAATAAATAATTATTTATAGGATAATTCGTATAATGTAGGTGTACGAATTCTGGGTGTCTACATTCCCGACTCCATTAAAAGCATTAAGAACATACAATAATAACCAAGATAATGTGTAATACTTTGTACAGAGATATTCTCTCCATTTTTTCTACAAGTTATGCCGATAGCTGAGGGCTATCGGCGTGTGTCAAAAAACACAAACTACTAAATTGCTAGGTCCAAAATGTAAAGGTAACTCTCGCGGATCCAAAAATATTTATCAAATTAATTAATTAATGGTAAATCAATTAAAAGCATTGAGCCCACAAAACAATAGCCTAGCATGATTGTATACTAAATAGAGAGATAGATTAAATTAAAACACATTCAACATAGAAAATAATCACAATCCATAAATATAATTAGCTCATTACCAATTCCACATTTACAAGACAAAGATTCAAAGAAAATACAACATTAATCTTAAGATAAAGATAGGAGAAATTAAACTGATCAATGTCGAAATCCATGGTTGCAAAGCCTTGCAAATGCTTCCTTGGCCCTTGATTTGATGCTCCAAGCCCTTAAAATGAATGCATTTAATTGTGGTGCAAAGGTGGGGAAAGGGGGTTGAGAGAAAGTTAGGGTTCTTGTCCCAAAAATAGGGACTTCCTTTCTGATTTTGGGGCTCCCTTTTTAGATTTAAGAGAGAGATTTTGAGTATTGGGCAAGCCAAGGGGTCCAAGACGGCCAGGGGGTGAAAATGACAAAGGGAGGAAGCTCAAGGCTGAATGTGGAAGGAAATGGATTTGGGCCGGATGGAAGAAGGTTTAGGTCACGGCTGGGGCATGGGTCACCCGGATGAGGGATGCGGGTGAGTGTGAGAGAGGGAAGTGGGCTGGAGAGCGGGGCGGACAGGAAGAACTAGTCCGAATTAGAGGATGCACGCGGGTTGCAGCTGGCTGGGCGGGGCGTTCACGTGGCTACACGGGAGGTCGACAACACATTAATGATCACTTAATTTTAACGCTTTGCAGCGCTGCACCTGGACTTTACAGTGTTGCTCCGGTGCCCCTGGGATCTTCAAAAGGTGAGTCGCAGTACCTATCCTCCTAGGCTTTGCAATCTAGTCCTATGGCAGCCTCCACTAGACTTCGTTAGCTTATTTTCTCTTTCAGTTTAGTCCTTTCCTTTGTAAATGCTTAACGGAGGGCTAACGACTTTTGATCAAATGTCTTTAATTAATCCAAAACTTCACGGGTTGCCTTGAATACTCCCAAAATGCTATGAAATGATCCTTTAAAGCTTGAATTTCAGCAAGAAAATCTAAAATACAAAAATAACACAATAAATCACTTTTTTGGCAAAATACATATGAAAATCATAGAAAATGGAGACAAAATATGGAGAAATATATGATAAATTATGCACTTATAAACCCCCAAACTTAGACTTTGATCGTCCCGAGCAAAGAGAAATATGGGTTATGGAGAAGCTCGAGGACAAGATGAAATGAAGGCGGCACTCAATCAAGATCCCATATGCATTACCATCTAAGAAATCAACTTAAAATTACCCACATGCATAATTAAGGTAGGAAATGATTCACATGCTAGCTAGCAATCCTCAAACATTCACTCAAGTCCATAAAACCCTATCCCATCAATAAGTCGCGATGCTCTAGCTATCATTGTGTCGACAAACCGAAAGAGTCCATCAACCGACGCAATCAAATTTATTTCACAAGGCAAGGACCCATGGCATGACAATATCAATAGGACTTTTCAAAACTTGTAATGTTAGGCCAATGTTGAGCTACAAGTGAAGGATTGGATAACAAATCAAGAAAGCAAAGAATTTGAAATCTTCACTAATGACTTACTTCATGAAAGCACAACTTCTCAAATAACCTACTTCAACAACCCCCAAACTTATAATTTTGGGTTAAAGAAAGTATCCTCTACCACAACAATTGAGCTCCACCCTTATATCTCCTTGAGAAATTAAAGAACAATGGCATTTTCTTCTCTTTTTGTTGCCACCCTTGACTTTTATTTTCTTTTGATTTTTCTTTTCATTTCACTTTATTTTTCAAGGGGGCTCTTTTACCGTCATTCAACACTTTTCAAACTCCAACATCATCAATAATAAAAGTACAATACATCCATGAAGCACACACTTCCCAACAAGAAAACATAAATGATAATTCTTTCCAAATCATGCTCTCTTAAAGGGGCGGACAAAAATGTATAGGTTCACAGGATAGGATGATGTGGGTACAAGAAAATGAAGTCGAATGTGGGGTCATTGTGTGCTCTAGGTACACGCCATTCTATAAATAAGCTCAATGGGGACACAAGGGATTAATGTAAAATGGGTAGGTCGATATGGCTCAAACAATCCAAAGATGGCCTATATTATGCTCTTGTCATACACACAAGCCCAAGCCAAGCTATTTAATCATCAAAACATCAATCTCAAGATTATCTAACGGCATTATGCACATCATCACTAGAGCATAACATAAAAACAATTTCTTCCAAAAAATGGGGATTATAGATGTGAATGAGGTGAAGCTAGGGCATGAATCATGAACATATCCTCGACTATGCATGTATTAATTTCAAAATTGAATCCAAGAAAATAATGCATACACGACTCAACGAGCGCCAAAGTGGCGAGGCGAATGATCAAAGTATAAAGAATAGGGGCATTCGACTTCTTCCCATGAATTCAAGGTGCAACAAATAATAAGCCACAAATGAATTTCACTAAACTCAACCCCAACCGCAATCTTTAAGATAAACATTATCCTCAATGTTCATAATCATAAAAATGCATATAAAGGGAGGAGAAGAGAGAAGAGAAAACTCTCGCGAAGTCAATTCACTTGAAGTCCGAGCCATGAATACTCCACGAATCTCCTCGAGCCACCCCCAAACTTTGAGAATTGATTAACTCCTACATCAAATCAAGCTCAAAAGAAAGTATGAGAGCAATTATGTAAATAAAAGAAAAAATAAAAAGAAAAGTATTTTTTGTATAGGGACTCTATGTACACCTCCCTACAAACCCACAAACTCAGAAGGGCTTCAAAAAGCGACACAACATAAAAGACATATAAATACAAAAGAAAGAAAATAAACCGATTTTTCACCTATGGAGGCACCACTTCATTTAGAAACGCGCACATGGCATTCCTATAAAATCCATGACCAAGGAAGTGTTTTAATTGAAGTCTTTGGAGCTTAAACACTTCCTTAGTTGCCGACTCCCTAGAAATAGGCTATTTGAACACATCTGCAATCGAAAATTTCACACCCAACTCGCTAAAGTGGATATACTCCTCATGATGCTCGGGAGATGGGTGGAGATGAGAAATATGAGCCTCAATTCTTGGTGGAGTGTAGAAATGAGGCATCGGGCCCTTGAAGTCCTCACTCGTTCCAAAAGATTCATCCTCTTCAACAATGCTTGGATGCTCCATCTCATTACCCATATTGACATGAGATTGAGATGTTTTTAACAGTGGTTGTCCCAAGATACTCAAAATTTCACTCTCATTAGTGAGAGAGATATCGCTACAAAGTTCCATTTTTATTGGACTATCCTCGCCATTGACTTGAAAGTCTTCTTGAGGCAATGAATCAAAGGTGGAACCCAATTCCTGTGTTGTAGCATACCACATGTGAGGAGGGATTCTGAGTTTAAGTGCTTCTGTCAACATGGCTACTTGAGCCTCTAATCTTTGAAGCCTTTCCTCATTCATGAGCGAGTGTACCCAACTACAATTTTTTTTTCTTTTTCTTTAATTGGGATCAATAGTGATTCCCCACTTACCCCTTTAGTGACTCGAACTCACAACCTATCGGTTGTAGGTGAAGCGTCTTACCACTTGCGCTGCACTTACTTGTCGTACCCAGCTACAATTGTTGCTCACAGAATTCGGATAGAAAGAGGGGATAATAAGGGTCTTCATGATAATAATGAGAGAAGGAAGCATATGAAGACGATTCCATCCTGAATTCACAAGGATATGGAAAGTGATTTCCATAACAATTCTCACAAATTAAGCTCGGATGGGGCGGAGAATAATTCATAGCCTCGGTTGATGCCATCTCACTTTTATAAATTTCCGACATTCCATTCCATGCCCCTTGATCAAAGTTTCAACTGCCATTGTTCCAAGCCATTGCACAAATGCCAGCTATAAAAACACTCACTAAACAAGCAATATCAAGAGCAAGAGAACAAAATAAATAAACAAAAAATAAAAGAAAGCAAAAACTATCTACAACTAGAATTATGGAAAATAAAGAAAATGATTAAATTAAAACTAGGAATGCTTGGTATTAATATCAAGATAAATTCTAGCAACTATCCCCGGCAACGGCGCCAAAAACTTGATATGCATAAAATGTGCCACATGCAAGAGTACTCGGTCATATCAAGTAATAAAGTGTGTAAGCACAAATATCGATCCCACAGAGATAGCGCTAGAATAAATCCTAAGCACTAAAATTGGGCACACCTAACTTTATCTAAGTGAACGAAAATGAAATTTGAAATAAAAAGAAAATAAAGAAAAAGAAAGCAAGAAAGTAAATTAAATTAACGTGGCAACGATGAAACGGTGGCAACATCAAATCAAGGTTCAAAAGTTGGATTGTGATATTTCTAGTCTAGCCAATGCTTAATCTAACCCTCTCTCTACTTTTCTTTAACTCAAATCTTAGTAGTCGGTCGCACGTTGATAATATTCACTACGGGCTCTCGCATCTTATAGCAAGGAAATAATAGCCGCATTATCGATCAAGCACCCAATGACTATCTAAGAACGCTCGTACCTCTCGGTCAAGCGTCAGATAAACAATTATTATGATTTTTTCAGAATTAATAGGACATGCTCTCGCATCTTACCCTATAATTCTAGTGATCATCTAATGGTTCACAATTCCATTAAAAGCATTAAGAACACACAATAATAACCAAGATAATGGGTAATACTTTGTAGAGAGATATTCTCTCTATTTTTTCTACAATTCATGCTGGTAGCCAAGGGCTATCGGTGTGTGTCACAAAACACCAACTACTAAATTGTTAGGTCCGAAATGTAAGGGTAGCTCTTGCGGATTCAAAACATTTATCAAATCAATTAATTAATAGTAAATCAATTAAAAGCATTGAGCCCACAAAACAGTAACCTAGCATGATTGTATACTAAATAGAGAGATAGATTAAATTAAAACATCACATTCAACATAGAAAATAATCACAATCCATAAATATAATTAGCTCATTACCAATTTCACATTTACAAGACAAAGATTCAAAGAAAATACAACATTAATCTTGAGATAAAGATAGGAGAAATTAAACTGATCAATGTCGAAATCTATGGTTGTAAAGCCTTGCAAATGCTTCCTTGGCCCTTGATTTGATGCTTCAAGCCCTTAAAATGAATGCATTTAATTGGGGTGCAAAGGTGGAGAAAGGGGGTTGAGAGAAAGCTAGGGTTCTTGTCCCAAAATGGGGACTTCCTTTTTGATTTTAGGGCTGCCTTTCTAGATTTAAGAGAGAGATTTTGAGTATTGGACAAGCCAAGGGGTCCGAGCTGGCCAGGGGGTGGAAATGACAAAGGGAGGAAGCTCAAGGCTGAATGTGGAAGGAAATGGGAAGAGGAAATGGATTTGGGCCGGATGGAAGAAGGTTCGGGTCACGACTGGGGCATGGGTCACCCGGATGAGGGACGCGGGTAAGTATGAGAGAGGGACGTGGGCTGGAGAGCGGGGCAGGAAGGAAGAAATGGGCCGGATCAGAGGATGCACGCGGGTTGAAGCTGGCTGGGCAGGGCGGACACGTAGCTTCACAAGAGGGTGACAACACATTAATGAGCACTTTCAGCGCTTTGCAGCGCTGGCCCTGGACTTTACATTGTTCCTCCGGTACCCCTGGGATCTTCAAAAGGTGAGCCGCAGTACCTATCCTCCCAGGCTATACAATCTAGTCCTATGGCAGCCTCCGCCAGACTCCGTTAACTTATTTTCTCTTTTAGTTTAGTCATTTCCTTTGTAAATGCTTAACGGAGGGCTAACGACTCTTAATCAAATGGCTCTAAGTAATCCAAAACTTCAGGGGTTGTCTTGAATACTCCCAAAATGCTATGTAATGATCTTTTAAAGCTTGAATTTCACCAAGAAATTTTGAAATACAAAAATAACACAATAAATCACTTTATTTGGCAAAATACATATAAAATTCATAGAAAATTGAGACAAAATATGGGAAAATATTTGGGAAATTATGCACATATCACCGGGTCAAGAATACCTCGCCTAAAAAAAATTGCATGATTAAATAACTATATAATAAATAAACATTTCAATCCCTGAACCTTCCCTGCTTTGAGACTCACACAATTACCAATGTTAGATGTGTAACCATTTAGAAGCCTCAAACCCTCCAGCCACTACAAGACAACATGTTTATTCTCCTTGATAAGGACGTATGCAGCCGTCGGTTTAACTACTTTACCATTAACCTCCATCAACTCCAAAAAAGGTCGCTTACATATATTCTTAAGATCCATTCTAGCTTTGGCTGTATCCTCGGTAGTAGTCTTTGAAATCCATCACAGTGTTAAAGATATTGTCAAACACATTCTTCTCGATGTGCATAACGTCAAGGTTATGACGTATCAAATTTGTCTTCCAGTATGATAACTCCCAAAAGATACTCTTCGTAGTCCAGTTGTGGGATCTACCGTATCCTTGAACCCTATCCTTCTTAAATTTCTTTCCCAATCTAGTTTCGGGCAATTTAGATACTAGACGAAAAACAGCTTCACCGCTCAACCGAATAGGCGACTCATCACGTTCGACACTCATATTAGTGAATTGTGTTTTTTGACTCCTAAACGGATGATCCATTGGCAGAAACTGTCTGTGGCAATCAAACCAACATGATTTTTTGGAGTGCTGGGTGTGAATCACTTCGTGTCACCCATACACATGCCAATTTTTCGTGCGTGCTCTAACCCTACAACATACCATACACAGGGAAGTCATTAACTATCCACATCAACGCAGCTCTCATGTTGAAGTTCTCTTGTTTAAACGAATCCCAGGTTTCAACCCCATCTTCCCAAAGCTTTTGTAACTCGTCCATCAAAGGTCGGAGATAGACGTCTATGTTCCTACCATGGCTATTCGGTCCGGGGATAAAAAACAAAAAGAACATGTAAGGATCACTCATACACAACCACGGAGGAATATTGTACACGGTGACTATAACGGGCCAACAAGAGTAAGACTTTGCCCCAGGCCCATAATGAGTAAAACCATCGATGCATATGCATAACCTTATATTCCTAACTTCGGCAGCAAAGTCAGGATAAGTTGTATCAAAGTATTTCTATGCTTCCTCGTCAGACGGATGAGTCAACACGCCCTGTTCACGCGGACTTTCCTTATGCCAACGCATAGCTTCTGAATTAGCTTTGGACACATAGAGCCATTACAATCTTGGAATCAAAGGCAAGTAACGCAATTGTTTGTATGGTACATTTTTTTTGCGTTTCGAACTACCCTTACGCTTTGGCCTATATCTATTTTCCCCACACACTGAACACGCTGGTAAGTAACGCAATTGTTTGTGTGGTACATTTTTTTTGCGTTTCGAACTACCCTTACGCTTTGGCCTATATCTATGTTTCTGTCGAGTGTTATCCGACCAGTCAAACTCAGGACTAGCTGCATCCCTAACCATATCTTCTATACCCTGCATTGGTTCTTCGTCAACATTCATATGATCGACTACAGGATCACGATTCCTTTGCCCTCCACTAGAGCCGGCGTTTGTCTGTGCTACGACTATCTCGCCGTGAGCAACCCATCGCTTGTACTCTTCCAGAAATCTCTAAGGTGTTTCTCGATAGCTTTAATATACAGGAACTTCTTATTTCTACAATTAACACAAGGACACCAAATTTTGTCACCACTCATATATCGAGGTTGGGATGTAACAAACACAACAAAACTCTTTAAACCTCTTATGAACTCATCCATAATACCCTCTCGGTTTGGCAACCTCCGATTATCCATCCAACTACGATTGTCAACAGACATCACTCCTGCATTTGCAACTACTCATTAAACATATATCGCCAATTTTTTATCCTAACCAACTTTATCCGACCGATACATCTGTCGGTGATACATCAAAGACAGATTATCTATACGTATGAACGTTGTTTAGACAGAATTGGCAAGTGATCATTTGATTTCGGGTCGGGCTTCTATCCCATTCGAAAATCCACGATTGTATGTCTTGTAATCCCATTATTATCTACATGCTTTGTATTTAATACCCGAGAAAATTTCGGCAGCATCTCCCAATGGCTCTCCAAGTCCACGACCTAGACAGTTGAGTCATTACAATCCACATCTAGTATACACCCAAAGAACAATAAGAAATGCAACCAAAATATCTCAAATATCAAATACATTGCCAAATATAATAGACAACAATGTTTTACAAGTACACACACCGTGAGTTTTCAAACTGTCCAAACGGACAATTCAAGAACTAATAGTACATGTTGACCACAACACAAACAAAAAGTTCGTGTTGACCACAACACTTACTAAAGGTTCTCGAACGGGTTTCTAAGTTTATTTCCTAAAACTACATATGAAGGAGAGTGTAACATAGATGGAAATGCTTGACGTCAAGTATTTGAAAAGACTAATTGGATTCAAGATGGGAGATCCTTCATTTGAAGTACCTCTCCCATTCGGCATCGAGCAATTGCTTGACAAAATCTGTGTACGTCATTTATCTTCGCCGCCTAAGATTGGTGAAAAAGAATAATTCTTGAAAGCATCCGGGACAGCTTAGTTTTCTAAAAGAGGAATTCTTGATGTCATTGATATTTGTCCATTCTTCATTGTTGCCTGCAAATATTGCTAAAAAAGAAGAGTTCTCACCACTTGGAAGTGGGCTCAAAAGGGTTGCAAAGGATCCTTATGTTGGAGTTAAGACTAAGCTCTGATAGAACTTAGTAGCATCTCCAGCATAAGGATCCTTTGCAACCCTTCTGAGCTCACTCCCAAGTGCTATTATACTTAACGATGCACATTTCTTATACAAAATTATACTGAAAAATAGTACTGTTATACTTAACGATGCACAACATTATACTTGACGATGGACATTACTTAACACAAAAAATCACAAATTACATTGACGATGCGCACGATGCACACTTTATGCTTGACGTGGCAAACGATGCACATTTTTTAACACAAAAAATCACAAAATATATTGATGATGCACATTTCACACATATGACGATACATAAAGTACACTTAAACATCGTAATATGTCGATACGGGGGCAATTTTGGAACAAATAACCAATTTATCACTTAAAAGAGACTTAAGCGAATGAAAACAAATATAGTAGATTTAAGCGAATGAATATTCCACAAAAGGTACCGACCCGCAATTTTTCGTATTTATTGAATAATAAAAATTATATACACATTAATATGGGTAATGAAAACGGACCTAAATTATTAAATAATGAAGATATCTATGTAAGCCCGTCCATGATCCTAATTCAAACAAAAATTAAGAATTTATAGGCCCATTTTAATAAACCATTATTATTCGGCCCAAAAGGAAGCCTCACATATAACACTTCATTTTAGGGCTCCGATTCCGCCGTCTTCAAAGCTTTTCTCTCCTAAGTTCCTAACATCATCTTCAATGCTATCATCTAATTTTTCTTACTTGACATGCTTGAACAAGAAGTCCTCTTTTGTGTGTGGCAAAACATTTAAGAAAACTCACTTTCTAAATGTGCTCCAATGCAAGACTCCTTTTAGAATATTCTTTAAAAAGTGACATTTTTTTATAATTAATTACAAAAAGTAAATTTTAAAATTACTACATACTATAACTGATTGACAGTAAAAAATAAAAGAAAATTAACGGTAAATCATAACTGATTACTCACTACAGTACTAACAGATTGACAGTAAAAAATATCCCAACTAAAAACCACACGATCTCCACTTCATCATTAAATCTATCTTTCCTAGCATGTTTTACTAGATAAATTATTACAATGGAGAAGCTCTAACATTCAAGAAAAACCCTTCCGTTTTCCTAATTTTTCCTTCACTGATTCTTGGTTTTCTAGTATGTGAAAAAGAGTTTACTTGGAAAATGTCTTCTCTAAAAGTTTCTTACAATGGTTAATGGACTCTTTGGTTAACATAAATCCGTTTTATTAAACGGTGTTTGAACAATGTGAATGCTTCAATTCTTGGCAAGCAGTGGAATTAGGTAAAGCCTCTCTCTTTTTATCTCTTCAGTTCTCTGAGTCAATGTCTTTTGGGAAGTGATTTTGCTGTCTCGCTCACATACCGAAGATAAAATCCTCGTTTTTAATGCTAATACATTCATATAATCATATGTCGTCATTAACAAAGCAGAAAATGAAGAGTTTTTTTTCTTTAAATTCAATGGAAAAAAAAAGTGATATAAATTGAAGTTTTAAATTTCCAAGGCAGGTCTCTATTTTTATATAAACAGATTAGGCACCATTTTTGGAAAGTGCATTTTGGTGGAATATTTCATTTTATAGACTCGGTTGTTATTATATCCACTCCCTCCGTCACTAAATTATTTTTTTGTTTGACTCGGCACACGGATTAAGAAAAAATAATTGACTTGATTATTAATATTTGTATAATGTATAGTTTTCTTTAATATCCATGTGCATGTGACCTATAATTAAAGTAGCTTGAAAAAATAAGAGTAGAATGATAAAAGTGTTGTCCTAAAAAAGAAACTTTTAAAATAAAATAATTATTTTGACACGGATAAAAAATAAAAGTAAGACAATAATTTAAGGACGGAGGGAGTATATAGTATAAAATTTTGTATATAAATTATTAAAAATGATCGAATCAGTTAAATAAATTATGTCAAATATAATAAAATAAAATAATTTTAGACTAATTCTTAAAAAATAAGAGAATTGATATTTACACCCATAAAATTGCTGAGTACACACAATTACTAAGTACACCGCCACCTAATATTTTCAACCCCTCAAAAAACTAAGTATACTCCTCCCTAATTTTCTATTATACCCTTAATAATATTTTTCCCAAAATACTAAATACACTCTACCCCAAATACACCTCACCCCATCCTCCTCCTTCCTAGTATACCCCACCCCCCCCACCACATCCTTCCTCCTCTTTTTCCCCGCCTCCACCCACCCACCGCCCAGACCCAGCCTCCCCTTTATTTTGATTTTTTTAACACCCCTTCCTCCTCCTCCTCCCCATCCCACCTCCTTCCCCGCCACACCACACACAGACTGCCCCTTTCCTTTTTTTTTTTTAAACAGTTTGTTCGGCACTGTGTTACCGAATACTCATAGTGGTGTTCGGCACTCCTACCGAACATCACTATGGTTGTTCAACACCCTACCGAACACCCATAGTGATGTTCGGCACCCCTACCGAACAGCCAAAAAAAACAAAAAACAAAAAAGGGTATTTAGATCTAAATTTATAATGACATTTTTGTAATTCTTGTTAGGAGGTGTACTCAGCAATTTTATGGTGTAAATAGCAATTCTCAAAAATAAAACAAAAACCAGGTTAACTTATCCTAAGGGAATTGCTATTTCAAACCTCAAAATTGCTAAGTATACACATTTACTTAGTTCACCCACCCTTTAAATATTATACCACCTATATTAATAAGTATACCCCCACTTATTTTCCTATTTTACCCTTGAACAATAAACCCCCAATTCTCACCCAACCAACCTCCCTCCTAAAATTAAAATACTTTCCATTTCTCTCTTTATCATCTAATCTCTATCCTCTCCATTTGTTTTGAAACTTCATGTACTTTGACTTAGCTTCCTAAAAATTGCACAAAGTCAAGCCACTACTTAGACTTGAAACACGCATTTTGGTTAAAATTTTTAATGATTTTTTAAATTTTTTGGAGGAAACTGTGAACGGAGTGTGCGGCACTGGTCCGCCGCACATACCTTAGGGCGTGCGGCTGTCCGCCGCACATACCTTAGGGTGTGCGGCCGGGGGTGCCGCACGTACCATTAAGCGTGCGGTAAGGGGTGCCGCACATATTTTAGGGTTTTTAAAAATTTTAAGGGTAATATAGTCTTTTAAAATTGTGACAATTTTGTAATAATGATAAAAGGGGTATACTCAGCAATTTTGGGGTGGGAATAACACTGCTCTTATCCTAATTCTTAAACTAGTTTTAACTTTTTTAAGTTTCCAAACCTTTATCAACAATTAGGCCAAATTACAATTTTCCCCCCAAAGTATACACCAAATCCCAGTTTGCCACCCATATTCCGTTTTGTCCCATTACGGTACCCAATGTTACCATTTGTCCCATATTGCCACCTGGGATGGACGAACGTTAGAAAAATCCAGTTAAGTAGCACGTGGTCATTCACGTGCGGGGCAATTTGGTCTTTTCCATTTCGATCTTTATTTCTCAGGCATGTCATTAAACAAAACCCTTGAATCCCTTACTTTACCAAAGAGCAAGTCGGTTTTGGAAATGGCTGTGCGGAGGAGAGAAAACCATTGGGATGATGATGATGAAGATGTAGGTTGAATGCGAGATATGTTGCTGTTACGTTGAGGAGGTTCTTGAGAGATATGGTTCAAGAGGTGGGAAAAATGGTGTCAAGAGACGATGGTGCGAAAAGGATTGGTGGAGGACGTTAGGCCAGCTCGCCGGAGTTTGAATTGCGGTTTGCATTTGCGGTGGGAGGAAACAAATACTCAATTGGGAAGAAACAAGAACCAGGAATTGTTGATCTACAATCAATGCCAGCCGACTACCAATCAAACCCGCACTTCTTCCTCTCAAAATTACCAGATGATCTGCCATTAGAATCCATTGGAATCTTCAAATTGCACTCAATTTCTGGTTTAAATTTAGTGGTTCTCGCCCAACCCACCTTAAACCTAATCTGAAGCTTCAATTTCATAAACCCCTGAACTCCTCTTGGAATTATAATCTGACAAATCGCCATTACCGAGAACAATAAACTGTTGTTCGCTAAATTGGAGGTTTACGTTATTCTCCCTCTTGTGACCCAAATAGAATATGGGGATTTCCCTGGTTTGTAATCATTCACCGTGATAATACGCTCTCGCTTCGATTCGATCGTAGTGGATCTGATTTGATTAAGGTTGCAGAAAGCCATGTTGAGGGCGAGATTGTAGTGTAGGGTGTTGTTTGTGGTAGAGAGATAGAACTGGGTGAAGGAAGTATCGTTGACGTGGAATTTGGGGACGTTGGGCCAAAAGATTAGCCAGAATATGAGGACGGCGATGCCAAGGATGGCAAGGATTCCGATTATGATTTGAAGGACTATGCTGAGGGTGCAATTGAATAGGCAACAATAACACCAGGTGAAAGGGTTACATTCTCCGCCACCGCCACCGCCACCGCCACCGCCACGGCCGATACTGTAAGACTTTCGATAGTAGGCTTCGTTCGAGTGCCATGGCGGTGAGAAACAGAGTGTGTGTGTGTGTGTGTGAGAGAGAGAGAGAGAGAGAGAGAGAGAGAATGTGTTGGGCAATGGAATAGGTTAACGTTGTGTCAAGTGGGGTAAGCTTGTTGGCAATGGAAAAGACCAAATTGCCCCGCACGTGAATGACCACGTGCTACTTAACTGGATTTTTCTAACGTCCGTCCATCCCAGGTGGCAATATGGGACAAATGGTAACATTGGGTACCGTAATGGGACAAAACGGAATATGGGTGGCAAACTGGGATTTGGTGTATACTTTGGGGGGAAAATTGTAATTTGGCCCAACAATTATTCAACATCGTCATCCAACAGCTCTCACCGCCGACCACCCCTCTTCCCTATCACCGATGATGGTACAATTTCTCAATTTTTCCGATTGTCAAAGTTCGCAAGAATCTCAAATTTTGCTGACTAGAGTCAAAATCCAAATAAGTTTCATCTCTCTCCTCTCTCTAATCCTAATTTCCCGAAATTAGGTGGGTGTGGGTGTGTGTCGGAGGAGAGAAGAATACCTAACGAATGGGGGTGGAAACCTTAATGTCGCCAAATTCAGACATGACGAGGGCGGCGTGGAGGGACTTCATGGCGGGTACGAAGAGAATGATTCCTTGTCAAATGGGTTGTCTTGGAGACAATCAAGGATTGAGAAACTGATTTCTTTTGAGAGAAAATCGAAAGGGTAGAAGATGGATTTATTGGCGGACTTGACAGCGGGAGGGAACGGAACTCTTCGCCGTCGCCAAGAACGAGGTTCATCGGTCAAAAGCCATGAACTTGCCAACTAGTTGACGACCGTCTTGGATAATGGGTTGTCTTGAAGAATTGCCGGCCGGCAGTAACACCAATTTGTATTTGGCCTGATGTGACACCACCGGCATCTTTGTTATACATTCAATCAATCTCTCAATTCTCTCCCCCTCACCCCCACCCCCTCGGCCCAGATTAGATCTGAGAATCAAATTTTTGTGCGCGTGTGTTTTTGTGAAATGTACGGAAAATTCGGTCCCTAATTTCCGTCACTAATTAGCAACAGAAAACATTAAGCGACGATTCATCACCGTTGGTAATTATCATCACTAATTTAGTGACGGAAATCTTTTTGCCACTAATTTTCAACAGAAATGCCCCCGTCTTCAATCAGCTATCCTTTATTTTTAATGGAGTTTCGTCGCTAATTTTCGACACTAATGTGCATTTTTCAAGTAGTGATGAGACTGATCTTAAGCTTCATCCTTCCCCAGGCTACATATGCAGCCCACGTGGAATCCGACGTGGTCACTCGTCACTTTTTGGCGTGATCAAGTTCAGTGGACCTACTCCTTGAAGAAACCAAGTCTTTGTATTCTGAGGTCATTCGACCTTCTACGTGTTACTAGCTGTTTATTCTAGTTGAAAAATCCAAATTGTGTTTCTTTTGATTTGCTTTGACCTTTTCACACAAATGGGCTCCACATTTTTTCAATGATTTTTGCTTTCAAATCAAACACCCGTAGAGAACTAGTACTCAAAACCCACCCATTTCCACAAGATAGGCCAACCTCTAATTTGGTGTAAGAATTTGCAGTTTGAGCTTCAGAAATGGCAGAAGAAGAAGTAAAGTTGTTTGCTGTTAAAGGAAGCGCATACAGTTGCAGAGCCCAAATTGCTCTTAAATTGAAAAGGGTAGAATATGAGTTCATAGAAGAAGATTTGACTAACAAAAGTCCCGACCTTCTCAAATACAACCCCGTTCATAAGAAGGTTCCTGTTCTGTTGCACAACGGCAAGGCAATAGCTGAGTCTGTTATTATTCTTGAATACATAGATGAGGCCTTTAGAGGGCCTTCGATTTTGCCGGAGGATCCTTATGACAAGGCCATGGCTCGTTTTTGGGCCAAATTTGTTGATGATAAGGTTAGTCCTCTGCTTATTAGTATACTAACTCCATCTTCGATCTTTAAATAAGTGTCACTTTTGAAGATTTATAATAGTCCTAATGAATAGAATATTACGTACCCCCCCGTAGATTTGACACGAGTTAATTTAGGAGTCGAGCAATTAACTTCCAAGCTAAAAAAAACTTGCTCAACCTAGTTAACCAGAGTTTATTTCCTGCTTAGAAACCAAAACTGAATCAGACTTTGATTACAGTTGATACCTGCTGGAAGGAAAGCTTTTTGGGGCAAAGGTGAGGAAAAGGAGGCGGCCATTGAAGAATCTCGTGAGCTGTTCGAAACATTTGAAAATGAACTCAACGGAAAGAAGTTTTTTGGAGGCGACAATATTGGCCTGGTAGACATTGTTGCTATTTTCATGGCCTTTTGGCTTGGAGTAATTCAAGAAGCAACTGGGATGGAGTTGGTGACAAAAGAGAAGTTCCCAAAATTATGTCAATGGATTGATGATATTGTTAATTGCAGCACCGTCAATGAATTTCTGCCTTCTAGAGATCACCTACTCGACGTTTTCCGAGCACGCCTTGGAAAGGCCTGATTCCAAGTGATAGATATGCATATCAGCCACTCTACTGCTTTACTCATTCGATTGGAGCACATCGTTAGGGGAGGATACCCATTTAAGAAAAGAGTTCAGTTCCTTTGTGTCATGTGTATGTTACTATGTTAGTATAGAACTCGGGATTCCATAGAAAATAAAACTTAGCATCATCATAAACTACGATTTTCACTTTAAAGTCATGTTTTTAGATATATCTCGTTTACGAGATTTGTAACCAATCTATATGTTGCCATGTGTTAATATGTTGCAATCAGCAATTACAACTCTTTGATCATCAAACACAAATCAAGAGTAACATCCAAACATGAGTGACATACATACATACCCGAGATACACACCATTCTCGAGACACACTGGAAGGTCGCGAAGATTTACCTCCAATTGCATAGCTGGATAAGCTACAAACACCAGATACACACCATTCTCGAGACACACTAGAAGGTTGCAAAGAAAACATAACATACACACCATTCTCGTCAGCCACTGCAAGGACAGCGCTGCCATGACAGTAACAATAATCACAGCACAGGCCTCTTTCTACCAATAATCACAGTTGGTAGTTCTTTTCATCATATACCAATAATCACAGTGCAAAAATAAAGATAGATAATTGTACATATGAAGTACAGATGTTAGCTGTTTTTTGTTTTTTTTTCTTTTCTTTTAACAACTCGTGCAATGTATTGTTCAACATCAATATTCGTATTAAATGTACAGATGCATCATGAGTCACAGCACAGGCCTCTTTCTACACCTCCTAACACACTTTCCAAGGTGAAGGACGGCCAAAATGGAAATTATCACATTTACAAATGAATATTAGTGTGCGTATTCATAGGGTTCTTCTAACTGGGAACGAGAGGCAAACAGAAGATCAGATTGTACAAGAAAAGAAACTAAAGATAAAGACATGAAGGTGTCATCATCCAACAAGGCTTCAAGATCAGTTAGATCCTCGTCGAAATCAGCTGCTTCTACTGAACTTCCCAACAGAAGATCATCATGATAAACTGAGCCAGCATTAGAAGTGAAATAAGAAGCTATCTAGCATATGGCACAGCCTGATATAGGAGCTCACAAAGGCCAAAACCTTAATTTATCCAACTTATGTGCATCAAAGCCTAGATCATCATATTCACATTCATTAAGGAAAACATCCTAGTTTGGATGAATCCACACAAGAGTGGCAGCGGATATTCTTCACCTTGTTTTATATGTGTTCTTAATTTGGTTATAATTGATGTCATTGATAACAAAGTAACCATTTTATGATCTGTCAACCTATGTAGTATATACAGAAATCTTGAGCAAACTCAACATCCAAATTAAATGACCATGCCTAGTTTAATTAGGTCTACTAAAATGGTGCACAAACAAACAGTAATTGACTCAGAAGAAATAATTACCGATAAGTATTAATTACTCCCTCCGTCCCGGATAAATGTTCCTACTTTCTATTTTGGAATGTCCCAACTAATGTTTTAAAGACTTTTGATCTACTTATTCTCTATCATTCTTCCCAATATACCCTTAAAGCTAGCACATCCAAGATAAACTCAATTAATTAGAATAGTTGAACTCAATTAAGGTTCATGGGTATTATCGTCAGAACACATTTTACAGCACATCAATATTTATCCGGGACGGAGGGAGTAATATATAGTTAGATAAAGAAGGTATTCAATTGTCATTCATAAAGAGAGAAATAAAAAGAAAAAGAAAAAGGATAGGCTCTATTGACTAGGTCGAAACACTCTGCAACCCCTGTCAAGAAGCACCACAATGCAATTACAAAAAGCGCTCCTTCAATGATCTCAGTACTAATTCAGCAGGGGAGAACAACTGCGCCTTTGTCACTTTGTGAATTAGAATGAAGAAGATGAATGTCTAAACCGAAACAAACCCAAAACAAAATTACCGATCCAACTAAATCTAAGGGAGAGGGAGGGGGGAATAAATCTCTACAATCTAGTTTATCAAAGAAAAAACAAAATGAAGTGAAGAATAAGGAATTAAGAATGAAGAAGATGGATGGAGTAATTCTTTTATCTCAATTACATTCAGAGTTCTACTGTTGGCCCTACAACTGAAAGACCTACGCCTGCCAAGCAAGCATAAACTGTATAAAGATTGTATGAATACAAAAAGTGAAATAGCAAAATTTACTTGGGTATGAAACGAAAATGAGGAGATTGGCAATGCAGGCAAATCATATCAACAGAACATGGAGATGAACTGAGCCAGCATTAGAAGTAAAATCAGAAGCCATCTAGCATTTGGCATAGCCTGATCTAAGAGCCCACAAAGGCCAAAATGTTTATTTGTCCAACTTACGCGCATCAAAGCCTAGATAATAGTATTCGCTTTCATTAAGGAAAACATCTTAATTAGGATGAATCCACACAACAGTGTCAGTGAATATTCTTCAATCTTTTTTATATTCTCTTAACTTGGTTATAATTGACGTCATTGATAACAAAGTAACCATTTTAGGAGGACATATATAAAGAAATCTTGAGAAAACTCATAGTCCATATTAAATGGCCATGCCTAGTTAATTGGGTTTACTAACATGTCGCATAAACTTGAACAGTAAATGACTCGGTAGAAATAATTATCAAGAAACATTAATATATAGTTAGAGAAAGAAGGTATTCAATTGTCATTCATGAAGAGAGAAAGAAAAAGGAAAAGGAAAGGCTCAATTGATGAAATAGGATCTGAACAATAGTAGTATAAATGGAAATACTAATATATACCCAATCAGCATAAAAGGGGGGTATTTTGCAGTCTCCCCATAATCAATCAGTCTACAAATTAAGTGGTGAAACTAGCCAAGCTACAGGCACTTGGCCTAAACCATTAACAAAAAGAAAGAGAAGATCACATAAGATTAATGTCTAAAGAACCACGAGAGACTTCAAGTAAAATCTCAATTTTTTTATACAGATACGATCCCACAATGATATCCAAGTACCTGAAAGACAGCCCCAAATGAACCAGTGCCAACCACCCGCCCCGCCATGTAAGATACGGTCTGGAGCCCAAGTAAATCAAAATAATCAAAAAGCAAAGAACTACATGTCAGTTTCAGTTAAACCGCTGATCACCAAGGAAAGTACATCAACGACACTAGAAAATATGGAAAACACTGATGCATGAATATGCATTAAACTCTACTAATTGCTAATTATAGCATTGAACTAAAAATTTCAAACTAATTGCGACAAGGAGTTTTGCGAAAGAAAGAGCCAAAGAGGTACAGCACTGTACACCGAGAATACTTGACAACAGATAGTACCAATACAACATTGACCAACATTCATGCCAGAAAAAATTGCACAATGAGGGCTGATTGAAGGATAGGAGGTGCAAAGGCATAAACACGGACGATAGGCAATGCAATAAAAATGAGAAAATGTTCTAATCAGTTTCTCAACTCATGCTTACTACCACCACAAACGGGTGGCCATCTCCAACTGAATTTGATGTTTGAAAACCTTAATGTTTTCTTGGGTTGAGTAAGTTGGTCAACAACGCTTTTAATACTGATTATTTACATATTTGTAGAGAGATAGAGACATAGAAAGAGAAACAAAATCCAATTGTGTAGTTAATTGCCACAATTTAAATACACTTCATTTTGCAGTGAATTAAGCTTTTAACGAAGAAAATCCAGAAGACCACGATGTAGTTTTAGAGTCCGAAACTCGAGGAAGAATATTGCCAATATTCTTACACAGTTGAGTTTTAATGATACATCACCCCCTCCCCTCTGAAAGCCAAAAAATCTATCCCTGGATGGCTGTAGTCTGTACTACCACTCAAGCTCGACAAGCACCCTGCACCCCCTGTCAAGTAGTACCACAATGCAAATTACAGAACCGCTCCTTCAATGATCTCGATTCTAATTTAGCAGAGGACTCTCTCAAATCCAGTTAATCAAAGAAGGAATGAAAAGAGGTGAAGAAAAAGGAACTAAGAATGAAGAAGATGGATGGAGTAATTCTTTTGATCTCTAGAATGTATGGAGAAAAACAAGTCAATATCTATTAGAATTGTTAAATATAGCATGCTGTCACTCACAGATGACATTTGGAATTCTAGTGATGGCCCTACAACTTAAATCTATTGACCTACGCCAACCAAGCATAAACTGTATAAAGATTGTATGAAAACACAAGGTGAAATTGTAAAATTTACTCAGGAATAAAACAGAAATGAGTAGATTGGCAATGCAGGCAAATCATATCAACAGAAGATCAAGATGAACTGAGCCAGCATTAGAAGTAAAATCAGAGGCTATCTAGCTTTTGGCACAGCCTGATCTAGGAGCTCGCAAAGGCCAAAACCTTAATTTGTCCAACTTAAGTGCATCAAATCCTAGATCATCGTATTCACAATCATTAAGGAAAACATCCTAGTTAGGATGAATTCACACAACAGTGTCAGCGAATATTATTCACCTCGTTTCATCTGTTCTTAATTTGGTTATAATTGACGTCATTGATAACAAAGTAACCATTTTATTAGCTAACAACCTATATACAGAAATCTTGAGCAAACTCAATGTCCAAATTAAATGACCAAGCTAGTTTAATTAGGTCTACGGAAATGGCTCATGAACGAACAGTAATCGACTCGGTAGAAATAATTACCGATAATTATTAAAGTTACATAAAGAATGTATTCAATTGTCTTTTTTTTTTTTTTTTAACGCTAGAATTCCCAGCTTTTTATGTATGTAAATGTATTCAATTGTCATTCATGAAGAGAGAAAGAAAAAGAAAAAAGATAGGCTCTTTTGACTTGAAATATAATCTCATTGTTAAAATTGAAATATGGCAACAAAATAACGAACTAAAAATATTGCGGAATTTTAAGTAGACATAAATTTACTTAATCAAACGGAGAGATAAATACAAAAGTAGTGGATCAACAAATACTCAAAAACGGAATCCCAATTGCATCCAAAAGAACCAAACCCAAAAGAGCAAATCAAGTTATCGCAAAATAGCGAAACCAATGAGAATTTATAAAATGTGGGCAACTCCATTAAAGGTTCATGCACCCACTCAATCCAGTAATACAAAACAAGTATAAATGGAAATACTAATATATGCCTAGTCAACATAAAAGGGGGTATTTTACAGTCTCCCCATAACCAATCAGTCTACAAATTAAGAGGTGAAACTAGCTAAGCTATGTCGCGCAACAAGTCGGAGGGAGTAACAGCTGATCATTCCCTTGTTCTTCCCAATCGATGAGCTCCAACACGCTGTTAAAGTCGATGTCATCTTGTGGGCTACCAAAATCTATTGCCATCATAGTATCAAGATCATCTTGAGGAACAGCTAGGGTTTGAAGGGATTGAGAAACAACTGGAATGGCTTGTGGAAGAACATAGACAGGTGGTATTGATGGTTCAACTTGGCACGAAGAAGAAGCAGAATTGTCAGATACAGTGTTGGTGGGAAATTCAGCAAGGATGGAAGGATTTGAAAAAGTGGAAACAGTAAGAGCAGGACACTCAGCAGATTGTACTTGTAGGGAACTTGGATTACGAGTGACCTTTCGGGCTTTCTTTCCCTTTCCAACAAGACATCGTAAACAACAAAGAACCGGATCTTTCAAGGGATTGTATTGCAGCAGGCCATTGGTGGGTAATTGGTACTCAGTCATGAGAAAACGACGGTTGTATATAGAACCAGTCTCCCAATAACTGAAGGTTCGAGCAATGCCAATAACCGAGGAGGGGTTTGCCGGATCGAAAAGGTCTTTGTTCTGATCGTTGTGCCAAGAGCCCTTGCCAACAGAACGATTGATGTTGGTGCTACCGATTTTGCCCTTTCTTGACAATTTGGTGAAAAAGTAGAGATCATTTCTCTTTTCGGTAGCAGAGAAGATATGGGGGAGTTGCTTGATGTCGTAGGGATTGAAATCGAAAATAAGACCATCGCAGGGCAAGGGATTTCCGGAAACCATGGAAGTTAAGTATTCAATACATTCATCGGGTTCGGGACGAAAATGGAAACCTAGAGGAAGTTGAAACATCTCCATATCCATCATATGATCATTCAAATAACAGTAAGAATTAAAGAGAATTCGCGAATGGGTGGAATTTAAAACGACTAATTGAGAGAGAGAATTTTCAATCACAGACAGAATTGAGAGAGAGTTTAGATTGAAGAAATACCTGAGTTGGACGTAGGGTCTGAAGTATATATTTGCTTCGATCCGACCGTTAGAAACTTAGGGTTTGGCGGTGTATTTTGAAATACCCGCGTTGCTTATTGTGTTGAACTAAGGCAAACATATTTACAAATTGCCCCCTCCACTCCCTTCCCTTCAGTTCAGGCCGTTGCCGGTGAAACATAAAAGCTCCAAATTTAAAAATTAACTCCAAGTGGGATCAACTTCACAGCTTCACACACACACACACACACACACACTCACAGAGGCTATTTCCACTACGTTTTTTATTTATTCACTACATCACTAATTATTACATCAAATAAATATATCTTTCGACAAAACTATCCATTCATTAATTGTCATGTTAAGTTAACTAATAAAGTGGGAGCAACTTCAAAGCTTCACACACATATATATTACTTAAATTGTAATTTGGTCACCCGTTAAGTTAACCTTTGACAAAAAAATTATTAAGTTAACTTTTTATTTTTTTTTCTTCCACAATTTCATCACTATACTTGGCATTTTGAGTCAATAAACTCACTTGACTTGACTTCGGTTAGTTGAGTTGGATGGAGATGTGCAAAGACCAAAATGCCCTTTACCTTATAATTTTTTGAGTTGTCAAGGATAAAATTAAGATTAATAGTATAAAATTTTGTGTATAAATTATTAAAAATGATCAAATCAGTTAAATAAGTTATGTCAAATATAATAAAATAACATAATTTCAGACTAATTCTTAAAAAAATTAAACAAAAATCAGGTTAACTTATCATAATTCTTAAACTAGTTTTGTTAACGGTAATAAATCAGGTTATTATTAACTTATCAGGTTAACTTATCATAATTCTTAAACCCGTTAGTACTTTCCTTCCAATTTCGTTAACGGAGTGTTGACGTGGATCATGTGGCTCGTATCTCACTTAAGTGGTTGCTTGCGTGAATCTTTTTAACGGTAAGAAAATCATGTTACAGCTAAGAGGTCTAAAATGATGCCTGTGAAAAATGGAGGGCCCCTATCTCACTCTTCCAATAAAATTTATTTCCCTAACAAACACAATTTAACCTAGTAATTCATCCCTAAATCAAATCTAATTTTCCTTCTTTCTTCATAGCACTACCGTTCAATAACAGAAAGCCCACCATGGATTTCAACACTATTCCATTTTAAATTGAGAAAAAAACTTGGGCAAACCTAAAAGCCAAGCATTTACAAAGCCCACCATAGATATCACTTAGTAGTAATTAAAGAACAATAATTAATAATATAACCAAGTAAACCCTTTTTTATTTTATATTTTATTAAAAAAGGGAGATGAAGAAAAGAAAACCAACATTTTCATTATCATCACTGTTGTAAACTCTGACATTGTAAATAAACCTTTTGTTCACGTTTGATAGTACTGTATAACATCAAAAAAGTTTTTAAAAATGGAAAGAAAAAAAAAAACAGAGCAGAAGCAAACAACCGGTGAATTCAACAATAGTATGAACAAATTAATAGCTCCTAGTCAAAAATAACCATAGTAAGCTTGCTTTATGTAGACATGCTCAAAACGGTTCCGATTCTGGTTTCGGTTTCGAACCGACGGTTCCACAAACCGTGATAGGCAAACCGAAACCGAACCGTGGAGTTCCGGTTCCGGTTCACCAGTTCCGGTTTCGATTTTCTGGTTTTCCGGTTTTGTTTTTTAAATTTTATTTTTTCTTAAATTTTTTGTTTTAATTTTTTATTTTTTAAAAAACTGTTATAAATTGTAAAAAAAGTGTTATATATATTTTTTTGAATTTTTGCAAGAGTTATAAATTGTAAAGACTTTAAGAATTTTAGTTATCAAAAGTTATAAATTAGAAATTGTAAGAACTTTAGTTATGAAAAATTACAAATTGTAATTTTTACAATTTAAAATTTAAGAATTATAAAGTGTTAAAATTTTTACAATTTAAGAATTAAGGACTTAATATTTTTAATCTTTGCAATAGTCTTGAAAAAATAGAGTTTGTAATATTGAATTTAGATTTGAGAAAAACTTTTGCAAAATAAAATCGTTTTTCTTAAATTCAACAATAGTTTTGTAATGATTACAAAAAACCCCAAGGCAATGGTTCCAGAAGTTTTCTGCAGCTCTATTAGAGTTTGGTTTTACTCAGACTCATGCTGATCATTCTTTATTTGTTCTTCATCAACATTCTCATTGTGTTGCTGTTTTGGTATATGTGGATGACTTAGTCATTACTGGTGATGATAATGGTCTTATTCAGTCTGTCAAAACTCATCTCCACTCCAGATTTAAGATCAAGGATTTAGGATCTCTTAAGTATTTCTTAGGCTTGGAGATTGCTAGGTCCTCCAAAGGTCTCTACCTTCACCAAAGAAAGTATACACTGGATATTCTTAAGGATACTGGATTAGAGGATGCCAGGCCCTCTTCCATTCCAATGGATTCTCATCATTCATTAGCCTCAGACAAGGGTTCCATTTTACAGCCTACAGCTGCTAGTTCTTACAGACGATTGGTGGGAAGGCTTGTTTATCTCACCATTACTAGACCAGACATATCCTACTCTGTTCATATTCTTAGCCAATTTCTTTCTCAACCTAGACAGCCTCACATGGATGCATATTTCAAATTGGTCAAGTATCTTAAGGCTTCTCCTGGCCAAGGCCTTCATGCTTTCAGTGACTCAGATTGGGCAACTTGTCCCACAACCGGAAAATCTTTGTCAGGATTTTGTGTGTTATTTGGTTCATCTCTTGTGTCCTGGAAATGCAAAAGGCAATCAACTGTGTCTCGTTCCTCTGCTGAATCTGAATATAGGGCTCTTGCCAATGTTTGCTGTGAACTCACCTGGCTTCTCAGCCTTCTCTCCAACTTTCACATTCCCAATCTTACACCTGTCTCTCTTCACTGTGACAACCAATCTGCCTTACATATTGCCGCAAATCCTGTCTTCCATGAAAGAACCAAACATATCGAGATCGATTGTCATCTTGTCAGGGAGAAACTTCATGCAGGCATCATTACCACTCAGTTTGTTCCCACTGCTCATAACCCTGCTGATCTGTTCACCAAAGCTCTTTCTGGTGATCGAATTCTTCTTCTACTTGTCTAGCTGAATGTGTCCAACTTATTTCACACCTTCATCTTAAGAAGGGGTGACAAGAGTCCCAAGTGTGATGACGGCAAAACCAAGTATACTGAAGATAAATCAAACCAAGGCCATGAGGGTCACTGCAGCCAGCATCAGTACAGCCAGCATGCAAAACTCACGAATCACAATGTAAATATAACTTACACATCATCAGGCAGTTAGAATAGTTATTTTTTTCCTTTCCCTGCTTTCTCTGTGTAATATATATTGTTGTGTAAACTATTTTTCTTTATCTTTCATACTGTATAAATAGAAATCTCTCAAATCCAATATACTTTGTTCCTGAAGTTCTTATCAAGATGATTAAAGATTTGCAACTTCAACAGATTGTTAGGGCGTTTCCATGCTCGTTAAGCGTGACGCGTTAGTTCGTGGCACGTGTTTGGCCGAGAAACGAACATAGATGAATTGTGTCGTAGTTTCGTACCCATGAGAGATTGTCCTATTTATCGATTTGTGTTTGTATGTATGTGTACATTGCTTGCGTATGTGTGACCTTGCCTTGGTTTTAACTCACTCATGAATGACAAGTATGTTGATCTTATTGTTAACCCGTAACTAGGGTTGGTTCGGGTGAAATTTGCGTGTGTTCATCCTTGCATGCATTCGAGAATGATGTTCGTCGCCGTTCGAGCGCTCAATAGAGGTTGATTCGGTTGAGTTTCTTTGAGTGTTTTGACTTTGTTTTGATGTTTTGATCAACCTGGGATGACATAGGGACATTTTTTGACCAATTTGGAACACTTTCGCAAAGTTTTCCGGAGCATGGCATAGGGCACGCCGATTTGTCAACACCAAAATTTTGGCCAAGACAGAACAGGGTGCTCGCCAGAAACAGGGCGTTGGCCCTAGTCTGACAAGCTTGTTGTTGGGATTTTGCTATTTTTGATCATTTTGACCATTTCCTTGGCCTAGATTAGCCCACCCAAGTCTGGGATATTTCCCTTTTGTTAAGAGAGAATTCAGATATCTTATTTCTCTCATTTCATTCCCAAGCAACCATGGGTTAAAGAGAGAAGAGAAGAGAGTTTAGAGTGAGAAAGTAGTGATATTTTGAGCTTCCGACATCCATCGACGATCTGACTTCACCACGGTATAGAGTGGGTCAAGGGGAGCATTTCTAGCCGAACAAACTCGAGATCCATTGGCGTAATTTTGGATCTCTTCTATCTCCCAAGTTTTTAGAGTGAGGATTTATATTTAAATAATGATGTGATCACTATGAATAAACCAAAATTTTCTATATATCAGACATTTTTTGCTTATTATACGTTTTTAATAAGCTTTGGTCAATCTGATTTGGATATATAACATTGCACTTCAATCTTGCATTTTAATATGAAAAGGTCAGATTAAACAAATATATTTTTATGGGTTATCATATTAGCAATCCAATTTTATACTATGACATTCCAAGTACAACATTATTTTACTTGTGCATCATGTAGTGTACCTGGGAGTGTCTTGGTACAAGTTTGGAGTGTGAATATCCTAACTGTATTTTTATTGATAAACTAGTGATTTAGGCCCGTGCCTGTGGCACGTTGTCAGCATGAGACCGTATCAAAAAGTTTTTAATGTTGTTGTTGAGACTTCGGGAATTAGGGAGACAATTGTGTAAAATGGAGGCAATTTGGGTTGAACTAAAAGACTTGAGGGGGTTGTTGTGCAACAGTATAACTACATTCACACATGTGGACTCTAGGATTAAATTGTGACCGTAAGATTTTAGTAGATGGAAAAATCCTGCCTGTAATTAACTTGAATCAATTGCACACGTGAAACTCTACCTTTATTGTAATATAGACTAGGTCTTTGTGCCCGTGCCTATGACACGGTGTCAGTATGGTACAGTGTTAAGCAGGACTACATCAAAGAAGTGTGAACCCCAAATAGTTAATAGGAGTCATAAGAATTGGATAGAAAACACAAACAATGACATGTTAATCAAAGTTGTCAACATGGATGGGTAACACACTGCCATAAGGTCAACTTTTGTTTTCTTTTTTTTGGCATGTTAACCAAAGCTTAAACCAAAGACAAAAATGCCTCAAACCAAAAAGGAAGTAATGAAGGATATGTTGGCAAATAGGGAAAGAAGAATTTAGTAATAAAGTTTGATAAATGATAAGATTAAACATAGTTATACCAGACAAAAGTTGCCAAACTACTGTGATGTCCTTGTCACATGAAACCCTTTACAAAAATCAAATAAGAAACTACCTGATTTGTCAAAGAACCTAAGTTATCCATGGAAAAGTCCTTCATCAAAGCTTAACCAACACATGTACCACAAACCATACATAATAAAGCTTCACAGTTTTTTAGCAAAACAAATTGGATCAACCAAAGCTAAACAATAACTCAAAATAAAGAAGAAAAAAAAGAAAGCAAAAAAAGCTAAACAATAACAATTCTAATGACAAAAAAATGAACCATTTCTGCTCAGTAGCTTGCAGTCACCTCAAGACGATGACCAACGTCTTCCTTATGGGAAGCCTGTTGTTGGTTCATGGGCTTTGGTAAGGCCTTGATTGAATAACTCTCAAAAAATTTCTGCAGTGAAATAAATAAGATAAAAAAGATAAAATATAAGATCATATCAAAGTCAAAAATCCTTAATTACAGGGTGACACAGACGTAAAACAACCTATCCTCATGAACACCAAAGAACCAATTGTTTCATACATAACTATACAAAAATATAAAAGTACCGTTTTATAAAGATTCATCAATATTGAAAGATGATTAACAAAACATACAAAATCATTAGATGGTATGTAAGGACGAAACTTCGCTATGAATAAAAGGAACTTAAACAAAGCATAGAACCAAGTTTAACAGAAGATCTAACCCACCTAACTCAAGCAACAACCTTGAACCAAAAAGCACACACACACACACACACACACACACACACACATATATATATATATATATATATATATATCTCAAAAGTATCCAATATAGAGAAAAGACACGGATAATTTTCAGTTAAACCATATGCTTAAAAACACATGAAATGTTGTTTTAAATCAAGTTGAATCGGGTATAGCGAAAACAAAAAAAAAACCTAAAGTTACGCAACTCCAAAAATAAAATTAACATGATATACTATCAGTCAGAATCTCAAAATTTCCAGAATACAAATCAAACCAAATCAAATCTTAAAAACACCTAAAACATTTGATTATAGCAAAAACAAAAATTAACACAAAATAAATGAGAGGAGAAAAAGCAATCAAATTAAGGAAAATTAATTTGGGAGGACTTACAGTTGGGGGAAGGAGATCTAAGTGAAAGTCTGAATGAACCACTCCACCTTCTCTTCCAAGAGTCTTTCTTTCCAATGGCTTGACCGGGCCTAATCTGTAAAGCGAGAAATCAAGAATGACGGAGATGAAAGGGATCAGATTCACTGAAAAATAAACCTTGTTGTAGACGCCCACCACGAAGGTCATGTACTAATCACGTTCCAACTCGGCCCCTCCAAAAAGGGAAGGGGGGAGAAGGAAAGTGGTTGTTAATAGATGATATGGCTGTGGGACGACAAATGGGTTAGGATAGACTGTCATGATTTAGAGTGAGAGGGAGAGATAAAAAAATTGACCCACCAAAGATTTCATCTCTCTATAAACCATTGCAACCTGATTTAATAAATAATAAAAAAAATCATATTCAAAGTTTAATTTTTCTTTCAAAGCAAACCAAAATGTCAATCACAAAGAAAATGAATCATATTCATATAAGTATAGACTGGTGTGAGAGATAGAAATAAAAAATCAACCGACCAAAGAAATTAAACCATTGCAACATGATTTAAGACATGAAAAAGAAAAATTCAAAGTTTAATTTTTCTTTCATCTCTCTATAAACCTTTGCAATCAAACAATGAAATTCGATATACAAACCACAAGAGTGTCAATGTCACACGGTGTGTAAGCACCAAAAGCACTACCTGTTACCTATGACCAAATCATATTTGCCACTGGCCGACAGTACTAAATCAATGGCTCGAAACCCATCTTAACTCCTACCCAACAACAGCTCACCAATGTTGTAGACAAATTATACAAACATTATTTCTTATGGGTAACCAAGATTTGGGTATTTAACAAAACCACTCCAAATTTCCCCTGCCTCATTGAAACAGAGTTCATTATATGTTCAAAAACTGCTATTACATTCACTTAATTGAACTTGAATTGTGTCTATAATTTTAACAACAGAAAGCTAAAGCTGATTTCATTCTTTAAGAACAAAGAGGGAAGAAGAAAACACTAAATTACCCAAATAAGGAACAAATAAATGAGAATCTCAAACAAAAGTTAACATTGTTTCTTTGCTTTCTATCTCCATGAAATTTGACAAAACCTACAACAGAGAGTCTAACAATGTATGACCCAAAATTTTGGGAAGTAAACAAAGAATAGACCCATAATTTTCTTAGGAAACAAACAACAGACCCAAAATTTTCTCAGGAAACAAATAATATAGGTAGTACCTCTTTTAAGTTGGGTTTTCTCTTGTTAATTTGACGTGAAGCCTTGCATAAATTACAAAATAAGAATTGACTACGTATTTGGACCTAAAAAGTGGGAAGGAAAATGAAAAGGAAAATGGGAAGGAAAACAAAGTCAGTATGTCAAGTTTTTTTCTTTTTTTTAAAGATTGAGGGAACATAGACCTTACCCTAACTCTTATTATTATAATTATTTAATGTCTTGAAAGACTACAATTAAGATTATATGATGCATTTGGTGTGGCTAGAACAAATTGTTTGAATACCCGACCTCTCCGCTGAGAGTAGTAACGTACGAGGGTGGCTTTGGTGTAGGGATTGAACACTTAACCTCTCCGTTAAGAGAAGTGAACAGTACTAAATGGGCCTTTGATGAGGCTTGAACAACAACGGTGCCTCTAGTGAGGCTTAAACACCCGACCTTTTTAAGTACCAGGATGTCGTCTCTGGCGAGACTTGAACACTCGACCTCTCCATTAAGAGAAATGAGTAGTACCGATTAAATTACAGCGCGTTGGTCAGTATGTCAAAGTTTGTTTTAATCAACACAATCAAAAGCAACATCATACATAAAAAATAAAAAAATAAAAATTGTTGATAGTATAATAGTGGCGCTGGCACACTTTGAAATATGGCATACATAAAATCCCCAAACATTTGAAATATGATGGACTTAGTCTAGCCCCCATAATTTAAATACATAAAAACAACGATACGCAAAAACCGCATACTTTATTATGCAAATTTGGTACCCCATCCTATTGGGGTCACAGGTCCTTAAAGCGACGTGTAAACAGTCTCTTTCATCAGTAGGGGTGTAGAAGATGTAACAAAATGAAGTTTTTGAGATATTGGGACCATATCAAAAAGGGTTTTAAATGTTGTTGTTGAGACTCCAGGAATTAGGGAAACAATTGTGTAAAATTGAGGCAATTTGGGTTGAACTGAAAGACTTGAGGGGGTCGTTATGCAACAGTATAACTACATTCACACACATGTACTCTGTGATTAAATCGTGATTTTAAGATTTTAGTAAATGGAGAAATCATAGTCTTTAATTAACTTGAGTCAATTGCAAACGTGAGACTCCACCTCTATTGTAATATAGATTATATAAGTTTTTAAATATTAGAGGGGTTATGCAAAATTTTGTCAAGTATATCAGATTTTCCAATTAATCCATTTCTTGGTCTAGGGCTTTCTCTAATTCTTTTTCTTTTTATATTATCAAAACAAAAACATTTTAGTCATTTGCCCCCTTGTATTATGTTTTCTTAATTTCACAATTTCTCCTCTCTTTTTTCTAGTTTTTGTCTATCAGAACATCATCCTCATCATCTAGACGGGGTCACTGTTGGCTGCAAGTCTGGCAGAGAGGAATTCCATCTCTCCGCGAGGACACAACAAATAGAGATGTTAAACGGGCTGACCCTAGCAGTTTCAGGTTAGCCCTAACGGGCCGCTGGCTAAACGGTCCAATTTTTTCTAACCACTATTATTGCGAACCTAACCCTAACCCTAGCGGACTTCGGGCTTAACGGGCCACTATCGGGCCACAACTAAAAAAAAAATGTGATAAGATGTTAATTTTATCTTTGTCAATATCCAGAAAAGTGAAAAATGATTGTTATTTATAACCCATAATTTAGATAGGTTATTATATTTTTCATAAGAAATATAAATTAAATATTTTTACATCATTATATTTAAATTTCAACATAATTTACCTCAAAATAAATATTGAAGTAGCTTTACTTAGTAGTTCCCTCCAAGAGTTTCGTTTATATTTCGGTATTTATTCACAAGAACAAAAAAAATACGTGTAATGCAAATGATAAGTGTGTTTGACTTTGGATTAGAAGGTTGTGAGTTTAATTTTCATGGTGATTGTTTTATATATATCCTAACTTTTTATGGTTTAATTAATATTACACGGGCCGGCGGGCCAACACGGAAACCTAACGGGCCGCGGGTTAAACGATCCGGGCCAGAAAAGTCCTAATTTTAAACGGGCCGAAAAAATTGAGCCCTAACTCTATTTTTTTCGGTTTAAACAGGCCAACCCTACGGGCCGCGGCCCATTTAACATCTCTAACTACAATCATCCGATATGTCATGCAGATAGAGTTGGCAAAACAATCCCGGCCCGATGGGCTGCCAGCCAACCCGCCATTAGGGCGCCCTGGGCTCTAGTTTTGAAGGCCTAGTATAAATTTGGGTTGGACCGGCCCGGTCCAATATTAATACTCGACCTGATAAATTTGTGTACGGGCTGACAAAAATGGAAATATTAGTGAAAATTAGCCCGATATGATGCATCTACCCGCGGGCCGGCACGGCCTTGCCCGATATTGAGCGAGAGGCTTTAGCTTTAGAAGCTCGATAAACATTCAGGCCGGCCCAATCCGATCTGATTTTAAGACTTGACCCAATGGGTTGGGCTTGGGCTTGGGCTTGGACCGGCCTAGCCCATTGTCAGCTCTACATGTAAACGTATTTTCTTCATCCAGACTTCCTGGTACAAACGACTACCGATCATTACAATTCCTCCTCATATTTGATATCGTCATGATGAATATTTGATTATTTTAAACTTGTCGATCAAACACTATTATTTTCTATTAACCGATAAAAAAATTACAGTGGCTAGAGTTGAGCTACAACAAACTCATTTTCCTGCTACTCCTAATGATACGATTATTACTTTGATTCCGAAATGTGATCATCCATGCTCTATGAAGGATTTACGACCAATATCATTGTGCAATGTTTTGTATAGAGTCATTGCTAAAGTTCTTGCAAATAGACTCAAACTTAATTCTTTCAAGATTTATATCATATACACAAACCACTTTTTTACATTGTCGATCGATAACATATAGGGTACGTTTGGATACCCCAATTTTATTGTTTGGAATTGAAACTTTCAAAACCAATTCCGTCGTTTGGGAACACAATTAAAATTTTGAATTGAAATTGAATTGCAATTACAAATACCACAATTCCATAAAACTAATTATATACTAAATCTTAATAATTTAAATTCAAAATTTTGTTATCATTTTTTCATCTATTACTTAACACAATAACAACTCACCCTTCTTTCATCACCACTACCACATCACCGCTGGCCACCACCACCAACCGCAACCTCCGACCACCGCCGCTGGCTACCACCACTTCCGACAACCACCAATCCCGACCGCCACCCATACCACCGCCATCGACCACTGCCGCCGGCCACCACATCCAGCAGCCACCACTGACCACCAACTCCGACCACTGCTACCGGACGCCACCAATTCCGGCATCCACCGCCGTCGTTAACCACCACCACTATATGCTACTCCCTCCGTCCCAAATAAATGTTCCTACTTTCTATTTTGGGATATCCCAACTAATGTTCCTAAAGACTTTTGATCTACCAATTCTCTACCATTCTTCCTAATATACCCTTAAAGCTTCATTTAATATAACATATCCCAAACAAACTCAAATATTTAAAGTTGTTGAACTCAATTAATGTTGATTGGTATTATGGTCAAAATACATTTTATAACACATCATTAATTATATTTCTTAATTCAGTGTTTTATCCACTAGGAACATTTATCCGGGACGGAGGGAGTATTTATTTTTAAAAATATAAAAAAATTTATGTACCTTTACCATTTAAAATCACTATCCACCGATACCACTAGACTAAACTAAATATTTGACATTTTATTAAAATCTTATTTTAACTATAATCTAGAATTACAATTGAATTCCACACATTATCCAAACCATATAATTGCTATAATTTTAAAAGCAAATTCCACACTATTTATTCCATGAAATTTGAATATTTATAGAATTAAAAAATAACGTATCTATTAATGAACCTATAATGTTATTGCAGCTTTTGAAACAATCAATTCTATGAAGAGGAAGGTGCTGGGTATGTTTGGAGATGTAACACTCAAGATTGATGTCAGTAAAGCATATGACCGCATCTCGATTCATCATATACCAATAATCAGAGTGCAAAAACAAAGATACATAATTGTACAGATGAAGTACAGATGTTAGTTTTTTTTTTTTTTTTAACAACTCATGCAATATATTGTTCAACATCAATATTTATAGGGATATCAAATGTACAGACGCATCATCAGTCACAACACAGGCCTCTTTCTACAACTCCTAACACACTTTCCAAGGTGACGGACGGTTAAAATGGAAATTATCACATTTACAAATGAATATTAGTGTGCCTATTCATAGGGTTCTTCTAGTAGGGGATGAGAGGCAAACAGAAAAGAAACTAAAGATTAACACATGAAGGTGTCATCATCCAACAAGGCTTCAAGATCAATTAGATCCTCGTCGAAATCAGCTGCTTCTACTGAACTTCCCGAAGCCACATCAGACACAGCCTGCAACAAGATGGTTTGAAAAGTTTGATCAAAATTTCTGAGAAAGGAAAACCACCCCATCACAGATAAAGTTCTGACAATATGCAAACAGAAATGATTCCATCGAGGAAGTTACTAGGAGGGGAAGAGTTCCATCAGATAAAGCAACCTTCTATTCGCTTGCTTAAAACTAATCCAGATAGTTCAGTCACGAGTAAAATAGCATATTGTTATTGTAGTTGGTAAAATTATCAACTCAATTCTTCATTTTCATTCGTATCAACCTAGACCTCTTAGGCACTCCCTAAAATAGAGTCCCACGACAAAAGGCAAACTTTTTGATGATGTACTTTTACTTCCAAATATATCCTTTCAATTGCACTAAAATTACATCTTTTTGGTATGACACGTAAGAGCAACATCATGTTTTACAAAAGAAAGAATTTTTTAGATAAACAATGAAAATTCATAGCTTAAATTTAGAATGAGACTCATTTTTGGGACAAAGTAAAATGGAAAGTAGGACTCTTTTTATGAGATGATGGACTATTACAGAGTTCATTTCTAGATCTCACAACGCCTATGCAATTCACTTTTGGCTAAAGAATTTAAAAGCAAGCTGACTAAAGCCTAATTTCTATCACTTGCATATCTAAAGATAAATCCTTGAATAAATGATAGATGTGGACTTGAAATGACAGCCTCTTAAATAATGACATAAGCTAAAAATTATTATGTACGTGTGTGTGCGTGTGTGTGTGTGTGCGTGCAAGACAGTACCTCGGTGTCCTGCATATCATTTACAGCGTTCAGCAACCTACGGTATTGATCTCTTGCCTCGGGATACTGAACCATGGACTTCACCCTAGCAAGGGCCTTTTGCAACCTTTCTTCCGTTTGTTTTCTGCCTTCTTTCAGGAAATCATAATCATCGTCCTTTGCAGATGTATCGACCATGCTGGGAGCTTCAGGAAGCGCTTCAGGCTTGAATCCACGCAAACCACTTCCTTTCCGTCTCCAACGCAAAATTACCTTGTCCAATATTCCCACAGACCACACAATCTTTTTGTAATTCTTCCTTACCTGGTGCCCTCTAACGTGAGCCTTTTATAAAATACAAGACAAAAGTTAGAATTCGAGATAGTAACTTAATAGAATGTTGAGCAAAGGGTGGGGAGAGAAGTAATTGATAGAGATAATAGAATAAGAGTCCATCTTTAAGGCTCTAACATAATAAGTAGACCTGCATTAATTGCATTCAAACCAAAGAAAGATCAACTGAAGGGAATACGTGACAACCCTCTTCAAAGTAAGGAAAAAGTTTACCTGAATTTTAACAATTCTCTGCCGGATTATCAAATAATCTTTTCTGCCCTTCCAACTACGGAATTTATTTTGTATTCGTGTTGCAGCAGCATGTACTGGCTCATCATGGTGGCCTGACTTGTTTGTCTTGAGAGCAAGAAGTGAAAGAGCGCGCTCATCAGACAGTCCAAATTCACTATGACCATACTCTTTTAGCTGCTTCTTCTGGAATGACTGCACCCTAAAGACTTGCTGAATTCGAGCAGCGGCTTGAGTTGCATTACAGACAGCAGCTAATGAGTCCTTCATCGACAATCCTTGGGGATAGTCCCCATCACTTATTGGAGTCGGGGTCCTCTCCGAGACTCTTTGTACAGCTTTTACTCCGGAAATACCATCTCCACAATCCCTCTCCTTGCCATCCTTCAACTTAAGTGATTCAAGATGGGAGCTTAGTGCAGCTTCGGCAAGATAACCAGCAATACCCTTGTGTCCACTGCTGGAAGCTAAGTCCGCAGGCGTTCTGCCCGATGTATATTTGGGTGTAGGATCTGTCAATACCCCAGCTGCTGCTCCTCGAGAAATGAGGAAACTCACCGTCCGCTCTCTAATATTCACAAAAAGTTAAAAGACAAAGGAAGTGAACCTTTGAAATTAGAATTAAGTTAGAGTTGATGTCAAGAAATTTGGGGTGTCACATTTCTAATAACTTAAATTCACATTTCGCCCACGTACAGACTGTCTATTCCACCCATATATACACACAAAAACAATAACAACCACCACAAAAACTACCTGGCACAAATCTCAAATATAGAAGTACACACTGATTGTTGGGTTCTACCAGGCGAATGGACTATTTTGGATGTAATGGAAAAAATTTCTGTGCAAATTTGACACCCATACCCATCAAGAAAGCATCAGAGAAAAAAAAATTATATATAGACTAGATCCACCACTAGCATTACTAAACCACACAGAGTAAAACAGAACAAAATTTCAGTATCTTTACCTGCCACACGATGCAGCCCAATGGAGTGCTGTCCATCCATTCACATCCCGGAAATTAATACTAACACCTGCAGCTACAGTGGGTGGGATGGCCCAGTCGTAACCAAGGGCAGCCGCGAAATGTAGCACACCTTGGCCACCCTCATCAAGTACGCTGGGACCTTTTCCGCCTTCAGCAACCTTATGCAGGAGCCATGCATGCAGCTTCTCTTTTAGTAACTTTTGGAGCAGTTGGTCCCTTACCCTTTCTGTGGAGAACTCGTCCTCAGATGTAAGCTTTAACATTTGATCCCAGTCACAGTCATCCTCCTGCATTAGCGAGCTGATCTGACTCATCAAGTTGGGATTATCCACCACACTGCCTTGGGGACCTGCAGAACCCAGTGATAGAAGTTTCCCAAATCGCATGTGAAGGAGAATTTCATTTGAGTTGTCACCATTCATATCCGTAGCATCCCTATCCCGAACCTCATTAACTTGGAACTCAAAATCTCTTACTTCACTACACGCCAGCCTGTTGCTACAAGTTACATAAAAAGGAACCCTTCCAGCCCCGTGTCGGGGTGTATGGCAACGAAGAACACCATCTGCTACAACCTCTGCTGGAACTTCCACTTCCCCAAACATACATGCCCATTTACACTTCTGCAGATCCTGTTGACTCTTCAAGAATCTACCAGTGATCAAAACCTGATTGTAATACATAACATAAACAATGAGACCATTAATCACTTACATGTTCAGCAACAGATTTTAGTTTAACAACTAGTGCAGCTTATAAGTTGCGACAGCTTAGACATTCAAATGCCTAAATTAACTCAAAAGGAGTATGAAGAAAAGACTAAAGAATGTACCTTGATTTTGGACCCAGCGTAGGCCCAGCTTGGCGAAAAATCAATAATGCTAAAGAGCTGGTCTTGGGAGAGAGAGGGACTCAATATATAGGGATCTAAGTGCACTTGTGGGGTCCCAGTAGAATCGTTGACTCCATTTTCACTTTCAACAGCCTCCCAATAGTCCCCAGAGGTGGACTGCAATTGGGACTCCTTTACATCACCAAGTTCTTTGCTCATCCATCGGTCAAAGCTGTCGAGCTTCTTGAGGCCTTCCTTTATAAATCCTTCCAAGAAAGGCGGCCTCAAACTTGTTTTTCCATCTAGCTCTGGTTTCAGAGAATTTCCGCCTTCTGCATTTGCAAGCTGCATCTGAAGATTGTCTTGCATAAGATGCTTTTGTTGCTCTGCAGGATGTGTAGTCTCCAAGGAATTGAAAAAATCCACATTACTAACTTCTCCTTCCTGAAACCTAGTGGCAAGATTATCTGCTCCGTCTATTTGCGAATTCCGATCCATAGACCACTTATACATGTTAGAAGGATCGACTTCCGAGGTCTGTTCATAAAGTTGGAGCACCAAAACAGCTCAATTAATACGAAATTTGATGAACAGGTTTACATCAATAGATAGAGAAACAGAAATGTAATATCTATTACCACTACTACACCTGTTTGTTCTGACATTAAACAGGAAATATTTTACATGAAAAAGACCGATTTCAGGGGTTGGTTGAATACAAGAAATCTCTCTACAACTTAAGCATCAAAAGCAGAAAAATAAGTTCAGAAACAAAAGAGTGAGGAGATTCAATCAATATTCAACCAAATCAATGACTGCTAAAGATTATTGAAGTAGTTTCTCAAGATAAAATATTTTTGAGTTGTTGGCATAATGCAACTACAAGTTCCTGTGAAAAAAAAAAACAAAAAGATTTTAGATATGACAACTAAAACATAATAAAACCGAGAGCCGCTAACCAAACATCAAACAGAAAATTCTCGATTATCACTTCTATAAGATACACTCACAATTGATAGATTGACTACTAAGGTCATTGTTGGGAATGGGCAAAGGAGCCTGTGAACAACTAAGCTATGGAGCCTGATCAGCATTGAGGATGAGTCGACATGGATTCATCTATAGATGCATTCATAATGAATCAGTAACAGATTGTTTTATCCAGGCATGACACTTTATGTAAACAAGAAGACACTGACCACAAGAGAAGCTGGATTCTTTATTTTAAAAAGTTGGTAAATAATACTAAATATACCTCCAAATAGGAGAAATTATTAGGTAGAAATCTCCCATGGATAATGTGGCAGGAAACTCCACTACCATTTAGAAAAATCTTTCAAATGTCCATGACCACCTGCAAGTAGGTGCAGCTATGAGCCAAGTGGTAAGACATTAATGAAGCTTCCCAAAGCCACGTGGCAGGAGACTTCCATTCAATAACTTATCACCAAAGAGACCACGAAACAAAACCATATGATCAAGGGACCATAATCCCTTGAGATTAGTGGAAGCTTGAAGCTGAGACCCCAAGCTACATCAAATCTTGCTTCCATAGAATTTGGAACACCTGTATGGTACAAAATCTAGAGGAGAGCCTCGCCTATCACCCAGGATAATGCTTTCAGAAGTTCTACAGGAAGTATATCAGAATCATTACCTAGGGTACAGAGTAATTATAATCTTTTGGTAGATTCTTGAGAACTACAAAAATGGCATGGCAAAGGAAAAGGAAAAACACTTTATTGAAACAAGAATAGTTGTGGCATGCGTATATGGAATAATGGAAATGTTGTGGCATGAAGTAGCAGAGCAATTAAGTTGGCCTTCCCCTCACAAATAAATGCTTTCAAGTATACCTTCAAAATTCTCAGTATGTCTACAAATCTGGCCTTTCAATGAGACCTTTTCAACACTTTTGGAGTTTCCTTTCCACCTGGATATCCAAGAAGAAGCCATAATCCCATGGGCAGGACCGATTGGACACATGTTGTAAAGTGTCAAATAAGTCACCAAGTATCTTCACAAATTCTTTGTTACTAATATCATGGTAAGTTACCAACTAATCTAGACGCCTAAGCTTGAAAGATAGGGGGGTCAACAATGTACATCATCCTAATCTCACTCACATGCCCCAGTTCCACTCTCACTCCAATGTTAAGAAGAACAAACTGATATGCAACTAAGTTAAAAATACCTATCAAAAAAAATATGCAACTAAGTTAAAAATTATAATAGTTAAGTTGCTGAATGCAACTTGTTCCCATACAAACGTGTGAACTCAACACCTTGCAGAACCAAAGCATAGATACCATAATAGATTCTCGTCGGAAATATTAAAGAGAAGAGCAAGGACCAGTCTATGCCTACTCTACAAAGTAGAAACATCAAAATATGTTTTAACTTGAAATGACCAATGTTCAAATAGCTTCCTTTCCTGACAAGCACCTATTGCTCACCTTCTTCACGGAACAAAGAAAGTCAGCAACAGAGTAGTATTCCTCGTGTTCTGTCCTAGGCTGAAGTAAATTTTCCTGTCTATTTCTTTTTCATGTTTCTATGAAGCCTGAGGACACCTTATCCACCCCCATGTCACACTCTTTCTTTCACTTAAAGTAATTTTAAGAGATTAAACAAAAGAAAGTTTTAGAGCATGACATACACATTCAATCCTCTCTCCAACAGCTTAAGGTTTAGATGAGTTAATTCCTTAGCATGTTATCAGCTCGGTCTTCAATTTAAGTCTCCTGGTTCGCATCAGGTTTGAGCGGTCCTAAGGGGTGATTTATTGAGGTGCGCGTTCGTCTATGATGTATCTGGTTTGGCGTTGTGTTGGGTGTAATTTTCTGATTTCCAATAGTAATTTAACTTGTTGGCCGTCCTAAAAAAAGAAAAAAAAAATAGTAAGTCTCCTGGCTTGCATTTATTTCCTCAAGATTATTAGTGCACAATTTGGCACTTTGTTTGGTTTGTGATTGCACCTGGTGATACATGACGTTCATTTCTCCATGTCTAAGCGGGGGATGCACATGACAGTGGAGTGTGAAAGCATTATGTACATTGTGTGGCACTCTTTGTAAGAGCACTGGAGGATTATACTCAGTAGTGGATCCAAAAAAATATTTTAGTGGGGTCACAAATTTTAACTATTACATAAAAAGTTTAGAAATCACAATTCATCACTGGTATCTACCTCATTGTTGCTGCTGTGCGTGACCTAGGAAGGGAAAAAAAAAATTTGAGTAGGGTCCCAATCCAAAACTCCACCATTTTGTGAGGTAAAAAAAATTTTGCAAGCTGTGGATCCGCCAATGATTATACTACATGAACAATTTCCTCATATCCTAAGCCACCTGGCAGATGCCACCCGGACATCCAAGTTACAATCAGGAGAACTTGAGTGTAAAGCAGAACACAATCTTGTTAGGGATACAAATATGACTTCAGCATATAAATGTATCCATTGTCTTTGCAAGACATCTCAATGTCCTCACCTATAAGAAGAACTTTTAATTAAATCTCAAACCTTTACATATTATCTCCCTTGTTTTTGTGCAAGAGTTGGAGAACTTCCGCTTTGAGTTTGTCAATATTAATCTAATTATTGGATGTTTTTCTATCTCTCTGGCTTCACTTTTTCATGTTTACTTTGATCTCTGATTTCATTACTGTTTTCCATTCCGGAATGGTATTGCTGATGGCTCCAAAAGCAGAAATTTTGTTACAAGGTACTCAAGTCACTCTAAGAATTTCAACTTGCACCCAATCCAAGACTTGTAGAGGATGTCATCATTGAGGCAATTTAGGAAAAAGCTGGAATGGAATGAAAAGAAAAATTCTTGATGTAAAGGTAAAGAACTTCGAACGTATAGCATTCACAAATTCAGCATCATTATTTATCCTCAATACAAACTACCAGTTGACTAAGTGATGAAGTACTTTTACAAATGGTCATAAAGAAGCGCTACCTTCGTCCTATAAAATAAAACTGACTTTCCTTTTTAGTTTGTCCCAAAAAAGAGACCATTTCTAAACTTAAACTAAAAAAATCTTAATTTTCCAATTTTTATCTTTCTTTTCAAAAGCATGATTTTGTTCTTATGTTACACACCAACAAACAAGTAAATTTTAGTGAAATTTAAAGGAGTTACATGGTAGTTCAAAAATACACAGTTAAAAGTTTGACTTTCAAAATAGGGCTCATTTTTGGAGACAGAGAGAGCATACTAAACTGTCAGAAAATTCAATCCACTGCACAACTAGATCGAGACAGTCCCCTGCATTTCACTTTAAATGAAATAAGAAGGTACTCCTTCCTTTCCACTTAAAGAGTCTTATTTCAAAAACTAAACTTTCAAAATAGGACTCTTTAGGGACAGAGGGAGTATACTGAACTTGTAAAGAGGGAATAAGATAGTAATGATATGTCACGCAGGATCTTCTGAATCATACCTGCCACGCTTCTTGGCCATGTGGATAACCCCCGAACTGCTGTGTTTTGCCAAAGGCATCTGTTAACACCTGCCCCAGCATCTCATTTCCTTGCCCAGGCAATACACTTGCATTATTAGATAGGGTAGAGGAAAGTGATTGCTGAAAGGAGGCAGACTGAGTGCCAGTATTGTAGCTTCCCAGAACGTTCTCCCATGATTGGAGATCAAAGTGTTTCTGGTGCTCATATGTTAAACCAGCATCAGAATGGTTTTTACCTTTACCTCCTTGAGCAAGTGAGACAAAATCCATATCAGGATTAGTTGGAACCTTTCCTTGATAATCATCTGTTAAGAGTTAAACACAATCTCTGATACTCAATGTACTGAATAAAACATAAAATCTTAGGAAATTTCTTTGATGATGACAAAACTCAATGATAACGATAAAGTAAACAAGAAGATGAAGATGTAATACTTGAGAACGGAACTGGATAGTAAGGAACAGAGAGAGCATCATCCATTTTTCCCATCACAGGAGGTTGTAACTCGAGAAAAGACTGGACTCTGGAACTTGACTGCTGATTATATGCTGCAGAACAAAAAGTTGAATGGTTAACAAAGATAATGACAATACTTTGAGTAGTCAGGGACAATGAGATAAAAAGACTACGACAAATGCACCTGACTCAGCATCTTCATATTCTGAGGCCTGGGTGCTGTTGAGGCTAGTCGTATCAGTAGTTTGCGAAGTTACTGGGTAATTAAATGACTGAAACTTAGAAGACACAGAGCTATCTGCCTCAGAATGAGATATGTTTTCTTCAGTTTCTAGGGATTTGGGAATAGCTTCTTCAACCCCTTTGATGCGGTTATAGTTTGTCCTATTGCCCTGATCAATTATTAAAAGCCCCATGTTAAGAGCTCGAAGCAAAGATACCAACATACAGTAGTACAGAAATATTCGCGAAGAGCAAATAAAATTCAGCATAGCAGATATGAAAATGAATTAACTGCCTTGTTGATGGAGGCTTCAGTTCCACCAAAAAGAGCAGGTGGGTTATACCAGTAAAACCCTCAAACGCGTTCAAGATTCTTTATGGGAAGAAAGGAAATAGAAGGAACCTTAAGCTATTAAAAGATGATACGAAACATAACGGGACAATTTTAGTTTCATTTTCACTACCAGAAAACCCAGTCACATAGTCGATATAGTGAGATTACAGTCACTATGATGGAATTAAGGAACCTGCGCAGGTTGAAATCGAGCTAATGTCCACAATCCAGCCAATAGGCCAGCTCGCATTTTGGTAAATGGGACCACTGAGCAAAAGGCTTACACTAACACTTTTATGCACTTGCCAAGAATATTTGCATTACTAGAATAACCTTATGTTATCAAAAGTCACATACCAGGGAGCAAAATCAGCAAACACACAATGTTTTTGAGAAATTGTTTTATTAAGTTTATAATGTTATTCTACAGAAGAACTAAGTACCCATTACAATAGTAATTATAGTAAGTAAGAATCTCAAATAATATCCAATCATTTATTTGATATATTCAGGCTAAAATAAGAACATTATGGAGTTGTAATTTAATCCAGGGTCCCAAAATTTCAAAGGTGACTCCTTTAACCAGGGTGTATTCTCACGTTCATCTCTTCTAAAATCTTTTCCAATTTTATCATTCAAATAAGTACCTAACATGTTTAACAAAAAGTGTACATTAATAGAACTCAAATGAATTTCCTAAGAATAAAATTTTAACGTGCGTAGTACGTGTACAAAGTACTTTCTAATTAGCCAAAAGAAATAATGAAATAGTATGCAAGCCACATTGTGCGGCCAAAAGAGAAGGAAGAAGCTAGATACTGAAACCAAGAGATAAAAAGAAGGCGGGAAAGGAAAGATGGAAACCTTTACTTCCCGGTAATGGACTAGAACTATGTGGGAGAGCTCCCTGCAGCAATAATAAACAAATAAGAAAATATTTTATAAAAAGAACTCTAGAACAGAGGGCATATTAAAACTGAGATGTTTCAAGTAATAACATGTATGGAAACTTAATTGAGTTTTCAGAAAATCATATTGCTCGTGGTAAAAAGTCCACAAGATTACAATAAACAAGAAAAACAACTGAAGCTTAAGAGCGGCTCCGGGAAGACAGGACTCTTCCAGGTGCTACAGAGAAATGTAGAAAAAAAAGATCAATTAATAGCAGCCATGTAATCTCTATAAATGTTGCGGAAGAACTACACCCTAACACCATAGAAGCCAGAAAGAAGCAACAAAAGCCACTCATTCTAGAGACGGATTCCAAAATCTTGTTGCTCTTTTGCACCAAAGAGCCCCATAATAAACTTTAAAAAAAATTATTTTACTTAGGGGTGAATGTAAAAGAAAGGGGACACCATCTCACATACCTCACTCATTTGACTTGCATAAAGAAAATAATAAATAATAAAATGTACACTAGGAGTGTACAAAGGAAAAAGCAAATAACCATACAGTCCCTACCCTCTATAGAGAAGGAACTAACAAATACATACATCAAACTCCCACCAGGTCCCTAGACAATCTATTTTCTGCCAGGACATCTGTTTGACTCGTATTTTGTCCACTTCAGAAAGTTACTATGTGTGATTATATCCTAGCACTAAATAAATCTAGGATCGGCTCCCCATAATTATTCATATCTCCGAATCCATAACCTCCATGCACCATGTCATGCCCTAAATGTTCCACATGACCATTGGTATTCCCTTCAATGTTTTCCTTTTTCCCTACTGGTATTCCCGAAGTAGTTCATTCACATAAAACTCAAAACTTACACTAATCTCCTCACTTATTCCTACTTCGGGAGCATAAATATTAATTTCATATCATTTCTTTCCCTATTTTCCCAAGCCTTAAGAAATCATAAGCTCCTCTTTTTTTTCTTTTTTTTTTCCTTTTTGATAGGTAAAAAGATTTTAATCACAACAGAACAGCTTTAATCACTCCCAAACCTTAGGATGAAACTAACATAAATCCATTGTCACTGCTCGCAGCATCCTGAACAGTGCTCCATAAAAGCCTCAATTCCTTTCAGCACATATAATACAAGTCTAAGCATTTTCTTGTTTTCAACCACCAAAATTCAGAGTAGCAATCACAAACACACTTTTCTAGCTGTGATTGACTTTTGCATCAGCTCTTTTGCAGCACAAATGTCCTTTAGCGTTCTCTTTCATAGCTCATTAATGACCAACATGAGAACTCCAAAGCAGATAAAGTTCAGATTTAGACCCAATTATACATGTCCGCTAAATGAAAAAATGAAATATTAAAGCTTGATGTAAATGTCCAAGGAATCCAAATAATGCATGTGTGTCTATATATATAATCCATGTGTGAGTGTGTATATATATAATATGTATGTATGTATATATTTGTGTGTGTATGTATGTGTATATCTGCAATCTCTGTATGCATCATATACAGAACTGGAAACTGAACCAACTGTTAATTGCTAAAATTTATTTAAAAAGTAAGTGCATACTCCTAACACATTAGGGCATCACAAAAAGCAGAAGCTTATAAAATAAAAAGCTTCTATCAAAAAATTTCCACTCACTCTTCAAGCAACCAATAACTACGCCTTTGAAAATTTTCATTCTCTTCTCCATGAGCATAATAGCAATGTAGCACATCAATACTTCCTGCCTGAAAGGATGTTTAGTTCCAAAAGATCAGTAAAGAATCATGGATAAAAATTTCAATTGAACCAACTCTGAAGATTTGAGTAATGCTACATCAACAAAAAATATCCAGAGTTCATCTACATCATGTGTTAGGGAGTTGTACAGTCCCCAAGAGTGCAACACCTTTAAGCATGATGTAGATGGGTTTTGTTGATATTTTGTGTTGATGCATCATTTTCCTATAGAGTTTCAAAGAGAATAGAGTTTTCTTTCAGGGCCCAATAAGTGCTAAATAATTAAGCTCGCATGCAATTAAGTTATGAAACTGAAGTAACATTCTGCTGGACTTGCCTTGAGCCTCTCATGAGCTTCCTTAACTGTCTTCCCATCTTTTTTCTTCCTCCAGTTATGGCCATCTTTTCTAAAATACCTCAAAACCTTTCGGTCAAATAGAAAGAGTGAACCATCTGAAAAGGACATACATGTCAAGCCAACTTATATAAGCAGACTCCAAGAAACCGATAGAGTTTAATTAAAACTGGTCCCTCTACAGCCCTATCAAATCAATAAATTTCAAGTTATGACCTTGATAATGTTGCTATCAATGACCTCAAATATGCCAGGCAAAAGCCTGACCCTCAGTTTCATACCTAATTCAATCTGATTAATATTGAAGTATCAAATAAGACTCTCCACCATGATTAAATGGCAGGGATGAGATGATGGTTCTTGACAATTATGAATACCAAGAAACTCAGGAACTGAAGTCTATTAATTGGCAGGGATGAGATGATGGTTCTTGACAATTATGAATACCAAGAAACTCAGGAACTGAAGTCTATTTTGAAAGCTATTGAGAAAGGGAAAACAATTATACTGGCAATCAAATGAAAGAGGATATGGGAGAAAAGAGATAGATTGCTTTCTTATTTTACAGTAAGAAAGATAAAAGAAAACTCTGGTGGATCCCATATCAAAAGAGTTCAATGAACCGAGAAGTAATGTGTGGGGACAATCTAGGTAGATATTTGGAGACTGACTTCTTTCTTCTATGTTGCATAAAGGCGAAGAACACAGAGTGATAATGATTGCACGCTTGAGTACTGCTCCGCAAGGCACAAATAAATATAATGATGAAGTGCAAGGTATTTGTGAATCGAACAGCAGACTCCCTAGGGCAGCTTTAGTAAGTAGTTCATTATAAAGAACAACAATACACCTGCATTTTATATGATGAATAATCATATAAATACGAAGAGAAGCAACAGAAATATGACGAAGAAGAAAGAGGAAGAAGAAAAGTTGCTGATTCAGATAGGATACAACTGCACCTAGAAGTACAAGTTCTGAATAAAACTCTCTCGTTCCACTCAAAGAGCGGTAACATCCTATTTTACGACGTTCCACTCACAGAATCCTACTCCCTCATTTGGGAAGTTCCACTGCTACTAGATTTTTTTAATTTCCCATATTACCCTTGTTACATTAAATTTGTCCTGTTTCCAGATGTGCACATTATAACATGTCAAATGTGTCAAGTTAAATACATGAAAGGTAGCAGGCCCTGTAGGTTTACGATAAATTCAAGAATAGCATGTCCAAAGAGATGTCAGATTCAATAATTAAATACAGTATCAAGTCATACTTGGTGGCCTATTTGCAGGTTCTGGAGCAATGCGAAAATTTTTATAATTTCGAAGGATTTCACATATTTCTGCAGGGCGTAGCCATCGATTTTGTGCTTCTAAAAGTATTTGCTCAATATCTGCAGTCAACCATGAACTTGGTTAAAAGACATGCACAGGTAAATTAAAGTTGGGCAAGTAGAAAAGGAAGCAAAGGCAATAAAAAATTTCCAAACCACTTATCAAAATATATATATATATATATATATATATATATTCCATTCCTTCAAGAATACCTATATTATCTATCCAATCATGATAGACATATTTATTCTCAGATTCTGCTCAAATCCAACTTCTCTTGTTTAAATCCAAGTTCTCTACAATATACAAGAATAGCTACATTTGACATAACAAGATACCTAATCTTGTTTAAATCCAAGTTCTCAGCAATATCCCAGCTCTTCACTAACCTATATGCTTCCAATTCTAATACATGTCTCGGTTCCTCTTTGCCTTAGTTTTATCCTGGCCCCATTAATGACTTCCGCTGTTTCTCCTCTCGCTCTAAAATAGCTTTCCCCAACATATTACCATTCTATGATAACCTAATATTTCCCCAACTCTACTCCCCAGTTCACCTATCAAGTTCCATACGTTGAGCAATTTCCATAATTGTGTCACTTATAGTGACTGAAGGATGTCCAATGTGAATGCACAGAGTAAGAACATAGTTAGACAACGCGAAATGCTTAACAAGTGCCGGAGCAGCACCCATTAGCATGACCTCAAGAAACAACACTAGAGACCACGAAAAAGTAAGTGCTCTTTTCACTTGTCCCGAGTCAGTATTAACGAAGAAGAAATTTCGAAAGAACATAGCTCATGTGAAGTAAACAACATCAACTAATTATAAAAACTTAATACTTTCGAAATTCAAAGGGTGAACCCAGTTCAGTTGCACGCAGTAAACCACTTCTATCTATAAAAAAACAAATTTCTTATCCAAAACAGTGAACTAATGGTTTATCGTTTGAGTTGACCATAGTGGGTCTTCGACTAATATTAATCAGACAGCCTTTTTTCAAGAAATTTCAAGAAACTATCTACTTAATACTTTTATAGTACAAATTTCCGGAAACCCACAAATTCTTTCTAACTCCCAAGACTCCAAAGCTATATAAAATCACACACACAGACAGACAGACAGGTGAATGTTACAAAAATCATCAAATAATGAGCTTGAAATAGAAAAGTCAAACAAAATTGAGCAAATCAAACACCAAGAAAAACTCACCTAATTGAGCACCAAGAGCGTAGCGCCGACTTTCAGCCATGGAAAACAGTCACTCCGATCTCAAAACTCCAACTTCAAACAAGAACACCCATTCAAGAGAAAGGGGGATAAAATCAAAGAACGGATGAAATTGAATCAGACCCAGTTCAATCAAGAATCTTGATTGCTTGATTGATCGATCGGATCTTCCCTACAAAGTTAAAATTTTCTTGGGAATAGTAACAATTGAATTAACAAGAAAGTGAAAAGAGTAAAGATTTGTGGGAGAAGGGGGAGGAGGAAGGTGCTGAGGAAAGTGAGGCCGCCGAAATGGAATACAGTTATTCAGACACACAGTCATATACTACGGAGTATAAGAAACGGGACAGTGCGTGGGCGTTGAGATAGCTAGAAAAAAAGAGACTGAATTAAGTCCCTCTATGACGTCATTTACAAGTTATTTTCCATTTTACTTTAGAGTGAAATACCACTTTGGTCCTTGGCTATTCTTTCTTATATAGTCATTTCACTTTGAATATTACGAGAGTGGGATTATGAGTTAAAATTTCTTCGTTACAAGATTTTCTCAATGCACATTAATTAACTGTTACGTGACAATAGTGCTTAAATTATTAAAATTCAATGGTGTATTGAGAGAATTTACAAATGAAGATGGGTCAAGTTTGATTTTGCAAATTTGGTTAAGTCAACTCTCATCATATTGTAATTATTGTAACCAACTATTTTATCCCGATTTATATGTTGTTGCTCGTATATATAAATAACATTATGTGAATCGTTAAGAATCATAAAATTATTTTGACATACATTTTCAATGCATATGCACCATTATTTCTTTTGCACAAGCATTAATGTCGTGTAATCTCTTTTTCTAAGGTTTATTTACTTTTACGAATTTTAACAATTTATTTTGAACCGTATAATGAAGGCAATATTTATAAAGGAACAAGAGATGGTCATGGCCTTGCCGAAATTTAGAATTGAAAGTGTCAATAGTTTAAGAGAAAATATCCTATGAAACATCATGTGGCATGCCTACGTAGTATAGCAGACCAGTGGCGGCACCTTGATGTTAAAGTGGTACAAAATTGACCTTACTTTTTAAACCACTTTGGCACTATAGTGTATCGCTATTGGTCATAATGCATAACGTAGGCGTACCAAGTGTTGCTCTTGGACCATTAAATATTTTGTCTAATATAAGGTAGTTAATAGATATTTATAATAGGTAAAGGTGTCAAAATAATATGTTACCAAATACTCCCACCGTCCCTAAATTATTGTATTACTTTCTTTTTTTGTCCGTCCCAAAATTATTGTCTTGTTTGAAAATTTTCTTTTTAAGACCAATATTTTTACCAGTTAACTCTTACTTTTTCTTCCTACTTTAATTATGAGTCACATACACATGGGCATTAAAGAGAACTACACATTATACGAATATTAATAATCAAAGTAATTATTTTTTCTTAATCCGTGTGCTGGGTCAAATAAGACAATAATTTAGGGACGGAGGGAGTATATGAGAAAAATATGTATCTTCAAATAATTGTTCAGTTGTAAATATTTTTATGGATGTCCTTTTAGGCCAAAAGTCAATTACTGAAAACTTACAAGAGAAATTATATGACGAAGCTTATTGAAAAAGCTTCATGATAAGCTCATATTTTCTCATCTTTTGCCCCATGTTTGATTCCCAATTTTTATGAAGTTCATATGTATATTGCATTTATTGTGTGTCTTTTTGTGATTTAGGTTCTCTTGGCAAACTTGAAGCTTCAAAGAATCATTTCATAAAAAATTAGGAGTATTCAAGGCAATTTGTGAAGGCTTTGAAGGATTAGAGCTCATTTCGTCTGGGTCCGTTAAGTAATTCAAGGCAAAATGGTCTAACGAAGGCTAACGGATGTCTAAACTGCAAAGCCTGGGCAAGGAGGGGCTGTGGCACACTTTTCTGAAAGAATAATGCTACATTCACAAAAAATGTGCACTCAAATCACAGTTGGCATGTTTTGGTTGGTTAAGAAATTTGTGGACCACTTAATAATGTTCTCACCAACCAGAACATTCCATTTAGAATTTGAGTGCACAGTTAGTCCACATAGCATTACTCTTTCTGAAAATCCAAGGAACGATCGCGCATAGCATATACGCTTACAACCAAGGAGGCGATAGTGCATAGCACATGCGCTTCTTGGCCAGATCTCATCAAGAACAATCGCGCCTGCTAGGCGCGCTTCTTGGCCAAACTCCAGAGAAACTAGCGTGCCTGCTATGCACACTTTCTTGGAAGGCACTAAGAAGAAGCACACATCAAGGAATGAAAAGTTCGCTACTTTTTCCCTTCTTGTGGTCGAAAACTTTTTTTTTCTAATTTTACCCCTCCTGACTTGGGCACTACTCCATTCCTTCTTTGTTAATCATTTTTCGGGAGATAATTCCACATAATTCTAGACTCTCTCTCTCTCTCTTGTTCCCCAAATTACACACACTTCTAAGACTTTTTCACACATAATTCACCCCATCTTAAATTGTGGCAAGAAAAAGGCTAGGGTGTAATAACCGAACATATCATTAGCATGTTAATCATATAATTATGTGCATGCATTGTTAATTTGATTATCGTGGTTCATGGTATCAATTTGATGAGTCGTAAACTCATGATTTCATGTTTCGGTACTTTACTTTCTTGCATTGTTTCGTAGCGTAAACTAAACTGAAATAAAAGAGATGAACTATGATATTTTGAACCTAGATATACTTGATGTTATAGAGGTTTCATATTGTTAAATCGTGCTTTGAAAAAGTGGTATACGTTGTATTAATTTGAAGTTACAAAACGAAGAAGTTGTCGACATTATTTTCGGTTTCGTGAACTTTCTCGTGACTTTAAATCGATCCTAGAATGATATCGAACCTTTAGGGACATCCTTTGATGTGTTATAAGTGTTGTACAATCATACCTAGGGGTGCACGAGCAATCGAATCGAGGAAACGGAGCGAAACAGAAAAATTGTGCATTGCTGATGAACAGTGCGCGCCTTAGCGTGCCAGGCCGCACCCTAGTGCGCCTGGTATAAACAGATTGCACAGTTTTGTGTTTTTTGAGTTTTCTTCGATTTCTACCTCATGCTTTGGCTTCCTTATCTGGTCTAAAACGTGGGTAAGCCTTGGAAGAACATACTTCAGCTTTCTAAACACTAAAAACACCCAATTCTATCTCTTAAATCCTCCAAAATTCCACTTTTCAACCTAGGGTTTGTGAGTGTTCTTGCTTGATAAGTTGTTCTTCTTTCAAAGCAGCAACAAGGGGTTGACCTAGGGGACTTCAAGGCTGTTTTAATCACTAAAATACAGGGGTGAATCAAGGGTTTAACTCTCTAAATTGGTAAGGGACCTCTAACTTGTTCATGTTTGTTGTTTACTTGGTTAATTTTGGTTATAATCATTGTTGTAGTGTTACTATGTTGAATTTGCTAAATTCCAGTCATGGTGTGATGTTTATTAGACTGATATGAATATGGGTATGTGTTAATAAAGTGTGTTGATGTTCATATGAGCCTTGAAAATGTTGTAATTCGATAGTATACTTGAATTGGTGAAACCGGTAAGAAGTTAACCTAAACAAAATGTGTAACATGGCTGTGATTTAGGGTTTATGATTTGATATTGAATGATTTAAGATGGTTAAAGTGGTCATTATGTTGATTTGTGAATCTGGAACTCGAATTGATCCTTGGAGGATAACCGAAATACCAAAATTGTGAACGAATATGGAATAACGTGTGAATCTGAATTTGACTAACCGGATGTGCATATTCGAATACTAACTTTCAGGGGGTTTTGGTTGACTACCAATTGTCGTAGGACGGAGTGCAGTGATAGTTGGGTTGTGGCGACCCTAATCCAGCCTGTCTCCCTATTTCTGGCCAAAGTAGGGTTTACACCACGTAGATTGTTGGACAAGAGTGGTGTTGTCACATGGATGCCAAGTTTGTAGGGACTTGGGACATGTTGACTTGTTCCGCAGAATATTTGATATATAAATTATATGATTATGATGATCTAATATGAACTTCAAAGCAGAATAGTGTATAAGGGGAGGTGGTTAGTCGGAAGTGTACCTCGGCTATTATATCCTGATATATATGATCCCTACTTGTTTAATATGTGATATGAACTGTTGTTAGCTCATTACTTTGTAGGTTGGTCATTATTTCCAACTGGTATAGGACAGTTGGCAATCGTGATCCTTCTTACGCTGGTAATGGGACTTAGTTGATTATTGATTATACTAATTACATCTAACTTACTTGGTTATAACTTATGCTGATTACATGCTCCTATGTGTTAGCATCCTATTACTGTTGCATGCATGCATAATATGCATAAGTTTAGTGAAATCTTACTGGGTCATAGGTGACTCACCCTTTCATTATTGTTTTCCTTAGATCGGAGCGAGGCGAAGGGTTCACGTGCGTGAGATTGTGCAGCTCGTCGCGAGATTAGAAGGTGGTTATTCTTTTGGGGTAGACTTTATTGTGTATACGTTAAACAGAGGTTGTTATGCTGTCTAGAGTTCAAACACTGTTTTGTTGTATTGTATATAAAGGCTGGATGCCTTCTATGTTGGTCTGTATATCGGTAGGATGAGTTGTGAAGACTAAGTTGTATATTTTCAGTTTATGAGGTTGGATGGCTTATCGTCATACTTTTATTTCCGCTGTTATATTGTTTATCAGGTGGTTATTTTGATTATATTTAGCTGGGTCATGCCTGAATTTAGGCTATGTGTGGTAGTTTGAATTGGGGTGTGACATAGGGATTCTCACTCAATCTCTGCATTGGAAGTATTATAACTCATAATTTCTATTTTTATATTATTATGGAATATTTTCTTGGAGTCTTTGTTTGTGATTTCTCTTACAACATGAGTTAAATCTTTATAGCTATTATTGTGATGAATCTTCAATTGTGAAGCATGCTCTAGTGATTTCCCTCTCCCAATTTCATTATAATCTTATGCTACGGTTACAAATTTGCTTTGCTTAATGCTTTTGATTAATTAGTCACAAATTAAATGATAATCCCTCCGTCCCGGAAAAATATTCCTAGCTAATAAAGCACAGAAATTAAGAAACATAATTAATGATGTGCTATAAAATGTGTTCTGACGATAATACCCATGAACATTAATTGAGTTCAACTATTCTAAATAATTGAGTTTCCTTAAGATGTATTATATTAAATGAAGCTTTTAAGGGTATATTAGAAAGAATGGTAGAGAATGGGTAGATTAATAGGCTTTAGGAACATTAGTTGGAACATCCAAAAATAGAAAGTATAAACATTTATCCGGGACAGAGGGAGTATTAGATTTGTCTTGTGTGAGCGAGAGATACCCTAACATTTTAGACCTAGCAAATTAGTTGTTGGTGTTTTGTAGCATAGAGATATAGAACAAAACCCAATAGTCCCTTTTGAGAACTTGTGTTTATTGCAATTTACACACCCTATCTACGTTGCAAGAGCCCGTAGATAGGTGGGTAAGTTAGGGTTACTATGAGTTATGAGAGCCTGTAGTGACTAGCTTTGTGTTCTCGACTATGTAGTGAATTGTATGAAATTAGGGAGAGAAGAACAATTGAGCATATGGATAATTGGAGTGCAATTACAATCCTAGACTTGTTACCCTTAATAAATCACTTCTACACTTGTGTGTAATTGGTAATTTTTTATATTTACTTATTTTCATTTACTTTAATTTTAGTAATCAACACTCAACTATGATTGTTTAGATAAAGTCAATAAATTCCCAATTTTAGTACTTAGAAAAATAGATGCCAAATTCGTCCATGTAGGATTGATACTTATGCTTACGCACTATATTACTTGTGGACGACTGGGTACTCTTACCCTTAGCATTTTGCGCCCAACTCTTCAGCAAGGCTTACAAGGGAAGCTTCGGCAGATCTTATAAAAAAAGCTTCAAGAGGCTTACACGGGAAGTTTTATGAGTCTCGTGGCGAAAGCTCCATCAAAGCTTACTAGAAAAGCTTGATGAAGTTTACTAAGGAAGCCATCGCTGCTCTACTATAAATAGTTGGCTCATGTTTTCATTTTGGTGAACCTTAGAAGTTTCTAAAATACCACTCTTTCCCTTGTACTCTTCCCTTCAGCTTGTATCACACACTACTCCCTGAAATAAAATTATCTACTTCCTTTACACCTTTACTTGCTTTCTTGTATATTTTCCATAGTACGTTATTACCACGACTTCGTTCCAGCATCCCCATCCCAAGTAATAGTAGTTGAAGTAAGTATGGTATAGATGTCATGGGCCTTGGAGATACCATTAAGAAAGGAAATTATAATGCGTTAAAGTAAGATCAGACTAAGGCAATGATTTTTCGCTAACACCACATCTATGAAGAGCTAAAGGCGGAGTGCCTCACCATAAAAGATGCACTCATTTTTTTAGAAAATTCAAAAGAAAGGTACGACCATCAAATAAATTGTTATTATCCTAAAAGCACATTATGAATGGATTTATTTATACTTACAAAATTTAAAAATCATAAGTGAATACAATTTTGCGATGTTTAAAATTACCTCATAGCTAACATTATATGGAGAAAATATAACTGATTATGATATGTTAGAGAAAACATTATTCACTTTTCATGCCTCAAATATGCTTGTGCAGCAGTAATATCTAGAGAAAGGTTGTAGGTCCACTTGAGGCAAATAATAAGGCTAGAGGGGGTGAATAGTCTTATAAAATCTTTTTGATAAGTTTTAAAATCTTTTAAAACTTTGGCAGCGGAATAACGATTTTAAAGAAATCAGTCAACTAATGAATAAAAGTGATCAGTTGATAACTAAGCTTATGAACAGTTTGATAAAAAGACTGAAGTTATGTAACAAAGGCTGACTAAAGCTTTAAGCGTTTCACTGTATGAAAACTGCTACATCCACTACCAAGTTGGTCAAGCTTGGATTTTAAAGTGCACTAATATTAATAATATCTAAATGATCACTAACGGATCAGTGTACAATAAGGACTAGTGAGATATAGAGATTGAATTTTTAAGGAAACAAAACAATCTCATGTGTTACAATCAGATCTCTCAATAACTAAGTAGTTGGGAGAGATTCAATACAAAAATTGAACTTTAAAGACAAGTACAAAGAATGAAATAAGAAAATAATGATCTAAGTAAATGCACTTTAATGGAGAAGCTTCAGAGAATTCTTGAAGTGTTATGAATGTTTGAGCTCTTAAATGCCTCTTATAATCTGGTTGGTTCTTCTTCTTCAATAATGCTCTTTCGGCTTTAAATAGGCAGAGCTAGAAAAGTTGTCGTTGGACTCATTAAATGATATTTGACTTTGCATTAAATGTGCTGATGAAAAGCATGTTAAACCTGGTGAACAACTATTCCTCGAGCTTTGTGCTATCACAGAAGAGGTAGGTTGAAACCTATCAATTCATTCTGAAATAAAACAAAAAGCTAGGAATGGAAAGAGTGTTAGGGTACTCATTAAATGTAAAATAAAAAGCATGTTTGAAAACAAGACACACTAAGTACTGACACAAATTTAAAATAACTACAGAAGCTTATCAAGGAAGCTTCCGTTGAAGATCAGTAGACTTATGTGAGAGATAAGTCAAAGACAATTATTAGTCTACTCTACTGTTCTTCTGCCATTTTATCAGTGACTAACTTAGAAAATATTTGTTAGGTCCCAATAGGCTCAAATAGGCTAGAAGGGGGGGTTGAATAGCCTATGTTCAATTTTAAAAACATTTAATAAAATTACTTCACAAAGAAACAAAAGTGTTTAGAAAATAGTTTGTAGCGAAAAACTGTGAAGTATAGGACAAGTCAGAATGACTGATTTTGTAAAGTCAAGACATCGTTCTTTAGTGAATGTTGAAATCTGGAAATATCAAAGTAAAGAATAAAAACAAGTGCAGGAAATAAATGAACAGGTATTTGAAGTGGTTCACACTATGAATAAGTGCTACGTCTACTACCAAAGTGGTCAACTTTGGATTTAAAAATGTGCACTATATTTTTACTAGAATCAATTACAATGATCACTAATGGATCATGTACAAAAGTATTTTGATCAAGTGTTTATGGTGAGAGTAAAGATTGAAAAAACTTCACTCTCGTGTGCCTTGAAAGCAAAAGATTACAATCAATGAAGAGCAATAAAGACTAGAAGTCTAAGTTCGGCGCTCTTTAAAGAATAATTGAAAGAATTTAGCTTTGAAGCTCTTAAATGCACTTAGAGTGTTGAAGATGAAGATTTGCAGAATTGTCAAGTTGTTGGTCTGTCTTCAATGCTTCAAGAAGTCTTCAATTTATGCCCAGAGAATTCCTTGGAGCCGTTGGGAGATTCAAACTTTGGAGATGTTTGAATTGGGTGCATTTAATGCAAAGAGACTTGTGTTAAATGCCCTAAGCCTGTTGTCAAAGTCTGAGTCGGCGTTTTGCTCAATCCAAGCTGTCTTGTACTGTGCCTACAGACTTGTCAAAAATAGGTAGACAAGTACTGCCTGCAGAATGTCCTTTTCTGAGATGAATGCCTAAAATGGAATGGTCCAATAAATGAACCAACACGTTAACGTTACACAAAAGTCAAAGATGTACTTTGCTGGTAGCTAAGGCATTTCTTCGGACAAATCTTGATCAGTCGATCTTTAGGTCTTCATACATTGCTGATGAAGCTTGGCTGGAACGTTCTTGACTGATAGCTTATTGGACACTACTGCTGGAGATGGCTGATAAACAACAGCCATCTTCTGAAGAACTTAACTAAATATAAGATATGCAATCCTAAGCTATTACAAGCGTGTTGTCTAAGGATAATTTGTCACCCTACCAGACACGTAGGACCAGTAGGCACTTGTACCAAAGACTTAGTTTATGGATACAAGCAAATCTAGATAATATATAACAATATTTAAGTTTTTATTAGTCACTATTCATTGGTGAATCAGGTGACTGACATACATAAATACATACAGCCAACCAGCCAACAAGGAATGGCTGATAATCAGTTTGACTGAAGTATATCAGTCATCAGCCAACTAGGAATGGCTAGTCATTTGATCAGCTATCTTTGGTTAAAAGGATGGCTGGTCACTTAATTAGTTAACATCAATAAAAATGGCTTGGCTGAGCAAAGTGATTCCAAAAGATAGAATGGTCTTAAGTAAATTATGGGAAGGACCAACAAAGGTTTTAAAAGGTACTCTGAATTCTCTTGCCTTCTTGTAGTTGAGCAAAACAACGAGATCTTATTGAAAAATTATGAAGCTCGCTCAACTGATTCCACTCCATTCCATGATATGCTTTTCTTTAGTGTGTTTTTCTGACTTCAGTTTTCTTCTCATGTCTTGTTCTGTTTCATTGTACGTTGTTTATAATTAAACTTTTACTTGTAAATATATGTGTTTTCTTACACTTTATTTGTCTTGTTTTTCTTGACGAAAATATGGCTATTTCTCAAATCAATGATGATGATACATGCATCAATATACATAATATTAAAAGTTAGAAAATATTTTCACATTTGATAGTGAATGATGCTAATGTTAGTATAATATGTGGTAGTATAAAGATAATCGAGCCTACGAAAAGCTAACATAGTACTACCTGAAAGAAAAAAACTTATTATAAAAAATTCATTACTCTCAACTAAGTCTTAAAGAAATTTGTTAAGCTTCAAAGATATTCGTTATGACGAATAACTTTGAAGCTTAACAACTATCATATTGAGACAGTAAATGAAGGAGATATGGAATATCTATGCATTACAAAGATTGTGTCAGGTAACAAACGTGTAGTAGAAAAGTTATCTGCATTTTTGTCCGATTGTACTATACAAAGATTAGCACAATTGAAGTACATGCACTAGTCTAAAATGCTTTACTGTTTGGCATGATCGGTTGGGGCGTCTTGGGTCAAATATGATACGAGAGTTGTTGAAAATTCACATGACATCCATTGAAAAAACAAAGGACATATTTCAACCTCGAGAGGATAATGTAGATCTTCTTGGTCTGGAAGTACCATATCTTAGTGCAATAGGTGCACTAACATACCTGGCTAATAATAAAAGGCCGACATAGCATTCTTTGTCAATCTACTGGCAAGATATTGCTCCAATCCAACCCGAAGACATTGGAGTGAAATTAAGCATATACTTCGTTATCTTCGAGGAACAACTAGTGTAGGCTTATTTTATCTATATAATTCTTGATCACAACTTATTAGCTATACAGATGCAGGGTATTACTTAAAACCTTTTCAAGTTTTACTTCCTGAAATAGCAACTTTGTCAGCAAAGTTGTAAGCAACGGATTATAAATGGTAAGTGATGGTTTGCAAGTGTGTTGATGAGCTACAAAGCTTTCAGCAATCTTGACTGTATGATGTTGGACAAGTATAAATCAAAATATAGTAAGGATAAACAGATACTTGAAGTAAATGAAATGCGATTTGAAGTGGTTTATACTATGCATTACTGCTACGTCCACTATCAAAGTGGTCAACCATGGATTTTAAAAATGTGCACTATGTTTGCCACTAAGACCTATTATAAAGATCATTAATAGATCGTGTACAAAAATATTTGACCAAGTATTTAATGGTGGGAGAATAGTCTGATGGACAGAGTAATTCTCTCGTGTGCTTGAACAGACTAAATGATTACAACTTATGAAGAGAAGTAAAGAATATAATCTAAGTGATTTGCTCTTCAAAGTGTTGAATGCTAAGTCAATTGTTGCAGCTCTCTTAAATGCACTTACAAATTTGATGTTCATGAGTAGTTGTTGAAGCAAGAGTTCCTTCAATGCTTCAAGTGCTTCTATTTATATTTGAAGATCTTGGATAGCTGTTGAAGATGATCATCAGCCTTAAGGAGATTCAAATCTGGATGCATTTAATGAAATTTGCAGACATTAAATGCATAGAGCTGTTGAGGATCAATTTGACTAGCTTGAGCTGTCTTCAATAGTTGACTATAACCGGCATTGCGAACTTTGCTAAAAACGGCTAAGCAAAGTGCTGTTATAGAATGTCCTTTTCTGAAACATACCTAGAAATGGAAAGGTTCAATAAATGAATCCACGTGATATTGTCAGCAATAACATTACTGAGCAACATTGCCGATTTTCTAAGTACATCGTGTTATTGAAGCTTGACCAGCATTTCTTGAATCTTCAAGCTCTGCTGATGAACATTACTGATGCCGTAGAACATTCAAAGTTCTGTCACAAGGCTAAGTTTAAACAAAAGTTGCCACACCATTCGACACGCAGGCCTCAAGGTCACTTATATACTAATTGAGCTCTTCCTTTATATCCGACCCGACTTTCGGGTGCCATTGATCTGCCGACGTGCAAGGTCAAATCTAATAGTATAGATCCAAGCTCTCTTCCTTCATTGGTCCACAGTGCAAAGGAGAGTGCCTTGATATAGTTACTTAAGGGTCATGGATACAAACAAATCAAACTATATCTAACATTTCTCTCCGTAATTAGTGTACTTGACATAAATGGATCTATCACAATGTAAAATAAAAAATTTAAAAATAAATATTGGTAAATGTACGCACACAATTAATGTGTATGGCTATCCTACGAAAAAAAAGAAAATAAAAAAAAGTGTATCGTTGTCACTTTTATATTTGACGAACGCTTGGTGAATATGATTTTAGGAACGTCTGGGTTTGACTTCAGATAACAATATTAAAGGAAGAGCCGTCACTGTCAATCAAATAAAATTCATAAGTTAAAAACATCAATGGATAGAAAATCAATAAAATCAAGTGTGACCCACATGTCTATCTATTTTACCATATTGCCTTTTGACTGTAGATTTTTTTTTTGAATAACGGCATCACCGAGATCGTCTCTGTTTTCAAGATTGCTGTTAGGCGGATTATTACTTGAGATGACACACTTGAATTGTGATGAAATTTCATGCTTCAAAAATAACTAGTAAGCTCCATAATATAATAATAAAATCATAATCCACCCTAAAAAGAACCATAAGTAGAGCTTCTTAGTTACTCCCTCCGTTCCAGGCAAAGAGTCCACTTTTCTTTTTTAAAAGTCAACGTGTGATTAAATCAAATCAAAATTTTACACACTTCACTTATGCTTTAAGAAATAAAATTTTATTAATTAAAACTATTTTAAGAATACTATGGATTGCAACTTTCAAAACTTTGTAAAAATTACTAAATTTATGTTAAATATAGGTCAAACTTCAACTAAGTTGACCAAAAAAAGTTAAAACTAGACTCTTTACCTGGAACGGAGGGAGTATATTTTACAATTACGATTTCGTATCAAATTTGACCAATTTACCTACAAAACTAGCCGTGAAACTTATGGATTAACGGATGGGGACCCTGTGAGACAAGTCCAAAAAAGAGAGGGAGTAGTGGTATATTAGGCTTAATTAGTGAGGATAAAAATGGAATTAAGCCCAAAATTGATGACAAATCTTAGATTTTTGCTATAGAAGTCCCTGTATTTCTATTAAGTGACAAAAGAGCCCGGGAGCAGTGTGATTCCTTTTAGCATTCGGAATAACAGCCCTCCCTGACCCCAAAAGGAGTCGCTACCGCCTTCATCGAAGAGTTGTTCGCGGTCACAGTTCCTCGCCGACAATAGAAGAAGATCCAGACAGAGAGAGAGAGAGAGGGAGGGAGGGAGGCTGATTGAGTTGATATATATATATATATATATATATATATATATTTAGAGAGCGAGAGTGAGAGAGAGCGAGAGAGCGATGGCTGCGGCGGCGTATGGACATCTGAATTTGGATGAGTCACCATCATGGGGGTCGCGAAGCGTAGACTGCTTCGAGAAACTTGAACAAATTGGCGAAGGCACTTACGGGTAATTTTGCACTAAACTCTCTTGTTCGTCTATTTGTCATTCTAAATTGCCCTAAAACTGTTGTCTTTCTTATTGATTATATAAAGTTTTGTGCCAAATTTAAGTCTTTATTTGCATTACTTTATCTGAATTTCGCGCTGTATAAATACATAGAATTAGGGCTATACTAATGCTCCCCAAAGTTGTTGTCTTTTCCCTCTTTTTGAGAAACTGAACCCGAAACCTAGCAGCTAACCACTCTCTGGCTTGTTCGAGGCGAGTTTTGGGTTACTTTTGCACACTCCTTTATTGGTTATATGTAAAACATAGTAAATTATAGTTTTGATTGAAAAAGTTTTAAGTAAGCTTTTGTATGATACTTGAGGTGAAATGTAGCGTAAGCACAACTGAGTAGATTGTAATGATAGGATATGGAGATCTAGAGTATGCTTCTCAGAAGACTGCATTAAGATAAAAGAGAGATACAAGAGGATAGATGAGGCGTCTATTAAAAAATGTGCACTTGGAATAACAAAAAGAACCGAAAGACCAGAAAGGGTCAAAAAAATATAAAAGACAGAGCCTTCCAGTTGCGCTCCTGCTGCATAATTATTATGGCATTCTAATACAAATATGATGGTTATTATTATTGTTATTATTTTTACGCATGATCTGTGGTTTATCTCAAATGATGAAGAAACATTGCTAAATCTTGGGTTGCAATGCCGTCCCTTTCTGTAAAAACTCTAATATATAATCTTGTATAATATTCTAAAGTCAAACTAGGAGTGACATCTATGGTGTAGCTAAGGTATGTAAATGTCTAAATGCAAAAGAATAAGATAGATGAAAAAACAGACTACTCTGTTGACTAAAACACCCTCTACAAACACTGAAACATGCTCTCACGCAATCATGACCAAAGGAGTTTATAAGGTAGAACTCAATGCATCTCCACACTCAAGGAGGTGTTTATAGGGTTTGGTCACTTTTAAGATGGAGTAGCAACCTGATTACAATTCATATTTTTTACACTAAGGAAGATTTAGTTTGGACTAAGCCCGTCAAGCTTGCAATTGCATCACTGGCCCAACTTAAAAGGGGGCATAACTCTCTCGTATTTAAGTTCAGAATTTTTCAGATTTGTGTCTGTTTTGATGCCATGTAGTTTAATGTGAATTTGGTTTCACTCGAAATTTGCGATTCTTTGTCCCCGAGTAAGTGTGAATACTCGTTGCACAATGTCCATTTAAGACATTACTTGGTACTCCAATATGATATACCCGATTATTCAACATCTTAATGCTTACTCCAGATATCTATACTGTTATCATGATCTCTTTAGGGGTGCCAACATCACATATCACCTCAAGTATCATTACAACTTTGCAAAGCCTAAAGTTTACCGTTTTCTGTAATACTAGTTTTCTTATGTTTTGCCAATAACTAACTCAGCCATAAATCTTGTAATGTCAGAACTCGTTTTATAATCATTATTCTCCTTAAATAATATCCGCATCCAAATTCAACATTAAGAACACTTTCAAGCAAGTAACCTGCTACAAGAAAATGCTCTAAGCCGCTCCTGCGAATGTTTTTTGGGCAATCTGAAAGACTGAAACAAAGGGAAACACAAGGCTTTTGAGAATGAGGAGATGTCTATACATAGGTTATCGGCATCCTTGTTTCACACTTTGTTTTTTTGGTGCATGGAGTCGGTGCCGTCTTCGGTTAATTCTTTTGTAGAGTTTTTGAACAGCTTTTTTGTTGGTTAGGCAATTTTGGTTGAGTATACTCTCTAGTGTACACGGGCTACATCACCTGATTTGGCGCTTGTTGTTAATTCTATATCTGTTTAATTATAAAAAAAAAAGAAAAACGAAAAAGAAAATGCTATACAAAGCAGAAGTTGATTGGAATTGTGTTTCGTTGATGCTAGTTATGTTGTGAGAATACAAAAATTTGATAGTAACTCTAAGGTGTGTTTATTATTGCTATAAAAAATGCTATACAAAGTATTGGTTTCTGCAATACTTAGACGTTAGTGAAGACGGAAACGTTTTAATGTCCAAAAACTATCAAAGGAGGCTCTTCCTAGAGTTTTAGTTGTCTGAAATTCAATCTAAACAACTGGGTGCAACATAACATAGTCTCCAAGCTTCCAGGCAGGGTACAAAGAGGTATTCAGTCATGGTCTCTCTCTGATTCCCACACATTATACACATGTTCGGGGAGATAACTATATAAGGCCTGCATCTCTGTCTCCTATTATTGGTATTTGACTGGTTAAGCGCAAGAGACCAAGCAGAAACCTTTGATTTATGGTGGAACATAGATTTTCAAATACAGGAGGTCGTGGTGATAAAAAAACGTGCATGGGAATGAACTATAGATTTCAAAAGGCCTAGCAAAAAATTTACCGCTAGGACTCAAAGGAACCAGTTAAGACATCAGAAATCATGAAAGCAAATTCATTCGCAGAAGTCTGCTGCATCGAGATTAACAGCATCGAAGATGACGAGATCTGCCTTTCCATCTCTCCGTCACCATTATTCGCTGATGGATCCATGGGTGACGAATTTGTGATTGATGAATTGACAAGAGAAGAACACGAGATCTGGTGTGATCTCTCTCTTCTCTCGGATCAAACAATGTTAAGTTGCACCTAGTTCCAAAGCCCCATGACTGATCCAGTCACACATCCCCGAGTGCCTTAGGGGGTTTCTACTGCCTAAGCGCGACGCTGGCACTGCTTTTTCTTTGTCGGACAGTCGGAGCTCTGTCTCACACGCCGCATGGTGAATTTTGCTGGAAGGCGATCGTGTTGGATTCGTTGGTTTTCTCCCTCTAACCTTCGGTAGGGCCAAGTTATGTTTAGTTGCTGCTGACGTGCTGCTTCCCGTTGTCTGGTCATGGGTTTGGATCTGCGGGGCTGGAGTTGGTCATGTCCTATGTGGTGGTTGTGGTGGGGTTTGTTGTGTTGGTTGTCTGGGTTTCTTACAAGGATATAGGCCGTTAATTCGGCCAATGTAGGTAGGTCGATTGGTCCGCTCCAATGTTTTCTTTGTAAGTAGATGTTGGGCAGCTCTCTAGGATTAACTTGTGGTGGGTGAGGTGGCCCATATGTGTCTGTTTTGTGGCGGTGAGAGACTTTTGGCTGCGAGTCTTAGGTGTAGATCAGCCTTCTTATATTGTAATTGTTTCTAGTTTGTTGTCTTTTCTTTAATGTCTTCTTGTGTCTGTTTTTAGTGTCTTGGTGTTGGTATGAGAGTGTCAGTGTCGTCAGGGAATAGGTATGGCCAATGTCGGCTCTTGTGGGGTTTGCCCCTTTGTTGGTGGATGGTGGATTTCTTATCCACATTTGCCTTTTCTTCCTATCTGTAATATTTTTTTTCCTATAAAAAAATGTTAAAAATAACAAAATTATTAAGAAATGTGACCAAATCCTCGAAATTTTGGTCATTAAGGATCCAAAATAAGACCAAATTGCCAGAGACTGCCCCCCCCAAGAAGAAAACTAGGGATAGTAGCCTTATGGAGAGAAGAAGGTCTAATTAACTGAGGAAAGGTAATTGACGTATGGCAGCCTCAACCAGTGATCCTCCCAAAATCACACCCCTTGTTAGATCCCAACAATAAGAACATGAGGGCGAAAAAGATGAAGAGATTGATGGATAAATTCCCGGGACTTGCATAAGTTATAGGAAAACTTATATCAGCATCCTATGAGGTCCTTTGAACCCCAAATTTGCTCCTTATGCTGATTTGAAGACTCAGAAACGTAAACATATAAATCCTGGGGCCAAAAGAATATGTTGTTTTCTGTTAAAGGGCTAATATTGGTTGTTGGAAAGGTACGGGGCCCAGCCCGCCTTGCCCTTCTATTGGCTTTACTCGTGTACCAAGCTAGGTGGTGCATCGGATAAACAGCAATAAAAACACAGCAATATAAGAGAGAAAACTTGGCAAAATTGGACTGATTTTTAAATAAACAAGCAGCAAAAGCAAAGGAACAAGAGAAGCCGTCACTGGCTGTTCTCTCTGAGATAATTTTCAAAATAAAACTCCAAACTTGAGTCTAAAACCCTAATACAGTCATTGTTATAACCCCTAAGTAAACCTATGACCTAACATACAGAAATACCCCCTAACTTGTCTGAAAAGTTCCCTAAACAACCTCGAACTGATTAGCTACCATAAGAAGCCCTAAAAACACAAAAGCCTAGATTAATGACTACAAAAACTTTAAACTAAATACAATTTTAATGCTAGACCCATTTTATTAAATATTTCTCATTTTTCCGCTGCATCAACTCCCTCCAGCTGGGTAGAACTTGGCTCCAGACGAGTTTTATTTTAGCTAGTTTTCCATGATCAGTCTGCAACTAATCCTTTCGATCCCTTCTTTTGTCTTCAGGATCAAGGTAGCAGTTAATAACATTAAATTCCTGATTGGTTGTGCAATTTGAACTTGTACTTGAGGCTTGTTTCCTGTAGATAGGCCAAAGAAACAATACATAACAGAGCATGTATCATAATAAGCTGTCCACGAAGCCATCCTTACCGATGACAATATGCGAGGTCGTCACAAGATATATATCAGTTGGTGTTTCATGTGCAAGAGCAGTGGGGAAAATGTTAATCATTTGCTGCTGCACTGCCCGGTGGCGAGAGAGTTATGGGATTTTCTTCTGCAGCTTTTTAACCTTTCGTGGGTGATGCCGAGGTCGATTAAAGAGCTGTTTTTGAGTTGGTCTTTGTTCAAGCGAAAGAGGAGGAATGTTATTATGGAGGCAGCTCCATTGGGTGTTTGTTGGACGATTTGGAGGGAGAGGAATTGAAGGGCTTTCGATAATGAGAAAGGGCATCATGTTCTTGAAGAAATCCTTGATCAGTATGCTGCTCTTTTGGTGCTCTAGGACTGAGATCCCTGCACATCTCTTAGATAATTCTTTTGTGGAATTTGTGAAACTTTTCCTTATAGCTCTTTTGGTAGAGTATACTTCTAGTATACACAGGACGCGTCACCTTTTTTGACGCTCGTTAATATATTGATTTACTTATCAAAATTTTTTTCCCAATGCCTAGACCTAAGATATTGGCGCTCCATAAATTCTTTCCAAACCAGATCATGATTCTCCTCGTTACAACACAAGCCGAAGTTTTTAACAGCCACCCACATAACCCACATAATACTGGTTCATTTACATATTTTATGTCTGAGACATCAAGAATGCCCAAATTTTCTATCTTTGAACTTCTATTGAACACTTCTTAGGCTTTGCAATTAATTCTCTGTTGTTGACCTTTAATTTCGAATGATGAACTGTGTGGACTTCCATCAAATACCTGTTTGGCACCAAGGTGTTCAACGTCTTCCTCCAAAAGTTGAGAATGTTTTAAATCCTCTATATAATCTTCATCTAGGTAATCGTCGCAGATAGGCGTAGAACGTCAAGCAACCGCATCTTCATGGTGTCCTAAAAATCAGCACCGAGGGGGAAAGCCTTGGATTTCTTGAAAGAGTCAAATTACCTTCTAACTTGAAAGCTTCATCAAACCCATTATTTTCCTCCCAGCGATTGTCATCTGCATGTTATTACTTAGGGTTTGGGTTTTCATGCTTTGTGCATGTAACTATGTGAATCTTTCTCACCAAAGTCTTTTTCCGGCAGATCTTTAGTATGCAGCGGTCATTTTTGTCCTGGCATATTACTGTTACCAGGTTGCTCCCTTTGCAAGTTCTGCATCTCTTGCTTTAGAGCAGCCACTTGATTGGATAATTCCAGAGAAGCTCGTTTCTCTGCTTCTCTGTTAAATGTCCCCCTCTCACCATCTGTTCTGTGACTGAGTGTTTCCAGGAAATTGAAACAAGCTCTGATACCAAAAATGATGCAGCAGTAGCCGTAAAGCACAACAAGATGAGAAAACTAAGCAAAACTGGACTGATCATTCAACGACAAGCAGCAAAAGATAGGGAAAAAGAGAAGCCTCACTGGCTGTTCTCTTGTGAGATAATTCTCATAAAAAAAAAAGAAGAAAAAAAAAAGACCTCTAAAACCCTAATCTCGTCACTCTTATAACCCCAAGTAAACCTATGACATAACTTACAGAGATAGCCACTAACTTGTCTAAAAAATTCCAAAAACAACCCCTAACTAATTAGCTACCATAAGAAGCCCTAAAAACGCAAAAACCTAGCTTTAATGGCTCCAACTGTAAACTAAATATGGAGTACGATTTAATGCTAGACCCATTTTATTAAATATTGATCGTTTGTCACTGCATCACTATGTCTATAATTCTACACTTCCTTTTCCGTTCTTGATAGACTTCTGTACATCAGGCAAGTTTTAGATCTTCAAGTTCTGTGAATGTGGATGGTTGTGGAATATGGATTATTCTTTTATTGACTAATTTTTTCATTGGTTTGTGTGTTGGATTTCTTCTTTTCTCTCAGTCAAGTTTACATGGCGAGAGAAATAAAAACAGGGGAAATTGTTGCTTTAAAGAAGATTCGCATGGACAATGAAAAAGAAGGGGTACTTTTCTTTTCCTTGGATACGTTGGTATTCTAGATGACAGTTTCTCAAGGACATGATTCGAATTATGTTGAAGGCCTGTTAATTGGCAGAATATGTGAAGATTACTTCCATTAAAAGTAGAATTTTACTGTCTTTGCAGTTTCCTATCACTGCCATTCGGGAAATTAAAATTCTAAAGAAGCTGCAGCATGAAAATGTTATTAAGTTGAAAGAGATTGTAACATCACCAGGTACTAGTTTCTGCCGATGCTACTTATCAATAAAAAGCTAGTTTCTGCTGATGCTAAAACTCCTATTTCCATGTAAGCTTCACACCGGTTTTAATATATTTTTTATACTTGGGATGGTTTTTATTTTCCTTATCAGGTCCTGAGGTGGATGAGCATGGAAAGTCAGGTAACTATATGTCTTTCATTCAATTTCTTTTAATGGTTGCTGTGTTTCATTCTCTATCCAGTAGTTTGAATTGTTACTGTTACTTTTTTCATGTATTTCTGTAGTATACTATTTGGATAAATGGGAGATTTCTGACATTGGTTATTATCTCTTTGAGAACACAGATGGTAATAAGTACAAGGGCAGTATTTACATGGTTTTCGAATACATGGACCATGACTTAACAGGCCTTGCTGATCGTCCTGGACAGAGATTTACAATTCCCCAGATCAAGGTATCATATTCCTGTATAGGTATAGAATGCAGTATCTGCTTTTTACTGGTCCAAGATGATTCATGATTCATCAACAAAATTTCTCTGCAGTGTTACATGAAGCAGTTGCTGACTGGGCTTCATTACTGTCATGTTAACCAAGTACTTCACAGAGATATAAAAGGTTTTTATAGGATTAAATTCCGTTATGCTTTATCTAAGTTTATTTTTCTGCAACCGGTGCTTAGTTTTGTACATGTTCTTGCAGGCTCTAATCTTCTCATTGATAATGAGGGAAATTTAAAGCTTGCAGATTTCGGGTTAGCGCGGTCATTCTCCAATGACCACAATGCAAATCTCACAAATCGTGTTATTACTCTGTGGTATAGGTAATATGCGTGTTCAAATAGATGTGTTAATTATCAGACCATGCTTGTTCACCTCCAAATTACCATGTTGGCATATATTGCCCACTTTATAATCACATGATTGAGGTTGATATGGTTTGAGCAGACCTCCAGAGTTGCTGCTTGGTGCTACAAAGTATGGTCCATCTGTTGACATGTGGTCAGTTGGTTGCATCTTTGCTGAGCTCTTGCAAGGGAAACCCATCTTACCCGGAAAGAATGAGGTTAGGCTTGTGCCTCAAGTTTTGTCCTTCCTTATGCTGAAACTTTAGAGTGTTCTCTTTCTATTTTTTCTGTTTATTTGCATTGTCTGATTTGTTTGCTATATTACTTTCATCTAGTGGTGCTGCATCGTGATTTCCCTTGGTAATGGATACATATTGTCACATGAAAATCTATTTTGGTTAGTGATGTCACCCCCAAGGGTTTGTTCAGTGGCAGAGCATTTGGGAATGGGTATACCCACAGGGTCGGATTTAGAGTCTGACGAATACTCAATGATGTTTAGTACAGTGAAGAATACTCTATAACCATTACCTTTTTTTTTTTTTGATAAAACTGATTGACTACCATAACTGGGCATTATTTGATAGGTGGGATTTCTGGTGTTGCCATCAGTCTGAAATTAATGGCTGGGAGAGGTGTGAATGACCATGCATATTCTGTATAATGAATTCTCACGAAGAAAATTATGCTCTCTTGGATTAGTTGCTAATTACTTGATTGTGGAACTTGTATCTTTTTTTTTTAAAATTTTATTTTTAAATATGGTGATTGTAGATAAAGCTCAAGCCCGACTCGTAAGTCAGGCCGTACATTATTTAGAAGTCTATATGCTATCTTAATATCTAGTTATTAGGATTTTATTTCGTTATTAATCATATAGATGGTAATTTTTGATTGTTTCCATTTTTATTATTTTAGTATGGAGTTTTAGTTAAGATCATGGTTGAATTGGAGATAAAAGATGACAAACAGCACATTTTTTTCTTTGGGCATTCTGTTCCTTTTCTTTCGTTTGGACTATTATGGAAAATTTATCTTCCACTCTCCAATGACATTTTTGTAGTAGTATTTTCTTGCTTTGGACTGTGATACTGGAAAATGTAGAGTCAATCAAAAGGATTCATGTATTCACCAAGACTCTTGGAGAATACAAAAGGAATTTCTTGAAGACTACAAAGAGATCTAGCTTATTGGAGTTAATCAACTTAGGAGTAGTACTGTCAAGGGGGTCTGGCCCGCGGGCCATCAAAACGCCAAAATTGCCAGCCCAGCCCAACCCACCATGGGTTGTGGGCTAGGCGGACCAGCCCACCAATAAAAAAGGTCTGGGGATGAAAAGGCCTGTTTGGAAGCAGGAAAAAAAAAAAAAAGAACTTGTGTTGACACAATTTGTACTTTTATCTAATTTTATCCTTTGTAAATTTCTCAATAATTCATTGCAATTCATCAATACAAAGTTCTGCATTTCTGCTGAAGCGTTAGCAATGAAAATAGAACATTCATACCACTCAATTGAAGCAAGCAACAGGCCTGAATCAATTAATGAATCCATATAACAATGGCACGTTTTTTAGTTTCAGAGATGCACAGAGGTGAATATTGTGGTTAGAAGATATCTGGGGTTTCACTGTATCGATCAACAAAATCTCATCCTCTGACCTGACGAGGATAAAATCAAAAATCATTTCCCAACTTTATGCCTTTAACTTCACGGAGAGCACCTTTCATGCGTGGGTGAGGTATTGAAGTTTGAGTATGGTGATGAATTTTGGCTACTTCATACTTAATTGGATGACCATCTTTTTGTCACAGGCCATGCTTCTGGTAATTGAGTACCAGAGAGTCGTGTTTTCAAGAAACCTACGTAACCCCTTTTGGGCAAGCACTTTGCTTCTTAATTTGCATTACCCACACGTATACCAGCAATTTTCTTTTTTTCAGGAATTGTCAGCTAATGAATGAGAGGAACCTTGAACCATTACTCTTACCCAATCAAATTAATCCTTGAGTAGCTTCCTCATCTGATGTACTCAGACACTAGTGTTTAAATGTTACCTTATACTTAAAACATTTTTAAGGCCTGCTAACTCTTCGTGCTAAAAATAGTTGCTATGGTTAGAGGTGAATTTCCAACAAGTAACCAGTGATTGTACGTTTAATGAAGCTGAGTATCTATTTGGTCAATACACTGTAATGTACACTTATTCCCTTCTTTATTCCATAGCTCACATACTAAACTGTGCATGGCAGAAAATTAATATTTTGCTTCTATCTTTTCACAATTTGCTGTAGCCTGAGCAATTGAATAAGATATACGAGCTTTGTGGATCTCCTGATGAGATTAACTGGCCTGGAGTCTCCAGGATTCCCTGGTATAACAAGTTCAAGCCAACCAGGCCAATGAAGAGGAGACTTCGGGAGGTTTTCAGACAGTAAGTATAAACACTGTGTATTCAGATGAATGTTGGTATATTTGTCACTCTATTTAGTTCATGAAGCTTGAGTTTCATTCTCCTTACTTTACTTTGTAGTTTTAATAGCCATGCACTGGAGTTGCTGGAGAAAATGTTGACTCTTGATCCATCACAGGTAATTCTTTTTATCTGATAGAGTTCAAGTTGGCAATTGAAAAAGTAGTTAGTAGACTCCTTATTGTAGATTATTAGCTCCTTTTGAAGATTTTTGACCTGCTGTTCTCATCCTCCCTTAATTGTTAAACTGGAAGCCTAGGCCAGGGGCAAATATCATATCAATCTTAGAAACTTTGATAATGGTAACATAAAATGTTAATTGTGCTTTGACATGTGCCTAACAACATACAATACTGGAAACGTTGAGAAGTTGCTAATTGCTGATCATGGCAGTTTGCCTATCTGAGCACATCACGGCTCTTTATGTTGGATTAGATCTTGGGGAATGCTCCCTTGTTTGAATGTTCATTGGCTTAGACCTGCATTCTCTTTTGGCTAGAAATTATCTGCACATTCTATCCTACCACTACTACTTGAATGATCACATTTATAGTTTCCATCCTTGCTCCAACAACAACATATCTAAAATAAAAGCAGTGTTTTGCAATTATAGAGATTCTGTAGCATAAATCACAACAAACTTATGTTGTAGGCATATGTTTCAAGGATAATGGATTCATGGGTGAATTAGTACTTATTCCCCCCAATCTAAGTTAATGCTAAAAGTTCTCTTTTTTTACCAGTAGGTTCTGTGTAGTGGTATGGAGATATATTCTTCGTTTTGGAAATCAGTGTCGTAATGAGTAGTTTGTGTCTAGTGCAGAAGGGAGCTTACTGCTGGGTTTAGGAAAGTAAGATGGTAGACAACCCTGCCACCAATCTGGAGAAGGGAATTTCCCATGATAATATTGCAATTCATATTTTAAAAATGTTCGCTTGTTAGGTTCTGGAACAATAATTAACCACTACCTATGTTGCACGGATACGGATACGGGATACGAGGATACGGGTTTTTTGAAAAATATAGGATACGGGTACGGGGATAATATGTAAATATTAAAAATATAATGACCAAAATATAAATAAAAAAGTATTCATACCAAAATGTAAATATAACAAAATATAAGCACAAATACTAGTCTTGAGGGGTAGCAAATTAGCACATATACTAGTCTTAAAGATAATAATGTTATTCTTCGACATTATCTCCGACATCTTCACAAAAAGCAATTAAAGCATTTTCCAACTCCGGTTCATCTAATGTAAGATTCGCTATCTCGAGAAATCCAACATCCTTCATGCTTCCAAAGTCATCTCCACCAACATCCCACATCTTGGTCTTCTCAGCTTGGTATTCCGGATTGTTACGTGATAAAAGACGGAGATTGTTATACACAAAGACCAAATGCTCAGCACGTTTTGGAGTTAACTTGTTCTTTCTAAGTGAGTGAATAAAGGAATATGTGCTCCAATTTCTTTCACAACAAGAGGAGGAAGATGGTTGTCCAAGCACTTTCATAGCCATTTTCTGAAGCAGAGGTGCAGCATGACCATAAACTGCCCACCAACTTTGTGGCTCCATATAAGCCATCGCATCAATAGAGTCAGTGTCATTAAAATAACCTGCACTCATGGCAAACAAGGCATAATCATCAGTAGTAGCTTTACAGTCTTCACTTTGAAAAATCCTCTTAAAACACTTGTTTCTTTCAGAGGCAACTTCAAGATCCATATTAGGATGAACTCTTCCTTCTTCTTCAAGCCATTTCTTGCTATAGAACCTACATTAAAAATGGTTTTCATATCATATTCATAATTATAAGAATGCCATGGATCACATCATAAAATGGTTTTGATAATTAGTTGATTACCTCAGATTCAATGAATGTGCTAGACAATGGAGTGGAGTATTATTTTTGCCCCATCTTGCCACAAGAATGCCATGGATCACATCATAAAATGTAGATTCCTCATTTGCCAACAACCCCTCATGTTCATAGATAACCTTCACCTTCTCAATCATAGAATCCCACATCTCATAAACTAGATGAAGACAAGGTTTATCAGTATCACAAAACACGAAGCATGTCATAAATGGGGCCAGTAAAATCAATAATGTAACTTATCTTACTCCACCATCCATCATTCAACACCAAGTCATGGATTGTTGTTGCAGCTCTTCTATCATTCTCTTTATAGTTTGTCCACTCATCACTAAGCACCATATTTTCTAATGAGCGTCTAATAAGTTTAAACCTTTTAAGCATCACAATAATAGAAGCAAACCGAGTATCTGCCACTGCAAGCAACTTCAATGTGCTAAAGCGATTAAAAATAGCCAATCGCATCTGATGGTTCATCACAAATTTTTTACAAACAATCCATCATCATGCACAACTGTAATCCAACTACATTCATTGTACACCTCTTGGTTGCTATCGACATTCTTCGCTGCACATATATTTTTCAATGCAAGATTAAGAGTATGCACAACACAAGGAGTCCAATAAATGCCTGGAAACTTGCCTTCAATTATCTCTCCAGCTGCTTTGCAATTAGCAGCATTATCCGTGATTACTTGAACAACCTTATTGTCCCCAACCTCATTAATCACTTCTTCCAATTTTGCAGCTATAAAATGTTTATTTTTAACCATACCCGAACAATCAACTCCTTTGATAAACATAGGGCCACTGTCCGAGACAACCATGAAATTAATAATTGGCCTACGTTGAGGATCACTCCAACCATCTGACACAATAGTCACCCCTTTATCATTCCATTTGCTTTTTATTGGCTCTAACAATCTCTCCACATGTGTTTTCTCTTGCAACAAAAGTGTTGTCCTAAGCTTATTGTACCCAGGAGGAACATATCCACCCAAATTATTATTAGCTGCAAACGCATAAGACTGCACAAAATGTGGATTTTTAGCCAAGTTAAAAGGCAAACCCGAAGTATAAAACATCCTAGCAATTTCGGCATCCAACTGATTCCTGGTTTGTGTGTCAAAAGCTTTCTCAATAGCAGTCTTACTAGAGTCGCCTTTTCTTTTTTTTTGATGTGAATTTGGGAAAGTCAGTAGGGGGTAAAGAAGTGGAACTAAGGAGTGAAATTGTCTTAGGTTTTAGTAACTCTAATCTCTTTTCCGTTTCTTCATCAATCTTCTTCATTTGTATCAAATTGTCAATGGTCACACTTTTACAGGCCGCAACTCCTTTTCCACTAATCTTTAGTAGATGAGCGCTAACTTTGGTATAACTGTCAGCTTAACTCTTACTACAATAATTACATGTCCATTTTCTATTACCACTAATATTTACCCCTTTTCTATGTTTGATACATACTTCCATAAAGGGTTTTGGTCTTCATCAATTCCAGAATTTCCAGCGACAGAAGAAGTAACGCTACCGGAACCGGAGGATGTTATATTCAAAAGTTAACTGAAAATATAAAGTAAATATTTGAATTATAACAAAGACATAGACAAAGATATAGAAGATGTAAATGTTTTAAAAAAAAAACCAAAAATAAATGTTTCAAAATATAAACCTTCTGTCTAGTCACTAGTGTCTATGTTTGAAAATTAAAAATATAAAACTAAAAGTCTCAAAGCCAAAAGAAAGTCACAGTACACTACAGAGCAATATCCAAAAAAGGAAAAAATACACACAAAGAACTACACAGCAGTATCCAAAAAAGGAAAAAAAAAGAAAACACAAAGAACTACATTACATAGCAGTATCCAAAAAAAGAAAAAAAAAAACGCACAGAGAACTACACAGCAGTATCCAAAAAAGAAAAAAAAACACAGAGTCAAAGACAGAGGCGACGAAGAGTAGAAGACTTCGAACGAAAAAAGGACGAAGGTGTACCAACCTGGAAGCAGATCGAAGATGCTAGGGCCTAGGGTTCGAGAGAGGCTTCGATCGACGAAGGATCGACGACGGCTTTGATCGATGAAGGATCGACGGCGGTTTCGATCGATGAAGGATGACGGCGGGCTTCGATCGACGAAGGAAGCAGATGACAGCGATGGAGGCTAGGGTTTGTTTTCAGAAGGAATCGATCGTTTGTCGGCTAGGGATCGATCGTATAAAGGGTTCGTTTTTGGGTATACGTGTCCGGATTCGGGTTGACGTTTCGAGTTTTGGACACGCGTACCCGTGTCCCATGTCCAAACTTTTCAAAAATTCAAATTTGACCCCGGTACGTATTTCTTGCCGTATTCGGCGTATCCGAGCCGTATCCGTGTCCAACATGTATCCGACACGCCATACGCCATGGATGAGCCGTGTCCGTGCAACATAGACCACTACAGAAAATTTTCAAGAAGTCATCAACTACAGATTTTCTAGCCACAATCTATTAGTCCTTAGTTATTAGAGGAATAATTCTATCTATACTAAGACTCCATTTGGTATAGAAAATTGGTTTATTCCTTGTAGACAATGTTGACTTTTTTTTTGATAGATAAGTATGGTCCGTTGGTATGTGGATTGGAACCAAGGACCTCAAGGTTTTTGCCTTGAGTGCCCTTGCTATCTATGTTGCACGGACACGCCTTAGTCACGGGGTATCGCGTGTCGGATACGTGTCGGACACGGATACGCGGGATACGGCAAGAAATACGTGCCGGAGCCGAATTTGAATTTTCGAAGAGTTTAGACGTGGGACACGGGTACGCATGTCCAAAACCCGGAATGTCAACCTGAATTCGGACACGTATACCCGAAAATTGGATACGTATCACTTACCCTTTGTACGATCGATCCCTAGCCGACTTCAAAACGATCGATTGCTTCTCGAAACGAACCCTAGCCTCTGTTGTCATCAATCTGCTTCCTTCGTCGAAGCCGACGTCGATGTGCTTCTTTCGTCGAAGCCGCCGTCGATCTGCTTCCTTCGTCGAAGCCTCCGTGGATTTGCTTCCTTTGTCGAAGCCTATGTCGATTTGCAAAGTCTTCTTCACTTTGAACCCTAGCGTCTTCTCAGTCTAGGTTGGTACGCCTTCGTTTTTTTTTTCGAAGGCTTCATTGCCTCAGCCTCGACTATTTCTTCCTTTTTTCTTTTTCGGATGATAGATACTGTTCTGTGACATTTTTTTTTTCTTTTTTCTGCTCTGTGACTATTTCTTTTGGCTTTGAGTTTTAAATTTTCAATTTTCAAACATAGACACTAGACAGAAGGTATATATTTTGAAATATTTATTTTGGGTTTTTTTTTGGAAACATTTACACCGTCTATATCTTTGTCTATGTCTTTGTTATAATTCAAATATTTACTATATATTTTTAGTTAACTTTTGAATCTGACATCCTCCGGTTCCGGTAGCGTTACTTCTTCTGTCGCTGGAAATTCTGGAATTGATGAAGACCAAAACCCTTTATGGAAGTATGTATCAAACATAGAAAAATGGGTAAATATTGGTGGTAATAGGAAATGGACATGTATTTATTGTAGTATGAGTTACGCGGGCAGTTATACCAGAGTTAGAGCTCATCGACTAAAGATTAGTTGAAAAGGAGTTGCGGCTTGGAAAAGTGTGACCATTGACAATTTGATAGAAATGAAGATTGATGAAGAAACGGAAAAGAGATTAGAGTTACTAAAACCTAAGACAATTTCACTCCCTAGTTCCACTTCTTTATCGCCTACTGACTTTACCCAATTCACATCAAAAAAAAAACAAAGGCGACTCTAGTAAGACTGCTATTGAGAAAGCTTTTGACACACAAACCAGGAATCAGTTGGATGCCGAAATTGCTAGGATGTTTTATACTTCGGGTTTGCCTTTTAACTTGGCTAAAAATCCACATTTTGTGCTGTCTTATGCGTTTGCAGCTAATAATAATTTTGGTGGTTATGTTCCTCCTGGGTACAATAAGCTTAGGACAACACTTTTGTTGCAAGAGAAATAACACGTGGAGAGATTGTTAGAGCCAATAAAAAGCAAATGGAATGATAAAGGGGTGACTATTGTGTCAGATGGTTGGAGTGATCCTCAACGTAGGCCAATTATTAATTCCATGGTTGTCTCGAACGGTGGCCCTATGTTTATCAAAAGAGTTGATTGTTCATGTATTGTTAAAGATAAACATTTTATAGCTGCAAAATTGGAAGAAGTGATTAATGAGGTTGGGGACAACAAGGTTGTTCAAGTAATCATGGATAATGCTGCTAATTGCAAAGTAGCTGGAGAGATAATTGAAGGTAAGTTTCCAGCCATTTATTGGACTCCTTGTGTTGTGCATACTCTTAATCTTGCATTGAAAAATATATGTGCAGCGAAGAATGTCGATAGCAACCAAGAGGTGTACCATGAATGTAGTTGGATTACTGTTGTGCATGATGATGCATTGTTTGTAAAAAAATTTGTGATGAACCATCAGATGCGATTGGCTATTTTTAATCGCTTTAGCACATTGAAGTTGCTTGCAGTGGCAGATATTCGGTTTGCTTCTATTATTGTGATGCTTAAAATGTTTAAACTCATTAGACGCTCTTTAGAAAATATGGTGCTTAGTGATGAGTGGACAAACTATAAAGAGGATGATAGAAGAGCTGCAGCAACAATCCGTGACTTGGTGTTGAATGATGGATGGTGGAGTAAGATAAGTTACATTATTGATTTTACTGGCCCCATTTATGACATGCTTCGTGTTTTGTGAAACTGATAAACCTTGTCTTCATCTAGTTTATGAGATGTGGGATTCTATGATTGAGAAGGTGAAGAAGGTTATCTATGAGCATGAGGGGTTGTTGGCAAATGAGGAAACTGCATTTTATGATGTGATCCATGGCATTCTTGTGGCAAGATGGGGCAAAAATAATACTCCACTCCATTGTCTAGCACATTCATTGAATCTGAGATAATTAACTAATTATCAAAACCATATTATGATGTGATCCATGGCATTCTTATAGTTATGGATATGATATGAAAACCATTTTTAATGTAGGTTCTATAGTAAGAAATGGCTTGAAGAAAAAGGAAGAGTTCCTCCTAATATAGATTTTGAAGTTGCCTCAGAAAGAAACAAGTGTTTTAAGAGGATTTTTCAAAGTGAAGACTGTAAAGCTGCTACTGCTGATTATGCCTTGTTTGCCATGAGTGCAGGTTGTTTTAATGACACTGACTCTATTGATGTGATGGCTTATATGGAGCCACGAAGTTGGTGGGCAGTTTATGGTCATGCTGCACCTCTGCTTCAGAAAATGGCTATGAAAGTGCTTGGACAACCATCTTCCTCCTCTTGTTGTGAAAGAAATTGGAGCACATATTCCTTTATTCACTCACTTAGAAGGAACAAGTTAACTCCAAAACGTGCTGAGCATTTGGTCTTTGTGCATACAATCTCCGTCTTTTATCACGTAACAATCCGGAATACCAAGCTGAGAAGACCAAGATGTGGGATGTTGGTGGAGATGACTTTGGAAGCATGGAGGATGTTGGATTTCTCGAGATAGCGAATCTTACATTAGATGAACCGGAGTTGGAAAATGCTTTAATTGCTTTTTGTGAAGATGTCGAAGATACTGTCGAAGAATAACATTATTATTTTTAAGACTAGTATTTGTGCTAATTTGCTACCCCTCAAAGACTAGTATTTGTGCTTATATTTTGTTATATTTAGATTTTGGTCCGTATATATTTTTTATTTACATTTTGGTCCTCATATTTTTAATATTTACATATTACCCCGTACCCGTATCCTATATTTTTCAAAAAACCCGTATCCCCGTATCCCATATCCGTATCCGTGCAACTTAGCTTGCCATTTCTCCCACCCCTCGACTTTTAGAACTTACACTTAAGATTTAAACAAATTCTATGCTAAGTAACATCATAAGATGCACTTTGAGGGTATCCCAATGACGAGATCTGCTCCTATAAAGTGATTCCTAAATAAACAATCTGATTGGTCCCCACATCAGCACAGAGAAAAAAATAGGAAAATTTTAATTCGTTCTCTGTGCTGATGTGGACCAATCAGATTGTTTACTTTTGAAATTACTTTGAGGAACTGCTCTCCTCAATGGCCATTGACCCCTAGTTTTTAGGGAGAAAAGACTAGGATTCTTTGACTGACAAGTAACTTAGATCCTCACAGGGTAACTGCGGAGAGAATAGATATAGAAATGCCTTCAGGAAAGAAAAGTACAGAACTTTTCTCCCTTGGTACTATAACATAACTATCTTGAATGGATTAATCTCTTCTTTATTTCCTGATTGCCTGACAAAAGGAGAATCTTGTTGTTCTTGAATTTGCACTACCGATTTCAGAAAACTAATATTAGAAAAGCTGCATCTTTTGACCTTTTCCCCGGTTTTTAATTCCTCCCCTCCCTCCCTCTTCCGAACCTACTCAAGGCATACATCTCGTATGAAGTATCTATGTTCGTATGATTGTTGTCTGATAGTCACATCTATAGTATAAAATTTTAGAACTCTAGTTGGTTGTGTACCTTTTTTGGTTACAGATAATGTTCTGATTTGCTAATTAATTTTCTCCTGTCGCCTTCCTTTAATATCGATTTGTGTAGAGAATATCTGCCAAAGATGCGCTTGATGCAGAATACTTCTGGACTGATCCCTTGCCTTGCGATCCCAAAAGGTATGTCTTTCCTTTTTTGGATTTCATGATGTGCCTAAATTCATTACAGATGCTTTTCACAATTCTTACACCAACTAGGTTTTCAGAATATTAAGTTGCAGTGTAGTCCTCGATGCTATGATCTATGCTGTTTTTCTCGTAGAATTTCTCTATTGTATGTCAGTTTGGTTGAATAAAATCCTGTAGGCTTCTTTTTGCTTGGTATCCGACAGTGGTTTATTGTCTTCTGATCGCACAGTCTGCCAAAGTATGAAGCCTCACACGAGTTCCAGACAAAGAAAAAAAGACAACAGCAGCGGCAAAACGAAGAAATGGCCAAGCGACAGAAATTACAGCACCCACAGCAGCATGCTCGCTTGCCTCCCGTGCAGCAATCAGGGCAAGCTCATCCTCAGCACTGGGCCGGCCATAATCATCCCATGAGTGCCCCACCTCCCCTGTCTGCTGGACCTAGTCATCATCAGTACGGAAAGCCCCGTGGCCCTCCAGGAGGACCAAACAGGTACCCTCCCAGTGGGAATCCTAGTGGCGGGTTTTATCCAGATCGTGGGGGTCAAGGTGGAAGTTTTAATGGACCATATCCGCAACAAGGGCGAGGACCGCCAAGTGGGGTAGCTGCTACTGGTCCCCGAGGAACGTCTGGTGGGTATGGACCTCCTAATTATTCTCAAAGTGGTCAGTATGGAGGTTCCGGAGGAGGTAGAGGTCCAAACCAGATGGCTGGTAATCGAAATCAGCAGTATGGTTGGCAGCAATAACATCGTCAATGGTTCTAAGCTGAAGTGAGATGCCGGGTACGAGGAAAATTAAAAAGGAAAAAACAGATTTGAGTGTAGCTAGATTTGTAGTTTTGTGAAGAATTAAGGGTTTCCAAGATCGGAAATATGATTGGGCCATGTACAGATGCTCTTTTAATGAGCTTGACACTCTTTAGAGGAATTCTTAGTGCCTTTTGTGTGTGTGTGTGTGTGTTGGGGGGTTGGGGAAACACCCTCTCTGGTATCAAGTTATGGCCTGACTCTTCAAAATTGATAATGAAATGATATTTGGTTGTATATGGTTTGATCGTGTCCTATGAATATTTTTATGATGGCAATATTAGTTTGCATATTTACCCTTCTAACTGGGAGACTTTATTGTTGTAGAGTTGCATATAGCATAGTATCTATTGCTATGAAGGCACCAGACAATGGTCTCAGCCAAAGGTTGGGTGGGTTAAGGTGAATGTGGATGGCTCTACTAGAGCCTCGGATGGCATGGCGGCTTGTGCAGCGCTGATAGGAGACCATTTTGGATGGTTTCTTACTGGTTTTCAACTCTATTTAGGCCAGGCTTCAATTAGAATGGGGGTTTCTACATATAATTTTTTTTTTTGTTGAGAAATCAGACATAATGTTTTAGACGAGGACACCAATGTGATTGAAAAGTAGGAGTTAGCAGGTAGACATTGAAACTGCAGGACCTATCGGAGATTTTTGCGATGCAAACTCTTGTGCTGATGTGACGGCTGAGAATGGAAAAAAGTTCTGATAATGGACATTTGTTTTGGAATGAAGACAATAATTCTTACTTTGGGCTTCGGCCTTCCAATTAACGAAAAAGAAGCACCCCATGAATAATGGGGAGGTCTTTCAGCTCCCCCGAGATTACCTTTGGAATGTATGTGAAACTAGGGCACTGAACTTATCCTTGGCTGAGATTTGAGGTTCAGAATCTTGATCTTGATTGCAAGTCTCCGATTGATTGGATATTCGTTATTCAGCTGACCACCCATCGACTTCTGAGCATTGTTCTCATGTATCATTCCATATTGATGTTTTTGTGGTGAAATATCACAAATTTGGTTGGTAGTTATCAACCTAAGTTCATGTCTGACAACTGCAATTCATGCAGCTTTTAACTTGGTTTACGTGATGATTACGCAAACAACCAATCACCGAGAAACAAAACAAAAGGAAGTCTACGACCAATCAAGAGAAATACCCGCAACTGTTCTCAGCAAATACACATACACCCCCGACCCCTAACATATGGTCCGCGCAATGCTGATATCCTCAGACCTGTGAAACAACAGCTGCAAGCTTTCTATCCTCAGATTATCAAAGAATGTTTCCCAAGGAAATGGGAAAAGGCATACGGAGGATAACACTTTCCAAGGAGCAAACATGGGCAGAGAAAAGATCAAACAAACTGGAGATTTGGAAATCTGGATCAAAAATCTAGAAAGTAGAAATCTAACTAACAATAAAAATTGAAACTACAAATAGAATCCTGTAAGTTACCTTGGTTCTCCAAGGCATTAAGACTCGCACTAGGAGCCTTTTAAAAACCTAGGGGATGAATACTCAATGTTGCCACAACCAATCACAGGTCCAAAAATAATCTCTACAATCACCGAAGTCCAAAAAACAGTTTCCACAACCAGTATAAGTGGCATATGCCTTTCGAGTTTACATGTCCAGTTCACTAACCCTTAAGCTTCAGGTCGAGAATTGGACAAAATTCAGCGGCATTCTTCTAATTGCCTTCTCCGAAACCATTCCAAGCTACGAGCAGGCATAGTTTTTTGGTGGATTTGTTGTTTTGTTTGACATTTTTTGCATATGATCCCACATAATAATACTCACTTTTACCCCAGAAAAATGTCCACATCTTCATGTTAATGCATATGGATCCTTCATGAAGATGTATTCAATAAAATATCATGAGATCTTATCCTTCATAAGCACCATGTGTGAAAATGAAGCAAAACTGCAAGGCAATACTTGGCTGCTTTATAGCTCATCCATCTTCAGTTTAGTGCAATCTGGACATACACACTTGTGAACAGAACCACATTATTCAATTGCTTTTTCTTATTGTTTTGTTTGGGTCTTCATTTGTGTGTGTGTGTGTGCAGGCACGCCAGTAGGCACAAGGATGCTATGTCCTTGCTCTGCTACCTACCAAGAGTACACATGATCAGTTTTATACCTAGTGAAACTAATCTGCTCTATTAGTTGTCGCCTTGACCAGCCCTAACCACTAAATCTTATGTTGACTCCACTTCAAGAACTATCTTCATGAACTCGTACACCAAATAACTTATTGCAGCCGATGGTAAAACCTGTAGAATCAGAGCAAGAATATCGTCAATACAAAATCTTTAGAAAACCAAATTAGACACAATATCAATTGCTCCGCACATTCTAAGACTACACAATATGGAAGAGTTGGTTAATGCTGAATCCTAACTTCACACACTCTTGAAGATTGAAAATTGAGATTTCATCTGATTTATTACTTAAAGGCCTAAATATCACGCATGTAGATAAAATATGACTCCAATCGCCAACAATTCCATAATTCTAATTGAAACAGACTCTGAACCCCAAATGTACTAATATAAAAGGAGGTATACACTGATCCATGTCATACCTGTAATAAACTGGGAGTCAATCCTGCGTAGAGAGCAGGAATACCACCTTGCTCAACTATCTTTGCAGTAGTAGCCATTGTGCTCATCTTTGTTGCACGGACTTGCATCTGAAGTTGTCTTCTAACAACTTCGAATGGGTATGTAGCAGCTTCAGCACAAGCACCAGCAATTGCCCCATAGATTAAGGTTCTAATTGGACCCAATTCCAGTTGTTCAAAAGCATTTAGTTCCTGACCTGGTTGCTTCATATTTTCAATTCTCTTCCTTCCTTTAGGTGAATGTAGATAAGCTGATTTTAGTATATCATAAACTCCATAGAACACTGCACCAGAAGGTGCCATGCTTATAATAGAAGGTACTAGGCCTTTGTACAGAGAAAAAAATCCTTCTGTTTGGATCATGTGCCGAAAAGCACCAAGTACGCCACCCAAGGCTTCTCCTCCAGGTGCTACCATCTTTGTTCGGATCTGCAACACGGTAAAATTTAGAATCTTACTTAGAAATGACTATTAAGAGAGAACTCCCAACATTGCAGTTACAACAGTTTATAAGGGGACTGCATAGTTATTAAAGGCGGAAGGCGAGAGGTACTTTTTCAAGGCGAGAGGCGGGCGAGCAAAAGGCGAACAAGGCGATAACTAAAAAAATAATTTAAAAATTGTTGTAGATTTTTTCATAAACTATTTATAAATAAAAATACTTAACATAACTTAGTCCACAAATAATAATAATAACACTATTTTCAACTTTTAAGTTGCATATTTAAACAAAAAACTACATTTTTTTCTTGAAAATCCAAAGGTCAAAGGTGGATTCTCAAAAATATAAACAATAACCATCTATATCTTCTTCAAACCAGCCATCCAACTTTGAATCTGACCTGTGCACTCTCCACCAACCCCGTCTGTCTAGTCCAGTGAGATTCCGGCGCCGGCCACCAGCCAACTTTTCCGGCGAGCTCTAGCGGTAAAAATTACATGGATGTGATCATCTTCTCAAGGAGATTGACGAATGTGGACTTGGATTGGGTAAATATTTAGTAGATTTGTCTAGATCTAAGAAAATATGTCTAGATCTAAAAAAAAAAAAAATCCAAATCCGGCCAAACAGGCGACCTGGGTCGCTTCTCGTGTTGCCTTTGCTCGCTTCTCGCTTTGCGCCTAGGCGAAACAGGCGACCTGGGTCGCTTCTCTAACATTGCCTCGCCTGAGATTTTTGAGGTGACATACCCTCGCCTTGCAGCGAGCACTTCGGTCGCCTTTAATAACCGGAGACATCAAAACTAATACATCTATTGCTATTAGTCTCTGCATGCCTTTTAAAATGACAATTGGAAGCATAATGACCCAAACTTGACAAAAAAATATTATGTAATTCAATTACTCCAAAAACTAATGCGGGCATCTAACGATGCATTTTATTCGCTTTTCGATCGTATCGACATTGAACTACAAAGAGCAATAATCATGTAAGGGTTTAGGGAAACGGCAAACAGGCAAACTGTCAACCCAGCCTATATTAAACCCTAAATTTTAAACACAAACGTTTTCAGAAGTAAAATTCCATATCCGGTTAACTTTAGCCTAGCCATTCAATATATAAAATCCAGAGACTTAGCAACTCAGAATAGTCCAACTAGTTGTGAGTTGGACTCCAAATGCAATATGGTTTTGGAGAGGGTTCTTTCAAACGAGCTATGCCCAATGGCCCCATTGCTCACTCTGTCTCCTGCAATATAATATGTTTATGTAAGCAATATTCAAGCTCGAGCTCCCAGCATATGTCTAGGGGCGTCGTTAGATGTAAAATCTCATACTAAATAGAGCCTCGATATTCAGTATATAAAATCCTAAGGCTAACCACTCACAAGCCTATTGGTTCGGAGTAGGACTCCTGAATTCAATAAAAGGTCGGCCAACTAAACAAAATAATATCATTTAGACCTTTCACTGACATCATTTCACTGGAGAACCAAAAATTCTAAATGCCATAAAGTTAAATCTTTTACATTGCCATAGACACTAGAGATTTCACTTAAATGCTGCATTTATCAGCTCACGAATTTACTACCGAGCCACCTCAAGTTGTCTGACAGAAGAATAACCACCAAGGGAGCAAGGGGTCGAAGCATGTATTAAGCGAAACACTAGCTGGATCGGCATATTCCTTCATGTAGCCCACTTCAAATTCCATAAGAATTGCAACAAAAGTTTAAAAGAAACGGTGAGTCTCCCAGTTCTGTGCAAGAACAATTGGAAACACACTTTAAATATAAAACCAGAGCAAAGGCTTGTTCGTGATGGAAAAACGTTCCTTAACTGTTATCTCATCAATTTGAGGGCAAATTTTCATTGTCAGCAACTGACAGATTTCGTGAAGAGTGACAGTTTGAGGAAAAAAGACAACAACTAGCTACAAAGATGCAAACGTGAAGCGGGAATTATCACTAAAATAGATGGGGATAAAGGTAAGGTTGCTCCATTTGGAGATCACATTTTCTAACAAAGGAAATTATATCTCAGCTCATAAGGGTAAGGCTACGCAATCTAGACCATCAGTGCGAGAGCCTTGCACATTCGGTGGTCTTAAGATGATTGAAATTTTCTATGTATGGCCAATCAAAACCGATTACCCAATCTGACAAACCAAATGAAGGATAGGCAGGAAGTAATAGTCTATTTCTATCACATACTTCCCATAAAAGAAATGAGAGAAATAGCCATGCTCAGAAGGGGTAAGCACACTGCAAGAGATCATGCAATCACAATACAGAATACTCAAAATCCTAATTTTGTCACATACAGTGTCCATAGGTATGCAGAGCACAGTTGCAGTAATTCCAGCAGTTGCGCCAGCAAGGAACCTTTCAAAGTTTGTTGTCTCCTTGTTCCCAGTTAGCCTGAGCAATTGACCTCTGTATGTGTCATAAGCGTAGAAGTTGATAGCCTTAAAAGGAGCAGTCCGAAGAATATTGACAAAATTTCCTTTCCAAAAGCCTTTCAGACCTTGAGAAGCTGCAATTGCCTGGATAAGATTAATAAGATTCTTCTGTTCACCACGAACTATATATTCCAGCTTCAGTCTCTCAAGTGGGGCAACAAAAGTTCTGGAAAAGAAACATGCAAAATCTGAAAATATATTCTACGAATATGCTTTCATATTACCGAGTCCATGAGATTTAAGGCTACTAAGTTGATACTATTATACTAATTCCTTCTCCTTTCCTTTCTTTTTTTCCCCTACAATCTGTTTAATAGTTCAATTACAATAGGAGCTCAATTAAACATATATATATATATATATATATATATATATATATATATATATCAAACTGGGTCCCAGCTACAACGCAGACTGATAACTCAACATAGCAATTAGCCCATGAGATGCAAATGAATAATTAGCTCCATCAAATTCCAACATCAGCATGTAGCAACAGATAGATACACAATGATAATGCCTATACTGATTGAAATACGAGAAGCTTAGATTGGAAACAATGGCTGCAGCGGTACTTGATGTTACGAAGCCAAAAATTATTATATATATATATATATATATATATATATATATATATCAAACTGGGTCCCAGCTACAACGCAGACTGATAACTCAACATAGCAATTAGCCCATGAGATGCAAATGAATAATTAGCTCCGTCAAATTCCAACATCAGCATGTAGCAACAGATAGATACACAATGATAATGCCTATACTGATTGAAATACGAGAAGCTTAGATTGGAAACAATGGCTGCAGCGGTACTTGATGTTACGAAGCCAAAAATTATTTAAGCATCGTTTACTAGACTTAGAAGAATTCCTAAGACAAAAAAAAAAAGTGTCATTGGATGGAATCTATGTTACCTCTAACCTTCATTTTTGCCAAAGTACCCGTGTCCACATGACACGGCATGGTGCGGCAATTTTACACTAAATTAGTGCAAAATCTTAAATTTTTGAGGATCCGACACCCGTATCTGATCCTCCTAGCCGAGTCCAGGTAACATAGCTTGGAGTAACAAAACTTTGTGATCATGATCTACACATACAAGCTTTTTGCAGAAGCCAACAAAAGTTCCTTCAAAAGCAGAATCAACCTGGCAACTATAGATACATCCTAGCATTACGATCAAAGCTCTTCTAGCTGGCAATATTGAACCAAACCCTACTTCAAGTAAATCCCATTTGAAAAAAAATCATTTCCTATTCCAAATTTAAAACCAAAAGCACACACTTGACAACCTAAATCCAAACAATCTGAGTTGAAGAAATTATTCCCTGCCTCAGGAAAAAATAAAAAATAAAAAAACAATTCCCAGTAACAGTTTGACTTTTCCAAGCCAAATTTACTCTTTCTTACCAAGATCTGATCCGAATATATTTGAATTTTCAAAAATCATAATATTCACAGTTGACCGAATTGAACAGCAGAAAAAGCTAACCTTAAGTGATTGGGATTAAGCTGAGTTGAGTTGTATAATATTCACAGTTTTGCAGCAATTTCGTAATGTAACACATAATGGTTATAATTTCATTTGAGAAAAGTAAATAAATGTAAGTCAAATAATCTGAAAAATGATAGAGTTGACTTTTTTTAATAGAGAAAGAGGTAAGACCTTGAAACCATGGCAGCAACAGCACCAGCCCAAAGATGCTTAGTAGTATTCAAAGCACCCCCTTTCCCTCGCACCCGACTAACAACCTTCCCCTCCTTTTCTTCAACATCCTCAAACGCCGCCGTTTCACTCTCTGAACTTTTCTCCTCCCCATTTTGTCCCAATACTTGACTACTTTCCGAAACATACCCTTCCCCACCACCACCGCCACCACTCGACAAGCTAACCGACAAGAAGCCGCCGTTGCCTCGCCTATAAACCTCCATTCCGGCCGTTACCGATCTCCGGCGACAACATGACACCGACTTGGAAGCTCCGGCCGAGCAAGTGTTGTGCAGAGAAATGAACGAGGCGATCGATGAAGGAACGGCCGGGTCGAGAAATAATCCGCCGGTGGGGAAATAAACCGGATCGGGTTGAAGTTGTGATCCTGGTGAAATTAAGTCATTTAACCAAAGCTCTAATCCGAGCATTGTTAAACGACAATGTATGAAGGGGAAAAGAAAAGAAAACCCTAGATCGAAATGTTAGCTTGCGTATAATCAATCAATGTATATATATGCGTTTGATTTGAGGTTGTTGTGAGAGAATTTCTTTTTTGAAGGAATTGGGTAACAAGTGTGTGTGTGTGTGAGAGAGAGAGAGAATAAATTCGTATTCTTTTTTTTACATTGTTGGTGGCGCTTTGATTACACCGCCGCCGTCACCGTGTGTCCAAACGGCGGGTTTCTGGTTACAGTTTCGATTTTTTGGGTTTTAGTTTGGGTTAACTTCACCGGCAGTCCCTGAACTTTGGGGCTTTCTACCAGTAGTCTTTGTTTTGAAACTTGTATATTACTAATCCGTAATCTTTTAATTTTGTACGCTACAAGTTCCTGTCACCAGATGCCGTCAATACATGCCGTTAATTTCTTATGTGCCTTCCACGTGAGGGTTTTTCAAGGGCATCAACGTCATTTTTGATAGAGCTTTGCTGATGATAGTGAAGCTGATGATAGCGAAGCTGCGGATAGCTTGCAACATTGCTGATGTAGCTTTGTTGATGAAGATTTGCCGATGGAAGATTGCTGATAGGACGTTTGCGGATAGAAGACGACCGATAAGACGTTTGCTGATCAAGGTTACTGATAGGACGTTTGCTGATAGAAGGCTGCTATCTGATCAAGGTTACTGATAGGACGTTTGCTGATAGAAGGCTGCTAATAGGTGAAGATTGACTGATGCCTTGGCCTCTATCAGAAATGATGTTGATGCCCTTGGAAAACCCTCACGTTGAAGGCACATGAGAAATTAACGGCATGTATTGACGACATCCGGTGGCAGGGACTTGTAGCATACAAAATTAAAAAAATTATGGATCAATAATTATAAGTTTCAAAACAAGAACTACTGGTAGAAAGCTCCAAAGTTCAGGGACTGCTGATGAAATTAACCCTTTTAGTTTTGTAAAACTACGAAGTTTGTTTGTTTAATGGGGGTGACAAGTGAGTTTGGGGGGTGGGTAACAAGTAATGTTAAAGAAACAAAATTAATTAGTAAGAATTTAAAAGAAATCGTCTGATTTGACCCACTGTGTGTTAATGGGCTAAGCAGTGAGAGAGTGAGACTCCGTCTTACGAATTATGATCCATAAGACGGTCTCAAAGGAGACATACTCAAATTAATTTATAGATATGATTTACAGAAGTTTAGTGTTCTATGATACAATTACCACGGGGGATAGCAACAAAATTAATTGGCAAGAATTTAAAAAAGATGGTCTTATATTTTTTGTAAGACTGATCTCCTTGATCCGACTCAAGGTGTGTTAATGGGCTAAGAGCCCGTTTGTTCGTGCGTTTTGGCCAAAACGCAGGGTTAAAACGCAGCTTATTTCTTAACTTAACGTTTTAATGTTGCGTTATAAAAAACAGCGTATTCAAAACGCAGCTGCGTTTTAAAACGCTGAAATTCCTAGCTTTTTCCCAAACCGTAGATTTTAAAACGCATTAGGGAATAAAAAGCTACGTTTTGACATAATATCCCAAATGCATTTATAAAGAAAAAAATTGCGTTTTAAATAATCTGCTTTTTAGAAACGCTGCGTTTTCAAAATCCTACACCAAACGGGCTCTAAGTTGTGAAAGAATGGAGCTCCATCTTACAGATACTGAATTAGGATTTGTAAGATGGTCTCACATGAGAACTACTCAAATTAATTTATGGATTTGATTTACAGAAGTTTAGTGTTCTACGCTACAATTACCGATGCATTGATAAAGTGTACTGTACAACCCTTCAATATTTGCTATAAAGCAAATTTGTAAAATAATTTTGTTGCTCTGTCATTTTCCTAATCAAAATATGATCGCAAGTTTTTCTATTTCTATTTTGAGGTATAATATTACGAGCTCGAACTTGTGGTAATCATATCAGATTTTTTTATTTTGATGTATGGTATTACGAGCTCGAACTCGTAGTAATTATATTAGATTTGACATCCATATTGTCAGATCAAATTTACTGAGATCTCAGTACAGGGCTGGCCCTGAGCCCCTGAGCCATATCTTGAGGGGTGATCGCCATGGGCCCCCAATTTCGGAGGGCCCCAAGTTTATGTATACAACCTTAATATATACTCCCTCTATCCTTAAATTATTGTCTTGCTTTTCTTTTTTGTCCGTCCCTAAATAATTGTCTTGTTTGAAACTTTCCTTTTTATGACATCACTTTTACCAATTTATCCTTACTTTTTCTCCTTACTTTAATTATGGGCCACATATATGTTAGGTCCACGGTTGCTCAATATAGGCTAGAAGGGGGGGGGGGGGTTGAATAGCCTATATCCAATTTTTTAAATTTGATTCAAAAAATCTTACTTCACTTAAGTTAGAAAAATTTTGCAGGCGGAAGTCTTGTGAAGTATAGGACAAGTTGGAAATGGCCGATCTTCACAGATAAGATCGCCAGCTCTCAACAGCTTTGAAATCTGGAAATTTAAGCAACACAAATAATTCACAATCACACACAAGTAGACAGAGTATTTAATATGGTTCACACTTATGAATAAGTGCTACGTCCACAACCAAAGTGGTCAACTTTGGATTTGAAAATCGTGTACTAAGTTTATCCACTAGATATTTTACAAACTAAATCTCTAATGGATTGTGTACAAAAATTTTGTTGACCAAGTGTTTGTGTGGGAGAATTGATATCAATAAGATACAATTCTCGTGAGCTATGAAAAGCTAAGTGTTGCAATCAATGAAGAGCTTTAATGGACTAGACGTCTAAGTGTGAAGCTCTTCAATGAATGTATACGATAGGACGTTTAAGCTTTTAAGAACTTGAAGACTATGGAGATTCGTAGTTGGAGTGGTTGAAGAAGTGATAAATGCTGCCATGAAGTCTCCTTTTATATGCAGGGGAGACCTTGGAGCCGTTGGAGATCTTCATGAGTTGCTCAATTTGAATTCAAGAGCATTCAATGCTCTAATGGTGTTGTTGAGCTCTGATAGGCGGTTCTACAAGTTACAGTCCGTCTCGACATTTTGCCAAAAATAGGTAGACGTGCTTGCAGCGAATGTCCTTTTCGAGTTGTATGCCAAGAATGGAAAGCTTCATTGAATGCGTTTTGCAGTTAACGTTGTATCGCAATTAATGAGATCTTTGAGTTAGGACATATCTTCGCAGATGACTATCGGACGTTCTTGGAGTTCTTCAACATTGCGATAAAGCTTGGCTTGTACGAGCTTGTCCGATATCCAAAGTAAGACTGCTGGATCAAATTTTGCCTATTTGTGCAGAGGACGTCCGATGTCCCATAGGCTATCTTCTTCAAGACTTATACAATTAGCAACTCTAAGCTATTCAAGCTATGCCTAAGTACAAGTTGCCACACTAATGTACACGCAGCCCATTAGTCACCTTGTCTTAGACTTTTAGGTTATGGATTCAAGCAAATCTAAGCTAAAATACAACAATCTCCTCCTATTTGCTTGAGTCCATGACCCTACGAATACAATATCACCGACCAAGTTCAAGTCTAGTAATAACATGCTTGTAAGATTGATATATTAAATAAGCATGCCCTAGATGAACTTACATACGGTCATTATATTCAAGAATTACAAAGTGTTTACGAATAGGAAATTAAGCATCGACACTTGTAATTAGACCGAATTTAAAAACATGCGAATAGGCAATATAGGACATGTCTTTAAACCGGTGGTTTAATTTTCATGCATTCACATAATAAGCAGTTCATAAAAAGCATGAAAATTTAAAATATAGACATTGTGAATTAAACACGGAGTTTAATTACAAAGTTTTTGCAAAAGATTATACCAAAAATTTATCGGCCAGTTCGAGAGGATGATCGAGATGAAGTATGACCTTTGCCTGATGATTGCCTATAACCTCTTGATGTCCATCTAGAGTCGCAGACCTTTAGTTTTGCAATTTCTTCTTTGGCTTCTGCTAATTCATCTTTTGCGTCGGCCAATTCGTAGGAGAGATCGATGTTTTTCTGTTTGACCTCGGCTAACTCTTCTTTTGTATCAGCCAATGCAGAGGACAGATCGCTGTTTTTCTGTTTGAGTAGTGCATTATGCTCAATGAGCCTAGTCCGCTGATCATTGTTGAGTCTAGCTATCTCCTCCTTCATGGACGCAAGCGAGGTATCAATGAGAGCAAGACGGTTGGAAGTAGTGATGTGCTCTTTGCGATAGAAGGCCAAGTGCTTGGAGGTGAGATTGCGTGTCGCCCGCACTGAGGAGTGAACGGAGCGATTTGCATGGCGTTGAGACTGAAGCACAAGCTTGTAGCCAGCTTCAACCATGTCGACGATCTGCATCATTTTTGTGGCGAGGTTGTCCCAATTTGTTTTGAAGATGGCAGAGGTCGTGGAGGAAGAGGCGGAGATCTGGCTAGCTAGAGCAGATTGGCTGGCAGAGATAGAGCGCAGGCAGGCATCAAAGGCGGCCTTGGCACCTCTTGAAATTTCCATTACTTGGGTCATGCAGTCAGCCTGGACATGGGTGATGGAGACCGATCGAGAGCCGGGCAGGCCTTGGTCGTCAACAGAGATGACCTCAAAGTCTTTCAAAAACTTATGAACGGCCTCGGCAGATATGTATCGAAGAGTCGATGACTCTTGGAGGAGATGATGGACCCGCGAGGGGAAGGATGGCTGGCAGCTGGGTAGGAGAGGGTGGAGGATGGCTGGTGGAAGACTGGGAGTGGCTGGAGGATGTTGGAGAATGGCTGGAGGAGGAAATGGTAATATGGCTGGTAGAGGGCGAAGGAAGGCTAGGGTAGGTAAGACGAAGGGATGGATAATATGGAAGGATGAGAGGGGATCGAGGCCTTAGACGACCAATGAGAAAAGGAGTAGGGATAGAGATAGGGTGAGGGGAACGGTATAGAATAGAGATGAAAGGGTTGAAGCCAAGGTAAGTGGTGACTACATCAATGAAGTTGTAGACCACAGGGTGAAGAAGGATGGAAGGATAGCAGATAAGGGTGAAGACAGGTGGTTTAGGCAGAGAGAGGAAGGAAGAGACGGTTGATTCTGTGGGGAGAGGAAGGCCTAGGTCCTTGTGAATTGCAACCCATTGGTTGAAGATCATGAGATCTTGCACCGCGGAGTTGTGGGAGAAGAATTGCTGGGACCAGGCTGGAGGAAGAGGTTCATAGAAAGCACCCCATTTAAAGATAATTTCACCGGACATAGGCCGGCAGGAATTTTCCTGGGGTAGTCAAGGGCGAAAGGTAGGGTCGAATCGCAGGTTGGGCTTAGGCCCGCTGTCCCAAAGACAGCAGATCCCGCACCTCGGGTGTAGATGGCTATATGGGTTGGTCTTGAGGCGTTTGGGGGTAGGCAGGTCAGAAGAGGTAGAGATAGAGCGTTTGGAGGATGGAGGCGGAGAGGTGGATTCAGGTGTGGTGGATGGTGTTTGAGTAGGAGTAGACTGATAGGGTGTTGAGTTAAGAGGAGAAGATGGCGGTGTGGAAGTAGTGGTTGTAGGTAGAGGAGGTGAAGATGGTGGAGAGGTTATATCAGCAGGTTCTTCGAAGTGCACTCTTTTCTTTGCACTCTTTTTAAAGCGCTTGCCATGAGTGGACTTTGTAGGTGAAGAAGAGGCAGAAGTAGGAAGTGGAGAGGATTTGGTGGGAACTGCTGGTGGGGAACAGATGGGAAACGGTGGAGTGGAAACGGTGCATACTACGGTGTGGAAGAAGAGGTGGATGAGACTTTAGGAAGGCCAAAGGATTCGTCGTGGGTAGGAGGGTTTGTTTAGGTTTGGGTTTGGATAGATCTGCGGGTTTGAAATTAGAGGTATCCTTTTCAACCTCAGATCTAGTGCGAGATTTGCGGTTTTTCTTGAGACGGAGGGTGAGAGTGGAGAAATGTTTGGCCTTTTTGGAAGGAGGCTCAGAAGGTTCATAGGGATCATGATCAAGTTTGCTGAGATCAAAGTTCTCAGGAAGTTCAGCCCCTATAGGTTTAGGCTCCTCCTCAGTGGCTCGTCTCGTAACATGTGACTTTTCGCTACCCTTGCCGGCTTGGGTAGAGGTGCCACTAGTAGAAGAAGCGGCAAGCAGAACAATGATTGTTCGTTTGGCCATATCATCCCGTAGCGGGTAACGTTGTTGATCGTGAAAACGTAGGTGTTAGACACCTTGATGAGGTTGTCGGTGATAACGTTATCATCGATCTCTTCAAATCTCGCGAAGAATGATATTGATGACCCTCACGAAAGGTCGTCGCATGGAGGGTTGGATTGGACGTCGCAACACTTTGAGATAGCATAGAAAACGATTTTTGCCCAGTTAAGCTGCTTTCGAAGAATCACAGCTTTGGTCCACAGAAGTTGTTGAGATGTAAAAATGTCTCTTGCCCCATTCTTGAAGAGAATGCTCTTATCGATCAGATGACTGATGTGATAAGCATTTTCAGGGAAGAGATTCCTGGACATCTCAGAAAACCTTTCAGGTTGAGCAGATCCTCGCATCATTTCCCAAGCAAGCGTCGATTCAGCATCGGTTAAGTCCGTTTGCCTTCAATAGGCGTTCAAGGATTGCCCCAATATCCTTATAGGTCAATTTGATGTAATGGCCTCGATGTAACCCTTGATGTAGCTTAGGTTGACCGGTTCATTGGTATTGGTGGAGGAGGAGGATCATCCTTGTGTAAAATTCCTCGGCTAAAGCATTCTTTGTAGTGGGTATCATGAAGTTGGAACAAGGGAAGAAGCCCACATTCTGTTAAATCCTTAGCGGGGCATCACCGCAGATGTGCGATAATGGAATCTCGGTCGATTGTCATCCCAGGATGATAACTTGACCAGGAAGGATTCTCAGTGGAAGATTTTCAGCCTGTTTAGCCCTAGATGGCTTAGCAGATGCAGAGGATGACGTTGTGTCGGTAGCCTTGGAAGATTTAGTCCTTGCCTATACAGTTGGTGGATATGAGAACAGCACATAGATATAGGAAGGTATGATTAAATACAACCGATGTGAGTGATCACCGATATTAACACAAACAGTGTTCGATTAAAACCCAAAACATGTGCGTATGATGACAAATGACAAGAACAATTCATGAACGGGTTTCAAAATATCTACCTATTTTGTCATTTTTAAGTAAACAGATTGTGTAAGCTGAAGACATAATATCAAAGAAATCAAGTCACAATTTTATGCTACATAAACAAGATTCAAACATCAATTTCAAGATTTTGCGGTTCATCAATGATGTATAGTTCGAAATAACACAAATTAGGTTAATGCAAATCATAAAGCTTGATTTAAATGAATTAGAAGGTGTAGAAATCTTACCATTGATGATTTTAAGCTTGAAAACAAGAAATTTGAGAATTTTAGAGGATTTGAGAAGATTGCAGATTGGAAGTTGAGAGGTTTTTGAAACTTTGAAATGGCGGTTGTTGAAATTGTGAAGAGTCACTGTACATTTGCCCTTTTATACCTCGACAGGTTAATAAATGATATTTGATAAAATTTGAAATCCGCATTTATTACCCGATGAGTCACCGTACGTATGGAGCGCTTAGGTGCCTATTTTCTATAAAGACCGCCGACTTGGACATGTAAGGACTTACTCGTATTGTCCAATTTCTCGCGAGTTTCAATTTGCGATCATTTAGACAATTTTGTAAAATGATTTAAATAGTTAGTCGAAAGGTTAAGGATTGAGGTCAAGCATACCAAGCTCTCCTCTTAAATATGCAAACCTGGTTGAATCAAGTGGTTTTGTGAAGATGTACGCCGATTCTCTGTAGGCACATATTGCATGCGATGTTACCTTTTTCAACATGATCTTTAAGAAAGTGATATCTCACATCAATGTGCTTTGTCTTGGAGTGCATGACAGATTTTGAGATATCGAGATTGCCGACGTGTTGTCACACATTATAGGACAATTAGCGATCGTAATCTCATAGTCAACAAGTTCTTGTTTGATCCACAAAAGTTGTGGCCACTACCAGCCTATGTATTCCTTCGTTGTTGAAGTTGAGACAGAGGTTTGCTTCTTCTTGGCCCATGAGACAAGTCTATTTCCTAAGAATTGACAAGTCCCACTTGTGCTTTTCTGTCAACTTTACATGCAGCAAAATCAGCATCGAATAGCCTATAAGATTAAAAGATGAATCTCTAGGATACCGATTCCCAAATTGGGAGTATCTATCGATATCCGATGATTCTTTGATTTGCTTGTAGGTGAGACTCCTTTGGATCAGCTTGAAATCTAGCACAAACACAAACAACAAACATGATATCGGCCTACTAGCGTTAAGTATAAAAGTGAACCAATCATGCCTCAGAGAGTCATGTCCACTTTCTTGCCCTTCTCATCTTTGTCAAGATGGCGTTAGTAGCCATAGGAGTCTGAAGTTGTTTGCATTCTCAAGACCAAATTTCTTGATAACATCCTTTGCATATTTGGCTTGATTGATGAAGATACCATTTGAACTTTGTTGAATTTGAAGACCAAGAAAAAATTGAGCTCTCCCATCATGCTCATCTCAAATTTACTCTGCATAAGCTTTTCAAACCTTTTGCAAAGATTTTCATTAGTAGAACCAAAGATAATATCATCAACATAAATTTGAACAAGTAAGGAATGACCTTTATGTTTCATAATGAAAAGAGTAGTGTCAATTTGACCTCTTACAAAGCCTTGAGATGTCAAGAACTTTGAAAGGGTCTCATACCGTGCTCTTGGAGCTTGTTTAAGTCCATAAAGGGCTTTCCTCGGCTTGTAGACATCTTCTCTTCTTGAGCAGTTTATGAATCCAGGAGGTTGCTCTACATAGACTTCTTCTTGAAGTTCTCCATTCGAAAAGCACTCTTTACATCCATTTGATAAACTTTGAAGTCTTTGAAAGAGGCATAGGCCAAGAATAATCGATAGCTTCTAATCTTGCAACAGAGCAAATGTCTCATCATAGTCAATACCCTCCTCCTGTCTATATCCTTGGGCTACCGTCTTGCCTTGTTTCTTGTAATATTGCCGTTTTCATCCATTTTGTTTCGAAAACCCACTTTGTGCCAATAAGCTTGTCCTTTAGGCCTAGGGACCAGTGACCGGACTTGGCATCTGTCAAATTGGTTTAGCTCTTCTTGCATAGCTTCCACCCACTTGGATCTTCCAGAGCTTCATCAATCTTTTGGGTTCGATGTTAGATACAAATGCGGTAGAATACATGCATTCATTCCTTGAAGCTTGTCTAGTTTGAACGCCAACATTAAGATCTCCAATGATTTGAGTGATAGGATGATCTTTTACTTCCCTAACTTCGCAGTTGAACTTGTCTTATTGCATCGCAGAGTTGGATTCTTGAGAAGTAGAAGTGATCAAGCTTGGTTTTCTAAAGGGTAGGTTAATTCCAAGGTAGGTTGTATGACTTCGTGTGGAAGGCAAAGTGGATTCGGGTTTTCGAGTGTTCATTTGTTGGTTCATTTGAGGATTCTAACAGTTGACTCTTGGAAGATCTTGTGAAGAAGGAGGATCGCAGATCGGGACTTGGGTTCGCACTGCCTCATATTCATCGAATCATTAGTAACCTTAGGAGCCAAATGTGGCCCAATGAAATCAAATTCATCAAAAGAAACATGTACGATTCAACAACTTTAAGTGAAGTTTTATTGTAAACTCGTATGCTTTTGAAAACTTGGCATATCCGAAAAATTCCTTCATCACTTTTGGATTCAAACTTACCTCTATGTTCTCTACCATTGTAAAGAACATAGCATTTACAACCAAATATTTTAAAGAATCCAATGTTGGGAGTTCGCCTCTCCATATTTCATATGGAGTTTTGTTATGAAATTTGTTTATGATGGACTGTTTTGTGTGAAGCAGCGGTGTTCGCCTTACGCCCGAAATACATAGGCGCTTTGGCTTCAAGAATCATTGTCTTTCCCGCTTCAATGAGAGTTCGTTTTTCCTTTCAAAGAACTCCATTTTGTTGAGGTGTGCCAACCGCAGAGAAATTGTGACCAATTCCATGGTCATCACAATATTTGGCAACACCATTGTTCTTGAACTCGTTCCATTGTCCGATCCGACATCGAGATATCATCCAGCTTCGAGTCCGTAGTCTTCGAAGAGTTCAAGAATGATGTCATATGCTTCATCTTTGGAGGACATCATCTCTACCCAAGTAAATCTTGAGTAATCATCAACTACCACAAGAGTATACTTGCCGCCACCAAGACTTGTAGTAGTTACAGTCCAAACAAATCCATGTGCAAGAGCCGTAGAGGTCCGGTTGTTGATAGGCAAGGCTTGCTTTTGAAAGAAGATTTGTGTAGTTTGCCTAGTTGACATGCTCTCGCAGACCGTGTGATTCGATATCTTAGGCAAACCAACAACTAGATTGTCTTTTGATAGCTTCTCCAGTATTTGAAATTGAGATGACTAAGCCTTTTGTGCCACAACCACCGTTGTCGGTTGATGACCTAGCAACCAAGCATAGATTTGATTTTCTTCCAACAAAGATTTAGGTCAACAAAGATAGACATTTCCTTTTTCGAACCCCGTCAGATAGTTGAACATGTCTCATTGTCCTTTATGAGACATTGACTTGAGAAAACCGACAGTTAGACCTTTATCACGAATTGTGATATGCTCAGCAGATTGTGCTTTAAACCTTCAACTGAGAGACTTTGTTGATGGAGAGATTTCCTCTTATTATGCTTCCATATCCAATGGTCTTCCCTTTTGAGTTGTCTCCAAAGATGACCGAGGGACCCTTTGCTTCAACAATACTTGAGAGAAGATTTGGATTACCGGTCATATGCTTTGAGCATCCACCCTAGATACCATAGATCTTTCTCTTCTTCATTGACACCATAAAGCATTCTGAAATATAGACATTTAAGAATATGGTCCCCTTTTATTTTTGGGTCCTCAAGGTTAGCAACCTTTTGGGATCCACACTGTTTAACCTTTGGAGGAGTAAATCCTCTAGATTTAGGTGTGAATCTCGAAGGCATTCATGAATCTCATGACCATGGCATTTGCGAAAGAGCATTTGTGAAATCCTTCAACATGAGTAATGATTTCTTTTGAGGCTTCTTTTCATCGCCAGTCTTTGAGGTGACCTTTGTGCGATAAGCCTATAGGACTTAGGTTGAAAATGCCTTTTCTTATTGATGTAAGGCTTATCATAGATAGACCTCTTATCAAAAGATTTTGCATTTTCAGCACATGTCCTTTAAGTCTTTTATTAGCAAAATTCACTCCTTTCACCCTTTTATAGGCAATGTTGGGGTCGCAGCCTTGCCCTGACAAATTTAATAGGCTTGAGCCGAGTATTCTTTGACTTGACACTAGTCATCCCTGTTTTCTTAGGGTGACTAATGGCAGGATTAAGTTGCTCGACTCCTATCGCAGAGTCATAGATGGCGATTGCTTTCCTTTGGACTTGTGTTTTGTATTCTTGGGATAAACAAAAGAAACTGTTAAAGCCAAGTCCTTGCCTTTTGGGAGACCGCTGGTCATAAGAAACTTTACGCCGATTCTTCAAGAATTACTTCGATGTCTCATCTTTTGAGAACTAGAAGGACTACCTACATTGAACTCACTTTGGAAACCGATACCGCTTTGTCATCTAAAGTTTTTGGTTTGAGAGAATGGTATCAAAGTTTCCTTTAGAGTTATTCCAAGTATTGACAACCTTTTGAAGGTCATCTTTCTCGAATTTATCTTCTTGATGTGTTCAAGTAGGAAGTCCACTTTTTCATCAAAGTTTTGTTCTCTTTTGCAATTTGATACTTTCACTTTTGTCTATCAAGATCTTTGATCTTAGACATCAAGGTTGATTTCTCGAGACAGCTAGTTCATGCTTCTTGGCAAGTTTTACATAGGCACTTTGAATTTTGAAAATTCTTCCAAAGATATCCTTGTTTGCTTTGATGAGCTCTCCCTTTGATGGGTCATTGAACTCATCATCATCATCACCGTCATTTTGTTGAAATGGTAGTGACCTCACCGAATCATGTGGTGACTCCCGGCCATAAGGCATATGTTGGCTTCTTCAAAGCAAAATCACAGAGTCATCCTCATCGGTGTTGTCACACCAAGTAGGTAGGTTGCTTTCATCAATGTCTTCACCACCATCCCTTTTTGTTTTTGAAATTTAGACTCGGACGTTTCTTATAAAATTCATACTTTGGCTTAGGACATTGAGACGCAAAGTGGCCTGGTTTCCTACAATTAAAACAAACTAGCTCATTGTCCTTTTGGTGGTCTGCGATTTATAAGGAGCAGAACTTTTCGGTTGAGCGCTTGTTTTATAAGGAACGGCAGCTTTGTGAGAAGACGCCTATGTGATGATGATTTATTAAACCTTTTGAAACGTTGATATTTCTTTACAAACATAGCAAAGGCTTCGTCGAAAGAATATCATCATCTTCACCGGATGTAGAAGGTGTTTCATCGGGTTTTGAACAGAAGGTTCAAGAGATGGTAGGGACAAGTTTTTGAAACTCTTTTCCAATTCTTGAGCTTGTTGGATCTCAAGCTCATAAACCGAAAGACTAGCATAAAGGTTTCTAAGAGTCGGTTTGTTTAAATCTTTTGACTCTTTCATGGCGTAATTTTAACATGCCATAAACCGCCTAGTGCATTTAGAAATCTCATGTTTATTTCTTTCTTTTCATACTTCTTTCCTAAGGAATAGCAAGAGTTGACTACCTCATAGAATCGTCATAGGCGCTTCGTAGAGACTCTTTGGGATCCTTTTGAAGGAGTCAAACTTCGGATGCGGTATATAATTTGTTATTCTTTGTCTCACCATCACCTTCAAGATATTCAAGGATGGCTTCCCACATCTCCTTTGCCGTGTTCGGGTTGATAATCTGGCGGTACGTGCTTATATCGACACGCCTAGTAATGATGTTGATGGCCTTTCCATCCGAGCATCATTCTTTCGTCTTCATCATCCCACTCCTCTTCCGGCTTTGGTACTTCGGTTCAGCAGCTTGCATCTACCGCGCCGGTGTATTGGGCTTCATTGGAATTCGGGTCCATCGTGACACATTTCCACAAACGTTTATCAATTGAATTCATATGTCTTTTGACTTTATCTTTCCAGATGTCAAAGTGAACTTCATCCAAGACAGACAATGGTTCACGTTTGAAGTTTTCAACATTTGGTGAGCAGCCATGATCTTTAATCTCTCAAGAGGTTAATCTCGGAAAAACAAGTTTTCAAAGAGTTAAGCTCGATACCAATTGTTAGGTCCACGGTTGCTCAATATAGGCTAGAAGGGGGTTGAATAGCCTATATCCAATTTTTAAATTTGATTCAAAAATCTTACTTCACTTAAGTTAGAAAAATTTTGCGGCGGAAGTCTTGTGAAGTATAGGACAAGTTGGAAATGGCCGATCTTCACAGATAAGATCGCAGCTTCTCAACAGTTTTGGAAATCGGAAATTTAAGCAACACAAATAATTCACAATCACACACAAGTAGACGAGTATTTAATATGGTTCACACTTATGAATAAGTGCTACGTCCACAACCAAAGTGGTCAACTTTGGATTTGAAAATCGTGTACTAAGTTTATCCACTAGATATTTTACAAACTAAATCTCTAATGGATTGTGTACAAAAATTTTGTTGACCAAGTGTTTGTGTGGGAGAATTGATATCAATAAGATACAATTCTCGTGAGCTATGAAAAGCTAAGTGTTGCAATCAATGAAGAGCTTTAATGGACTAGACGTCTAAGTGTGAAGCTCTTCAATGAATGTATACGATAGGACGTTTAAGCTTTTAAGAACTTGAAGACTATGGAGATTCAGAGTTGGAGTGGTTGAAGAAGTGATAAATGCTGCCATGAAGTCTCCTTTTATATGCGGGAGACCTTGGAGCCGTTGGAGATCTTCATGAGTTGCTCAATTTGAATTCAAGAGCATTCAATGCTCTAATGGTGTTGTTGAGCTCGATAGGCGGTTCGCAAGTTACCGTCTCCGACATTTTGCCAAAAATAGGTAGGCGTGCTTGCAGCGTAATGTCCTTTTCGAGTTGTATGCCAAGAATGGAAAGCTTCATTGAATGCGTTTTGTGTTAACGTTGTATCGCAATTAATGAGATCTTTGAGTTAGGACATATCTTCAGCAGATGACTATCGGACGTTCTTGGAGTTCTTCAACATTGCAGATAAAGCTTGGCTTGTACGAGCTTGTCCGATATCCAAAGTAAGACTGCTGGATCAAATTTTGCCTATTTGTGCAGAGGACGTCCGATGTCCCATAGGCTATCTTCTTCAAGACTTATACAATTAGCAACTCTAAGCTATTCAAGCTATGCCTAAGTACAAGTTGCCACACTAACAGACACGCAGGCCCATTAGTCACCTTGTCTTAGACTTTTAGGTTATGGATTCAAGCAAATCTAAGCTAAAATACAACAATATACATGGACATTAATGAAAACTACACATTATACCAATATTAATAATCAAATCAATTATTTTTTCTTAATTCGTGTGTCGAGTCAAACAAGGCAATAATTTAGGGACGGAGGGAGTAGTATAATATACTCCCTCCGTCCCTAAATTATTGTCTTGCTTTCCATTTTTTGTCCGTCCCAAAATAATTGTCTTGTTTGAAAGTTTCCTTTTTAGGATAACACTTTTATCAATTTACCCTTATTTTTTCTTCCTACTTTAATTATGGGCCGCATGCATATGGATATTAAAAGAAACTACACTATATTCCAATATTAATAATCAAGTCAATTATTTTTTCTTAATCCGTGTGTTGGGTCAAACAAGACAATAATTTAGGGACGGGTCACGGGTGAAGTATTATGTAAGTACAATTTTTGCAAATGACTTTGTGTTAGGAATATGTCTTCGCAATAGCTGCTCTATTCATCAGCATATTTCAAGACAGTGATTTGTTTGTTGTCATTACAACTCATGTTCCATGAATGACTAAAAGGACTGCGTACCGGTTAGCGTGGCAACTTTTTGGAACAATGCATAGGTCTTTAGACTAGGAAGTCTTTGTACCTGTCTGAGTCTTTGTCTTACCAATTGATGATGATCTCTCCAATGAATTAGCTCAATAAGTGCCAACAGATATCTCACCAGCAGACATCTCAGCAGCAGTTGTCTCACCAACAGATATCTCAACAGCAGTTGTCTCAGCAGCAGAATATCTCTTCAGCAGATATTCTCCCAGCAGACACCACTCCAATAGTTATACAATGGTAGATATCCTAGTATCAGCCATGCTCTCTACAAGTCTATTGCAAGAGTGCTGCGAAGTTTAACGACATCAGTCGTTCTCCAAGCAATAAAGTCTACAAAGATTCGCAAAAGATACGTTTCAGATCTCCCTGACAGCTTAAAGATACACATCGATGTCTGAGCCCTATGTTTAAACCTTTAGACATTTCCTCTAATGTGTTTGGTCTCAATCTTTAAGACGGATCCTATCAAAGACCAGTCACAACACACTTCAACCCAGGCTTGAATGACAAGTCATATTCGCACTCAGCCTGATTCCCGGACAGATATCAAGACACAATCTTCATAGAGATTTTTACCCAACGGTTCATACAATGTACTTTGATACATTGAAGAACAAATCTTCAAATGGGCAAAAATCAACTTCAGTCACAACGGATCTTTCGTTTTCTCTGCCTATAAAAGAAACCTCTCATCCCCCTTCAAATGTGCGTGAAAGTGTAGTGAGAACACAAAGAGTGGAAAAAACACAAGTGTAAGAACAAGCACTTTATGGGAGAGTAATATGAAATTCATAAGGCAAGAAGCTTCGCTTAATCAAGAATCTCTTTCTTGATTTGAGCTCTTTCTTTCTTCGAAAAACTCAAACTCTTCAGTGGCTATACTCCAAATCCATAGCTAGAGACTAAGCACTCCGCCTATCGTTGAAGACAAAACTTGCTTGAAGATGTCTGAGGAAGATCATCAGCTAACAATCCACATTTCATTTGTCGCGACCCAACCTGAAATCCGATGTGGAATCTCGTTCGGTGCGCGATGATGAGAACACGAAAATTAGCATTCCAAAAATTCCTATTGTTGAAGACAAAACTTGCTTGAAGATGTCTGAGGAAGATCATCAACTAACAATCCACATTTCATTTGTCGCGACCCAACCTGAAATCCGATGTGGAATCTCGTTCGGTGCGCGATGACGAGAACACGAAAATTAGCATTCCAAAAATTCCTTTTAAAAAGAATGCAAAGTCATGTGAAAACCCTGTAATGCACATGCAAGTTTTCTTTAAAAACAACAAGATCTTTAAAACAAAACCAAACCTCAATGGCGAAACAACAAGCCGGAGAAACAACACGTTAGCTAGCAACCATTACCACGAGCTAACAGGCTCGGTACATGCATAAACTATTTCAGAGTGCGAGGATATGAAAGTTAATATATATACAACAGCACGGCAACCATGCCGGCACAACAAAAGAATATAACAAGTAACAAGCGAGACTACTACCCAACAATACATTGTTGATATAACAAGTACACCCTCGGCCTCACCAAAAGAAAATACATGGCACAAAGTGCAACTACCAAAAGAAGGACGATCGGCTGGAACTGAACCTGAGCACACTAAGGATTCCTCGTCGGCCCTTGATCTAAGGAAAATAAATAAACACGAAACGGGGTAAGTCGAAACTCAATAAGCTACTAATGCAACAATATGGCATGCTAGATGCAAGGCAGTAATTATAACAAGCATTTATGTCATCATAACATAATTCCTTTACAAGACAAAAGTAACAAGTATATCATATAGCCAAACAACCCCATACTACACGAGAGGCTCAACGATCGCCAACCGTCCCATACCGGTTGGAAACCGTGACCAACATTCGCTTATACAGGAAGCACATAAGAGCTATAGATAAACAAGTTATAAAGGATACGGCATCGAGGTACACCTCCGACCAAACCAATACTTCCAACCAACCAACCAATATAATACCAAATGTAGAGCCGTTGTTGACGTGCTCAAACAAGAATCCCAAATAACTTAACACTGTGTGAACCATTTTCTGTATTCACGTCGACGGGTGATCTTGGTCCCTATAACCCAAGAATTAACCACGGATATAGCTTACCATGGTTGCGTTCATTCCGTACAACAAATGGCGCTACACCCCTACCGTGGCCAACGGTAGGGCGAGGCCCGATGTATTGGCCTTCGACTATTACGTAGCCCCGGCTCCCGCAATAATCGAGCGTCAATACACCGCCAACACAAATGCCATGGACTTAACTAAATGCACAAGTAGATGTTTACTCAACATTTAAAATAAACGGTCATACTCCAAAGTAGGGAGTATACCACAACAATAACATTCAACAAGGATACGAATGTCTCAAGTGAGTTATAATAATCCCACACCACAAATAACCAACTTATGAAAATTATAATAATTAACGTAATATCAATACACACAACCGGTGTAACCAAATTTCCAAATGAATCATTCGAATCGTCCAAGAATTCCCAAATCACACACGTGGTCTCATAAATTATGAAATCCTAACGAACTCCGTTAGAGTCATTTTTGGTTTCTAATGAGTTCGAGTTTACGCGAATCAATTATACTGTAAACTTAACAAGTACTAGTTATACTTTACATTTCTAACATGTAAAGACAAGTCTCCAAACACATCCAAAAAGTCAACCACGAATTTAACAAGTCAACATGGTCAAACATACTCAAAAATGATGATTTTAACATGGTTTCATCAATTAACAAGTCTATGATGAAGAACAATACATAATTGAGGGAGAAAAATGGGTAGTAGCTTACAACTTGAAGATTTAAACCAAGGAAAGCCACATGCAAGCCAAGGGATGCCTTCCCCTAGCCAAGAGCTTCACAAAACTTAAGTTGGATTGTAGAATGACCTCCAATTGATCAAGTTACAAAGGTTTCTAACTCTTTCTCTCAACTTTTCCAAGGATGAATGTAGAGTTATGAAGAGAGTCTTGACTCTCCAAAGAACATAAGGTGACTTAAATGACCTGACTTTTCAAGCCTTGGACGTGGTTTGATCTCAGCCCTTGAGATCAAGTCAAATGGTCAACAACTTAAAAAGTTCGTCTAACAAAATAACAGAGTTCGACACTATGTGGCCGCACTATGCGGACGCATAGCTTCTATGCGAGCTCCTTATGCGGCCGCATGACTCCTATGCGAACGCCTAAGGCGGCCGCATAGAATCCAGAAAGTTAGGGTCTTGGGCAAGCTCGCCCAATGCGGCTGCATAGGGGCTGATTCAGGTCAAATGGCTTTTTAAACATATCAATGTGATACCAAAACACCTCCCAAGTCATCCTAAGGTGAAACCAACCTCAAATTAAGTTTAAGAAACAACTACAACACAATCCAAACCACATATAATGAAGCTTTGGATGCACACCAAATCAAATGCGAATGACTATGAAACTTCTAACACATATCCATACATTTGAAAAGTGTACAACAAACTCAAATGCAAGCATATTTGAATAATATTTGCACATGAAATGACGATGTCAATGTAAGAGACGTAAAAATCGAATGAATGCGAATGATGCAAATAGTACGGGTGTTACAGCATTCATACCGACAAACTTGAATTCCATTGCAAGGGCTTTTGGTTGTGTAATAATGAGTCATCACAGTTGGTCGAGTGCTTTACACTCAGTTGTTTAGTTATTCTTTAACTGAACAACCCATAATATTGTCTTCTCACATCTAATTTATCAAGATTGATACTACAGGAAGACATCATAATCATTACATCTGTCTGATTGGTTTTCCTACGTATCCTTGATAAATTTGTTTTCCTATGTCTTCTCTTTCCCCTGACTTCCTTTCCATGAAACCCTGAATGTTGTTAGATTAGAGAGTCTAGGTTGATGTAATAAGCATGTTTACCTTTGAGTAAACCTCTGCTAAATTTTAATATAAAATATACTTCTCTACCAGGCCCGGCCCTGGGCAGGTTCAAAGTGGGCTTTTGAACAGGGCCCTAAATTTAAGGGGGCCTCATTCTATGGAAAGTTATAGCTTATTTTATTAATTTTTTTTCTGAAAGTTATTAACATTAAAATGGTAGTATAGTGGAGGATTGTCCCAGCTTAAAATCATTTGCTTTCTTTAGGTTGATGGTTCAAATCTTATTCTTTTAACTTTAAATTTTAAATAATAGGACTCACTTTGTTTGACATGGATGTATTTGTAGCTTAGGTTTATTTATTTTTTTCTGGAAAAAATCGATTATGAAGACGTAATTGAAGATTTTGCTTAACGGAATTTAGAACGATGATACTTACAAAAGAAAATTTTGATACTAGTTTGGAGTTTAGGGATTTTGGTACTTTATTTGTAGGAAAATAGTTTTAATATGATAATATTATAAAATATGTAACATATTTTTATTTTTTGCTAATTATCTTTTATTAATCTTAGGTCTCATTTTAAATTTAACACAGGGCCCCCGAAATGTCAGGACCGGCCCTGTTCTCTACATTCAGCCTTTACTTATCTTTCCTGTTTTGCTTGTACTATTCTTTTAGCAACCTGTTCATGGAAAGTGATATTTGCATCTAGTGAAGATTTAGTCTGCTGTTATGATGTACTTGTACTTATTTATTTAGAGCTACTTTAATCTTCTATATTATACGTTTGCTGCTAGTTCTTCCGCTGCACTAATTATTTATACCAGCAAATGTTATAACTTTAATTTTCCAGCAGACATTCAAGTCTACTGTGACAGAGTAGATAAGGTCTGCTGAAGCACATCTGCCGTTCTCAACATCAGCAATGTTGCTTCTACAAAAAAATTGTCAAGACCTGATAAACATTTCATCCCTGTTTTAAAATGTATTTCAAATTAGGATGAAATTTTAAATAAAGATAATATAGGCTATTCCGCCCCCCCCCCCTTTTAGCCTATCTTCTGAGCATACTATATAGGACCTAACACTTTGTGATTCAATGGATAAGGTGTTGTTTTATGAAATTAGAGATTTTTGGTTCAATTATAATGCAAGTCCAATTATAATAATCATTAGGTAGATTATATCAATATTTCAAGCAAAAATCAGGTTCTATTGCTATTGTACTCAAAATATGCAAACAAAGTATATTATTTTTGTTGTAAATTGTGTAAATCAATGCAAAAGAGTAATTTTCAATAATTATTTGATACTTATTTTTCTTGTATGTTTGTAGATGTTGCACTTTTTAGTACTTTGAATGATAAAAAGTGAAAAATTATTTGTGTAAAATTCTTATTTTAGGGTCCATTTTTTTTTTCCCTGGGCCCCCAAAAATTCAAGACCGACCATGTCTTTGTAACATCAGTGGAAGTGATGATATGAATATTTCAAGGAAAAATTGTGGGCCTATACCTTTTGTAGAATTTTCAACCGCTTAAGTCCACAATATTTATTTTCAATTGCTTAAGTCCCTTTAAATGATAAATTGACTATTTGTTCCAAAACTACCCCATCCTTGAGCGTGCTATCCCCTTCACTTCCCAAGAAACCCAATCACGAGGGATCTTTCAGCATGCCTTAAACTAGACACACCTCTCATGAAGAAAAGTAATTCCTAGCCTCCTAGTTTAGAATTCCAACCGTCCTCTCTTATGAGATCTACCAACCCCCATCCCTCCATGCTTCCTGCTCCGACCTCTCTCTCCCTTCCCTGCATCCATCCAAGGTAATCTATTCAATCCTCAACTTCATTCAATATTCCATTCTTCTTTTTGTTGTTACTGTGATAATCAATCAAATGTGTATTCAGCATGACTTGATTACTGACTGATTTGATTCAGTGGTAATCAATCAAATTTTATTTTATTTGGAATACTTTGTAGGTGATAATCAATCAAATTTTATTTTATTTGGAATACTTTGTACTTACCCATTTTCTTCTTCTGAGTGTTTGATTTTGTTTTTGTGCATCGCGATGCATAAATTTGTGCGCGATGCATCATTTTTTTGCATCGCGATGCATAACGTGCTGTTCCGTGTTTTTTAAGTGCATATATGACATTTCACAACAAATTTTGCCCATATTTCAAATTATCACTAACTTAATAATATTTAAATATCAAGATTTGTGTTAAACAATTGAATGACACTAACACTAAAACTTTTAGGAATAATATAAGCTAGAGCTCGTAATATCATTTGCCTTTTATTGTTATTATTATTATTTTTTCAACAACTTGGCGTTGGTTCAAGCATTTTTTATAATTTATTTATTTATTTATTTATTTTGTCCTGAGTAGTCGTGTAAAGGGATCGAACTTGAAACCCCACACTTTGTGACGCCCCAACTCTACCATTGGGTCACTCTTTAAGGACTATCATTTGAGATAATTATTTTCAGTTGAACTAGTACATCACAATATTTTGTTCATAGGTATAATAATGTTTTATTTATCTGTTAATATTTGATACTCCCTTCGTTCTTAAACTACCGTTCTGGCTTGACAAGATATATAGATTAAGAAAAAATAATTAACTCTATTATAAATATTAGTATAATATGCAATTTCCTTGAAGGCCTATGTGCATGTCGGACCATCATTAAAGTAACAGAAAAAAATAAGGATAAAATAATAATGTGTTTTCCTTAAAAAAAAAAAAAAGTTTAGAAACATAATAATTTCTTGGGCATTACTATTAACACCACCCTTTCCTATTAATACACCCCCAAAATAAATTACAAAAATGCCATTATTTTGTTAGACATAAATACCCTTTTCCTACTAAATACACCCACCCTTATATTACAATACCAACTAAACCTCTAAATACACCATTTACCTTTTTTTTTTTTTTCCTTTCTTCTTCTTCCCCACCCCTCCCCTTTCTCTCCCAGAAACCCTCCCCAACCCCCTTCCTGCAACCCATTAAACCCCCCTTTCCTTCTTTCAAGCTGATCCGTTCTTCCCCTCATTTTTTTTCCCTTTCTTTCCTTCTTCCCATCCCCTCTCCCTTCTCTCCTTCTTTCCCTCTACCCACCTCTTGAAAAATTCCGGCCGGCGATTTTTTGTTCGGGACTGAACTACCGAACAATCGGGGGTTGTTCGGTAGTTCAGTTTCGAACAAAAAATCGCTGGCCGGATTTTTTTTTCAAGGGCTTCAAAGAGGAGGGTGGAGAAGAAAAAAAAAAGGAGGGAAGAAGGGAGAATGAGGGAGATGAGGGGGGGGTGTTCCAGCCATGCCGTTTGTGTGTGGGGGTTTAGGTTTAGAATGAAGAAAAGAAAAAAAAAAGAGGGAATGAGGGAAAGAGTGGAGGCTGCTGGAAGGGGGAGGGGAAGGGAAGAAGAAGGAAGGAAGGGAGGGGAAAGGAAGGGGCGGGCTGTCTGTTGAGGGGGGTGGGGGTGGGGGGTTGGATGGGTTAGGTTTAGAGAAATAAAATATTTGGAAAAGGGTAAAATATGAAATGTTGGGTGGTGTATTTAGAAATTAGGTTAGTTTGAAATTAGTAGTGGGGGTGTATTAAGAGAAGTGATGTATTAATAGAAAAATTTGGTGTTAATAGTAATGCCCTAATTTCTTTAGAACGAACAAAAAGAAAATAATAATTATTTAAGAACAAAGGAAGTATATGACAGTTTCGTTTTGGTAAAAAAAATAATAAAAAAATCTCTAGATTTACTGTAGTTACAAAATACCCAACACTCATATGGCACACTCTTAACTCAATGAGTGAGTATAAAGTTAGTTTATCATATCATATCAGTTTATAGTTTGTAATTTTTGAGTATTTATATTTTGACATTTATTGTAATGGTGGTTTTGAGTAGTTAATTTGAAGGAGTGTGAGGGGTTGCTAATTACTTTTTTAAGAAGTGGATAGTTATTTTTTATGTGGTCATTTACGATTGTGATTTATGGTGGTTCTGGCAATTTTTAAGAAAACGAGACTTTATTTTGAACCCTCTCTCCTTAAATTAATCATAAATGCTAAATACAACACCTCAAAAGTGTTAAATACCACACTCTCCTTGAAAAAAAAAAATACAATTTTGCCCCTCATTTGATGTAAATAAGTATTTACATCAAAACACACTCTATTTTATATTTAGCGCAAATGAACCCCCTAAGGGTGGAATTTAGGATGGCCGCCTAGGGGTGGCGGCTCTTCCAGTAATGTCCGTCTAGGGGTGGTGACTCTTTCATCTTCTGTTTAGCAGCCTCGGTCGAGAGGAAGTCCTAGTTCCTCTCTCCCTCTTTCGTGCATATCTACTAGCTTAGGAAAAAGTAGCTCATTCTAATGACAGTCGTGAGCCTATTTAGTGACTCACTCCCTCGCGTAGCTCACTTAGAAGATTCTATAAATGTCCAACAACAAGTACTTATTCCCCAGTCGAGAGGAAGTCCAAGTTCCTCTCTCCCGGATATTCCCCCAACCAATCTATCAAACTTTTTAGATAGGTAGAATTCATTTAACGAATCCGTTAACTTTTAGCGAAATTATAAACTTTAGGGGTTGAAAGTGTTAAAAAAAAAACTGACGGAATAATTGATGATCGTCTAGTCTAAGTGGATGTTTGGAATATGGCTGCTAAGGGGTGGCGGCCTTGTCTAATTTTCCAGTTTTTTTAATTTTTAAATTTTTTATTTTTTTTTACATTTATAACACTTGTAAATATAAATTTTCACAAAAAAAAATGAATAAAATAGTAAATTTGCCGGGGGAGGTGGGTGTTGTACTTCACACCACCCAAATTAATATACAGGGCATTTCTTTTCTATTGTATCATTTGATATCAAGAGAAAGAAATTAAAAAAAGAAAAAAGAAAAAAGGAACGAATCCAAGTATGATACCCAATTCCTTCCCCAGTATTTATTCTTTATTCAGTTACCAGTCACTCCCATACACTCTTGTCTTATGATTAAAAGGTGTTCCTCTCCTTCAAGCTCTCAATATGGCTGGCCACTTGTGTATCAAGAACAAAGAACTATTCCCACCTTGTGTTGATTTTAAAGAAATGATTCTTATATAATTAAATTTTTTTTTATTTATTTTTTTCAACTGAATATGAACTCTTTGTTGATTTTGCCTTTAGGTCAAAGCAAGTTCACGTCGTCTTAATTTTGGAGTCTGAAATTGCATTCCACTAGAAAAAGCGCCATCATTTGATCTTGTCGAGCTATTTTGTTTGCGTTGAGCAAGTTTAGTAGTGCATGATTTTCTGTTGGATATTAAGCCAAACTGTATCCAGTTAAGATTATTATTTGTTTATTAGTTATTATTACTCCCTCCGTCCTTAAATTATTGTCTTCCTTTCCTTTTTTGTCCGTTCTAAAATAATTGTCTTATTTGAAAATTTTCCTTTTTAGGACATTACTTTTACCATTTTACCCTTACTTTTTTCCCTACTTTAATTACAGACCACATACACATGGGCATTAAAGGAAATTACACATTATACCAATATTAATAATCAAGTCAATTGTTTTTTCTTAATCCGTATGCCGGGTCAAACAAGACAATAATTAAGGGACAGAGGGAGTATTTACTTTGTGGTCAAGTTCTATGGATTATGATTTATTTAAGGCTGTTATAAATAGATGGTTTTGAAAGATTTAATCATAACTTAAACATGTTCTGCGATCTTGATGAGCATGTAAGAAACAAAAGCGGAAGCATTTTAGAATCGAAATATGTACCTCCAGCCATTGCTACACAAGATCGATCCGCGCGCGGCAACAATGTTTGTCGTCTGTCTCAATTTTCCAAACCTTTGCTCCCTCCAATGGTGATGGTGCAAATTATCTAAGGGTAAGAGCAGGTTTTGGTGACCCAAAACAGAGAGCTCCGCCCATCACAGAATTCACGTACGCGGTAGCTTGATTGAGAGAAATTCTCTCTCATATGTTTCAGCATTGCTAAACAATGCCAACTTACTGGGTTGAATCTTTACTGAAAATGGACCACATTCGGAGACTAATTTCCCTTAAGAAATAGGAAGGATTTCAATCAAATCTACTTCCAAAAATAGAGCAATCAAGCTCGGGAATCACGGAAGTCTCTGTGATTACGGGAAATTCCAACATTCTCCCACTTGGTCTATTTACCCAACATAACAAGAAACTAGATATATGAATCATGGCAATAGGTCCTCTTATAGCGAGTATTATCTTCCATGTATTACAATACATCAAGTCTCTCAATACTAGCGCTCAGCTTATGAATAAACCATATATATGTTTATTTTTGGGTCCAAACTTAAGATGTTTCTCAAAAATAAATATGTGCACAAAACCATATGAGAAGACATCAAACTGAATAAGAGTTTCATTGACACTATGTACGTACAACGAGATATCACATTATGGAACCAAGTCCCATTCGCTCTACATGATCCTTAAAATTCTTTGGTGGCATGCCTTTAGTTAAAGGATTGGTGATCATCAAATCAGTGCTAATGTGCTCAATGACCACTTTCTTTTCTTTAACGCATTCTCTTATGGCTAGGTACTTGATGTCGATGTGCTTACTTCGACTTTCACTCTTGTTGTTCTTAGCCATAAATACCGTAGCTGAGTTATCACAATATAATCTTAGCGGCTGGGAAATAGAATCAATGATTTTTAGCCCAGAAATGAAACTCCTCAACCATACACCATGCAAGGTAGCCTCAAAGCAAGATACGAACTCGGCCTCCATGGTGGAAGTAGCAGTCAACGTCTACTTTGCACTTCTCCAAGACACGGCTTCACCGGCTAGCATAAAAACATATCTTGAAGTTGATTTTCGTGAATCAATGCAACCAGCATAGTCAGCGTTAGAGTAGCCAATCACTTCAAGATTATCAGTCCGTGTACATGAGCATGTAGTCCTTTGTCCCTTGAAGGTATCTCATCACCTTCTTCGCAGCTTTCCAGTGATCAATACCTGTATCTTCCTAACACTCCAACATGATATGCAATGTCAGGCCTGGTACAAACCTGAGCATACATAAGGCTTCTAACAGCTGAAGCATACAGAATGTTCTTCATTTGTTCCCGTTCAAGGTCATTTTTCGGGCACTGGTCTAAACTGAACTTGTCACCCTTTACAACTTGGTGAACAATCTTTCATCCAAAATCTCTCTAAAATTTTGTTGATATAGGTCTCTTGACACAATCCCAAAATGCCTCGAGATCTTTCTCTATGGATCTTGATGCCAATAACATAAGATGCCTCACCCATATCCTTCATATCAAAGTTCTTTGAGAGAAATTATTTCACCTCATATAGCAAACCCTTATCGTTAGTCGCAAGCAGAATGTCATCCACATATAGTACAAGAAAACAAATCCTACTCCCACCTACTTTGTGGTATATACAGTGATCCATGATGTTCTCTTCAAAGAAAATGAAGTGACAACTTCATGGAATTTTAAATACCACTGGCGGGAGGCTTGTTTCAAACCATAGATGGATTTATTGATCTTGCAAACTAAGTGTTCACCATCTATAGAGGAGAATCCTTCAGGTTATTTCATGTAAACCTCTTCCTCTAGATCTCCATTAAGGAATGCCATTTTCACATCCATTTGATGTAGCTTTAGGTCAAAATGAGCTACCAATGCCATGATCACTCAAAGAGAGTCTTCTTGGATGCAATAGAAAATGTCTCCGTGTAATCGATTCCCTCCCTTTGAGTGAACCCTTTGGCAACAAGTCTTGCCTTTTGTCTCTTGATGTTTCCTTGTGAGTCTTTCTTTTTCTTAAAGACCCATTTGCATCCAATCGCTTTTACGCCATCGGGAAACTCAACGAGATCCTAGACTCAGTTAGATGCCATAGAGTCCATTTCATCTTTTATGTCATTACACCACAAGTCCAATTCCTTAGAACTCATGGCCTGTGAAAATGTTGTAGGATCATTCTCGGCTCCAATGTTATAGTCCAATTCTTGTAGATACACTTCATAATCACTAGGAATTGCTGATTTTCTTATTATAGTAGATCTCCTTTAATGCTGTATTATTATCCTCTTGAGGTACTTGTTGTTCAACTGGTTATTCAAGTGGTTGTTCAACAATTTCTTGTGGTTCCTCATTTACATCTTGATCTACTTGATCGATATCAACAACTTGTGGAATTTCAGTAGTTGGTTGTCTTACACTCGGTTGAACTTGAGGGGTGTGAATGACAATCAATCTACTACTTGAACTAGATGGTTGATCATTAAGTTGATCATTTTCAGGAATAACACTCTGAAATTGAACACTCCTACTGATTAAGTCATCCTCAAGAAATTTTGCATTTCTTGATTCCACAATCCTAGTACTGTGAGATGGACAGTAGAACCTATACTCTTTGGACCTTTCAGCATATCTGATGAAATACCCACTAATGGTCCTTGGGGGTCTAGCTTCTTTTCTTGTGGGTTGTAAACTCTTACTTCAGACGAGCATCCCCAAACGCGTATATGCCTTAAACTTGGTTTCCAACCTTTGAATAACTCAAAAGGCGTCTTTAGGACAGCCTTGGTTGGAATTCAGTTTAATATATATGCAGCCATCTTTAGAGCTTCAATCCACAAGAATTCAGGGAGTTTCGTGTTACTTCTCATACTTCTTACCATGTCCATCAAGGTTCGGCTTCTTCTTTCAGTCACACCATTCTGATCTGCAGAACCAGGCATAGTGTATTGGGCATTAATTCCATGTTCTTGAAGAAACTTTGCAAACGAACTAGGTGCTTGTCCATTCTCTGTGTATCTACCATAATACTTTCCACCTCTATCAGACCTCACGATCTTAATTTGTTTTCCGCATTATTTTTGTACCTCAGCTTTAAAGACCTTAAAAGCATCTAGTGCTTCATCTTTATTGTTGAGCAAGTAGAGATACATGTATCGTGAGTAATCATCTATGAAGGAGATGAAGTACTTATTACGGTATGCATCTATATCTAGACTACAAATATCTGTATGAATTATTTCCAATATTTCAAAACTCCCATTGGCACCTTTCTTTGACTTGTTAGTCTGCTTTCCCTTAATGCATCCTATACATGTCTCAAAATCGAAAAATCTAGAGCACCAAGTACCCTATCATTAACCAATCTTTTGATTCTACTGATAGAGATGTGTCCCAATCTTCGATGCCATAAGTTAGAGGATTCTTCATTCACAACACAATGCTTAATGCCAATAGTTTCATGACCGTGTATAGTAGTATAATATTCATCATTTTGTAAATTCAAACGATAAAGATTATCTGACATGGCACCATACCCAACAATACTAGATTTATTCAATAAACTAAAACCAGAGTTTGAAAAATTAAAGGAATAACCAACTGATACAAATCTAGAAATAGAAATCAAATTCCTAGCAAAATTAGGAATATAAAACGTCTTTTCCAAATTCAAAATAAAACCACTACTCAATACTAGTTTGCACGTTCATATTGCCTCCACATGTGAGGGCATCTTATTTCCAGAGTAAATGCTTTGCTCACTTCCCACTGGCTTCCGCAGGTCTTGCAATCCCTGCAAAAAATTGGTAACATGGATTGTAGAACCAAAATCAATCCACCATGTGTTATGAATAATATCAACCATATTGAATTCATAACAAACAAATGAAAGTTGAGTACCTTTCTTATCAAGCCAACTCATGTACTTAGAGCAATTCATCTTTTTATGCCCTTTCTTCTTGCAAAAGAAGCATTTTCCCTCTTTTCCCTCTTTCTTAATATCCTTCTGAGGAGGAATTTTGTCATTTCCCTTTTCCTTAGCATGATTTGGCCTCTTCTTTCTTGATGTAGCAACCAAATTCACTTTCTCACCTTCCTCCATAGCCAACCTTCCCTCTTCCTGAACACACATGGTCATCAACTCATTAATAGACCATTTGTCCTTATGTGTGTTGTAGGAGATCTTCAAGGGGCCATACTGCGGAGGTAAAGTGCACAAAATGAAGTGAACCAAGAAAGATTCTAACATCTCAACTTCAAGTGTTTTTAGCTGAGCGCTATGTCCCTCATGCGCATGATATATTCACACACACCTCTGATTCCATTTAGCTTTCTGGATGAGAACTTCATTATCAGGGTGCTAGCCAAAGCCTTGCCTGAAGTCACAAATTAATCATATATTGCCTTCAGTAATGCACAGACATTGTCATATTGCTCGACAGAACCCCTAATCCCAGCAAATATGTTGGTTTTTATGAACATAACGGAGAGACGATTAGATCGCTCTCACTTCTCATAAAGATCAACTTGATCCAGAGTGCTGTTTTCAGTTATGGTAGGGGGGTCATCTTTCCTAATGGCATAATCAATGTCCATCCATCCTAATTGAAGGAGGATTCTCTCCTTCCAAACCTTATAGTTATCCCCATTGAGCTTGGGAACATCACATTTCATATCAGAGTTGTAACACCCTGATTCTTCTTATGTGGGATATGTTTAACTTGTTGTGATGATGCATGTTAGACATATTTGTTAGATTACTTAAGTAACATGCTCAATAAGATCATGCCTTAGTTTTTGTGCATTTCATAGTACATTTATGTTAACTTGTTAATGCTTTAATTTAATATACGTTCTGGTGTTTATTCATGGATTTGAAGTGTTTGCATTCAGTCATGTTGTATGTAGTTCAAAATGAGTTTTGGATGTGTTTCAAACTTGGTTGGAGGTTAGAATCATGCTAGGATTGATTGGGAACCCTTTGGATACATTTTAGAACACTTTTGAACTCCCAGGTAGCGCCCTAGCGCACCCCAGACGCGCCTTAGCGCACATACGACCAGCAGTTTGACAAAAAAAATTAGAAAATCAGACCAAAGTTCAGCCAGGTCGCGCTCCCTAACGCGCCATCTGCGCGCCCTAGCGCGCGTACGGACAGAATCTCCCCATTTTGTAAATTTTGACTTTTGACCCTTGGACCCTAGGATGAATGTGTTGTACCCTTGTTTGACCTGTTGACTAGCCCTAATAAGTTACTCCCAAGCCCTGTGGGAGACTTCATTTCTTCATCTTCTTCATTTCTTCTTTCCATGAAAGCTTGAGAACTTAAGTGTGGGAGATAAAGGTGAGAATAGTGTGTGTGTTTCATATCTCAACATCCAACCATTGAATCTTCTATAGAAGACCACCAAAGTGTTGCTAAAGACTAGGAGACTCCATAACAAGGCTTTGATTGTGAATTTGTTAGTGTGGTTGTGCAATTTCAAGTAAGTTACTAAACCCCCTATGTATGCTTAAGAATTGCTATATATTTGTCATCAATGTTACATGCATGACTTGTATACTTGGTATTTTCATATCTAAATGATATGTTGAGATGTATAACATGTTTATGTGTTGAATGTTGGGTTTCGATGATGTTGCATGTTGAAATTGAGTGCTCAACTATGTAATTGAACTCAAGAACAAGTTAGAGACTCTAAATGGAAAATTTTGTATATAGCAATTATGCCAAAGTTTTGAGAAGTGTAGTAATGACTCTAAGAAGTTGATAATAAGTAAGAACAACACTTATAAAACAACATGTTAAATTCCTACGAAATTTAGAGTTCGTTTGATATGGGTTTTGGTCCTTTGAGAAATTGATACTGGTAAATTAGAGACTTGTAAATTAGCTCTAAAGTGATTGTTTAAAGTTCTGGAAACAATATGTTTAATGATAATTCTTGGTAGAATAATATAATCTATTTGACATGTATCAAGTTCACTACTTTTAAACTAGGTGGTTATTTGCATAAGATGAGTATTATACCAACTTGTGCATTGCATACAGTCCAGCTGGCATTATTGTTATATCAGGTGGGATGGCCTATAGTCTTTACGAATTTATTTCGTGATCGCTGTAAGTCGCCGTACCGGAGTTCACACACCCCTCATCTGTTGGCCACAGTTGAGAAGTAGCCCAATTGTTGTAACAATACACATGACTTTGGCTTGCTAGAAGAACCCGAGGATTTTGTCGGGGGACCTGGTGGATTTTGCCGGTAAAGTCGATACATCACACACGAGTATTGATACACGTTGGTTGTTTTGTGTATTGCAGGAGCAGCACAAAAATGGAGAAAGAGAAATGATATCCTTTGTGACGTGGTTTATTTACGAGCACTTATGTGAATATCAAGGTGATATGTGAGATATGTAATTTGTATATCAATGATGATGATATATGTTTTGTTGTGGTATATAAATGTTATTTCCGTGTTATGTTTACAACTTGAGCATTATGCCATACCATGTAGTTGCATTTAGTAACTTATTGAGTTTTGACTCACCCCATTTGTTGTTTTATTGTTTTCCATAGATCTGAGTCAGCCTAGCGGTTCTCGGTGAGGTCAGTGAGATTTCGAGTAGCTCGAAGGTTGTATTTTGGTGTCGTTGCTCTTGAAGCTTGTTAATAGTTAATAATATTTCCTTTGGTGATGACAACGAGTTGTGTAAAGTTGTATAGACTTTACTTGGGTAGTATTTTGTCGTGTTATAAACTTGATATTCTTTTGGTAGCCGACATTTATATGTCGTGCTTGTATTTAGACTTGTGGTTGTTTTAGTTTCTTTTTCGAGCATGTTTTAGCTCGTGGTTTATGTTAGTATTCCGACATGTTGTGGCCGACGATGTTGTTGTTGTTGTTGGTTGTTTCCCAAGCCTTAGACTTGTGGTTTTTATTAGTTGGGTTCCGGTTGTAGTGTCGCCGAAGACTTGTTTAATATTTAAATCTGGTTTTATAAGTTGTGTTTTGTCGTGAATACGGGTGGTTACGCCACGTGCTTTTCTTGTAAGGTTGTGTTGTTGTGTTGTTTGGTGACTCGACCTTGGGATTTCGTATAGAGATCCGGGTTGGGGTGCCACAAGAGTAGTTAATAGGTTGAATCACTGTATTATTTAAACAAGTATGCTCATATTAATAAATTTGAAGCTAATGAAAACCATATAACATGTCGCATCATGTTACAAAATAAATCTAGTGACATACAACTTGCCTGTGGGCTAAAGTTTTAATTCAATTAGATCCATTTTAACCTTATGATGAAACTATCAACTTATACTCCCTTTCTCTAATCCCTGTGTGTAAATTAGAACATATAATTTTATATTTCATCCTAATTAAAATATAATAACAATTACTGTGGGAAAAGATTTATTACATTTTAATGATTAATTAAAAATAATGTTATTTTTCACATGTGATCCTCAATACTTAATATACAATTTTAATCAATTAAGGATGTTGTGGCCAATCCTTAATTAATCAAAATTATATGAATCACATAACATTAAACATCTTCTAGCTCATAATATTGCATGAAACCATAAACAATATCTCATAAGATAAGATCCATAATGAGCTCTTAAGAATTAATCACAGTATGTACCTAATTATTTTAATTCAAATTTTGTATGCATAATACCTTACAAATTTATACATACAAATGGCATAAATAAATAATTTAAACATAATAGTTTCTGTAATTAATCCTCAATAAGTTACATCAATAACCAATGTAAAAAAAATCATGCAAGTATATATTCATAATAAGCCAGTCTGAAGGTTACAATGTTAATAAATTATACTGTAACAAATTTATTAAGTACAACAGTATCTCAAATGGTCAGTTGTCTCAATTGCAAAAGAACTCCATGCTCAAGTTTGATTCACAGTAGCATCGGACACAACCTTTTTTTTTTTTTTAATAAAATAGGTTGTCTTCAACCTCCAGTCGGGTTGTAACCCACGACAATTTCTTTATATTTTGAGCATGAAAAATCTCATTTTAAAATTATAGAGTTGTTGGAAATCTGTTTACTCAGTGATTTCTAACCTTAATATAATCAAGGATCACCACTAAAAAATTCATATATCAACAACCAACGTGAGACCCATTTGACAAATGATATGCAAACAATTTGAACATTATTGTGAAAATCCAGAATCCAAGATCACCTTACTTTTACACAGAAGAATAATTTGCCCGAAAAATGGACGTACTTCATGGAGTTATTCGACATAGCCCTTTTATGAACAACAATTATTATTATAGCTAATTTCTCCAGTATCATGTTCATAGAAAAGACATGTTCGAAATCAAAACTCAAACTCAGTAGTTTCAACATTTTAATCGCCAAACATAATAGAAATCTAACAACCTCATTATTCCTAATTTGAGTTTTTATCAAAATTCAAGATATCAAAAACTCAAACATTTAAAAGGAATCTACAGAACGAAGCCAAAGAGCAGAACAGACTACTGGACATTCATAGATTCATGTTAAAGGCCAAAACAGAGCGAAGCAGAGTAGCAAGGCAGAGGTAAACATAGAGCTCTGATACCAAATGAAAGATTTAATCCTAACTTAAACATGTTCTGCGATCTTGGTGAACATGTAAGAAACAAAAGTGGAAGCATTTTAGAATCGAAATATGTACATCCAGCCATTGCTACACAAGATCGATCCGCGGCAACGATGTTTGTCGTCTGTTTCTCCAATGGCAATGGTGCAAATTATCTAAGGGTAAGAGTAGGTTTTGGTGACCCAAAATAGAGAGTACCGCGTCCCTTTATAGAGCTCCGCCCATCACAAAATTCACGTACGCTGTAGCTTGATTGAGAGAAATTCTCTCTCATGTTTTCAGCATTGCTAAACAATGCCAACTTACTGGGTTGAATCTTTACTGAAAATGGACCACATTCGGAGACTAATTTCCCTTAAGAAATAGGAAGGATTTCAATCAAATCTACTTCCAAAAATAGAGCAATCAAGCTCGGGAATCACAGAAGTCTCTGTGATTACGGGAAATTCCAACAGGTTTGTGAAGCCATATTATAAGAGGAAATTTATTTTAGAGCGAGTAATTAGAAAAGGCTATGAACCGTGTTCGTGAAAAAGCCGCGAATGACTGTGAAAGATATTATAGGCCGTGAGCCGTGTTCGTGAAAAAGTCGTGTATGGCTGTGAAAGATATTATAGGCCGTGAGCCTTCTTCAAGTGAATTGCGAATTTGTGGGTTTGTGATATTGAGTAGTAAATTATTAGTATTGCTCCTCCTCCTTCGTATTCTTAATATTGTTGGTTAATTATTGGTGATTGATTTGGTATTGGTTATTGGTTATTCCGCTACGTGATTATTAAGTGTTAGAAATTATCTATTCCTACATGTTGGTATTGGTATCGTAGTTCAAAATTATTTAGACAATTTTATATTGCCTACATTTGGTATCAGAGCAATTAAATTTTTAGTTGCTTACATTTGACGTCAGAGCTTGAGGCTCGATCCTAGTTGGTTGTGTTGAGAATATTGAATAAGGAGTCAACAGAGTGATTTTCGCGTGAGGCTCGATCCTAGTTGAAGCGTGATTTTCGCAAGGAGTAGAGACTACAATCAAAGGTGAGTTAATTGTTTGTTCGATTACAAGGATGTATTTTTCCAAGTTAGTTCTTTCTAATTATGATTCTTGGAGCATAGATATTAGTAATTATTTTAAAAATTGCTACTTGTGGTATGATATATTTGAGAAATTTGATAAGCCGGAGTCAAAGACACTTTCAATAGCGAAAGAGGTTCGTATTTGGCCAATTTTATAAGATTCAATACATGAAGAAATTTGAGGGTTGTTGTATTTGGAAACTGCAGAATCTCTAAAAGTGGTTTTGGGAAAAACTTGAACATACTTTTAAAAAGGCTTAATTCTGTACGGTTACAACCATGTCAAGGAGGAGTTAGCTTAGTGCATGTTAGTGGGTTAGTGTTATGCATGGAGTTAGCATTATGTCTGTTAGTGCAGTGAGTCGAGATCATGTGCATCATGTTAGTTAATTATGCATCATGTTAGTTAGTTAATTAGTGGTGATCATGCCTAGTTTGTAAGCTTTGTTCTTGTTTAAATAGTTTTCTCTCTTACGAATAAAATATATGAAGAAAATTGCCCTAAGTCTTCCCTCTCTAATTACTCTAATCTTATTTCTCTAGTCCTTGTTCTTTTTCTTCTAATTCTGTTCGTAGCATTGGTATCAGAGCCGATTTCGATGGATAACCGTGGGGAGTCCAACGCTGAATTTTGCAATGATGTAAATGAAGCGTTAGCCCGGCATGAACCCAAATTCTACCAAATTCATGTCACCCTACAAATGGTGTTGACCGAGCTACAAGCTTTGCGCACCACCCACCACCCCGATATCAACCCTTTCTCCCAACCTGACACCACCTCCGCCTCAGCCGCCCCCAAAAGGCCACATGACCATAGCATACCCCTACAACCAAATACAGAGCCGGTAAGTGTCTGCCCTTATCGCTACCCCTATTACCCGAAGGTAGAAATTGAAAAACAAGTGAGGGAACTATTGCAGTCGAGATTGATAAGACCTCGCCATAGCCCGTTCTCATCCCCTGTTCTACTTGTCAAGAAGGCAGATGGAGATTGGAGATTTTGTGTGGATTACCGTGCCTTGAACCACATCACTATGAAGGACAAATACCTAATTTCAGTTATTGATGAAATCCTTGATGAACTCCATGAAGCAAAATTTTTCTCTAAGCTTGATTTGAAGGAAGGCTATCATCAGATTCGAGTTCATGAGGAAGACAATGCAAAGACAGCCTTCCGAACACATAAAGGACACTATGGTGTTTCTCAGGTGGACTATGTGGGGCATGTCATGTCTGAAAATGGAGTTGTTGTAGATCCAGCCAAAATAAAAACAGTCCTTGAATACCAAACTGGAACGGGTCCTGAACCGCCGCATAATTCAGAAGAGCACTTCATCCTTGCGGACAAGGATGCAAAAAGGGGGGGAGGAATGATATGGTTACAACCATGTCAAGGAAGAGTTAGCTTAGTGCATGTTAGTGGGTTAGTGTTATGCATGGAGTTAGCATTATGTCTGTTAGTGCAGTGAGTCGAGATCATGTGCATCATATTATTTAGTTAATTATGCATCATGTTAGTTAGTTAATTAGTGGTGATCATGCCTAGTTTGTAAGCTTTGTTCTTGTTTAAATAGTTTTCTCTCTTATGAATTAAATATATGAAGAAAATTGCCCTAAGTCTTCCCTCTCTAATTACTCTAATCTTATTTCTCTAGTCCTTGTTCTTTTTCTTCTAATTCTGTTCGTAGCAAATTCTCAATTTCATCACTCTACTATCAGAAAAGGTCCAATACGCTCAATCTACAATTTCTTTTCACAGATTAATAACTATACATTACAAAAAGTACCACGTTAGTAACTCTGTTTGGTTTGCTGTTAAGAAAGCTTAATTTTTTTTGTAAATCCGAAATTGTCCTTAGTATCAGCATGTGCTAGTCACATGCTTTCTTTCCCTCACCCTTAACCTCGGACCAACTGTCGAAAAGTGACCGGGCAACATAGAAGCTCCACCGGAGTAATCTAAGAAAAAAATGAAAAAAATCTCTTTAAATGACCTATTCCATCAAACATGGCGGCATCAATTCAAGATGTTAGATCTCTACTTAACCTCAACACCACCATCTCATCGTCATCCTCCACCCTCCAGACCACCATTACCCCACCTCCGCCACCACTCTCTACCACTCCACCACCTCCAAACGCCCTAAACTCCTCTCCATATCATGCTTTACCCTCCACCACCACTAAACCCATCAAAACCCAAAACACACCACCACCACTCCACCCAATGAAAACCAAATTCTTTGGAAACACATTACCATAACCACAGGTCTTCTCCATCACCTCTCCCTCCAAAGAAACTCACAATTCAAAAACGACAAAAATTCAGATCTATGGAGGAATGCAAGATCTATGGTTGGGTTGCAAGGAATTGCTTGCCCCAAAAATTCTCCCTGGATTCTCTTGCAAAATGTTAACTGAGAGCAGGTGAATTTCAAAAATCCCTAATCAATTTCTCAATTTAGCAGTTTCAACGTTGACCATCAAGAGCGGCTCCTCAGGCTTGGAACTGGAGTAACTCATAAACACTATCAAATTCTTTTCCTTACTCTTGTAATCAATCCAAGCCGTAATTAAATCCCCACTCTTGAAATCAGTTCCACAAGAGTTTGACTTTGCCTTACTTGCCCCAATTACATCATGTTAAGAATTAGAAAGAAACTCGCACGTTCATTTGGACTATCAGACTAGAACTTCCTTATTCTGTCCCCGATCAAGGAATCCGCTTTAGTACACTATTCCGCCAGTTTTGATCCCCAATCCTTTTTCAGTTATTCCAGCCCATCCTGTGATGCCTAGACTTTCATGAGTTCCCCTTCGGTTGAATCCTATCTTGAACCTAGAAAGTCGAATTCAAAACGGGTTGGGATTGACGTTATTAATGGAGAAAGATAATCTTTTGGAGAAAGAAATGGTGGATGAATTGGAATTTGGAGTGGAGAATGGAACTAGGGATTTTTCGCCGAGAAGGGTGAAGTTGCGGAGAGTTAAAGAGGGGAAGTAGAAGGTGATGTTTTAGGAAGATGCTACAGATGGGTGTTGTGAGATGAAGATGATAGTAATTCATACGATTTTTTTTTCTTTTTTTAATTATTAGATTATAAAAAAATTAAATATCTTTTTTACTCATTGTTTAGGAGTCCAAGTGCAAGACACATGCCACAACTAAAGGGCATTTTAGTCTTTTTGCAGTATTTCAACCAACAAAACTAACGACGTTCAATTTTTGAATCAAATTGACACTTTTTGTAAAGTACAGTTATTAAAGTTTGAAAAAAAATTACAGAGTGAGCTTAACGGACCTTTTGCAATAGCAACGTGATTAAATTAAGAATTAAGCCTTTTAAAATTATGAGGAGTGGAAGAAACTTGAACGTGATTTCAAGTGCTATGTAGGTCTAATTATTTCTAATGAGTATTGGACAACAAATTATTTCGAGGATAGATTTACTTTTGAAGAATAAAGAAAACATGTGAAGAAAATAAATGAAATGATAATTTTTTTAAGGAAGATGGACGAGGAAAAGAAAAGTAAAGAAAGAGAAAAAGAATTGTTAGATGGAAAAGAAAACGAATTGGAAGAGAAAGAGGAAAAAAAGGTTTTGATATGATGGTGACTCAAAGGAGGAATAATTGATTGAAGATTCTAACTTTTAATTTAGTTGAAATCGATAGTTCATGTCTTGGAGGAACATTTGAAAAAGAAAATAGTCATGAAAAAGAAGAAGTTATGTTTGTTGAGACAGAATTAAAACAAGAAATTGATAAAGAAAATTTTAATTTATTGGAAGTTGTATTTGGTGATATGGGAGATGTTGAAGAAATATTTCCTCAAGCAATTGGTGTTGAGAATTTGCTAGTTGAAGATAATAAATTGGGTGAGAAAATTTGCATGAATATGTTAGATGATAGTGTGAATGAGGAGAATATGAAATTTGAGAATGTGTTTGATGTTGCTTAAGATTTTGAGTTTGTTGATTTGAATGTTGTCGATCAATATGTTGGGAAGGTTAAAAAATTTACCCCCATTGATTTTTTTGGTATTGAAAAATTCCTTACTCATAATTCAAATGCTATCAAAACTAAATGTTGAATTATTGTGGGTCATCGTTTAATAAGTTTCAAGATTTGATGAGCAAAGAAGATTGGTACTTTATTCAAGTGGATAATGAAGATGATACGAAATTCAATAAGTTCTCAATAGTATGCTATAGTGAAAATCGTGGATTGGACAGTTGTGTTATTGAGTTTGAAGATGAACGAGTCAACATGGAAGATTATTTTGATCGTGAATAACAAGCCAAGAAGTTGTATGCCAAGTATAAAGTTTGTCCTCAATCGCGAGTGAAGATGAAGACCAAAGATTAAATACAAGTGTACAAGTTGCTGACAGCTGCAGAGATTGTGTTGAAGATTATTGCTTAAGATGACGATATACTAGATATTTTTGCGAGCTTGATTTAAGGGAGACAATGTTAGATATTAAACTAAGGAGAATTTAATTAGGATTATTATTTGTTTAGGAGTTATTATAATTTATTACTTTGTGATCAAGTTCTATTGTTTCTCCTCATTACTTTAGAAATTGGTTTTTCAAATAGAGTTTTCCAAATAGGATTAGGATTTATTTAGGACTAGGTCGTGACCCTTCTTAAAGTGAATTGTGATTGTGGGTTTGTGATATTGAGTAATAAAGTATTACTATTACTTTTGTTCTTCCTCCTCCTCCTCCTCCGTATTCTTAATATTGTTGATTAAGTATTGGTGATTGATTTGGTATTAGTTATTGGTAATTTTGCTGTATTATTATTAAATATTAAGAATTATTTATTTCTATACGATGATTATATTAAAGTTTATAATTAATTAAACAATTTTATATTATCTACGTTTGGTATCTGAATAATTAAATTTTTAGTTGCTTATATTTTGTAGCTTAAAAGTACACTTAACTAGAAAATTAAGGTCAACTTAGCTATTCATTATACCGATGGTGAGAGGCCAGACCGCTGGTAACAATGATATATACATCCAATTTGTATTCGGAGAGTCGAAGATTAAATTAGAAGGTCTTAAGATTCTGATTCTCTATCTAAAAGTGTTTGCTCTATGGTAACGGCTACTTTATCGAAGAACCAAAATCCACCATGACCGGCATCAATGCCACCAGACCCACCACCGGAAGCACATTTGCAATCAGCTGAATTGAAAGAGAACTCTGTATCACTTACAGAGGAGTTTTCTGTGGAGAATTTGCCCAAAGGAAATGGCGTTGAGGAAGAACGAGTAGCTAAAGAGTGTAAGAACGCTCAAGATTTGCAGAAGTTCATACGGTGAGAGTAGAGACTAGCACCTCAAAACTCCAAGAAGAAGACAACAGGGAAATGGCTACTAGCCTACTAGAAATCAAATCCAAAGAGAGATCTTACAAAGACATTCTAGGCTTTGAAGACCCAAAGGCTGTCTACTTCTCGGAGGATTGCAGATGAAATGGTGGTAAAGAAATTAAGGTAAGGCCATATGCTGGTAGATGAACAAACCGAAAAGGGGGAAGCTTTGATCGGAGGTAATGCTAGAATCCCTAAAATTGTCCTCCTCAGTCAAATGGTTGAGGAAATACGGGCCAAGTGGAAGAATTCTTTGATAATTCGATTGTTAGGTTGAACTGTTGCTTATAAAATGCTACAATCTAGAAATATGAATGTTTGGGGAATCGAGGCAGATTTTGAATTATTGGATATTGGTGCGGGTTATTTTTTTGTTAAATTTGACTCCCAAAATGATTATCATAAAGTGTATTCAGGAGGGGATTGGATAATCCTAAACCACTATCTCACAACCAGGAAATGGGAGTCGGATGAAGCGGTGGATACACGAACGGTGGTCTGGATAAGGCTGCTCAATCTTCCAGTGGAATACTATGAAGAACAAGTTTTATACAGAGAGGGGAAACAAATTGGAAGGTCAATTAAAATGGACATTAACACGGCTAATTGCTCAGTATGATCTGCAAGGTAAGTGTTACGAAATTGAATATGAATTTATCCATGCTTTTTCCTACAATTTGCGGTAGGGTGGGGCACAACCACTTAATGGATCTACTGGAAAATAGAGTGGTGACCCATTTATTGAGCAACGGCAGCAAAGTAACGATCCCCCTTCCATATGCCAGAGAAACATTAGACAAGATTGTTACAGAGATGGCGTTGGAGGAAGTAGTCATGAAGGTGGAGATGCTATGGAAAGAAGGAACCGAAGCCCTATCATACACAGTGCTCTTGCTGTCAACGAAGGAACAGCCGGAGGTATTCAGAAGGTTGAAAATGACTCTAAAAGTGAGTCCTAGCTCCCATGTCCCTCCTTCTTTACCTAACTATTTCTCTATGAATATCATAACCTGGAATTGTAGAGGCACTATGAACAAAAATTTTCGTATGGAATTTCATAACCTTATGAAAATTCATAGCCCGGATGTCATTGCTCTAATGGAGACCAAAGTTCCTTTTGCCTCCATGGGAAATTTCTTTGATACATTTAATCTCTTGGCTTCGGTGATTGTTGATCCGGTTGGCAGAATTGGTAGAATTTGGATCTTATGGAACCCCAACAGTGTTAATATTCAACCTGTTCATCTTTCTCCGCAAGCTGTTCATGTGACGGTTACAAAACAAAATTATGAAGATTGGGTCTTCACAGCAGTTTATGGCAGCCCTAACATCAAATTCGTACACAACTTTGGGACAACCTTGCTCACTTTGCGACTTTAGATGATAAACCTTGGATGGCTGCCGGGGATTTTAATGACATAGCAGACACTTCCGAACATCGTGGTCACGAGATAGCTCCGGAGGATAACAGAATTCAAAGATTCAATGAAAATATCAATAACTGTGGACTCATGGATCTTGGGGCTTTAGGTGCTAGGATGACTTGGTCAACTGGGAGAGAAGGTTTCACACATACTTTGAAGAGACTAGACCGAGCTCTCGGCAATGGGGAATTTCGTATTAAATTCCCTGAAGTTGTGGTGACCAATCTACCTCGGACCACCTCGGATCATAGTCCCTTGCTTATAAATCTGACAGGTACTATTTCTAATCCTTTGATCTCTCTTAGGCCTTATCGTTTGAAAGCTATGTGGTTCTTTCATCCTGACTTTAAAGATTTGATTAGCAATAATTGGCTTAATTGTAAGGATGACCACCTGATTGCTACCCTCAATCTTGCCAACATAACCAGAAAGTGGAATCAAAATATTTTTGGTAATATTTTTCGTAATAAGAGAAGAATTCTTGCCAGACTTACGGGTGTCCAAAAAGCTCAGGCCATACAGTTTTCCACGAATCTGGAAGGCCTTGAAAGAATTTTGAGAAGAGAATACCTGAATATTCTAAATCAAGAGGAAATAATGTGGCAACAAAAGTCGAGATACAACTGGATTGTGAGAAACACACGCTTTTTCCATATTACCACTTTGTCGAGGCATAAAAGAAATAGGATAAATATGCTAAAAGATTGTAATGGTAATTGGATTACTAACCCAACGGACTTGCAAGACTACATAATTCAGTTTTATATGAATCTTTTTTCTAGTAATGATGACCTTGGAGAATTTCAGTCTTGGGGGGGAGACACACTCCAAATTATCTCAAATGGACTCGGAGAAATTGTCTGCCTCTATCTCAATGGACGAAATTAAAAAAGCCTTTTTCAGTATTAAAGGTTCTAAAGCTCCTAGCCCTGATGGTATAAATGCTCTTTTTTATCATAAATACTGGGGGATTGAGGGGGAATCTTCTTGTGCTTATATCCAAAAATGTTTTGATGATAATAAGATCCCGGAAGCTGCTAATAAAGCTTTTATAACTCTGATTCCGAAAGATGAGAACCCACCCACAAAGAATCAACCTTTTTTGGCCGATCAGTCTTCTCAATACTAGTTGCAAGGTTCTCTCCAAAGTTTGGTAAATAGATTGAGACCTCGTATTAATGACATTATTGGGCCACACCAAAGCACCTTTATCCCAGGTAGAATGACCACAGATAACATTATTATAGCCCAAGAGATTATCCATTATTAAAGAATTTAAAATCCAAAGAAGGCGGCATGATTCTTAAAATCAACCTTGAAAAAGCGTATGATAGAATTAGCTGGACCTTTCTTGCAAAGACTTTATTAGACTTTAATCTTCCCAAAAAATGGGTAGATCTTATTATGAATTGTGTTACGAAGACTAGTCTTTCCATTCTTTGGAATGGCTCCCCTCTCCCTGACTTTAGACCCACTCGTGGCTTGAGGCAAGGGGATCCCCTCTCCCCCTACCTATTTGTTTTGTGTATGGAGAAATTTCTCACATGATAAATATGGAAGTCGATAAGAAGAAATGGAATGGGCTGAGAGCCTCCAAAAATGGCCCCATCATCACCTATCTCTTTTATGCGGATGACCTCATGATTTTTGCTAATTCGGATGAGGATGTTTGTATAAATGTTATGGAAACTTCGAATTTCTTTTGCGAAATGTCGGGTCAGAAGATTGATTTCCAGAAATCTAGTCTTTTTGTTTCCAACAATGTCAATGTTAACCATGCTAAATGTCTTAGCAACTTTGACTAAAGATCTTGGGATATATCTTGGTATTCCCATGGTCCACAATAGGAAAGGAAAGCATCACTTTAGTCATATCATTCATAAAATGCAACAAAAACTCTTCAGGCTGGAAGTCTAAAAATTTGTCCCTTATTGGTAGAACTACATTGATCAAATCTGTGATGTCTAATATCCCTGTTTATGCCATGCAAACTAATCTGCTGCCCGCTGCTACTTGTGATTACATTGATAAACTGAATAGAACTATTCTTTGGGGAGACTCTCTAGAGAGAGAAAATTCATCTCATTAGGTAGGATTAGACTTGTAAGCCTCTTAAGGATGGTAGTTTGGGAATTCGTGACACCAAAACTAACAACCTGGTTAATTTGTCTAAAGTGGGATGGAAATTAATTGACAATTATAATGGGCTTTGGGCTAGAGTTTTGAAAGCTAAATATTCTATAACGTCCAAGCCCGGTGATTGAAGCAAAAAGAATAATGCTTCACATGTGTGGAAAGGTATCTGGCATACGAAACATTTACTCAAGAAAGGTGTTAAATGGAATGTGGGGGATGGTACTAGTATTAATTTTGGTAAAGACTAGTAGTGTGGTGATGGGCCTTTAATAATTTACACTACTGGCCTTAACACTACACTCTCGATTAATGATGTTCTTAGAAGGAACTTGAATCCTTTTGAGAATGGTAATGGTGCCCTTGATGATAGTATTGTTAAGAACATTAAGTCCATTCATATCCCTGAATTGTGTGTTACCTGACCAAAGGCATGTTCAACATCAAAAGCATGTATGATATGATACGCAGTATTGACAAAATGCTTAGTTCGGTGTCCAGAAATTGGGATTGGATCTGGAAGTTGAAAATTCCCCAAAAGATGAAACATTTCTTGTGGCTTACGCAACATGACAGAATCTTGTCGAATAGCCACATGACAGAATCTTGTCGAATAAATTAAGGTTCGAAAGAAATATGGCTCAAGTGGCAACTTGTTTGAGATGTAATAAAGTACCCTTCATATTTTAAGAGATTGTCCTAAAGCTATTGAAATTTGGAAAATATTCACTGATGTGGATTATAGAATTGCTAATGTTGGTCTCAATATACCAGAGTGGCTTGATTTGAATATGATCAAACTCCATAAAAAATATTTCAATGATATTCAGTGGCCTATCTTGTTTGTTATGATCATTTGGCAAATCTGGAAAGACCGTAATAGAGAAACAATATCGCAAGAAAGATTTTGTGTGCAGGTGTCTAGAAATAACATCATGGATTACGCGAACGAGATCAGGTGGGCCTTCGAACAACAGCAGACTACAGGTATGCAAAGATCTAATTCAAATTAATGCTGGAGGATCTAAATGGTTTTGTCCTGTTCCAAGAACCTTGAAATTAAATACAAATGCGAGCTGCAAAGAAAGAAGAAGATCGGGAATTGGAGGTGTGATTAGGAATGATTGAGGGGAATGGGTCAGTGGCTTTTATGGTAAAGTGCACAATTTCCAAGTGCTGGAAGCAGAAATACAGGCCATATATACGGGAATGAGAATTATTAAAAGCATACAAGGAATGAAGATTGCGGTTGAGTTATATTCACTAACAGCTGTGAACTTGTTGAATAGCCCAAAGAACCTAAACCATCCTTTGGCCCCTCTTCTGGAAGATTGCAAAGCGCTTCTGCGGTAGGCAGAAAGCAACATCAAGCACATTATGTGAGATGGAAACAAAGTTGCGGATGTTTTACGATGCTGAGAGAGATGAAGATCTAAAGATTCTAAGAGACCCTATCCATGAGGTGGAGGAGCTGCTACTTAGTGACCTCCTGTTGTCTTGTTCTTAATTTTCCTGTTTTTTTCCTTTCCAGCTGACAAAAAAATAAATAAAACTTATGTCCTTTCTAAAGCATTGAGAATGTGACATTAACAAAGGAGGGGAAATTTTGGGTTGTTGGGCTCATTTTCGGTTTTGGGTTTTGCCATTCCCCAATAGAAACCCATTGACCGAAGAAAATTTCAGATTTGTGACTCAGTGAGTGCTTGTGGGTATTAGGTGGTGTTTGTTTGGGCTGATAAGCATCTAACAGGACTGTTCAATTATTCCAATTACTTTGGGTTTGAGATCAATCCACCTATACTTCTGACAAATAATTCTAAGGAAAAATTGCAGGCCGGTACTTTTTGTGGAATATTCAATCGCTTAAGTCAATACATTTGTTTTCATTCGCTTAAGTCTCTTTTAAGTGATAAATTGACTATTTGAAAACTGACCCCGTATTAACATATTATGCTTTTTAAATGTATTTGTGCATTGTCATGTGTGTGAAATATGTACCGTCAATGTATGTTGTGATTTTTGTGTTAAAAATGTGCATCGTTTGCTACGTCAAGTATAAGTGTACATCCTCAATGTAATTTTTGTGATTTTTTGTGTTAAGAAATGTGCATCGTCAGGTATATTGTTGTGCATCGTGAAGTATAACAGTACTGTTTTGTTCAGTTTTTTTGTGTGTAAGAAATGTGCATCGTCAAATATAATTTTGTGCTTCGTCAATTATAACAGTACTATTTTCATTATATTTTTTGCATCGTGAAGAGGGTTATTATGTGCATCGTCAAAAGTACTAATTGTAAATTTATGTTTTTGTTCCCAAACTGCCCTAGTAACAATCTATCACGTATTTTTAGTTGTGCGATTTCCTTGATTTACTCATTTCAATCCCGTATTTATCTCTATTGCGATTTTTACTAAAATTCTCATTCATATCAACTTGAAGAAACTTAAAAAATACCAAAACAATTCAATATCGGATTCATTTTGAAATTGAAATCAATGGATTCAACAAATCAAACTGCTGTCATGTTATTGCTGAAATTCTGGGGAGATACTATTGTTTCGACAATTTTAGAGAATTTTGATTTATCTGAGTTGATCGAATGCATCAGAGGTAAATATTCTAATTTGCAATCGGATAATTGTACTTTAAAATACATTGTAGGATCACATAACAATTGTTGTTTAAACAACAAAGAAGATTTCAAAAACATGTTGACATTGACCAAAATTTTATCAGTTTCTATTATCATTATTGATGTGTTTGAAATTGATACTGGTTTGAGTTATGGGATTAATAAAGAAGGGAATTATGAAGATGAGATTGCAGAAGACACACACGATGCAATTGTTTATGAAGATGACGATGCACAAAACTTGCATTATAATGCACAAAACCTTGACAAAGGTAAAGGAAAAGTTGTGCATTGTGAGGAGTACAGTGATAGAAGTTGTACCAATTCTTCAAGATCTGAAAGCGATGTTGAAAGTGTCCCAACATACGACATATGTCCTGTTCAAACAAGAAAGGAACTCTTGAATTCTGGTTGGGTAAATCTTATTACTGGTGTTGGTCAAATATTTAAAGGTGGAGTCGAAGATTTTCGCGCACAGCTTATAAAGTATTAATTGAAGATTGGTTTTGAATTCATTTACATTAAAAACAACAAAAATAGGATTAGCGTTGCATGTAGGAAGAAATGCAGTGATGATTGTAGTTGGTTCATCAAGACATCTTCAACTGTTGATGAATCAGTATCCATATACAAGTGCAAAATTTTACACAGTTGTCATTTGACCATGGTTGACGATAATAACTCGAAAAGGATGGGCTGTGGTATCATTGGGCAGTTGATTCTTGACCATGTTCTTAGTCGACCAAGCTATTCGCCAAAGGATTTAATTGATCACATGAGGACTAATTATGACTTTGAGATAACATACATCAAGGCATGGATGAGCGTAGAGATGGCTCGAAAGAAGCTATTTGGTTGCTACGAAGAATCTTTCCAGGAGTTGCAATGGTACGTTAAAGCCTTGCATAAGAGTAATCCTGATAGCTTTGCTTTCTTGGAATCAGACGATGATACGAATCGGTTCAGTAGGTTGTTCATTTTATTTCGGGCATGCGTAGATGGTTTCAACTACTGTCGTCCTATATTGTTCATAGATGGGACATTTATGAAATCTCGATTCAAGGGTACTTTTTTGTTTGCCACGGCCAAGGATGAAAATCAAGGTACGACCATTTGTTCTACATTTTTTCCTTTTGTGTTCAACATTATTTTGATTAATATCATAGGCTGATCATGTTAAAAAAATGCCCCTGTTTGTACTTGTACTTAATAAGAGATACATTCAGTACATTATTGTGCATCGAAAATGAAAGTGGTGCATCACGATGCACAAAATCAGTAAATTTGTAGTACACTTTTGTGCATCGCGATGTACACTGGTATGCGTCGCAAAACTATTGTTGTTAATTAAATATTGTTCATATGCTGCAGGTCTATTCCCGTTTGCATTTGCTGTTGTAAATTCTGAGAATAGGGATAGTTAGGCTTGGTTTTTATCTAAGATAAAAGGAGCAATCGACCGTGATGTGCTTTTTGTATCTGATCGTAATGTTGGTTTAATGGAAGCAATACTCGACGTGATTGGGAGTTCCAAGCATTTCTTTTGCTTAGTGCATCTTCATCAGAACTTGAAAGAAATGTTTACCGGTAAATGCTATTCCAACACGTTCCGCAGTAGCTTGTGTTCAAGACTTAAGGACTGTGCGTATGCCCCTAACATTAGATTGTTTAATGAGAAAATTGGTATATTCAAAAAAGAAGGGGAACAACTTGCATGTGATTTCTTGGCCACCATTCCATACGAGAAATGGGCGATTGCACATTACCATGAGAATATGTATGCCGAAATGACCTCAAATGCCGCTGAGTCATTCAACAATTGGATTTTAGAGGCTCGCGGTCTTCCCATCACTCACATAATGGATTGTATAAGATCGAAAATAATGAAATGGTTTAGTGACAGACTTGGGAATGGAAAGAGATGGAATAAATTGTTATGTAAGAAGATGATACAAAGTGGAAGGAGTACCTTAATATTAGGATCACGTGGCAGATTCGCATGACACCCAACTCAATATACGAGGTTTTATGTAAGAAGATGACCGTTGTGCTTCCACTGCTACCAATCGAGGAAAGGAAGACTTACGTTTTGTGTGTGTTGAGAGAGAGTCAATACTCTTTTCACTTTTCTTTCTCTCTTTTATTCCTCACAAAGAGGCTTGATAGAGAGAAGTGTGTGTGTGTGTGTGAGGGAGTATTCCTTGTTTTTTCTCATGTTTGTTGGGGAGAGCTGAGAGCTCTATTTATAGGGGAGGAAGTAAGAGTTTACTCTCTGGCCTAAGTTTGGACGAAGCTTCCTTTCTGCCTTCAAAGTCTTCAGCAGCCGGCAGCTTAACTTTGAGGACAAAATGCAGATATGATGCGTGGCGCACCATGGTTTCCGTGCACCAAACTCTGTTTGGGTGTATCAGTGCACTCAGTAAGGCTTCAGCGCACTAAACCATGTTTTTGGCTTTTTCCAGGCGTTGTGTCTTGCACTTTGGCCCTTTTAAGCTGTGTATCTTCAGTCTAGACCTTTGATGTTGATCTAACGGAAGGTTGTTTGTGTGTTTGGACGTTGTTAGTCCTGTTATATCTTCGAGTTTGACCCTTGATGTTGATTTAACCGAAGCTTTTGTATTTGTTGGACGTTGGCGGTCCTTTGTGTATCTTGTTTCCTGAAATAATCATAGAAACATGTGTTAGTCCATTTGTAAATAAACTATTGTTTATTGGACAATTCGTATAATATAGATGTACGAATTCTGGGTGTCTACAGATATGTAGTAGATGTGTCAAGCTTTGTAATCATAATGCTAGGTCATGTCGAGAGGCTATACAAAATTGATTTTTGTTATGTTGTAATTTTTTTGAAGTTCATTTTGTATATATAAAAGGTTGATTTTTGTGCATCATCATATGTGTGAAATATGCATTGTCAATGTAATTGTGATTTTTGTGTTAAGAAATGTGAATTATGTGCATCGTCAAACATAAAATGTGCATCGTCAATTGTTGAACACACATCCATAAAACTGTATATAAAATGTACATCGTGTGCATTGCGATGCAATAAACAACACTTTTTTTTTTTGTTGCTTTTTTTGGTGCATCGCAAGTGAAAAAAGTATTTGTATTTACGTCTTTCTTGTTTTACAATGCACATCGTGGGGATTCTGTGTTTTTATGTGCATCGTGTTGTGTTGCGATGCACAGCGTGTACTGTTCTGTGTTTTTTAAGGGCATAGATGACATTTCACAACAAAAGTGTCCTTTAGCAATTGAAAACAATTATAATGGACTTTAGCGAATGAAAATTGTCTAAAAGGGACCGGCTCGAATTTTGCCCTAATTCCTCTCTCTCTCTCTCTCTCTCTTTTCTCTCTTTCTCTCTCTCTCTCTCTCTCTCTATATATATATATATATATATATATATAATATTTTCCAATAATTGTTCCTCGAATGATTTCTTCTTTACATTTTCTTTATTGGATTAATCACATCCACTCTTTACTTTTGAACAACATATAAATTATCTACGTACAATACTTCGATAAAACAGATACGTGGCACGCAAAGAAGTATCGGTAGAATGGCATGGACGACAAGCACGACCTTGGTCGGGATTAAGAGCCCCGAAGTAGGCGACCAAAATTGTAAGACCCCGAAACCCTATTATGATAAGTTGGTCTCGTTCATATTTCATGTGCATTCTACATCTATAGCTCGTTGTGCATTATATGATTTTGTGCATTTCACATGTCGTGAATTTCGAGTTTAACGTTGGTGATTGACGACGTCCAACGTACAGTACACTTTGAGACTTGGTTATGGGATCTTCGGGAGTAGTTTGCATATGTTTTGGCCTTGTCCGATGGTTAGAATCATCCTAGGGTCATTTAGGATCACTTCGGGGGTGTTTTTGGGCATTTTCGAAAAATTTTGCGAAATAGGGCATTGAGCGGCCGGGCGGCCGCCCGCTTCCGAAGTTGTGATTTGTGCCGGGAGGGTAGCGAGCGCCAGGCGGCCGCCCTCCCTCAAAGATGTTCACCCGCGATTTTTTCTTCTTCTCTTCCTTTGAAATCTTGTGGACAACGTTAGGCCACGTCCCGTGGCTGGTTTGGAGACTTAATCCACTCCACAAAACTCATCCAATTGAACCTTAAACTCCTCATTTTATCCACCTTCAATCCTTGGAAGAACTAGAGAGAGAAAGAGAGTCCTAGGGTGAGAAACTTGAGAAATCTTAAGATTTTGGAAGGGCCTCGACGATCCGACACCACTAGATCGAAGAGCTTGGAAAGAGGAAGAGTTTCATCCAAAGAAATCTTAATTTCACCATAGGTGGTCTTGGTAGGGGGTAAGTTATTGCTCTCATTCTCATGATTCATTGATATTAAACATGCCATAAACTATGTACTCTATGTTAGCTAAGGAAAATGATGATTGTACGATGTGCTTGACGTTTAAATTGTATTAGTGCCATGGAACTTGCATTCCTTGAAGTAAGCCTTGTCTTCCCATGCTTAGAGGATAAATCCTAGGAGAATCATGTTGTATATGTGAAAAGCATGCTTAGTTGCTAAATGAGAATCATGTTGTGTGTGTGAAAAACATGCTTTGTTACTAAATGAGAACTTGGTTGTAGACTCTACGGAGTCCGAAATTGATAAAGAACTCATGATTATAATGGAATTGGTTGGTTCCTTAACCTGGAAAACGTAATTGAACATCCCGATAAATGAACAAGCTTATGGGACTTGAACATATGGATAAAGGAACTAATTTAGGGGGTTGTAATATCACCGACGTTTCATGAGGGCGGAGAGCTAATGAAACGTCGTAGTTGAGCTACAATCCGGCCTTTCCCCCGCTACTGGCCATAGTGGGGCTTGGCGCATCTCTTGCTAGCCGAGATGTGACCGGACCGATTGACTTCCCTAGGTCGGAAGGGACTGGGCTCATGATGGTCTAGTGCGCGCGCTCTATTAGTAAAGACCCGGGTAATGTGTATGTGATGGGGTGATAAGGTGGGGTTGGTCGGAGGTGTACCTCGACCTTGCACTCGCTTGACAACAACAAAAAGGTAATGTAACGATGGTGAGTGGAGCGTGCCATATTATATATGTTCATGACATTTCATTGTTACTGTTGTGCTATCCATTGCATTCTTAAGGTTTAATTATTGACTCATGTTGCATTCTTACATGTCATGTAGTTGCATGAGTAATAACTTATTGAGTCTCCGACTCACCCCCTTCCACATTGTCTTTCCCCCCCTTTAGCTCGCAGGGATACGAACAGTAGCGGACAGTGAGATCGACGGAGTGTTCGTACAAAGGAGTTCGAGTAGGCTTGGATAGATATTCCCTTTTGCTAACTTAATGTCTTTTTGGTGAGGACGAGATGTAGAGTTGTCTTACTCTATTTTGGGTTGTAATTTTAATGGGTGGAATTGCTTGTAATATTCTTTTGTTCCGACTTGTGAAGTCGAGGTGTATTAGACTAGTTAACTCGGGGATGTAATTTTGTGACATGTTGGCTAGGGCCGTATGGCCATTCTTGGGGAAGATTACACCTATTAGCATGGCAGCTTGTTGGTTACTAGATCTTATGGCTTATGTTACGAGTTTAACCATAATAATTGTGTTTACATTGTTAAGTTGAGGTAGCAATCGTTTGTTAGAAGGACGTTCATGCTCTAATTCGGGGTCCCTTGTGGGGAGCTCGGATTGGGGTGTGACAGAGTGGTATCAGAGCAATAGTTGCTACCAGCCAGGATAGGTTCCTTGGCTTAGGTGGGTTGTTCATGTTAAGTACTAACGTGGGGTGTTTTATGTATAGGTGTTAAGGATGGTACGAACGAGACACGGAGTTGGAACAAGCGCGTCTGGAGGTCGCGCGAGAGCAGAAAGTAGTAATAGCAATAATAACGGTGCTTCGGAGGCCAACGTTGCGCCAGAAGTTAATGTTCCCCCTGAGGCTAACGACGCTCCCGAGGCTAACCTTGGGGACATGTATAGGATGTTGGAAAGGGTTGTTGTCGCGTTGGGACACCAAGAGCGGCCGGAACCACGTATTGAGGCTAGAGACCCCAGCCAGGATTTGTGAACGCGGGACGTACCCTTGGGATTGAGAAATTCTTGAAGATGCAACCCCGCAGTTTTGACGGTGAGCTTGATGTAACCAAGGCTGAGGGTTGGATTGAGAGCATGGAGAAAATCTTTGAAGCATTGGGTTGTACTGAAGAGGAAAAGGTTACGTTTGCTATGTTTAAGCTTGAGAATGCCGGGGAACATTGGTGGAAGTTGTTGAAGATGAAATGGGAACAAGATGGGACGCTGAGGACCTGGGCAAATTTTGTAAGAGAGTTCAACAGCCAATTCATACCGGCTGTGGTGCATGATCGTAGAGAGGTCGAGTTCCTTAACCTGGTACAAGGAAATATGAGTGTGGCTAAGTATGCGGCCAAGTTTATTGAATTGGCGCGCTTTGGGACTCACTTGATTCCGGATGATGGGAAGAAGGCAAGGAAGTTTGTGAAAGGTTTGAGAACCGAGTTGAGGGAGAGACTTTTGCCATTAGATCTTGCCAGCTATCGGGCGGCGATAGACCGAGCCTTCGATTTGGAAAATGATATCGAAGAACACAAGGTTAAAACTGGGGGATCAACTACGGTAGTGCCTAATAATCCACCATCTTCTCAGCAGCATGGAAGAGGACAGGGTTCAACTAACAGAGGAGGTTTTAATAACCGGCGTGGTGGTGGTCAATTCAGGAGGGAAGGTAAAGGTAAGGTGACAAATACTCCACAATTGGCAGGACAAAGAACCACAACGGAGTCATGCACATCTTGTCTTAAGGTCGGGCACACCGAGGATAAGTGCTGGAGCAAGCAGAACAAGTGTCTGAATTGTGGCGACAGTGGTCACTATCGAAAGGATTGCCCAAAGTGGAAGGACTCACTAGCCGAGACTAAGAGAGCTAGCGATGGGAAACCAAAGGTGCAGGGTCGGGTGTTCGCGCTTAACCAGAAGGAGGTTCCAGAGTCAACTGCAGTTATTGGAGGTACCCTCTTCGTTTCTAACATTAAAGCACGTGTCCTTATAGACCCCGGATCATCGCATTCGTATGTTGCATCGCATTTTGCCCATCATTTGCGTGTCGCATCTCAGTCTTTGCCATATGTTTTAGAAGTGACTACTCCGTTGGGGGATTACATGGTAGCGCAAGATGTATATAAGGGTTGCTTCATATATATAGATGGTCATTCGATGCCTGCTAATTTGATTGATCTTCCCATTCACGATTTCGACGTTATTCTTGGCATGGATTGGTTATCTGAACATCACGCAGTGGTAGATTGTTATCGTAAAGTGGTAACGTTTTCAATACCCAATATGCCGGAGTTTAAGTTTTGGGGCGATAGGCCGGGTAGTAGGGTCCACTTTATTTCTGCCTTGAGAACGCGCAAGTTACTTTCACGCGGATGTACCGGATACTTAGCATGTGTGGTGGAAAAGAATAAGACGGAAGTTAAATTAGAAGATGTCCCAGTAGTGCGTGAGTTCCCCGATGTATTCTCTACCGATTATGCCCTACCTCCTGACAGGGAGATTGAATTTTGCATTGAGTTGTTGCCCGGAACCGCACCTATCTCTAAAGCACCCTATAGATGGCACCCGCAGAGTTGAAGGAATTGAAAATTCAGCTTGAGGAATTACTAGAGAGGGGGTTTGTCAAACCTAGTGTTTCGCAATGGGGTGCACCAGTGTTGTTTGTTAAAAAAAAGGATGGCTCGTTAAGATTATGCATTGACTACCGACAACTTAACCAAGTCACTATTAAGAACAAGTACCCCCTTCCACACATAGACGACTTATTTGACCAATTACAAGGAGCGGTCGTATATTCTAATTTGGACTTGCGTAGTGGGTACCATCAATTGAAAATCAGAGCCGAGGATACTCCCAAAACAGCCTTTCGTACGAGGTACGGTCATTATGAATTCGTGGTGATGCCTTTCGGATTAACAAATGCACCGGCAGTTTTTATGGATTTGATGAATCGGGTGTTTAAACCCTATGTAGATTGTTTTGTAGTAATCTTTATTGATGATATCCTGGTATACTCGAGGTCTAGAGAAGAACATGAGCGACACTTGCGGATTGTGTTATCGTTGCTTAGGGAGAAACAATTGTATGCCAAGTTTAACAAGTGCGCGTTCTGGTTAGAGGAGATATCCTTCTTGGGCCATGTTGTGTCGGCTGCGGGCATTTCAGTGGATCCTACAAAAGTCGAGGCCATTACCAATTGGAAGAGACCAAGTACGGTAACTGAAGTACGGAGTTTCCTGGGATTAGCAGGTTATTATCGTCGGTTCATTGAAGGGTTCTCAAGGATTGCCACTCCCATGACTAGGTTGACTCAAAAGAAGATCCCTTTTGTGTGGACCGATAAGTGTGAAGAGAGCTTCCAAGAATTGAAAAGAAGACTGACTACAGCTCCAGTTTTGACATTGCCTAGAGGAGGCGACAACTTCGTGGTTTATAGCGACGCATCAAAGGAGGGATTAGGATGTGTTCTTATGCAAAATGGGAAAGTGATAGCTTATGCCTCGAAGAAACTTACTCCGTACGAGCAAAACTACCCCACTCATGATTTGGAATTGGCTGCGATCATCTTTGCATTACATAAGTGGAAACATTACTTGTACGGAGCCACATTTGAGGTTTATACCGATCACAAGAGTCTAAAGTACTTGTTCTCGCAAAAGGAATTGAACAATAGGCAACGCAGGTGGATGGAGAAATTGAAAGATCACGATTGTACTATCTTATACCATCCCGGAAAGGCTAAAGTAGTGGCAGATGCATTGAGTCGGAAGACCTACGTCTCTTGTTTAATGATGCGAGAGTGGAAGATGTTTGAGGATTTATGTAGCTGGGAGCCTCATGAATCAACCCGTGGGGTAATTTTTGCCAATATGAGGGCTAGACCCGTTTTACTCCAAAGAATTAAGGAAACACAAGGTGAAGATCCAGAAATGCAAAGGATTTTGGAGAGGTTGAAAGAGGAGAATGTGCCAGACTTTACAATGAATGAGGATGGGATCTTGACTTTTCGAGGAAGGGTTTGTGTCCCCACAGTTGGGTATGTAAAGAGGCAAGTGCTTCTTGAAGCTCACAAGTCGAAGTACACCATTCATCCGGGAAGTACTAAAATGTATCGGGATTTGAGGAGAAACTTTTGGTGGAATAATATGAAACGGGAAATTGCAGACTTTGTGTCTAAATGTATCGTTTGTCAGCAAGTTAAGGTAGAACACCAGCGACCTGCAGGAATGCTTCAACCGTTAGATATACCGGAGTGGAAATGGGAACACATTACCATGGACTTTGTGACGGGATTGCCCCGAACCCGACGAGGTTTTGATGGTGTATGGGTGGTTGTGGATAGGCTAACAAAATCGACTCATTTTATTCCAGTAAACATGACTTATTCCTTGAATCAACTGGCTGCCTTATACGTTCAGGAGATTGTACGACTACACGGGGTACCCGTGAGCATTGTGTCCGATAGAGACCCGCGGTTCACATCTCGATTTTTGCATGTCCTTCAGAGCGCTTTGGGAACCAAATTGAACTTGAGTACCGCATTTCACCCACAGTCCGACGGTCAATCCGAGAGGATGATACAAGTGCTGGAGGATATGCTTAGAGCTTGTACGATCGATTTCAAGGGTAGTTGGGACTCACATTTACCGTTGGCCGAATTTGCTTATAACAATAGTTACCAATCGAGTATTGGGATGGCCCCGTACGAGGCCCTTTATGGGAGGAAGTGTAGATCGCCAATTTGTTGGGATGAGGTTGGTGAGGCACGACTTTGGGGTCCCGAGATTGTTCATAAGACAGTCGAGAACGTGAAGCTGATACGTGAGAGGTTGAAAACTGCTCAAAGTCGACAGAAGAGTTACGCGGACAACCGGAGGCGAGACCTCGAATTCCAAGTGGGTGACTATGTATTCCTGAAAGTGTCTCCCAGCAAAGGCATCCGGAGATTTGGGAAAAAGGGCAAATTGGCACCACGATATGTTGGCCCTTTTGAAGTCCTCGAAAGAGTTGGGAACTTAGCCTACAAGGTTGCCCTACCGTCGTCGCTGGCCGGATTTCATAATGTATTCCACGTCTCTATGTTACGGAAGTATATCCCGGACCCGTCCCACGTTCTTGAAAACGAACCCCTTGAGTTACAACCTGATCTTTCCTACATTGAGCAACCGTTGAGAATTCTCAACCGTAAGGAACAAGTCTTGCGAACGAAGAGGATCCCGTTAGTCAAAGTTTTATAGCAGAATCATGGAGTAGAAGAGGCAACTTGGGAGACGGAACTTGAAATGAGAAAGAAGTACCCACACCTCTTCGACTAACAAGATCCGAATTCGAGGGCGAATTCTTTTATGGAGGGGAGGATGTAAGACCCCGAAACCCTATTATGATAAGTTGGTCTCGTTCATATTTCATGTGCATTCTACATCTATAACTCGTTGTGCATTATATGATTTTGTGCATTTCACATGTCTTGAATTTCGAGTTTAACGTTGGTGATTGACGACGTCCAACGTACAGTACACTTTGAGACTTGGTTATGGGATCTTCGGGAGTAGTTTGCATATGTTTTGGCCTTGTCCGATGGTTAGAATCATCCTAGGGTCATTTAGGATCACTTCGGGGGTGTTTTTGGGCATTTTCAAAAAATTTCGCGAAACAAGACACTGAGCGGGCGCCTGGGCGGCCGCCCAGTTTCTAGAAAGTTGTGATTTGTGCTGGGGAGGGGTAGCGCGAGCGCCTAGGCGGCCCTCCTCAGCACTGTTCACCCGAGATTTTTTTCTTCTTCTCTTCCTTTGAAATCTTGTGGACAACGTTAGGCCACGTCCCAGGGCTGGTTTGGAGACTTAATCCACTCCACAAAACTCATCCAATTGAACCTTAAACTCCTCATTTTATCCACCTTCAATCCTTGGAAGAACTAGAGAGAGAAAGAGAGTCCTAGGGTGAGAAACTTGAGAAATCTTAAGATTTTGGAAGGGCCTCGACGATCCGACACCACTAGATCGAAGAGCTTGGAAAGAGGAAGAGTTTCATCCAAAGAAATCTTAATTTCACCATAGGTGGTCTTGGTAGGGGGTAAGTTATTGTTCTCATTCTCATGATTCATTGATATTAAACATGCCATAAACTATGTACTCTATGTTAGCTAAGGAAAATGATGATTGTACGATGTGCTTGACGTTTAAATTGTATTAGTGCCATGGAACTTGCATTCCTTGAAGTAAGCCTTGTCTTCCCATGCTTAGAGGATAAATCCTAGGAGAATCATGTTGTATATGTGAAAAGCATGCTTAGTTGCTAAATGAAAATCATGTTGTGTGTGTGAAAAGCATGCTTTGTTACTAAATGAGAACTTGGTTGTAGACTCTACGGAGTCCGAAATTGATAAAGAACTCATGATTATAATGGAATTGGTTGGTTCCTTAACCTGGAAAACGTAATTGAACATCCCGATAAATGAACAAGCTTATGGGACTTGAACATATGGATAAAGGAACTAATTTAGGGGGTTGTAGAATCTATTAGGCTCCTTCTTGCCATTGCATGTTATTTAGACATCACTCTACATCAAATGGATGTAAAGAGTGCTTTTTTAAATGGTGTCCTTAATGAAGAAGCCTATGTTGAGCAACCAAAGGGATTCACTGATCCCATTGCCCTGACCATGTTTATAAGCTAAAGAAAGCCTTATATGGCTTGAAACATGCTCCTAGGGCTTGGTATGGGAGGCTCACTGAGCATCTCATACAAATGGGTTTTAAGAGAGGTGAGGTAGATAAGACTTTATTTATTTTGAAAGATAAAGAGGGGGTTTTGGTGGCTCAAATCTATGTAGACGACATTGTGTTTGGATCTTCATCCAAGAACATGTTATACTACTTTGTCACTAGTATGACCACCACCTTTGAGATGAGTATGGTGGGTGAGTTGAACTATTTCCTATGGCTCCAAATAAAACGAAGTAAGGAGGGAATATTCATTTCACAAAGTAAGTATGCTAGAAACTTAGTCAAAAAATTCTCTCATGACAACTCCTCTCATTTTAAGACTCCTATAGGATCTTCCCAAAAGTTGTGCAAGGACGAGGATGGTGAGGATGTTGATCCCACCTTATATAGGAGTATGATTGGGAGCTTGTTGTACCTTTCAACAAGTCGTCCTGACATCATGTTTAGTGTGTGCCTGTGTGCGAGATATCAAGCTAGTCCAAAAATCTCCCACCTTAAGGCTGTCAAACGGATAATTAGATATATTGGGGGAACTGTCAACTTAGGGCTAAGCTACACTCGTGAGACAAATATAAATCTGGTAGGATTCAGTGACTCTGATTGGGCAGGTAACACTGATGATAGAAAGAGCACAACTGGGGGGTGTTTTTATCTTGGGAACAACTTAGTGTCTTGGTATAGTCGAAAACAAAACTGCATTTCCCTCTCAACTGCTGAGTCGGAATATGTTGCTGTTGGCAGTTGTTGTTCTCAACTTCTTTGGATGAATCAGATGATTAAGGATTATGGGCTTAAAAGCGATGTTTTAACTGTCTTTTGTAATAATCTAAGTGCCATAGAAATATCAAAAAATCCTGTTCAACACTCACGTACTAAACACATTGACATCAGACATCATTTTATTCGTGATCTTGTTGAGCAAAAAATCATTAGCATGGAATCAATAAGTACTGAAAAACAGTTGTCTGATATTTTCACCAAAGCCCTTGATTTTCAGAGATTTTCAACCCTAAGGAAGTCTCTGAGTTTGTGTACCATTTGATGATGTGATCCCCCGTGTGATCACATCAGAGCCTACACCCGTATATTTTATTTCAAAAAAATTTTTTTTTTGCATTGCACGATACATCTCAGTGTGGTCACTTGTATTTCTTCTCTGACACGACTCCTCTCTGAATTGTGAATTCTTCTTAAAAAGTGTTAACATCTGTTGACTCAAATTTATCCTATTGGATGTCTCTTGGTGGGTGCCTAATCTAAGGGAAACAGCTGCTCCATTCTTGGTATGAAGTCATTTCGGTATGATCAAAATGACATCAAGAAAAAGCTTGAGTCAAATTGACATGATCATTCGAAAGAGGGCTATCCATGAAGGTAAAGAAGAGTGAAAGCTACCCAAAAATCTTTTCCCACAAATAAAAAGTAGGTGGGTGCATTCTAGAGGCCAAGCAAGACAAGAATTCAATTCATTGACTTTCTTAGAGGAGATGTGTCCCCTGATGTGATCACATCCTATGCCACACATATACTGAGATTTATCCTTCACATGTTTGTACATTATGCATCATTCTCTTAGACATAAACTAGGTCAACCTGGTCATTGGTGAAAATATTGTTCAAATCTTTTTCTTCCTTTTTTTTTGGGTTAAAAGATTTTGTGCTCAACAAATTGGGAATCTCATATTTCTGATGTCCATGTATTTAGGGGGAGTATATATATGCGGATTATTTCTTGTTTTTTTATGGCAGGTATATAATTCACAAAAGGGAAAACGTTTTTGAATTCTACAAGGGCTAATATTTTGTTTGTCCTTATCATCAAAGGAATTCCAAGAAGTTGAGGAAATTACCTTTTTCTTTTGGATGCCAGGGTAATAAGTTCCCCTCATAAACTCTATCTTCCTAAGGTGTCCTTCTCCTACTAGGTCTTAACTCATGCTATCACATCATATATATCACCCATATTGTCACCATTATTCACCGCCTGTTTTCCCTCTCTAATCTCTCTCCGGGAGCCCAATTTCTTTCTTTGTTCTCTCTCTACCTCTCTCTAACAGGTTTTTCCATGGCGTCTCCAGTAAAATTAGCCCCTTCGAGCACCACCGTCTCTCCTCCACCGTCTCCAATCGTCCCAACCGAAGGCACTGTGGAACTATATGTTGATACAGAGGCTACGCCGATATTTGTGTCGTTACCTGGGGCACCGGACAATGTTATAGAGGTTAAAAATCCTGGTGACCTAAGGTCAATTGGAGCTCATTTCGGGTTGGAAAAGGGCCCAAACTTGTCCCTGAGGCAGAAAGGCTTCTCGCCTAAGATGGAGAACTACTCTCCTAGGGTTAGGCCGAACATGGCCGAACCTGAATTTTTGGAAGGGGACGATGATGAAGACTTTGAGCCCGATACTGAAACGAAACGGAAGAGGAAGAAATCCTCCGTTACTAGCTCCGGTGGCTCATCTGGAAAGGCCGCACCGCCAATACAAAATAAGCCTGCTGGTGATGTTGGTCCCCGACGTAGGAAGTACATAATCCCCACGGAATCAAGTGACTCAGATGGACCACAAGCTGAAGATTTTGAGGTGTTGCCAAGGCGTGCTGTATCTGAAGATATTGAGCATACAACATGTGCTATTCCCTCTGCTATCACACCTCTTCTATCACCAAGTGCTGGAAACCTCCCCTCTTTCTGTGCACATCATGAAGAGGAAGAAGACGATGAAAATATCCCTCTCTAAGCCCTAATGAACCTAAGAAAGGGCAAAGGCATTGCAAGGAAATCAAAGGCTAAGGCAACTGCCTCTATTACTGAACAGGTCCCTCTCATGGACTCTGATGATGATGATGAAGCAGAGGATGAGACATTTAAACTAGGCAGAGATGAATTGGAAGCTGAAAAGGAAGATACTGGTGATGATGTGATCACACTAGCACCCACATCAAGGAAGAAAGGCTCAAGAAAGGCCCAAGCCTCAGTACGCTCCACGCTTATGCTTAGGCGTTCCTCAAGAGCCAAACCCTCCAAAAGAACTATAAGTCCTCACTCTTCTGAAAAATTTATGACCAAAGATGTTAGGAAGAGATTTAATTTTTTCAGAATGAAAGGATTCATTGTTGAGAGGGTTTTAGATAAAACCTTCAATCCATCCAAGACCCTATATCTGAAAATTTCGAGAAAGTGTGTGTTAGAGGCAAAACTATTTTTTTCCCCAGCTATGATTAACTCCTTTCTTCAAACTCCCAGTCCTCAACACATTCCTCCCATGGCACCCAAGAATGAAATTGCCAATACCATCTCTAATGGCCTTGATCCTCTCTGGCATAACCAGTACAAATGCACAATGCTTACATCCCTTTGTGGCTTCTTGTTTAAAATTGCCACTCTCAATTGGAAACCTACCTCCAACAGAAATACAGTTACCACAGCCCACGCTGACCTTATCTATAGAATTTTCAAGGGTGTGGAATTTAATCTTGGAGAAATTGTGTTTGGGAGCATAGTTCAGTTTCCTGAGAAAGAACTACCATCAGATCTCCCTTTCCCCTATTTAATTTCTGGTTTATGCATAAAACAAGGTGTGAATATATCCAAACAGACAGGTTATGGGAAAAGGTTGAGCCATTTGGGATACAACCAGTGCTGGAATGTACTAAACCTACAGTTGATCTACCTGTAGCATTTTCAGATGATCCTCCTGCTGAGCTTCTTGATGAAGAAGAAGATGATATGGCTAATGTTGGTGATGATGTGATCATATCTCCAACACCACAGATTGATCCAGCGGTAATTTATGCTGAAGACATCAAGTACCTTGAGAAGTCTATGCTTCAGGCAAGAGTGCAGTTCAAAGAGATGTCAACCAGGAGGAACAGGTTGTTATTTGCCTTGGCTAATCTTTCTGATCAAATAGGGGGAGCATCAGCTAGTACAAGCCAAGTGTTTGAAGACATAAGTCAAAACTTTCGTTGGGAACTACTTCAGAAGACAAGGGAAGAAATGGAAAAGTCTGGCTGAGAAAACAATATTTACTTTTGTTTTTGTTTTCAATGGTGATTTGCTTTATGTTTTTGAATTATCTTAACACTTGCTATTTAGGGGGAGTTTTTGTTATTTTATAATTAGTTTATGATATGCTCTTGGCTTAGAATTTGTTTTGACCAGAAAGCAACAAATCAGGGGGAGATTGAAAATGTGTGATGTCTCACACATATTGACAAGTCAAAGGTTGACTTGTATTAAGATTTGTTACTTTCTTTATATTAGTTAATTTAGTAAATATTGTATTTATTGTAATTAGGTTATTTAAATTGACTAACCTACTAACCAAATATTGGATATGTTTAGTGTATATTTTGGTTATTTTGTAGGATCTCTCACATAAGGGAAGAGTCCATGATAAGGAAGAATTGCTTTGGTTGATTAAGGAAGATAGAAGTCTATTTAGAGAAGATTTTCTCAAGCAAATCAACCTCTTCAAACAAGGACTCTTTGCCTATAAACACAAGCCGGATGGCTCATTCCATGACACGGTTTTTGAGCTCTAGAATTCCAGTAGTTCTATAGAATCAAGAGCATGTTTGTGTGAGATCTAGTTTGATTATTTTGTTCTTTCTCTTAGTGTTCTTTCGTGTAACCGAGTTCGTGATTCAGTCTAATAAGAGAAGTTTTATTGTCTACAGCAAGTGTTGCTGTAGATAAGTGTTATATTTGTGTTTTTCTTTGATTTAAGTTTGTTTATTCCGCTGCTTTAAGTACTGGTGTTAGTGCTGGTGATATCACACCAGGACTCACATCAGGTTCGTTTGCGTTCAATTGTTATTCCTAGCCGCTCAATTTCTTTCAATGAAAACTGTTGTGAAAAGCCATAATGCGAGTATTTGAGGATAGTCCAAACCGAGTGAGACGTTTTGAGGCCATTGACATGAGGAAGGACTTCTTCACTAAGAGACGAGACCAAGAGCGTGACTATAGCTTGGTCCTGAAAAGTCCAGAGTTGGAAGTCCGGGTTGGGTGACGGTTGGATTTACCTTCAACTCTGATTTCGGTTGGCGGCAGGGGATTGGAACCATCAAGAAATCCTAAGAAACTTTGACTTCTAAAGTTGACTTTTAAGGAGAGGTACGATTGATACATGATAAGAATTAATATAACCAAGACTTTGACCAATTACTTAATAGGATGGGGTCCATCAATTAAAGTGTGACTCAAATCAATGACAAATTAATGTTGAAGATAACTTTTAACAAAAGAAAAAAAATTAGAAAGTAGACATTTTTTATAAAATGGCTTAAAATGGAATTCTTTTTTTAGGAAGTAAGTTTTAAATGGAAACTTCAAAAGACTATAGTCCTTTTATTACTATCGTTCTAAATACAACATTTTTAGAACTTCAATGGCCTTTCATAAAGATGGATAAAATAAAGCATGGATCAATCCTAACCAAACACGAACATTATCATTGTAGGAGCTTTCATTGTCTACGCGTAGGGTTCATGTAGACCTCTCTGTTCATCCCTTCCTTGTTATTTGCTTGGATCCCTTTTTGCGGTAATTGTCGAGGTATGTGTTCAGAGGGCCAATGTAATCCTTAAAACCTAAATTTTCCATAGAAACTAGAATGTCATCGGCTTTGACAATCTTGCGCAGCTCGTTGTTGCATTTTTTGTTCGCTTCGCTTGTGATGAAGCGGATGAACTCCGAGACGCTCTCTTGCATCGTCTCCGTTGCATCATCTGAAATATTCGCATGTGGCGGGAGGATGCGCTTCATGATTTTATTCACGTTCGTAGCGGACAGGTTTAAGTCTTGCCCGTGCCCATGTAACTTATCCTCTCGCAACTTATTCGTCCCGTTGTTGTTCTGCGTGCTATTATTGTCGTTCGTCGCTAAAGAAACACAAGGGTCAAAAGAATATTATTAATTTGCTTTTGAAAAAAAAAAACCACAAAATTTTACAAACTAAGGTTTTGTGCGAATTTTGATGAGTTGGGCTCTTTATAACATATATCATTAAGACAAAAAAGGAAATGTATGCCTTTTCACGTTTAAGACTTCAGATCTCCTGTACCAACACAATGTGTCCCTGAATATACCACTAATCAACTAGGACACGTAGCTCACTTTGCCTTGGAGTACTCTTAGCGACTAATTTTGGAAAAAAAAATCTAAAATTTTTGGAACTTTGGGATACCTAATACTTCCCCAAATCAGGATTTAAGATTCTTTATTTTTCTCCTCATTCCATGCTCTAGCTAGTCTGATTATTGGTACATGCAGTAACACATTATGTTAGTACAAAAAATCTAGAGTCCAGATTTGAAGTTTGAACTAGCTTAATTCAAGGGGTATAACAACAACATTTCAATTCTACTATCATTTTGGAGTACATTTCTAAGCTGAGTAATGCTATGGGTACCTAAATAGTACCAAATTTTTTGCAACAAATGATGTGTTACCTGATGTGGCAGCTAATAAGGTACAAAAAATAAAATTAAAAATTAAAATTAATGCATCACATCAACTGCCACATCAGGTGACACATCATTTGGTACTATTTAGGTACACATAACATTACTCTTCTAAACTTGGTGGTTTTGAACATGAAATTTGGGCCGAGATGACTAGCACTAAATCTCTATAAAGCATTTTTAGAAGTGGAATTTGCACACTAGGACTCCTAAACTAAAATGGTACATAATTTTAATAGGTATTATTAATGTGCTTTATTTGTTCACTTTTGCATATCCATTTTTTTGGAAGATTTTGTATTGGGATTAAAATAGGATAAGATTATATATCCCAAGAGTTATAGCCGATAGAAAAGACAATTAATTCTCATAACAGGTGGAGCCTCAAGCTTACTGGAATTACGTACGTGCGTACACCTGTACCACCACACCCGACAATCTCTACTAGCAAGCTCTAGGCTCCCATGACAAGTAGGGCCGAAGCTTGCCGAAATTACGTGCGTGCGTACACCTGTACAACTACACCCAACAATCTCCACCTGCAAGCTCAACTCCCATGACAAGTAGAGTCGAAGCTTGCTAGAATTACGTGCTTGCATTCACCACCATACCTAACAATCCCTCACCATACCTAACAATCTACACCCAGCAAACGCTGGGCGCAGGGATCAAACTCGCGCGGCACCTACTTTAATATAAGCGCTACCATCTATCCAAAAGTTATAGTTGATAGAAAAGGTGCAACTAATTCTCATTACAGTAGCATCTCAAGCTTGCTGAAATTACGTGCATTTGTGCACTTGCACCACCACATCCAACAACTTTATACCAACAAATAGGCATGCTAACAAGTGCTTAAAACGACTTGTAAATTCCTTTCTTGGCAAGGTATTTTGTTGAATCAACACTCATATATTGAAATTCATACCATGTTAAAAGAGGATCATTAACAACACTCTTAACTCTTAATAATATCTTCTAAAGAGAAATTAATTTTTTTTTCCAAAAGAAGGAACCTTATATTACCTCATGCATTAAAAAATCTATTAGCTTTTACTAATTTCGATGTTGCTAGTAAATTTTAAATGATGCTCCATTCGTTCGAAGAAAAAATAGTCTCACTTGTCAAGTCAAACATTTTAAAATTATAACTTTGCATATTTGTACCTCCTTTGAATTGCAAGATAAATATAAATATTATTATTTTTGAATTTCTTTTTAGAAAATCATTAATTACTTAATCTTTTAACCATAATTTTTTTTTTTTTTTGAAAAACAAGTAATAAACGTCATATCTGACTATATTATATTAGGAATAATTCAAGTAATCTTTGTTTATAGTCAATATTATATAGGAATAATTCAAGTAATCTTTGTTTATAGTCAACTAATCTCTCTCTCTCTCTCTCTCTCTCTCTCTCTCTCATAACAAACAACACGTAAATGAGTTACTATACATTGGATAATAAAAAAATCCTAAAGAGTCGAGATTAACATTTCACTCTGAATTGTATGAGAGATCTAGAGAGAGTACTCTATCAGAACAGATGTTACGTAACATGTTAAGATGCAGAAAAAAGAACAAAGAACCCTAATCTGCTCCAAAGATATATTCATCAGCCACTCTTCAGATAGAAATATTACTACCTCTAATTGTTGAGACGAACAAACTCTTTTATCTACAAATTTAAGGGACAAAAAAGTGTGTGTGTATGTGTGTGTGCGCGCGCGTTTACATTAATCTATGCATAGACCGGTATACATACATTTACGTATAAGTAAGAAATGAACTGATGTAAGCCAAATTAAGTTACTAAATGGATTACCTTCAAAACTTGATTGCTCGTCGCTCTTTGGATTCATCTTGGATCTCTCTCTCTCTCTCTCTCTCTCTCTCTCTCTCTCTAGGTTTGAGAGCTTAGAATGTGTGTATTACTACGTTGGTGTGTGGGAATTTATAGAATGACCAACAAGTGAAGAAATAAAAATATTTCCTAAATAATAATATTCTCATTTGACAACAAGATTGCTCTTTTTGATTAGCAATAAGAGGTTATTGTTTAGTTCAAACTAATCCTTGTAAATTTAATATAGAACTTTTAATGACGTGGTACAACAGTTTCAGTGAAATGTAAGTGTTTCAACTTAGGCAACATTGATGACTAAACTATTATGCCGCAAACTTTTCTACAAAAGTTAACGAACTGCAACTAAATAATTTTATGCATTTAATGTCACTTGACGGAAAAACTGGCTGCTTACGTACGTTTATTCGGCATATGAAGTATCTTATATCGAATAGAAACAAGTACCATATACTTTTACCATAAAAAATAAGGAATTATTGAATTCTTAAATTTAAAATTTGAAATGGAATAGCTAGAAAACCCAAGCCATAATGTAACATATAATTAAGACTCAAAAAGTGTAGGGTTAATCCCCTAGTTGATTTATAATAAAGTAAATGATGATGCTAGATATTGCAATGTTGACATGTTTATACTGCAAAGCTCCCTCTACTGAGAGAATTAGTAAGGATGATAAAGGGAGAATAACGCCAAAAATAGAGAGCAAAAAGTGTACTAATCCGTACCTCTCATGATTATATGGTCGTACTATATATAGTAGAATGCGGAGAATTTGTTAGAATCTGTCAAAGAATCTTTCTAAAAAGATTAAAGAGATACGTTGATCCTCATATTCAACAACTAAGATGCATGCCTGTTGACATCTAAGGTGACCGCCAGTGAGCTATTAAGGTACGTAGTCGGCTGACCCAAATCGGATCCTCTATTTTAAAATGGTGTTCCATCTCCTATTCTAACCGTTGGATGTGCGCCACATGTGCATAAAAAATCACGGGGTAATTAATGTTGTTTATTCACATGCACATGTGGCGCACATCCAACGGTTGGAATAGGAGATGAAACACCATTTTGGAATAGAGGATCAGATCTGCGGCGGACCACCCGACAAGAGCCCATTTCATTAAGATGCTCGATCGTAAAGACCTTCTTGTCCCTGCTATAGAATTGGGGTATCTCAGTAAAAAAATTTAAGTTATTAACAAATTTTAGTAGAATTTGAAAATCTCTTCTTACATAATAAACATACTTAATTATTTTATAAGGACTAGAGTACATTTACAGCCTTGTCAGCTGGGAAAGAGTAGAAATTATCCTTTCGTTTTCTTTCTAAACCTACTAAAATTCCGTTTAGTCGTGCGTTTTAGTCAAAATGTAGGGATGAAACATAGTTTATTTGAAAAAAATTGTGTTTCAATACTGCGGCCTAAAAAGCTGTGTTTACAAAACGCAGCTCTGTTTTAAAACGCTAGAATTTCTAATTTTTTCCTAAAATGCTGATTTTAAAACGCTGATAAGAAAAAAAAGTTACGTTTTGAAGCGATATCCAAACGCATTTATAAGAAAAAAGTTGCATTTTAAAAAATTTGCGTTTTAAAAACGGAGCATTTTAATAATAAAAACGCTGCACCAAACGGGCTCTAAAATAATTACTTTTAGTCCAGTCAATTCTAAACTATAAAAAAAGTTGCTAACTTCTTATATAAATTTGATAATTTAGACTAGAAAGATGACACAGCTATATATGGAATCATCAAACTCTCTCGTCCAACTTTGACTTTTTTTTTTTTGGGTCAAATCGACTATTTTTTGAATAAAAATTTGATGTATATATTATTAAAATTTTTAAAATCATTAAACACATAATTTGTAGTATAAAAAAAGAAATATGAATGACGTATTTTATGATTTTTAATAAAATAAAAATATATACGTTAAACTTTCAATTAAAAAATAGTTTGTTTGACTTAAAAAAAATCAATCAGGACAATACTTTAAAAATAACATTACTAGCTTTACAATTAGTTCTACGACTATGATAACAACTCTACTTAAAAATGCACATACACTTTATCTTGAAGATAAAATCATTACTATAATGGTAAAAGTAATTACGGTATAAACCTAACATTTTTTTGTTCGGGGCGACTAACCTGTGCCCTTAGCCACAGATTAAAAAGTCCAACCAATCATAACCCACGTGCAAGGAGGGAAATGGCGACCAGACACTGTAGGTGGCCATCCTATAACATTGGTTTTGTTAAGAATCACTTGTTTTTTTTTTTCTTGAGTCGGTTAGCTAAATTCAAGAAACTGAAAAAGCACACAACGTAAACTAATTTTTTGTAGGCTCTCTCCTTCAAGTTAAAAAGCACATAAACTGATTATAAAAAAAACACTTTTTATCAAGTCGAATATTGTTTTAGAAAAAAATAAAAATATTAATTTTTGAGTAATAAAAACACAATACTATAAAAAAAAAAATAACATGCAACAATAACATATCATTAAGTTAAAACATTTAAAATGACATACAGAATTAAATTCTTCACAATATGCAACAATAACATATTGGTATTAATTTAAAATTTTAAAGAAAATACAAGATTTAATTGTTCACAATCTTGAGCATGCATCTTTCTCCTCTTTGTCACATTTGATGAAGCAGATCTCACATCAAAATTCTCTTTATTTGGACATGTTGTCATGTTGTGACCAATTTTCTTACAATAGTTGCACGCTTTAACTTGCTTAGTCAGTACTTTCCCACTTCTCATTCGTTTAGTTTTAGGACGTCCTTTGTAACTGACACGGGAGGACAATGCACAAAACCAGCAACACTAGCACCAACATCGATAATTTGTGATCTTTCAGAGGTGTCATTAAGCATTGGGACATTTCCACCTTTATGGCATTTGTCATGACACCATTGTAGTGGCAAGTATCTTCCAGGAATCTCGAAATGATCTTCATGAAAGAATACAGATAAGATGTGGCAACAGAGAATTCCCCAAAATTCAAAGTGTTTGCAACTGCTTCTAACTATATCTCCATTCATTAAAACTCGATACCTTTGCGAGTTCAGTTCCTTAAAATACTGTACTATAAAAGTCACATGATCCTCACTCGGTACCTTATATTGAGTTGCCCTCTCGAACTCTTCTTGAAACTTTTTGAAAGCAAATTTAGTGAAAACTCCATGTACCTGCTCCTCAAGGGGTTACAAAGTTCTCAAACAAGAACCCCTATACATGACCAACATGGTATGCTGCAATTGTGTATGTCCAATATCGTCAATGGCAAGATCAACCTAATTAAGAAAATCACATGAAGATATTGTTTTATGAATAAATAGAAAAAAATTAGATTTAAACAAATATACTTACTTGGTCAGTAAGTTGGGTTAAGCATGACCGAGAAGACGTGAAACGCTTCACGAAGCTATCTATACTCTCAAATCTTCCTGTAGTAGTCATCACTCCAAAAAAGTAACCATGAAGATAAGTGGGAACCCAAATTTTTTTGACTTCATATAAGCCTATTACAGGCTTATTTGATTGTAAGTCAAACTTCAAAATAGTGAGAGGCCATTCACGCTCAAAATCTTTAGTATTATCAAGATTATATAGTCGATAGAACTCGGCACACTAAAATGCATATCGAGTACTAAGGATGGAAGTAAACCAACCACTAAATTTAGTGGTTATGTGTCACATATGCATGAGAATAAACAACATTAATTACCCCGTGATTTTTGATGCACATGTGGCGAAGATCTGGCGATTGAAATAGGAGATGAAAAACCTTTTTGGAATAAAGGATCCTATCCAATATACAAAATGCATGGTTCGTCATGAATGGAATTTGAGCTCCAATTGTAAATATCCTTACAAAAGAAACGGAAGATCCCCATGTTTCGGTCTTTTCTCAAGCTGCATGATATGTAATATTTTTCCAACTTTGAGACCAACTTCTTTATATACTCCCTCCGTTCCAGGCAAAGAGTCCACTATACAATTTTGAGATGTTTCACTTAAAGAGTCCATTTTCAAAAAATTATGCTTACAATTTTCATAATCTTTCATCTTTATCCCTCCACTTGTGTTGTAATCATCTTGATTGTGCTTAAGTATTTTTGTAATTATAACCAACTCCTATGACACTAATATATCACTTAATAATTAGACTTTTCAAATGTGGACTCTTTGGGTGGAACGGAAGGAGTAATAATATTTGTTGCTATCTTCATTAGAAATGGTGAGATAAGTTGAAAGAAAGCAAACTCGCTCAGGTGGTAATAAGTCATGATTATGATCGGACACAAACTTAGTAACAAGGAAATATATCAAAAGATCTCTTCAATGTGATTCGCATGCATGCCTTACAACCACATCTCCAAGATTCCCTATTTCGTTGATTCTTGAATGAATCATCTTGGTTGTGTTTAAGTATTTTTGCACCTTTCAACTAGAGTCCCTTTCACTGAGAGTGAAAGGGACAATATGAGTAAGATTCCATATGCTCCGGCAAATGGATCTATCATGTATGCCATGATATGCACTCGACCAGATGTAACGTAAGCCTTGAACGTGATGAGATGGTACCAGTCAGATCCCAGTGATGGTCATTGGATTGCTATCAAGAATATCCTTAAGTACTTGAGAAGGACTAAAGATACGTTCTTGATTTGTGGAGGCGACAAAGAGCTCATTGTGAAGGGTTATACTGATGCTAGCTTCTAGACCGATAAAGTGAATTATCGATCGCAATCAGGGTAAGTGTTTTGCCTAATGGAGGAGCTGTGAGCTAGAAAAGTTCAAACTGTCCCCTAAATCCTACAAATATTACTATTCTAAAGTGAGTTTCTTATAAATGTAGATACACGTATTTACATTATCTTTTCGTTAAAGTGTAAGTAATCTTCAATAGTTAATAAAATAAAGTATTCATTGAAAACTCATATATATATATATATATATATATATATATATATAATGGTGGAGGTAGGATTTTTGGCTCGGATAGAATCCTCTATTTCAAAAAAGTGTTCCATCTCATATTGCAACCGTCGAATCTTCATCACATGTGTATCAAAAATCACGGAGTAATTAATGTTGTTTATTCTCTTACACATGTGGTAAAGATCCGACAATTGGAATAGGAGATGGAATACATTTTTGAAATAGAGGATCGAGTGTGAGCCTACTAAAAATTAGTATTAAAATAGAAAAATAGGATTAATATATAATTCAATCCCTGAACTGAACCTTTCTTCCTATAATGGTTATAAATATTTTATATTTCCTATATCGGTCCTTGAACTCAATTTTTGGTGATGTATTAGTCCCTTGTACCGTTATCTTTAACATAATTGTTAATTTTTCTTAAATTGACAAAACTGCCCTTGCTTGAGTCTGAGTGGGATGCCTAGGTAGAATAATTTATGGCGGGAAGGGATACTAATATTTCCCTCTCTCTATTGTATTTATCTATCTCCCTCTCATCCTTATTTCACTGTCTCTCTCTAACCAATTTTTTTTGCTCTCTCTCTCTCTCTCTCTCTCTCTCTCTCTCTCTCTCTCTCTCTCTCTCTCTCTCTCTCTCTCACATCCTTCACCGTATCCTCCCCCCTCTCTCTCTCTCTTCTCTCTTCTTACTGTTGTCTTCTCTTACTCTTCCCTTAGTATACTATATAGTATGATTATGATGGAGCACCCACCAACCAGTGCAGGTAATATATTCAACTCCTCCCCCCTCTCTCTCTCTCTTCTCCCTTCTTACTGTTGTCTTCTCTTACTCTTCCCTTAGTATACTATATAGTATGATTATGATGGAGCACCCACCAACCAGTGCAGGTAATATATTCAACTCTTGAGAGAGAGAGAGAGAGAGATATCTATACAAGAAAAGTCAAAACCTACAAAGTCAAGAAGTACCTTAGTTTGTAGAGATTGACAGAATTTTTTGTTGGGTGATCGTAATTATTATCAATGGTAGTTTAATAAGAGATGGAGGGAGAAAAAGGAATGAAGGAAAGTGAAGTTGCATCTGGTTTTGGAGTAGAAGAGGGGCAAGTTTACTTTCGGTTGTTTTGTCCTATTATGGTCATGCTCTTTTTCTACTTTGCTAGAACCATTTGGATTCCTTTTCCATCCTAAAACCCGCGGTTCTAAAATAAGAGTTCTTTATGTTTATTTTAAATTTTTTTGATATTGATCACGCAAATTTGGATTTGGTGAACACGTCGGATCCACGTGTAGCTAGTTTTCAAGTCAAGATACCTCGGCTCTCTAAAGGTTTTCTCGATTAGGACTTGATTCTTGGGCCTACAACTATGTAACAAAGACAAGAACCGTTAGGGGTGTCGGGGGTTTGACCCGACTATTACCCTCCGGTGTGAGAGTCAGTTTGAGTGTATTAAATGTATGGAATGTGATTGGCAAGTTGTCGCTTCTAACTCTCACTAAGAACAATGAATACAGATTGTAAGCAAGTGAATAAATGTAAACTTTACTGAACTTTGTCTTCTTGAGAGTAAATGTTACATTTTTTATAAATGGAAGTGGCTCCTGGTATTTATAGCTAGAGGTGGCGTGCATAGTGATACGAATTGTGCCACCTGCTTGATGAAGGATGTATGTACATTGAGGGGGGCCATGCTGTTGTCAGAATTAAGTTGACAAATAGAGTCTTCCCTCCTGGGGGGTGGGAAGCTAATAAATATTGACAAAGGCACACGCCAAAGGAATGTCTTCTTCTAGTGAGAATGTCTTGATTCTGTTAGGTTAGGTACTGACAGACAGTAAGCATTTAATGCTCTGAAGCCGACTTGCACCGAGGTCGCGCGCTGCTCGCCTCAGAGTCGACCTCGTAATGAATGAGAGATTCTCACTCAGTTCATATCTTTAGTGTTGGATCATGCCGAGGTCTGGCTTAACCGACGACCTCGGCCTTGGGACCCAAGGCTTTGTAATGAGAGATTCTCAACCAATTCATATCTTTAGTGTTGGATCATGCCGAGGTCTGGCTTAACCGACGACCTTGGCCTTGGGACCCAAGGCTCTGCAATGAGAGATTCTCAACCAATTCATATCTTTAGTGTTGGATCATGCCGAGGTCTATCTTAACCGACGATCTTGGCCTTGGGACCCAAACCTCTACTTCCAACGTGGGCCCTAGGGCCCACCTGAGGTTGACGTGGAGGACACGTATTATGAATATTTGGGAGGATCCCGTCAGATATATACAAGATCTAAATTAATCTTTTTTGCTTAATCGATCTGAGTCACTTCTATTCAAGTTAAACCCTATTGGTGAGAAAATATTTATTTTTAGGCGGAAGGAGTACAATATCTCAGTTTTTTAAAAGAGCTTCATTCTAATTCAAGAGAGCTCACGACTGAATTTTTGTTTGAAACGATATATTTAGCAAGATGTTGACCAAAAATTATTCTCAGACCTAGATGAGAGATCAAAAAATAAAATAATACTTGTGATGCATGAGAGAATTTTCTAAATTGGTCATAATAGATACTCCCTCCGTCCCGGATAAATGTTCCTACTTTCTATATTGGGATGTCCCAACTAATGTTCCTAAAGACTTTTGATCTACCTATTCTCTATCATTCTTCCTAATATACCCTTAAAACTTCATTTAATATAACACATTTCAAAGAAACCCAATTATTTAAAATAGTTGACCTCAATTAATGATCATGGGTATTATTGTTAGAACACATTTTACAGCACATCATTAATTATGTTTCTTAATTCTGTGTTTTATCTACTAGAAACATTTATTCGGGACGGAGGGAGTATAATGACGAGAGAATTCTAAATTTCGTCATAATATAATTATATATTTAGTTATATGCTATTCTTAAAATAACTAGCCATTAACCCGTGGGATGAAATGAAATAAGATATGACAAAAAAAAAAAAGCAACATACAATTGCATAAGACAAAATGAAACAATATTTAAAATCATATAAATAAATAAACAAAAATTAGAATATTTTATTACAAATTTTGGAATACTTCCTTAAATACAACATTGGTCTTCGAACATATACAATTATTACTACTATCACTATCACAGATTAAAATTCAAAGTCCCTTCGGATTGGTAACTCTAGATAAAACAACGGGAAAAAGTTGGTGGTCCCCTTTTCAAAGTGTTTAACCCCTAAAGTCCACATTTTTTTTCTTAACCGGAAAAAGGTACTTTCATAAAATTATTCCTTAAATACCCTTGTTTCTTTCATAACTGTTTTTGTCTTCCTCTTAAGTCTTACCAACACTTAACCCAATTATTTGAAATGCGTATTTATAAACACGGGAGTAGAGCACACAAAATTTATCATTCGATGGTGTTGAAGATTACAAAATATGTTCATGTTCACATGCAAACATGGAATGATTGATGAAATAGAATTCGATCAAGAAACTTACAAAGAAATTTAATGAAAAAATAAGTTTACGAACGACAGGAAATCAAACATATATGGATCAATTTTCGATATCACTTGTGATGAAATAGAAGCATTATCAGGGAGTTCGGCCAATAGTTGAACAAGATGGGAGTTATGATTGCGGGTTAGGAAGAAGGGAGACTTGAGAGTGAAAGCGGTAGGTGTTCATTTTTTCCTTCAAAATTTTGTAATAATTATTATTTTGTAATAATTAGGCATCCCGATGCCCAATTGTTGCATCTCGATGCAATAATTGTTGCATCTCAAATTGAATTCCGATGCCCAACTTTTACATCCCGATGCCCAAATTAATCTGAGGAAGTGGAACTGCATCCCGATGCCCAATTGTTGCATCCCGATGCAATAACTGTTGCATCTCAAATTGAATCCCGATGCCCAATTCTTGCATCCTGATGCCGAAATTAATCTGAGAAAGTGGTACTACATCCTGATGTCCAATTGTTGTATCCCGATGCAACAATTGTTGCATCTCAAATTAAATCCTGATGCACAATTCTTGCATCCCGATGCCCAAATTAATCTGAGAAAGAAGAATGCATCCCGATGCCCAATTGTTGTATCTCGATGCCTTATGCCTAATGCACGCGTGTTTTGGTTTCATTAAGGTATTGTTGTCTTTTCGATCAAAAAGTGCCTTTTTCAGTTAAAAAAGGGTACTTGAGCGAATTGAAATGTTGAAAAAGGAACTGGCTCGAAATTACCCCATAAAACAATATACAATTGACCATGACTAAACACGGGATTTTTCAAAAATACGCCCACATTAGACAAAGATTGACCCTGACTTTTATTTATAAACATTGCACAAGATACCATCAGCGAAAATTGTATTCGTTGAAGTTCGAATGGAATTCTTGAATTGAAAGGCAAAGGCATAAGTGACATTCTTGGAATTAAAACCTTTCTAGCAGAATTATCCTTGGAAAGAACTTGTGCTTTTAAAACATGATTACTTAGCCTTGTGATGATTAACCTTGTGCCATTGCATAATCCAAGAGAATGATCGATGTTACGGAATAACATTGCAGGAGTTCCAACTTTTAAATTTATCTCATGATTAGGAAAACTTGAGCATTTAATTCCATTTAAAAACTCAGGAGTATGAACATCATTCAAAAGAACAACATTTCGATCGGAATGACACGGAGAATCTGAGCTCAAATACGTCCTTCCATCTGAATTACTTTTTGAAACCATATATTCATTTATCGAATCAACAATATCAAGAATCAGAAATCAACATTATTTTTAAAAGCTGAGTATGTACTCTGCACAATTGCAACAATAGGGTCAACGAAATCCTTAATCAAAAGTTCATCGAGAATATCAACAGAACCACATCTATCATTCGGTTCACCAATTTTACCATCACCGATATTTGCAATCCAATCAGCAAAAACCTTTAGTTCTTCAGAACACTCGTTGGGCCCCATATTTTGTAATCTCATATTTTTTTTCAACCTCAATACAATACAATCCTTCCACAAATACGATGAGTTAATAGTGGCATGAACAATGTCTTGCCTACTACCCTTTGGAATTACAGGCAATATCTGCCGGAAATCTCTTCCAAAAACAATCGTCTTCCCTCCAAACGGAACATTAACCTTAGATGCTTTGTCTAATTTCATGATATCCCTCATAATTCGATCAAATGCTTCAAAACAATATTTATGCATCATTGGAGCCTCATCCCATATAATTAGCTTTGACTTCAATATAAGCTCTGCAAGAGGACTTCCTTGTTTTATATTGCATGTTGATTCTTCATTTATATTAAAAGGAATCTTAAATTTAGAATGAGCAGTTGTACCACCAGGCGAAAAAAGAGATGTTATACCACTGGAAACAACGTTTAATACAATATCTCCTTTCGAACACAACCTCGCAGATAGAGTTTTCCAAATAAAGGTTTTCACAGTCCCTCCATAACCATAAACGAAGAAAATTCTTCCAAATTTTGAATTAGCAGATTCGATTATAGTATACTAAACATGACATTGCTCATCATTCAAATTTCTCACAAGCCTTTTGTGTTCTTCAAACAAACTTATTCGATGATGAAACATTTCATCGTGTATCAACCTATTATGCGAAAACTAGAAAAACTGATCATCTGGAAATGGCATTGATGAAAAATCACCCAAACTTATTCCGCAACCTCTTAATATCTTCTCAACTTCCACAAAGTGCATAATTCTTGATTTGATCCTCGTTTAATTGCAATTCTATAATACAAATAAAAATGTAGTAAATACTTACAAAATTATTTTAACAAATAATAATAATTGATACATACCTTGATGCTGTAGCAACTTTCGTTGGTTGTATAGAATATCATCAGATAGATAAGACCAACATGCATCCTAAACTACTTCAGGTCGACTTATAGATCCAGATGATAATAGAGTTGTAAAAAGAATTCTCAATGATTGTGCTGATGCCCAATAGCTGGCCTCTAGGATCCCATCGACATACTCCTTATCATCGTTTAACAATCCTAATGCATAGCAAGCATCTAGATAATTCGGATATTTAACCCCATTAATTAAAAATAAATCCTCATAGAAGGTTGCACCACGCACTACGTTTAGAAGACATCTCAAATAGTACATATCGCCAAATCTTGGAGAGAACAAAAAAAATTCGTCCAATTGCAAAACCTCTTTTCCTTAGTACCCATTCGCGTGAATCTGATTTCCAAACGAATTTCGTTGGAAATTCAGCGTATGTTAACTCTTTTGCTTCCTTATATTTCTTATTTGCTTCCATCCATGCCAAAAACATACTCTGCTTGATTGATTCCCGATTCAAGATAGAGTCAATTTTATCCGAATCAGAGAAAACAACATTTTGTTTATCCGAAAGATGCTCTATCGGAGAGTCTTTATATTGTATTTCAAATCTTAAAATTCTCCAAGCAGCTTCAAATGACGATATGTATCTACAGTCGTAGTACAAATTAACCTCATCAATATTTTTCTCAGAATTATCATCATTTGAATTTTAATAAAATGTCACAGTAACGCGGTCATGACCCTTGTTAATGTACTTAAACAAATATTTGATCGCACGAGATTGATTACACCACTCCATATTGAGATGGGCTCCATAAGTAATCAATAAATATCTATTATGAGGAACAACAAATCTATTATTCAGCAAAACTCCATTCTTACGAATCGTCCTTCCATCATCTCTGAGTTTGTAGACTGGATAATCATCTTCATCAATTGTAGTTGTTTCAACAATTTTTTTTGGAAAATGTTTTGAGCAACGACCATCTATCATGCAAGAAGAATATTTTCGGTCGTTACCACATGGAACGTGAATCATAAAATCTCGAACTGCGACATAATAAATTGGATCCTCACTTTCATCCGGAATCTTTGCAGAAATGACACGATCAATAGAATCTGCTGTTGAAAATTCATCTTCTTTAGAAAGAAACAGTAATATGTGAGCATGTGGCAAACCCCTCTTCTGAAACTCTACAGTATAAATTACTGTATACAAATAAATTAGGCATATATTAATGTCTCGATTTAATTACAACTAAATTAACTATAATCTATATATAGTTTGTTAAAATAATAAATGTAAATAATAAATAATGATACCTGATCGGACAGTGCCAAAAATCTTGTTTTACGTAGGTCTTGGATCAACGCATCAAGTTTAACTTTAAATACTCTGCACACAACATATGGACGATCTTCAGGCTGCTTTAACCCACGCTTTTCAATAGATTGGACAATTTCAGGCCATTTTGGATTACACGTAAATGTAATAAATAAATCGGGTAACTTGCCCAATTACAAATAGCCATGGCATTCTGATAATTCTGTATCATATATCTAGCCCCTCCAGTAAATGATGATGGCAATATAATTTGTTTCCCTTTTGTCAACCCATCAGTTTCACCACGTAACAAAGCTTCTTGAAAACTTTATACATTTCACATTGCAATTACTTTTGGTGCAACCTGATGTAAGTCAACCGAGCATATTTGACCATAGTGTACGCATCAACAACAAATTGTTGAAATAATCTTCCAGAAATCATAATTGTTGCCGGCTCACACTCTCTTTCATGAATTATATAAGCAACAAATTCTCTTATACTAACTTTTTCCGCCCTCCGCACCCAGCTTTTACATCAAAAATGGAATATCTTCTATGTAACCATCTTCGCTGTAAGGAAACATTAAAGGATATTGAAGAGCTAGATAAGCAGCGTTCAATTCATTTATACGCTTAAGTTTTCCTGTTTGAGTCTCAAATAAAATATCCCTATCACCCAATATTTCATCAGAATCCCAAAAACTAAAGTAGCAACCTCAGATGCAGTAGACAAATTATACCTTCTAGCATCCCCACTTAGTCTACCGACCAATCTTAACCTCACATCTGATCTTTGTTCTTGAACCATTTTATCCTTCGTCATTCGAAAAGATTTAACCAACACATTATCCCTATCTAACATGGACTTTAAATCAGATATAATCTCAGTGTGTAGATCGTTACTATTTTGATCTTTCCTGAAAAAATAAAATAATTATAATATTAACATATTTTAGGTAATAAATTACATAAAAAGTTAAAAACTATATAAATATTTTTATAACATTTACTTGACAGTTGAAATACGATTTGAAATTTCATGCTCAGTATCGTAACTATACAATTGTGCAAACTTAGGATTTGCGCCTAGTGATGGAAGCAGGCTCCCAATTAAAAGATAATTTTGACCCTGAAGTTTGAAAACAGGAGGAGAACCACCTTGATTTACACTATGATCAATTTTTCCTCTCATTGAAGTGAAACAAAACATGTTGTTATATGAACGTATGTTTTGTCGGAAATGCTTACTTTTATTGATGTTAATAATACTTGCAACTCTTGAGGTGGTGGTTTCAAAAAAGGAAGTTGTATTTTTCCTTGCATACAACATAAACTATACTTTGGATTTTGAGACTTATAATTTCGACGTAATCTCTCATCATACCAAAACAAAGCACCACAAAAACTACATTTAAAATTTAGATCGTCAATATCCCAATAACCTAAAAAAAAATCAATATATTAATAAGACTACAATAACAAAAGTTCTAAAAATATTACAAAAGTGAATACAATATACACGTAATCAAATTTGAACATACCGATAGATGGACTAAAAACACTTTCATTCTCATTATTACACAAAACATCTTTGTTGTAATTTATATAGATTTGCTTGTATCCATAACCTAAGTCTAAGTCAAGGTGCCTAATGGGTCTGCGTGTCTGTTAGAGTGGCAACTTGTACTTAGACATAGCTAGAATAGCTTAGGGTTGCTTATTGTAATTAGCCTAGAGAAGATAGCCTGTAGTATATCAGCCGTGTTCATATCAGCAGTCTTCTAGTCATCAGCCAAAGTTTGCATCAGCAGAGTCCATCAAGTTATCGGACAAGTTTGTTTCAGCCAAGCTTCATCAGCCAAGTTGAAGACCCTAAGAACGTCCGATCTAGAATTGCTTGGGACATGCCTCAAGACATCAGCAAAGTCTTTCATTGACTGTGACACAACGTTAACCTGCAAAGCGCATTCAATAATCCTTTCCATTTTAGGCATTCATCTCAGAAAAGGACATTCTGCCTGCAACCACAGTCTACCTATTTTTGGCAAAGTGACAGAATTCAGTCTGAATCTTGCAGAACTACCTATCAGATCTCAACAGCAAGATTAGAGCATTTAATGCTCTTAAATTCAAATTATTCAACTGATGAAGATCTCCAACGGCTACAAGGCTTCCTCTGAGTATATATAGAAGACTCCATTGAAGCATTTACTACACAACAACACTACATGAATCTACAACTCTGAAATCTTCATCTTCTTCAAGCTAGTGCATTAAAAGCTTAAACGTCATATCTGTAAAACATTCTTTGAAGAGCTCAAAACTGAGACGATTAGTCTATATAGCTCTTCATTGATTGCCACCCTTAGTATTCATAGCTCACGAGAATTATATCTTAATAGATATTAATTCTCCCGCAAACACTTGGTCAACTAATTTTTGTACACAATCCATTAGAGATATATCTTGTAAAGATTCTAGTGGAAAACTTAGTACACATTTTTCAAATCCAAAGTTGACCACTTTGGTTGTGGACGTAGCACTTATTCATAAGTGTGAACCATATTAAATTCCTTGTCTATTTCTGTGTGCTTGTGAATTGTTATTGTTTGTTGATTTCCAGAATTCCAACTTTTGAGAACTGCTGATCTTGTCCTATCAAGATCAGCCATCTTCAACTTGTCCTATACTTCACTAATATTCCGCTGCAAAATTCTTTATAACTCAAGTGAAGTAGCTTTGTAAATTATTTTAAAAAATTGGACATAGGCTATTCAACCCCCCCTTCTAGCCAATATTGAGCACCTTGAGACCTAACAATTGGTATCAGAGCTTAACTCTTTGAAAACAAGTTTTTCCAAGATTAAACTCTTGAGAGATTAAAGATCCAATGACTGCTCATCAAATGTTGGAAACCTCAAATGTGAATCATTGTCCTGTACTGGATGAAGTTCACTTTGATATCTGGAAAGACAAAGTTAAAAGACACATGAACATTATTGACAAACGTTTATGGAAATGTGTTACAGATGGACCAAGAATTCCTATGAAGCCAAATACTCTAGCTGCACTTGATCCAACTGCTGATCTTGAAGTCCCAAAGCCTGAAGAAAATGGGATGAAGAAGATAGGAAGAATGATGCTCTGGATAGAAAAGCAATCAACATCATCACCAGCTGCGTTGATATCAGCACATACCAACAGATCATTAATCTGGAAACTGCTAAGAAAATGTGGGAAGCTATTCTAGAATACCTAGAAGGTGATGGTGAAACCAAAAACAACAAGCTGTATACTTGCATCCAGAAGTTTGATTCATTCAAGAAAGATCCTAAAGAGACCCTACGAAGTGCATACGACAGATTCTATGAGGTAGTAAACTCTTGCTATTCTTTAGGAAAGAAATATGAAAAGAAAGAAATAAACATGAGATTTCTTAATGCACTAGGCAGTCTGTGGCATGTTAAGATCACTGCCATGAAAGAATCAAAAGACTTGAATAAATTGTCTCTCAGAAATCTTTATGCAAGTCTTTCAGTCTATGAGCTTGAAATTCAACAAGCTCAAGAAATGGAAAAGAATTTTAAAAATTTATCCTTACCAGCCATGTCTGTTGAACCTCCTTGTTCTACACCTGATGAAATCCAATCTACATCCAGTGATGGTGATGATATTCTTTCAGACGAAGCCTTTGCAATGTTTGTTAAGAAGTATCAACGTTTCAAAAGGTTTAATAAGTCATCCCATAGGCAGTCCCCTCACAAGACTGCCATTCCTCAAAGAACAGCTACTCTTCCAAAAACTGTTGCTCCTTATAAAGCTGTTGACTATCAAAAGGAAAATGAGCTTGTCTGTTTTAACTGTAGGAAGCCAGGTCATTTTGCTTCAAAATGTCCAAAGCCAAAAAATGAATTTTACAAAAAACGTCCCGAGTCTAAATTTCAAAAACAAAAAGGGATGGTGGCTGAGGACTTGGATGAAAGCAACTTGCCCACTTGGTGTGACACAGATACTGATGAGGATGATTCCTGTGACTTTGCTGAGGAAGCAAATATATGTCTTATGGCCAGGGAATCACCCCATGACTCAGTAAGGTCACTACCATTTCAACAGGATGATAGTGATGATGATGAGCTCAATGAACCCTCAAGGGGAGAACTCATTAAAGCCAACAAAGTCATGCTGGAAGAATTCTCTAAATTCAAAACTGCCTATGTGAAATTAGCCAAAAAGCATGAATTGGCTGTCTCTGAGAAATCTACCTTGATGTCTGAAATCAAAGATCTCAATAGACATCAAGCTGAGAATATTAAGATTCAAAAAGAGAACAAAGCTTTAACTGAAAAAGTGGAATTCCTACTTGAACATATAAAGAAAATCAATTCTGAGAAAGATGACCTTCAAAAGGTTGTCGATACTTGGAATAACTCAAAAGGAAATTTTGATACCATTCTTTCAAATCAAAAAACTCTTGTCGACAAAACTGGTATCGGTTTCCAAAGTGAATTCAATGTAGGAGGTCCATCTGGTTCTCAAGAAAATGAGACAACTGAAGTAATTGCTGAAGAAATGGATGAAGAAGTTGTCTATAATCAGCAATCTCCTAAAAAGGAAAAGCAAGGACTTGGTTTTAACAAAGTTCCATTTGTTTATCCCAAAAACAAAATAGACAAGTCCAAGGGTAAGCAATCTGTCAACATCTATGACACTGCTAATAAGGAGTCTGAGCAACAAAGACTTGCTATCAGTCATCCTAAGAAAACAGTGATGACTGGTAACAAGTCACAGAATTCTCAACTCAAGCCTATTAAATTTGTCAAAGGAAAGATTGCTGACCCCAACTCTGCTGATAAAAAGCTCAAAGGAACTTTTCTTGAAAATGTGAAATCTTTTGATAAAAGGTCTACCTTTGTTAAACCTAATATCACTAAGAAATTGCATTATCAGCCTATATCCAATAAGCTTGTCATCAGTAAAACGGTCGTTTCCAAGACTGCTGATAATAAGAAGACTTCAAAAGAAATCATTAAACATGTTCAAGGTTTTCATAAATGCTCTTTCTGTAAAGGTCATGGTCACGAAATTCATGAATGCCTTCTGAGATTCATACCCAAACCTAGAGGATTCACACCTCCAAAGGTTAAACAGGTATGGATTCCAAAAGGTTGCTAACCTTAAGGACCCAAAAATAAACGGGGACCATATTCTTAAATGATTATATTTCAGGAATGCTTTATGGCCGTTAGTGAAGAAGAGAAAGATTTATGGTATCTAGATAGTGGCTGCTCCAAGCACATGACTGGTGATCAAAATCTTCTCTCAAATATTGCTGAAGCTAAAGGTCCCTTAGTAATTTTTGGTGACAACTCAAAAGGGAAGACAATCGGCTATGAAAGTATAATTAGAGGAAATCTTTCCATCAGCAAAGTATCTCTAGTAGAAGGATTGAAACACAATCTCCTAAGTATATCACAATTCTGTGATAAGGGATTGTTATGTCAATTCACAGCAAGGCACTGCTTTATCAAGGATAGTGAGACCGGCTCAACGATCTTAACTGGTTTCAGAAAAGGAAATGTCTATGTGGTTGATCTGAATGTAGTAGGGAGAAAATCAAGCCTATGTTTGATGGAAAAAACATCAAAGGATAACAGCTGGTTGTGGCACAAAAGACTTAGCCATCTTAACTTCAAATATTTAGTGAAGATATCAAAGGACAACCTGGTTGTTGGTCTGCCAAAGATATCGGCTAATCCTGACAAGCTTTGTAAAGCATGTCAGCTGGGCAAATTACACAAATCATCATTCAAAAGCAAGCCATGCTTATCAATGTTCAGACCTCTACAGCTCCTTCACATGGATTTATTCGGTCCAGTTCTATTACAAGCCTTGGTGGCAGCAAATATACACTAGTAGTAGTTGATGACTACTCAAGATTCACCTGGGTTGAGATGATGTCTTCTAAAGATGAAACATATGACATCATTATAGAACTCTTCAGAAGACTTCAAACTCAAGAAACTGGATGACATTGCTGATATCAGATCAGACAATGGGACAGAATTCAAGAACAATGGTGTAGCCAAATATTGCGATGACCATGGAATTGGTCACAATTTCTCTGCAGTTGGTACAACTCAACAGAATGGAGTTGCTGAAAGAAAGAACAGAACTCTTATTGAAGCTGGGAAGACCATGATTGCCGAAGCAAAACTGCCTATGTACTTCTGGGCTGAAGCTGTGAATACTGTCTGCTTCACTCAAAACAGGTCCATTATCAACAAATTTCATAACAAAACTCCATATGAAATATGGAGGGGCAGGGCTCCCAATATTGGTTTCTTCAAAATATTTGGATGCAAATGCTATGTTCTTTACAATGAAAAAGAACATAGAGGTAAATTTGAATCCAAAAGTGATGAAGGAATATTTCTGGGATATGCCAAATTTTCAAAAGCTTATAGAGTTTATAATAAAACATCTCTTAGAGTTGTTGAATCTGTTCATGTCTCTTTTGATGAATTTGATTTTATTGGGCCACATATGGCTCCTAAGGTGTCTAATGATTCTGATGAGTATGAGACAGGAACAGAACAGCCAAGCTTAAACTCTGCTGAACCTACATCTTCACAAGTTCCTCCAAGGATTAACTTGATAGAACCTTCAAGAGGTGATAATGGACCAGCAAATGAAAACTCAGAAAGTCCAGAATCCACTTTCCCTTCCACACTAGAAGTATTACAACCTACATTGGAATTAACATATCCTCTAGAAAACCAAGCTTCAGACACTTCCACTTCTCAAGAACTCAACTCTACCGATGCAATAAGACAAGTTCAACCTGCTGATGTTCAAGAAGTTAAAGATCATCCTATCACTCAAATCATTGGCGATCTTAATGTTGGTGTTCAAACTAGACAAGCTTCAAGAAATGAATGATGTATTCTACAGCATTTGTCTCACATATTGAACCCAAGAAGATAGATGAAGCTCTGGAAAATCCAAGCTGGGTGGAAGCTATACAAGAAGAATTAAACCAATTTGATAGATGTCAAGTTTGGTCACTTGTTCCTAGACCCAAAGGACAAGCAGTGATTGGAACAAAGTGGGTCTTCAGAAACAAGATGGACGAAAATGGAAATATCACCAGGAATAAGGCAAGACTTGTAGCTCAAGGATACAGACAGGAGGAGGGAATTGACTATGATGAGACATTTGCTCCTGTTGCAAGACTAGAAGCCATCAGATTATTCTTGGCTTATGCATCCTTCAAAGACTTCAAGGTATATCAAATGGATGTGAAGAGTGCCTTTCTCAATGGTGAACTGCAAGAAGAAGTCTATGTGGAACAGCCACCTGGATTCATGGATAATTCAAGAAGAGAAGATGTATACAAATTAAGGAAAGCACTGTATGGACTCAAGCAAGCTCCAAGGGCCTGGTATGAGACTCTTTCAAAGTTCTTGATATCTCAAGGCTTTGTGAGAGGTCAAATTGACACTACTCTTTTTATTATGAAACATAAGGGTTATTCTTTACTTGTTCAAATTTATGTTGATGATATTATATTTGGATCTACTAATGAAAATCTTTGCAAAATATTTAAAAAGCTTATGCAGAGTAAATTTGAAATGAGCATGATGGGAGAACTCAATTTCTTCCTAGGACTTTAAATTCAACAAAGCTCAACCGGTATCTTCATCAATCAAGCCAAATATGCAAAGGATGTTATCAAGAAATTTGGGCTTGAAAATGCAAACAGCTTCAGTATACCCATGGCCACCAACTGCCATCTTGACAAAGATGAAAAGGGCAAGAAAGTGGACATGACTCTCTATAGAGGTATGATTGGCTCACTTTTATACTTAACTGCTAGTAGGCCTGACATTATGTTTGCTGTTTGTGTTTGTGCTAGATTTCAAGCAGATCCAAAGGAGTCTCACTTACAGGCTGTCAAAAGAATCATCAGATATCTAATTGATACATCTAACTTGGGTATTTGGTATCCAAGGGACTCATCTTTTAATCTTATAGGCTATTCTGATGCTGATTTTGCTGTTTGTAAGGTTGACAGGAAAAGCACAAGTGGGACATGTCAATTCCTAGGGAATAGACTTGTCTCCTGGGCCAGCAAAAAGCAAACATCTGTTTCAACCTCAACAACTAAAGCAGAATATATAGCTGCTGGTAGCTGCTGCTCACAATTGCTGTTGATTAAACAGAAATTGGTAGACTATGAGATCAAGACTGCTGATTGCCCTATAATGTGTGATAATACATCAGCCATCTCAATCTCTCAAAATCCTGTTATGCACTCCAAGACAAAGCACATTGATGTGAGATATCATTTCTTAAAAGACCATGTTGAAAAAGGTAACATCAGCATGCAATATATGTCAACTGATCATCAGTTAGCTGATATCTTCACCAAACCCCTTGACTCAACCAGGTTTGCCTATCTAAGAGAAGAGTTTGGTATGCTTGATCTCAATCCTTAATCTTTTAAATATTGCTTTAAAGTCATTACACTTTAACCATTTATAGAACTGCTCATTTGATCAGCTAAGTGTAACTCTGCCGATATTATAGGACAACATTGAGTAAGTACTTCTCTCCCCTTATCGGTAGTCCTTAATAAAATTAGTCAAAAACGAATGTTATATGAACAGTTACCTATCAAGGCATTAAATGCGGATTTCAAAATCTATTCAATGCCATTTATTGAACCTGTCAGAAGTATAAAAAGCGATTTCACAAATGGACTGTTCATCTTTCGCAAAAACCACCATTCTGCATTTCAAAACTCAGAAATCGACCCTTCCTAAAAGCTTCTAAAATCTTCAAAATCATCAAGTTTTCTGCTCATAATCTTCAATGGTGAGTAACCCTACCTTCTTAAGATTCATTTAATTTTAGTTTCGTTATCTCTTGATCTAATATGAACTGTTTTGGGTCTTCCGCCATTGATGAAGTTCAAGCTCTTGATTATGTTGCTTAAAACATATCTCACTAGTATTGAATGTGTTTTAAAGTTATCTATACTAAAATGTTTACACTTCATACTATTCTATTTGATGAAAATTGATAGAATCTGTTCTTATTTAAAACCAAGGAGATAAATTGTGTTATTCACAAATGTGTGTTTAGCAGTATATTTTGGGTTTTAATCTGAACAGTGTATATTTATCTAAAGAACTGTCGTTACTATTATATCAGCTATCCTTAACTCTGCCGACTGTGTGTAGGCAAAGACATAAATTTCAAAGACAGCTGGTACTTCCTCCTCTGCTGATATTCCACCAGCTAAAACATCCAGGGCTGCTGAAGCTGCTAAGATTCCAGTCAAAGTTCTTCCAAGATCCAGCTATCACCCTGGGATGACCATTAACAAAGAATCAGTTCTAGGGTATTCCTCTGAGAAGCCCTCATCAAAGACTTAGAGGAGTGTGGTCTTCTTCCCTTCTTCCAGCTCAATGACACCCACTACAGCAATACCATAGCTGAAGAATTCTATACAAGGATGACCCTTCCTCCTGCTCCTACTTCCAGCAATGATATAGTAAACATGAGTTACCTCAAAGGTTATATCCGAGGGAATCTGATCAAGCTGACCTACAAGGATATATGCAATATCCTAGGTCTGCCTATGGAAGGAAAGCTGGAACTGACCGATGAAGAATCTGCACAAGCCTGGGAAATGATGAGGGGATCAGCTCAACCAGAGCGTTTCTCTGAAATGTCCAGGAATCTATTCCCTGAGGGTGCTTACCACATCAGTCATCTTCTTGACAAGAGCATTTTCTTCAAGAATGGATCTAGGGATATCTTCACCTCACAATAGCTCATGTGGACAAAGGCTGTGATCCTTCGCAAGCAGCTGAACCGGGCCAAGATTGTTTTCTCGATGCTATTTCAAAGTGTGACCGAAGTTCAAGGCAACCCCAGCATGAAAAGGCCATTTGTTAGGGTTATCAATGTTCTCATTAGGGGATTTGAGGAGATAGAGCAACAGATGTCTGGTGATGACCTCATTAAGGTGACTAACACCTATGTCTTCACAGTCAACAACATCACCAGATATCGAGAGGACATAGCCAAGAGGGCTACTACTACCACAACTGCTGGTCCCTCTACCCAAGATAAGAAGGGTAAGAGGAATGTGACCTACACTTCAGCAGGGCTTCCTGTTCAGGAGGAGCCCAAGCCTTTTGGTGCTGAACTACCTGAGGACTTTGACCTCGGCTGACTCGATCACGACTCCTATGAGCCTGACGAACCCTCTCCGAAGAAACAAAAACAATCATCTCTCCCAACGCCAAAACACAAACAATCCAAGAAGACGCCAGATCCAAACAGGCTGCTGAAAAGGACACCACTACTTTTCAACCAGCCGATCTTGAAAAACCTTCTCAGCCTTCAACTCTTCCTCCAAAACCCATCTCCAAATCAGACAAGCCCAAAACCAAACAGACTCTTCTTCCAACCGATGAATCCTTTGGCCTTCCCAAGATCTCATCTACAACTCCTCCCACACAAGCCACTCCCACAAACCATTCCCACACCAGCCATTCCTACATCAGACACTCCACAACCTGCTCCTACCTCTTTAACTCCAACAAGATCAAGGCAAGGCAAACGACTAAAGAAAAGTACCAAGAAGGTCAAGTTTGTGCCCTCTGCCGATCAACCATCTTCACCTCCATCTTCCTCAACTCTACCTGAACCTTCTATCTACTCTCCTGCATCTTCACCTATTCATCCTGCTCCCATGTCCATACCCTCTGACTCAGAACACTCCCTCTCACCTGAATCTGAACTAACCAAACATTCGAAACGTCCTCTCACCTCTCCCTCCAATTCCTCTACTCTCAAACGAACCAAAATCAACCCTTACAGCCATCTTCACCTAGATGTGCAAGAACTGCTGTTCTTTAAGGACAGCCAACCCAAGCCAAACCCCGCCAATACTGACCCTTTCCTCTCCACACTGGACTATCCTAAACGTATCCCCTGCCAGCCTATGTCTGCTGAGGAAATTCTTATCCAGTGGGGAGCCTTCTATGATCCTCTGCCACCCTCCTGGTCCCAGCAGTTTTTCTCTCACAACTCTGCTGTTCAAGATCTCATGATCTTCAAACAGTGGACTGCTATCCACAGGGACCTAGGACTACCCCCTCCAACCAAATCAGACATCTCTCCATTCCTTTCTCTTCCACGACCCCCTGTCTTTACCCTTATCAACCATCCTTCTGTCTTCACAAAGCCTGTGGTCTACGACTTCTTTGACGTAGTCACCACATACATTGGCTTTAACCCTCATTTTCCTGTCCTCTTCCATTCTCCTCATACACCAATTTCTTTCTCTCTTCCCATTTTCATCCACACCCTCTCCTATGACACCTACATCGAAAAACTCTTCCCTGTTCCTCGCATATGGCCCAGCCTACCTGGAACTTCATCTTCACAAACATCTACCAGTCAACCTCAAACCTCCACCAGTCAACCTCAAACCTTCACCAGCTAACCTCAAACCTCCACCAGCCAACCTCAAACCTCTACCAGCCAACCCCAACTCCTTTTCGATCTACCTACTCCTCCAGCCCGCCAGCCATTTCAACCTGCATCTTTCAGTCCCTCCTCTATTGAGGATTTTTGAAAAATTTTGGTGTCATATCGGCTGACCTTAACAAATCCGTCCAGCATCTGGCCGCTGCCCAATCTCACACAACTACGGTCACTGCCGACTATATGACTCAAGTCATCGGCATTGCCCGAGGTGCCAAGGCTGCAGCCGCCGCATGTCAACAGGCTATTGCTGCCTCACAAGACATTTTGCTCAGCAGACTCTCAGCCTCTTCCTCTGCCTCCAACGCCCTCTTCAAAGAAAATTGGGAGGCTCTTTCTCAAGGAATGCTGCAGATGATCGAGCTCATCGACACTGGCTACAAACGTGTGCTTCAAGCTCAACGCAATGCCAATCGATCTGTCCACTCGTCTGTTCGTCAGACTAGGAGGCTCACCAACAAGAACTATCATCTATTTCACAAGGAGCTTAAGAACAATGTGCTTCGCCTATCCAACATGGACCAGTCGCTTGCGTCCATGAAGGAGGAGATGAGCAGACTCCACAATAATCAGCTGACTGAGCTACACGAGAGAAATGCCCTCCTAAGGCTGAAGAACAAAAACCTTTCCTCAGAGCTGGACAATGTCAAGGATGATCTAGCAGCAGCCAAAGCAGAAATAGCAAAACTCAAAGCAGCTGCTAGCTCAAGACAGGAAGGACAAGCTTCAACTTAACTCAGCTGGTATACCTTTCTTGGTCTCAGATTTTGTGAACTCCTTGACAAAACATTGTATTAAACTTCTTGTTTAATAAACAATGCCTATTTTAAAAAAAATTTATGCTTTATAACTGATTGATTATTCTGTGTGTGCATGAAATTTAAACCACTGGTTTAAAGACATATCCTATATAGTACTTTATCTATATGTCTTTAAATACAGTCTTCCTACAAGTATTCTTATGCCATAATTCATTATTTATAAACACTTTGTAATCTTGAATACACTGACTCTTCTGTAAGTCCATCTAGGACATGCTTATTTAATATATTACTTCTGTAGCATGTTATTACTAGAATCGGACATGGTCAGCTTCCATTGTATTCATAAGGTCATGGACTCAAGCAAATAGGAGGAGATTGTTGTAATTTATATAGATTTGCTTGTATCCCTAACATAAGTCTAAGCCAAGGTGACTAATGGGCCTGCGTGTCCGTTAGAGTGGCAACTTGTACTTAGACATATCTAGAATAGCTTAGGGTTGCTTATTGTAATTAGCCTAGAGAAGATAGCCTGTAGTATATCAGTCGTGTTCATATCAGCAGTCTTCTAGTCATCAGCCAAAGTTTGCATCAGCAGAGTCCATCAAGTTATTGTACAAGTTTGTTTCAGCCAAGCTTCATCAGCCAAGTTGAAGACCCTATGAACGTTCGATCTAGAATTGCCTCGGACATGCCTCAAGACATCAGCAAAGTCTTTCATTGACTGTGACACAACGTTAACCTGCAAAACGCATTCAATGATCCTTTCCATTTTAGGCATTCATCTCAGAAAAGGACATTCTGCCTGCAACCACAGTCTACCTATTTTTGGCAAAGTGACCGAATTCAGTCTGAATCTTGCAGAACTACCTATCAGATCTCAACAGCAAGATTAGAGCATTTAATGCTCTTAAATTCAAATTATCCAACTGATGAAGATCTCCAACGGCTACAAGGCTTCCTCTGAGTATATATAGAAGACTCCATTGAAGCATTTACTACACAACAACACTACATGAATCTACAACTCTGAAATCTTTATCTTCTTCAAGCTAGTGCATTAAAAGCTTAAACGTCCTATTTGTAAAACATTCTTTGAAGAGCTCAAAACTGAGACGATTAGTCTATATAGCTCTTCATTGATTGTCACCCTTAGCATTCATAGCTCACGAGAATTATATCTTAATAGATATTAATTCTCCTGCAAACACTTGGTCAACTAATTTTTGTACACAATCCATTAGAGATATATCTTGTAAAGATTCTAGTGGAAAACTTAGTACACATTTTTCAAATCCAAAGTTGACCACTTTGGTTGTGGACGTAGCACTTATTCATAAGTGTGAACCATATTAAATTCCTTGTCTATTTCTGTGTGCTTCTGAATTGCTATTGTTTGTTGATTTCCAGAATTCCAACTTTTGAAAACTGCTGATCTTTTCCTATCAAGATAAGCCATCTTCAACTTGTCCTATACTTCACTAATATTCCGCTGCAAAATTCTTTATAACTCAAGTGAAATAGCTTTGTAAATTATTTTAAAAAATTAGACATAGGCTATTCAATCCCCCTTTTAGCCTATATTGAGCACCTTGAGACCTAACAATCTTTGTCCGAATTTTGCGACAAAATATCCAAGTATTAAGGATGCTAGGTGCATAATAATAAATAATAAATTTAAAATTATAAATTGATGAATCATTCTTATAACAAATTATTCAACCTAATAATACAATTAATTACACGGGCTCATTATATTCTATATTTTTTATACTTGAAGAAATATATAACTTAAAAACAACAAATTTGTATATAAATTTGTTTACCGAATAAATACTATTATAATCAAGATAATAAATATTAAAAATACATATTTGAAAATAAAGAACAGAAAATACAACTTTACATTGATTAATACACTGTGATTCATCTAAATGAATTTTTTTGTTTGGCGTGCCACAATTGGTATGGTTGGATCTATCTTCATCATTTATTAAATCAACAATTGTTGATCTACTTGAACCGATGAACGACGGAAATAGAAACAAATTTCTATTTGTCGTTTTCAGTAATGATGTTGTAATTGAAAAAATAAAAAATAGTTAAAAAAAACAACCAAATAAAAAATCACCAAAAACATCTAAATAAAAATACAATATAATAATACCATTTGTGATATTTGATAGAGAAGTAATTGAATTCAGATATAACACACTTATAGCAGAACCTCCAACACTATCCTGTTGCGAATGAAAATTTTCTGCAAAACAATAGATAAAAAAATAAAAAATATGTAAAAAGTCAATTATAGCACCGACAAGATTATTTTGTAAATAATATAGAAACTAAAGCTAATTGATTAGACTACATATAAAGCCTATCGATTTTAATAATTGAAGCCCAAGTACATTATAAGGACCATATTTGCAAGTCATATATATATTAGACCACTATAGTTCTAAGTCTCATTTAAATATAAAATCTTATGGCCCAATAATTGGCCCAAATAAATAGAAAGCCCAAAAACGAAAGTTAGCCCAAGCCCAAGCCCTTTAATATAAGTAGGAGAGATAAGCTTTGTCAACTCTCACTCTCCTCTCATTCGGCAGATGAGTTTTTAGAAACATCGCACTCCTCGAAACCCTAATTCCCCCATTTCCACTTCTCGTCTAACCCTAACCCTACTTCCACCGTACAATCCTAGCCATGTCTGACATGTCTCTAACCAATATAAACACAATCTAATCTGACAAATCTAAACCGAAATCAACCACACCGCTTTATCAAATCCCAAGCTAATCCATTTTTTTGCAAAATTGATGTTACTTTAGCTACAATAAGTCAATAAAGATAAGTTTTTCTTACTTTTTTTTTTGCTTATGTTAACGATTTTATGATTTTATATGTTTTGTAATTATTTTTTCATAGATGTTAACATATTTTCTCAGATCTATGTTGATATTTAACATGTAAACATGATATTATCGTTTCAATGTGTTTATTTCGTTCAGATCTATAAATTCAAGTAATGTTTGCTTTGTTATTTGAAATCTTAACATTTAAACATGGTATTGTAGTTTTAATCTGTATAATTCGTTCAGATCTATAATTTAAACTAGGGTTAATGACACTACTAGTCCCTCAACTATGATCGATTCTACCATTAGTCCCTTAACAAATTTTTTTCAAATTTTTGTCCCTTGACTATGAAAATTAGACACGGTAGGTCCTTTTGTTGGATGCCGTTAGTATTTTCCCGTTAAGTCTGCCATGTGCCCAACACGTGACTTTGGTTAAGGGCATTATTAGAATTTCACGTACCCCTATGATCAGTGAAGTTAATTGGCGTGAACATTTACCTCCCAGTCTTCTCCCCCCATTAAAACCTAACTACCCCAACACTGGCCAAAGCTATAGAAAGGGATCGATAAAGAGAGAAAGAGAGTCACGGCCATGGGAGATCGATGTAGGTGTGCTAGGTCAACTGCAATGAAGACGTCATGGACTGATTCAAACCCTGGAAGAAGGTTCCTCGCATGTGCACAAATTGGTGTGAGTTCTGATTTTGGTTTGCAAGATATGTTTTCATTTCTGATTTGTAAACTTTCATTCCTTGTATAGGGTAGAAATTGTGGTTATTTCAGGTGGTTTGATCCACCAATGTGTATGAGATCGAAGGACATCATTCCTAGGCTTCTTCGAAGGCTACGTATGGCTGAGAGGAAAAATCGCAGAGAAAAACTACTGTGGATTGCTCTTTGGATTTCTTGGATTTTATTTGCGATTATGCTACTACTCGGAGCTGGAGATGAAAAAGAAAGTGCTACTACCATGGATATTGAAAATTGACGAATGGCTACATGACAGTGCTAAATTTTGGGTCATGTTTTAGGTTGCTTAGCGTAGCATTGTAAAGATCAGTTGTTGGAAAAGAAATGTGTTGCGATAGCAACTTTGTAAGGGTTTGTGTAAGAAATTTGTTGCAATAGCAACTTTCTAAGGTACTGTGTAATCTATTTTATGAATAAGACATTGTGTAATGTATTTGTTGAAATAACAATTTGGTTTGATTTTGGTTTGCAAGATGTGTTTTCATTTCTGATTTGTAAACTTTCATTCCTTGTATAGGGTAGAAATTGTGGTTATTTGTTGGAATAGCAATTTGGTTTGTAAATTATCTCAGCATATTAAACCATGAAATATCCTGGCATGACAAATTTTAGGACACTTTGACAGAAAATACAAACATTGTTCCATCAAACCATATCCTTGTCATTGTTCATTAACCAGGGCAATAAACTGATATGACAAATCAACAAGAAAAATAGAGTAACAAGAAAAAAATAGAGTGTATAAACATATCATACCTAACCATATCATATCCCCAAAATACATAGTCATTGTTCATTAACCCTAAAATACATCATTTCAACACAATGTTCAAATTGACAACTTTCCAAAACATATCATACCTAACCAAAAGGTAAAGTTTTACCATATGCAAAAGGCAACTTTCCAAAACATCATTCCCAACTACACTAAATATTGACATAGGTGTTTGTCCCTTTTTGACTTTTGGCCTTTTCATTTTCTGCTCTCTGTCTAACACACCACTTGTCCAAGCTTGATGATAAAATAACATGCCTGCCTCCCTTCTTAAAATCACTTGTAGTTGACACAGAGGGTTGTGATGTGCCTTTAGTAGGTCTTCCCTTCTTTCTCTGCCTCTTGGCTCCACCCTATGTAATATAAATAAGGAAAATTTGTTATGTATTCCAAGAGACATAAAAACAAAAAAGCAAAAACACAAATGTTGCCCTTAGTCTTCTAACATGTTGTCCTTGATCTGGTTGTCCTTGTTCTGGTGGTGGGGGTTGAGTGGTAGATATTGTTAGCCTTTCATTTTGAGTAGGCTGTGATGTGCCTTTAAAAGTCTCTTCTTTCTCTGCCTCTTGGCTCCACCCTCTATAATATAAATAGGGAAAAATTGTTGCAAAACAATTCCAAAACAAAAAAACAATGAAGCAAAAAAAATCAATGTTGCCCTTAGTTTTCTTACTTGTTGGTTTCCTTCACCTTCAGTATTCTTTTTCTCTTTTGGCTTTGGTTGGCAACTAATTCCTCATTCCTTTGTGCATCTTCTAATATTATGTCCATCATGTCCACACCTTATGCATCTCAATTTTATACTCCTTCTTCCCAACTTAGTTGCACTCATATGTGACCTTGGCCTCTCTTTAGTTCCTCTGTTTCTCAACTTTTTAGGTCTGCCAGGTTGCTTATGTACTACAGGAGCAGTAATAGGATATCCCTCTTGGGGTGCCCACATGTCAACACCATTAATGGGATTAATGGCATGATCATAAATCTTGACCTGAAACTTCAAGGTGTAATACTCATGAACCCATTCCTCAGGCACCCCATTCCCTCCATTAGCCCCAAAATAATATATGGCAGAAATTGCATGCTTACATGGAATTCCAGTTAAATCCCACATCCCACAACTACAAGTTCTAGCATTTAAGCTTACAATGCATTTTTCACCCCAAGCTGTGACGACCGGAGTCCGAGATTCGATGTTGAACCCCAAATCGGAGCGCCAAACCCAAAAAAAATTGAAATAAAGCGAGCCACAAAAGCTCGAACCCAAAACCAAAGCAGCGGAATACTAAAAATAAGGCAGCGGAACAACAAATGAACTTGAGCCTCCAAGCTCGAATCACAAAACCCCAACAACATAAAAATAACCTCCACGGCTAAACAAGCGCCGGAGAACAACAACAGCTATAACACCGCGAGTCAACGCTCGGGAAAAACTAATAGTAAAATACCAATGGGCACACGGCCACAACAATTTAGAAAGCTGGAATTATAAAAATAGTACAACCGGCACGACTCCACAAGTCGGCACCAAAAATAAGTATATAAAATACAAGAATCTCTACCCGACATACTAAGTTTACATAACTCAGTTTAACCCACGACCTCACAAGTACATGATACAAATATAAAATACTAACTAGAGGATCTTCGAACTAGAGCCTCACAGCACCGAATATATCCTGCAACTAAGGAAAATAAATATGGAAGGGATGAGTCGAATGACGCAGTAAGCTACTAATGTAACAATATGGCATGGCATTATGCACATAAATATAACAGGAAAATAAACAGGTTGTAGCACATAAGACAACCAACCCTATATTCACGAGAGGCTCAGTAGCCGCCAACCGTCATGCACTGGTTGGAGACCACGACCAACATTCGTTCATATAGGAAGCACATAAGACTCAAAGTAAACACATAAAGGTGGATACGGTGGATTCGAGGTACACCTCCGAAATCCCTTGAAACACTTCCGACCTTATCGCTCCATGAAGCCGTAGAAAACGATCGTCCGCTCCACGGCAAAGGACGCCTCCGCTATCCGACAAGATAATAATGATAATAGATTCCTGCGCTACTGCTCCAGAGAACCATACTAAACAATTGTGTCGCTGATGCTAGACACGTTTCCCAATATCAACCGCGAACATAGATAGATGATTGTGCTGCTGCTGCTGTACACAAATCACAAAGGGACCGGTGCTCGTACCCCAAGAAAATATATGTACCCGATCGCGTCAAGCACGATCTACAAGTACCCAACAATAAATGTACCCGACCGCGTCAAGCACGATCTACAAGTACCCGTTGTGGACCATTTTCTGTATCCACGTCGACGTATCGCTCGATCCCCTACGACCCGAGACAATACGGCTCTAGCCACTTATAGGTATCACAAGGGACCGGTGTCCGTATCCCAATGCATACAAAACAATGTCGACAATACACAGTCACCGTTTATTCCGTTCAACTGTGGGACTAGAGAAACCCCTACCGTGGGCAACGGTAGGGCGAGGCCCAGTGTATTGGCCTTCGGCTATTACGAAGCCCCTGCTCCCGCAATAACCGAGCGTCAATACACCTCCAATGCACATATGCCAGCTGGACTCGATGCAATGCACAAGTAGATGTTTACTCATGCCAAACTAATCTAAGTGTGTTCTATTGAATCACAACTCAATAAACCAAATCATGATGTGTTCTATTGAATCACATACCAAATCAACATAATGTGCTTGTAACTACTAAACACACAATCAATCATCAAAGTAGGATGATTGTCCTATTGCTTACTAGAACAACCACAAATACACCAAATCACTTTAGTCTGCCATTGCTAGACTTAACAATCATAATATATGTAAGCCTACTCGTACTTACAATCATAATTCGATACGCTACTAACACGTACAACTTAAGATCTCTACGGTATCCCACGATCACAATACACTCCATCCCATGTGTATATATATTCCATCTGATTTTCGTCGTGTATTATACATTTCATGACTCCCAACAAACCACCTAGTCTGTATTGGGACGATAACCAAGGTGAGTCATTATCTACCTAGGATATAACCAACTCATCATAAACACGTCGCTCAATGTGTAGCGACTAAGTCCTTCCCAACGTACGTCGCACATGATCGTACACAACTCATTAGTAACTTATATGAAGTCACAAGTGCCTTTAATAATTAAATCAGCGCTTGGACGTAGGGTGTATATATATATAATCACCGAATCCCAATTCAAGTAGTCACGTGACCAACAACGTTGACTACGTCAACCTAGCTCAAGTTACTCGATCAAAGTCTCATTGATGCGTCATCCCACCCCGTAGGAGACTAAAACACTACTCGACAACTCATTACATGACGTATATTCTTATTATCCTATTCGACTCCACTAGAATAGGTCATAACTAGAGTCTAGCTCATTCAGTGTAATATTCGATTCACAATATTCTAACGACCACACTCGGGTCTTACAAATATTCAAAACATCGGGACAAGCCATAGCGTCATCCCTACATACCCATCTCGATCACGAGACTCGATATACCGAAAGTCTATCACTCATAACAATCTCACGAGCGTACTACGATAAAATCTCAATGAGTTATAAATACTCGATATAACTAAAACAAGTCATCGGCAACTTACGGCCGGAACCCAACTATAATACAAACCCACGAGTCTATAACTCGGGAAAACAACAACGATCTCAACAAGTCTCTAACAATAGGAGACGTCAATACAACACGAACAACAACAACGTGTAAAATATCATTCACAAGTCTCTAATATTCCGAGACCACAAAATTAACAACAATTTATCAAGACCCATCATTTAACATGCTAGAGTATCACATTGAACAAGTATAGCATGTAGGGAGTTCATATGCACATAGATAACACGTAAACATCGCGATACTACTCTACGATGCTCAAAATCTAAGAAGGAGATTAGTAACTTACTACACAACGCAAATTCTCCATGAAATCAAAGGGCTTCGGGTAGAAATGTACTCCTCCGCGAACTCTACGCCGCTACGGAGTCCAATCAACGATCCCAAACTTGAACCAAGCTCAAATCAATTTCCTCTCTCTCAAAACACCACTTTCTCTCTCTAAAACGTGGGAGAAGAGATGGGTTTATGATATACTAACAGATCGGACGATCCCTTTGGGTAGAAATGTTTCCCTCGTCGCTAGCTACGCTCCGGCGAAGACGGCTCGTCGATCCGACAAGCGGAGCTCGAGATATCGCGAAATCTTTCTCTTCCCTCTCTCCTCTCTCTCTTCTTGCTCTCTCTCTCTAAAATCTGAGTTTGAAGGAGGATAATGAGGGAAAATAAGATTGGGGTTATGTTATTAATACCATGGGTAAGTGTTTGGTCCAATCCCGGGCTTGTTTGAGCATTTTAAACCACTTAAAAACACGAAAAACCGAGAAAGAACAAAATCGGACGAAACAGGGCTCGGGGCTGGGCGGCCGCCCAGGTGCCCGCGCTGCCCAAAACCAACCTCTCTGCCACTTGAGCGGCCGCCTAGGCGGCCGCGTCTCCGCCAGAAATTCCGACTTTTTCGATTTCGCTCCCGTTTGACCCCGAAATGTCTCGGAATGATCCTAGGTTGATCCTAACATCAAATTAAGGTCAAAACACATCCAATACACATCCGAATCATCTCATGACGAGGCACGAATGATAACGAATGTAAGTCTCACACGTACAACAAGTCAAACATGCGAAATGGATGTCAAACTACCTCAACTTACGGGTTAATGACAAAGCGAACGTGCTCGTCGTTTGCGAACGAATCTAAGCCAAGGCTAGAATAACCAACTAGAGAGGAAATGTAATGTACACGAACGTTAAACGAAGTCGAGGATAGTCTCGAACGGATATAGGAACAAAGTGCAACTCGCCGTGAGTTAAACACGCGTCAAATATGGTCTTCAATCTAACACGTCACGCTTAACAAGCATGACGCCTCACTCTCCGAGGATTTTTGGGTCAATATTGAGAGATTACGAGTGAACCTGGAATGAAGTTGGGTCGGGGTATTACACAAGCACCCCTCACTTGATACATGTTAGATCCATTCCATGTGGTAATATACTCCATTACAGCTTTCTTTAGTTGCTCAAACTTATTCTGCACATCTTTGTAAAGAGGACCACTTGTCTTGCCAATTTTCTTTCTCTTCTTTTCAATCCTTTTCATTAGCAAGTTCCTAATACTTTCCAACATGCTAATAATTGGCATATCCCTAGCACCTATGATGAAAGCATTGAAGCATTCACATAATTAAGTTATTCATAGAGATATCACTTTTAACAGCTGTAGTCCAGTAGGCTTTATACCAATGCCTATGAGGCTTACCAATTGCCCATTGATATGCCTTCTCATTTTCATTTTTCAACTTTTCCAATTCATTTTGATACTTGGCAAAGCTTGAACATCTAGCAATGTTAAAGAGCAGGTCTTTGAGCTTCTTACCTCAATGCTATTTTCTGTAATTGCTGAACATATGCTGGAGACAATATATATGTTCAACAGCTGGACACAACTCTTGAATTACTGGAACCAAACCCTGCAACAGATTAAGAAAATAAGATCATCCATTACCATTACCAAAAACATATTAAGAAAATAATTTGGATTAAAAAAAAAACCAAAACTTACCTTTTGTTCATCAGATATGAAGACCCAATGTTGCTGATTGGTTATCATAAGATCAGCCATTACCATTTCTATGAACCAGGTCCAAGACTCTTTATTCTCAGCCTCCACAACATCCCAAGCTACTGGATACATTCCACAATTGCTATCAACACTTACTGCTAAAAGTAATTGGCCAGGATATGGACCTTTTAGAAAGGCCTCATCAAACCCCAATACCTTCCTGCATCCAGCCAAAAAACCAACCTTCAATGGTCTAAGGCAGCAATAAAGCCTCTTGAATTGTCTATTGATAAGTGCCTGTTTTATAGGCACTTATAGCATCATATTTACATTGTTTAAATTAGTTTAACTTCATTTTTTAGTTCGTATTATAGCATTATCTATATCACTCGCAGATATTATGCTTGGGTTGTGTTTTATGGTTGAAGCAGGATTTTAGTAGCACTTTTTGACTTGGAACACGGTTCACGGGATGTATCGGAGCATGATATGGTGACCAAGGCTAAACCTTGGAGCAATTTTTGTGACAGAACAGAAGATCTGTTTCGCACGACCGTGCCAAGGGACAACGCGGGACCGTGCAAAAATATTCCAAGCTCACTGTCTCCAAAAGACTGCTTCGCACGACCGTGTCAAGGGACAACGCGCGGCCGTTCGAAAATGTTCAAACTCGCTGTCTCCATAAGATGTGTAACACCCCGACCTTACCTTCTTCCTAGTTAACTCATAATCACTTCATGTCGACCTTGAAACCCTCGGAGAGTGAGGTGTCATGTTTGTTAAGCGTGACGTATTTTGTCGTGATCCGTGTTTAACACGTGGTTAAACTCATGGTGAGTTGTACTTTGTTTCTGTACTCGTTTGAGTCTTTTCTTGACACCAATTATCATTTGTATACCTTTTGTATTCCCCACGTTTAAGTGATCTAGCCTTGGGTTAGATTCACCCTCGAATAACAAACATGTTATTCTTGTCGTTAACCCGTAAGTTGAGTTGATTCGTGTGTCGTTTCGCATGTTTATCTTCGCGTACGAGTGAGACTTGTGTTGTTCATCCTTCAAGCCTCCTTGGGGAATGATTTGGTTGAGTTTTGAGTATGTTTTGACCTTTGTTTGATGTTAAAATCAACCTAGGATCACCTCGGGACATTTCAGGATCCATCGAGGGCATTTTCAGAAAAACTGCCCAGTTTTTAGCTCTATGCGGCCACACTGCGAGCTCGTATAGAAAACTCAAAAATTTTGGAATCCATGCGGCCGCGCTATGCGTCCGCATAGCGACGGACTCTGTTCGTCCGATTTTCGTTCTTTCTCGGTTTTTAACATTTTTAAGTGGTTTAAAATGCTCAAACAAGCCCGAGATTGGACCAAACACTTACCCATGGTATTAATAACATAACCCAACCTTATTTCCCCTCATTTCTCTTCCTCTAACCTAGATTTTAGAGAGAGAGAAACAAGAGAGAGAGAAGAGAGAAGAAGAGAAGATTTCACGATATCTTGAGCTCCGCTTGTCGGATCGACGAGCCATCTTTGCCGTAGCGTAGAGGGCAACGAGGAGCATGTTTCTATCTAAAAGGATTGTCCGATCCGTCGAAGAATCACCACCCCATCTCTTCCCCCACGTTTTAGAGAGATAAAGTAGTATTTTGAGAGAGAGAAAGCTTGATTCGGACTTGGATCGAGCTTGGGATCGACGATTGGACTCCGTAGAGGTGTTGGGGTCGCGGAGGAGTACGTTTTCACCTGAAGCCCTTTCGATTTCGTGGAGGATTTACGTTGTGTTGTAAGTTACTAATCTCCTTCTTAGATTTTGAGCAACGTAGAGTAGTATCGCGATGTTTACGTGTTATTTATGTGCATATGAACTCCCTACATGCTATACTTGTCCAATGTGATATTCTAGCTTGATTAAATGATGAGTATTGATGAATTGTTGTTAGTTTTGTGGTCTCTGAATATTAGAGACTTGTGGAGTTCATTGTGGTACACGTTGTTATTGATTATTGCGATGGTTGTTGTCTCTGAGTGTTAGAGACTCCTCGAGATCGTGTTGTGAATATTGATGTTGTTTCCCGAGTTGTAGGCTCGTGGGTTTATTTTATAGTTGGGTCCCGGCAAGTAAAGTCGCCGATGACTCATTTTAGTTATATCAAGTATTTATAACTCGTTGAGATTTTATCGTAGTACACTCGCGAGATTGTTATGAGTGATAGACTTTCGGTATATCGAGTCTCGTGATCGAGATGGGTATGTAGGGATGATGCAATGGCTTGTCCCAACGTTTTAAATATTTGTAAGACTCGAGCGCAGTCGTTGGGATATTGTGAATTGTATATTACCCTGAATAGCCTAGACTCTAGTCATGATCGACTTTAGTGGAGTCAAATAGGACGTTAAGAATATACGTCGTGTAATGAGTTGACGAGTAGTATTTGAGTCCCCTACGATGTGGGATTACGCATTGATGAGATTTTTATCGAGTAACTTGAGTTAGGTCGACTTAGTCAACGTTGTTGAGCACGTGACTACTTGAATTGGGTAGGATGATTATATATACACCCTACGTCCAAGCTTTAATTAATTATTAAAGGTACTTGTGACTTTATATAAGTCACTAATAATTTGTGTACGATCATGTGTGACGTACATTGGGAATGTCTTAGTCACTACACATTGAGTGACGTGTTTATTATAAGTTAAAGTTTTGGGATACCCTAGTTATCATCCAATAAGGGTGCGGGAACTAGTGTTGAGTTGCTACAAACGTATTAGGTAGTGAGTTTGGTATGTTATGGATTATGATTGTAAGTACGAGTAGACTTACACATGTTGCGATTATAAAGTCTAGCGATTGCGGACTTGGATGATGTGTGGTATTTGTGATTGTTCTAGTAAGCAATAGGACAATCATCCTACTTTGATGATTGATTGTGTGTTTAGTATGTGTTAGGAATATGCCTGTAAATCAGCTGATATATATGTATGCATATTCCAACACAGTGATTTGCTTGTTCCCATTACAACGCATGTTTCACAAGTGGCTAAAAGGGCTGCGTACCGGTTAGTGTGGCAGCTTGTTGAAACAATGCATAGGTCATTAGACTAGGAAGTCTTTGTACATATCCGAGTCTTTGTCCTACCAGAATGATGACAAACCTTCATATGAATTAAGCTCTTCAAATTACCAGCTGACGTGACCATCGGCGGATGTCTCACTAGCGACATTTCCTTCGGCTATGACTACCTAATAGCCATCTCTACATCGCGAGTTCTATATCGGCAGATTCTCGTATCCGCCAAAGCACTTCATCGAGCAAGCAGAGAAGCTATTTATTCAAGAGGAACATAGTGACCATCGCGGTTTCTACATCGCGGTTCTATAATGGCAGATCTCGAATCGGCCAAATCCTCATCGAACAACTGCCGAGAAAGCGTAAGATCACGAGATACATCGGTCGTTACTCAACGCACTTCAAGCCAAAATAGATCCGTTACAAGATCGTCGACAAATCCAAGATACGCATCGATGTCTGCGCCTTCACGTTTATCCAATAGACATTTCCTCTTGAACAGTGTTCGCGGTCTTCAAAGCTTCATTTCGAGAAAAGGCCAAGCACGGACGCGCACTCGGTCAAAGCTATGATACGTCCAAATCGGTCGACGCATCCAGGCCAAGCTCGACACGTCCAACTCTGTCCGGCTGTGTCACGGACCATCTTCAAGACTTAAACCTAGCGAAGGTCTTTGCCCAACAAATCCAAAGATGTACGCTACATCACGAGATTCAGATCTCCAACGGGCTTAAAACCTATTCAATACACCAACGGTCATCTCTTCTTCTCCGGCTATATAAGAAGACTCTCATCCTCATTTCCAGTAGAGAGCACAAGCACAAGAATATACAAAGTGTATGCTTATGCTTGAGAAAGGATGTGGTATTGATCTTCATTTCTTCAATCCGAACCACTCCTTGAGTGAGAAATCACAAGTGTAAGAACAAACACTTTGTGAAAGAGAGAAAAGAAAATCCAAAAGGCGAGAAGCTCGCGATCAACAACCTTGTTGTTGATTTGAGTTCTTCTTCCTTCGAAGAACTCGGTCTCTTCGATGGCCTCAACTTCATCATCCAGCAAAGAGACCAAGTATCTTACGGATCGTTGAAGCGGATCAAGCTTGAAGATGTCCGATGAAGAGCCGAACTTACATGTCCAGTTGCATTCATATCGGCGGACTTATACTACATTATAAGCGTGTCGATTGTGCAATAAGGTGTCATCATTGTTGGTCGAGTGCTTAGCACTCGGTTGTTCAAATATTTGCTATTTGAACAACTCCTAATATTCTCTTCTCACATCACTCTAACACTAGCACTTTCCTTCCACGACCTCCAAGGTTGTTAGGAGCTGCTAGGATTAGAGTTCTTATATGAGTCTTCGGGTATTCCATTTCACTTTCCTTCTTCCCGGAGAGATTGCTAGGATAGAGAGTCTAGGTTGATGTACTAAGCATGTTTGCCTTTGAGCAAACCTCTGCTGAATTTTAATATAATATATATATATGTTACATTCAGCCTTGATTTCTCTTTCTTGTATAATTTGTCTCATCTTGTGCAATCTGTTTAAGGAAAGTAAATGATGCATCTAATACAGATTTAGTCAAGCTGTTAAGCTCTCTTTCATATCAAATCTTTGCGTTACTTTAATCTAAATTGTTTGACTTATCTTTGTTTGTTCTTCCGTGCCAAATCTTATTCTCATCGCTAAGTTCAACATATATCTTCCAATGTATGCTTCATATCTGCGATTCGGGATGTCCATGATCTACATCTGCGATCTAGGATGTCCGATCACTCTATCTTAGACTAAGCAGTCAGAATATGGAAGATGATCTACCTGTATTAATCATTTCATCTATTCTTCAAATTTAGATGTTAAAAATTGGATGAAATTTTTAATACATCAAGTATAGGCTATTCACCCCCCCCTCTAGCCTATTCACTGAGCAATCCTTGGACCTAACAATTGGTATCAAAGCTGGTACTCGTAAACTTTATTTCGGGCTTAACAACACGAGAGTTTAGATCCTGCCGCTCGATTAGATGCATAGTCAAAGGAGTCTTTTCAAAATCTTTTATTCACAAAAACCTTTTGGAGAAACCGAAAGCCTTTTGAAAACCATCTTCAAATCGAAATAAATTTTGTTTTCAAAAACATGTGAGAAAGAGTATTGTGATGACAATGTGATCACTATAAGAAAATCTATCATATATCGAATTACATTGATATTGTGAAGAGAAGTATTATAGTGGAGGTTGACTTGCTAAGGATTATGCATGTTTCATAAATCTATCCTTAAATCTTGGTATCTTCTTTAGCAAATGGGTTAAACTCATATTTGATAGATGAATTACTTAGAATCACTTCCAAAAACATGCTCTCTTGACATAAGGCTAACGATTGTTCCAATCCAACACCTTCTCAAGAAAACTTTTTATAAAAGTTTAGAGCAGATGAAATAAGAAGAGTTTCAAAGGAAATTCAAAGGAAATCAAAGATATGTCATCTCCAAAATCACTGAGATTGTAAGTTCTTGGCCTAAGGACATCAATGATGAATTCGTCTCCCTTCAATGAAAAGCCTCAGCCGAGTAAGAATACACTCAAAGAACCTATGCTCAATATTAGAACTGGTGCTTCAACAACTATGAGCAGACGCGTTCAAAGAGTTTAATGAGGAAGTAACCCCAGCTCCTAATCTCTTAACACTTTGGGTTACACTTATAAGCTGTATTTTGAATAATTATTCTTTTATCATGCTTATTAAGTCTCATTTGTATTATTGGATTACTAGAGCTATCTTTAGCTCATAAATGTTGCTAATTTTCTCTATGAGTACTTTAGGCAGGAACTCATATGACAGAAAAGGTCAAACATGCAACACCTCTCTCCATCGGCAGATAGTAACATGGCTGCTGATTCATGAAGGACTGCTGATCACTCATGAGAATTCACTCATGTCCTTCACTCACTCAAGGTCAAAATCCTCACCTGCTGGACTTTATAACTATGAAGTGAAAAATCTGCTGATAAGTCCAAAGGAGTTGATAAAGACCCTCTCTCATGCATACACAAAACAGGTTAGCTATTTGCTTTCTAATGACCTGTGCTCATGTCTGCTGAACTAATATGCTCATACATATCATCAGACAATAATGCATAATAACCTGTCATACTGCACTTTTATTGATATATATTGATTGTATGACTTGTTTTATGCAAATGGTTTTCAAAAACAAATCGGCATTTTTCTATCACCGGTTTCAAATGTTTTTCTGAAAACCCTGCAGTTGGCTGAATTTCCATATCTGCCAACCAACACTTCATAAGCTCAGTTTTATGTGCTGACTTATAGGAGTAAAAATCCTTTAATGACCCACTCTCAAGTCAATTAAAGGTGGAGGCACACTTTTCGAAGTTTGACTGCTTCGATTAAAGTTAAGACTATTTTCAAAATCTTGGAAAACGACAAGACAGTCAACATCAATCCTTACCAAGAATCTTGAGAATATCTAGACTTCACAGCCTATCCCTGCCAAGGCGTGATCAGAAGGACAACTCAACAGTAATGCTCCATTATTGAGTATCCTTCAGTCTAACCTCCGTGAGTATAAGTAGAGCTCCTTCTTCATCCAATCTCTACTATGACAAAACTCACAAACTGCCTATAGATTACACTAGACACAAATTGATGATTCAAAATCTCACAAATGTTACTAAATCCAAGTCCTAAGATTGGATCAAGACAATTCCTCAACAACTGGGTATGATTTCTTCACAATCATTCAGAGTTGTTTCGATTTTATTTCTGTTACTTCACAAAAGCTGATCTAAATTTCTCTCAAAAATATATTTTCAATATCATACGTAAACTGTGAAAATCATTTCCAAAATCTTTTTCAATACACAGTTTCCAAACATGAGAGAAATTGCATCAAGTCTTGTATATCAGAAATCATTAATTATGGTTCCACAGTCTTGTTGAGAAAACAATTGATAAAAAGATCTTCTTTTGTCTCGTCCGATAATCATAGAAGTTTGCCATCATGCATGATTTATATGCTGCAAACCATGATTGTCAGAACACTTAAGAACTCTTTTAGTCAATTAGTTTTAAAAGTAAGATAGAAAACCATCAATTAATGCCAGCAAAAGTGATTTCATTCTCTCTTCTAACTTTTAGCTATCAATCTCATTGATACTCTAAAATGTCTACAGATGAATCACTGGGAAAATCAATTAGCACATACTCATTCCACTTTTGGAAGTCGCTTGCATACTTGAACTTCACGAAAAGATCCCAAAGAAATGTCAAATGTTTGGAAAACATTTAACATATTGCCATGTGCAACAAGTCTTCGGTTATATGTAGGTATGCCGACCATCACCTCAAAGATGGCCGATGCAGATAATTCAGCTGAATTAAGTAGCTAATATGGAATTGACAAAGATGACGAACGCTAACAACGACCATAAGTCCCTGTGAATATCAAAGGGGATTCATGGGCCAAGCAGACATCTTTGACGGCCATCACCCTTCGGTGCTCTCATAATGACCGAAGAAGTGAATATGTTCGCCTCCCCAGAGTTGGAGGAGATCAAAAGAACACGGCCATCTTCTTATCATCCAACTCCTTCTAAATCCTTGATGATGACTCCTCATCTAATGTCTAGGATTAGGACCTATAGGACACAAATTTGTAACATGTATTTCTTTCGTAAATTGAATCATTATGTATCTTTCTCATGTAATCTGCAGTTCATCAAAAATCCAGTTGTATTGTTCTTGTAATCAGTGATCCTTGCAACATGTGTAAAACTACTTGGATTATTGAATACAAGCTCGCAACTTTTCCTCATGCTTATCTACTTGTCGCATTCCTTTGATAGCATGAACTAATGTGTTTTAAGTGTGTTGATCAAACTTATTATTCTTTATTATCTCCATTCTCTTCTGGTGATTAAAAGAATTGTTCTTAATGAAATGATCACTCTACCGAGACACAAACTCTGCTGACATCCCATCAGCAAACCATTCTTGAACTAACTGCTACATCGAGTTATGGTCTCCGACTACTACTTAACTCTCATCCTTAGACTCCCTGATAATTGCCTTTCTGAATTAGATCATTTCACAATGATTAAATTCAAATTCTGCCAACACCTCAAGTCGCTCAACAAAAGGCAGACTGCAGTTTCATGACCTTCATGTCAACCTATCGAGGAATCTGCTATTACTCAATCTCTATCCTTCATGATTAAAAGATCAAGATTATTAGTAAATCTGCTTTGAACAAAGGTGTCTGCTGAATCAAATCTTTCAAGACAATACAACAGCTCTTTGTGTTCTTAGTAATGACAACTACTAAATCTTGTGTACCCTATGAGATTGAAGTTATAAAGGCTTGATTAGTTGTTTCCATTAAAATGGCTCAACAGCTAATTGGTTTACAGATTAAATTCTAAACATTCTGTTAGATCTTATCATATGGTTCTTAGTCTAAAAGGATGATTGTTAAAAATCTCTAGTAACTCGACCTATCCTCAAGATAGTCAGACATTCAAGAATTCTTGGGAAGACTAATATTTTCAAATATTAAGTCCTTCCTCAGGAGTGAACAGCCGATATGACCCCTGCTGTATATAGGCTACGTCTCACTCTCTTCAGAACTAGTCAGGTCTGCAGATCTCTTCCTTTGATGTAGATGACCTAGATCTGTTGGACAGAAAGAAGAACGGACATCATTTCAGGTACACATTCAATATCTCACTTACTTGGTCTATTTAATATTCTTACTAAGTTTTATTAATCTCAAATAGATTGATGTCCATTATAAATAGAGTCTATAAATTGGTATCAGCTGTTCTCATCTTAGCTGATATTAAAAATGCCAAAAATAGACATAACAATTGGCATCAGCAGATCTTATCCTAACAGATATCAAACACACTGCTGATAATATCATCATACTTGAAATCCCATCAAAGCCTTCAATTCTTCAATATTTCGTTGGGAACAATTTTTTTAAGGCACACTATTCCTCATAGTCAATTCCTACATGTGTGCCATATACAACCCTGACCTATAGCCTAGGACAAGATATTCTATCCTCAATTCGTCCTTAACAAGCAATGCTGTCCTATTCCAGATTAATTTACTCAAACAATACGTTTGAAATAAATTAACAGCTCTTATTATCTCTAAAAGAGCCTATGTCATTGTCATAAAACACTCAGCTGTTGTAACCATTAATATCACAATAAAGGCAATCAAATTAATCTGGTCACAAATTAATTTTAAACTTCTTGTTTGAAAATAATATGAATATACATATCTTCTAGACTGCCAATGTACTAGCCATAATTACACTAAGCATGATGACATAATTCCAAATCAGAATATCATTACTATGTCATTAAATGCACTCACTTCTTTAAGCCCCCAAAATGTCTTTTCCCATTCCTCTAATCAAGAAACCTCTTCATCTTCTCAAAAATTCAAAAAGGTGTATAAAATTGGTATCCGTCTTCAACTATAGCACCTGACTTCTGAGTACATCAAAATTTCTCCACCATTACAGTCATTTGCATCATGTGTTCACCAAATCTGCCTAGACCTCCTCATCGACCCATTTCCCACACTGAATGGCGTCAACGTATGATGGTTCTCCTTGCCACTCCTCCACCAGTAATTCAACGACCTCGTCGAATCACTCGTCGTGTAAGGAATCGTCTTCGAGACCCAAGGAACAGTGTATCCAATTTCATCCCTTGGATTCCCACAAGAGACAGTACCGCTACTACTGCACCTGCTCCCATCGCCTCAAATGCTCACCTCGAGCAACCCATATCTCAGGAGGAGCTTCAACCAGCAAACGCCCATTCTGTGTCAAATTCAGCGGTCAATGTTCCCTCCGATTAAAATCAGCAGACCTTCATCCTCTAATTCCACCTCATTAGGATGACTAGCTAGGTCTCTGTTTTATCAAACTAATCTTCTTTTGCTATATTAATGATAAATGCGTAATGTGTTTTATGTACGCCTGTTTATGTACATTTGCTACTTTCTTATGAGTTACGTATTCAAAATTTGTCCTGGTGCATACTCGTTCATGCCTGCAGTTCACTCTCTTGATGAAATTCAGCAATACCTCGTAGGCAGATCTCATATCTCATTTTTAGATGTATATCTCATGCATCCAACAAAAGTCAGCATAAGACTCAACTATACTTGCCTGTTTTAACTTGATATACCTTAAGGAGGAGACTATTTTGAATGCTTTACTACTTAACAATTGGTATCACTTTAAACTTATCCTATTTGCCACTCCTATTACAAAATAAAGCCTGTCTCACTACATTCTTGTAAGATCTCCTTACAAGCAATGGAAACACAATTCCTCACCTCGATATCCTATTATGTATGTCTTATACATGAAAATTGTGCATTATACGCTATCTGCACACTAAGAATCTGCAAATATGACAAGTGACTGTATTTACTCGATACGGTCTATATTCTCTGCAGAATTACATCTAGCTAAATCACTTCGACATTTCTCAAAAGACAGTATTTAACAAGACCAAACTTCCTACCCTCTACCTGTCTCTATTCACAATTCATTTGTTAACTATCAATCCATCTTTAACTTGTGGCCATTAAGGAGGAGAGATTGTGAAGTTGGTATTGAAGTAGTAATGGCCCCAAGTAATTGTGAAGTAATATTGGCCCCAAATAATTGTAGTAACATTAAGGAGGAGAGATTGTGAAGTAGTAATGTGTGATGTAGTAATGGCCCCAAGTGATCATGAAGTAAGTGATTATGAAGTAGTAATTGTGAAGGAAGTTAGGCCCCAAGAAATTGTAGTGATTGACACTATTGAGAACAATATTCATTAAGGAGGAGAGATTGTGAAGTTGTAATGCCCCCCCCCCAAGTGTGAACTATTAAGGAGGAGAGATAGACAACCTGTAAGGAGGAGAGATAGACAACTTGTAAGATTGTGTATCTACCCATACAGCAAAATACACAAACTTTTAAAAATCATCAGATGAAGATGCTTAATCAATTCGATTAAGAACTAGATGACCAGTTACTTATACTTTCTACTTCTTGCTTGAGCAACATTCTTCAGATCATCCGATGCAAGAATCACACTCTTAAGGCAATATTATCATTTGCCTAACAACCATTTCAGTTATTGCTTTGTATTTGTTCTTTCACTTATTGAGTCTGTAAATACTTAGCAATAGGTGACTATACATACGCTATCGCTTGTAAGTTCAACCTAGGGCATGCCTTGATATAAAATGAATATTCAGTAGTGGCATGTTATTACTAAGGATTGAACAACTGCTTTAAAGAGCTATATGTATAAGTCAAAATTGTAGTAATGGTCCCAAGCAAATAGGAGGAGATTGTTAGGAATATGCCTAAATCGGTGATATATATGTATGCATATTCCAACACGGTGATTTGCTTGTTCCCATTACAACGCATGTTTCACAAGTGGCTAAAAGGGTGCGGGTTAGTGTGGCGCTTGTTGAAACAATGCATAGGTCATTAGACTAGGAAGTCTTTGTACATATCCGAGTCTTTGTCCTACCGAATGATGACAAACCTTCATATGAATTAAGCTCTTCAAATTACCGGTGACGTGACCATCGGCAGATGTCTCACTAGCGACATTTCCTTCGCTATGACTACCTAATAGCCATCTCTACATCGCAGTTCTATATCGGCAGATTCTCGTATCCGCCAAAGCACTTCATCGAGCAAGCAGAGAAGCTATTTATTCAAGAGGAACATAGTGACCATCGCGGTTTCTACATCGCGGTTCTATAATGGCGGATCTCGAATCGGCCAAATCCTCATCGAACAGCCGAGAAACCGTAAGATCACGAGATACATCGGTCGTTACTCAACGCACTTCAAGCCAAAATAGATCCGTTACAAGATCGTCGACAAATCCAAGATACGCATCGATGTCGCGCCTTCACGTTTATCCAATAGACATTTCCTCTTGAGCGGTGTTCGCGGTCTTCAAAGCTTCATTTAAAAGGCCAAGCACGACGCACCTGGCCAAAGCTATGATACGTCCAAATCAGACTGCATCCAGGCCAAGCTCGACACGTCCAACTCTGTCCAGCCTGTGTCACGGACCATCTTCAAGACTTAAACCTAACTGAAGGTCTTTGCCCAACAAATCCAAAGATGTACTCTGCTACATCACGAGATTCAGATCTCCAACGGGCTTAAAACCTATTCAATACACCAACGGTCATCTCTTCTTCTCCAGCTATATAAGAAGACTCTCATCCTCATTTCCAAGTAGAGAGCACAAGCACAAGAATATACAAACTGTGTATGCTTATGCTTGAGAAAGGATGTGGTGTTGATCTTCATTTCTTCAATCCAGAACCACTCCTTCAGAGTGAGAAATCACAAGTGTAAGAACAAACACTTTGTGAAAGAGAGAGAAAAGAAAATCCAAAAGCTGAGAAGCTCTGCTTGATCAACAACCTTGTTGTTGATTTGAGTTCTTCTTCCTTCGAAGAACTCAGTCTCTTCAGTGGCCTCAACTTCATCATCCAGCAAAGAGACCAAGTATCTTACAGATCGTTGAAGCCAGATCAAGCTTGAAGATGTCCGATGAAGAGCCAGAACTTACATGTCCAGATTGCATTCATATCGGCAGACTTATACTACATTATAAGCTGTGTCGATTGTGCAATAAGGTGTCATCATTGTTGGTCGAGTGCTTAGCACTCAGTTGTTCAAATATTTGCTATTTGAACAACTCCTAATATTCTCTTCTCACATCACTCTAACACTAGCACTTTCCTTCCCTGACCTCCAAGGTTGTTAGGAACTGCTAGGATTAGAGTTCTTATATGAGTCTTCGGGGTATTCCATTTCACTTTCCTTCTTCCCCCCGGAGAGATTGCTAGGATAGAGAGTCTAGGTTGATGTACTAAGCATGTTTGCCTTTGAGCAAACCTCTGCTGAATTTTAATATAATATATATATATGTTACATTCAGCCTTGATTTCTCTTTCTTGTATAATTTGTCTCATCTTGTGCAATCTGTTTAAGGAAAGTAAATGATGCATCTAATACAGATTTCAGTCAACTGTTAAGCTCTCTTTCATATCAAATCTTTGCAGTTACTTTAATCTAAATTGTTTGACTTATGCTGTTTGTTCTTCCGCTGCCAAATCTTATTCTCATCAGCTAAGTTCAACATATATCTTCCAACTGTATGCTTCATATCTGCTGATTCAGGATGTCCATGATCTACATCTGCTGATCTAGGATGTCCGATCACTCTATCTTAGACTAAGCGATCGAATATGGAAGATGATCTACCTGTATTAATCATTTCATCTATTCTTCAAATTTAGATGTTAAAAATTGGATGAAATTTTTAATACATCAAGTATAGGCTATTCACCCCCCCTCTAACCTATTCACTGAGCAATCCTTGGACCTAACAGTATGTACAAACACATCGTGTTGATTTGATAAGTTGTGATTCAATAGAACACGCTTGATTAGTTTAGCATGAGTAAACATCTACTTGTGCATTGCATCGAGTCCAGCTGGCATATGTGCATTGGAGGTGTATTGACGCTCGGTTATTGCGGAAGCAGGGGCTTCGTAATAGCCGAAGGCCAATACACTGGGCCTCGCCCTACCGTTGGCCACTGTAGGGGTTTCTCTAGCCCCACAGTTAAACGGAATAAACGGCGACTGTGCATTGTCGACATTATTTTGTATGCATTGGGATATCGAACATCGGTCCCTTGTGATACCTATAAGTGGCTAGAGTCGTATTGTCTCGGGTCGTAGGGGATCGAGCGATACGTCGACGTGGATACAGAAAATGGTCCACAACGGGTACTTGTAGATCGTGCGTGACGCGATCGGGTACATATATTTATTTTGGGATACGAGCACCGGTCCCTTTGAGATTTGTGTATGGCAATAGCAGCACAATCATCTATTTCTGTTCGTTGGTCGTTATGGAGAAACATGTCTAGCATCAGCGGCACAATTACTTATTATGGTTTTTAGAGTAGAAGCGCATGAATCTAGTGTCATTATTATCTCGTTGGATAGCAGCTGAGGCATCCTTTATAGTTCTGTGGAGCGGCAGTACGATCGTTTACTACGGCTTCATGGAGCGATAAGGTCGGAAGTGTTTCAGGGATTTCGGAGGTGTAACTCGAATCCACCGTATCCACCTTTATGTGTTTACTTTGAGCTTTATGTGCTTCCTATATGAACGAATGTTGGTCGTGGTCTCCAACCAGTGCATGACGGTTGGCGGCTACTGAGCCTCTCGTGAATATAGGGTTGGTTGTATTATGTGCTACAACCTGTTTATTATCCTGCTATTCTTATGTGCACAATGTCATGCCATATTGTTTCATTAGTAGCTTACTGGGTCATTCGACTCATCCCTTCCATATTTGTTTTCCTTAGTTTACAGGACTCGATCCAGCACAGTGAGGCTTTGGTCTGAGGTTGTACTTAGATTATTACTGTATTTCTATCACCTGTATTTGTGAGATCGTGGGTTAAACTGAGTTATGTAAACTTAGTATGTCGGGTAGAAACATTTGTATTTTATAGACTTGTATTTGGTGCCGACTTGTGGAGTCGTGCCGGTTGTACTATTTTATAACTTCGGTTTTCTTGGTTAGTGTGGTCGTGTACCCGTTGGTTTTTTTTTATTGGTTTTTCCCGAGCGTTTTGACTCGTGGTGTTGTAGTGATTATTGTTTCTCCGGCTCGTGTTTGGCCGTGGAGGTTATTATTATATGTTGGGATTCTTGTTAATCGAGCTTTGAGGCTCAAGTTCATTTGTTATTCCGCTGCCTTATTTTTAGTATTCCGCTGCATTGATTTTGGTTTCGAGCTTTTGTGGCTCGCTTTATTTTGTTTTTCTTCAGTTTGACGCTCCGAGTTGGGGTTTAACATCGAATCTTGGACTCGGGTCGTCACAAGATGTGCTTCGCACGACCGTGCCAAGGGATAACGCGCGGCCGTGCGATATGAAAAATGCTATTTGATCAAGTGTCTCTTGGTGGAGATTTGTAACTTTTGGCTCATATGCCTATATAAATCCGTTGTATTCACCAGTTTGGGGATGGAAAAACAATATAATTCTACTCTAGTATTATTTTTGTATTAGATAACATCAAATTCTCAAATCATTCCAGATTTTTGGGAATTTATTAAGTGTTCTTGAATTTTTGAAGATTGAAGTTTTATGCAAGTTTTTGAAGGTTTCTTTGCAATCCTTTGGCTCCTCTACATCAATATCAAGACTAAGCATTCCTTTCTCTTAATTCTTATTTATGTTTATGTCTTATTCTTATTTCCTTGTTGTTAGAATGAAATTGGTTAGTGAGTAATTTTCTATTTCTTAGGATTGGAAATCTGCAGTCATGTAATTCATCTATGTAGATTATGTATCACTTTCTCTCTATCATGTTTTAATCAATTCTCTTCTTATTTTTGTTAATGCCTACAAATAGGAGACGTCCATAGTTGTACGATCCTAGTTAATCAAGAGAAGTACTTAGCCGTGAATCTTGATTAACGGAACCATATGAATTCAACTAGACTCAATTAATCACGAGAGTAGATTAATTGTCTAGGGATGACCTTGGGTGGAAATTACGTGGATTTAACATAGAAGCTTAATGGGTTTTGACTAGTGTATGGAACCATCGAAAGAAAGGCCGTGCTAGTCTAAAATACGTATGCTATACCTTGATTGTAAGAAGTTAGCATAACTTAGCGTATCATCCTTGATCTATGACGTGAAAAATTTTATAAAAAAACATGATTTATATGTTAATTGCATATTGTATGAAATCCAATCCTGGGAATACTTTTATCATAAAGTTCAATCTAAGTTAGAGTAGTTTTGTATCATTATTCTCGTCAAACAAACAATTTCCCAATTCCCTTTTTCTTTATCGTTAATCTCAAATTAAGCAAATATTAATCAATAGTAACATTGTCCTCGTGGGATTCGACCCGCATTTGCCTTTTCTATATTACATTAACACCGTGCACTTGCGGTATTAGTTAAGTCGTTAAGTTTAGGCTTAACAAGTTTTTGGCGCCGTTGCCAGGGACAACGGTATACTATTTAGTGTTTGCTTTCATTTAGATTCATTTACATTTTAGTTCTTTTATTATTATTTTATTTTATTTTAATCTTCGTTTCTATTATTCTCTCAAAATCTTGTTCTTTTAAATACTTCAACAGATATTTTGATTTATATGAGAAGAAGCTGAAGTCTCAAGGAATTTGATCCTGAACCAGAGAGAACTTTTCAGGCAAGAATCAGAATACTAAAGAAGGCATTGAAACAAAAGATGGAAGATAACGAGATGATAGTACAACCGGTGATGAGAACCTTTAAGGATTTTGTAAATCCAAGTACTCCGGGGATAAGATCACCAATAGTTGTACCAAATGCTGATGCGGCCAACTTTGAAATCAAACCGCAATTACTTCACATGGTCTTAAACGACCAATTCAGTGGATCAAGCATTCGAAGATTTTCATCTCCATATTCAAACATTTTTGGAGTATTGTGATACCATAAGAATAAATGGTGTCACTCAGGATGCAATAAGGATGCGCCTTTTCCCTTTCTCATTAAAAGATAAGGCGAAGCAATGGTTGAACTCCGTTCCACACAACTCTTTGACGACATAGGACCAAGTGCAAGAGGCATTTCTTGGGCGATTCTTCCCTCCGAGCAAAACCGCCCAACTTCGGACCAAAATTACTAACTTTGGCCAAAAAGGAGATGAATCACTCTATGATGCTTGGGAAAGGTATAAGGAACTCTTGAGAATGTGCCCCCATCATGGTCTTGAGAAATGGTTGATTGTACACACCTTCTACAATGGTCTCTCATCCAAAACAAGAGAGATGATTGATGCCGCTGCGGGAGGTGCATTGATGAACAAAGCAGTAGACGAAGCATACGAGTTGATAGAAAACATTGCCTTGAACCATTATCAATGGTCAAACGAGAGGGATCAACCACAAAGGACTCCAGGTAAGTACGAAGTTGATACAAAATATTTTATCCTCTAAAGTTGATATGCTTCTCAAAAAGTTTGATCAATTAAACATGAATGCGGTAGCAAACATTAGTGTTGTTTATGAAATATGTGGATCAAACGCACATAGTGTAGAAGGTTGTGAACTACTTGCTAATACTTCTAGTGAGCATGCAAATTATGTTAATTCCTATGGGCAAAAGGGTGGTGTGTTTTCAAATACATACAATTCGGAATGGAGAAACCACCCCAATGTTTTCTATAGGAATAACAACGTTTTAAACCCACAACTTCCTACACAAGGTCAGCCACTAGGATTCGCACAAAAGAACTTTCATGGTAATCCTAGTGCTTTTCTTCCCCTTAAATCAAAATTGAATTTTCTTATGGACTTTATTGTTGAAACTAAGAATGCATAAGAAAAAACCAATAATGAATTTAGGGAGTGCTTTAAACAGATGAACGATAGATTTGATAATTTGGCCACCCATAATAAGATGCTTGAAAATCAGCAAGCTCAATAGGCCGGTACTTCGCATAGACCACAAGGGAATTTTCCCGGACAACCGCAAAGGCCCGGTGAGCATGCTAAGGCAATAGTCACTAGGAGTGGAAAAGAATTGATAGATCCGCCTCTCAAAATGACAGATATCAAATTTAGTGATGAGAATCATAGTCCAACCCCACCTTTGGTTGAGACTAATGAAGAGGTTGAGAAGGGGAAGGAATCTCCTATCTCGTCAAGAACTTATGTCCCGCCAATACCATATGCCCAAAGGTTGGTTAAGGAAAAATTAGATAAACAATTTGCTAAGTTTCTAGATGTTTTAAAATCAATTCATATCAATATTCCATTTACTGATGCGTTGCAACAAATGTCTTCTTATGCAAAAAAAATTAAAAGATATTCTTTCAAATAAAAGGAAATTAGAGGAATATTAGACCGTCGCTTTAACGGAAGAGGTTAGTGCTGTTTTACAAAGAAAACTTCCTCCAAAACTTAAGGATCCCGGCACTTTCTCTATTCCTTGTGACATCGGTAAATTCAATATTGATAATGCGATTCTTGATCTTGGGGTTAGTGTTAGCCTAATGTCACTTTCCGTTAGTGAAAGACTTAGTGTGGGGGAACTCAAACCCACCACCATTTCTCTCCAATTGGCAGATCGTTCCATAAAATACCCAATCGGTATTATGGAGGATGTGCCTTGTCGTATAGGAAAACTTATCATCCCTGTCGACTTTGTTATTCTCGAGATGGAGGAAGACCATCTCATTCCCGTCATTTTAAGAAGACCATTCCTTGCCACCGCTGGGGCAATCATTGATGTTAACTGTTAAGAATGGTAACCTCTCTCTAAACGTCGGGAATGAGAAGGTTGAATTTAATTTACCAAAAATAATAAAGAGTCCCAATCTTGAGAACCCTTGCTATAGAGTTGATATACTTGAAATTTGTAGCAAGGAAATTGAAAAATCACAATCTAAAGACCCATTGGAGATATGTCTTATAAATGAAAAACCTTTAGATTGTGATAATGATGATGACGTGTTAAATTATGCTATGTATCTTGATGCTAACCCTGCAGCAAAAAAAAGGAACATGGAGTTTGAAAATTTAGAGGCAAAAGCGAACCCATCAAATAATGAAGTAAGCAAGGCATCTCAAGTTGAACTAAAACCCCTTCCACCAAATCTCAGGTATGAATTTCTTGGTTCCAATTCTACTTATCCAGTTATTGTTAATGCTAATCTAACTCCTCTCGAGACTGAAAAATTGTTAAGAGAACTTAGATTGTATCAAAAAGCCATCGGATATACTATGGATGATTTAAAAGGAATTCACCCTAAGATTTGCATGCATAGAATTGACCTTGAGGAAGATCATAAACCCTCAATTGAGCACCAAAGAAGGCTCAATCTAAATATGAAGGAAGTGGTTAAAAAGGAAGTCCTTAAACAACTTGATGTGGGCATCATCTACCTAATTTTGGATAGCAAATGGGTTAGTCCGGTTCAAGTGGTTTCTAAAAAAGGAGGTATGACGGTTATTAAGAATGAAAAGAATGAATTGATTCAAACTAGGACTGTCACCGGATGGCGCATGTGCATTGACTGTAGAAAGTTAAACAAGGCCACTCGTAAAGACCATTTCCCTTTTCCTTTTATCGACCAAATGCTTGAAAGGTTGGCAAAGCAT